>OX376076.1:22405000-23742180 GCA_947361185.1 Charanyca ferruginea | reverse complement strand
TTAATATTTTTGAAAGAGCTTTTTAACGATACCCCACACCATATGGTAGACCATAATATGTACACCAGAAACAGTGGGGGACCCAATACGCTCCCCTGAGGTACACCGTACTTTACCGTTCTTGGTTTTGACCGATATTTATTTTCAAGCTTGATTTTAATATTTATATTTGATATTTCTGTGTATTGTTGCCGATTGTTTAAATATGATGTGAATACTTTCTAGTTTGTCGATAAGTATAGTATGATTAACATGATCGAAGGCGTTCGTCATGTCCATAAACAGGGCACATATGGGTATTGTGCTATCTACACTTGACATAATTTCCTTTAGAAAATCGTAAATAGCAACATTAATTAACTTATTTTTTCTAAAACAACAACAAAATTTTACATTCGGTGGTGTATTATTTTTTCTATGACCTTCGAAAATATCGGTATTAATGCCACTGGTCGATATTTTTTTATTGAAGTCTTCTCCCCTTTCTTAAACAACCGTGTGAACCGTCGGTAAAACATAGTTGAAGCAACCCCTCCTATTCATAATAATCAGAATATTATGTACTCACTCGCAGTCGCCAGGACGGTCGCAGCGACCGTGCGTCGGATGACAACCTTCCTTGCATACGGCTAAAAGAAAAGAAATGATCTGTATCAATATATTTGTCCCTCATGTAAAGAACAAGTGCAGGTATGACGGTAGGTATACTCACGCTTCTCGCAGTTGTCGCCCTGCCAGCCGGGCAGGCAGCGCTTGTCGCCCTCGGCCGTGCACGAGTAGTGGCCGAACTTGTCGTCGCGCGGGCGGCAGAACGTCGTGCACGTGGTGTTGTAGTAGTTGGGCTGGCACAGCACGCGCACGCGGTACGCCACCGCCGCCGCCGCGCCCGCGTGCTGCAGCGCGTGCCACTCCGCGCTCGGCTCCACGATGCCGGACCACCACGCCTCCTCCACCAGCCCCGCCTCTGTGCGCAACACGACGATGAGCACACACACACACACACATACCCCCAACACCCCCTACGCGAGCTACTCACCTGGCTCTGGGTATTCAAAGTCGTCAAACGCTTGAAGTATCAGCGTGAAGGATCTCTGTGGATTGACAATGTCGAAGTTTAGCCAAATGATTAGTGGAAAGTAGGAATATATGTAGGAATAGTAAAACATGTATAATGACCGTCCAGCGGAAGGAGAAGGGCAGCGCTAGCGTGTAGAGCGGCTCGGCGAGCGTGAAGGAGTCGGTGCCGAGCACGGGCGAGGCCGCGCGGCCGAAGGAGCAGGCGCCGGGCGCGGCGGCCGACTGGTACTCCTTGAGGCACAGCGTGAAGCGCGTGCGGCACGGCGCGGCGCACGCCTGGGCCGCGGGCCGCGCGCCGCCGCCGCAGCACGCGCCCGACGCCAGCGCCGCGCGGAAGTTTGAGAACTCGAGGATCTGCAGCTCGAACACGCCCGCCCCCGCCGCGCACTGCAACCACATCACACAATTAACTCCACATGTACGCAGTCACGCAGGTATGTGCTACCAGTATTAATATGTCCGAATTTCGGTCGTTACGGGTTCGGGGGGAGTTAGAAGTCCGAAAGTCGGACAAGCAGATTCACCAAGGAGTATCGTGTTAGCAGGTTAGTGATTATATAGGCTATGCAGGTCAGATGGGTCCTACTTAGTCCCTCCATGCATTATTATTGAACTGCTTCCGGTTACACTGGAAGCCACTCCGACTATTATGTAGTTGGGACATGGTAGGTCGACGACTTTGGCAGGTCTACCCTTTATAGCAGAACTTTATATATCATAATATTATATTATTTTTCATAACAGCGGATAGCATAAACTTCATTTCGCAGAAAATCGTTAGGCAAAAATTGATTAGTTCAAAAAGTCATAATTTTGTAAGTCAGAATCATCTCTAGGCATAAATTTAATATTCATAATACATAATTAAAAAAAAGAACTATCATAATCGCAGAAAGTTCACAGTAAGAATCGTCTTTTGGCATAATTATATTCCCGAAGAACTAAGGTCACCGACATAGCTCTTAAAATATGCAAGTTAAAGTAGCATAAATTTAAAAATTAAAATTGGTCGATGGGCCCTGCTTCGCGAAGCTCCTATAACTGGATGGTTTAAAAAAAATAACCACGAAGGGATTGTGGGTTCTCAAACACTTCGCCATCTCCTTCTAACCTAACCTATCCGAGTCGGGGTGCCCAAATATCCGAGCTCGCTAAGCTCGCTCTTGCACAAATTCAAGTTACAACGTTGACTGAAGTTTGGGCATTAAAAGTTTTTTTTTTCGCAATTTGTATAGACACTATTTATTGGGTCCGGTATTATACTACATATGGGAGCCCACGAGGCTAAATCGGGATTTACTCGTGCGTCGTGGAGATCTATTGGATTGTGGAGGTTAGGTGCTAAAAAGAAAAAAAAAAGGTTATGAGATGTATGCCCTTTCACTAGTGGGAGAAGCGTGTACAGGTTTTCAAAAATGTAAAAAAACAACAGTCACATAGAAATACTCGAGCGTGTCAGTTATTCATTGTGTAGGTACTCGTATGCCACGTGTTACTGGTAATGCCTATGTTAAGTGAAGCCTTGAGGCTTCACTTAACATAGGAGCCACGAGTACTTGATAGTTCCTATTCAAAAGTGACGATTTGAATGCGACTAAAACTCATGGTCGCTTCATGAAAATGCAAAAAAAAATCAAGACCTTGAAATGCTCGAGAGCGTCAGATTATTATACAGACGCTTCATCTTGAGGTCCTTGTCTTACTGACCCATGATCTGACAATTATGTGGAGGAATTTCCTTAACCTGACGGTTGGAAAAATAATATTCATATTTTTTTGTTAATTATTGAATGTAATAAATACAATAGAAATATATAATTTTGTTTACAGGTAAAATTCGGAATCTCTTCTTTCCGCATAATGATCTTTATGTTCATATACATTGGCATAATTATTTTGGCATATTTTGTTTTGCCATAATAACACTTTGCCATTTTTTTGGCATACAATGCATGCATGTTGCATGCTTCCTGTATGCTTGCTGCATGCAGGTGTATGCTTGTTTACGTATTTGCATGCTTGCTGCATGCATGGTAAAAATATGTTTTAATATCATTATGCGTGGACAAATGTATGCTGTAGAATGTTGTGCTTAATCATTATTTACACCACTTTGGTTCGGAGTAAACTCGAGTCCATCGCCTGTGTCTGGCATCCACATACTGCGTCTCAGACACTGATGCTTGAGAAAGTTCAGAAAACCTTACAAAAATTTTAATTTTTTCCAAAATTGTCGAAAAAGTAATTTATAAGTCATTATATTGTTATCTCAATAAATTTAACCTATTATGCAAGTAACAAAATGGCTTCAGGAAGAACACCACAATTAACATGGCTGTTTTTGACTTTCTGCATGGGATTATGTCAGCTGTTGACAAGAAATTTCCAATTTGTGCTTTATATACAGACATGAGTAAAGCGTTTGATTGAATATAAAATCATAAAACCCGCTTACATAAACTACATGCATACGGGATCAGAGGAAATATTTAAAAACTATTTGAATCGTATCTTTCTTACAGATGGCAATCTACAGAGATAACAAGAGTGTGCCCAAAGACTAATTTCGAACAAAGATTCTTATCTAAAACAAGATTAATAAAACAAGGCGTACCTCAAGGAGGCGTGCTTGGGCCTCCCTTGTTTCTCATCTACATAAATGATTTACCAAAAGCAACTCAAAATCAAATGGTCTTGTTTGCAGACGATAGTACTGCCATAGTAAAGTGCAAAAACTATAATACTTATCAAAATGACGTAAATAATACACTTGCTGACATAATAAACTGGCTTAATAAAAATAATTTGATTATAAACTTAAAAAAAAACTAAAATCATGCGTTTCCACCAAAGGACTGAAATACCAAATATAACCTTAGCTATAACAATACACAAATAGAAGAAGTAAAAGTAATTAAGTTTTTAGGTATATGTATTGATAGCCACCTTAACTGGAAGGCTCATATAGATGAACTTCATAAAAAATTAAACAAATCTGCGTATGCACTTTTACAAATTGCCAAAATAATAAATACAGATGCGTTACTGGCTGCCCATCACGGTCTGGTATGCTCAGTTCTACGTTATGGAATTATATTTTAGGGTAATTCTACGGATAAAACTAGTGTTTAAAGCACAGAAAAGATGCTTAAGAGCTATGAGTGGTCTGAAGATGGATGACAGTTGTGCACCATTCTTTAAGTCATTGAAAATACTCACAGTGCCTGCGTTATATATATTTGAAATAAGTGTTTTCGTCAAAACAAATATGAAGCTATTTGAAAAAATGTCAACAGTACGAGATGTTCCAATTCGTAGCCAGTACAGTAACTCTTTGCGTAATCATCAGTGTAAAACTGCCTTATTAAGAAAAAGTGTTTTGGGCATGGCACCGCGCATTTTCAATAAAGTACCAGACATCATAAAATATTTAAATGTTATTCAGTTTTAAAAAAAGTTAAAATTTTTGCTAATTGAAAAATGTTATTATACAATTGATGAATATTTGAATGATGAATTACTGTAGAATTTTTACCTATTATTATTATACTTGATTTTTTATAATTTCTTAATTTTATTAATCATGTACTATTGACTTAAATTATTGAATGAATATTATTGACATCATTATTACTATTTGACTATTTTCTATTAATTTTTAAAACAAATGAAAAAAAAAATATATTTCTCATTTATTTTAAAGGCAGTACTTAAGTTTATTTTTTATTCAGTGCCCTTTTCTTGCATGCGATATTTGTACGCCTTCTGGCATAGCATGGAGTCCTATTGTTTCAAACTCAAGAACTGTATAATTTACTTTTGTACCTACCCATGTCTTAACAAATAATAAATGATTTGATTTGATTTTGATACTTTCCATTCATGTACCCAACGAATTATCTTCTAGGGGTGTTGGGCTTCAATTCATTGGAGGTAAGAAGGGGCTTTGATCAGCTCACGATTGCCTGTAAAACCCTGAGCGGTCGTATTGACTGCCCTGAGCTCCGCGGACTTTTCTGCCGCCTTTTTGTGCCCGAAAAATACCTTGGGCACCGTCAAAGCCGCCGTCATAATCTCACTACCGCTATCTAGATCTGTTGCTAGAGCCGAATCCCCAGTATGTCGAACCCTAAGGATGCTAAACGCCCTCTTGACTGCCGACCCTGAATGTGATGTGTTTGCTGATGAATGAAAGAAAATAATGCGTGCTTGTCTGGTGTTCTGTGAGAGACAATATGCGAGGGTGTCCACTGTTACATGCTAATTTATGTTAGTTTGTGATGTATTTAATTTATTCAACCATTTACTCAAATAATTATTAATAATTTTATCCACGAATTGTATATCTTTGAATTTATTTTTTGTATTGTATGTTATTTGAATGCTTATTTTATTTTAATTTTTATAATTCTATGTTTATTAATGTAATTGGACCTGTGCCGTTTTAATTAACTAAATAAATAAATTAATAAATTACTATGACTAGAGAAACTATGCTTAAAAAGATTATGCGTAAGTTGTTACGTGTAATTAATGTTATTCGAAAATATACTTAATTATGAGCAATAAAATTATGCGAAATTATATTAGGTCTTAAAACTTTATCCAAATGGATAGGGGACCGAAAAATTCTATGTAGAGTATTTAGAAAAACGAAATAGTGTTCTGAGAAAAAAAATACAAAACAAATTTTTCAATCATCATCGTCAGTGGAATCATCTTCATATTCTTAAGTTCGGTTCGACTTGGTCGTTATCTTATCTTTTCTTCATCTTTGTGTTTTAGAAACGACATCTCGCAAGTCAACTTAGAAAATTGTTCCGCAGCTTAACCGGACTTTCTTGTGGTGCCTCAATAGTAGGTTATGCACTAAGAGGATTAAGTAGTGTCTTATGTAGCGGGCACCCGCGCCGTATTGAACCCCGAGCAAAACGAAGGATTCCAGCGTCAACTCCCGAGCGGAGCGAGGGAATTTAGAGTTAACTCCCGAGCAAAGTGAGGGAGTTATGACAAGAATCTTGAGTGCAGAGTGAGATTCAAGGTCGCCCAAGACGAAGGCACCTTTATCCCCGAGGAGCATACTCTACTTTTCACACCATCTACGAGACAATAAAAACAATAGTACCTACTAGAATTAAGGGTAGATTGTTGGTAATACCAATGGCTTAAATTCGGAATGAATGTACTCCGGAGTCAAATCACTATTGTCATTCGATATTTTTGTGAGAATTTGCTGATATGTAATTTATTGTATAACAAAGCAAAGCAATTTTCAGTATTCGCGCCTCAGACTAAGAAACAAAGGGCAGATATACAGCGCGGAACACTGAGAGTGAAGCCAAAAAAGCAAATACAATCACGAGATTGTAGGTAAGGATTCGCTTTTGAATTTGTATTTGCATTTTTGGCTTCACTAACGGCCAAACCCAATTACCTATTCTATCTCCAATTTTGACATACTGGTAATAGAAAAACCTATCTGTATGTGGTTATAGTGTCCCAATTATTTGTTAGAGAGTAAGAAATCTTACCGGCACACGATATCTATCGATGAGAGGGTCTGTGGCTTACTACGGTTAACTATTTGTATGTAAAAGCCAAAGTATGTGTCCCAATGACGTGTTGACAATTATTTGTTTGATAGGGTGCTAACTAATGGTAACAGACTTATTGATCCGCCGAATTCTAGGAATAAATGGTTATGGTCCGTCGTGCTCTCGTCGCCGTCGGCGTTCCGGCTGTTTTGGGAGTTAAATCTAAACTCCCTCGCTCCGCTCAGGAGTTAACGCTAGAATGCTTCGTTTTGCTCGTGATTCAATACGGCGCCCGCTACATAAGACACTACTTGAGATCCCCTTGATGCATAATCTACTATAATTTGTGTTCGTTTTTTCTTTTATTTATATTTCACTCGTGGTGGCCAGTTCAATTTTCGAACAATTTATTTTTAGTGCAGATCTTAATGGTGAATGCATGGAATTAGTATGTATTACAACCTGTAATACCCACTACCTATCGTTAAATGTTCGTATGCTATTTCTACTTTATGTTCCAAATTCAAATCACATTAATGACCAGCGGGTCATAATGAAATTCAGTAGGAACATTATTAATACCCTGCTAAACCTCAGGTCTTAAATGACTTACTTTATGTTAGGTTTGCATGACATAATAAATTGACATTGTCGAGCAGGTGGTGTGAAAAAAGAGAACCGCCTTCAAAAAAAAACCAAAAAGTTATTAATAACTTCAGCACAAAACACACATGACTTTAGTTTCTGAAGTCGGTGGGTTTGTTCTGTTTGTTGTTTTGTATTGCCACCGACTTCCGACACTAAATTCATGAGTGTTCTGTGCTGAAGTTATTTATCACTTTTTAGTTTTTTATTGAAGGCGGTTCTCTTTTTTCGAAAAAGTTTTTATTTTCCACTTTTTAGTGTCTCCTTATCACCCAAATCCATTAAGGAACGGCAACACAGTTAAAACAGAGATTGAAAGTCCTCCAAAGATGGAAAGAGGGAAGAAACGAAAACGTCTTCTCGGTTTTTGTTGTTTTTTTCAAAAAGCGCTGAATAAATTTCTGTCTGTTGTACTTATACTAAAACCTTCTCCAGAATATAACAAACAGTTTTCTGAAAACCGCATCGAAATCGGTTCAGCCAAACGGGAGATAATCGCGGACAAACATACATACATAAATACAAACATACAGGTCGAACTGAGAACCTCCTTTTTTTAAAGTCGGTAATTTTTTTCTTTTATAATAACCGTGCTTGAGAATGTCCAGATGCCTTTTTTTTTGCAACTTGTGAGTGTCTTTTACTTTTCGAATGGATGGTTTTCCTTTATAATGCTAGACTACTTGGGCCCAGTGGATGCCACATTTGTGAGTGTTGTGTTTGTGATTCTCCCGTTTGTTTATGTCACGCTCAAATTGTCAGATTATTGAAAAGCACACTTTTCTGAATGTACCCAATTAATTTAACTTACCTTGCCTTAATCTGACGCGCTCGAGTTTTTGTAATGATCGATTTTTAGGGTCCTCAAAAGGAAAAAAACGGAACCCTTATAGGATCACTTTATTGTTTGTCTGTCCGTCTGACTGTGACCCTTTATCATGGGAACGCGTAGAGGTATCGAGTTGAAATTAAAACCATATACTTAGGTCCACGGTCCCTTGAAGCTGTGAAAAATTCAATCTTATAAGTTAACGTGAAAAAAAAATACGGTCCTTTATGTCGCAAAACACGTACGTTTCGACACTCAAGGGAATAAAAAATTATAGGGTACTTTCCGTTGACCTAGAACTATGAAATTTGGCAAGTAATATCGTCTTATACTATAAATACAGGGAAAAGTCTGAAAACTATACATTTGTAATTAAATCATTTTTTTTTATAACGAGCTTTTGTGCGCGATTTGGTCCGTGTGAATGACGGTTATCGCGGATGCAGACAAAGTCCCGGATTAAAAAGTACCCTATATGCTTTTCCAGGGTTCAAGACGCAGGTACGGCTGAACCGATTTTGATGAAATTTGGTTTGAAAATATACCAAATTTCATCAAAATCGGTTCAACCGTTTCATCGTAGAAGCGTAACAGACAGTTATTTTCTCATTTGTGATATTAGTATGGAATTATGGTATAATATGGATATGTACCTACAAAGTACAGAACCCTCGGTGAACGAGTCCAACTCGCACTTATCTGGTTTTTTTTACTAATCTGATTGGCTGTCCTAGACATTCGACGCTGCATAAGAGGCTCAGGTATGGTGGGAGCACTTCACAAGACGCAAGGCTGCCCACCTTATGTTATTCTGCCGCGCTCGAGTAAATCCCAAAATCCCCACTGGGGCTTCCCTACTGTTATGCGAACTGAAATTATGAAATTCTGCCATGTTCATAGCATGCCAAGTGAAATTTTAGCAAATAATCATCGCTCTAAATAAACGATTTGCTAAACGAAATTATGCGGAAAGGACATGTTTCATAATGGGCCCAGTCTATGTACACCACTTCAAAAAAAGACAAAAATCCGTAGAATCCGGGAAAAATACAGATAATTCATTTAAATGAATACTGTTGTGGTAGTAAATTGATATTTTACTATTATTTTTATGGATTTTCAACATGGCGTCACTCAGATTTAGCTTCTCTATGAACCATAGATCGACCATTGATCATAGAAAGAGAAAAGAGAACAGACTGTCAGTGTCACTTCAGTCACTTTCGTCTGTACCTATGTTCAGGGCCTCACGTCTGCTATTACAATCGTGTCAGAATGGTCTATCATTGATTTTTATAATGACGCCATTATATTAGTAGATTACCAAAGTTGTCAAAATCAACAATTATGAAATTAATGATAGACCATTCTGACACTATTGTAATAGCAGACTTGAGGCCCTGTGCTTTCGTCTCGTTATGTTTCTAGTTTCTGGAGTTATTTTTAACAACCTCCCTTTCGTTTTTAGGGTTCCGTACCTCAAAAGGAAAAAACGGAACACTTATAGGATCACTTTATTGTCCGTCTGTCTGTCTGTCTGTCAAGACCCTTTATCTCGGAAACGCGTAGAGGTATCGAGTTGAAATTAAAACCATTACTTAAGTCCACGGTCCCTTGACGCTGTGGAAAAATTAACGTGAAAAAAAGTACGGAACCCTCGGTGAGCGAGTACGACTCTCGCTTGTCCGGTTTTTTAATTTAACATCGTTGCTTTCCCATCTGTTTACCTGGCCACCTGTTTAATGTCAAACGTCATTGTTAAATCAAAATGACAGCAAACCGCCATGACAGTTTTATTGTTGTGTGTTGCAATTTCAAGTGCAATTTTTCTTGTGTTTTACGTGCTTACAAAGCCATTTTAAAGTATTTGGACAGTTGAGAACTATTTAAAATGTGTTTCCCTATTTTTAACCCCCTGACGAAAAAGAGGGGTGTTATTAAGTATGGTGTACAAGGACTGGGCCCAGGCTCCATACATTTTGAAACAATTCCTTTAACTTTGCCAAATGTAATTATCTATACTAATATTATAAAGCTGAAGAGTTTGTTTGTTTGTTTGGTTGAAGGCGCTAATCTCCTGGATCTACTGGTTCGAATTGAAAAATTCTTATTGTGTTGGATAGTCCATTTATCTAGGAAGGCTATAGGCCCATGCGAAGCCGGGCCGGGTCTAGTGCCAAATAAAAATTCTGCCATCTTAAAAGTATGCAATTGTAAATTCGGAAATAAACATTCGGGCAAACAATAATTATTTCAAATGTATTTTTATGCCTTAAAAATATTCGTTTTGACTTATGATGAAAAAGTGTATATGCCAAATAAATTTCGGAGCACTTTGGCACCCTTTTATTGCTTATTTAAATTACTATTTTTGAGTTTTTTTTTTATTTACACGCTTTAGCTTCACTTGTAACTATGTAAGATAATCTTGGAAGTCTTTAACCAACTTGTATCGATTTGAAACTTTGCAAATAATAATAATATGTAAAACCCATGATAATATAATAATATGGTAATATATAGAGTTTGTCCAGCAGAGAGGCTTTATGTAATGAAGCCATAACTATTTAGTCTATGGTTAGAACTTTCTGGATACTTTAGAATATATTTTAATGATGTAGAATATAGCTTTGATAAGATGACAAGTGATGTCAGTGAGACTGAACTGACTGATCGAACTGACATATGATGGAGCCCAACTCAAGTCTAACCTAATGGAGGAAAATAGGCACTCGAACTCCATAACGAAACAATGTTTGGGCTTGTTACAGTTGTGTTGAGGTGCACTCTGACCGTGATTAGTCACCGGTAGAGCTATTCTGTTACAATCTCCCTCGGCTCCCTAGGCAGGTGCTACTTCACCTAGGTGTTCACCGAAGGAGATTATAATAGAATAGACATACTGGAGCACGGTACCAGCAGCAGTGCTATTATGTAAAGAGATTGTAACAGAATAGCACTGCAGCTCGCCGGAATGCTTGTACCGCTCCTGACTGAGACTGAGTGCCAGCTCAACTAAGCAGGAGTTATCTGGACCAGCGATAAGCCAACTATAACAATAAAATGACTCATTGTTCTCTCCGATTGTGCGACATCAAACGTAGAATCAAATAATTTCCGGTAACTTACGAGGTAGGTACTTAGTGTTAGTAAACCCGAAACGATTATTTATAGGTATCCATCGTTTCGAGTTTATTGTTTTTGAGGATGTTAATTGACATACCTACCTAGGTAATTAATTCATTTAAAAAGTAGTCAAACAAATTGAGAAAGTGCGTTGTCGCGCTGTTTCATGTCTCCCTACTTAAGTACGTCTAACGTGGGTATCTGCCTATTTAGGTAAGAGGTTATTTTATTAGACATATTCAAAGTCAGTCACTGGACGTATTGTATCTACATAAACCACTGATTATGAACAAATTAAGTTACCTAATAAACACGCTCTGTACTCCGTGCAACCATCCTAACGGATATGTACGTAGACGAAGTGATCACGAAGGCGGGCGGCGCGGGGGCGGGCGGCGAGAGCGCGTGTCCGAGCTTTGTTTACATCGTGCCGTCTGTTGGCGAGGGCGGGGCGCCGGCGTGGCTCCGCCCGCCGCACAGCCTCGCGCGCCCCGCCCACCGCGCCTGCACGCCCACCCCGCGACCCGCCCACCACGCGCCACAATGCTACTACTATTAATTCAACTCAATTCTACTATCTTTCAGCAACGTTCACATTCTTATCTCAATCCATATCTGTCCAAACGCGTCTATTTCACGTATATTGTTGACAAGATGTTGACATTGATGGTCGCTGAGACGAGGCTGCGACTACGTTGTGAACGTTTCTAAAGAGTAGAATAGGCGTTCAGTTGCAAGAGGATTACGATGTTTTGTCACTGTACAAGCTACTTCTCAGTGAAAGCAGGAGCAGGGCGACAGGTTCCAGGCATTTACACTGAATCATGGTGATTGAACAACATAACAGTGAATCTACACTCATATCGTCAAGTTCATATTATCGAAAATATTAAACATACATAACAGGCGCACTGACAGTCTACCTGTACGCACGTCGTGTGCAACTGTAATTAAATGAACCAGACCTGACTGCCACATCACGGACATTTTGCCTGGAATTTTGGGCCTAATTTTCGACAATTTGGGAATGAGAAACTATGACGAACAGAAAATGCATGTCACTGAAATTAATAAGAACGTAGCGTTGGTCGGGAGGTATTCTACTAGACAACGTTCAGAATGAGTATGTCCGAGGCACTTTTAGAGTTGCAGATATATTATACGTCGTCGTAGTCGTGTCCTCGAGTAAACTGCTAACTAAACAGATACATACATAATTGTAATACTACTACTACACACACATTCAATTCAATTCATTCATCAATAATTGATACAAGTTTTTCAAACTCCCAAAGCAAATGAAACAGCTTTTGAATGGCTTAAAAAAGGACATTTAAGAATCGCTATGTAAAAATGTTATTATTATTATTATTGTTTAATTGGCATCGAACAGTCATAATATATACAAATAATATAATTCTTCAGACAAATTGGTTCCTTATAATAGACCTATAGTGCCGACAATGTGATATAATGGTAAAAATAAGTACCTACAATAAACTCCTAACAAGGAAAGACGCGCAAGAAATACGTATTAATTTTTGTATCAGAACATAAGTTTAGTGAAACTGTATACGTTTACAAAGTAAAGTGAAGGTAGACAAAGTAAAAAAGGTAAATTTTAATTAAGTGATATACCTATCTGCTTTCAAGTTTTAGTTTAAGGCTATTAAGAGAAATATAGAGACAGATCTGTTTAAGGTCTGTCTGTAAATTCTCTATTATTTATTGTTAGTGGCACGGTATATAAATGTCCGAACACGACGAGTGAACGAGTGTCGTTTAGTGGAGGAGGAACAAGAAGTGGTGTTGTACGTGAGGGGCGCACGGGTAGGCGAGCGTGTGCTTTCACTGATATCTTACCAAGTAATGATGGTGAATCAGTCAATGAGTTTCAAATGTTGAATAATGTCGAACATATTACGTCTGTCATGTAGACTTATCAGATTATGCGCGTACACTAGCGTTGCATCTTCATATGCAGTGTCGTAAATATTATTACGATAGTTAGTGATTTTAAAAACTTTTTTTTGTATCCTATTTATATCATTTATATGTATGTTAAAACATGGGTTCCATACAGTACCACAAAAGTCTAGAATAGAGCGGACAAATGAAAGGTTTACTAATCCGCAAAATAAATCCTAGACTGCGAAATGCGGAGCTAACTGTGTTGGTCTATATGATGAGTAAATGTTAATTTGGAGTCCATAACGAGAATTTTTTTTTAAGAGTTAAACCATTTATGGCGTAGTTGAAATTTAATGGGTTAGTCACTCGGAATATTTTCGTATCATCAGCGTAAAGTAATTGATTACTGTGGTCAAATATGGTTCCTATGTCATTAATGTAGATTGTAGAGGCTAAAGAGCAAGGGTCCCATATGGGAGTCTTGGAGAACTCCGGAGGGAACAGGAAGTCACTTTTTTGTCAACTCAATTGACTAACTACATATTTATTTATTTCGAAACAACTAAAATTTGAATTTAATTGATAGTTAATCGTGTTTCAGGTCAGGGTTAGTATTGTGGCGGCTTAGTAATCGGAATATGCGGAGTTGCATTATTGACGAAGTACGTGGCAGCGGGCAATCGGCTCGCCAGTCGCCTACATACCACCGCCCTGTCTCGTCGCATTCATTGTACGTAGTTAGCTATAACGAAGTATTGTGGAACTTGAATTAAAGACATTTGTTTCCTCGGAGTCGGATTCTTTATTTATCTCACCAACAATATAACACGCACAACACTGGTGACCTTACGACGATTTTAGGATTCCGCGTTGTTATTCAGATAGCAACAGGGTAGGCGACTCAAAACAGCTTACGAGGCAGAGGCGTTTAGACCGCGTGGTGCAAAGTGAAACGTAACGTGCTTTAGCAAAGTAAAGCGACGCGTGTGCCGTTTTCAAGATGAACCCGCAAGCGTTAATCAGCCACCCCGGGGCAGCTGCCGTGGGGGACGTATCAATAGTAACAGTGCAGATGAGAGTTCCGGAATTTTGGAGAGAAATACCAAGATCATGGTTCATCCAGTTCGAGGCAATGATGGCACCACAGAAGCAAAGCGACACCCAGAAGTACGAAATGGTGCTCGCAAAATTACCAACGGACGTTGTACGCCAGGTAACCGACATCATCGAAGCTCCGCCGGATACAGCGAAATACGAAACAATTAAAAGGCGTTTGTTGTCAGTGTATGAAGAGAGTACAGATACACAATTTCGCAGATTAATGCATGACACAGAACTGGGGACACAAAAACCGTCCCAATTACTCAGAGAAATGTCGGCCTTGGCCAAGAAATGCAGTTGGACGGAGGAACCATTGAAGAGGCTGTGGCTGGGCAAGCTAACGCCTAACGTACGCGCAATGTTAGCAATGAGCGAAGACACCAAGTTGGAGGATCTGGCTAGGAAAGCAGATAAAATTCTGGAAACCTTGGGAAACGGCGAGGTCGCATCCATCACACCCAGCACATCGACAAGTGACGGTATAGCCAGCCAGTTAAAGGAACTAACGTTGGAAATGAAGGAACTACGCGGTGAAATAAATGAGATCAGGAGGCGAAAAGACAACTCGGGCGGCAGACGATGGCAACAACGCCCTAGATCCAAAAGCAGGACGCGGCGCACACCAGAATCTCCCGACTGGCTATGCAGACACCACTTCCGCTACAGGAACAACGCGCGGACGTGTGAAGCACCGTGTAGCTGGACCAAGAAGCAGCAGAAGCAGGAAAACTAGACGCGGTGCAGTCAGCGTCGGTGGACGATTGTGCCGCGGGAAACCACCGACTTTGCGTGAAAGACTACAAAACGGGAATTGTGTATTTAGTGGACACGGGTGCGAATGTGTCAGTGATACCAGTGAGTAAAGTGAAAACAAAGCAAAAACAAGAGTGTACGTATAAACTTTACGCAGCAAACAACACAGAAATAAAAACCTACGGTGTAGTGACTATAGAATTAAACTTAGGACTAAATAGAAATTACAAATGGTCATTTATAGTTTGCGAAGTGAAACAGCCAATCATAGGGGCAGATTTTTTAAGAGCGCACCAATTAGTCGTAGATTTACATAACAAAAGGTTGATTGACGGTCTCACTAATATAAGTAGGGAAGCAGGTATAGTGAAATGTTCCCAATTTACCATATCTAGCATTCAACATGACAACCCGTACAAAGATCTGCTCGAAAAGTTCTCAGAAATAACTAAACCAATTTCGTACAAAGAACCCCCTACCCATAATACATACCATCACATAGAAACTACAGGCCCACCCGTGTTTTCCCGTGCTAGGCCGTTGCCACCGCATAGATATAAAATGGTACAAGAAGAATTTAGGTTAATGCAAGATTTAGGTATATGTAGGCCATCAAAGAGTCCATGGGCAAGCGCGCTACACGTCGTGCCTAAGAAGGATGGGCAGATCAGACCCTGTGGCGACTATCGTGCACTCAACGCGATCACGAAGCCGGACAGATACCCGATCCCAAGACTACAGGACTTCACCTATGGACTAGCAGGTAAGAAAATTTTTGCACGCCTAGACATAAATAGGGCCTATCATAATATTCGCGTAGCACCGCAGGACATAGAAAAAACAGCAATTATTACACCATTCGGACTGTTCGAATTTCCGAGAATGTCATTCGGTTTGCGTAATGCAGCGCAAACATTCCAGAGGTTCATGAACAACACAGTGTTACAGGGATTAGAATACGTAAGCGGCGAGCGGAAAGGGGAATGTTCATACCTATCCTGTTATATAGATGACGTAATCATCGCAAGTACTAACGCCGAAATACTCCGAAAACACTTGAGCCTCGTTTTCAGCAGATTCGAACAGTTCGGAATTACTATTAATCTGTCAAAATGTTGTTTCGGTAAGCCGGAAATAGAGTTTTTAGGTTACAACGTCAGCCCAGAGGGAATAAAACCCTTGAAAGATAAAGTCGAGGCGATACAAGGTTACCCGCGGCCAGAAACCGTCGAACAGCTACGACGATTTCTTGGAATGGTAAATTTTTATAGGTTACACATACAGCAAGCGGCTGAGCACCAGGCAGAATTAAACAAGTTTTTGCATGGGGCCAAGAAAAAGGATAAGTCAAAAATAGCATGGGATGATAAGGCCACGGCGGCTTTCGAGCAGTGTAAGGTAAGCCTACAAAGCGCCATCACACTGGCTCACCCAGAGGCCACAGGTAGATTGTCCCTAATGTGTGACGCATCAAATACATGCGTGGGGGCAGTGCTACAGCAAGGAGTCGCCGGAGAAGCGAGGCCCTTAGGTTATTTTTCTAAGAGACTATCAGAGGCCCAGCAAAAATACAGCACATACGATCGGGAACTGCTGGCAGTCTATTTAGCCATAACACATTTTAGAAACATGATTGAAGGTCGAGAGATTACTATTTTAACAGACCACAAACCGTTAACGTATGCTTTTTCTAAAATAGGTACCGACCGAGAGACGCCACGGCGCACAAGGCAGCTATTGTATATCAGCGAATTCACGAGCGACATACAATACGTCAACGGAAACGAGAACCAAGTTGCTGACGCGCTGTCACGGGTCGAGTCCGTGTTTTGCCCGACGCAAGTCGATTTCGACGAAGTCGCACGGGCACAGGAAACGGACGAACAAATGGCGCGTATGTTAGCAGAATCGCAAGGTAACACTGTATTAAAACTAATTCATTCACCATTGTGCAACAAAGCAATTCATTGTAACATTTCAGAGAACCAGGTAAGGCCATACCTCCCACACAAATTTCGTAAAATAGCATTCGATGCAGTACATAACATAAGCCACCCTGGAATTAGGGCCACACGGAAAATGATAACGAAACGTTACTTTTGGCCAGACATGAACAAGGACGTCACCAGGTGGGCCAGGGCATGCATTCACTGTCAAAAAGTAAAAGTACAGCGACATACGGTATCCAAATTAAGTAGTTTTCCGGTAGTAGATAGATTTGAACATTTACATGTAGACATAATCGGAGCACTGCCAACGTCACAAGAAGGTTATAGATACTGCGTCACTATGATAGATAGATTCACGAGATGGCCCGAAGCAATCCCAGTTACCAATATCACCGCGGACACAGTAGCTAAAGCCGTTTACGAAGGTTGGGTATGCAGATTTGGGTGCCCACTTACAATAACTAGCGATCAGGGTAGACAGTTTGAGAGCGAACTATACAAGAGCCTGCTAAACCTGTTAGGCATTAAAAAGACCCGTACAACAGCGTATCACCCGCAGGCGAACGGTATGGTCGAAAGAATGCATCGCACACTTAAGGTCGCGATTAAGGCTAGGCTACAAGACAATAGGTCATGGGTCGAGGAATTACCGACAGCGTTGTTGGGACTTCGGGCGGCCTGTAAGAATGACGGAAACGTAAGCTCAGCAGAATTAGTATTAGGACAGACATTACGGTTACCAGGCGATTTTTATTGCGAAAACAACTCGACACAAGTAGAACATTTACCTACGTACGTAAGCAAACTCCGAAGCATAATAAGCAGTATGCGGCCACAGGCAAGGGAGAGCAGCGATTCGCGGAAAATATTTATTCATAAAGACTTAAATACGTGCTCTCATGTTTTTATAAGGAACGATATGGTAAAGAGCCCACTAACCCCATCATATAACGGCCCACACAAAGTAATCAGTAGGGATAAGAAAACCTTTAAGATACAAATAGGCGACCGTCAAGCAACCATTTCCATAGACAGATTAAAACCAGCGTATACGTACGACGAGGAAAAACCGCCAGAAAACAAACGTACCGAAAATGAATGTAAACCAAATGTAGAACCAAGCGAGCAGAAATCGCTACCGCCCATGGTTAAAACCACGCGCTGTGGTCGAGTAATTAAGCAACCGGTGCGATTTTTGCTCACATGACAAGAATGTAGGTACACCGAAGGCTGAGGGGATTTTTATGTACATTTCACTTTCGTTATTTGACCAATTATACCTACTTGTAGTACTAATTAAAAACAGTTAGAATTCTAAAATGGGAAATTTCCAAAATAAAGAAAACATAGCCATAGCGCAGGCCCAAGTAGTAGCAGGACAGCAGTTAGAGAACAAACTAAACTATTTCGGAATAATGTTAATCATTATCGCCGCTATAATGGGCATATTACTATGTTACGCTATCAAGAGAGGTTGCGCGGGCCAAGCGAGGGAATGGTTAAGAAAAGAAGTGCCGGGAATACTGGCGAGACAACCCGGTACAGGGGGAAACCCGGCACCGACGGCCACCGCCACGGGATACGTATAGTTAATCAATGTTGTGAAATGTGCAAGAAAACGATAGTGAGTAAGAATAAGTTGTTTCTCATATTTATATTGTAGTTTATTTTGTGAACGGCGTTACCATGACCAAAGCTGCCGACCCGCGAGGTGTTAGTTAATTATTGCAGAGCGGAGGTCATGGTAACTACCCTTAATAATTATTGTATATTAATATGTATAATGTCAAGTCGGCTCAGAGCCCAGGCGAGGACGAGACCGCAATTTTTTTTTTTTTTAGAAAATAAGGTTCATAGAAGCTATATTTAGCGATAGGAATAAAACAATAGGCAGCATTCAACTGTTGGAATGCTGACAGGATAGAATGTTATCGTAAGCAACAATGTAACTTAGGAGACTTCTTAGCACGATAATAGTGATGTAAGCATGTACTTTACGTTAAGAATAAAATTTTATTGTGTAAAATTTTGGGAAAGGGGGGGTGTGATGTGGCGGCTTAGTAATCGGAATATGCGGAGTTGCATTATTGACGAAGTACGTGGCAGCGGGCAATCGGCTCGCCAGTCGCCTACATACCACCGCCCTGTCTCGTCGCATTCATTGTACGTAGTTAGCTATAACGAAGTATTGTGGAACTTGAATTAAAGACATTTGTTTCCTCGGAGTCGGATTCTTTATTTATCTCACCAACAATATAACACGCACAACAGTATAAAGTGTTTTCTTTGAGAAGTTGTGTTTTAGAATTATCGGTTAGTGAAGTCAAATACCCAAGTTTAATCCAGTGGGTTCCTACTTGTCTAGGTCCCTACTCCACAGGATTATAATAATTTAAGGATTGTAATAATCGGTCACCAAAAGAGATAAGTATCCATGTCGTCGGGAATAGATGAAGTTTACTTTGAAATCGATGGGTTAAGAATAAAATAAAATGTAATTAATAGAAAATAAACAGTTCAATAATTTAATTCATTTTCATTTGAAAGCCTCCATTGGTTTCCAAGTTAACTTCAACTATTCCCGACGACATGGATACTTATCTCTTTTGATGACTGTACCTACATGTTAAAAAGTCCTACGCAAAAGTATACTGATTATGTATTTCAAGATTGGGGAACGTTTAGTTGAGAAGACGCAGCTGCGAAGGGTGAAGAGCGACGAGAATGTTCAATGTACTTCTGTTACACAGTTAGAGAGCTACCTACAGCTGCCACCACGACGGCTCATTGTCTAGTGATGATGCTTGATCGTTTTATTCATTAGTTTTATTTAGATACAGGTTTCGCCTATGTGTATGTGTTGGTGCAGTAGGTCAGCTCCGTGACACCGTCGCTTTCGGCTCGCCTGCTCTGCAGCCTAGAGTTTGTTATCTTAGCTCACTAGTAATACAAGTAGGTAAGTACCTACTATTGTTTTATTGTTGAGGTCTGTCAATATTTATGGAGTCAAAAATGACATAACAAACGGTTTTTTACATTTTTGTTGTTTTTCGTTTATTTTAAACTAGCCTATGCCCGTGACTTGTATGTACTTATGTATTTATTTTGTTTCGATTATTTGCCTTTTTTATTGCAGAAATGTTCATCTTAGTTCAAAAGAGAATAAACAAATAATTGGAAAAAAAAACTTTGGAATATAATTGAATATTTGTTTATTTGCATAAAATATAGATAAGTACAGTTACTTACAGCAAGAAGCTGATCAACCGTTGCATAAATAGTTGATATATAAAAGAATTATGAAACTGTCTTTAAAAAAAAGATAACTGCCTTCAAAAAGTAAAGAATAACTTTAAATTCAGTTTAAAGTCAAGTTCAAGTTTCAGTCAAGCCTTTGGTTTTATTTTTTGTTTTGTATTGCCACCGACATGCGAATTTAAAGTTAGTTTTTACTTTTCGAAGGCGGTTCTCTTTTTTGTAAAAACAGTTTTTTTTTTCGCTTTTTAGTGCCCACTTCTTATCATACAAATTAACTACGAAAAGGTAAAACATTTTCAGTCATCCCTTAATTTTCTACCCTAAATATTCCACTCGTAAGAGTGGACTCTTAAGAGTGGAATATTAATATTATTAATTATTATATGGGCCCAAATTTGAGGTATACACAATCAATTAAAAAATAATCATCGAAATTGAACTAGGTACACTAAAAAAAGTTATGCGTGGTCAAACATAAAAAAAACGTTTCGAATTGAGGACTTCCTTCTTTTTTTGAAGTCAGTTGAAAATTATAAAATTATATCGATTCGTGTTCTTATAAAAGCTTTTTTACAAAAAACATAACGGCCTTCAAATACTAAAAAGTGATGAGTAACTTTAGCACAGAACACACATGAGTTTTACTACTATTGGAATAGTGCTTACTCTATTCTAGATTTTTTACTTACAAACAGAATTATACAATGTAATCTATATATATCTTCATACAGCTTTACTTTATCCAAGTGAATTTTAAATTGATGTCCTAGCAAGTATTTTTGAGTAATTTAATGGTTGCATCCCAAAATAGTAGAATGTACAAGGAGTCATTATTTACTGTCTCCATCCTATGTACGCACAGCCAGTTAAACATTAGATTTTGACATACTAAATGATTACTATTCAGAATAAAACCAAAACATTAGTTTGTGTTCGCAATACTCGCTTTGATTTTGACTTAGCATGCCAACAATACGTTTTTTTAATGCTACCACTTCACATGGCGTATTTGTGCAAATATTCGCCTTACTGGGATAATACAAAATAGACTTAATTTCAATAGTCATAGGGTACACTTTGTATTATCCAAGTAAGGCGAATATTTGTACAAATACGCCATGTGAAGTGCCGGCATAATAAAGTAGTTGTGTATCCGCGAACGTGCAGTAAGTTTTCGGTAATGTGGTCTCATGGAACAGCTCGATCGAGGTCGATCATTTAATGTTAAGATAAGAAAATAAATGTCTATTACTAAAATGTAAACACATGGAAAGGTGAGTAATTATAGGCTTTCAAGATAGGCAACAAAAAGATAGAAAACAACTGTCTGTAACTTTTGTATAAAAACAGCTCTTAGGCGACGATTTTTGGATTTACCTAGTCATAGTTTCCATGTCACTAGTTGCTCAAAATACTTCCAACTAAAATGGAAACTACCAAACCATGGTAAGCAACTAGTACTGTATTGGTATTAATTTTATTTTATTCTAAAACTAGCGGCCCGCCCTATCTTCGCACGGGCGCAATTTTTTTTCGAATTTCCAAAGTTTTCTTTCAAAAAACCTTGTCCTGGCAACAAAAAAAATTCAATTAGGTGCAGTCATTCGGAGATAAGCGCGAACAGACATTTCGGCGACTTTGTTTTAATACTATGTGAGGAAGGATGCGGACAAAACAGTGCACAAGCAGACGCGCTTAGTACTTTCACAGACATCTTCTGATTGAGCCTTCCATGATGATCGGTTGTCTATTAGAACAGCTAAACATTTAACAACATCTTCTCTCTACGTTCTGACTATTGTAATTAACATCTAATATGTTGGTGGTTTGGTAAAAATACATGGTTTTAGTTTTTGGGATATTTACCTATAAGTTGTTGATGTTCATCCAATTTAATGTGGTTTTAGTGGCAGTGCCACTTAACAAAATAACGAAGAAGACATAAAATCATTTTCATCAGTTTCTTAATTCGCTCTTCAAATATCTCAAACTCAAACTCAAAATCATTTATTTCAAATAAACCATTTACAGGTACTTTTGAATTGTCAGAGTCAGTCAGTCAGTCAGAAAGTTGAAGCTAGTTGCTCGTTCCAAACAGTAGGTTTCTATGGAGAAGAACGAGCAAGAAACTCCATGAACAACACTCTTTTAAAATCAATAATATGTTACAAATTTCGGTTACATCATTCATATTGAATCTAGGGTACAATGTGAGAACAATGTAACAAGTCGTGTACGTTAAAAGAGGTTTAGATAAAAATATAATCATAATAAACAATTCAAAATAAAATTAGAATAACCGAGGCAACTAAGAGATGACCAGTCCCCACTAACGGCGCCCGTTCACGAACATGACGCACGGATCGGCATCATTCGACTCAACCATTTTGAAGGGAACCGAATGATCCAACACGCGCGCCACCGTCAGCGAGACATTCCAGTGAGCATGACATACTCCCAACCGCCAGGGCACATTCAAGTCAATGAAAGACATACCTCGTAAATGGTAGCTTTAAATAACATAGTGCTCACATGTCACATACATGTGAGCACTATGTTATTTAAAGCTACTATGAAAAATTTATATAATACTAACACATTGAGTTTATACAATGCAAAGAGAATGTAGATCTATATCTTCAGCAGCTCCAAAAATAATTAAAAATGCTAATCAATGAATCTATGAACCCTTATGGCTGTGGAGCTAGACCAGCATCCAGCCAAGCATTTTTATCAGTGATGTATTCACCCAATGAATAATATGCTCGGCTGCATAGTGTGCGTTTTATATAAGACTTAAATTTTGTCTCATTTAGTTGAACAATGTGGGGAGGTATTTTATTGTAACATTTTAAACAGTACCCCATGAAAGAAGTATCTACTTTAGCCAGTCTGAAACTCGGTTGAACTAGTTGGTACTCGGTTGAACTAGTTGGATTATATTTAAGGATTATCACACCAATCGAACCCAAATGACTAAAATAGGTAACCTTCTTAGTGATGAGGAGCACATCTCTTACGGGGTGCCGCAGGGAAATATTCTGGGTCCCATTTTATTCCAAATTTACGTAAATGACCTATGCAGAATGACCCTACCTTATACCAAAATATTTGCATATGCTGATGACACAGTTATTATAGTTGATGGGTCAACGTGGGATAACGTTAAGCATAGCGCAGAATCAGCACTTACTAAAGTAATAAAATGGCTCAACCTAAATCTGTTAACGCTTAACTTCGACAAGACGTCATATATGCCATTCTCAATTCGCCAGAACACCGCATCAGACCCTACATTCTCATTAATAGCTCACACTTGCTCACGGCTCTCTTCTCCGTGTCAATGTCAAATAATAACAAGGACGGAGAATGTAAAATATCGGAGTGTACAAATAGATGCAGCGTTATGATGGGATAAGCAGCTTAATGCCCTGACCTCCAGGACTATGAGACTGATACACACTTTTAAGTCTCTGAGACAGTCGGTTAACCCTGACACTCTGAAAATAATTGATCAAAGTTGAAACAGCACAGAGAGCTATTCTAAAAGTAATGCTACGTAAGCCTTACCGCTATCCTACAACACAATTATTGTACTCTGAATGTAGGGTGCTTACTGTCCGTCAGCTCTTTGTGCTCCGATCGGTATTTAAAAGACATGCTTGCGTCCCTCCTTCTAATCCAAAAAAACGTACCAACATTCCTCCAGGCACACAGCATAAAACATCTTTCGCCAGACACTAATATCATACACTTAGCGAACATATTTACAAAAAAACTCACAAAGACCTCAACATCCGTGACTTCAACAGATATCAGGTAAAGTCGAAGGTAACAAAATGGCTACTTCAACAATACTATTTACAAACTGAGTCACTACTTACATACATTGCTTAATAATAATTATAACCATTCCTCGCTGCTCACTCATAATTACACTTACCCATACTCTCCTTATACACATGGATGTGCAGTCACATACATTCACATACTTTCACACACACTGTCGTATACTCTTGAGTTGCACTCCGTCTCCTCCCTTTTCTACTACCATAAATATATGTTTAGGAAAATACATACTACCTACACATATAAACAAAACATTCAAAAGTAAGATCTGTAAACACATTAATGGCTGTTCGCGACGATAGCTCGCGGTGGAGATGAATATGAGTAAAAACTATGTAAATTAATTGCAGTGGACTGTATAACACGTATATTGATATGAACTATGAAAACAAGTAAATATGCTAATAAGAGTATAAGATGCGCGAGCGCAGCCGTGAACTGACACACTTCACGGTTCTGTCTATTTTATAAGATACACTATAGCTGATCACTGCCTTAGCTTATAGCAGGTCACCCTAGTTTAAGAGGCAGGGTTCCCCCAATTTATGTACAGACCCTGTGCTTATACCATAATTTTATGTAACACCTGTCGTTACTCCTATGCCAACCACTTGTAATACATCTTTTTGTTAACTGTAACAACTACATACTTTCGTCTGTAACTTATTTTTAAAATAAATAAATTATTATTATTATATTATTAATTGTAGCATTTTACAAGTGTGGGTGCTGTCGTCAGCAAATATTAGGACCATTGGGCGATGGGTTTGATGTGGAAGGGCGTTTAATATGAACTAAAAATAACAATGACTCAGAACACTTCCCTGTGGGACGCCGACGTAATCTCTCCGTAGAAAGACTCATAATTGAATTCACGTTTAGATTCGACTCATGTTCTATAAATCACTGTGTATTGTTCTCGACCGCTCAAGTATGATTTTTGTTGATTTAGTATACACATCTATATCTCATGGTTTACATAATCGAAGACTTCCGACACAACCTTATGGCACATTAATGAGAGTTTTCCTGTCTATTGGTTTGCCGTTATTATATTGAGTAGGTCAAAAATGCCATTCTAATATTCTTATTTATCCTACACCAGTATTGCTCATCGCAATCGTGAAAAAGGTGTCTAAGTATGTTGGTATTTTAAAAATTACACATATATTTTATCATTCATCACTTCAGTGTGCAGTTAAGAGTGAATGAATGCTTTATGTGCCAGAAGACAAGTATGTGAAGTATGATCATTAATACGTACACGGTAAACATGAAAGAAGGTATCACTGTGCAATATTCGACTTCTTAGTAGTATAGATTAAAACAAAAGAAAGGAATCTAAAATACAGAATGATTGGTAACTTCGCGTACTGTTTGTAAGCAGTTATTTTAAACATTTTTTTTTTATATTCTTATATATAGGCCGCAACCTGATCTTAAGTGGTTATGCGGCCTAAGGTGGAGCACGTTTGCCTAGGATAAACCGATTCACTCGTGTCTTAAATATACCCAGATTATATGTATCGGGGAATAGAGAGGCGGGTAGTGAATTGAAAAAAGACCCCAATTCTATGCGGACATGGGGTCGAAACTAATTGTATGGAATCTACTAATATATTTTGGTATAAAAGAACTTAAGAGTGTATAAGGTAGTTTCGACTGCAACACGAAGTCGTAGTATATTCTTTTATATATACATACCGACTTAGATAAATATAACAATACATTGTGAAACCATAACGGCAAAACACAAAAAGAGAAGGACCGTTATTCAATTAAAATTAAAATAGGTTCTTGTCGTTGCACAAAACATTTTGCAGAATATTGTACAATCATTACATTACATAGAACATAAACTCTGTAAGCTTTGACTCACGGTTTGTTTCGTCCCCGCACCGTATCAATAACCTGTTACACGAATCATAAACAGTTCATTAAACCATAGCCGTTCTAAGGTTCATTCCTGTTAACATACACAAACAAATTCCTTCGTTCAATTTCACTAGGAATTGAAGGTCGCACACGATACAGATTAAGGAATCAAAGAAGCTTTAGACATGAGGTGTATTTTCTAAGTGTGACAGTTCTAATAGTGATTGCACATGCGATGGGAATCTGGTTGCTTATAGGTGACGAAGAAGAGAAATCGTCTTACTTTTATTTTGTAAAGACTGTCAAATAGCCAACCTCGGAACAGTCCTACCAGTTTCATCATCATCATGGTTATGTAGCATTGGATATGGCATTGCGCTATGAGAGAATCTGTCAATGCAAATGGAGTTTTTATAGCCCAAAGCAATGTATCCGTTCATTTTGTGATGTCCGACCCTTGACTAATAAACTTGCTGCATATTCTGCGTACTCTTGTGGATAATTATTAGAAAAAAATACTTTAAACATAATTATAGGGATCCACCAATCAATCGTTTTAGAACGGCTTTACTTAAATGATTTAGAGACAAATTATTTTATTCTGTGAAAGATCTGAAGATTGTATACGTTCGCACTGACATTTTCATATAATAATAATAATAATAATAATAATTCAATTGATTTTGATAAATATTATTTATGATTCTATTTAGTTTTATTTCGAAAACACTTCGGCTAGCAGCTAGCTAGACATTTCCATTGACGGATCAATGTCATAAATGGTTAATTCCAACAAACTTATTTTGAGTGTTGATTGCTATTTAGGGCCGATAGTGGCAAAAAGCAACAGAAAAAATCCAACCGGAACCGATTCGATTAACGGTTAAACCAACTACTGAAATGTGTTTGTTAACAGTAGATAAGCTGAATCTATCCTCATAATTTATGGCTTTTCAAATTTTATTTTGTTAAAACTCTTACGATCCTTACACGATGTCATGGGACGCTTTATTCTTATTTTAGTGATAAGATAGGTACCTCTAAAAAGTAGTTTGCTATTTCTGAGTTTGTAAGTGCTGTTGAAACAGATGCACACACGCGCTAACACTTGGTCGGTGGGTGGTGGTCCTTGGCTTGTTAATAGTTCTTGTAATTTCTATATCTGTGCTAGTCTCGAGAGGTAATAAAATCAATTCGATACAATAACCGATATTGCGCTTTATGTAGATGATTTTAATTCTCCGAATCAATGTTGAAATATAAAGATTCAGAATTTAAAAAAAAATGCAATTCCCAGGATTATATCGATTACAACGAGCGTCAGATCTGTACACGAAATACATAATTTTCGAAAAGAAATTGGAACTATTGCCACCATGCCCTAGATGGTTGCAAGCTGATGTTTAAAATAAGTATTTTAAGGCTGAAGATCCTTCAAATGGCCTAGGAGGCGGCAAGGGAATACATATGTTTCAACATTGTATGATGTAATTAATATGATTATATCTCGTTGTTTTTTCTGTTTACTCACACGGAGTGTATTATGAGTCTTTTGCATTGCAGTCAATCTTAGGACGCGATCCGATTAGGACAATCGGATCGCGTAATGAATAAACTCTAGACTAGGTGTCTATGTTCTAGAGTCTTCAGAATGCTCTATTACATGTACCGTTTCTTTCTGCAAATCACCAGTTACATAAAATTAAGATTCCAGAGTAAACATTTGATTAGTTTCCGTCAACGCCCCAACGGTTACGTCCGACATCCTTGAGGTCCGTGTGCCCGCGGCTGTCGCAGGCCCCGTGTGGCGCGCAGAGCTGTGCAGACGAGCCATGTGTCCACGTGAGCTGCGTGCTGATGTGCCATCAGTATGTGAGTCACGCGCAGCTCAGCGCATACGCATGCTGTGCGGGACATACCGCACCGCTCTGAGCATCGGCCATCACTGATATTTGCCATATTGTTACTGGCACACGCCGCCTCACACATCGCAATGAATGCAATATGGTGTATCCCATGAATTTGTCACGGACCAGTAGAGGCAGTAGATATCCTGACTTGAAGTCAGTATATATACTGGTCGCTCATGAATTTCAAGTAATGGATCAAATATTTCTCAGTGAACCTCAAAACGATTACTATGAGCTTTTGTAAAAACGTTGTAGTGGTAGCGGGATTTGCTATTGTGGTTTTCTCTTATTGACTTTAATTATAAGGGACTGGGGCCTAGGGCCTGCGGCCTGGGGTCAGGGGCCGGGGGTCGAAGGTGCGTATTACTTTTGTATCGACAAACTATACTCTGGCAGAGCTTTTGGAGGAGTTGGTTTGTTAGTATGTGTTGTGTGGTGTGTGTTGTGTGTTGTGTGGTGTGTGTTGTGTGGTGTGTGGTGTGGTGTGGACGTACGCGCAGCAGGCAGACGAGGGCGAGCAGAAGCGGCGCTCGCCGCCGGGCGCCGGCGCGGCGCATCAGGTCAGCGCAGCGCGGGGCGCCGGCGCCGGGGCGCGCGCGCCTCCCGCATGCTCCTCGCGCTGGCGACGTCGCTCTGCAGCGCCGCACTGTCGCACACACACTCACTGCACTGGTCACTGCGCACTCTGCGGACACTGTGTCTGCGCTGCACTCGTGCGCTCTCGGCGGACCCCGGGCTCGTACTGCCGGCGGCGGCCGCCCCCCGCCCCGCCCGCACTGCCCCTCGCCTCCCCTCGCCTCCCCGCGCCCCCCTGAGCTTTTAATCCGGTGCAGCACTGATTTACTTTTATTGCAGCTACGCGCGCTCCCCTCCGGCTCTGCGCCCGCGCCGCTTGAACCCTGCTTTTGCAGTTTCATATCGTGTGCGACCTAATAGGTAACTTGGCCGTTTACTTGAACGCTATCGTCTAATTTCGAAATGCCTACTTTACCCTTTGATGGTGTATGGGTATGGATAGACGGTTTATCGAACGTCGTAGGGTAATGTAATGTTGTTGAGGAGGGCAGAAAACTTTACTTCCTGAATCATTATAAGTAGGTACCTAAAAACATAGGGCATTTAAAACGCCACTAATACCTACATAGTTTTATTCTAAAATTATTACAAGTGTCGCCACTTGCCTCGCCGCGCTGCTTGTCGACTATCATTAAGAAACGGTTACCTAATTAGTTCAATAATATACAACGTGCAGGGTTGCCAACTTAGGGGTTTTGCCCCCAAATTTAGGGGCTAGAAGTGTTAAAAGGGACATTTTTAGGGGCTGGAATTTTTTGGGGTTTTTTTTAGGGTCACTTTTGATGAGATGGAGTTCCAATTATGGCAACAAAAATGACTTCGGAATGGCATCAACTGCAAAATAAAAAAACATGGAGACATGTTTCGAGTTCATCTTCTGTAGTACTGAGTACATATCGATTGCGATGCTGGTCACTGCAAACGATTTGAAAATATCTAAAAATTTGCTTTGGCATTATTGACACTGCCTGTTTTCAATGCCTCTGTTGCATCCTCTGAGCGTGACTTTCCTATATAAGGGACTTAAAAGTTAAAAATAAAGAGGGAATTAAAAATAAACTGAGGAACAGACCCTTAAGGTACAGAGTGTCATAATAGTACGATTTTCCGGGATAAGAGGGAAGGGAAAAGGGAAGTCGGGATTATGAATCGTGTGTAAAATTTGAACCCACTGTTGATATAATAAAGAACTTCAACGTACGTATGTATGACTTCAAAAGTGGGACGTCAAATGAAAAAAAGGAACGGGATAAAGATGTGGTTTTAGAAATAATTAACATCTTTGCATGATAAATTACTGTATTTAATCAATAATATAATTTACTAACTTAATGTACGTAAAGTTTAGGAAATAAGTAGGTATTTAAAATTCTATATTTAGGGGTTTTTAGGGGGATTTAGAAAAAAAATGAGGGGAAAATTTTCATAAGGGTTGGTAACACTGACAACGTGAATCCTTTGTTCCCGAATTTAGTTTTCACTACTTTGTATGTAGTGAGAGCTTCTGAATGTTAAGATTCTATTGACTTATATACTTATTGTAGTGTTTTACAATATAAGGACTACTTTATGACTGAAATCTGACGAAACGTATGCATAGATGAACTAATAGAATGATGCTGTTTAAAACATATATTTTGTGCATTAGTGGACCATCTTTGTCCAGTGACAATATAATCTGGAAACGTTTTTCCATTCAATGAGCAATGCAGCAACTTCCTTTTGAAATGAAAGTAGTGCGAGTATTAGTATTAGTAGTGAGTAGTAGTAGTGAGTAGTGAGTAGTAGAGTAGTATCAGTATTAGTAGTGAAATTAAAGTAGTAGAGTCGCAGTAAACAGGACACAGCCACCGTGTCAGAGACCGAGTGGAGCAGCAACAGCTGTGCTCTACTCTATTACTATTATGTGGTTTTACGTACCTGTGCCGGTCCGCGGATTTGTCGTCTTAATACGCATAATTGGCAAGCCCCGGGTGTGTCTGTCATGTCTAATTAGTAGGACATTAATACGTACATTATTATGAACCGGTCGTCGCCACGACCTGTTCATTAGGTGTCGTCGTCCGTGGGACGCATCAGCGCGTGCTACGTACAGTGCTCGTCACGAGCGCGCACACCTCGCCTTCACCTGCCCACAGCACAGTGCACAGCACAGTGCACAGCACAGTGCACAGCACAGTGCACAGCACAGTGCACAGCACAGTGCACAGCACAGTGCACAGCACAGTGCACAGTGCGGCAGAGACAACTATACGACATCCACATCTGAATGCCGCGTCCGTGCTGGCCGCCGAGGCAGCGCGGGGCAGCGGATACCGCTCTTAGCTCTTGTCAGCTGTTGACTGGTATTGCGTCTTACGAGTATGTGCACCGGTCTTCAACAATTGGCACATACAGATTTGCATTCATTAGAATTTGTGTTGGCTTATTGATGGCGGGTCTGCAGTGTGCGCAGTGTGTAGGGGACCGCGGGGAGAGGGGTGAGGGAGAGGCTGTGAAGGGCTGACACTTGGCAGATAAATGGGCGGAAACTGCGAGATGTTATCCCGTGAGTCGCGAACGAGACACATCCGTCGCCCGTCGATAGCGCATCGACAGCGTGCAACTCTACCGTGACGCCGCGCCGTGCGGAGCCGCGCCGAGTTGTGCTGCGCCGTACGGGTCGTGCCGAGTTGTGCCACGCCGTACGGGTCGTGCCGAGTTGTGCCGCCAAAGGGTCGTGCCGAGTTGTGCCGCGCCGTGCCTCGCGGATGTGCGCCATCGCACGTCATGGACACGCACCATCGCTACTGCTAGACTTCATTCTGTAGACTTCATTCTGTAACTGTTCGTTACAATATGACCTGTGTGTGTAGTCTAATAATAAAACAGCTTGTGTACAGCACGTTGTGCTACTGCACTGCAATTACAAAGGATCAATGAAAGATAATGTGTTATGAATAAGCAGCTAAATGACATAATTATTATGATCTGAAAGTGTTTATAGGTATCTAGGGAGGCACGACGAGTAACTATTCGAGTCGTAGTCGTAAGCGGTCATTAATTGTATCAGCGTTGTTCGTGTAGCGGTGCACGTGCCACGCGTTCTCACGCAAATTACGCGCACTTGACAGTCTTGACACCACGAGAGACACAACGCGGACGCGCGAGGTGCGCGCGAGTTGATCCCGCGCCGCGCTGACGCGTGTCCTGCGCGACCATCTCGTTGTATGTCCTGTGATCAACTGTCGGGCCATCATTTCGCAAATCATACGTATTAAATACAAATTCTGAACATTGATTTCTTTAGTCATTTTGACAGGAAGCTGTGTGAGGTGTGACGTCACGCGCGTCGGTAGCAATAACGTAAGTGTGTTGTAAGTTGTAACTAGTTGTAAGTGAGACTGAGGTGGTGCCTGCTGCTTGGTGCGGCAGTCAGCGTGTGACCCGCCCGGGGCAGGCGCGGGGCAGGCGCGGGGCAGGCGCGGGGCAGGCGCGGGGCAGGCGCGGGGCAGGCGCGGGGCAGGCGCGGGGCAGGCGCGGGGCAGGCGCGGGGCAGGCGCGGGGCAGGCGCGGGGCAGGCGCGGGGCAGGCGCGGGGCAGGCGCGGGGCAGGCGCGGGGCAGGCGCGGGGCAGGCGCGGGGCAGGCGCGGGGCAGGCGCGGGGCAGGCGCGGGGCAGGCGCGGGGCAGGCGCGGGGCAGGCGCGGGGCAGGCGCGGGGCAGGCGCGGGGCAGGCGCGGGGCAGGCGCGGGGCAGGCGCGGGGCAGGCCAGGTGCGCCCCACAGCCCGCGGCGAGTGGCGCGCGCGCATCACGATGCATCTCCGGGTACGTACCCGCTAATAGGGTGAGCTTATGAGGATAACTGACGACTATTTTTTATCACTTCACCCAACAAAAGGTGTTTATATTATAGAAATATAGGATCTTGTTAAAATGTCTAGGTGATGCATGCACACGTTGAGCGTCGGCTGTATCTTTTTGATAGCTTAAATCGGTTCATCAGCGCACAAACGTGCAGCCATTCGATGTGCAGCAGTAGTCAGTGACGACGCGTCGCCGGGCGGTTGTCGCAGTGATGGATGTTAAACGTTATATCATGAGGTATGTTAGACAAATTGAATGAGCGTGTCGGAGGTGGGGCGGGAGGAACCGGTCGCGCACCGCGCACCGGTATGCGCGCACCTGAGGTTTGTGCACCTTGCGCACCTTGCGCACCTCGCGCTACTACTGCGCGCCCTGCCGCCATGCGCCACCGCGACGAGCGCGCGCTAGAAACCAACTCACTTATTGGCCAGTCTCTTGCATCGGTAGATACTTGTCATTTTTCAAGGACCTCCATTACGAATATTTGAATGCTATGAGGGAGATTGTAAGTTGTAGTGGATGACGAAGGCTGCGGCCGAGCGCCGGGCGTGCGCTCCTGATACCGGTTCCACCAGAGCCCCGCCCCGCGCCACCCGCCCCGGAGCGGTGGCTGCGGGGCGGGATACAATCTCAGCTGTGGTGCAACGTGTCCTGTTTGTTTCTACCTAACTGGTTATGTCGAATATGTTTCCACCTGTGTCGCTCTTTTATGGCCGTCCGGATCGTTATTATTTATTATACATCTGATGAGCGACCTGACCAGCCAGGATCTTCACTGACTTCATTAATGTGCTCCTTCACCTGGAGCGTTCACCTGTAATGCAACATTTGAGATTCGATTTTCAGCATTACATTACAGTACTGCCGCCCTCACTTGATGAGCACTCGCCTGTAATGTAATATTAGCTATTCGATTTTGAGCATTCATGGAATCTATTTCAAAACACACAAGTGGTGCGCATTGATGTTACAACTTACAAGTTGTATCATTACACATTGTATCATCAAGTTGCGCTCTGTAATGCTCGACACTGTAACGTTACGTTTTCACCATCAGATGAGATGAGACGATCATTGATCTGTTGAGTACAAAACAAATTGTCAGCATGCTAGACATGTTAAAAGTGGAAACAGCTCCTCAAAAGACTCGCGACGCCAACTTCGCGTCTGTGCAACGTTGGAGGAACGCCAACATTCGTGAAACGCCAGTGGGATAGCGGCCTTAGTTGTGACGGCAGCTGCGCGTTCTCTCACGACGACGCACGTGAGGCGCAGCACAAGCACCCGCCGCGCCACAGCTCCGCGCGGGTGTAACACGTCGCGCGCTCTACATCGACGGCTCACTATAGCAGCGTCACGTGTCATCCAATAGTGACTCTGCAATGTCGCACCAGGTGAGACGTCATGACGTAAGTACATGTCGTCTAGATCTGGAGAAATTAAATGATCGAGAGCTGCTGCACAGACCCACACAACTACTCTATAATTGTTCGGATCACGGAGAGTAGAGCAGCCCACCCGGTCACAAGTCGCTGCATGTACTGATGTTCCACTCGGGCTCCGCGTTATGTCAGCGACGAGTAGCCCCGCGAGTGTCTCTCTCACTTAGGGGTAGCTGTCGGGTCAGAGCTGTCACGTGTGGGTATTGATCATATCCTGGTTGGTATCTAGACGTACGCAGTGGTGTGATGGTATCTGACGGAACTCAAACTTAATAGTACAGTACATACACACAGTACATTTTCCCCATAATTATTCATCTCGCCAACCTTTGTTTTAGTCAAGGAACTTTTCCAACACCATTAAAACAAGCTATTATTACGCCAATATATAAGTCGGGAAACAGAGGCGATGTCGGCAACTATAGACCTATATCTGTTCTACCTGCAATTGCTAAAATAATTGAAAAACGAATTAATTTAAGGATACTTAAATTTTATTTATTTTCGGACTGTCAATATGGCTTCCGGCAAGGTATTTCTACGGAGCATGCAGTTACGGCGCTTAGTACGCTAATTACCAAACAACTTGATAGCGGCAAGAAATGCGTAACTGCATTTCTGGATTTAAAAAAGTCCTTCGACACCGTCTCTGTCCCACTCTTAGTAAATAAGCTGGAAGCTATTGGAGTTCGTGGGATGCCGTTAAAACTTCTTAAAGACTATCTCAGCTACCGAAAGCAGAGGGTTAAAGTGGGTCAGTACATTAGTAGGGACACGACAGTGTCTTACGGAGTCCCCCAAGGAAGCGTGTTGGGGCCCACTCTGTTCCTTTTTTATGTGAACGAACTCTACAACATGCGAATCTCAAACGCAAACATTTTTTCATACACTGACGACACTGCAGTAGTCTTCACGGGTAACTCTTGGCGGGAGGTTCAGCTTAGCACGGAATTGTGATTGTCTGTGATTGCTGGATGGCTTGGACAGAATATGCTCACACTAAATATATCTAAGACTAACTACATATGTTTCAGTGTGTGCAGTCGCACACAACCCAGTACCACGCCTCGGACACTTCATACAAAACTTGCAAAATAATGACCTATTACTACTACAAAACCAAATGACGTTTGTACACGTGCAAATGTGTGCGTGAATTTTAGTAGTTGAATCAGTTGGATGTCGTGCTAGCGTACAAAATGGCGCGAAAAGTGCAGCGCTTTGCGTCGGGCGAACCGAACGACGACGGCACTACCCGAACGTTTCGAGCATTATTATGAAGTGATCTTGTCCGAGCGTTCAATTATTTATTTCTAAAAAAAATAAAATAAATTATATTTGATTTTGAATACTCGGATTTGTAATGACATAAAAGTAATATTATATTATTTATTAGGTAAAGAGGTTTATTTATTCATCAATAATGGTAAATTTTGGTACCTAATTACAAAATATGGAATTCACGACCGCCCCGCACCATTACGCGGCAACGCAATGGGGCGACGCGACAAAGTTAGTGCGTAGAGTTCTACTTTTCAATTCCAAGAATGAATAGAACGCGAAAGAAAGAGACATAAGTACATATCTAAGACAATAAGAGAGAGAGAGCAATATTAATAGTTGGTAATGTTGGTGTGATAATATTACGGAAGTTTTAATTATATTATAAAACGAAGAAAACTTGGAAAATAAATGAATCATCGAGATTAAAACTAATAAATAAAACTTAAAACAAAATAAATCGCAAAATTGTGTGTTATGTCAGCAGTACTTACAGCGCAGCAATTCTTACGATTTTGAGCGCCCTTGTTAAAGAGTCGGCGAAGTGCACCTCGAAGTGCGGGGTGAGGTGCGGCATCTGATATAGCGCGGGGAAGGGAGTGTCCCTTCTGTATGTAGTACTATTAAGTATTCTGTGCCAGTACTGACTTTAATCTTAAGATTCACCTATGCGACGCTGGAGATCACTTACACTGTAGTTGCTCAACTATAAACAGAGTACCTCATGTCAAGTATTTGGGTATAATAGTCGACCAGAGATTATCTTGGCGTCCCCACATCGATCAAGTTGCCAACAGAATCAGAAAACTAAGCTGGATGTTGAGGACTCTCAGACATATAATACCTAAAAATATCTGTACTCCTTCAGGCAGAAACAAAAACCTCCTAAATACAATATATTTAGCGCTTGCACAAGCAGTATTGGTATTCTCTATTTGAGGGGATGCTATTAAAACCAAATTCTAAATATTACAGCGAGCGCAACGGGCTCTTATCAAGTGCATGTATTTTAAAAAAAAGAGATATTGTACTGAAAAACTGTATCAAATCAGTAACTTTCAACGGTCCGGAAGCTACACATAACTCAAGTTGTTCTCACAAAACATAAATCGACTACGATTACAGAATATGTGCAAAAAGAAGAAAAGACATTATACTAAAAATACCACAAACTATAACACTATTTGCCAGTATTCCACTTTGGAAACGATCTGCTCAGCTTTATAACGCTATTAATAAACATAATATATTTACATCCACCCCAAGAACTATCAGGAATGAAAAAAAAAAATGTTACGGAATGGATGAAAAAACTTACAGCACAGATTAACTAATAGTTCCTTTGCCTACAGCGAGACTGAATCACTTCTGCAACAGATAACATAAATACTGCACCCACACACACACACACACACACTCACTCATACACACACTTACACAAACACACACACAGATTCACTCAAATCACCTTGTTAGGGTTCCGAAGTCAGCAAGGAACCCTTATTTTCCGCTTCGCTATGTCCGTCCGTCCGTCCGCAGTGTAGCTCAAAGACTATTAGAAATAGGAAGCTGTAAATTGGCATGGATAGACACATTAGTTACGCCGACAAAGTGCCGGAATAAAATATTGAAAAATATTTTTTTTTAGGGTACCTCCTCTAAGTGGGGATGAGTATTTTTTTTTCTAGTCTACCATATGGTGTGGGATGTCGTAAAAAGGTCTTTCAAAAATATTAAGGGTTTGGAAAAACAATTTTTCGATTAAGGAATCCCTTTGGGAAATATTTAGCTCTAAAGTGCTAATTTTTGTTGGAGCCAATTTGCGCCACTCCTATCAGCTCAATGGTTATATCGTGATTTGTGAAAAAAATCACGGTTGTAGCATATATATCGAAAATTATAAATTCAAATTCACATTCATTTATTCGCATAAAAACATGTTATTCAAGCTGTTACATTTAAATAAGTGCGTACATGTTTTGCTAAACTTATATAGCATGCAAACTTATAGGTATGCGTTATATCACATAATGTCAAAATATTGTTGAAGCATATTTAGAATCTATAAATTCTTTAATAGAATAAAAATGTTGTGTATTTAGCCATTTATATAATTTGTTTTTAAATGCTCTAGAAGTTAATGTTTTTAAATTACTGGGTATATTATTGTAAATACGTACACACATTGCTAAACAGTTCTTATTATATTTTGTTGATCTAGGAATGTCACCTAGTACGAGTCTAAATGGATCTCTACGATTTCTTGGATTCCCATCATTGGCAGTTCTAAATAAATCTTAGTTGTTTACTACAAACATACACGTTTCATATAAAGTGAGGGTAGAGGTAACAAACCAAGTTTTTTAAATATTGGTTGACTTGTTTGATCTGGTTGCATGCCATACATTGCTCTAATGCATTTTTTTTGTGCAACAAATGCTTTGTGTTGGTCTGTGTTGTTTCCCCACATTACAAGTCCATAGCGTAGTATTGATGGTACATGGACATGATACGTCATTACAGCTACTTTTAAATTGGTAATGTATTTTACTTTTACTTGTCTTAGTGCATACACAAATTTATTTAACCTCTTGGATACACTTTCCGTCTGTAATTTCCAATTCAGGTCTTCGTCTATGATTATTCCTAGGAATTTTGTATGTGTTACAGCCTTTATTTTTGGTATGTCAAGATTAATATTATGTCTTTTATTATTAGATTTATTAAATTGAATGAATACAGATTTTTCAAGATTTATTTTAAGTTGCAATATGTTGGCTCGCAGATTTGCGAAATGTTCGGCTGAAGTAAAGGCTACGCTGTTCACAGCGTACTGTCAGTCGTTCTACACATGCAGTCTGTGGGTCAACTACACACAGCGGGCATACAACGCTCTGCGCGTTCAATACAACAATGCATTCAGGGTGTTGATGGGGTTGCCGCGCTACTGCAGTGCTTCCGGCATGTTCACAGAAGCGGGTATAGATGGCTTTCACGCCATCATGCGCAAGCGATGCGCCTCCATCATGCGCAGGGTACGCGGCAGCCCCAACAGCATCTTGAGCACTATAGCGGACAGGTGGGACAGTCCCATACTGGGGCATTGGATACGCCTACATGCCACTGTGGCGTATACTTAATAATAGTTTTAATTGTTTTATTTTCCTGGTAGATGTAAGTGCTAACACTAGTTTCTAAGTTATGTATTGTACTAACCAAATGGACATTCGTCTGAAATAAAAGAGTTATTGTTATTAAAATTTAGCCAATTAATTAATTTGTCAATTGTGTTGTTTATGTCATTTTCATGGTTTTTAACTGTATATTTTTTTTTTATCTGTTGTTACTATAGGAAAACTATCACAGCTATACTTAGCAAGTACAAACACACAAGTTACAAGTTACAAGTTACAAGTTTATCGACTATTACTCGTAAACTTGTAAAGCCTACTGGCTTTACAAGTTTACGAGTAATAGTCGATAAACTTGTAAAATGTAATAGATCGCTCATACGCGCGCGTAGCATGCTTGCTACTCTTAAAACTTTATAGTAATAAAAATATACTGTAAGTAGCTGCAGATTTAACATTTTTAACAATTACCATCACGCTATATCTTCAAGGAGCTAAGCAGTGGATCATGGCAAACTAGAACAGCTATTTTAGACCTACTGTCAGCGATAAACTTTGCGTAACAGTGCGGCAGCAGGCTTGTAAGTTGCTGGTCGTGAGTTCAAGCGACAAACAATTTTTTTTGTTTTTTTTTTGATGCTAGAATATTTCTAAATAGCAATAAATTAAAACTGCGTTTTTCTTTTTTATAATTGCATATTAGCTTGATGTTGATTTGCTTGCTCATATTTTCAATATTTCTACAGGAAATAATATCAATACCGAAATACCTATTATGTCTACTCGTACGTACAATTTTGTTTAGTTTGAAATTCTTATTCAATGAACTGAAAAGCCCTAAGTATATAGTTTCCCCTATAGTTCACTTTTTTAAATATACTATCGAGTGGTGAACCTAAATTTTCGTTGTAGATGATAGATATTATGTATCTACAACACCAAACTGTATCCCCCTATTTTGTTATCATCAGTTCTCTAAATTGCTTCCCACAATGGAAGCAAATTTAAAGTCGTATTCACGTCAAAATGTGGTGACGATCGTAAAGCGGATATTATTTTTTAAGAATTTTCCGTTCCTATGTCTTTTTCTATGAACCAGCTTCACGCAAAAACTATTAAATAGACTTTTCGCTAAAATGTTTCTTACAGGTCGGACCAACGTAAACGTCATAGGCTATATTTGTACATGATTACGCTATTTGTAATGGGGGTAGGTCAATTCTACATATTACGCTCAAAAAATTTTTGACGTCAGATGTGATAATTGCATCAGTGACGCCTGCTATGACGCCACAATTTATTGAAAAATGTTAAATATAGGGACAAAACAAGAACTGCGTGGGTAAGAATATCAACTACGGAACCCTATATTGCGCGTGGGCCGCCACGCACTTGGGCAGTTTTTTTTTATTATGTATTAGTATAGTTTAGACACTTTTAGTTAAGGAAAGAGCGGAGTCTCCTAATACCTTTTGCTTAAAAGGAGGCTTCAATCTCAAATAATTATTGTACAACATGGTTATCACATAAAGTATTTTTATTTTTTTTATTTATTTTTTTATTACATACCTAAATGAAAAAATAGTTTTCAAATTTCAAAGTTTTTGCTACCAAGTACCTACAAAGTAGTTATTAAGGTATTGCGCAATGACGGTCCTTTTGTTTTGTGGCTACTCTAGAAGCCCGGTCATATTTCACTTTTATTTTTTTTTAAAGTGCCTATTTAAGGAAAATATTACGTTTACGAGACTATCTAACTTGAAAAGTTAATGTTGATGAGACGCATCCCTTCGCATTGCTTTATTTTTTAAAAGAAATCTAAACTGCATTTACTGATTACTCGACAAGCTTATTTAAATCGGGAATCGAACCAGCTAAAAATCTTAGAAATAAACACGCATTTTATTTCACTAGTCGATACAGTCAATGTCAAAGATAAAATTTATCCATGAAACATTAGGTGTTACTACTTATAGATATGAGAAATAAGAATGTTTTTTTTTATATTGATATGGGTCTTACATTCGCCTGTCGCACAAGATATCCATGAAATTTACACGTTTAATACACAAGGGCTTTAATGAACAATACCCAGAGACTAGAACTTTTCACTTTCAACAAGTAAAACACACGTTATAATTATCTTATAACTCTCAACATCCAAACACATTCTATGAACTACAAATTTATCTTTAAGTATGTACCTTGTTGAAGAAGAGAATAAAAAAATCATTTAACTTATAATAATATTGGTTGTACGTTGTTTCATAGCTAATAGTTTTATAGAATTTCGTTTCACATAAAATTTTCCTAATAATTTCGTTTCATAGAATAATCAACACGCAGAATACTTACTTTCAAGATTTTTAAATCATTGATTTTTGTTTCACATAAAGTTTATTGTTAGAATAATCATATCATAGATTAACAAATCAAATATTCTTTATCCTTATATTTTTTATTTAATATAAAACTTATTCCCAAGAATGGGAGTCTCAGTTCTAACCAAACCTACTGCGCGTGCGTGCAAACAACCATGCAGCATGCAAGCAAGTATGCAGCGTGCAAGCAACCATGCAGCATGCAAGCAAGCATGCAGCGTGCAAGCAAGTATGCAGCATGCAAGCAATCATTTAGCGTGCAAGCAAGCATGCAGCGTGCACGCAAGCATGCAACATGTAAGCAAGCATGCATCATGCAAGCAAGCATGCATCATGCAAGCGAGCATGCAACATGCAGCAGGCATAGTTTCTGCCACGGCTCCGGCGTTGCGGGGCTCCGGCGGTCCCACGCGAGCTTATCGTCGCAGATGGTATTCACGCTCACCACCGCAGCTTCGACTTACTGGCCGGCCAGCCTCAGCCGCGGCGGCGTGTGTTAAAACCACCTGCTCCTCAGCTCGCGGGCCACCTCGCCCCTCCACGCCTACACAGATTTAAATTACACTCTAGGTGTAGGGCAGACAAGACTACGTGAAGTCGATTTCGCAGCGATTCGTTTCTGTCATTAACTTTTGTAGCACAACATATTGACTTTTTAAGACATCATTTTTGTTATTGTCTACTTAAGTACATATTCGTTAAAAAAAAAATACTGTTTGATAAGTTTGCGCGATGCGCTATTAACAGCCTATTATGGTTTAGTTGAATCCGTCATTAGATATGGTGTTATCTTCTGGGGTAACTCATCCGATAGGGATATCATTTTTAAAAGACAAAAGCGCTGCCTAATGTCTATGTTTAACTTCAAAAGTACTGATAGCTGTAAAAAATATTTCACTAAATATCATATATTAACATTACCTTCACTATATATATTGGAAATAGCAATGTTCGTGAAATTAAATCCACATTTGTTTCCTCGTATGGCAGACAGATTTCCAAGAAATAGACGCGATGATAGCAAGCTTTGTGTGCATACGTCAAAAACTGTACTTATGCGCAGCAGTGTTTTTTGTATGGCACCAATTATCTACAACAAATTGCCCAAAAGTTGCAAAGAGCAAACTGTACCTAAACTCAAACAATCATTGAAGTTGTTTTTGGCGCAAAAAGCATATTGTAGGGTGCACTATGCAATGTGCCTCCCTAACATAAGTAATGTCAATGCAGATGTAAATGTCAAATTTAACTTAAATGCAGAAAATGTCAATGAGTGCCCAACGGGATGAATCTAAATAAAAATGCAAGTTGTCCGACTCAAACCACGTCTAATTGAACACTAAAAATGTACTATATATCAAATGCATAGAACAATGCAATATGTCAGCGTCAATGCACTGCCAAATGTAGGTTGCGTCCAAAGTGCAAATACGCGAGCCTACTGGCTTACGTATTGTAATAAATATATTTTAAACCCATGTACGTACACCGTACACATATATTATAGTATTACAGAATTTTTAAACGACTCATTGTGATTATTATAAATAAAATAACTTGTATAATGTAAATTGTAATTGTAAATCTTACTATGATTCATTTTATTCGATTTCTTTAAATTCCGATCATTGTAATATGTATTTATTGGTCATAGAAAATAAATAAATAATAAGTAAATTTGTAGAATGTAAATGATTAAATATAATTTTGTTTAACTGTGACTGAAATGTATAAGTGTAAAATTTAAAAAGATTTGTTTTAATAATAATTGATCCTAAAATATTAGCACGCCATGAGAAGTGGCAGACATGTCGTGACCCACTCATATTTAATGCTAATGCTAATTTAATGCTATCTTGCATGCATGTATTATCCTAATTCTGTATGTATACTGTACATGTTTGAGCTAATAAAATTTCTTATTCTTATTTTTATTCTTATTTGTTAAACAAAAAAATGTGATTAAAAATTCATTGAATTGTGTTTCTGTGAAATATTTTTCATTGAAGTAAATAGTCTTTGAAACAATAATTGTCGAAATAAAAATACGAGAACCAAAATTATATGAAACATTTTCTGGGAAACGAAATTCTATGAAATTTCTGTCTGCGAAACAAGGGGACACCAATAATATTAGTACACACATCTAAGCGTACTGACCAAAAGTTTTAATTAAAAAGAGCGAGATAGGCCCCAGCCATACTCATGTCAGTACTTAATGTTTTGAAAAACTACAAACAACTACAAATGTTTTCGTGATGGACGATGGGTGCACAGACTACTTACGTGCCGGAGATCAACACGGAAGATTACAGCTCTGTCGGAATATTCTAACAGAAATAGGTCGCACACAACTCCACACATCACAATTTCTTAGACTACGTTGTATGGTCTGATGAAAGAAGTTTCATTAATAACGGAATGTATAATAATAAGGCGTAACAATCATTACTGATCCCGTCTAAATCCATTCGCGATAAACACAGAAATAGAAATACTAGAAACTACGAAGTACTAGTTTACCAAAAATAGCCAGAGCTTAAGAGACGTTGACACCTGAGCTTGAGATGTGTTCTGAGAGTCTATTAGGTATAATATTTACTTTTTAACTAGTATTACTTTATCAGTGAGAACATTTTTACAGAGATAGGCGTAATTATGGTGGGTTAGTATAACGTACTGTCATCTTCACCAGAGCTTTGCTTCAGCAGAGTGCGTGCTTCAGAAGGAAGCGTTATCTTAATCGCATTAGTGCCTCATCGAGCTTATCTAATGCTTAATGAGTGTTGGAGGAATCAATGAGTGGAATCAATCACCGGACACTCGGCAGATAATCCCGGCTTTGAGCAACGGAGTATACGGCTTCGACACGGGCTTTTAGTAAGGCTCGTAATAGATCTTAAAGTAGGAGTGAGTGAGGGCTTGTTATCTTGTGCTCTTAGAATTGACACGCTTTCACGAAGACAATTTAAAAAAACGTCAGACTATAGTTTGCGACAAGCGCACACATAGAGTAGAAGCGCTTCTTAGTGCCCGGCGGAGGGGCATGGGGTGGCCCGGTCATGTTTTTAAAATATTTGAGAGTTTGAGAGCGCTCACCATGTCACCACTGACTGGGCGCGAGCAGAACTAATTTAATCCTATACGAATAAGACGTTTCCCTAAAGCTCGTTGTAATAACATGGATGACGTCCCGCCGTGCAGGCAGACGGACCGGTGTGGCCAGTCAATCGGTATCAGTCGGTCGTCGCAGCAGATGATCCCCACACGTCGCCACACACAATGCGCGCTGATCCCCGCAAGTGACGGTGATCAGTGCAGCTTTGTGTCACATGTCGTCGCCTTCACCCAATTTGAAAATGAAACGTAAAATATAAGTCGTCGCTTATAATAATCGTGTGAGCTCGAGTCGGGCGCGCCGCGTGTAGTGCGCAGGCGCAGTACACAGACGCGGGCGCACAGGTGGACACTGTGGGATCCGCCGATGTTTGCACACACTGTATAAGAAAAACGAGGTTCAAATTAACGCATCCCAAACTTTGTTGTTAGAAAAAACTGGTCGTTGTTAGAAAAACAAGAGTGGTCCAGGTGTGCGGAGCGCAAACACCCGAGCGCCCGAGTTTGTCGAGCACTCGGCCGCGGGTCGTACCCCCCCCCCCCCCCCCTCGACCCGCGACCCGCGCTGTCTGTGCGGCGCCCACCAAATATTATTGAATGATGATAGGCCATTTACGCGCGTCCCGGCCATTGTTGACGTAATGGACACCGCGACCTGCTGACACCGTACACCGCGCCATACACCGCGCCGCTACCGAGCGTGCACGCTGTCGCTTGTGTCTTGTGGATGTTGCGGCGTAACAGACACTCGATGTCTTGTCACTTGTTGTCTATTATTCAATCGGACTGAAATTAAATTGATATTGTATGAGTGCAAGTTTCATTTTGATCTTACTGCTAGGCTCAATAATTAATAAGAAACATTTTTACAACAATCAAAAATTACAAAATGTTTTTTTTTTGTTTGTGTGGGATCCCTGAGGCATACGTTATTCTATAAATGTATCCGAAATTGATGTACAAACATGCAAACAGATAAAATAAAAAAAATATAAGTCGTCGGTTAAAAAAATTACATTGAGTGCATTGAACCAACTTAGATAGGTACAGATGTCAACAGTCAAGAGCCGAGCTAACATAATTATTGATCGGTTCCTTGCTTATTCACTTGAATGTGGTTGTTCAAATACTATTTGATTTAGATGTAGATGTGACTCGCACGTTACTCCATAGGTATGTTCTGCAAGTGAAATAGCAGTACTAGCAGTGGTCCTATCTGCATAAGCGGACTGTCACAGTGATGAGTCACTGTCAGTCAGTTGATGACTTGAAGCAGTGCGTCTGCTACTACTTTCACACAACCACGCAATGCATGTGTGCCATGAATTAATAACGATACAAACAAAAGTTTAATTGAAGCATTGAAAGGTTTAATTGCAACATATCAACCATTAATTTGAAACCATTATTATTCAATGTTATCATAAGTACCTATCACGTTTCGTATGACAACGTATTATTTGTATACAGCATCCATTCTTTAATTGTGAGCCGACAGTTGCCATTATTGTCATGGCATAGTAGTGGAGCGTCGTGCGATGCCAACGAGCGGGAGACGCGCCAGACGCATGCTGCCTACTGTACAACGTTAGTGCGCGCAGCATCACTCATGACTGCTGGCTCTGCTACTGTGACTACTATCATACGTCGCAACTGGGCTCGCATATGGAGTAAGCCAGAAGTGTCCATGAATGGTAGAGTAATGAGAGAGCATACGGTGCGTGTGTCTAGTTAGTGCGCATGTGTCGACAAGTGGGAGCGCCGGCGCGAGGGTGAGCCGGGAACACCCTCCAGAGTAGTGCACTCGCTACTGTGCGCTCACTGTACACTGCACAGTGACACTTGCGACATGTCACACGGAGCACCAGATGTGCGAACAATGCGCGGCTGATTGTACCACTTGAGCTATTGTACCCCACTTGTGACCGCGCGCTCATTTATTTAGTAGTAAACATCACTGCTCCCGGCTTTCACATTACTTGGACTGTTTTATATCCTAACTCTAAACTGTTCGCCACGTACAGAGTGCAGTGGTCGCGTGTGTATGCGCCCGCGCATCATGTCTTGTCACTCGTCCGTCAGTCAGCGAGGGTCGACACGTGGTGCGGCGACACATTACGACGTGTTGTAAGAAGTGCTCGTCGGGTCCGCGGCGCGAGTGTAATGCGGTGCTGCGCATGCGTGCGCGTCGCTGTACACGCTAACACGGCTATAAAGCCGCCAGCGTGCCACTTAGCGGATAGTTGGGCGACTTAAATATAGTCCGCGCGTGAACGAAGCGCTTTAAGTAAATTCTCGAGGTGCAATTGATCGGCCATACAACGGTCACAGCGGTGGATGTATGCACAAGCTACGGGCGGCGGCGGCCATAGCTCAGCGTGTCGCGGTGCTCAGGCGCAGATTCCTCTAATCACACGTCCGGAGGTGGATCGTTTCGCGTCGACCGCGGCGTGTTGTGCGAGGTTGCTGTCACGCACTGGCACGAATTCGTCGCGATATTGTTAGGTCTTGTGCGACTGCGGAGACAGCATTGGCTGTAGGCAGGTGCTGGTCCATGAGCCAATGCTTTACATCGAGAAGCATTTCCGTTGAGCCACTTGTGGCTACACCGCGTACACATTGACAACAATGTCATTTAAAACTTGACCGTGAACTGAACTTAAGCGTGATTTAAATGTGATCTTCGCGTCATGAAATGTCGTGAATTAGCCACTGCCACAGGTACTCCACACGTAGTGTACTGTAGGTACTCGTCTGCGTATGAATGGGAACGTCAACAATGCTGTCGTACTTATCATGTGACAATGAACTCGTTCGCGTGATGACATCTCGTAGATGCGTGACAGATGTGTTCATGTAGGGATTTACCCAACTCCTTCAAATAAAACATTGAAATCAGAGGATATTTATTATATGTAATAATAAATCATAATTATGTACTACAAAAGTAAGTGAGGTTGGTAAGGTAAGTCAGAACCGGCTACTACTTAGTGGTGGGCGTGGAAAAAGTAGCGTTATCACTGTTTCATGAAGGACTGTGTTACTGCAGTGCCGCATGTCGCACTGACGCAGAGATAGATAGCTCAGAAGGAGACTCATTGAGGATATTTCCGCTGTTTCATAAGTGTGCCGCTCGCTCTAGTTAAATGATAATATAAGTAGTACAATGATAGCCGTGTCTATAAATAACCAGCGCTGACATAACATACTGCTCTACATACCGCAGTGGCACTCGCATGGTGGTGGAGGTACCAGGGGAGGGGGGAGAATTGAAGTTGTGTTTATAACCTCGATGTTTGACATTGATGTGCTGACACCAGCGCCAACCGGCGCCTGCCCACATTTGCCCACATTTCTTATTAATTACCACGCTCGTATATTCTACTTGGGAACAAATAGTTAATGTCTGAATAGCAGGTTGGATAAGAAATTCATAGCTAGTTCCAAGTTTGTCGCAAGTAATGGCCGGTTTTCACACTTAAAAAATAGTTGTGATCTAGCTGCGATAGCGACAACATTCGCGATACTATCGCTAGACTCATATCGCTCGCCATTAGCCGCCCGTTAACGAGCGCTCGGTATAATTACCACTCGCGTAATCTGATGTTATCAACAGAGTGGAGCACCGTCACCCTGCCTCCCCCGCACCTCCCCGCACCTCCCCGCACCTCCCCGCACCGACCTGTCCACACCTGAGACCACGTGATTCCTAATCTGACACACATTGTGCGACCGTCTCGTCGAGTCCTGTCATTTGCAGACAAAATAGAAACAACACCTTCCAGAAGGTAATTCTTGTATCTTGTATCACCAAATTTGGGCATCCATCGTAATCAGTGAGCAGTAAGCGATGGCACGCGCTGTGTGCCTACTGCGAGATGATAGCGGCTGTGCGCACGCGCGCGTTATCAGCGCGTCGCGCAACACGCGCGGATGCAGATAGCGCGGGTTCCGGCGGCTAGCTGTCGCTAATCTGCGCCCGCGCGACACCCGGCACTGCCCACTGCGGCCACGTCGACACGCGTCACGTCGTCGTGAGACGTCGACTCCAGCCAGTGTCTTGTGAGACGTCTCAGTGGAAGCTCGACTATGCGTAGGTACAATGCACGAATACAGTGTGACTTGACTGGCTCGTCACGCGGTCTTGGGTTCGATTCCCAAGTCGAGCAATGTCATTGGATTATTCCATAAGGAATTACTCAGTAGCAACCCAAAGTTTGGAAGTTCTCGGTTTAACACCTCCGTGTCGTTGCCGTTAGCTATAAAGCCGTTGGTCCTGATCTCTCTCCCGTCGTGACGGATTGTCGTCCCATCGGAATAAGAGAGTGAGGGAGTGGGGACACGTGTTCGCGACACGAGTTAGTCGCGCACCGCGCCTCGTGCCCGCGCCGGCTGGAGTCCGGAGACGGGTCAGCATGACAGTGTCACAGACTACCGTTATCAACTAACTGCGGCGGCTCTCCAATATTATAACCACAAGCGATCCAGACGCGGTAGTTAAGTTCGCTTGCAGAAAAACTCATCAGTGTCGATGTGGTTACACTTTGACACGATCATAACATGGTCAGTGTCAGTATGGCATGTGCACTATGCGCAGGTGACAGTGTCTACTCATAGTTGATCTTGATCACACACAATGTACAACGATAGGTATATAGCCACTCATTATAAGTAGTCGCTTGTAGAGTGTGGGGAGGCGGGGCGGGTGCTCTGTGAATGACAATGTACGGTAACACAGAGCCCGCACCGAAGACCAGGTGAAGGACGGCGCCACGCGGGACGCCTGTGTGCAGCTGTGACACCGATTCCACCTATTCCTCCATCTCCCATCTTTGCTCTTCAGATTGATATTTCAAAGTAATCTTTGTTAATTGCAGATTCGTAGCTGTGGTTGTGCGTGACACCATGTCAGTACTGATGTTACCAGCTGCAGCTTGTTGAAGCTAAGCGAAGGTACGAGGACGGCTGACTGTACCACTGACCACTGGTCCACTCCTCAGTAGTGCGGGGTCTCGATGCCCGCACGATGCACTTATCGCAACATAGTTCATGAACACGATAACCACTAGTGCGCCGGTGCACGGATTCGACAGGATTAGCATTTTATCAACACAACACAGTCGACGATGAACTGTACACAAAGATGACATACGCTAAGTATTATTACTTTAGGTTAAACTATTGGAGCATATGAAATAATTAGTAGTTATAACAAGAATATCACGGAAGTTTTAATTCAATTGCTGTGCATAACCAGTAAAGATATTAGATATCTTTACTGTGATAACAGCGACAACATAACCAGGAAATAGGTATCGGTAGGTACTGGATTTTTCGGTTATCCACAGGAAAATGATTACGTTGTAAATGATTGCGTGTAATACTGACATCGAAGTGATCGGTTTCATGACTAGGTATAGTGTCGTTGTCGCCTGCCAGAGGCGCGGGGGTGGGCGGAGGCTGGGGCAGACGCTGTCATCATCGCATCAGCTGCACTAGCAAAGTAAATTAATTATGTTTAAAAATAAATTGAAAAAAATGTTAATTGAAAATGTATATTATAATCTGCGTCAATTTTTTGATCATAAATAATATTTATTAACTTCCTAATTTATAACAAAAAAAGACAACCGCATTCAAAGACTAAAAAGTGAAAAATAACTTTAGCACAGAACACACATTGACTTTAGTTTCGAAATTCAGTGGCTTTGTTTTGTTTGTTGTTTTGTATAGCCACCGACTTCCGAAACTAAAGTCAATGTGTGTTCTGTGCTAAAGTTATTTTTCACTTTTTAGTTTTTGAAGGCGGTTGTCTTTTTTGTAAAAAGCTTTTTATTTTCCGCTTTTTTGTACCTCCTTCTCATCCAAATCTATTAAGAAGAGATTGAAAGTTAACTACTACAAAGATTGATGAAACTAAAACGTCGTCTATGTAAAATTTTTGGGTATTTGTTGATTTTTCGAAAAGTGCTAAATCAATTTCGATAAAATTTATATAGGACCACCCCTGAAGCATACACTATCCATTAAAGAATTTTCAAAATCGGTTTACGTTTGCCGGAGAAATCGCGTAACAAATCGCGCACATACTTAATGCAATAAGACTTATACGGTTTTCTCATGGATGCCATTGTTAGAACTGGACCAAAATATTATGGGATAATCGGGCAATAAAATGGGACCACACGGGAATCACTAGCTTTCAAATAAAAATAGAATCATCAAAATCGGTTCACCCAGTCCAAAGAAATCAGGTAACAAACATAAAAAAAAATAACAATAATAATAATACAGACGAATTGATAACCTCCTCCTTTTTTGTAGTCGGTTGAAAATACTATTGCATATCCGACTTGGGTAGACTGTTGAAACTAATAATGTAATGTCTATTATATTAATAAGAACTTAATGTACATTAAGTTCAGTACGCAAAAGAGATAAGTATCCATGTCGTCGGGAATAGTTGAAGATTTCTTAGAAACCAATGGGGGCTTTCAAATGAAATTTTACTAAATCATTGAACTGTTTATTCTCTATAAATTGTATTTTATTTTATTCATAAAAACCTATCGGTTTCTAAGTAAACTTCAACTGTTTCCGGCGACATGGATACTTATCTCCTTTGGTGACCGTACACAGTTATGCAATAAATATATCTTTATCTTTATCTCATTAAAGATAGATTGAGCATAAAAACCTAAATCCTTGTAAAAGAAGCAACAAATCGAGCTTTATATGATCTTGACTGCAAATTGTCAACGACTTTCTGAGTAATTCATAATCGTTGTAGAAATTTAGTTGTAACTTGTAATTTGTAATTCATTTCACAACAATTCACATTGTTGGATTACGATTGCATGTGCATGTGGTGGGCCGCTCGGAGGCTGCGCGGGCGCTGGTCCCCGACAAAAACCCGTAGCGAGCAGATATGTGCGGAGCGGGAGCGGGTTATGTCAGACACAACCAGTCAGGTGTTATGTCAGACGCGGGGGGGGGGGGCGACACTGAACACACGCGTGCAGAAGTACAACGCGCACGACACGACGCGCTGTTAGAGGGCTAGCGAAGAGCCTGGTGCGGCTCTCACGCAACTTAGCTATTTTTTTTTTTTGGACATTTCACACATACCGTCTGACTCCAAATTAGGGAGACCCTGTAGTATGGGTATCAGACAGCTGATATATATACACAAATACATTTTAAATACATACGTAAATAGACAATACCCAGACACAAGGCAAACACAAGTGCTTATTACACAAATATTTACAATGGGCGGGAATCGAACCCGCAACACGCTGCGCAGCAGTCGATCGTATTTTCTACATGTCGTAGGTATCAGTAGTTGTGCTGTTGTCCTTCTGCTCCGTACGTGCGGCGTGTGCGCAGGCACCTGCACGCCGCGCGGTCGTCGACCCCGCGGCCTCCCCCTCCCCCGCCCCCCCCCCCGCCCCCCCCCCCGCTCCCCGCGCCGCTCTCCGCGATCTGTCAAGTAGAGAAGCATCCTGCGCCTGCGCCCGCGCAACCTGCACGCCACCGCCGACACAAGAGCTGGTGCAATCCTAGAATTCCTAAAATTAAGTTGACTTGTAGTAATATGTCATAACATTACAATAATGGTGAGCGTGCGATCCTGTGAGTAGCGTGTGATGAGCCTGCGGAGTGTCAGCCGCGGCGGACTGCCGGGCACTGCGGTCAGTGCGGCGCGACGACTACAACACGAGTCCCGCACGCACTCAGATTGCTCCCACGTCCACCACAAAAGGGAGCTCTAATTAAATAAACTTTTTATACTACCATTTTATAAATTAAATTGGAAATGGCGGAGCATGACTCGATATAAAACGTATCGAGTCGATGATCCGCTCGTAAAACGTGGAGATTTAATTTGTTCCCGCCGCGGTCGTGGTGGCAGCGGCTCGAGCGACAAAAACGCGCCACAGTGCGTCACGCCGCGTCACGCCGTGTCACGCTGCGTCACGCCGTGTCACGCCGCGTCACGCCGCGCCGCGTCGCTACGTGCCGTATCATCCAATTAGTTAGAGCCGCGTAGGCGTGTCCGGGCGGCTGCTGACGGTGCTCGTGTCAGCTCACTACTGTCCCCGCCTCCCCGGGCCGCCGCGCGTGGTGGCAGCAGTCGAGTGCGTCGATGTCGCGGATGTCGCGTGCTGTGCTCAGCAGCCGGGGGTCCCCGCCGAGATCGCGGTGTAACGGTACTCACTAAAACACTTCCAATATACAATTCATATTTGGGTCGTTCAAACGTAGCGAGTGCGCGATAAGAGAATTCTCATTAAGATTAGTTATAATAATAAATGGGTCTCAGCGGGCGGTCATCACACCGGCTTGCAATTTACCCCGGACCTGAACAAAAATAGAAGCCTTCGAGCGGAGCGTGACCCCGGGGCACGGCGGCCCGAGGCGCGGGGTCCAGGGGGGCGGGGGGGGGGGGAGCAGGGGGGAACCATTTACACGGCGCAGTGGCGCGGGCGCAGAGTAAATGACCGCGATCGTAACGAACCATCAGTCGCAGGGTTTGTTCAAATGTTTTGTATTTATTGCACACTAGCTGGTCACAGCGGCTAGTGCCGGAGCCCTGGGCCGCAGACCGGTACTGGCTGCGTGCTGTGGGGGTTTACACGGACTCCTCGTAGTTACGTAGACATCCGACGTCAATAACACAGCAATATGCTGTTAATCGTGTTTGTTCAAGAGCTGCGCTACGATCATTAGTAATTATCTCCCTTGATCAGGCTTCTGTCAGGTCCGTAGCAGAGGTTGGTACAATGTGTCCTTGTTTTAAGTGCTAAGGCATATCAAAGACGGTAGCAGTTAGTTGTTTTTTTTTTACCTACGCACCAATTGTATCTCTGTCATTTCTCTCTGCAATTACTTATTTTATCGCTGCAACTGCATGCAGTACGTACGCTCATGATCACTTTATTTGATCACAAAGCGCCCCGAGCTGCGCGCACGCTCTACATAGACGGCTGTTCACTCAAGACTCAGCAACAGGTACAGCTGGAGTATTGACGCTCTGATTGTTGATGGCTGCGATATTAATTTTCAGCTACGCAGATAACGACTAAAGTGTCTCTCGTAGGGTTCTGTAGCGCGGTGGTGTAGCAGTCGTCCACTGGCGGTGGTGCTGCGTAACTCGAGTGACACTATCGCGGTGGTGCTGATACCATCTAATCCGCCGCCCCCTTATTAAAATGTAAATGAGTGGCGGCTTCCGTGTGCGTGCGCGCAGGATACGGTGTCTATTAGCGTACGATACGAGCGATACTGTCGCACAGTGATACCTACACAGAGCACTCGAGTGCGGTACTACCGCCGCTAATTAACAGAGGCTGCCATGGCCGCACTTGATTACTTTTAAACATTCTGTTGATCGTAAAAGAGTAAATAACAATGACATAATGTTCACTTTGTTTGCTCATTGCGTATGATAGTGTGTCTGCTTCATGTGTGATCACTGTGATCAGGAATGCAGATCTATTTGCGTCGCGGTGAGCCGGGCGGATAATCGCGCGTGCGCCGTGGTAATTAATACCGCACAAAAACGAGGGAAAAAACGTGTGTACGAGCATGATGCGCAGGGGCAGCCGAGCGGCTCAGTACCAGCTCTGGCACGACGCAGGAACTTACAGAAGATGTATTGTTAACAACACCTGATAATATATATGTGAGCTGTCGTGAGGAAACGCTCAGAACAATGTGCTCCGGTAAACCAGGGTCAGGTAGCTCGACCACTGCAGGCCTAGCGAACTGTACTCGCGTCGTACTCATGTCGTACTCACGTCGTACGTGAGCAGCACGACTATGTCTGTGCGCCGCGTCGTCTGCTGCGGACGATGTCGCTCTGTCACTGCTGCGTGACGCACAAGTGACAGGAGCTGTCAGAGTGGACCCTCTGTGCGACACTCCGTAGTAGTGTTGTGTTCGCTAGCCACAGGTGCGTCGCACGCGCATGTCTCGCGTCATTACCGCGCTCGCTAGTGATGGGCGCGACTCAGTTAGTTTTTGTGGTCGCTCTTTACATTACAATTTACATCCATTTGATTCCCCGTCCTCGCCACTTGTCGCCTTACTGCGTCACCTTGCTTTTTGTCACGCAGTCTGACACGTGGTGTGTGCCAGACGGGCGTGCTACTACGTGCTGCTACTTCGTGTTATTTGAAACAATTATGAATGTACCTAATAATAAGTTAATACTAACTGTATTATAACAATCGCAGCTTTCTGATGTTGATTTCTGTCGGTACCCTTGAACATTTAAATATTTAGAGTAATTTCATTATCTATACATATAATAAAACAGTAAAAAATCTGTGTCTGTACATTGAATATATTAAAAAAATAATAATTGAGGGGGGTTTAGAAACAGTAATAGAGCACGAATCCAAAAAAAAATTCTGTCTGTTTGTCTGTTTCTTTGTACACGCTAATCTTCGGAACTGCTGGACGGATTTGAATGATTTTTTTGTTGTTGTATAGGTATTAAATCTGGGCAACATATAGGCTATAATTTATCTTGGAAACTTGAACACCTGATGCAGAACCGCAACGGACCAGCTAAACGATAAGAGATACAAAAATGGTACCATAGCAAAAATTGTTCCACGTGATGAGCATTTTTTGTTGAGAGAATAAATTTGAAGATCTGGAACACCTGATGTGGAATTCCAAGAGCCCAGCTACATTATAACACATAATATATTAATGACGTCTTAGCAAAAGTTGTTCGCTCTGATGGGCATTTCCTGTTGACTTATAAAAATTGAAGATCAGAAACATCTGACGTGGAAATGAAAGCTGTAATTTTTAAAATTTCACTGTAAAGCTATCACTAATTTCACTGTATAGTATAATAAGGTGGGAGTACCTCCACGCGGTGAAGGCGGTAACAGTTTAGGACTGATTTTTGATGACGATGGTGTATTATTGAAAATTTGACTCTTCTGGCCAAAACTCCCATTTATTTTTTTTATTTTATCGAATAAATATGCCTTTGGGCTTATGTTATTTGAGCGTTTAATTTCCTTTTCTATTTATCTTCGTGACACGGTACCCTACCCCGTAACGTAGGGGAGCCAGCTGCAGCAGTCACTTAGATTTTAATTGATCAGGTATCTTCACAATAAAACTATAACCATGCCTAGAAAGAAGTCAAATCTTTCCCAATGTTCCAAAGGAGCTAAAAGATTGAGGATCATAAGTTCCCAAGAATCTACCGAAGAGCGTCAGGAGAGACTTGATGTTGTTCGAGAACATCAGGCTGCAACTCGTTCCGTGGAAACCTCTTAAAATGGCGAAGCACGCCTGCGTTCTCACCGTATTTACGCATCTACATCCAGGTCTCTAGAGACCAGTGAAGAATATATGATGCACGACTGACCGCTGATCGTGAACGTCACGCATTGTCTCGCAAGTCGCAGATGTTCACGGATAGAGAATTGCGCTTGAGTTCCAAGCGTATCTACGCTTCGAGTTCTAGGTCTCTAGAGACGAGTGGGGAACGTGATGCGCGACTGTCCGCTGATCGTGAGCGACATGCATTGTCTCGCGAATCGGAAACGTTTACCGATACAGAATCACGCTTGAGTTCTCAGCGTATTCGCATATCTACTAACAGGTCTTTTGAAACGAGTGATGAACGTGATGCACGACTAACTGCTGATCGAGATTATCATCCATTGTCCCGAACACGCACACAACAAAATATTCATAATCAGTTAGAAAGTGAGAGAGAAAGAATTGCTGGAGTACGGCATGAAGAGGCAGAAGAAGAGCGCAACGAACGTTTGAATTCTGATCGACTTCGACATTCTCGGAACAGAATGTCGATATCATCTGAAGAATCGGATGTGTCTCAAGATATAGCCGTAGGGCATGGCGACCTTCCTTGGGTTGATAAGGGACGGAGTGCATTTATGTATACTCCTATGATTGACTACGCCACATATTCCGCCATCGGAGGTATGATTCAATATTGTACTTTTTGAACGTCTCGAATCATCTCGCGCATTCCGTTGTTTTCCCGTCCCCGGGCTCTTAGAATTCGACATCAGACGTTTCAGATCTTCAATTTTGCCGACCCCGTTGTCGCTGGCATAAGCAACAGGATCCGCGTACGAAGTCGCGGGCAGAAGCTAGTTTTATAATAAGTTAGAGAGCACTTTCAACTCGGCTTATATAACCTCCACCCCCTGGTCACGTCGGCACCGTCACGACAGCCGACACAGAGTACGTAACAGCTAGTGAAGTAGTGTGTCATATAGTAGCAACTGTTGCGAGCCCGCGCAGTGCCGCATGGTTGTGTTAGCATCTATTGGAGCAGCTTGCAGGGATCGGTAAGTATACCGACAGGTGCCAAGCTGCCTCCAGAGCTGCGCATGACCACCGCTTACAGTTACCGCTCGCCCCGCTCCGCTCGTTCTGTGTTGGCTGTTCGAGTTTTTCCCGACAGTTAATTAGCGCGAGTTTCTCACGAGCGCTAACATCGTCCTTTATTAAACTGCGTCCGCGATTCTGTTTTAGGTATTTTAATGAGCTGGTTATCTCTGTCTTCCCTCTCGCTCCTCCCTCACACGAATGCCCCGCACTACAGACGGCTGCAGGATTTATGTGCGCCGGCGCAGATTCGGCAAAAAGGCGCCACCGCGCGCCGGGAACCGGCTCACACACATGTCATACAGGACGTCGCTATGAACACTGAGTTACTGAACACATCGACACAATACACGCGCCGCTTATCTGTCGCGGTATTAAACTACTTAGTCCCATGTGTCATATATATCTCATAATGTAAGCTCTAATGTGTGTTGCGTCACGTTGCAGTGGTACCTATTGACAACTGACGTGTTCCTGACTCACGTAGAAGTGTAACAATACAACCGCGCCCGGCAGCCCCGGATGAGTGGCAGCAGAGCGGTTCACACGGCCCCCGCCCCCGCCCCCGCCCCCGGCCCCCACCCCCGCCCGGTCGCAAACGTGTCATATTTTCATTAAGCGCAGTTTTATTCTGCGAGCGATCGGTGCAGGCGCAGCTCGTAAATATCTGTGTATGGTCGTTAAGGCGAGCCGCGGCCGGCCGGTCGTAAACCGCGACAAATATCCCGCGAGACAGCGGCCACTGCGCGGCCTCCGCAGCTGACAGGAACACTGCTCACTATATACAACGAATCAATTATTATAATTACATATAATTACCTACTTATATTTTTGCTCAAAACATAATTTAAATTGATGTTTCCAAAGACAAATTGGGTGTCAGACGATCGGTCTAAGAAAAGACATCAACGCGTTCACTGACTCAGTGACTACATAATAATTATAATTAAGTAGGTGTAGCTAAAAAACAATAGCGTTGTGTAGCTTCGTTGTGTAACTATTGCCCGCGACTTCACTCCTATAAATTTTTCACACACACAAATTTTAACACTTAAGGCACACATATTAGGGATGACGTAGACTATGCGCGCACTGCGAATTTTAATCGTTGCGATTTTATAAATGCGAAATTAACTGCGATTTATTTTCGCAGTGCGCGGATTATAGTACATTTCTGTTATTTACAGATTGACGATTATTATTCGCAATTATTAAATTTGGCAGTGCACGCATAGCCGTAGCTTCTTATTGGTGAAATAATTTTCAGGTAGTTCTAAAAATTTGCGCGATCAAACAAAACATAACAAAATCTCTTCATCTATAAAACATTGGTTAGTTATATTTATATAATCTGTGGTATAGCTAAGGTTGTGATGGATGCCATCACATATTGGATCGCAGGGCTCGTGGCGGTATTTAAAGTTCAGTTAATTATAACTGAACTTTTGTTTTCGTAAAAAATATAAAAATAAATTGTAAGTGTGACCTTCAAACTGTCCGGAACAAACCATATCAATTGATATGGCACACAATTGTCCGTAACAAACCAACTCGGACCTGTTTAACAGGCAAGGAAACCAACTTCACAGGGAGCACATGTCAGTTTGTGGTCTGATACATGTCTTTTAAAAATCTACAATCTGCAATCTGAATACAATCTGGTCAAGTTCAATGCTGCTAAGACCCAAGCGTGTCTCTTTTCCGCTAAAAGGAGCCAATTCCACCCAGCTCCATCTTTCCGAGGTGTAACCGTGCCGATAACCGACCGACTTGAGCTTCTTGGTGTTACGTTAACATCAACCCTCAATTTTGGCCCTTTCATAGAGGCAAAGGCTCAAGTGGCTGCCAAAAAGCTGGGGATCCTAGCAAAGGTGAGACGGTACTTCACGCCGGAACAGCTGCTTAAACTTTATCAAGCGCAAGTTCGATCGTGTATGGAGTACTGCTCTCATCTTTGGGACGGATCTGCCAGATACCAGCTTGATGCCCTAGAGTCAATTGAGAAACGAGCCAAGAGGGTCATTGGCAATGATAGGCTCGTCGAGTCAAAGCTCCAAAGTCTTGAGCATCGACGCCGAGTTGCTGGCCTGTCGGTTTTCTATCGGTTGCATTTTGGGGAGTGTGCGACGGAATTGCATAATTTAATTCCGCCGAGCCCGTTCCATCATCGGACCACAAGACGTACGGCGATGCGCCACCGGCACACGGTGGATATCCCACCCACACGCACGAAACGTTTTGGGAATACATTCATTGTGCGTACTGCTAAGGAGTGGAATTCCCTGCCTGAGTCTGTGTTTCCTGATAGCTACAACCTGGGAGTCTTTAAGGCAAGAGTGAATAGGTTACTTCTAGGCAAGCGTGCTCCATCTTAGACCGCATCATCGCTTCCCATCAGGTGAGATAGTGGTCAAACGTATGCCTATCAATAGATAAAAAAAAAAAAAAAAAAATACAATGAACTCAAACTATATACCTTACCTTCCGAGATTCCTTCCCGCGTAACAGACGTGACAATAGCCAACTCTGCTTGCACTCGGCAAAAACTGCTGCTATGGGGAAAAGCTTTTTTTGTATGGCTCCTAGAGTATATAACAAGATACCACAGGCGTTTACAGTTTTACCCACTCATCAATTTAAAAATAAGGTTAAAAATTTATTAACAGACAAATATTACTATAATGTAAACGACTTTTTGACGGATACTCTTTGAAATGTTTAATTTATACATACTCATTATTTGTAATTTCCATAAAATGTAATAAAGTAATCTAAAAATATTATTATAATAAATAGTATATAATTAAAGTAACTGACAATTTAGTGATGGATGTACAATGTATGTAAACAAACTTTGGTTTACTTAGATTATAATATTTTTGTTTTTTTTTGTCTTGTGATGTAAAAAATTTGTACGCCTCGCCAGGTAAAACATGAACGGACTTCAAATTCAAATTCAAATTCAAATCTTTATTGCATATCACATGTGTATAAAAAGTCTTAATAATTCTTCATATACCTTTTTTCTAAGATCTTGCATGCTTTAATTTGAATGTAAACGCATGTCATGACAAATAAATTTTATCTTTATCAACTACTATCAACATTCAAGCAATCATTCATCTACTCTCAAGAATTGTATTAACTTTATTGAACACAGTATTCGTAGAATTACTTCAAACTAAATCTGAAGTCATGTGAGAATTCCCTGTCGTTACATGCGCCACCTGTACACTGTACAGTGTACAGTGTACACACAGCGACAGTCAGTCGATCAGCACCGGGACGCATGACGGTACGGTACGGTCTGCTCCTGACGCTGCTCCTGAACTGCGTCAGGAGACAGGCTCTTCATCTTCTTATCCTTTCATTTTGGTCAGGTCCCGTTTCTTTTTGCAAACATGGAATGAAAAGTAACCGGTTCAATGGGTTAGTGTACTATAAACCGGCTCAAGCGCACAGCATCACCGGTACCGCGCCACGACTGCGACACAAGTGTTACAGTTGTTTGCTCTGCGATCTCCGATAGTGGAAACATTTATTTGGAACCATCCCAGGCATGTGGCGGACTGATCATCAACAATGCTGTGGAGCTATTCAGCTATTCAATTAATTCTCAACAATAGTATTCTAATGGCAATAAAAGCGGTCGCTGGCGATGCTATCGCAGACGGTCGCGGTCGTTCCCAGCGGTTGCCCACTGTTGGGTGATATCATCGCATATCTGGCGTTCACTAAATCTTTTGGGGCGCGTTAATGGGACTGTTTAGTTGTTTAATTCGTTTTTTATCGCGTTCGCATAGATTTAAATTAATTAGCGATACCGCGGCGGACTCGTGTCCGCCGCGGTATCGCTAATCGCGCGGTATCGCGGTGTCGCTCGTGAGTGCGGTGCGCAAGCGTGGTCGCTTGCGCACCGCACTCACGAGCGCTCTGCAGTCTGCTTCTTATTGTTCGCGTTACTGTTTCAGTATGTTCTAAAGACAGTTATGATATTTAGAGAATACGTCAATTAAAAGAGTTGACCAGAATCTGTTAGTTACACTGAATATCCGACACTATCCTTCACTGTTAATAACGCGAGCAGTGTAGCAAGCGCACGAGTGCGGTGGTAGTGTCAGTAGCGAGGCGCTCGTGGTATGCTGATGGTGACGTCCCTGGTCCCTCGCGTCACCGCACCCGACGCGTGTCGGTGCGGGGGGGTGAGCACTGCAACGTTAAACAAACAATGAGTCGGAGCATCACGGGAATGCCTTAATTGACGGCTAATTACCGGCATAATGTAGCCAACATAACGGGTTACCGCCCGCCGCGCACCCACCACGCTGCAAAAACGCAGCAGACACGCAGCGACGAGCGACGTCCCGACACCGACACTCGTTACAGCATGTGGTTCGTGTCGCGTGTACTTGTTGCAACAACTTGTACTCACCTAGAGAGAGCTCAGTAGTAGTAAGTGATATAATACATGACATTATTGCAGTTCCAGTTATTAGCAGTGAGTACGCAGCGACATGTAGAGTGTGTCTGCGCGTGCGCTGGTGCCGGGTGAGCCGGGTGAGCCGGGAGGTGCGTTTGTTCCTTTTTAATACAAAAGTCTTATTTAATTTTCTACAATAAAAAGAAGTGAGCAATACACTTATAAATGCTGAACTTGAAGCCTGCCCTACCTGTCCTGCTCTAGCGGTGCCCAGCTAAATGAACTTGAGCCCAACTCGGCAGATGTACCAGTCTCGCTGAGAACACAAGTCACGCATTATGATAACACGTACTGGTCGACCAGTACCTACACACCCCTGTGGTAACCTGATCCGGATATTCCCATTTAATGCTCACTTTACACGCGATGCGCAGGCGCACACCGCTGCCACTATCGCTGGATCTACGTGATATGTTCACGGCAGTTTACGTGAGTGTCCGTCTGTCAACGACGCTCTCAAAAACATGTACACAGTTTAATGAAGAGTTCAATTAATTAAATGTTGAGCCTCATAGGCGGAGTGCCGTCGAGTCGACGCCTTCACTAACTTATGATTACATGTCGATAGAATGTGAACCTGAACCCAAACGATGGAGATTAGGATCGTGTGTCACGCGTCACACACACAACTTAACATTAAAACTATAACACCAACCAGTAATTGTCATTTGCCCAGCAGTGGGCAAAGGCCTCTTCTCATACACACGTGCGCTCAAGACGGATTGACGATTTCAGACTTTTGCTAACATAATAGTTCCAGATGTGTTCACGATGTTTTTCTTCACCGATGTGAATGAAGTCTTAGTGATCGCATCGACTGACTTATGAGGACCTTGTAGCTTGCAAGCACACACTAGAAAAAAACAGAAGGACTCCGCGCCACGCATACCGAAAGTGGAGCACCCTAAGTAAGCCGGACCGTTTGTAAAACCATGCCTCATGCACACATTTACTTCGTAGTCACGGACTAGAAAAAAGGACTCTGCATCACGCATATCAAAAGTGGAGCACCCTAAGTAAGCCGGACCGTTTGTAAAAATATGCCTTACGCACACATTTACTTCGTAGTCACGGACTAGAAAAAAAAGAACTCCGCGGCACGCATTTCCAAAGTATAGACTGTACCGATCTATGTGTGCGCCGGTCGGCGTACTTAAGGTGCTTCACTTTCGCGCGGAGTCCTTCTTTTTTTTCTAGTCCGTGCTTGCAAGTATGTTCGTGTAAGTGAGCCACTACGTTCACTCTCAATACATCGGCGTGTGCGCATCTCTCTACTAATGCACGAATTATGTTAAACCTTCAACTAATGCTGACTCGATACGGAAGATAACGATTGTCGATAAACAGTGACATTTTATTTTCACAGTGACTCGTAAACACGTCGTTGTAGTTCCGGAGATGGCATCTGCACACAAGTACGTAACAGTTCATGAAGAGCACAGGTCGGGCGGAGCCAGGGGCCCACGTAGTGTGTAGTCGACACCCATACAAACTTTACTGCAATAAAGTTTTTTGTTGCAGAGCGCTGGTCGCTGTCGGTGGCGGCTATGTGCGGCGCACGACGGAGGGCAATGAGTGCAGCGTGGAATTATTGCTGTGTTACAGAAGGAACCGCCGCCAGCGCGGACTGGGCTCATGCATGCGCAGGCGCAGACTCGCAGGACAGCGCGCCCGTCGTCCGTCGACAAGACAGGATGCTGCCATTAGAGCTCATGTTAAGAACCGGTCCGTAGCGGCCATTGATTCATTCAATGTTTGTGACATTATTTATAGACAGTAATTTGTACTTCAATTTGAAATTACTAATTAATATTTTTATGGTCTATATTAAAATGTTGACTAAGGTATTATTAACACAAAAAGTTAGCAGAAGTAGCCCGTCTTCGGTTCGAAGAATACTTGGCTTGGAGTGTCCGAAGTTGACTCACATTGTAAATAGTTCGAACTTATTGAACACAAACCAAGCCAGTAATTATTCTGATAAACTACTGCACAGCGGTAGAGAACCACTGTGCAGTAGTTTATTAAACGCAGCAGCCATCGATTGAATTATACAAACTTAATATTTAAGTCTATTTATTTGTTTCTCATTACTTTGTATCAAAAACGCTACAGTATGGCGCATCCGAAATATCAAATGAACTCTGTCGATATTCCGTTGCATACATTAACAGCAGCAACAGCATACATAATATTATGTAAACTAAAACAATAATATGTGTACGTTACGTGGCGGTGACGGACGTAAATAAACGGTTGCGCAACTGTGGGCCGCAGGCCAGCGCTGGGCTGTGTCTGTGTCGTCTGTGTCCACTGTGTCCACTGCGTGCCAGCGCCGCCTACGAGTAAGGTATCCTACATGATGCCAGTAGACGGTGCGGCGCTTTTTTTTCGGTTTGGCATCTCGCAGTTCAATCTAGAGGCTGTTGGCTGCTTAACCGGACAATCGTGTGGTGCCTTAAAAAGTGATTTTTAAGGCCTCCAGCCAGGGCAAAAACTTATAAACTAAGTGACTACGCTAAGGGCACCCCCTACGGGGTACGAGCCTCTGCCTAGGGCGTCACTGGGGGAGGACAGCAAAGAAACGGTGCGGCGCTCGCTGGCGACACATTATATACAAATATTATTGTTAATACAGCACTTTGCATGAAAATTCGTCTACGTAGTTTCGCAGTTCCCCTACAAACTAAACCCGTCACGCCCTTTCAGGGGTAGTAAAAAAAATGAAAACCCTGTAAGTACGCAATATACGCACTGAGACGTGGAGAAACCATAGCGTACCGAAACTAATACCGATAAACTATTACCATTTACTTAGGTTTCAAGTTACTTAACACAAGTAATAAGATGTTCATCCCCTTAGTGATTGAATTTCCAAATATACTTTCTCAGAGTTCATCTAAATCATCAAAGAAAGTGATGTGCTTTACACGCGGTACATTCGCGTCATGGTTGGTACCAGGCACCAGGTACCAGGCTCTTAGGAAGACTCGGCTCTGTGGCGGACCGACGCGCGCTCGAGTCTCGACTAACAAGCGCACCGGAGACCAACATACCGGCGAATGCCCGCGCTGTAAATACTCGCACTGCTGACTATGACCCACTATACCGACCTATCTAAATAAACAATATTGCTACACAAATAAAAAGAATTGATATAGCACTGATAAAGAAAGGTTTCCGAATATGTCCAAAATTAATTGCTTTGGTAACCAACGTTCTCTCTTCGACGCATCACATATTTGGAGTGTTCTAAGCATCCGGCCTCGTGCACCTGCACCACTACTTGTTTCGTTCAACTTGACAATAACTTCTACGTTACGTGAGTACGACTTGTAATGGTAATAAAATTTGGTGGAAGGAGTCATGCAGCCAACCTTTCTGGTACTTACTGAATTATATTCGCTCGAGGGGTGTCGGGGGTGCGCAAGCGCATAATTTGATGCATGCATTTAGCGCAAATTTATGTTACAAGTGTTATTAGTATACGGTTTATGGCAGAGCAGTATTTTATCTCAGCGAACATAAGTTATTAAAACAAGAATATCAATCAATTTTACGAGCTTGTTTCATTGCAGGTACCAGGGCATCAGAACACGCACGAAGTAGCTGCTGCTGAGCAAATTGGCAGTTATTGCTAAAAAAATGCAGTGTTAAGTACCTGAAACCTTTGAACGAGCATTTCCCAAGAAATAACGCTTTTGTAGAAAACAAAACTTGAATAATCAATCAATCAAAATGAGTCCCTGTTTCAGTAACAAGCGAACCCGCATGAACTAAGCTCCGCTATTGTATCATTCAGCTCGTCAAACGAGGATATATTTATCGTAAAAAAGTGTTTTGATCAGTATCCTCATCTGCGATATGTAACCGGTACATTCAGTAGGATGCTCGCGGATGCCTCCGACAGATTCCTCCGGGAGCGGCTAATGAGTGCGTCGGGCGGGCGCGGTCCTCCCCCTGCCCCTGCCCCTGCCCCCCCCCCCGCCCCCCCGCGCCCCCTCGCACCTCACCCCCTCGCCCCTCGCTTATCAGTTTTTATGTGCGGACCACCTGTTGCGCTGCGCTCGCGCACACTCGTGTGATGCTCGAGTACTTGTGTTGTGTGTCGTGCAACAACGGCTATGCTGGATGATCTCAATTAATGAGTAACAAATTAGATGAGAAGCTCTTGTTATTTGGTTATTTCACACGTCTGTCACAACACATCGCTGATCTTACTTGACATTCCATTAATTGATTTTCAATATGAATGACATTATTGTAAGTAATTTGCGATTATAGAAATACACTATTTGGATACCCCGCCCCCGACGCGTGACGGAACACCTGAACATTACGGAGCGTCCACAGTCCACAGTACGGGCGGAGTCGTTCACGTTCACTCTGCTATAAAACGGTTTCATTGAATGTCTACCTCTCATGGGCCTTTTATTATCAAAATAAAAACAAAACAAGCAAACGGTGAACTGTCTGCCACAGAGCCTACCTGCGTTTCCCAAATTGCTTGTTCGTATGTGTGTGTATAAATAATGTAGTGTATGTATGTGTGCTCGTACATTTAGTTCTCTGCTCACCGTCTCATTCATTTGTATGTGGTGTGTTATTCGCTTTAGTCACCGTCTTGGGGGATCTCATTATTTTACCAAACTGTCTTTAGTAACAATGTCAATTTGTAATAATATAATGTATGCAAATTGTATGTTTCATTACTTTGATAACATTAATCCGACAGGCATGTGTCAAACTTGTAATAATTGTAGTCAAATACAAGTCGTAACAGTAAGCGGCGCTAGGCGAGCCGCGAGCCGCGTCCTAATGTGCTGATATTGATAGAACGTATCGTCGTACCGTGGTGTCTACCGGGCGGGAGTATTCTACTCAAGCTCGCGCAGAAGCTCACACCCACTGCACTGGGAATGAGAACTGGCTCAAGAACAGCGAGTACCCGACGAACAGACAACACGCGGCCTGTTATGACTGAACACAACAATCAATTCTTGGTCTTTCGTTTTATCATAATTATGTTTTTCTACCCCAGTTAATTTTGAATAACGAATAGTACTATGCTATCCGAGTCTTCTGTAGTGTGTGTGTTGCACTGCATCGCGATGCGCGGGCGCACCGCTAGTGGTTCTCACGGTATGCGGCGCGTCGCGGGCGCAGGACATTCATCCTAATTAATTCGGCGGCGCGTCACACACACACACTCCCCGTCACACGGCACCACTCACGTCATTAGTGTTAATTATTGAGCTCAGGGATTGGCGACATCGCTCTCTACGTTATGAACACAACATTATTATTCGTCCACATCCAATCATTCGGACGTGATCACCGGACACAACATCCAATGACTCAGTGCTCTAACAGTCGTGAGAACTGTGTGCAGGCGCAGCGGGGCCATCAGAGTATTTTTGGTAGTTTCTTATCTTTCGCAATCGCAACTATCTAATTAAATGTGACAACATTTATTTGGTAATCGTCATCCTGGCCGCGTTTCGCACTTATTGCTTATATGTATAGTGATCAACTGACTAATATAGATCACACAAGAATATGAATTATATATTTATATTTTATATATTTCAGCCTGGATTTTCCCACTGCTGGGCAAAGGCCTCTCCACTCTCCTTCCAACTCTCTCTGTTAAGGGCTAATTGGGGCCAGTCTTTGTCGAAGGAATCTAGATCATCCCGCCATCTCCGCCTGGGCCTGCCGCGATGTCGCTTGCCATGTAGAGGAACCCATTGGGTTGTACGTTTGGCCCAATGATCGTCTGACATGCGGCAGATGTGTCCAGCCCAATTCCATTTCAGCATGACAGCTTTCCGAGTGACGTCAGTTATTTTTGTAATGGAACGGATGGTGGTATTCCTAACCCGGTCTTGCAGTTTTATACCCAGAATACTCCGTTCCATAGCTCTCTGGCAAACCGAAAGGGTGGACCTCTGTTGATTTGTCAAAGACCATGTTTGTGAACCATATGTGAGGATGGGAAGAATACACACGTCGATGAGCCTTCTCTTAAGGGACAGTGGAAGAGTGCCCTTCATGAGGTCTTTCATTGCCCAATAACTCTTCCAGGCATTTTCGGTGCGTCTAGCAACTTCTTTGTTTTGTCTTGCCTGGAAAGAGACTAATTGACCAAGATAGAGATACTCATCGACGTATCCAACCTCCTCACCCGCCACTGTGATCCTGTGATTCGTGCTGTTCGTCATCGACTTGGTCTTCGACATATTCATCCGAAGTCCAACCTCTAGGCTTGCCGTGCTAAGATCGTCTAGCATCTGAGTCAGCTCGGAGGCTGAAGTTGCGAAGAGAACAATATCGTCGGTAAATCGGAGATTGGATAATCTCTTATGTCCGACCATAATGCCTTTCTCAACCCAGCCTGCTGTCAGCTTTCTGAAGACTTCCTCCAGTACTGCTAAGAATATGAATTACCATGAATAATATTATTTATGACCCTATAGTAATATAGTTTAGTAGAGATTATGATAAAAAGTCTGTCCTTTTGAACTCATAGTAGATTCGTTTTACATTAAACACAGCAATAGCCCGTATGCGGTTGGCCACGTAGGCTCTTGAAGACAAGCAGTACCCTACAGCAGGCGCCTCGAGAGAGCGCGTTATACAAAGTGTTGCACCTAGTATGTAGACCGTGGCTTTCATGATTCGATAGTTGACGCATTTTCTTGTAGAGCAAGCACCTGCAAGTACATGCGTCAGTTCCTCAATAAAGTGTGAATGTGTTCGTCAGCCGAGTCACCACTCCGCGGGTAGACCATGCAAGACCACTCATCACTCTGAACTGAAGAAGCAGTAAAATAGGCTAATAGAATATTTAACAAACTTATATACAGCTGTCAACAGAGAACAGAGATTGAGTGCTCACACTCGACACATAGACCACAGTGGCGCATTAGAGAACCAAGAAATTGTGCACATTTAACGAAAACTGCTATGTTATGTTATCAATATTGGAAAATGGATTGGTGATCGCTTTCTATCATTGCGAGTTTGTGCAAGCTGTGGTTTATAAACATAAATGTTCACATATATCTTTGCTTTCCGTTTTGATCACATTTGATAATATTAAGATGCTCGTTCCGAATGGTACTTTTAGCGGCCAATAAGTTCTTCAGTCACTTTAACAGCAGATAAAAGGTATAACGTACCTAATTAACGATATAAACGATTATTATCGTTGGAATGTTAATATGAAACCGCAATGAATTCTCCGATATCGCCGCTCAGATCTCAAATTAATCGAAACACAATAAAATAAACAGACTTCGAAACGAACCGAATAACAAAATGAGTCACTTGTAATATGTTACGGGATATGAGACGAGGGGCGGGGAGGCGGACAGTGGCGCAGGCGCAGGTAACGTGCGATGCGAACAATTCATTAGTGACATCAAGCGAACTATCTCACGATACACCGCAGCGTATGTCAGTGATATTAGTATGACATTTATTGTTTACTTAGCGAGACAGAGCGCGGATACATCGTGACGATTATTTAGTGTTGTGACAAATGCGCGTGGGTGCGTCATAACTGCATTTACACAAACGAGCTCAAGACATGCTTGCAGTGCGGCAAGAGTGCGGCGCGGTGCGGTGTGTGCGGTGTCTATAGGGTGGAAACTAAAATTTTACTATAACACGTATCTACATTGTATACGCATAAATTGCAAGCGACTTATAAGTCGAAAAAGAAAAGGTGGCATCTTCAGGAAGAGTCACAAGTACTACTTGAGATTGTAACTGTTGTCCGTATACAGTCGCATGTCGTCAAACAAGCTAAATTAGATTTGCCCAGTAAAGGGTTTTGTAGTGAGGCTGTCAGGTGCGCGGTGCGCAGGAGTGGGCGACCTGCGCGGTCGTCACTGTATGCTGCAGATGTACGACCTGTGAACAACATCACCCTACTCTCTGCTGTAACGTGTCACCTGTTATTTTAATTCGTCGATTGAAGCGTGTGAGATGTATGAAGCTAACTTAATTAAACGATTCAAACAACTCGCTAACACTTTCAATAAAAATAGGTCGGGGTTCTAAGGCCCGTCACAATTAATTCGCTCTAAGGAACCTAAAACCCTCTTTTGTAGCATAACTACTTTATTTGTAATCAGAGGCAAAGTCAAAGTCAAATCATTTATTTCAATTAGACCATTAAAAGACACTTTTGAACGTTATATAAAAAAAAATATTCTAGTTGCCCCTTCCAAAAGGTAGTTTCGTATGGAGAAGAATGGGCAAAACTTCATACTTACTCTTCAAAAAAAAGTGTACAATATTTTGCATTGCTCAGAGGCATTGCTCATCGTTACATATGTCAAAGCGCAGAGCTTTTGTGTATCTCGGAACCCCAACTCTTACCACTTGTGAGCTCTCAGCGAGTAGATGCTCCTCCGGTATGCGCTTGTTGTGGAAGCTGTTGAAAGCCACGGATTATGTTAAATGAGATTATAACAACGTAAAGAGCCGCCGCCCACTCCGCGTGATATATTTGGTGACTTCTTTATATTAGATGAGTTACGTTTTATAGAGTTTTAATAACATGTCATGGGCTTAAGGGTCACAAATCACGCGGCACGCGATGCCCACACTAACTCGTAGAGGACACGCCATTACAGCGGGTTAGAGCTGCCTTTGAACTTCCCTCCGCCGAGCACGCAGAGAGGTGCAGAAGACTCAACGACAGGAATAGGTGAAGCGGTTGCAATAATAGTTACCCTTACTCTGGCTGGACACTTAGAATATTTCCAGAGTAAGCGCTCACTACTAGTAGCTCGAGGAGCTCGTGGCTAAGTTAAAGCCGTACAGATCGATCGGTCAAAGGTTAAGTTATGCTAGCCGCGGTCGGTCTGTGGATGGGTGACCATCCCTTTCATATCGAGTTCCCTCCGTGCCTCGAAAAGCACGTAAAGCCGTTGGTCCTGGCTGTCATTTGTAGATCTGTGGCAGTCGTTATGGGTAGTCAGAAGCCAGAAAGTCTGACAACCAGTCTTACCAAGGGATATCGTGTTTACCCAGTAATTGGGTTGTGGAGGTCCGATAGGCAGTCGCTCTGTAAAACACTGGTATTCAGCTTAATCCAGTTAGACTGGAAGCCGACCCCAATATAGTTGGGAAAAGGCTAGGCAGATGATGAAGCGTCCACTACTAATGTTGACTCGATCGATTGTTGCTTGAATGACACCTTCTGCATGTATTACTGTAGTGTATGCCACAAGAGACGCGCCCGCGTCGGTGTCGATGTCGCCGAGCCGCTCAGCTGGTAGCCGGTGACACACGCGGGGACACAGCAGCGCGCGCACGCGAGTGCATCATTACTATAAATCGTTATTAGGAGAGAAGCGCGCATCCAATACGATTATTATAACGTGACGACTATTAGCCGGCTATTGATCGCGAGCCGGCCACTGCACTAACCGTTAAGTGCACCTACCAGCTTCTAAACAATTTTGATGTAAACTAATTGTGAGTGGGTTGTAAAGTGTCCGACATTTCTACTTCACTGATATATTATTATCTTACCACCTATACTATAGGAACCTACTACCTACCACCGACCATATAGGAGCTCTGGTGACTTGTTAGTGGCACCAGTAAAGTTGACTTGTTCACGGGGTACCAATTGCACCTCCAAGTACTATTTCGTATTTATTATGAAGTATTTTTTTTAATGAACATCATACCTGTTATGCCTTTTCAATTCCATTGAAGAAACAATGAAATCGTCATCTTATTATGACCAATATTATACAGCAAATTATAAGATTATGTTGAGTTATGTCCTCTAACTAATTCAGCACAGCCGCCATTGATAACGATCTACATGTGATTAAGATCTGAAGATCGATAAAAAATGTCAGGGAGAATCATTTGACCTCCTTTACTAGTTTTAACAAATTTAGCAGTAGGTAAGTATATGTAGATCTTTATCAGTATCAGATCATGAGATAGCTGTATTCGTTCACAAAGGCTCGGGTTACCGCGCCGAACAATTGGCGCCGAATAATTGTGACGCACGTATCTCTCCAACTAACGTGAATGGAGAATTTTCGCGAGGTGACAAGGAGGTCGGTTCGCTGGTACGGACGGCTACACATCAAGCCATATATTTCCAGTTTAAGCTGACCTCTCATTGTAAGGAAATTCCATACAAGGTGAGATCAGCTTATTCTGGAAATGTATAGCTTCATGTGTAGCCGTGTGTACTACTGGTGTTCTTATTGTACGCACAGACTTGCTATAAAGTGAGGCCAGTCCCTGAAAGACGGTCAGTACCAACGACCAAGGACTTCGGAATAGTTTGGATGAAGCAGGGTTTTTACACGGTAAGTGGTCAGTGTCACCGGGCTACCGCTGGATCATGACGGATGACGTGCTGACAGCCTCTCGTAGCTCAGTAGTTCAGTACGTTACTCGGCTGACTCACAGACGCACTGACGTTCATTACGCATTAATGACTTATCGTGAACGATGGCTTCAATTTCATCTTATGTGTAAATCCAGCAGATCCATTCAAATTAGTGGGCACTAATTCGAATGGATCTGCTGGATTTACACATGAAAAATAATATTTGTATTCACAATCGGGCGATTGTGAATACAAATATTATTTTTCAACTCTGGCCGCATGTGATAGTAATATCTGATTTAAATCATTGCGACATCTCAACTATTGACTACAGCACACGTCACGTCCTCTCGCGCGCCACTTCTAGAGTGTGAGTGTGCGTAGGCGCCGTCAATTTGTACACTATTAACGGATCGTCGACGACATGAGTGTTTGTGAGTAATATCTGTAATTTTACAATTAGTTGACACCTCTCATTGAGGTAGATGGTCAATAATTGGGTACTAATAACGTTCACGCCTGCGACGTGTCGCGTCGTTTGTCTGCAGATAAGCAGCGCGTGTCGGTGTGACGCGTTCAGTTGTAGCAATCCGTCACAGTAATGTGCGTCATTAGTGCAGTGAGCATCCATGTAAATGATGATGTGACACAATGTACACATACTGCTTATCTGGTTACAGCACTAATATACTATGTTCGAAAGTGGCCTTTGAAATAACTGGTATTGAGAGACTTAAGTCACATGGAGACATCAATGGCTAGGCACTAATCACGATGTACAGTCAGCAAAAGAGATAGGTCGTCAGATACAGTTAAAGTTCACTTAGAAACCGATAGATGTTTTTGAATAAAATAAAATTGAATTAATAGATAATAATCATTTCAATGATTTCATTAAACCGATCATCGGAATCCAAATCGATTTCTAAGTAAACTTCAACCATTTCGATGAACTGCATACTGCATATGAGAGATGAAGAGGATTTCTATATATGTATCTAGCAGATATCTTAACAAAACGAATAGCACTAAAGCGGCAGACCACAAAACAACTTTAGATTCGACATCTTGGAATGTATCTATACAAGGTGTAACGTCAAATACGCAAAACCTGAAAATAGTTTGATTAGAATAACGAGCAGAATCAATTGAACCACATTTTAATATAGGTCACATTTTTCAAAAAATCTTCATTACACATGTTGCCCTGTCTATTTATTAATAAGTTAAGCCATGACGTGCGCAAATCTGCCCAAATAGGTAAACAAACACAAATGGTTGCCGTCCAATTTAAATTTTCTCATACGCGTGATAATAATAGTTCTTATTTATTGAAATTTGCATTGGCAAATACGAGTCTTGGTAAAACTAAAACAGCACATAAAACCTTTAAAAAAAAATATGATTTTTTTTATCTCAGAATTAGGTTAATTGAATTAAAAATCATTTGGGGTGTCTGAGGTTTTGCGTGTTTAACGTTACACCTTGTATAAGTAGCAAGTACCTACTGTTGCGAAGAGGCACCGTGTTTCGCGTCTCCAAGACAGTATCCAAGCTCCACATAGCGCCGCCGCGCCGCGTAGCAGCCCTTGCAGCCGCACGCTAATCAGCTGACTCTGCGTGGCATCTCCTGCCGCTGCCAGCAGTCACAGCAGCCTCCCCTGCCGACGGTGCCACCGCTCAGCAAATCGTTTTGCTACTTTTGATAATACGAAACAGAGATGCATGGCACCAGCCACTGACTATAACCACGGTATAAGTATTAGTACTCTATAACCTTGCTAGTATCGACTCGGGGCTTGGGTGCCCAGAGACTGCGTTCTCGCAGCAGTTCATTAACTTTGCAATAAAAACATCATGTTTAATGAGTACAATATATCATACTGAAAGTAATTACCATGCCAGGAGTAATTACTGGAAGAAAAAATACTTTTAATAAGTTTCCTGCAGAAGCCCTTATTTTTGCAAGAAAACTGTAGTGACTAGCGCCCGCACCGCGCTGCCGCGTGTGCAATCGTAGCGCGATACTAATAATGCGAAGCGGTGCGCGCGCGCATCCACCTGACAGATATTAATAGAGAGCACGCTAAGTTATTGATAGTGTGTGAGAGCCGCGTGGACGTTCACTAATCACGGACGGACACCCGCGCCATTAGCCACCGCTAATCTAAATTGTAATTCATTAGTTTAATTAAGTTAATGCACCGCGCCGCACGACGCCGCACGACACCGCGCCGCGCCGTGCCGTGCCGTGCCGTGCCGCTACACGCCGAGATCCCGAGATAAATCGTTCCGATCTAGGAAAAAACGCTGTAATAAATCTTATTGCGAATTGCGCTTGATTTCTCCGGAGTGGAATGATATAATTACATGATTGCGCCGCGACCGCGGTCGGCAACCGCCGCTGTGCGCTCTCCGCCCGCTCCGGTCCGGGCCGGGCCGGGCCGGGCCGGGCCGGGCCGGTGTGGTCCGGCGGGGGAGGGCACGCATTCCCTTGAACCATTCTTTTTGCAGACAATTCACAATGACAGATATGTAATTATATAAAATGTGTAACGCTCTCGCTGCTGGCTCTCCGCTCAGCACCGGGTACTATATACGTATCGCTACTTTTTGTTGGGATCGAAATCCGCGGTAATAGACGAGCGAGAGGAGCCCGGTGCGGGCGGGGGCAGGGGAGGCAGGGGGCGGTCTGCCCACCGACCAGCCAGTTTATTAACTTTAGAACAAGGTAATTAACCTCAAAACAGACAAGTTTATTGCTTAGAAACATAATTTAAACAAAAACATACAGTAATTAAAGATAAAAATAAACTAGTTTTTAATAGATATTACTCAGTGCTGTTACGCTTACATTAAGCTGGGCTTGCAACTGCAGAGACTTTCGTTGTTCAGTGAAGGTCTTCATCTGCAAGAGACGCATTGCAATGTTAGCCAGCACCCCGCTGCGCAGGCGCCGGCTGTGAGCAGTGTCTTGAGAACACGCGTAGTGTGTAGGTACCTATAAGAAGTTGAACGGATGTGCAGGACACAGCCGGCGGCGCAGGCGCAGGTCAATCACTCGGCGTTAATTAGTATTAGCTGTTTATTACAAACGGTGTCAGAGTATCGACGCGCGACGATAGCGGACGGACGCGGGCGCTGTCGACGCCTTATCTCTAAATAAATATCTCAAATTGTCAGCCAACAAATTTGAAAGTCCTGTTCAGACTCACACAAAGATAATCTCTAAATTATGATCGCGCGCGGGCGCATCTATCTTTAATTAACATCGCAGGGACGGGGCGCGGGCCGGTCCACCGGGCCGGACCGGGTCAGACCGGGCCGGAGCGGGCCGGACTGATGGATAGCAAGCGCTCAGGCTTCATTGCTACAAAATTAGAAAATAGCTACATAAGAGGCACTTATACCACAGTTTATACCTAAGCAAATAGTTGTAGCTAGTCAGTGGAGTGCTCACTGGGCGAGCGTCCATGTCCTCACTGCCCAGGAAACATGCCTCTATGTGATCGCTCTTTGTGACATGCTTTTAGGTCCAAAAATATATCAAAAAGTTGCTTGGAATATTAATAAAATTATAACTTTAGATACTATATACCTACATACATCAGTTTTTATAAAATTCTTCAATGCCTTTTTTTTGGTTTTTGTAATTTGTTTTTTATACGTTTATTTTTTAAATTTAGCTTTTAGTAAATTAAACAACTTGAATGAGTATTCAATTACGCTTCTTATTACAACAAAAAAAAAAAAATTTTTTGCTGTTCGCAAGACTTTTGAGTTCAATCTAAGTATATATTATGTAGTATATCATACTAGCGACTCGCCCCGGCTTTCTCCCCTTTTGCCCTATCTATTGATGAAAACCACATTTAAATCCGTTGCGTCGTTTATAAGATCTAAGCGTACAGAGGGACAGACGTCGGGTAGCGACGTTGTTATATAAGTACATGTATAGATTAGTGTTTGGGGAACAGAAAGTCATTTGTGTAAACAACTTAATTTATTCTGTGAATCCGGATGTGTGAGAGTGATCTTATAAGAGTTCCGTTTTTTATTAGGACGTAAGGATCCCTAAAAATGACCCTAACTCTAGTATTTTTTAAACAAAAGGGGTTGGGATTAGTTTTCGCTTATCATGTAATATTATGTATATTCAATGTGACATCATTATGAATGTCCATTAATGAGATAAGCAATTAATATCAGTCTCCGAGTTGTGTGCTCACGGACAATGAGCCCAGCGTCCCCGGAGCAAGTGCACACGTGGGGCAGGGGCCCAGCGAGGCGCGCCCCCGGGGCCCGGGGCGCATTGTCCAGCAGCGACCTTGTGGGGCGAGGGATGAGCTCGCTAATTATGATTGAGAACAAATACGTGATTAGTGCAGTCAGTACATCGGGATCGCCGTCATAGGGCTGTGTATACACTAAGCGAGTCTATCGCTATACTCCGCTTGATTGAAATCAATTAATTAATTGATTCTCTTTGTTTCAAGAGCTATCATTACGCAACTGTTCAGTGGTGTAGTTATAGATTAATTTTTAAGAGTATGTATAAAGGTAAATCAGCGTTTTAATGTTTTACTGTCGTTATTAAAATAAATTATTCGTTGGTGATTTTTCAGCAATCTTTGGCTATTAGTATAATGAATAAGTATTTCTTCTAACCTACTGAGTAATAATTTAATAACAACTTGTACATGTAACTAGTGATAACAGTACAGCTGATACAGCCATGCGCACCGACAGTCAAATACAAACTAATTTGCCTAATTAGTCGTGAGTTGTAACTGCTTCAACTTCAATGAGCTAAATGGTGCGGATTCACGCGTCATGCTCGTGAACAGGCGCTGTCAGTTGCGGTTTCTCATCTCTTTACTGCCATGGCTTTTATGTTTTGCCCTGCTCTTAACCTACATTATTTTTACATTCAGCAATCAGAATAAAGTAACCAGTGTTTGTAAAAATTTGATTTAAAAGAGTGTCCGTGGAGTTTCTTACTCTTTCTTCTCCATAGAGATTTACCTACGTTTTAGAACGAGCCACTATGTTCACCTTTCTGACTAACTAACCGATTCCTAGACAATTCAAAAGTGCCTGTAAAGTTTAATTTGAATAAATTCTTTGACTTTGAATGACAGCAACTACCGGCGAAGCGTTGCGACGCGACAAGGCGCGGTGTGCACCCGCCTTTAACCAGAGTTGTGTTGCGACGCAGCTGCGACAGTCACAGGCTCACGGCTATTGCAGATCACTGCAGTGAAGCTACAATGACATCGCGCTGCCCCTCCTGCACTCATTATGTCATTCATTAATAGTTTATTAATAGCGTGGCCGCGACTAAGCGACCGTGAACTGATGGCATTACAGATATGGGGAAACACGTGCTTTGTAGAATTCATTACAGTATTGTCTTTGTAATTACATTGTTTGTTATCGTGTATTTATTCTGTGTATGGTTTTTCGAACTATCACAGTAAAAGTGTCTAAGCTCCACGCTGTACCACGTACGTATGGAGAGTGGCGTCGAGTGCGTCCCAAGAGCTTGTCACTTTATGGCCGTAATATCTTACACGGAATAAATTATAGCACCAATTACTGCGAGAGCGATGGTCGATCAGTTCTGTTGCGTCGATAATTAAATAGAAATATCGACGCGTTGTCGACAAATTGTCGGCGAGCGGTGATAGAGTGTGATCATCACGCGCGTGATAACGTTGCCGACCGACGGACCGACGGACCGACGGACCGACGGACCGACGGACCGACGGACCGACGGACCGACGGACCGCGCCGATCGACGATCGTGCGATAGCGACGCAGACCAGACACACTAAACGGTTTGCAACAAACTCTAAAATGTATTATAGATAATGACTTTACGAAAGCTCCTCTAGTAGTCTCTCTTCCGTACTATTATACAATAATTATTTAACATCATTATCTGCCTAGCCATCAAAATCTTCAACAAATTAACGATTTTCGGATTATTTCCATTTCCTTCTTGTGCTGCGAGTCCTTGTTTCTTGTCTTTCATAGTTTTAGGTCAATCGGAAATACCCTATAAGTCATGATTTAGGTACCTGCTGAAGTTTTATAATATAGGACTTTAATTTCTTTGGATTGCGTTGACATAAAAGCTTACAGTACGGTCAACGTAACTTGGCGCGTCTGAAGTTAGCCGATTAGCTGCGCAGTAGACAATTTCGTTCCTAAAAGTTCCATTGCGCAGCCAAACAGCTAACTTCAGACGCGCCAAGTTACGTTGACCGTATTGTAATTTTTAACAGCTACAAGAGAGCGCAGATATTGGTATTGGATAACATCCAATTCAATTCGATTGATTTATTTATTTATTTAATATTAAATACAAAGTTTTTCCACATATTAAAACAAGGCACACAATTAGATCTCTGGGGTCTGTCTTAGCATGCCATGGCCTGAGATTAGATCAACGCGCTAATTAACAATTAAGTTTTAATTAAGTTAATGCAATGATAATATTATATTAAATATCATTGAGTTAATGTAATGATTTTTTGTCTAATATTTGATATTTTTACTGTTGATTGAGTCTCTAATGTCAACAGGTATTTGATTATAGATTGGGTATAGTGAACGAAGCGGTACGTCTACCATAAAAGTTATTTTTAAGGCACTTGAAATAACTTTAATTTGGCGTGTCGTGTATTCACGTCATAATTAACAGGAATCTGAATGTGTCTGTTATCAAAATGTTCAATGAGGATCAGATACTCTCTGATGCTGACGGACAGGGAACATAACATAAGGATTCCTTTTTTCCTTTTAGGTTTTTCCTTTAACCCTAAAAATGACCTGTCTTTACCGGCCAAGAAGACAGCCAGCGACCAGCGACTAGTGGCAATGTTATCTCAGGTATGATCACCAGCCCTGACCAGCGCGACTGTCGCATTATTGATGCATATCATTACGGGCGGCGCATGCGACGGCGACGGATGACGTCATCAGCGCGACACGGCGACGTCTCGCGGTGAACAGCGCAGACAAACGCACGCAATGATGAGGGAAACGAGCGCAGTGAGCACGACGACACACGACCGTGTCACGTGAGAGACACGCTTTGTTACGAGCTGACACACGCATCGCTCTGAAGGCGACGGCTAGAGCCACACGGACACTAGGAACTTCAAAAAAGGGTTTAACTGTAACCGGACTTACCGAGTTACACCCATTACCCAGAAAACTATGCACAGTCACGAGCATAAATATATATACAGATTGCAGAATTCAAAAGCAATTTTGTCGTGAAATTACTATTTCAAATTATAGACAAAACCTGGTTTGTAGTAGTTGGGGATCAAAATACCCTATTCGTAGCACTATAACATTTCAATCAATAGCTTTGGAGATAATCAGTTTAGAATGAGACCAATCAACTGTTTACATGTTTTTGCTCGTGACTGTACTCCTTCCGAAAATGTTAAAATAATATGTTAAACAACAAAAAGTGATCTAAAAAGTACAAAACAAGAAAATATTTCATACAGAAATCAAGACATAGGTACAAAATAGTCAAGGTAAGCCGTGGTTGCATGCCATTATATTCATGTTCATCGCACTCATATGGGATACAGTCATGCAACAACGGCTTACCTTGACTATTTTGTACCTATATCTTGATTTCTGTATGAAATATTTTCTTGTTTTGTACTTTTTAGATCACTTTTTGTTGTGGTCGGGTTTTAGTTTTTAAACTTTATATTTTTATTTAAACCATTTTGGAGTCACAGCTAAGTATTATATATTTAATAGGTACTAGTGAACCCCTTTCCAATGATACTAAACACGGTATGCGTATCTTACTTTATTTGGTAATCTTTCCTTTTTTTACAATAATTTGTGACAAATCACCACTAAATGTTATATAAATTTGAAATGTACTAGTGAACCCCTTTCCAATGATACCAAACACGGTATGCTTGTCTTCATTTTTTTTTTTAATATTGGTTTTTTTGTCCGCCAGAGGGCGCTACATTGGATTCGGTGATACGTCATATAGCCTATAACCAGCGGACGATCAAGACGCTTCTAACGATACCTCATTTGTTCAGTTCTGATAAGTAGTTTAGGAGCTATGAGCGTACAGATGAACATACATACATACATACATACATACATACATACATACATACATACATACATAGCCTGTCAAACTCATAACCCTCCTTTGGCTTTGCCGTAGTCGGGTAACTAGCTTTTGCCCGCGACTTCGTCCGCGTGAATGTCGGTTATAGTGGATGCAGACGAAGTCGCGGATTAAAAGTAGCCTTCCCCAGGGTTAAGTCTATCTTCATGCCAAATTTCATCAAAATCGGTTCAGCCGTTTCATCGTGAAAGCGTAACAGACAGAGTTACTTTCGTATTTATAATATTAAGTATGGAAGTATGGATTAGAGAAGAGTCGCTTCAAGGTACAGTATAATGACAGCTTTCTCCAACACAAAATCTTGAAAATATTGATATTAAGTAGTCTCTTTTATAAATGAGAAAGCCTTCAGAAGTTCTAAAACCGCCAAGAAATAATACAGACCAGGACTTAACAAAGGTCCCTGGTATCAGCACTGATACTGTGCCGATAGCATGCGGTAGTTGCGCGGGCGCAGCCGAGATACCTGATAGCGAGCAATTATGTTGTCGCAAGTCCTCGTTATCGCGACTTCGATGGACCACCCGCGCCTCCCGCCCTTCTGGGACCCGGAAGGATACCGTAACAACATACAGAAGTATCACTTCGAACATTATCTTAACGATAGTGATTTAACCCTGAATTGAAGAGGTCTGTCGATGTGTTGGGAGGAGTTTTGTACAACTGTGGGCTTAGTACACCGCCAACACTATCCGATCAAAACATAAAAAAAAATATCGGTGTGCTGCTGTCGTGGATACGGCCGTGTGTTTTACGTTAATACGTGTAATGGGTAATTTTATTATTCGTATAACACTGAAATGTTAGCCTGTCACACAGACAGGGTCGGCGGGTATCGCGGTGTACCTTCTGCTGCCTACCCACAGCACGTTAGCACTAATGGCGCCGCGCCCACGATAATTGCCCATTGATTCGGTAGTGTGCGCCTGCGCACCTCCCTCTACCCCCCCGCAGGCTGCAGGCTAGAACAGTAGCGCGCTACTGTCCCGTAGAGTTCATTGTGAGACCAGATACAATGTGCACCGATAACTTTATAACTTGACAAATGGCGCACTTAGTGCTACCTACATTACTTTAGATAATGACAACCAGGAGAACAGAGTCATAGCATCGTTGATACAGTAACAGGTATTGTTTGTAAGTGAGCTTGAGGCGGCGCGTGTTGTGCTCACGGCTCCAGCCGCCATGTTGAGGAGTCGTGGTCGTCAGCGGAGGCCGATTTGAATGGGTGTGCTGACGTCACAGTGCTAGCTCCGATGCGAGACGAATGCGGAATCCAAGATGGTGGAGCTTTTTAAGTTTCAGATTTCAGCAGCTTTGTGTGTAGTGGCGCGTGCAGTCAGCGGCCAATGGTGCGCGCGCGCAACACTCCTGCCGCGCGATTGGTCGCCATTGTCCGGCAACCGATTGTAATCGATTTCGCGGTCAATTTGTTCTGCGATCGGCGATAGAGAGTATCTCTGCAATTACGACGTCGCTACTTAATTGAGCTGCGCGAGCGCCGAGCCAGCGCACTGCGCACAATGCTCCTGAGAACAATGGACGCTCCCAGACTAGATAACGATACACTTTCAACAAGATTAACTAATTTGTAGAACTATTGAATCGTTTTTAAATAAGTAGGTACAGTACCTACGAGGTTCAAGCCTACAAAAGGCAAGTATTTCTCAATAAACCAATGTAAATTGGTTTATCGAGCTCGTCTCATTAATCGTTTAAACCCATCATTGAAAGAGTCGGGTGGAGTATTCGCGAGCGACCGGAGTGGAATGCACCGGCGCGAGCGCAGCGATCGTCCAAACAAATCAACGTCACGTGCGGATATCTCAACATAAATCATTGTTTTTTTCTATTCTACTAAACGAATTAAAACACCTTCACAACACAAATCTCATTATAAAGCAACGGTGAAAGTTTAACAAAATGATGTATTCTAAACCTAAGATAATTAATGAATCTCCCCCCTCCCCCGGCGGGTCAGGGGTGTCGTGTGAACACGGCGCGCAGCTGTGGTCACGCGACCGGCACCTTACCACGTCACTGTACAGTCCACTCTCGGCTCGCACAGATAACACTAACTGTGTGTTTGTTTAAGCAGCTAATCGAGTTACATACACAGTGGAGCCTCGTTACTGCGCATGCGTCCTCCTGTCTCACTACAATAGGAGTTTCATTAAAACAGTCAGGGCATCGGACAGGCGCATTGTCCGCGGACGATTTAATTAGCAGCGGATCAGCGGGGGTTAATGAGCAATCCTGCGCTGAATGAGTGCGCGGGCGCACACAATGGCTGATTGATTGTGTGTGTTCTGAGAGACACCATGCATAATACGTGATCAATGAACATGTTCGACAGGCCGTGATGAGCAGTGACGGCGATGATCCGGAACCAATCGTGTCGTGTGTCTGATAGCTTCATGTCTTAACGACGAACAGATTCATCATTTGATATCCGCATCTCTTCTAACTGTACTGTGTACCAGTGTACTCTACTGTCCATACAGTGGTAACATAACATTGGAACTGTTAGTGACAGGAAGTTTCCGTCGAGGAGAGGAAACAACATGAAGTGTCTACATAGTTTAGTGTCAAATTAACAGCACCTTGCATGTAATGTAATTCTTCCGACCAAATTTCGCTCACGGCGTCCAATATCAATGGAGATCAGCCAAGTACGCAGAAGATATTATAGTGCACAAGTGTGTGCGCATACACAGGTTCACTCCCTCTTCCCTCACTCTCATAGTCTGATGGGACGGCAATCCGACACGACCGGAGAGAGATCAGGCGCAGGACCAACGACTTTACGTGCTTTCTGAGGCACGGGGGTGTTACACCACCAATTTCCAAACTCCGGGCTGTTACTGAGATATTCTACTTAGAAAAACCCAATAACACTTTGCCCGACCTAGGAATTGAACCCAGGACCCCACGCTCAGCAGTCGCGCTTGCATGAGTGGTAACACATCTTATCCTGTACAACAGTCATGATTTTCTACTTGCAGTTTAGTACACTATCAGAAACTGATCTTCTTCCATGACAATCGACCAAGCATTCCATCCGTGCGTGCCTCCATGTTCCCTACCGTCAGTAGTACCGGTCGCGGTGCGTTGGTGTGCGGTCCGGCGAGTTTCACGCCATTTCCGTCACTCATCAACTTTTTGTCGCTCCGTGTCGTTGGTGGTCCGTCACAGTCACGCGGGCGGGACGATCCGGCCGTCTGATTGGGCGATAGACTCGTTCGCGTGCTGTGTTGCATCACGACAGCGGGCGCGACTAATCGCGCGACGGTTGCTGTCACAACAAGTCGTCCGCGTGATTGCTGTCAGCTCTGAATGGCGGCTAATCAGCGAGCGCCCAGTTTGTGAGACTGCCGGAATCTTGTTACATCACGGATGACTGAGCTGGTTCACGTAAAGGTCATTTCTGTAGGAGTCGGTCATAGGATGTATCGACGTGGAACCTCTGTGCGCTACAAACAATAATGGCAACAATCGATGAAGTTCAATAATCACATCATCATCTTTGAACAATCATGGTTAATTAGCAAATTGCGAATATGATAAGTCCCCGATGACGTTATCTTCAAGCAACAACCAGCGACAACAGCTAACGCTTAGCCATTCAGACGCGATGTAACAGATAACAGTATCTCAACGCAAACGTTTACACGTTAATGAGAAGTCAAGAGATCAAACACTTGTTTTTTAACGCGAACACACAAATAAATGTTGACTAAACGCCTCTATTACTGCTTCAGATGAACCTCGGTTTTCTTGTAATGTCCTGTGCGGGTGTGTGTGTGTGTGAGAGGTCATCGACCGGCCGCTCATTAGTGCGCGGTACATTTGCACAGTTCGGCGTGTGATTGTGGAGTGTGAATCAAACGGGCGGCGGTGCGCATGCGCAGGGTAACGGTCCAGCTGGTCCTACAGCCGCAGCAGCGTTACGACTAGGGCTGCTAGAGATAGCCAACCAACTTACTTTGAAGGTACAACTTATTGAATAGAATGTTAGTAGTATATTATTGGGCATTCTGGACCACTTTTCGCTCGGCGAAACGAGTTCGCCATCGCTCCGGTAGTCCAGAATGCCCAATCGTGAACGGTCGACACGGACCATTTGACAGTACCTCAGAATGCCTAATAATACAATCGTCTGTAATACAGACTCGTGTACGCAGTATGCTTTTTCATCGCAATAACGATAGGAACCAACAGGCAATGTTCGTTATTGCGCGCTCACAACTGGTACAATCGCCTGTAATACAGACTCGTGTACGCAGTATGCTTTTTCATCGCAATAACGATAGGAACCAACAGGCAATGTTTGTTATTGCGCGCTCACAACTGGTACAATCGCCTGTAATACATACTCGTGTACGCAGTATGCTTTTTCATCGCAATAACGATAGGAACCAACAGGCAATGTTTGTTATTGCGCGCTCACAACTGGTACAATCGTCTGTAATACAGACTCGTGTACGCAGTATGCTTTTTCATCGCAATAACGATAGGAACCAACAGGCAATGTTTGTTATTGCGCGCTCACAACTGGTACAATCGCCTGTAATACAGACTCGTGTACGCAGTATGCTTTTTCATCGCAATAACGATAGGAACCAATAGGTAATGTTTGTTATTGCGCGCTCACAACTGGTACAATCGTCTATGATACAGACTTGTGTACGCAGTATGCTTTTTCATCGCAATAACGATAGGAACCAGCAGGTAATGTTTGTTATTGCGCGCTCACAACTGGTACAATCGCCTGTAATACAGACTCGTGTACGCAGTATGCTTTTTCATCGCAATAACGATAGGAACCAACAGGCAATGTTTGTTATTGCGCGCTCACAACTGGTACAATCGCCTGTAATACAGACTCGTGTACGCAGTATGCTTTTTCATCGCAATAACGATAGGAACCAACAGGCAATGTTTGTTATTGCACGCTCACAACTGGTACAATCGTCTGTGATACAGACTCGTGTACGCAGTATGCTTTTTCATCGCAATAACGATAGGAACCAACAGGCAATGTTTGTTATTGCACGCTCACAACTGGTACAATCGTCTGTGATACAGACTCGTGTACGCAGTATGCTTTTTCATCGCAATAACGATAGGAACCAACAGGCAATGTTTGTTATTGCACGCTCACAACTGGTACAATCGTCTGTGATACAGACTTGTGTACGCAGTATGCTTTTTCATCGCAATAACGATAAGAACCAACAGGCAATGTTTGTTATTGCGCGCTCACAACTGGTACAATCGTCTGTGATACAGACTTGTGTACGCAGTATGCTTTTTCATCGCAATAACGATAAGAACCAACAGGCAATGTTTGTCGTTGTGACTAACACAGCTTCAGCTGAGAAAGAAAACAACATAATATATTATTAAAAAAATATTTAATGTTATAATGTTAACTACAGTTTTGATTTGAAATAAATGTAGGATGGTCCTCACACAGTGCATCTATGGAGTGAACCAGAGATTGAAGTTTGCGCCATTGCGGTGTATCGTCTTCCGTTTGGAATTTTATCCGAACCAGCGCTTTCTTCCAAAGTTCTTGAGAATCAGTATTGCGTGCATCATTGGTTTGATATACTTTCAAATCAATAAGGTAGTCTCCCACCGTGTTGATCACTCGACGTTCGTTGCCATTCGCAACTCTATTAACGAAGTACGAGGACAGTACAAACGAAGAAGTATTTTTGGGTTCGCCATCGCCACGACTTAGATTAAACACGTCCTCAGACTTCGCCTTTTTTCTGAAACAAACATAAATAACCCGTATAAGAATGTTTCAAAATCATTACAAAAATAACACAATTAATACAGCCTAGGTAGGTACCATAGTAGTCAGTAGGCTTATAAGTATAAAAACTGCAAAGTGGTTGTCATGTTAACAAATTGTTGTTACTCGTAAGTGACAGCATCGATTCAATAATATTATTTAGTACATAACCACTTATTATTTACTAAGTTAAAAATATAGTGTTACTGTGATTTACATATTCCAACACTGATACGAAAATGACATGGAATAAATTAACCAACAAATAAAACTTTAATATAATTGATTGATAATAAATTAAGTATGATTACCTTATACTAGCAGGCGATTTCTTAACGGAAGTAGATTTACGCTTGCTTGCAGGAGTAGAACGCTTTCCCAAGATCTCGGTAATGCGTTCAACATCTGTAGAGTTTCTGCGATGATCACACTCTGAGTCCGACCTGTAAAATATTAAAAAATAATCAGATTAATTTAAATTCAAAATAATTATGCTTAAAGGAAACAAAATATTTACGTTAATTTTTTGGAATTAACTAATACCTAATAATATGTAAACTCGTACTTATTTATTCGATTCTAATTATCAGTAAGTTAATAAATATTACAAGTAGATATTTGGCTACATCTGATCTGTATAGTATTTGTTGAATTCAATTAAACAAAGGAAATAATAAAAAATATAAAGACTTACATTTTAAATGGTGGTCACTTGAAGTATAATTAAAACAATATGATAATTGTTTTAAACACTGAACTGCAGACTGCTCGCACTGTAGCATCGAGGGATCAGGCTCGAATTCAATGAATTGGACTCCGAAAACGCTAGCTTATAAGACAGATTAGTTATGTAAAAATGTTAAATTGAATGTTAGTGTATATTTAATAAAAACAACAGAAAAATTATACCTTTCTTATTTGTATGGATTATAAATACATGTAAAAATGAAAACTAACAATTATGCTAATCGCTATTTGTCAACGCTGCGAAAGCACTCAGGGCTGTCAATATAATTGTCATAATTATATCTTTTCGTTCCTACTTACAAATATTATAAATGTGAAAGTTTGTGAAGATGTATGCAATTATGCATGTATATATATATATATATATGTTACACTTTCTCGCAAAGCAAAAACTACTGAACGGATTTGGATGAAACTTTGCAGTAACATAACTTACCTAAACATTAGAATAACACATAGGCTATAAATTGTGCGGGCACGCAAAGTAGTTCCCTCAGGACGCGGGTGAAAACGCGTGAGGAAAACTAGTACATAATATGTAAGAATTGACTCCATTTTTTACAGTAAATGTGTGGAAGTGTCATCCCTAACCAAATTCGTTGCGTTAAAATAAAGGGGACTATTGCTAAATAGCAGTTTTAAATACGTACACAGAAATATATTGTTGTAAATATGATACTTTTGTTATGATATACCAAGAAACTATTAAAATTATTCTAATTAACGTTTTTTATTAGGGTTGACCGACAGGATATATTTAAAACGAAATAACTTAAAACTATGTAAATAAAAATACGAAGATAAAAAAAAAAAATATTTGTGATCTATCATTAAAAGGGTCCTTTATATATTAGTGTCATTGTTTATCGAAAAAAATATTATGAATGACACCTACTTATACAATTTAGTAAATAAAATTATAGTCCACTAGCACATATAAGTAAATAAATCAAGGACAAACTATAATTATTTTTAAGGTAAGTAAACCTTGGAATTATTTATTTCGTATTTTATGCTTCTTTTTAATAATAACCTATATCAATTTACCCTTTACAAAATTTCTATGTAGCGTTTAAAATATTGTCTACATGATTTTTACATTTAGATCACAGCCCTGTACGAAATTGCATTCTTGCAAAATACGTTTAGGTAAACTGCGATCGGATGTAACGAATATTAACATGATACTTTTGTTTTTGACAATGCACACATTAGGCATTGCTATTACTTGCACGTAAAATGTGTCTTCAATTTGTTAAAACTATGTATTAGTTATTCTGTTTCATTTTAAATAAATCTTCACCGCTAACTGAATAACAATTATATTTATAGTTATTGCAAAATTGCTAACAGAATTGTTGTAAGGTAATAGTAATTATGTTAAAATATTAATTTATTTAGAAATAATTGATACCATTACCAGAATTATTATAATAAGTGTGATTTTTAATTTCAGGCGATTACTATTTACGAATTGAGGGTCAGCAGAGGTGCCTGTTAAGCAAAATATATTATATTGGAAATGTATATTAATTAACATTATTGTTTGTATCAATTACATACTTTGCAGGTAATTTTTAAATCTAATATTAATTTTGTTGTTTTGGCAACGTTAATCTTTTTATTCATTTATTTTATTTTATTTTTTCAGAAATATATGGTATATTCAATCCGGTGGAAAATACTTGTATTTGAACAACTCGATAATTCTACAATCTTCTTACTGAAGTTACTCCAATGACCTGCTGAAGCGGATATTATCTGTGTATTAACAAGATCATGATTATTGGTTGTAAGTATTTAAAGTAACCTTTTTCCTACACTACGATTTCTATAATCTTGCCTACACATTACATATAAATCCGGAACAACTAAACACAAAAAGGAATGGCGCTATTGTTTTTATGAACATTACTACGTAAATGACCAGACCAGAATGAGAGACATTTTAAATAAATCTTCACCGCTAACTGAATAACAATTATATTTATAGTTATTGCAAAATTGCTAACAGAATTGTTGTAAGGTAATAGTAATTATGTTAAAATATTATTTTATTTAGAAATAATTGATACCATTACCAGAATTATTATAATAAGTGTGATTTTTAATTTCAGGCGATTACTATTTACGAATTGAGGGTCAGCAGAGGTGCCTGTTAAGCAAAATATATTATATTGGAAATGTATATTAATTAACATTATTGTTTGTATCAATTACATACTTTGCAGGTAATTTTTAAATCTAATATTAATTTTGTTGTTTTGGCAACGTTAATCTTTTTATTCATTTATTTTATTTTATTTTTTCAGAAATATATGGTATATTCAATCCGGTGGAAAATACTTGTATTTGAACAACTCGATAATTCTACAATCTTCTTACTGAAGTTACTCCAATGACCTGCTGAAGCGGATATTATCTGTGTATTAACAAGATCATGATTATTGGTTGTAAGTATTTAAAGTAACCTTTTTCCTACACTACGATTTCTATAATCTTGCCTACACATTACATATAAATCCGGAACAACTAAATGTAAATCATAAAAATATTTGTGCTGTGAGAAAATCGAACCTGCAACACTTAACACGGAAGCCGATCGCTCAGTTATTGCACCCACCACACTACTAACTTTTAATTCAGTCTATTTTCTGATAAAGTCTATTAATAATGCCTCACTGTTCGGTTTGCAAAGTATTTGTAGATAATCGCCGATGGTCTGGTCATTTACGTAGTAATGTTCATAAAAACAATAGCGCCATTCCTTTTTGTGATAATATTGCTATTATTAATTCTTCGTTTAAACATCGCATTGCAAGTTATAAGATCACTGCAACTAACGATCAAAAAAATTATTTCCCTGAAATGTTTCTTAATGATAATCGTAAACAAATTAAAAATCTAATAGATCGATCATTACAGAAACATACATCTGTGAAAATTAATTTTGAACTTTTTTCCTTTTTTCTTTTGTTTAAGAATGATCAACAAGAACTGAAATCATTTAGTACAAAAAATTATATTGTTTACTTTAATTACGATTTTGAATCAATATATAAATCATTAGTTGTGTCACTGTTAAAGAAAATCGAGGAATTTCAAGAGAGAGACAGTGGTTGGACGTATCTGTGCAATTCACATTTAGAAATAAACATAAGTAAATATCAACCTCTCGGCGGATCTAAACATATAATATTACCTGAATTTATCAGAAATAAAAAAGCTTGTTTGAATATTCAAAACAATGACGAGTATTGCTTCTTATGGTCTGTTGTAGCTGCCTTGTACCCCGCAGCCCACCATCCTAATAGAATTTCATCTTATCCTCACTTCAAGGATGTTTTAAATGTCGATAATTTAACATTTCCAATCACATTTTCAGACATAGCTGTTTTTGAGAAAAATAATCCGTCTCTAAATATATTTGTGTATGGATTGAAAGATGATAGGACAATCATAGGACCTTTGTATACTTCAAACAACAATAAATCTAAGAGCATACATTTACTGTTTTTACAAAATAATACAAATTCTCACTATTGCCTTATAAAAGATTTACCTCGTTTAGTTAGAAATCAGATGACAAAGCATCACGGTAAACTATATTTTTGCGAAACATGCTTATTGTTTTTTCCAACGTCCAGTGAATGTGAAACACATGCGTGCGGAGGAGTTGTCACGGTCTTACCAGAAAAAGGATCATTTTTAAAATTTACAAATTATAATCGAAAACAAAACATTCCATTTGTCATATATGCCGATTTCGAAACATTACTCGAACCAATATTCAACGATGAATTTGACACCGCTAACACGACATACTTACAACGGCACGTGCCGGCTGCCTTCGGGTATAATGTTGTGTCATCATTAAACCTTACTGTTGATAGGTATAGAAATTATCGCGGTGTAGATTGTGTTTCGAAATTTGTAAATTTTTTAATTGAAGATGCTAGAGACATTTATAGAATTATATCCAAAAACGAACCCATGAAATTTACCGACAAAGATGCTCTTGATTTTAGTCAAGCTGTTAAGTGTCACATATGTGATCATTTACTATGGAATGATAAGGTTAGGGACCACTGTCATATAACAGGTCGATACCGAGGTGCAGCACATCGGCATTGTAATCTACAATATAGAGTACCAAAATTTGTTCCCGTATTTTTTCATAATTTTTCGGGATATGATTGTCACTTATTTATAAAAAAGTTAGGTGAAATTCCGGGACAAATTAAAATAATACCCAAGACCAAGGAAAAATATATCGCATTCACAAAGTTTATACATATTGGTGATGATTACATACAATTAAGGTTTCTAGACTCCTTCCACTTTTTAGGCACTAGTTTAGATAAACTTGCTAAAACACTACAGGCAGAAGATTATGTTAATCTTCGAACTCATTTTCCTGACAAAAAGCAGTTTAATTTGTTGACACGAAAAGGGATATACCCTTATGATTATATGACAGATTACTATTATAGTATCCGAATTCATGATATTTTTCTCACAATATTACTTAACGGCTTATACTCTATTATACAATCATTCAATATAAGACAGTATGCAGATGTTTGGTCAGGTATGTCGGATTCACTCTCAATTTCTACTCTTACATCCACAACAGGACCTGACTTAATATTATCCACTTGTCTAGAACAATCGATAACAAATAGAGGCGCCAAGTCTTTAAATTGTTTCTCGTTTAATAAGGGTTCAGGACGACGTCCGTAATATGACTGTTGAAATCGTACATATTGCTCGTATAATAAAGCAATTCTGTTATTTGTGAAACTAACATTGAGGTTTTCATATGGAAAGTAGTTTGAATTGAGGTACACTTTTACATTACGAATATAGCAATGATCAAACCGAGACATGTCAGAACTTGCACTGTTTTTTCTATTTGTCTGTAGACCGACAATGATGTATCTAGGTTTCTCTATTTGCGATGAAGTTTTGATCGACCAAGTATGCTTTGTAGTTTTAGGTAAAGCTGGATATTCGTAAAGATCCCAATTTCTGTATATCATTTGAAGTGCACGGTCTTTTTCTAACACTTTTAACAAACTTATTTTCTCTTTATCTGATACTTTTACATGCGGTACGCGCCATATGATTTTATTAATTTGAACATCGTCTATAATTTCACCGGTGTTAAGTTTTACAGCATTCAGGTTAGTGTTACTTCTTAGTAATATCAGTTCGTGTCTACTATTTATCACAACTTTTTTAAAATCTTCTGCGAAACCAAGAATGTTACAGAGTGGTATAGAAGCCGAAAAACTACCTCCATTCATATTTTTTACACCATCAATATTCCAGCCCCAGGCATTGGAAGCCTTTGATTCACTTTCATTCATTGATATTAAAGATTTTATGGTGGTCGTTATGCCTACATTTTTTATTTTGTCAATCTCTACACCATTTAGTTCGTATCTTATATCTTGGAATAGGTAGAGGAGAGCATTATTTGTAAACTGCACACTAGTAGCTTTATCCTTTGAATCCTTTTTGCTAACTATAAAAGTTCCTTCTAAATACAGGGTACTGGCTGACGGTAGTATATACAGGTCCTGTTGATTGATAGGTATTCGGATTTCATCGTTTCTATTGAAACTTGTTACATATGGCTTGTATGAATGAAATTCAAATCCTTCCACAGTGTTGTCGTAAGTTGGAGCAGCCAAAACATCTAAGATATTCATTTTAACAATCCAATCGCTTTAAGAAATGCCTTATTGTCTTTAGTTAATTTTATTTTCTTTTTTGTGCGAGCTCTTATTTGTTTGGATGCTTGAGCAGAACTGATGCGTTTGATTTGATGTACATATTTATTATAGTCAATCATTTTTCCTTCTAAGATGTAGATACAGCTGCACTTCCTCACCACGTAAATTGATTAAGCGATTATTTATATCTAAAAGTCTAATATGTATGCAGCTTATGTTGTTTTGGTTAATTGGAAAGTATATAGCGTTTTTCGGGATTTCTATAATCCTGTACCCTGGTGGCACGTTGAGTGCAAATTCGTGGACAATGTGACTGGGTTCTCCGTTTATGTATGAACCGCTTACAATATCACATTCTATCCTGATCACTGTTGTAGGTAAAATGTTGACTGGAAACTGTGACACATGCCATTTATTTGCTTTCAAGTTCTGCTCACTAAACCCTAACAAACTTCTAAAGGTGCCTTCTTTACTAAAATTAATGCTTTTCGTGCAGTTAATAGCAGTTTTTAATGTATTATTATTGCACTGTAGTTTAATTGATGCATCCTTAATTTCAGATTTTAAATAATCACTTATATCTTGCAATTCATATGTACCTTCCGGTATTTCAATAACTTCGTTGGATCCGTAGTAGAACTTGTTATTCGTTTTGTCAATGTTGGGAATAGAATTAAATGTTGAGAAATGTAATAAGGCACACTCATACTTTCCATATAATTGCAATGTTGTAGGATAGTACGTAGATAAAGTGGATGAGTTTCCAGTAATCGACAAAGTAAGGGACATCTTGCAAATGATTAAAAATAACAAAAGCATAACATTTATACAATTTATTCCAAAAAGTCCATAGATATTCTAAACATAAGTGACCACAAATTATAGTGTTGAATTTCTGATATCTTGTATAGTTGTAATTAATGTTACAATTCTTAAAATATTTAATTAATTCCATTGGAGGTTTCAAATCCCCGAAGCTATCAAAATATTCACAGTAGTTGTATATTTTAACGTAAGCTACCCAATGTGTTCCTTCATTCTTAGAATCATCTAAATTAATGATACCACATTCAATCCGTTTCGGTATCTTGGGCAACCTATCTCTCATGTAAACTCCTCGAAAGTATGGGATGTGGTGTGCATACTTTTGGATGTCTATATTTGTTAGAGCACGATTAGGTAGCTTAAAATTCAGTTTTTTGGAGATTTTATATACAATCCTTTACCATTTTTATGTGTTTTAACGTATAAACCCTTGCCTAAATTCAGTGACTCCATAGCACGATTATGTCGTTCTGTTTCTCGCAAATTTTGTTGACCAGCTTTGTAATCATTAACTGTTTTCGCAATACCAGCCGCACCACCTGCTAATGCTCCTAAAGCCGATAAACCAGCAAAAATTGGAATCAAAGGTAGTACGCCTCCTGTTTTTGGTAATGGTATCACTCGCGGTACTCGAATCTTTTGCATGCAAGGAATTATTTTCCTTGCTGCTGAATAGGCAGCTTTAATTAATGTTTTACCGTCCTTGGGATTCAGTTTCTTTATTTTTGATTTTATTTTTGATACAAAACTTTTAAATGTTTTAGCACCAGATCCAGACTTCATTTTGGCTTTCATTACTTTACTTACTATCCATGAGCTAAGTTTTTCACCTTTACCAGCATCTTTCGATTTAAGCCTTTCTTTCGCCATGTTTAGTAATTGCAAATCAGCCTTGTGACGATTGTCTAAGTCTGTATGATTTGCATATGCTATATCGTGTTGCTTGCAAGCTTCGTCTAGCTTATTTATACCTCTATCACCTCGTGCTAACCGTTTGCTAAGTTTAGTTCCTGGCCCACAATAATTGTATCCTGGTAAATGAACTTCGAATGGTAGATTATTAATTATAGTGTTAACTAGTTCACCACCTTGCATTGTCCAAAGATTAATGAAGCAAAGATTACAATAATTAGTGTTTATATAGGTAACATAAAAATGATTTAACCCATTATAGCAGATTTATCAATCCAACTGTTTTCTTCTTTGTTTAAACCAAGCCATTTCACAAATAGTTTTGATCCTTTTCTTTTTAAAACCTTTTCAATCAGATAAACACCGGGACAGTAAGATTTTTGTAGTTCTTGCTCATAAAAAGTTCCTATTATGGGTTGATTTCGCTGGTCTTCTAGATAATACGTTAATGGGTAGGTATCATTAATTTTTTTTATGGTAAATAACTCGGTTGACCAATTAGGTGTATAACCTTTCTCAAAATTGTGTTTGTATTTACTGATGCGTACATAATCGCCTACTTTAAACTTAGGTTTCTTTGTATGGAGAGAGGATATTTTTTTTAATGATCTGTTAATATTTTCTTTTATAACGTGTTCATTATATTTATTTACTTCAATCGGTTTATATTTAATAGTCTGATGCTTTGTATTATTATAGCTCTTTAATATTACTTCTAACGGTTGTCCTAACCACTTGTAGTTTCCATTGTAGCTAAAAGATTTATATAACTTATTTTTAATAGTTCTTATTAGTCTTTCAACAATCGAAGCTTTTTTGGTTGAAAACGTTGAGTAATGGTTAATATTGCTCGTCTTCATAAGATTCTGAAACGTGTTGTTATAAAACTCGGTCCCCATATCCGTTTGTAAATTAACAGGTCTGCGATTACTATCAATCAATATCCTTTGAAATGCATGAGTAACATCTTGTTTATTTTTTGATTTTAATGGTTCTGCCCAAGCATACTTTGAAAAGCAATCAATAACCACTAGCACATAATTGTAACTTTTATTATACTTTTTTAAGTTTTGCATGTCCATCAGATCGGCTTGCCACAAGTCATCAATTCCTTTTAAAATAACTGATCGCCTCAGGAAACTTCTTCGCGCAGCTTTATGTATTTCATTAACTATTTGCTGTTTTGCCATTAGAGAGATTTTTAATTAACTTGTCTACCTCCGCTTTGGTATAAAACTTGTCTTCGAAATGAATCAAAACGTCAGATGACTTTGTTTTTAAATAAGACTTAACTGCATTTTGCCCATCCAATATAATTTGAGAACGCAATGAAGAAATCAATCTATTGAATTCTTGTACCGTGAGAGCATTCATTCGATCTACATAATCCTTGTTCACAACTTCGTCTCCTTCTACGGGAGATCTTATTCCTTTCAGTCTAGTTGATTTTAAATCATAGTCCCCCGTTTCTGACTTGCACAGAGCGTTCTCATTAAAGTCTAGTAACTCTGTTAATCGTAATCTTTTATGAACGTGATGTCCAAATTTGTCTACGTTCATATTTAGATGTATATTAATGGAAGGTTAACAATAAAATGAATACATTTTTAAAAATCATTTATTTATTTATAATTTTATTTTCACGCAATTCTTCAATGATAGATATAATTTCATTGTTTACTCCAGTGTTACCAGCATCTCGAGAAGCTATCAGTAATTTTAACCTATTCACTAGTTCATTTGGATCATTCCAATATACAAAATCTGTATTCTTTTTCCACATTTTTGTCAATAACATTCCTTTTCCCTTCGGTAGAGGGTCTTGAATGGTACTTCGTAGTTTAAAAAGTGGCTTAATAACTTGTAAATATTTCTGTCCCTTATTACTTTTTATTGGTTTACTGGAATCATAGTCTCGTCGATGAGCATTTGTGTCGAGTAGCATTGACTTATAGTGTTGCATATCACAGTTGGTTACCAAACTTAAATCTACATCTTTCTTTAGCAACAACTGTTTCAAGCCAGGTGTATTTTGATATTTGCGCCCAGACACGATAATATATTCATCGCTGATTGTTATGTGAGCTGAACCTAGCATCAAGTTCCCATCCTTCACTCTAACACCATATGGGACCCCGGCGAGTGCTTCTGGTGATATTGACCAAGAGGATGTATCACCCTGTTTATTTTCAACTAATGATTGAAACGAACAATCACTTTCCTTGTCAGATTCATAGTCGTTGTCGACGTTACTCAGGTTTCCTTTCTGAGAAGCCGAATCAGTAAATGAAGTATCTGCTTCTTCATTTCCCGTGGTATGTAAACGAGGTGGTTGCTGGCTTGCATTTGCAATAAGGTTGAGAGGGTCTGTTACAGGCTTGAACACTGACTCCAGTGTATGTTTATAATCAATCTCAATGTCTTTCATTTTTCGTATTTTTTTCTTAACAGCTTCTGCAGCATCAACAATTTGTCTTTTTAATGATTTTTCCATTTTTAGATCTTGATAGATTAAGCGTTGTTTAATGAATAATAATATTGCAAAGGTAAGATACTTAAATATTAATTATTTTAATCAAATATTACAAATGTGTCAAATTTATTTCTGTAACATCCTTTATTTTTGGAACAATCCTTATTAATGACTACGTAACTGTAAGGTTCATTCCATATTTTTGAACACATTTCACGAAATTCTAGCCACGTCATATCAGTGTTGACATGTTCTTCATAAATATGTTTCAAATTAATTTCATCTTGTTTAAAAAGTATAATTAAGTTAGCATTGTCCCTAACTAACTGTTTAGGAATTTTACTATATGTCTGGTTAAGGTAAAAACAATCAATACATTTGTGTCTTCCCATCGCAAAGTAATCACGCATATTGTTTTGGTTTTCGCAAGCAACATCATCAAATATGATCACAGAATTAGGTTTTGCCTCCTGGACACTCAGTACTTCCGCATTACCATGATATTTCTGGAATGAGACACCAGAAACCCTTTGTAAAACTTGTTCTAAGAAGATGTATTTGGGTTGATGTAGAGTTTTCGAATAAACATAAACATTTTGAAATCTTAATCCATTCTCATGTATGAGAAGACCTATTAACAAATTAGTTTTTCCACAATTGGAAGGCCCGCAAATAATGCAACGTACAGAGGTAGGTAGTAGCTCTCCATGACGAGAACCAGTATTTTGAGGCTCAATACACACTGTTTTCACATGTAATGATTGTGGTTGTTTGACAAACTTCATAGTTACACATGAAACAAATAGATTAATAATGAGTCAATTAATTTGTTACATTCACATTTATAAATAATATTACGTCAGCAAACACTAAATAGTCTGTTCTCATGCTTGTTTGAGTTTTAAACTATTAACAATGCTCAGTGATAGAATACCATGGTAAACTGAACCGGTTAGTCGATTCTTGATTGTTGAGCGTCTTGAATCACTGTGTCAGTCAAGTCGATTGTGTATTATTGGACATTCTGAGGCACTGTCAAATGGTCCGTGTCGACCGTTCACGATTGGGCATTCTGGACCACCGGAGCGATGGCGAACTCGTTTCGCCGAGCGAAAAGTGGTCCAGAATGCCCAATAATATACTACTAATGTTACACCCAAACTAACCCAGAACAATCCACTGGCAGAAGGCAAGATTACTTATGAGGGAATTTGAAACGATTCCAGCCACCATTGTTATGTACCAAGTTGATGGACAACATTTGAATACAGGACTCTGTAATAGTTGTTTCTTGGCCACATTGCCCAGTTAGCTTGCTTCTATTCTTCGCTTTCTGCACAAAGGCAGACTGCTGCCCCTAAGATGTACTCATATCAGCTATAGTATATGATAACTTAGAGGACAAGGATCCATTTTTTGCGATATTATTGTTAACACCTTCATTCAGGTGTCGGGCGGTGAGATCAAGTGGTCAGCCATCGGATGTCAACGAGTCAGAGGGTAAGTACGCATTACATATTTTTGACATGTACAACTTAATCATGGCAAATAAAGAGCGGCGTACCCCGGTTGTATTATGCTAGAAATGAAGACGATGCTCATTTCAGCAGCTGTTCAGGATACAAATGTTCAGCATTAAATAAGCATGGTTTCGTGGAGTTTCAGTACCTGAGCTCGGTAGCCCTAGAGTTCGCCACACTAATGTCCAATTTAGCGCTCGGTCGCTTCCTGCCGCAAGTAAATTAAACTTCAGACATCTTGTTTATGTGCGACGTGTGTGTACTGCTCGCAAATCCAACTGAACTGCAATCTGCGCAGATTGGCAGCAGACCTCATCATCGTCGGCCTACTTGCCCTAACTACTGTTTTGATTTGCTGCCGCTTCCCCATCTTAATTTGGGATGACCTAGCTCTCATGTTCTTGAGCATTGGCTCAAGAGCATGAGTACGTAACCTAGTATCAATCAATAACCTCTAGATTGTCTGGTGCGTAACACAATTAAGTACATACTTTACAAAAGTTACATACCTATAAATTGTCTGATAGATAGTTGATCCTCAGTCGCTGTGTTCCATATCAGCCCACATTGATAGATTCGAAACACTGCAGTGCATCATACTCATTAACTCAGGGTTCAAGTAAAAAGCGTAATGAGAGCGATGTCACGGCCGGCTGCGCCTGCGCTGTGGATGTCCCTGCGGCGCTAATGAGCGCGCGCGCATGTCGCGGCGTGACGTCACGCCTGCGCACGCGCACCCGCACCTAATTGTCACGATCTAAGGAAAAAACTTCGTCTTCCGCTTACCTCCAGGGGAGCACGCTGAGCTGAGCACATACACACATACTGACTGATAATATAATAAACGAGCGTGTGGCTAATCATGTGTCCGAGTGATTGCACAGAAATTCAATTACAAACGAATTACGCAGAACTCGGTTCTGAATGTTGCATGAAACTATGTGAACAATTATTACTGCTAACTAACATCGGGGTCTGGACTTATTACGATTACAATAATTAAAACCAGTGCTCCCTACAAATGGAGCATGTGAACGAATGTGTGGATGTCCCACAGTTAGATCAGTGAACCGGGCGGTGATGCGCGCGCGCAGGACAAAGTGCGCCGTTTAATGTGTAATTGGGCGCAGTTACCACACCACATCGACTTCGGTAAAGTAGGGCTGAGGCACAAGCAGACACAGGTTCGCATGAGACACAATGACAGATAACAGCTGTGATTGATACTACTTCTGGTATTGAGACATCCATTTAGTAAATGATCACAACACGATTGGGCTCCTTCACGTTTACAGTCCTTCCTTAGATGCGCCATCCTGAAATCTCTTAGCTGTCGCTTATCGAGTCAGACCGAGTCGAGATAAACGAGCCAATAGAGCCAGATCACGTCTGTATTTATGTTATTGAGGGTTACCTAAGACAAGAGACAGGAGTCGTAGCTCCGCATGGCGCAGTGGCGAGAGGTAGCGGGGGACATCTCCCCGCTACCTCTCTCTCCCCCGCTACCTCTCTCTCCCCCGCTACCTCTCGCCACTGCGCCACCTCCTCAGAGGACAGGTCGGTGCGCGGCCTGCGCATGCGCACTAAACACTATTTAATTGTCGCGTGTGTCCGCACCGCGCCGCATCCGTCCCGCTGGCGTTCTCTTTGTTTTAATTGCGCTCGGTCAAACCGACACTGTATCGTCTGAAACAGGCTTGTAAACAGTTCGTACCTGGAGCGACAGGTACTTGCGCCTCTGCTGTTGTGAGATGTGGTGTAAATGACGCCGTTCATGCCACGTTTTGGGTCATTGCAGAGTAATACCCGGACTCCACCAAAGCGGAGAGGAGAGGAGATGTCTCGAACAACCAATCGGCTTGCGTTATTTTCACATCTCACCGCTTAGCTTCAACGCAATACAGTGTCCCATTAGTTGTTTACGAGTCATCTCCTGTCCTTTCCGCTCCGGTGGAGTCCGGGCCTAAGGCTGCGTTTCGACCAGAGATGTGCGAGGATGTGTAGCGAGGGATCTCTGTGAAACTAGCCAATTACAGCGCTAGCTTAGTACAAGTTATGACAATGAAGCGGTGTCATTGGGCATTAACACACACGTCTCACGGTACGCATCCTCGCACATCTCTGGTGAAAACGCACCTTACTCTGAAGGGTAGGCGAAGCAGTTAGTTTTAATAACTATGAAGCGTTCGTGATTATACCATTACCAGAGAGAATATATTATTACCAGATGTAAGACTTTATTGATGTGAAACATCTATAGCCGCACGTAAAACCGATTCCTGGCGTGGCGACGCATGCCGTGGCGACGATGCCGTGGCGACGCGTCGCCACGCTATATGATGGTATATATATACAGTCTATATGCAGTAGTCGCCATGCGCAATCGACTGTGCGATTACCGAAGTCACTGATTAAACGAATTAAGTAGTCACGATTTGAAATAAATTCGTAATTTTTTGTATTTAATGAAAATAAATGTTTATTCAATAAATAGTCATCGTTATCTGGAAAAAAAATCGTAATATTTTATTTCATCATTATGACTTTATGACGTATTTAGTTCCTATCACAATCTGTTCTTTTCTGACTATTACTTTTACAAAATAATGTCGACGTTTCACATCTGCCAGGCGTCCCGTGACGGCTCATTTTTTTTTTGAAAAGTGTAGGTACTGTATTCGTTGCTTCATTGTCTCGGGGACCTCAAGCACGTCCCTGGTCGCTGTCACAGTCATAACTTAATAATACTCGTATATGTTCAGATCGCTCCTGCGAAACTCTTGGCGTGGAGTTCGGTAGCGATACCTACTTGTGATACCTCACCCTTTGCTTTTCTTCAGAGATCTTCACTTTTTCTTGAATGTTTCTCATTTAAGTCGCACAATACTGTTTGTTCACTGTTACCGTTGCATTGGATGAACTCCTGAGGCGAGGTGCTCGTTGAGATCCGTACAAACTTCAAAGAGTTTAATTAACTGCATGACTGGCGAGTAGAGCGCGCGGCGCGGGCGCAGGCGGCGGAACACTCGAGAGGTGTCGTCAACTCGACACGCTTGTTGTGTTGACACAAAAACGTTAACTCAATGAATAGACAATTAACTGCAGTTTTTGTAGATAAGCATCTTACAGAAGAAATGGAACCCCTATGTACCTATATTATCACGCGGAATGGGGCGATATTAATATAATTATTATGAATCATGATGTACTAATATGGCTAAATTGAAAAACCAGTCTCGTTCACCTCACTAGTGTGATGAGAAATAATTTAATTAATATTTTAATTTATATAGGATACATACTCGTAATTCTGTAATTACATTGTAGATCGGTACCGTAAAAATTAATTCATGCCCAAAAGCCAGCAGTATTTGATAGAAAGGGCTTCATCTGTAGAAGGGTTCCGTCTGTAAGTGTCTCAGGTTCGTCGATCGCATAGGGGACGGTCTACCATTCAGAAAGTGTTTACTATTGAGTATCGCGTGTGGATGTCAGTAACGCTAAGGGATTTCCAATTTTGTTGAATAAATGTAGTTGTTCAGCAGCATGAAAAGATCAAGCAGCAAAATGTAGTCTAGTAATGGTTCTGGAACCAACATTTTATTAGGATTATAACGGAATAGTAAGCAATTATAACCACGGAAAAGGGCCCAATTTATAGGCGTATTTTGCCTGATTAAATATCTTTAGTAGACTTGGTGAACACCGCTTTGCCCAATAACGGCCTTATAGTTGGACTACGTAAAACTATTTGCTCCCGCAAAGCTAACTATCAGCGCTTAATGGAACCAAACACGACAATAACAAATCTCTTACAAGATCTTATAAAGTGTTGTGAATTGGTGAATGTTGCTGCTCACATTTGTAAAAATGAATAGTGATAAAGGTAAGTTATTCATCCATTTCTTATTATAAATATTATCTAGAATATTAATTATGAGTAGAGTGTTAACAATAAGTCAAGATGTATAATATGTTTGAATCTGCATGGCGCACGTATATTTTCTGTAAAGTATAATAAGTTTTTTATCAAAATTTTTACGCGCCCCTTGAAATTAGCGTTTTCATTAAGTTGAATTTTAAAATAATGTTGGTTTCAGTAAGACATACAACGAAAAGTCGCCATCTTGGCAAAGTTGGTTTTCCCAAATACATTAACAAACCGCTATAGGCGTACTTTGATTTAAAATAGTAAATAAGAGAACCATTGCTTCGCCATATTGTCTGTAATTAGAGTTCCGTAAATATTTCTGTAACTGGACTGTTATTTTATATTGCTATTAGGGACCTATGTCTTATTTTAATGTTTTTTGTTTAGGTTAGGTCAGCATTCAAAATGTAATATTTCTGGACGTCGATCTCCTTACGACCAAAAGGGATTTTCGAGCTTTTAAAACCTTAAGGTGGCCTTGGAACGAAACTCTTCGTGAAAATTTCTTGTTGTCTCACAAATGTCGTGCATGTAACTATAAAGTTTCAAAAAGTCTTGCAAGACGGCCACGACACTTCTCCACACGACGACATATATTTTGATTGATCCCACTCTAAATGGAAGACAAAGTATTCAAAACTATTCATGTTCCTGTATACATGACCGCCGTACTGTTGGGAACTGCGCGCATGTCGCGAGCGTGGTGTACTTTTTATCGTGGGCAAGACATCAGGAAGAAATAGATGCACCAGCAAGGTTTTAAGACGATGTTACAATAAAATTAATAAAATGTGAAAATAAAGTGTTTTATTTTTGGATATCCTACTTAACAATCTAAAATTAATGTAGATAGGTAACCATTTTCAGGAAGATCATTGTGCATTTTTTTAAGCGTTTTATATATTTAAAAGGATGTGGATATACGAAAATTCGTTCTATTTATATTAATTATTGTTAGATTAAAAAAGACCCATCGTTTTGAGGAATGCAACTCATCTCATTGGGTAGTTAGTATTCATGGTCTTTAACAATCGGAAGTGGGAACTCGTTTCGTTAGTAATCGCTAGTGGGTCACAGGTCCAAACAAAATGCCCGTTTATCTTTTCACAGTAGGCAACTATTTTGTACGGAACCTTCCTATTTCTACGATTCGTTCTTCGCCAGATACAAAGATAGAACCCGACGTTTTATCTGAACCTTTCTTTTGTAATAACCACTTCTTTTTAGCCGTTTCCATTTATATAGACCCATTTTTTAAAGAAAAGTAAATAGAATACCACGTCGGCAACGAATACGACACAACAAAATCAAAATGTCCGTACCGAGACTATGCAAGACCAATGTATTCTTGTACAGGACACCACGGATATAGTTTTGGATACTAAGTAAATTATATTAAACCTTTATAATCTTGTTAAGATTATAATAATATTGGATTATACCACTATAAAACCGCTCCGTTTTACTTATAATTGTTCTGAAAAGTGAATTTATAAACCCTTATATAACCAAGTAATAAATACAAATAGTTTCCAGTATATTTAGTTCTGTTTATCACTTTTATTGGCGTACTTTACTTATAGTAGTTCTATAATGCTTCTTGTTAGCAGTTATAAGTATAGCTTACCAGTTTATTTACTCTTGAGTGCATTTACACCCTCGCGATACTTTTATAGGTCACCCAAGCTTATAATGCATCCTTAATTTAGACCTATAAGTAGTTATAAGCTAATGTATAAGATTAGTTATACTATAAGGCCCAACTCACTCCATGCTTGCTATTATAAGTGTGGCAGCCAATACTAGAACCGTTAAGAGAATATTATAAGTGTTGGAGGCCTATAACATCTGCACTATAGGATAATTTTGCTGCTTGTGGTCTGCACTGGAAAGTGCGCTTGTCCGGCTGTTCGGTCGCAGCTCACTGAACGTCTACTTGAGGGTTCACACGGCCGAGGGTACAGTCTCGTGACGTCCACTTTAATTAGAGTAGCTTCACAACCGCAGCGCGATGTTTACAACTCCGGCGCCGCCTGCTTGTGCGCACTACGTACGTAAACTTTACAATTTCCGTGCGCTCGCGCTAGTACCTACCTGCGCAGTAATGAAACTATAGGGTCAGTGCGCATGTTAATTTGATCGCCCAATAAACAAATTGTAACATGGTACTTCTAATAACAAACCAGGTATTTGTTGAATCCAGTTAATGGAAGAAATGGGTTTTAATCATGCGCTTGACCGCAGTGTTTTCAGGTTCACCAAGTTATTTGTATGGAAATTTCACGAGGAATATGTATTAGTCTAGCAGTGACTGAAAATATTGGAGTAATATAAACCGCTGTTGCATTCGTGCCTGGCTTCCTCCGTGCCTCGTCGGTGTGGTCATAGCCCGCTCTCTTCGCATTCAGTTGTGTCCAACCTACAGAACAAAGTAAAGAAGTCGATTAGCCAATCCCACAATATGTCACAAAGTGAATTGTTTTGACTATGAACCATCATGTGTCACTTTCACATGAAACACATTTGAGATAAGTATCTCTATGAAGTGGATCTTCATCTGAGTTCCCAGTAGCCTTCAGGAGAAATTAACCTAGTTCATTTATCAGAAATTACGCAAAACCAATAGCCATTATTACTAATGATAGACGAGCACTCTCACTTTTGTGTGGTTCGTGTAACCATCCGTCACGGACATTTGCATAGCGTCGGTTATCGCCGCGCCATCTCGGGGCCGGGGTCAGCAGACGTGCGGTCCATCACAGAGCATCATCATTCATTACACATTGACACCGATACGCTGCAGCTGAGCACCTCGTGTGGGAACTCGATGAGGATTCTACCTGAGATCCTTGACGGAAAAAATGGTTTATGATAGTGTGCAAGCTGCACGCTGGGGTGCGCGACGCTACCGAATGGATACAAAAAAGGGTTGATGTTTTACATGTACACGGTGCGTTCTTGTTTAAGAATTGATTGACTGTGAAACTTAGGGAATTATTTTTTTATGTGTGATTAGGTGATTACTTACTAAACTTAAAACCATTTGTTTGGGCTAACTGCCTCAACTATCTTGCAGTCAGAAGCGTAATTTGATTGACGTTTGTTTTAGGTTGGACTTCTTTGTAACAACGTTTTGCAAAAATCCACACTAATCCATACTAATTACTATAATAACTATACTTACTATAATATTCTATATACTATGATCCATACTAATCCATACTAATTACTATACTAACTATACTTACTATAACATTCTATATACTATGATCCATACTAATCCATACTTTTAATACCTAGCACACATGAAAAAGGTCTGTTACGCTGTCACAATGAAACGGCAGAACCGATTTTGATAAAATTTGGTATTAAGATAGCTTGAACCAAAGTCAAATCATTTATTTCAATTAGACCATTATAAGGCAATTTTGAAAGTCAAATGAGAAAAAAAAAATTATTCTAGGTGCCCATTCCAAAAGGTGCCCCTGGGGAAGGACATAGATTTTTTAATCCACGACTACGTCTGCATTCACGATAACCCACATTCAAGTGGACGAAGCCGCGGACAAGAGCTAGTAAAAATACATTTTTAAAGAGCGACATGTTAATATGTTTACTATCTAAATGAGTGTTCACAATGGGGCGTACCGCGTCCTTGACATTTCATATTCCGAAGTTTAGCCCCTAAACTGTTATATTCATTGAAGAAGCTTTCAGCCTCTCACCTCTCGAACAGTTCCACAGATACTCAGATAAGACCGTCCACGACCCCATTACAGGGCGCGCGGTTAGACAACAAACATGACGAGTGTTGCACACACAATACATCTGTGAGGTAACACGCAGCCCGGCACATCGCAACACAAACAAAAACATACGCCTGATGTGAAGCTTTTAAGATGATAGGCATCGAGTGCGCACGCGCATCGCTCCGTGCATTAGTGGAGTATCGATGTGTTCGCTATGACAACAGATAAGCTGAACTGAATGTCGCTCATGATCTCCGTTGTGGTACAGCAACACAAGGCGCAGGCGTGCGCTGATGCCATATATAGGAATCTGGACGGCCTAGGCTGGCAATAATTAGACAAATCAAGAAGATACTGAGAGGGATGGGAACTAATTACGATAAATTAAAGAAGTTTTAGGATTATTCAGCTATTATTTCGTATAATAAGCTAACAATAATACAACTGACTGTTATGTCAGTTGTATTATGTTAGATTACAATTTATCGTAATTAGTTCCGATCCCTCACAAGTTGTGGAGGCGCCGCCGGGAATAAAATATTGGTTAGAGTTTTTCTTAAAAGTTTGATACCAGTAAGAAGCCCTGCAGTTGGACTTCTTACAGTACGCAGTAATATTACTGTGTACTTCTTCTGCTGTCACTCCCATAGTCCGAAGGGGACTGCCATCCCACATTACCGGAGAAAGATCAGGCGCAGGACCAACTGCTCCACAAGACTACCGAAGAATGGGGATATCAACCACCTACTTCCAAAATCCGGGCTGCTACTGAGAACCTACTAATATGGAAATACCGAATAACATTATACCTAATCATCGAGGTAGAAATCGAAGTAAGTGAGCTGTCATCTGTCCCGATGCTAGGGATTGACATAGCACTACAATCGGATGACAGCTCACTTCACCTAGACACTTCACCGAGGGAGATTGTGACAGAATAGTACTGCAGGTGGACCGTCGCATCGCCGTGTTCGGCATCCAATGACATAAATAAATATCTGCTTGTAGAGATCTGCTGAGATCTGCTTGCTGTTCATAGAGATGTTGGCGATACTATTGCGTCGTCGTCACAGCATGCAGACATAGGATTCGTTCAAGTTAATGCAACTGTAACGCTGACCCTAGTCTGGGCTACAGATACCTAAACTATAACACCGAAACGGTGGCGGTGGCGATCAGTTGACAGTTTCACATACTTGTTTGACTCTCTGACCAGTTGTCAGTATGAACGAATTGTATTTGACAGATCAGTACAAGCAAGTCAAGCCAATAATTGACCGCTTCGCATCGCGTCTGCTTGAGCGACGCCTAGTCATGTGCAAGCGCTGCCTACTTAGTCAAACTAAACACAATCATTGTTACTTTGAGATAGCGCAGCTAGTAATTAAACGTATTGCAACAATAGAGCAGCAGGTAGTTACTCAACTGATAGATAGCCGCACTGACTGCTCTGTGGTACACGCACTAATTAATTAAACATTAGTGATTAATGAGCCGCGAGACTGATCGCGACCACCGCCGCCGCCCCGCACGCTGAACATTCACGTTGTCTTATGAACACGAATTTATACGAACTAACTTTTACATAGGTATTACGATGTACTACAGCAATAATCGATAGATGGGATAATGTATTAGCATAATTAAAAAAAAAAGGTTCCATGTCACACGTTTAAATTAATTTAGTCAACATAATGACGTTTCGAGTAACATGAGTCGCAGTAAGTGAGCCAGCTGCCTCAATGCTACTCGCCGATCGCTGCTGGACCTAACTCTAACGTATGACCAAAGAAAGTATTAAACAACGTAGCTCTATACAACTAATTCGGACACCAAGTGACGGCGCATGTGTCAGTAATCGCTCTCTCGCATCCACCATGTAACTGGTACTAACTTACACTATGATTAATGTGCACACTACACCAGCACCACTATTAGTGACACTGTACACTGCGGTACATCACTAACACAATACATCACTATAACTCACATTTCACACTTTCGACACATTATCGACAGTTAACATCAATCACCGAATCACAGTGAGATCGGTCGACAATTATTTCCAAGTCGATATCATAGTCGAATTAAGTTAAACAACATTAGTCGCATGGATTAAATTGATATTTTGATTGTCGATTCGAATTAAAGTGGTAGTTATATTGATAGTGTCTAATTGACTCAATAATGGTGACCGACGTTATTGCCGACTTGAAGATCATCGTCAGTAGTAGTAATGGCTGTTTCAGCTGGTAACGATTATGCAAGCATCACATTACATTCAGCAGCACATTATCATTCAGTAATAGCTAAATTAAAATTACTATTTGTTATATTCTGTACTTCAGCAACATAAATACTACAGGAGAGCAGTCACAACCCGCTTGACAGTTGACATAACTCTTGGAGTCATATTGTGATTGTTGAACTATTGTGTCCGCTAATTTCAATAAATTACAGAAAAATGTACCTACTACAGTTCTAGGGCAACTTAAAATGAAATGCATTGGCCATCCATCCGTGTGGCCACAAGCGCCGGTCGTTAACCGATTCTTCATGTTAACCACTGATCCTAAGCCGGCCGCAAGTGAACCACATGCTGTAGCCCTGGTACGAGGCTGAATGTCTCTATTCCCATCAGTTTCTGTCATACATTCCTCACGTACACGTAGCGCGGTTTTACTTTATGCGTCCTTATTAGGAGAGAAACCTCTCCGCGTCTAGTTGAACTCTAACATGGTCATACCGAGGTGTCTCGTCATCACCCGCGGTTCTAATGACATCAATTGTTTGCGGCACCTCCGCTTCTTAGTATAGTTTGCGGCGCGGGCGGGCACTGTGTACTGTGTTCAGCCGCGCCTTAGGATAGTAAGTCGTAAAGCTTAGTTATGGCGTCCGAGATTGATTTGTGAAAGCGTTTGAAGCCTGCGGGACACGTCACAACATTGACAATTATACGTTGCGCAGACGTACACGCCTTGTGGACGTACGATTTATTGTGCGTTACAGGCGTAATGACGGGTATCATAGCAGTAATTATGAACTGGGCCACGTCACTCGGTAATTCGATAATGGTTGTAAATCGCGTGCGCACGGGAGGCTCCACTGACGCATCAGACAATCTTGTGGAATGGTGCAGGCATATTCTTAGAAAACGTGGCAGGTTCAAGGGAGCTTTAAAAGTATTTAATTTTTTTTTTGTTCGGTGTTTTGTTTCGTGATTGGAAAAAAACTACTAATACTAACATCACCGATTAATGGAAATTAACTCTTATGTATAGCTCTGGTGCCTTATAATTAAGGAGAAAAAGCCCAGAGACAATCACGGACATACAGACATGGGTCAAACAGAGAACCATCTTTGTAGAAGTCGGTTAAAAATAACACGTCGCTATACGGTGGACGAGAATCAGCAGATTCACTTTTGTTGTTGTTCATCATTCAAAAAAGTAAAACCAAGGACTCAATCGTTTACAGTCGACATCATTCTATTGACGTTTAGTAGTAATCAAAATACGCGCTGAGTCGTGGAGTTGCGGACACCAGCCCGTCATACTACTACTAATAGTACTAACTGTGGTATGATTGGATAGATCTGATATTTCTTTCTACAACATGGAAGACTTACAGCTAAAAAAAAAAACTGAACGGATACCTTAATCGGCAGAAAACCTACGTACATAAATTCGACCGAATGAACCTCAGAACTATATAAAGTTGATACTACGATAATATAATGGCAGCTCCCCCAGATGGAGATCTAGGCAGTACATGACAGTGTACGGCTGTACAGTCGCACACAGGCACCGATAGACAAAGGCAATATTGCGCCTGAGCCGCTCTGAGCTGATTGATGACTGACACATCATCATGATATCAAAGCAGTCAGACAGGATGTGATCCGACACTAAAAGTTCCCTCTCCGACGCACGCAACAAACCAATTAAATGCGAAGCTTCTTAAACAAGTAATAACAACAATTAAAGAAATAATCTCTCGAGCTGTATTGATATTATCTCAAATCGATCTGTCGATCAAACAGACGCGCTACATTATCCCAAGATGGCGGCCACTTAATTCATTCTTTTATTTGTTCCAAACGAACTGTTAGACGCGGCCGTCCATTCATTAGTGCGTTCCGTCGGGCACTATCGCGGCGGTACCGCTGCGTCTGCGCAGGTAGATACACGCTAAAGAGACTGCTGACGACTAAACATCCTGTTCCTTAAATCAGCGATCAAAGTCAGCCTTACTTAGCTTTTAACTGTATGTGTGGCATTGTCTGCCGAATAGTGTCAGAGCGACTATACCTTTATAGGGTTTTCTGTATATTGTTAACGTTATTATTTGGTTGGCTAATCGTGGTGGCGCGGGCGGTCCGGCGATGAACGCACCGCGCGCTCATCAGCTGACTAACTCTGAAAACTTCAGATGGTATCCAGATCCACTGTACAAAACAATGTAGGTACCTATTAGTTGATCAGTTATCTCCGCCCACCTTAGCTAGTTGGTAGTATACAAATGACTATTATACAAGCGTGTATGTAACTTCACTCATAAATCGTAGACCGTGTTAGCGTCGTGTAGAGTTTCAGTGATTTGCTAAGTAATGCGGCGCGCAGGCGATAACTTTCGACTACAACAGGGTCGCGTGCCGCGGCGTGGCCCGGAGGTATCAGTTCCTAGCAATGTGAGCTCTCTCTGTAGCTCTGCTAATGACACAGGACTGCAAGCTGCAGGACTATACTCATTACGAGGAACAATGCGGAAACTGAGGTGTACAACAACAGTACCTACATGTGTGTATCAATGTTTTGTTTGATCAAGAATTCTAGTAGAATACCAGTGTACGCACACTAACCGAGAACACTCTAATAAAGCAAACGGACTAAAAATGAGATCTCAATTGAATTTCATGTTTTCGTTTTAGATTTTGACCAAATTCAAAATGAAAATAAGTCATTATGCTACTTGCTATGGTATACCGGGTTCACTGATGAAATGAATGTTGTGGCTCATACTTAGATTAAATGTAATCACGCCATTGCCTTACCTTCTGCACCTTTTGTGTTAGTAATTGATGCGCCAGCGCAGACGTGTGGCCGCGTGGGCGTCTATTTGTGATCACTCCCGCAGTCCGTTTGACAGATGACAAGCATGACAAGTGACGCGCATTTGTCATGACAATGACGTCAACGGCATCAATGGCGCTGGAGAGAGCAGCGTCAATAGACAGGATTACTGTGAGGAGTGCGGCTGAATGAGAACAGTGATTGTTTCAATATAGAGGCTTTAGAGATGTTAGTGTTGTTTGTGTCGCCGTTATTGTGTATTGAGCTGAGGGATTTAAACGAGTTGTTAATTAAAATTAAACGCTGTCGACTCTTTCTCGTATTGTGCTTTTGTGTGGTGAGATGTGTATGTTTTCTTTTAGATTACGCTCATTGCGGTTACACCGTGAACCGTTCACTGAAGCACTCCGCACCTCCACGTGCCTATGTATGCTAACATATAAAATATGTACATTTTGTTAAACGAAAAAAAAACAATATGCGTTTGCTAATTTGGTGGCAAGCGAATTAAAACAAATATCAATGTACATTTTAAGACCACCCTATACTATCCTTCCTGTCTTTCAGAATGCCCTTTTTTCTCCTAGCAGATACCTCCTTCATTTTCAGAAGGAGGTCTCTGCTAGAAGAAAAAAGGGCATTCTGAAAGACACTGGAGATATGAAATGTGAGTAGTTTTTTATGGACGAACTACACTTATTCAGCTTAATTGAGCTTCTATCTATAGAAAAGAACAGTTTTGTATCGTAAAGATCCGTTTAGATGGTTCTTTTTTTGGATAAAAACTGATTTGAGCCACAGATGATATAATACTTACCTTGAGCTGAATAAGTGTAGTGTAGTTCCTTAGGTTCGTGTTAGGTATCAGCAACATCTCGCACGCTCACACACGCGCGGTATGAACCCGGACTCGATCCCTGCACACAAGCGTGGAATAATATCGCGCCATACACTCGTATTTCATCGTGACCACCTGGCATTTAGTAATTAGTTTCCATAGCAGAAACATATCCACATAACATGAATATGACAGAGTGCACGCACTATGAGAGACTTACTTCGTACTACTAAGTCCGCTAGCTAAGCATTATGTCATGAATTGTCATGATTGTACTAACATTTTACAGATATAATATCACCACATCAAATTGAGCCTAAACTCCCATGCAATAACTTCATGGTTTGATGGAAGTTGACATAAAACTTTGAGCTGTTTGGTTTTATTGGGCATGTTTGGTATATAAATACAGCGTGTTTGTCTCCAAAAGCGATCCATTGGCGGATGTAGATCAAGTCAAATATTAGCTTTGGATCCAAACATATCATGATTGGAGTCGCTCGGCGCTCGGAGGCGGAAAACTAACGTCACCTCACAAGTGAAGTGGCGACGGCTGTGGACCGTCACGTGAGCACACACTTCACATTTAGCAGATCTTACGTTTCATCATCTTATAAATATTCGTTTAAAAGATGTGTGTAAGCATAAATAGGTACTAGCAGTCATTTTCTTTATTTAATACATTATTTTGTACGCCAAATATGGCAAAACATGTTGAACCTACGATATTTAACTCGTTTACATCCATATGTGTTTTTCTATGTCTATAATATCACACATATTTAAACAAATATATGCATCTTTATCTTTGTAAACGGATCTACTCTCCTAACCCTCACACAGGCTTAACTCTTTTTAACTCTCTAGTCGTTCCCTCATGACTGAGGATCGTGGTCATCAACAAGTGGTCCACACTTGGAGTGAACTATTTGTTTCCATCGGCTTCTGTCCATCGCGGCCCTGACGACGGAGCTAAACCTCGGGGACCTGGAGTCTTTTATTTGATCGGTCCATCTGGTAGGACATCGACCTCGGGCTCGCTTGCCATTTGTGTTCCCAACTACGATCAATTTCTCCAGGCTCTCATTACCCCTTCGCATTATGTGGCCAAAATACGAAAGAATTCGTTGGTGGCATATCGTGGACAGACGGGTTTTTATCTTGAGCTGTGAGAGGATCGACACATTTTGTTCGTTTGGCCGTCCAAGGTATCCTAAACATACGCTTCCAGCACCACATCTCCAAGGCATCAATCCTCTGCCTCTCTCGAGCCCGTATCGTCCACGACTCCACGCCATACAGAAAAATGGGGAATATCAAGGCACGTACTAACCGGATCTTGGTGTTAATAGTAATTCCCCTCTTTTTCCATATTTTGTTCAGGCGGGTCATAGCATCCTTGGTCATACCAATTCGTCTTTTTATCTCCGGCACACAACTGCCGTCATTGTTAACCTGTGCGCCCAAGTAAATGTAATGCTCTACTGTGTGTGTCTTTTTAACAGTGGTGGTAATATGGTGACTGATTTATATACACTACTACTTGAGAGATTCGTTTTTGTTTACGATTAATCTGAAAAGGGGTCATTGTATCATCATCATGAACAATTTTTACCACAGGATACCCTGAAATCGCGTGAAAATATTAGCTGATTCATACATAATGTCGAATTGTGCGAACATAAATCAGCTTATTTTTATTTGTATCGTAATGACATAACGTTACAATTTAATGGAATCGCATCGATCCCAGCTCAGCATGATGCGAAGCTTTTTAATTTATTAACTTATGAAGTGGTTGGTACACACAAGTAAATAGGAAGTGACTCAAACCTCGCAAAGAAAAAACACCTTCAGACAGGAAGACATAGCCGGGGCCGGAGCCTAGTCGCTATAACATTCCTACCGCTTCAATATAAAGCAAATAGCCAACAGTTAATATCTGGCATTTTGCAGCATTTTCATAAAACAAGTAGGATTTGAATACAATGTCAACATTATTGTGCATCCATAATACATGCGCGTCCTGCACCTGCGTAGCGCGCCGATAGCGACTGATAGCGCGCATTATACGGCCAACTGCGCCGCCGCGGTGCCGCAGACGCCACGCAGCCGCCCCGCAGCCACATCGCAGATACCACGCTACTGATTGTTTACATACACAATGCGACGACTTTCTTTTCTTTTTGATGCGTTCGTTTACTGTTCATAGACTACTTACATCGTTTCATTTTTTTAAACATAAAATGGAATAATCTGATAATTGCAGCGCATTACGCACAATAAAAACTATTCCGCGTCGACCGCGACAGATAGCAAGCATCAGGTGATCGAGTGCTATCGATAGTTCTCAGCAGTCGGCAGTAATATCGTCATCCGGTTCGATATTACCACAAAAAGCTAACCAGCACAATCAACATCAGAGCAGTTCTTGTGCGCCACCGATATCAAATATATTCCATAAACGTGTATCAAGGAACTGCGACCATTTCATAATAAGGCATTATATGAGACAAAAAGTGTAGAGGACATCCCGTACCCTTCTCGGCCCGTCCCGTGCTCTTCCCGGGTGCAGAGGTCCGTTATCTGTCGCATTGAGATCAATTGTCGCATACTCGTGTCAGAGACGGAGAGACTTCACACACCGCTGGGCGTGTGAAGTTGTTACATACCAGCTGTATGATGACTCATGGCTAGTAGTACCCATGACAGTTTCACGTACCTAATATTATGTTTCTTAAATCTACAAGAAACTAGTATGTAGATCGACTTTCTCTGCAAATATTTTCTAAACTGTAGCATTAGGAGATTCCGGTCTATGCCCTGATGGTGTTTCTCTCCTAAATCTGCGTCGATGTCACATCCCGCCCTGTGACATTGAACAGAAACAGAATAATTCGCAACATTAGTACGGACACAGTAAAAAGCAGGCTTTAGTGTATAATGTGGCGACAGCGCCATTGAGCGTCCGTGTGAAACCTATGGACACGTCGCGCGCTATACATAATACATGGCCTGCGCCTGCGCACACCATCGCTACACCGATCGCAGATCAACACTGATACACTTTAATATACCTACTCCGAGAAATCAGCGAACAAAGATTATATGGTAAAAGTTCCTAAAATTACTTTTCACGCTATAAAATAATACCGTGATTCTAGAACTTCTAGAACCACGGTATCATTTTACCACGAGTGTGTAACACTCGTGTCACCATGCGTAACGTAAAGTGTGTAACACTCGTGTCACCATGCGTAACGTGATGTGTGTAACACTCGTGTCACCATGCGTAACGTGATGTGTGTAACACTCGTGTCACCATGCGTAACGTGATGTGTGTAACACTCGTGTCACCATGCGTAACGTGATGTGTGTAACACTCGTGTCACCATGCGTAACGTGATGTGTGTAACACTCGTGTCACCATGCGTAACGTGATGTGTGTAACACTCGTGTCACCATGCGTAACGTGATGTGTGTAACACTCGTGTCACCATGCGTAACGTGATGTGTGTAACACTCGTGTCACCATGCGTAACGTGATGTGTGTAACACTCGTGTCACCATGCGTAACGTGATGTGTGTAACACTCGTGTCACCATGCGTAACGTAAAGTGTGTAACACTCGTGTCACCATGCGTAACGTGATGTGTGTAACACTCGTGTCACCATGCGTAACGTGATGTGTGTAACACTCGTGTCACCATGCGCAACGTGATGTGTGTAACACTCGTGTCACCATGCGTAACGTAAAGTGTGTAACACTCGTGACACCATGCGTAACGTGATGTGTGTAACACTCGTGTCACCATGCGCAACGTGATGTGTGTAACACTCGTTTCACCATGCGTAACGTAAAGTGTGTAACACTCGTGACACCATGCGTAACGTGATGTGTGTAACACTCGTGTCACCATGCGTAACGTGATGTGTGTAACACTCGTGTCACCATGCGTAACGTGATGTGTGTAACACTCGTGTCACCATGCGTAACGTGATGTGTGTAACACTCGTGTCACCATGCGTAACGTGATGTGTGTAACACTCGTGTCACCATGCGTAACGTGATGTGTGTAACACTCGTGTCACCATGCGTAACGTGATGTGTGTAACACTCGTGTCACCATGCGTAACGTGATGTGTGTAACACTCGTGTCATCTGCTGTGATGCTCTGTTTTCATATGTAATGCTCTGTTATCTTGTATGATTCTCTGTTATCCTGTGACATTTAGATTCAATTTAAAACTCGAGGACCATACCGTACCCAAAACTACACGTCTCTGGCCTGTCAGCTTTGAAAACAGAATAACTGTAATGTGCACGCAAGAAACTTTACAAACGTTACCCCTAATGTGTCGTCAGCGTTTGTAAGGTGCAGTAGGAATCTTTGTCTCTAATACTCATTTATATGCTTATTGTAGGGTCGCAGTAATTGAAGAATTTAATTCAATTACACGAACTTGTGCCGTTATGGTTTATGTGTATTGTATGGTTCAGATGTGGGAATACTGACGGCGACTCGTCCCCGGGCCGGCTCGGCCAACGCAGGCCAGCGTGTGACGTAGGGAGCGGTGCGCGTGCGCACGCATACATCAGCTGCGTTAATTGAATACCGGCGCATGTGTGCGTGGAGCTGCGCGCGCACTCAGTCGCGACTAGCCGATATTACAGTTTATATTGCCATTTTCATAATACGTCCACAATGCGACTCTTAAACGGATATAAATATTGTATGCGGCGCGATGCGGAGCTGTATAATTGAATAACCGCGCATCTATTAACAAATGCTCGTAAACGCTGCTCGCATTCGGTTCTTATTCATGACATGCAACGCTAACGATGCTCGCCCAGTCGCGCGTGTGTGCGCTTTACGACGCGCGGCGAGAGCGCGGACACGTTCTACGTCTAAACTTTAATAGTTTTCAAACAATTGTTATCGGGAACCTTGTGTCCTGCGTCTCGGGTTCAGACTTGTGTCGGCGACTTCTTGAGTCATGAGTCAAGCGAGGAGAGTGAGAGCGAGATGACAGCGAGAGAGTCAGCTTGTTCTGTACAAGTAGACGATACTACGAGGCATGTCCGACATCAAGCGTCACGTGACCGGTGTAAGTGCTTTCTTTTCCAAAGTCAGCTTATGTTTGAATTAAAATATTGAGATTGTTGATCCAGGGTTGGTGAATGAAAGGATGTTGAGTTTTTCACACTCATTGTTAGCTCACTATTCTTATATTTATTAATTGGATACGTATATTCTAGCTAATGGTGTAAAAGTTCCTTCCAGATTTGTCCTCCAGGCTCACCAATAACGCACCTAAGTAATGGTATTATGCGGTTGTATTATCATAACAGCTACGATAACTGTATACATCGTAGTAACTGCTGCATGCACCCAAAACATTTACATAGTAGGTAGCTGCTGCGAGCTGCAATACAGCGCAGGTACTGTCATGATACTCTGCAGAGATAGGCAGGGAACGAGGTCGCGGCGTAGCGTTCGCCACTACCTATGAATTGTATTGTTAGAATAGATAGTTTAAGTCATAATGTTTGTGTAATGATGATAGTCGTACTAGAACTAAAATGAACAAATCTACAATACTAACACACATTAGTTTGTGTGTAAACGGAATCCAAACTCGAGCTAATGCGTCAGGTGTCAGCCCTGCCAGGTGCCAGTGGGACACGTCGAGTGATCGCTCACAGGCCGGCGCAGGCAGTGGGCAGCACTTCACTCATCCTCCACACATGGCACAACACTCCACAGTTCAGTTGAAGCCCTGAGAGGCACAACCGGCGCAAGGGGCACAAGTGGCACAAGAGGCGCTAGAGTGGTCGACAGTGTCGCAACGTGTTTACTCTAAACACGGTTTTGTATGAGTGGCATCCAAAACAAATCAATTGAGTCACAAATAAAATGGTTATTATATAAACAATCGTAAATCAAGACTACGCTAGAATGTGAAGCATTGCGGGCAGGGCTGGCAGATATATTCGACGAATATATTATATGCTTTATTTAGTACCCTTACCCTTTGTCGTACAAGTTAATATATTATCTAATATTCTAAGCTTACTGGATTTTTTTCGCAGATATTGACACTTCGTGCTTTTTTTTCCCAAACTGCGTATATCAAACCAATTACCTGCCTTTGCCACACTTTTAAGATCCTTTTAAGAACTTTCAGTAGCTGACCTGACAGGTTGATTTCAATGCTTAAAATCTTGGTTAGACAGCCCTGAGCACAGGACACAAGTAAAATGACTGCAGTACGCAATGAATTTGTAGTGAATAGTAATCGTTAATAATGGCGGAGTAATGTCAGGCGCAACAGCTGTTGTGATTGCAGACATTATATATTATGCTTCATTTATAATATCGGCCCTTTCAATTTATACTGTTTTATACACTAACCACTTTCGCTAAGTCAATAAAGGAGTCGTGTACTAGATATTAATGATAAACTAATTATTACGATTTATTTTTATGGTTGTATTGAGACGATTTGAGATCAAACTGCTTTGAAATACTGCATATTTTATTGTTTATCGGATTCATCAAATAATGGAATGCTAACTAAAGTTGTGGTCAATGACAAAGCACGCGCTTGTATTCTTTCGTGACTTGAGCACTCCTGAAAAAACGCAACAAGTATATCTAACACAGACTCCAGCACAGAGGTTCACCTTACTATACTTAATTAAGTGCGTGCAATTTCTATGATGTTGTGTGTACCGACGTATAATAGCCGGTTTTGATCTAAAATCTCCAAATGCTGGTTAAAGCTACAAAGTCTCAGTCATTGTAATGTATCGTACTTGTTGTGGAAATAATGCACGTTTGTTACACACAGAGGGCACTCGGAGCATTCGAGGTACTAAGTAGTGATTCACATAACGTTGTTAATTATAATTAGCTAAATAACTTACAAAAAGTGACATTGTCATAGAAGAAGGTCAAGACCTCCTGCCTTGACCTTTTTCTGCTCTGAAATTTCTGATTAAAATAATAACTTTTAGGACAAAGTTATTGATACACGCAGTAGACAGTTGGTTGTGTCTATTGATGCAATAGTCTGTTGATTGTGACTATAGATGCAGTAGACAGTTGATTGTGTCTAGATAGTTGATTGTGTCTATAGATGCAGTACACAGTTGGTTGTGTCTATAAATGTAGTAGACAGTTGGTTGTGTCTATTGATGCAGTATATAGTAATTTGCTTTTTAGATGCTGTAGAATTACTAGCTGTTTTGCATAAAAAGTAGGTACAGCTCTAACCAACTGCTTCTGAAAGTAAATGTCAATGTTCTAAAATTCAAGAAATCAAAACAAATAAACATCCGGGTTACAACACTATTCTAATTAATATCCAATTAACAAAATCGATTATTCCCTTCATAGTATAAACAGCATGTCACATAATATCGTAACTTACTATAACGCCACGGTTCATGCGGCAGGAAGCGCTCGGCAGACGTATTAATTGAAGCGGTATTAGCTATTAGCAATAAAGTACCACAGTCGTGCGCCCGCGCAACACACCGCAATATTTATTATACAAACCTTTAATCACCGAGAGGAAATGCAATCTGTGGCGATCAATATACTATGTATGGGAGTCAACTTTAAATAGAAAGCTACCATTTAGGGTAGTTTTAGTGAGACCGAAGATAAGAGCGATCTAAACATAAATTATTAATAGTTAATAAGCCAATGAGGAAATGAGAATCTTGTTCACAGAAAGAGACAAAATGGAGTAGGGGGTACGAACGTGCCAGCATTAGATATAGTAAGTGTTGCAGAAAATTAATAAAATAATAATAATTTCAGCAACAGAAACAGAGAGACCAGATTCAAACACCATGTGATGTTCATGATACGTAGTCATGAATATGATGACAAAGGTCGGAGCAATCGGAGCATCATAATGAGAAGAAAACCAAAGCAATTGTTTTAAAAAAAATATTATCACATTACAGTTTGCCGTTCATCATACTGACTCGGCTTAGCATACACAGCATATACACAGTTCCACAGACAGGACAGGTAAGTACCAACCTGTCGGTAACATGTGACTCCTGCGCCTAGTACCTGCACTAACAAGCCATATCTCGACACACCAGGAAGTGAGGCACTCTCCGCTATCTTCAAAAACATCTAAAAGGATATTCAAATGTCTCTCGACCGACGTCAGACGCTTTTTATATTCCCAGACATACCTCAACCGAACCGACTTCATTAATGTTGCAAAAATCAGTGGACGGATAACTGTGCCACTAACAATCTGACTGCATAATTTAATCGATGTAGATACAGCTGAGGTAGAACATTTGCATGCGGGAATAAATAATAATAAATCAGAGGAGAACGCATAACTCTCGTTCGCGACGTCGGTTAATTGAGGCGTTAATAGCAACCGCTATGGTGCTGATATTACGTTTATATTATAAGGCTAGTGCAGAGAGTCTACTTCAGACAACAAAGAATAGCACTCTTATCTCTCGTACGACAAAGGCTTGAAACGAATTAATACAGGAGTAGAATCTAGACCGGCTTGCGAGCCTGCCTAATCAAGTTGTATGACGCGCTCGGTTTGCTAGGAGGATGCATCTCTGATGGCCGCAGTCTCAGTTGCGCCTTTATTGTCATGTCTTCCACAGAATCCAGTCATCGTTTTTTGGTGTGTCCATTTCTCCTATAGCCATCCAAATTTGTTGCGTCGTTTCTCTTTCAGAAATACACAGTTCCCGTCGTGTGACTTCTGTAACAACTGTGTAGTGTGTACGCACTTGTACGAATGTATCGATGTAGTTGTCGGTGCAGCGCGGTACATTCGTAATAATATTAGTGCATTCGTTCTGAGCTGTGTCAGCCACAGCTAAACTGTTATGAAAGCTTTCAACGTTAGTTTAATTAAATTGAAATACTCGTAATCTTGGTTAACAAAAACGGATTGGCATTGCCAGTACTATCTCGGTCTACTATTAGGTGCATTGTTAAGGATATTATCCATATTTGCATACTTGTGATATTATAAATGCGAAAGTAACTCTGTCTGTTACGCTTTAACGATGAAACAGCAAAACCGATTTTGATGAAATTTTATATGAAAATAGCTTGCACCCTGGGGAAGGACATAGGCTACTTTTTAACCCGCGACTTTGTCTGCAACTGCGATAACTGACATTCACGAGGACGAAGTCGCGAGCAAAACCTAGTGTCCAATATTTAAAAAGAAGACTCTTGCAATCACTGATGTTTTTTTAATAAGAAACGCGAGGGAAACACAATAACAAGCGCATAATTACAAATCGTTTACGATGCTGCAGTAATTCTGTGCAATGCGCAGAGCCATCTTTTAGAGCTATAACACTCAGCGGCAGTCCTTTGTGGCAGGCTCCCCGCCAGTCCCCGCGCTCCGGCCAGGGGTGTGATTCTGTAAGACCTTATTCTAAACTTCGAATCTGAATCCGCTGTGAGTTTCTTAATAGACATTCTAAAAACTCGGTTGATAATTCGAATTTACACTAGCGCCACCCTTGCGAACGTGTCAGCAAGTTGAACTAAATTGACAGGGATATTTTGACAGATAGAGTATGAGATGACGTAAGAAGTGGCATTCTGTAAGGTAATTTACCCGTCACTTCGCACTCGAACCCAATTCAAAGTGTCAAATATATCAAAGCTAACTTACTAATTAAAACTAATTTTAGGTACTTAAGATTTTATGCATGAATGCATCTGTAGGTAATAAATTCAATAACAATAAAATAATAATTATTAAAATTACAGAATTATAAAACGCATTATGTTCAAGAAAATGTCTACATGTACGAGTAAGTAAATATTGCAGAATAAGAAATGTGGAAAAGCCGACCTTATGCCAGCCGTCCTTATGTACACAAGGACGGCACTCATTTCGACGTAAATAACAAACAAATATTATACAGTTAAGCATATTTATGCAGTTATGCACAATATTATTATTCAATATTAGATGCCAGAACTGGTGAGATAGGCGCGGGTCGCGGGTTCAATCCCGGCGAAGCACTGTTACGGTAACTATGGGGTATTTGACTTTATACTATAATAACAGAGACGACTATCGCTCTACACTTCGTATAGCATTAGTGGTGTGATGTAGTTAACTGTAATGATCATCCATTAAGTTATACCTAAGCTTTGTAGTTACAATATTTTCGTTTGTAATGGCATCGCTGACGTCTTTTATGAGTACGATCTTAGAATCTTCAAAAAAACTTTTGGTTCTTTTTATATTATGAAAACATTTATTTATTGTTATTTATTTATTCTTGGCAATAAGTTACAGATTACTACATGTCATCTGATTATTGTAAAGACCTTTTATATTAAAGCTTAGACCTTTTTATTGTTTGTTATCTCTAAAATATTGAATCCCGAGTCATTCTCGATCAAACTCGATATCCCAATGGCCACCAATTTATATTCAAAATAATAAAATAACTTTAACAAAACTGCGAAATTCTAAACTATCTAGTACATGATCATGGAACTGAAAACGTTAAGAGGCAATAGTAAAGTTTACTGAATGCTAGTAGATATGCTCACGTGCGAGCAGCTTACAGTGAACTAGCGAGCACGAGCACGAGCACGAGCACACAGCACGAGCACGAGCAACACGGGCCCGAGCGTGAGGCAGACGATAAACGAATAAAACAAACCGCCGGAGGAGTTAATAACACAGATGATGTTATAAAAGTGAAAGCGGGTCTTAATAGGTGGGTGATTGCGCAGGAGCAGGCCACGGCTCCCGGGGCCCTGGGCCCCTGGGCCCCAAGTGAATTGTTACCACTAGTGATGGGCCACAAAATACGTATGATCAGTAACATAATTGCGCAGCCATCCGCCATCTCACATCACATCAGTTAGTTCATGTTGGAACTTACACTATTATAACAACTATATGTACAAACATGAATGCAATAAAGACATTAAATTTGATTTGATTTGATTTGATTTGATCTTCAAGTTTTGGAACACTTTATTGTAATCGGGTACTTGATACTACTGATAAATGTCTGAACTAAATATAGGTATACAAATCTTAAAAATTTAAATAATAATATTATGTACAATTCAAGAAAAAGGGAGGGCAGAGCTCAAAAGGGTATCAAAAAACTCGCCACATCGCAGTCAACAGGACACGTGCCCAACAGGCTGGCAGCACCGCCACGTTGTATGGCAATGCTGATTCTTTGACCCAAGAATAGACCAGCCTTCGGGTCACGTGAAGAGTCGGCCAGATTTTGGACTTGGCAATACCCCGAAAACCAAGATGGGCACTCGGACCTCATGGCCCTAGTCTTCACCCCAAACGGCTCAGATATATAGCTTCCAAGAAGGATATTAGCGCCGTTTGAGGTTTACTGATCAATTGACATACTTTTTACGAGCTGTCAAAACGCGAATCGTCCATAGATTTTGTATGGCAATAGTGAAATATGAAGTCAGTTTTTTGCCGACTTAATTGGTTACTCATTTATTATTTTAAAGCATTTAAAATAGAATTGTACAGTTAATCGGATTTTCAGGTATAGTAAGAAGTTCTTTTTTAATGAAGTTGTGTCTTGTAATGATTTGTTGATGTTGTCAACTACCTCATTACTGCTGATGCCTGCGTCAGGTACTTCACTCTCTTCATTATCAGTTCGACATCATTTGTTGACTGAAAAGCTCTCATACTTCCAAATGAAAACATCGTAAACAATCGCGTGGCTGTGTATGTTATTAGAAGCGCGGCTGTCGAAGCACAAGTTATAACTGTATTAGTAAGACGTAGATAAAGGTCACCTTAGAAAGTACCGCGAGCTACGCTTAGTGTCCTGTCACTTAAGCTTAGCCGAGAGATTTGTTTGTACGTTACGGAGCGAATACATCAGATAAGTGACGTCGATACCGTCTGCAGCGGACTGGGTTGTTCATTATGTCGCAACATTGATATCTGGTATCATTTCTGTTATGTTTGAAACATTATTTATTGTTTCTTCAGAGTGTCTCACGTAACATGCGTAACAAAGCACAATTTTTTTCTGATGTTATTTTTTGTTACTTAACATTTAGGTAAAATATTGAATGTATTGTTTCAAACGTATGAAAGAATACAAACTCACCGATTTTGTATCCTGGCATTACTATTTCCAAAACAGACATGTTTTCCTTCCTATGTGACATTTTCAATATTTCTATTTAGTAATTTAACTAGATTTTAACAATTTCATGCATGGTTTAAATATTCATAGTTTTATTCTAGGTTACGATTCATTAATTTAATTTTGCACGCTCAACCGTTGTCTACTCCACCTGTAATTGAATGCACACTACATTCTATGCAAATTAACGATTTAATTTGAACATGGTTTAAGCGTTGCTACTAATAAAGTTAATTGTACAATACATTTTCATTATAATTAGGTAAGACTACCTACTTATAATTATAGAGTCACAGGCCACAGTTTGGCAATCAGCCGACATATCAGATATCTGTAGATTTGTAGATAGATAAGATCGCTATCTCTCTGTCATCGTCATCAGTAAGCAGCCTCAATCATTTCCTTGACTTTTAGCACAGAATACTTAATAGTACCTACTCTTTTAGTATGTGTTCACGTGTAAATCTATAAGTATCATGTTCAAGGCTCCTGCTGTAATGTCTGATGCTATAACCTTCTACTAAAGCGTAGGTATCTTGCTTGAGGCTCTGAAGTGCGAATATTTCAGCAAATTCGTGCTGCGGTAGTGCTCGGTTCGCTTAACGCACGCTGTTGTAGATAAGGGTGAAAATAAATATCACACTACCAAATGAGAACAACAAAACTGTTGGAAATAAGTCATGTCCACATTATAAATACTTACAACTACGCAGTTGAACCACGACTCACGAGTAACAGACCTACCTACTTTTCGCAATTTTGTCTTTCGTTGTTGTGTTGAAAAATAGCAACCGTTTTTGTTAAGCTGTGCCGAGCAAATTAGCGTACCTATAGATGCATTTTTGGCTTTTAATCCAACCAAGATAGACTCGATAGGTAATATATATACTATAGTTATGGGTATACCGGAATAGTAAGCTATAAAATAAAGGAATTATTAGTTACCTAATCTATGGCTATACTACAAACTGTGCGGCCACAACATGGCGGACTATTGCGAGCACGGTTAGACACTGCAGTAGTATTTCTCCCGCCTTGCTGTGGACGCGTCCATAGCAAGTGGTCTGCTCCGGTGTGGCCCGGCGGGTACCCATCCCTGTCCGCGGCGCGTCACGCTACCGCCGGCTGCGGCGATGGCGCCGTTGCCGCGGTGCGCATGCGCGTAATTACATAATTGCCGACGATCAACTTAAGCGCAGCCGTAGAGGGCAGCCATCACTCGATACACTCACATGTTTGTTGTGTGTAATCAAATGTGGGCCGCCGTGCCTGCGCCTGCGCAGGGGAAGAACTACATCCACGAGATAATAGTCCATCATGCACCTAGGGAGCATTTAAAATTTTAATAAATAAAACAGTGTGGTGCATTTTGCGTGATGTGGTTTAAGATGTGTATAATTATTAATATCCCATCAATATCTTAACGAGCAATAACTGTTGTTGATCTTCAGCACATTATTGTGTGTTATTGGTATGTTTCATAGTAATCTCTGTAGGACGACACTGATCTTCATGAAATGAATATGTGACCCTTAGAGTACACTCTCTCCAATAAACAATTAAGAATCCTCCAATTTGATTAAAAAATGTCGGAGATTTGACAAACATAAAAAAAAATTACATACGGGTCAAATTAACCATCTGCTCTTTTTTGTAGTCGGTTAAAAATGTATACTAGAACTCTAGGACATTATAACAGAAATTAATAATTAATTAGATATTAATATGGCATGTCGCTGCGGCCTTCAATATTTGTTATCTGATCAAGATGGCCTGCAGCAGATAACACGCCAAAATATTATAAATTGAAATGATTTCCAGACATTGTGTAAAAATCTCAATTACTTCAATAATATTCCTCAGCTTTGTTTCTAAATTATCTTATCGCACATCTCTAGAATTAAATAATACATAACACATAATTAAACGAGAACTATAATATTAAGTAACTCTAATACAAATGATGGGCATTTGTATTAGAGTTACTTAGATGGCTGATTTTATAAATATGTTTTCGTTGAACATCCGAGTGGTTGTGTTTCTCGGAGAATGTGAACATTGCTCATCGCCGGACGTCTCGTTAAATTTGTTAGTGTTAATACACGTATTAACATTATTAACATTCATATTTGGCTATCAATAACGTGGGGCCGCATTCCGACCCATGCACCCGCGCCTCGCTTAACCTCAGCGGATGTAATCTCATTATCGTGTATCAATTTCGATCAGTAAGCAATAACACTACGTTATCGACGACAACAGTTAGTTCGGGCGCGTTCGTGTGTGATCGACGCTAACGACGCTGATCTGGGAGCAGGCGCCTGCGCATACATCAACCCCTCTCCGCGGTGTGCCTGAGCCGCATGTTTGCAACGTACTGATACGTGTTAACAACGACTCGAACTAATGTATCAGGGCTGTCCATCAAAGCTCAGATTTATAACCTGAAATTACAGAGAAACGCGGTCAGCAAGAACATTGTGACCATATCACAGCACTTCCTGTCCGTCATTCTAATTGCGCGAACTAGCCTCAAGCTTACTAATAAATAGTCATAAATAAGCTTACGCTTTTGTAGTCGAGCTTGCCAACCATTTGATTGATTTGATTCCTCCTGCAGGTACCTAGCACACGAAGATAGAGCGGTACAGTTAGATAACAGGAAACGAAATCCAAATGAAACCAATTTCTTCATCGTTCAACCCTGAAGCGTTTATAAAGTGTGAGATTAGAGGGCGTGTACCGAGCGCGGCTCGTCGCAACCTTTACAGTATCATCAACTGACCCGCGGCGACTGTTGCGCCACAGTCGCGCAGCCCGGCAACTATTTCAATCACCGATTTCGCCCCGGGTAACACTATGTCAAATATAATACTGTTAAATGTATACATTTCGGAATTAGTGGCGAAGCTTATATTACGAGAGGAAATTGACTCCAAGAGTTATGTTACGTCTGCCGATGGTTCAATGTGTATAAGTTTCAATTAAATACTACCGTTCTATGGGTTAACCGAACTTCTGTTTAGCTTACGAATGACGCAAACGGTAGATGTTGCTTAGAGCTATATTTACATATTAGTTCCGCGAGTTACAGCAGCCTGTCCGTGTCTGTGCCTCGCTTGTCGTAAGGGGGATACCACAGGGTAGCCTGCAAAATTCAAATTTCCTTACGATTCTTGTAATTTGCAGCTCAGTATCAGGTTGATTGTAATAAAAAAATATTTGCGGGAGTAACTAGTTTGTATTTACAGACTTATTTCAATTAAAATCATCATTACAACTCGCCAAGTTGGAAAAACTCATAAACGTAATATTTTCTATAAATTGGTACATTTTACTCCTGTTTTAATCCTGAATTTACAATAAAACGCACCTTCCGAGGGTCCTGTAGAATATAGACGTGTGTATAACAATTGTGCAATTTAACACTAGATGTAGGATGTGAAATGAAAAACAAATTTGAAAATTTTGAATCAAAATTCAGATACTTGGTTCTCGTTCTAGAAGATGGCATGGTAACGTGCTAGACATTGTTGTGTGTGTGCATGTAGCGGCGCACGCGCAAGTGAAGTTACACAAGCGCGTGAAACACACCATAAACTAATAGCGAGCCGCGTGTTTGGTCAACTAATTTATTCCTTTAGCCTATCCAAAATCGTATAAATACCTTTACATACATAATTATACAAACAACGATTAACCTTTCTCCGGGGCACATAATATACATGTTTAAAATATTATTACAAACACGTTCGCGCACAAATTGAAAGCAATACAAATAAATATACACAAACTAATATCATTAGGAATGTCATTAAAGCAGCCTCACTCGTACTCTGTTTACAAAAATCTAAATAATGCGCTGTTTAAGTAAGTGATGCAAATCTATAGTTATAAATAAAGTAGAGTCGATAAACACGGCTCTCTACCGCGTGTCACCACATTAGGCTCTATTTATGGACTTATGAATGTTAATGCGTGCTAGAACAGGCCGGCTCTACCTGCGCCTGCGCCTGATTATGCTAATCTAAACGTTGTGAACCTGTATCGGTATTGTGTTTCCTAATAATTTGTTTGATACCAATTTGTTGGCAAAATTATTTGATCCGTGATATTAAAAATATATACCTACTTAGTTGATTTTATAAATCATTATTAACAATATATTATCACTATACTATGTGGATGATGAATGGATTATTATTTTGAAAATGAATAAGTAAAATAAATTGTATACTATATAATATTGTAAAGTATGGCATGTCAATATTTGGTCTGCTTAGCTCATGTAGGTAAGTACATATTGCAATTTATTTAGAGTCTGTCTGTATTTTGGTTGATGTTAAAATAGAATAGAAAGTGTTGGTTGGTGTGAATAGTGTTTAGTAGCCAATACTGCCTGCTCTTCCATATCGGAGCGACGTGCTAGCGAAGGGCAGGCGGAGCAGGGTGACAGTGCTATGTGAAGAGAACAAGTATCCCGGTGGTCTCTGGTCACAGTGGCCACACCACACAGCATCCTCTGATCCTCTACGCATTAGTTGGAGGCACCGGCTGAACGTTTGGCTGGTGGGCTGCGTGTAGAGGATTCGATTCCCGCACGGATCAAATATTTGTATGACCTACAGGTAGTTGTTACTAGTCTGGCTGTTTGTGTATGTGAGTTTATATGTTTGTAAACGCACTCACGACACAGGAGAAATTCATAGAACGAGAAGTGTGGGGCAACGTTTAAAAAAAAAAGACAAAAAAGAAATGATCATCACGTTTAGGCATTTTGCACCTTTTTGCATGATGTATAAATAAATAAATAAAATCACCTACTCGTGGAACAGTCCGGAAGTCCTGCGTAGGGTTATGGTTTAGGCTCCACTCGCTCCTTGGATCTTGCCCCTTTCAATTAAAATTTTCCACTCACCCCGTTTTTTAGGGTGGTGATTCGCCCCTTGCGGCATTTCCTTGGAAATTTTACCAAAAAGGGCATAGTTAGACATCATGTTTAATTTAAGTCTATGTTTAGAAAAACTGAGTGCGTACTTATGACTGCTTTATAGATTATGGATAATCTGCATTGTTGTGTTTTTGACATTTTATTTCCACAATTTTGATAATTTTCATTTTGTTGATAACAAATCTTATATAGTAAACTACCAGGAAAGCAGAAACTAACTGGAACTAGGTGCTTAAGCGATACCCTAAATTTCCAAGGAAATGCCCAGTGGCGGCGTAAGGGGGGGGCGGAGGGGGCGGTCCGCCCCGGGTGCCAAGCACCAAGGGGTGACAACGAAAACTTACTTGAACAGCCAAAGCATGCACACAAAATCTCGCTCTATTAAGACATATCAATAAATAACTAACTACGCTTGTCAACTTCCTTACTAATATCATATTTTGAAACGCATCGAAACCATATTATTTTCATATCTTTTTTCGAATATAATTATTGAGAGCGAGTGTTCTCATTTGGGAGCGTTACTTCAAGGTTTAATAATGTTTTTCAGAACTGTAGAAAAAGTTTACACGTTCTGTTCATCATCCACACATCGGTGGAAAATATAAATGTAGTGGTGTCCGTTATATGATTTATCAGAGACAAGATGAAGTGCTCATCACGACGCTTTTAAACCACGATTAACACCCCAAAGAAAACGTCGAAACAAGAGAAGCAGCATCAATTCTGTGACTTCAGTTTTCTATGCTATCTTTCCTTTTGGTATGAAATCCTAGAAGTTTATCAGACAGAAAAGTATATACAAACACCTGGGCTATCGTTGGAAAAGCGTGTGAAAAAAGTTAAAGCCCTTAAAAAATGTTCTTCGAAGTCAACGCAATCAAATAGTGGCAAATAGTGGAAAGGGCTATTTGCTACGCAACAATATTAAAGAGGATTTAGACATTCGGATTGAAGGAAAAAGAGGAAAGAGGTGATTTCGAACGCATATGCCTGGAGAAATGGCCCGAGATGCTGAACTTGAAACCGCCAACATTTCTGCCCAAGAAGCAGTTCCTTGGAGTTTCTCAGATTCAATGCAAAATGACGGCAGAACAGTCACCTCTAAACCAGAGATCTCGGTGGAAGTTCAAAAGTTCTATGAACAGCTGTACAAATCTCAAGCGGTGAGACCTGTTTCCCATGGTACCGAAGATCCAAGGGCCCAATTGACGAGGATATCCCGGACGTTGACCAAAGCGATATTAGTGCGGCTCTGGAACAGCTTAAAAACAGCAATGCTCCGGACATTACGACTGAGCTTTTAAAAGCAGGTGGGGCTACAATGACCGTTCAAGTAAAAAACCAAAAGACGAAAGCAATCCAGCTGCGCAGACAGATGAAACCAGATGATGTTATATCTCCGAAACTTTTCACCAACGCGCTGGAGGACGTCTTCAAAACATTGGACTGGACTGGGCGGGGCATTAACATAAACGGTAAGTAGATCACATATCTCCAGTTTGCCGACGACATCGTTATTATGGCAGATCCTCAAGACGAGGGGGCCTCAGCATGAACTTGGACAAAACGAAGGTTATGTTCAATCAACACGTCGAGCCAAGGCTGATCGCCGTTGATGGCAACTTGCTCGAAGTGGTCCAGGAATACGTCTACCTTGGACAGACGATCCAACTTCGAGAAGTCGATAGGAGGGTGCATTTGGGGTGGGCAGCATTTGGTAAGCTTCGTCGAGTCTTCTCGTCGCCTATACCGCAGAGTCTGAACACGAAATTCTTTGACCAGTGCGTCCTGCCTGTTATGACTTATGCTGCCGAGACGTGGACACTTATAGCGGGGCTAGTTCACAAGTTCAGAGTTGCTCAGCGGGCAATGAACCGAGCAATGCTTAGAGTTTCTCTAAGGCCTAAGCGATAGCTAGAATTCCCAACGAGGACATCCGGAGGAGAACTAAAGTCACCGATACCGACACCGCAGAATCAGTAAGCTGAAGTGGCGCGACGGCTGATGGAGCAGACTTGTCCTAGAGTAGAGTAGAGAGTACCGCGAATCGGTAGACGCAGCGTGGGACGCCCTCCAGCCCAATGGGCCGATGACCTGAAGAAGGTGGTGGTGGCTGGATGCGGAAGGCAGAGGACCGGGAAAACTGGCGCGCCTTGGAGGAGGCTTATGTCCAACAGTGGACCTAAACAACACGGAAGTGATGATGATGAATGTAAATTGGTGACTATTTTGAGTCTGTTTCAAGGTTTGCGCATGTCTTCAATTTTTATAACAATTTCGTTAGATACTTCATGTGAAACAAGCTTTTGAAAGTTTAAATTAATAAAATCATACTGACTTGGTCTACAATGAGCCAGCCAAGCGCGACTAACCAATCTTTCGATTTTATCAATTAATAGAGACAGGAAATTCAATTTTGATAATATGTTAAAATATGGTCTCGTATGCATTTTTAGTATAATTTGGTGTTTTATTTTGAGTACCTAGGGGTGCTCTATACGCATCCGCCCGGGGTGCCAATCTACCCTACGCCGCCACTGGAAATGCCGCAAGGGGCGAATCACTAAATCAAAATAATAAAAAACGGGGTGAATGTAACATTTTAATCGAAAGGGGCCAAGATCCAAGGGGCGAGCGGAGCCTAAACCCTGGTTAGCAACCAACCTCCACGTATTAATGATATACATGTAAATACAAAGTGGGTGTTTGTTTACTGTTTGTAAGTTATCTATAAATATGTATAGTTACGAAGCCGCGGTAATTGGGTGTCAAATGTAACACCAAATCAATATTATGTGGTATCGCATAACTACTAGTGGTAGCAATGTGTTCATTAAACGCCGCTAGCGTCGATACCGATACCGATACCGATACCAATCAACTTGGAAACATTCATGAATTCAATAATAAAGTATTGATATTGCTACATTTTATTAGCATGGAGTTTATCAAGATCGTCATAATGATTACTTTCAAACACTCCCATAGATATTGGATACTGTAATTGATGGGGGAAAATATATCAATGAACGTACAACGGACAAATTGGAATGATGATTAAGAGCTCTGACAAAAAACAATATTTACGACTTCGTACCCGTGAAAGTCGGTTATCGCGGATGCAGACTTAAGTTGCGGATTAAAAACTTATCTTAAAAGCCTGTGTCCTTTCCCAGGGTTCAAGCTGTTTTCGTACCAAATTTCATTAAAATTGGTTCAGCCGTTTCATAGTAACAGACAGTTACTATCGCATTTATAATATTAGTATGAATATGGAAGTATGGATTTATGAGATTAAAATGAAATAATTAGCCTACTTTAAAAAAAAAAGGTATTTAAAGCCATGACCTCACTGTCTCGGTAGGCTCCACACTTGACAGTGTGTAATTTAAATCTTGAGCAGCAAAATATATGAATTCTGTCGAGCGCGTCACATTCCACTATATATCTCGTTCCTAATTAATACACATTCCTGATCTGAACTGGACGTTAAAAAGGATTTGGCCGCTGATTAAACCCTAGACTTGTTCGTTTTACATCCCGAATTCCCTGAGCCACGCCGCGGCCATAAGCAGTATAGTTATTTATAAATTAAAATAATAATGTGTGAATGAACGACTACCTGTGGAGGGCGGACATTGAACAGGGAAGTGCAGAAGGTGCAGTCTGTGCGGTGAACAGAAGTGCACTTTACATGCGCATGATTGTTATCACAGGACGAGCAATGCACGTCTGTAGTTGATGGAGATTTGTTACCCGACTTCAAAAATAGGAGGAGCTTCTCAATTCGACTATGTTTTCATTTTGTATGATTGTTACGTGTTTCTCACGGTAATTGTAAATCGATCTAGAAAGTTATAATTTTTTTAATGGATAGGGTATCTCAGGGTGGGTTCCATTATTTTCATGAAAATATTCTCCATGGTGAAAACTGTGGAGTGACTAAATCTTTTTTGTTTGACCGTTCCTTGGATTTGCTTGAATAGTTTAAACCGAGGCAAATAACAGAACCGTTTAATTCTTCTGTTCGAGTTTCGTATCATTGAACACTGGAGCCTACATAATGTGCTGGTCGACCACAACGACCCTTCCAGGAGCTTCATACTAACTTATAACCTTACTGTGGTCACCCGACAGTTGGTTCAACGTCAGACTCGTTCGGAATGTGACTTCTGTCCGTTGTCTCGTAGTGTCCAATCAAGTCCGGTGCGCATGCCCGGCGCATCATTACCGCGCATGACTTGCGTGTGCGCACCCCGCGTGAGAACCACCGGGTAATTCATCGAATAATCCGATTACTGTATCAATAAGTATTCGACAGCTCCGAATTACAGCACCGAAGTCAGGTTTGCGATGACGTCATCACACAAGTGATCGTAATATTATTAGTATTTATTGAGCGTCAAGTCGTAAGCAGGATGTGACAAGCGAATCTTAATCCTGATGAATGTGTGGTTAATATGTTTTGCTTTATCCGGTTATTTATTGTCGATAACGTTTCGCAGTCAACGTCCACATTAATGTATTCAATCGATTTGCGTGCTCGCTAAATGTTTTATTAACATAATTTTGTGGATTATAACAAAATGGTTACGAAGCCGTCATAACACGGCTACTTACTATAATATACAGATACACGTTGTAGCAGTGACCGCTGACGACACGAGAGTTGTTGCTGGCTCTGTGCTACCTACTCTGTATGCTGGTGTGATGTACAGCTGGTGAATGTTAAACATTACAACAACACAATACTGTGATCAAGAAGTGATGGTCTACTTGACCGGAACAGTGGTGTTGTAACAGTTAAATGGTGAAAAGCACACGTTTTATGACGAATCGTTTCTTTTCTCGCACTCAGTGGAGAGCACACACTCCCAGGTGTGGAGAGCCGCATGCATAATGAGCGATAATTAGTGGTCGATACAGTTACAGTAGGTAATGTTATGATTGTTACATTACAGCTACGCATACCGGCGCAATCTTGCATCTGTTTATCAATAAGGGCTCATTTTCATTGGTCGTTAGAGCTCGCATTCGAGATGCGGGAGGTTTCTGTTCTCGCATGCCATAGAGACCGCATGCTGTAATCGTTTTCATTAGTCGATAGGGCCGATAACCGCATGCCGTATAGCAACCAAGATAAGGATAGCCCTCGTCGCCACTGAAGAATACTGAAACTATCGGAGCACTATAAAATATGAACTTCATTAAATGACGTATATTCAGAGAGTGGTTTACAAGGAGTTGCATACTACTAGGAATACCGAACTATTGACATACATCACAATTATCTTTAGTCGATAGCACGTATTCGGGGGCTCCTCGGATGCTGTATAACGACTGAGTTAACCACCATTGTAAATGAGCCTTACACGTATGAGGGTTGTGCTCACTGTCTTGAATCCTGCTTTATTTCTGTTTTCCATCTACCAACAGTGGTACCTGTACCTAGGCAGGTTGAAGCTATAATTGAGGGTCCATACTTATTCAGCGTGGGTAGTTACGAGCTGATGCAATAATGATTGGTTCAGACTTATGGTACCAAAGTTCCAAAATATATGTACACGTTGATGGTCATTCCGTCAACTCAACAATTGAGAGCACATACCTAAGCCACGCTATTTCGGAGTCAGTGACATCGCGTGAGTTACTGCGATGTAATTGATCGCTCCGATGTGTTGCTCACTCCGAATCATCAACGACTCAATATTACTCACTATTATTATTATAGTCACACGAACTTATTGCTTTAATTACTGGCTAGTGTAGTTCCGAATTCCTGAGCGGTGACGAGATGTGAAGTGACAAACATACCTAACGAAATACCTATCAGTAGCAGACGATCTCGGACAAATGTGTTAATCACCACATTTAGACGACAGATATTTACGACTGGTTTGTGAAATAAGATGGCAATCTCAAATCGCAAAAACGGGTAGATACCTGTGTTGTCGAGTCCCGGTGCGGCCTCCACGTAACAAGCAATACGTAAAGTCAGTTTCAATTTAAATGTTATAGATAAAAAACAGGGTACTACCACAGTATAAGTATTAGTACTACTTACAGGAGCGACACGCTCCGCCCCCCTCCGAAACACTGTTCCTCACCTCTCCTCCTCCCTCAATGTACCCTCGGAACTGCTTTTAGTTCGGGCGGCGCGTAGACACTAGGGTGGAGCGAAAATTTTTTTTTCCCTTGTGAATGATCTAATAGTGAAAAATTGATGCCTTATAGGCTCACATTAATCCATGCAAAAGTATAATTGAATTGATTTACAGTAATAGCCTCCGCAACGTCTTTGAATTTTTGAAAAAAGTTGTTTTTTCCCTCTGTATTGGCGACATGGAAGTGTATGAAATTTTAATAAACAAGCCTATTTTATTTTCAGAAATAATTGCAATTACAGTTTATTTTCGATACAAAACAAAAAGAATTGCTCCGACACGTTGCTTGTTCTTAATCCTGGCCACATCGTTCCTTCCCATTTCCTCGATTTTTGCACGTCTTTTTTTAACAATCCCTCAGTTTCCCTACCCCTGAACTCCATGCGCTCTGATCAGCCACTACATTGTGGTGGACCTAGACGATTGCCTCTAGGTCTGGGACCTCTAGTCTCTGTTTTATTAGTTAAGTTAGTCTAAGTAGACATAAGACAGACAGAAGACCCCACGGTTTCAAAAAAATATCGGATATTGTGACATCCAGATTTGAAAACATATGGCAAACTGCATCTATTACTCAATTAGACTGAGACACCATCAGAAAACTTGACCACCATGGCTACATTTTGTCGTAAAAGTTTACGTACCATCGTTTCTGCATTAAAGTAAATCGTAATGTAAAGATGGTATGCGACACCTTTTTAACATGATTAAGACCTCCGGGTACCAGTCAGAGGATCTAAAATGGTTATCAACCCTGTAATTCAACGGAGTAGCTATTTTGCACACCCTGAGAAGATTCTCCTTGCAATGATAATTGATGACATGAAGCACATTTCGAAAACTGGCAGCCCGGCGCATATTAAAGGCACACAAGATGTCTTCGTTGTTCGTTTAACACCTACAATGTTTAAAATGCCAGCTATAACTTTTAATGCTTCAATATAATAATATATTGATTAAATAAAATTGCAGGAAACATTAACTTAACCACCGATTATGAAAAACTTGTGTGAATAAATCCAGTGAATTAGGTGGTGAGGGTGAAATGTTGTTTTTAAGTCTTCTATGCCATACTGAAGCTGTTGGATGGGCTACAAAAGTGACTGTCGTCACTGCCACTTGTCAATGCACCATTAAGTAACGATTAGGTGCAATAAAAGTCAGTTTAGAATCACGGAACGTAATGCCTAAGTTTGAAACAAAAAGAGATTTTCAAGCAAATTAATTGATCCCTTTTAGAATATTCTTATTTAAAAAAAAAAAAATTTTGATTAAAGATGATTAACAAATATCTGAATTATACATTGTGTATCATTTATTACTCATTTAACATTAAATTAAGCAAAATATTTGGTCATTACAGTACAAGACTTTTTCCATTAATAGGAGGAGAAGAGAGGCAGAAGATATTCATTAAATTGATTGAAAACTTATATTTATTTTAACATTAATATAAGGCACCAATCCCCCACTATTACAAAACCATATCCCAAAAAAAATTTTTTTTCATACATCCGTGCTCCACCCTAGTAGACACGCACACACACGCACTTATTTGTACAGTCTGTTTATCTGTTATTTGACCTAGAATCCATTTTTTTTTCTCAATTGACGTTCAAAAGTGCCTTATAATGGTCTAATTGAAATAAATGATTTGACTTTGACTTTATTCTCTTAATTCTTTCTTATTGGTGGTTGCCTCTGGGGCTCGTTAGAAGCAGACGTGTTGAAATATTTTTTGCGAAAAGTATTACATTTCAATAAATAGTGAACATTGGAAAGTGATTCTTAACTCGATAAACTTAAAGTGAAGTTAACCACTAAGTGCACATTAACTTAAACCTTTGTGTTTCTGCGCAACACCACACATCGGCGTAAGCGCAGCACCGCTCACCCCCGCGAGGAACAAGAACCGCTGCTATCTGCGTCTCACAACCGTACGTAGGACACCCGCATCGAACCACATTATACAATGAATGTGCAGAGGACGCCACCGACACCTAATACCAGAGTGATAAGCGAGAGCGTAAGCGCTAGCGGGTCTGTACCAAACTTAAGCACCTACTGTGATAGTGATGATTTTAGAAATGTTAACACATTTAAAAGAAAAGAGCGTACTGAAGAAACCGAGTATAAAAAGGATTTCGCAAACTTTCGCACAGAGATTATGAGTTTCCTAGAAAAATTCGGTGAAACCCAAAATAATAATCTAAACTACATAAAAGACGAAATACATGAGATTAAAAACGAAATAAAAACCATGAAAGCTACTACTGAAAACTTTACTCAACGTTTCGATCAAATAAATAATGATATGGAAAATATTAAAGCTAATAACACGACCACCCAAACCAAAATTAAACACATAGAAGATGAAATAACCCAAATAAAATACCATCAAAATACCAAAAGCATAGCGACTAAGTCGCCCATCTTATGCCACCAAAACCTCATCCTCGAGCTAAAAGACCGGTGCGAGCGCGAGAAAAATATCGTCATTGTGGGTATTTCAGAAATTAACGAAAGAAACATAAACTCCAGGCAAAATCACGATAATATTGAAGCCAAAAAGATAATTGCAACGCTGTATGAAGATTGTCCTAACCCAATTAAGACTATTAGATTGGGGAAATATATTCCAAACAAAAACAGACCATTAAAAGTTTGTTTCAGCAATATAGACGCTCCGAAATACCTACTACGAAATAAAAATAAACTTCAGGATAATATAAGAATTTACGCAGACCAAACCCCAGCACAAAGAGAGTATTTGCAATTATTAAAAGAAGAACTAACCAAACGTATTGAAAACGGCGAACGAGATCTTATTATCAAGTACGTGAAGGGTATACCAACAATTATAATAAACAATACCAACCAAAAAAACCAATAACTGGCTCAATACAAAATGCAAAATACACGGATAGACTAAACCATCAACTAGTACGTAAATACGAAGATATACCATCCCACCCGTCTTCACTACGATTCTTCTATGCGAACTTACGCAGTATTCGAAAGACTGGCAAACTTGACGAAATAAAATGCATATTAAAAGCGACAAAAATGACTATACACTTACTAATTTTCACGGAAACTTGGATAACTTCGGATGCAGACGCAAAATTATATCAACTGCCGCATTATAATCATGTTTACAACTACAGGCAAGATCGGAAAGGCGGCGGCGTCTCAATATACGTACACGAAAGTATCAAATACGAAATATCAGAAGAGTTATACGAACTTGGCAACCACTACCTATGGATACACATAGACAAACTCTCACTGAATGTTGGAGTAATATACAAACCAGGTGAAACCAATATGAACGACTTCCTAGAAACATATATCTCACAATTGGAACGACGAAAAAGGACGATTGTTTTCGGAGACTTTAACATCGATCTACTTAGTAAGGACAACTACGTTACAAGATACCTAAACGAAATAAGAGAAACCGGCTACGAAATATTAAATAAAATAAACAGGCTGTATAGTACCCGTGAAACCAGTACTACAAACACTATACTGGATCACATATGCACGAATATAAACAACCACGCATTCAGCATTTCGATAGTTGACTCGTCCCTCTCAGATCACAAACAGATATTCCTTGAGATAGGCAGCCTGACACCAAAGATAAACAATAGGATCAAATACAAAGCACTCAACTACGAAAAATTATACAATAGTACTATAATAGCCAACTACAGTAATAACGAAAACGACTACTGCTGCTTAGAAAGATTTATCTCGAAACAAATAGACAAAAATAAAGAAGAAAAGACTAAAATCCTAAACCTACCTCAAGAAGACTGGATAAACCGAGATATTTTAAACTCAATCAACATACGAAATCGCCTATGGCAACAAACAAGATCTCAGCCAAAAGACGACAACCTACGAAAGAACTTTAATGAAGAACAGGACAGAGTAAAAAACTTAATCAAATTACAGAAGAAAAACTACTACCATAACCTATTTCATGACAGCTACAACCAACCTAAAAAAATGTGGGAAATCATTAATAGTCTAGCAGCGAATAAAATAAAAGGTAACAATGCTCCCCCCAAACTAATATCGAACTCGAACCTTATCACAGACGGCAATCAAATTTGTGACGTATTTAACTCATTCTTTACATCAATAGGCGCAGACTTATCGAATAAAATACCGAACGTGTATCACACAATCACAGGAAACACACTCATGTACGAAAATAATTACACACATGACATAACACTAAATGAACTCTCCCCCTGTGACATTCAAGAAATATCGACAATCATTGACCATCTTGACACCAACACTAGTACAGGCATAGACGGTATCAGCACTAAAGCCATTAAATGCCTTAAAAACATAATTGTTGACAGATTAACCAACTGTATAAATGTGTGTTTAAAGCGCGGTACTTTCCCCGACTCACTTAAAGTAGCGAGGGTCAGTCCAATCTACAAATCGGGAAGTAGAACTGACCCCGGCAACTATCGACCGGTGTCGGTATTACCCGTTATTTCGAAAATCTTCGAACGAGTACTATACAACCGCCTGAACGCTTATTTGATCGAGAAAAAATTCTTAATCGAGCAGCAATATGGCTTCCGCCCCAAATCAAGTACTCTCACAGCCACAGTAGATCTAGTAACAAAAATAAAAACTCAAATTGACCAAAAAAACATTGCTGTAGGTATTTTCATTGACCTAAAAAAAGCCTACGATACAGTAAGTCATAAAAAACTACTACAAAAATTAAGCAACATAGGAATTTCAGGCAGCGCTCTCAGTATGTTCACGTCATATTTAGAAAATAGGCAACAAGTCGTTAAGATAGATAACTTCACCAGCTCGATGCAAAACGTAGCATACGGCTGTCCCCAAGGCTCAATTATCAGCTCATTACTATTTCTCATATATATTAACAACATTAATAAAATAGGGTTGACAGGACACCTAACGTTATACGCAGATGACACTTGCCTTTTTTATTTCAATAAATCCTTAAACAATATTATAACTGAGAGTCAAAAGGACCTTGACCTGCTCAATGAATGGTTAAAATATAACTTGCTTACTATTAACACGGCAAAAACATCTTTTATGATTTTCTCCGCAAAAAACAAACCGTTACCGGACTACACATCACTTACGATCAACGGAGAAATAGTTAAACGATCGACTCAAGAAAAGTATCTCGGACTGTGGGTAGATGACAAACTTACGTGGAAATTGCACATTGATCATATAAAAACCAAATTAATATCCCTTTTAGGAGCTTTACGAAAAGTGACAAAATGTATCCCGAAAAAAGTACGTCTAATTATATATAACTCTCTAGTAAAATCGAAACTTGAATACCTAATTGAACTATGGGGATCCGCCGCCAAATCTAACATAAAACCACTACAAAGAATACAAAACAAAATTATCAAAGTACTATTTCATTACCACTACCTATATCCAACAAAAAAATTATACGAAAAAACTAACCTACTAAATCTCACACAACTATACATTTATTACACCTGCATCCTCATAAGAAAAATCACCACAAATTCTGTACAATCAAATTTACAAATACATAAAAAGACACCAACATACAACACAAGAAGTAAAAACAAGTTTCAACTGATAACCGCACGTGCACGGACTAAGTACGGAAAGAAAACAATATTAGTTGAAGGAACGCAGCTATTCAATGATTTACCAGAGGATCTAAAGAAATGTAATAGTTTTAACATATTTAAGGCTAGACTCAAAAAACATGTACTTATGTCCTGTAACACCAACAGCATACCCTAGAGGCAAATACCTACAATAATATTTCACATTGTATCTCATTTTAAGTGAACTGTTACGTTCTTATGAGAATAAAATTCTTTAAACCTAAACCTACTTTAGTAGTAGTGTAGGCAATTATATCGTTTTGTTTGGTTTCGTTTATATGGAGTATTGTAGGTGGTAATACGCTATTCACTATCCTACTACTTCAGTGCAGGCCAGGTGACAAGTGAGGCACGCAGAGCGGGAATAACAAGGCGCATGTAAATATGCGCGCGAGTCACTGCATCAGCATAACGATGAGCATTGGTTCAGCCGGCACCCCCCGGCAGGTCAGTTCAAATGTGAGCAAACCTAAGCTAATTACGTGCTGGTCTATTGTCTGCTTCTTTGCGTGTCATACACACACAGAAACAGACAAAACAGAGGACAGAATGTGTCAAAATATGTCAAAGCTTTTTTAATCACCGTTTCACATGATACTTGAACCTATTTAGTTTTCCATACCGTTCTTAAGCCACTACACCTAAATGTGACACGCCTCTGCCTACCCCCTCGAAGAAGACAAGCGTGATGATGTTAGGTTGTAGCTAGGTAATACTAGATATGACATAAAAGAGAAAAAAAAACCTATAGGAACAATAAATCATGCAACCTGTGACACCAATATTACCAAGAAAATGCATTTCACAGTGGAAATGGACAAAAAACATGCAACAAGTTGTACACCTGCGCAAGTGCACCTAGCACCTGTGCAGGGCCGTCTTTAACCAATTGGGGGCCCTGGGCACAATAGGACAATGGGGCCCCTATAACCTAAACTAAACAGAGCACTATTTTGTTAGTATAGGCAAAGAAAGTAGTTAAGTAAAGTTCTGGGATTAAGAGCGCCCTTCCCCAGCGAACTTCAACGCGAGCGTGATTGAAAAATTTTTTGTTTCAACCAACGCAAAGCTCGAAAACAAACGAGTGAGTGAGAACGCGATAACATCGCAGGAAATATGGCGCGCGGAAATTTCACAAAACTTGTTCCAGGACATACGTGTTTTTAAAAAAACCTTACAAGGTTTTGGTAAAACTGTTTGTAATTTAGAATCGCCATTACATGTGCAAGGTTTCTATGAAGCTGTATTTTTACTTTTTCAATGTATGAGTGCATTATGAACGGCCAAAGTTCAGATAAAATTGAGCAAAAAAACTGACTTTCGGACGTGTTTACTGAATTTGTTTCTCAAAATAGTTTATTTTTGGCTTCATACAAACCTAGATTTAAACCACAAGATACCTGTGTATTAAAAATATTTGGAAAATAATTTGTTATAACGCCGTAATCGCGTACGAGCGTTTGTATGGGCAATATGACGGGATGGGCGCTCTTAAGTAAATGCCGCCATGATTAATAATAAAATCTCGACATCTATCTTCTATATATATATTATAAATTTATAAAATTTGTATAAAATATATAGGGTGACTGGTAATTAGTGTACGATACTCAAACACGTGATTGTGTTCATGATAACAAACAACTTTCCCAAAGAAAAAATGTTTTTTGTACTGGTTCACTTTAGGTCACAGGCGTGCGCGCGCGTGGATTTCATACGGCTGTTGTGTTATTGTGATAACAGTGAACCAGTACAAAAAACATTTTTTCTTTGGGAAAGTTGTTTGTTATCATGAACACAATCACGTGTTTAAGTATCGTACACTAATTACCAGTCACCCTATATATAAAATGCTTTGTCCTGAATGACTGACTGACGGATCAACGCACAGCCTAAACCGCTGATCGAAGGGATCTGAAACTTGGAGGGTGTGTTCTTTGTATGACGTAGGCGTCCGATAAGAAAGGATTTTCCGAAACTCTACCCCTAAGGGGGTGAAAAACGGGGACAAAATTTGTATGGGACATCGTGATTCCTTGGTCCAATCTATTTTTTAACAGAATTGATGGAAGACGTGTTTCATATTTTATTGAAACCCATCGCCTAACGGGGTTAAAAAGGGGTAGAAAGTAATTTTGGGGGTGATTTGCATCGAAGTTGATATCAACACAAGGAGTGATAATTATCAACTTTGATTGTTGAGTGAGTTTTGATTTGAATTACATTTTATTTTATCACAATAAGTATAGAAACATTATAACATAATTTTATAATGTTATAACAAAATTAATAATGTAAAAAACCAATTAAAATTAATATTAGAACCATTTTCGACTTCTACGCGGACGAAGTCGCGGGCAAAAGCTAGTTAATAATAATATCGTTAAGTGAACTAAACAAATTAGTACAACGTCTAGTGTTATAGCACACCCGCGACACTTCATACAAACGAAACGATATAATTGCCTACACTACTACAAAAATAGCAGACTGTACAGATACGTGCGTGTGTGTGCGTTAATATCGCTAGGGCTGCCACTGTCACCACGAGCGCGTGAATGCGAGCGAGCGCGCGATACCGGCCTCAACACAAGTGTTTCTTTCTCTCATTTAGGTACTCGATTCTTTCAAGGTTTGAAATTCGAACTTCCAAATAGGTAAGTAGGTATGTACCTACTCGTATTCGTCATTCCCTCAAGGTCATTTCTTCATTGCATTTAGGAGGGAATGACGGTTGATGAGGGAATGATTTACACAGTTTCTACAATACTTTTAGATTTTTTATTTATTTTTTAGAACTTGTCTTTCATGGTATTTACTGCTTGTATACGTCATAGTTTAATCTGATAAAAATTACAATATAATTTCATATTTATTATTATTTGTTTTTAAATATAAAATATTTAATTTATATAATATAAAACATTTCGATTTTCTTTTTCACAAATGAGCGAATACACGTTTCTGTGCACGGTGCAGGTGGGAAACAGTGTTTGGGTGGGGGGCGGAGCGTGTCGCTACTGTACGATAATACTAATACTGTGGTTATAGTTTCTTTCTGAAGATAATTATCTACTTATTTGTCTATTTTTTTCAATATAGGTAGAGCTCCAAATTTCGTATAAATATTATAAAAAATTCAAGGTTTCCCATTTTTCTAGACAGACTAAGAACGTCGTCTCTAGTTTGATCGTCTTTAGCCATGAACATCAAAGTTATAATTTTTTTATGACTTTCATGCAAGGCGCTTACTACATCAGCTCGAGCTGACCATCTGGTTTGTGAAAGACCTTTGAAAACTTATCTTTAACCTAAATGTTTTGTGAATGCCACGTTGTATGGCAATGCTAATTCTTTGACCCAAGAATAGACCAGCCTACGGATCACATGAAGAGTCGACCAGCCGCTTGGCGATGTCCCGAAAAACAAAATCGGCACTCGGACCCCATGGCCCTAGTTTATCCACCACAAACAGCTCAAATATATAGCTTCCAAGAAGGCTATTATATTTGCGCCGTTTGAGGTTTTCGGCACCTGCAGCAGCCACCTGTGCACAACATGTCGTGCTAGGCGCAAGGATGTCGACACAATTTGCGTCCCACACCAAAGGCCTACCCAACTTCCAAGGCATTATGGTCATCCCATCTGGTCTCTACCTATCGTCGCATGCTAAACCATTGGGTTCTAAAATAGCAGGCACCCCGGTGGTGGCAAAAACACCACGGAGGATGTCATTAATGCTGGCGTGCCGTGCAATTCGGCCTACGCTCCTACTGCAGGATAGGTCATGATGTCCGAGGCAGTCGACAGCGTCACTACACTGACACCGATGCGGAACCCCGCATGGAGCGCCCAGACACAGGCATATAGCGAGACGGAAGGTAGTATCACTCAGCATGGTGCAGATGTTGGGTGACGAAAGTGCCTGAAGCCAGAGGCCCGACTTCCACTCACCCACAGCTCACCAGAATTGGTGGACGTATTGATTAGATTATTCCATACCAACCTGCAGAGCGGCTCATCCCACTGTCTCTGGGAAGATGGGTTTACGGGCCGATATGTATCCGGGCAAACCACTTTCCAGGCGTTCACCGCATCAGTCAAGCACGACACTTCAAAGTCAACCAGTGATGGGGATAAAAAAATTGGGTTAACTTTTCGGTGCTGTAGGCGGAGGACAGGAACGCCGAGTAAACGTACACTAGAAATTTTGTGGACGCCGAGAACATCAAAACGAATGTGTAGTGTGGCTTGTAGTCACGCTCGGTCATCCAGGGCCACATTAAAAATTTATTTTAAAGTATTTTTAATAATTTGATCAATTTTGTCTAAGAGGTGCGGCGAGACCTATTATAGTAGGTTTAAAGAACTTTTGTCTGAAATTTTGATGTCTGGGGCTATTGCGTTAAATTTCTCCAAGGTAGATTGTCTGTCAGTAATGTCCGCAAGGTATACTTCACATTTAGAAGGCTTTACTTCATTTATTAATTTTTTTAGGACCTGTTATTCCATTTCATCAATATACTCATTACAGATATTTGCTGTTAAATAAGAAATGTTACCTTTTCCAGGATTTCCAAATCTTTTTCAAGTGATCTGCAAATATTTAATTAAATTCACTCAATAACTCCACACATCCCAAATAATTTCCAATTGTTGGAAGTTCCGAGGATTTCATTGTCACCGTGAAACGGAAGCTCTCTCGATGCCAAATAATTACTATTAATTTACAACTGCTAAGTACAATCCGTCTAAGTACATTTCTCCAGGAATCCACTTCTTTTTGATGTTGAGAAGTCTTTATCTAATCTACCAACCGCTTTACTTTGTGCCAGACAAGTCATTATAGTTTTACTGGACTATTTTGATGTGTTACATTATGTGATTAATGAGCTTCCAATCATTAAATCCACTCAAAGATCGATTTCAATGAAAACAAATTACAGAGTTTCTTTTTAAATTATATGAAAAACTAGTTCACTGATTATTTTTCATCAAAGCGATGTAGTTAGTGCACCATTAAATTGCTTTTTAATTTTTGCAGTTAGATTTTGTTAAAATAAATAGGTATTATTTAAATTATTAGATTTCGGTTATCGTTTAGTGATCTGGCAATTGGGGGCCCCTATGGACCGCGGGGCCCTGGGCAAGTGCCCAGTGTGCCCAGTGGGAAAGAGGGGCCTGCACCTGTGACAGACATACAAACATAACTAGTATCAATGTTTACTATTACACTTTTTACTGGTATTGGAATTGACAGCTAGAACAATCTTGAAGTACTGAACAGTAAGTAGCTACAGAACAATCACGTTCTTAGCTGGTCATGTGATAAAGCAGTCAGAGTAAAAGTCTACTTTTATTTCACTTCTACGTAAAGAGATCGAGAAGCACCTTTAGTTATGCGTTGTTCATCAACTCACTCTCCGCTCCCTCTTCTACAGTGTGTCAGATATCAAGCGTACGCTACAGCTAGTGCGCATACGCACCTCATCGCTGGAATACATTATATCAGAGCTCAGTGCAGTCGATGTCGCACTGAGTTACTGTCTCTGTACAGTCTGGGAGTTCCACCGCTACACATGCACTACATCGCATTGCCGAATTTAACCCGCATGTAGTAGAACTTGACGCCTACAGTCATTGTTAAGGCATGAAGTCTGTTGTTGACTTCTGTACATTTTAAAACACAAAAACCATATCATCTAACTAGTCCAACACTGCCCCGGCTCCGCTCGGGTATATCGTCATATTTCAACCAATTTACACACAACTTTAGCAATTTATGTACCTAAATCGGGATCATGAATCACTATGGCTATTGGTGGTTTTGAGTTTAAACAAACAGACAGGCAGACAGACGCGGAGAGGGACTTTGTTTTATAACATGTAGTGATCTCTAGATCTAAACTGTTCCTACCGTTCAAACTTCAAAAAGATCACATGGTAAAAACGATGTCTATTTCAACATAGTAAAGCTAGTAAGTAGCCAACAGTTACCCATTTCAGGTTTAAGAGCTCGCTAATACATTATCCGCATGTGCATTCAACGCACGTCTCGCGCTGTCAATATAAAACACAAATGTTAAATTAACCAGCGCATTATTTACAGTTTGACAGCGGCCTGCGCCTGCGCTGCCAACCACTGTGCAAGGCTGGCAGTGCTTGGCAGCTCCGGAAGGTATAAATAGTGGTTGGTGAACGTTGACGAGTGCGCCGCCATTAGAATCAGAACATGCTTCATTGTCACATCGCCGCGTTTAACAAACGACTACTTATGGAGTGAGAACTGCGTAAGGTGCGTTAAATAAAGTACTAGCGACCCGCCACGACTTCCCACGGGTGCTATGCAATGCTTGATTTCTTCCGATGTATTGAACAATTATCGTCATATTTCAAGAAATTAACACATAAAATATCAAACTATATACAAATATTATAAACCTTCCTCTTGAATCACTCTGTCTATTGTTGAAAACCACATTAAAATATGTTGCGTAGTTTAAAACTTCGTTTAATGCTATGTAGAGAAGAAGTAGTAAATGGTTGGTCAGTCAAGGGAAAATGAAAACCGCTATTATCTGCATATGCCCCAAATTTGCACAATCAATCAATATACAGAAGTAAAAAACCATTTAAAGCAAACATTTAAAGTAGGTAGGTGTATTCTATTGTCAAGTCTGACAGTAAACTGTGAACCAATTGCATTATTCCCCCATTAACGATACCTAATAATTAGTAAAGTAAAGTAAATGTAAAGTAACAAAGCTATGTTCACGTCAAACAGAACTGCAGTGCTATTGTGTTAGAACTCACTATTAGGGTATTCTGTAACTCGATGAAAACTACGCTAGAGCCACTAAGTGAGAACATAGGTGAAGCGAACTATTTTTACGTAACTATTTTAGCGAATACCAAATACTTTTCACTTCATGTAAGTGAAATCGGAAATATCTTACAGAATTGCATACGCACGGCGCGCCGACCGCTTGGCATCGGCTACGCTCTGTTATGTATTTAAACTAATTCCACGAATAAATTGTAAGTTCCCTGCGACTACATGACTACGTAAATTAACAAGAAACACAACAACGTTGAGTAAGATAAGCGCCAAGCGGACTCTGTAATAAGCGAACAATTGGCGATAAAAAGTAAATTCGTGCGGACGCCATATTGACGTGACCGCTAAACTACACTTTATAACGTAGCGATGCTGCTGATGCGCAGGAGTGGGTTCTACTGACACTGTTTGGGTTCTGTATGGAACTATTATATTATTGAGACAAAAAAGTAAAACGTAGTTTTACCTACTTATTAAGATAAAATATCTCAAGATTCTCTCCTAAAGGATTGATTGTGTGTTAATTGTTCACCTAAATATGTAGTTGCTGCAGGTGTAGCACTCTTTCAATGTCAGTCTAAATCATACCGGATTTTCACATAACACACTTAATCCGTCCGTGTGGTGTCGGACGTAAAGAATAGCACCATCTCATATCTTCCCGTGGGTGTCGTAAGAGGCGACTAAGGGACTTACCAGAGAATGGGCAGCAGCGTTCTCTGTGCCTTTGTAACAACCATACTGCGATCGCCAACCCGTATTGCCGTAATGCGTATTGCGGTATTGCCATAATCGCCACGCTTGGCAGGCGCCAAGCGTGGCGATTATGGCAATACCCCCCCTTGGGGAGGCCTATGTCCAGCAGTGGAAGTCTTTCGGCTGAAATGATGATGACACTTAATCCCGACAAATCACATTATCCTCAGATGATGACACTAATGTCGTAGTAATTTCAATATCAGACATGTACAAAACAGCTCAACGGAAACGCACCAAACTGTGACAGTAACATCTGCGCAAGCGCATGTGTGGCAGCACTTAATAACATCATCGCAGGTGGCCCTCCCACCGACACATCACACTGCACGAAAGTAATTCCCGGCGAATTCCAAAAAGTAAGCGCAGTAAAAAGTAAAATGGGATCTCCGGCCATCTTTAAAACGCCTGAACGCAAACTTAACAAAACAAATAAGTTAATACATGAAACTGACTTATGTCACAGATGATATAACTAACCTTCTGTTAATAGGCTTTTATATTAATTTATTTTTAATTAGAATGTTTTGGATTTCTCTTCACTTACATTGTTTTCACATATAGAAGCAACAAGAATAATGTAGCCTGGATTTTGTAAAAGCTTGATTGAAAAGAGTGTCCGTGGAGTTTCTTGCTCGTTCTTCTCCATAGAGACCTACCCTACGTTTTGGAACGAGCAACTAGCTTCAATTTTTTTTTTCTTTTTTTGACTGTTCAGAAGTGCCTGCAAATGGTTTAATTGAAATAAATGCTTTGACTTTGACTTTGAATACATATTAGGTAATTTTAATAAAAAACAAATACCTTTATGTTTCTGGAATTAAACGAAACTATGCTGCAGTTGTAGTGTTGCAAATTACTCAACTTTAAGTGAATATTACAAACCTAAGCTAGCTTATTTACATGCATAATAAAAGAAAACCTATAACATTTATAAGCTAAAAAACTAAAATAATAGAGCATCAAAAAGTTCGTCACTATCGCCGCCATCAGGGAATGTGTCCAAGAGACTGGCAGCATTGCCACGTTGAATGGCAATGCTTGTCCTCTGGCCAAGGTAAAAACCAGCTTTTGGATCACGGGAACTGTCGACTAACCTTTTGGACAAGTCAAGACAAGCAGATGAGCACTGGGACCTCACGACCCAAGAGTTTCAACCCCAAACTGCTCGAAAATAAAGTTATCACCAAGGTGACTATAATTTCGCCGTTTGAGGTTTTCTGCAGCCGCAGCAGCAGCACCAGCACAGCACGCTGTACTATTAAGATGGGAAGGCGCAAGAGTATCGACGCACGTAGCGTCCCACACTAAAGGCTTAATCATCATATGCCTAGCCTTTTCCCAACTACCTATATTGGGGTCGGCATCCAGTCTAACCGGATGCAGCTGAATACCAGTGATTTACATGGAGCGACTGCCTATCGGACCTCCACAACCCAGTTACTGGGTAACACGGTACCCCTTGGTAAGACTGGTTATCAGACTTTCTGGCTTCTGACTACCCATAACGACTGCCAAACACACTAAATCTCTTAAAAAATATGAGAAAAAGGAAAAAGAAACATTTAAGTTGTGCAGACTAACGTTTTGAGTGTTCGCATAAGGGTCTCTGAACGGTATGCGCAAGCGCATATCGTGGCCAGCTCCGAACCACACAGAATACACAGATTGTGTAGCGGACGGTAATCACCATCCACCACAGTGTGGTGACCGGACATGGAACTGAATGGACCATATAGGGCCATGTTGCGGTCACTTGGTCCGGGGAGCTTTATAATATGCCGCCACCGCGCCGGCGCACAATTGTTATAATAATTATTTCGCCACAATAAAAAAGTAAATGGTTGGTAAAGCCGATCAGTGAATGGTGTAGGAGCTCATTTGTAAAGGATTACAAGAATACGAGAAGAAACAAGTACACTGGGATTAAGCTGGGTATCCACTACGGTGCGAACCTCTTGCTACCCGCGCTCCTGCAACCAACCGCTCTGATGGAGACGGTACCTCCATAAGAAACACGCATGCTCCACAAATTAATATTCAAATATTATAATATGTCAAATCTGACTTCTAAGATTGTCAGGAATATAGTAACGATAAAGTTTAACCTTTCCCAGTTCCACTGCTTTTTTTTGTTTTGCTCTTTGAAACCTCGAAAGCAGAATTTTCCTGTTATTTTTGCACATTTCCTCCGGTATGGTTGTGGAGCAGTTGCAGGAGCGCGGAGCACAAGAGGTTCGCGAACATAGTGGATACCCTGCTTTATAGTCCTGTTCAGTTCGCACACAAGTACCCATCTCTCAGGAAGTAAAGGTCTCAATCCTGCGCCCGCGCAGTTGCAGGTTACAAGCGACGCGCTACAAGCCGCGAGTGTCGAGAGACAAGCACTGCGCGTGTTCCGACACCGATACACTGCGCAGGCGCATTGCAGTACAGAGCACACAGATGTCTATGTAGCAATATTGTTGAACATTTAATAAAGAAAAATACATACGTCATACAGTACGGCAATTATACATATATAGTGCATACAAGCTATTTAGCTAGCTACTACTCTTAAGAAAAATATTATGTAACATGCATGTTTTCCATCTGGAAACTCTTCCGGAAATTAAAAAAATATGTATGTCTTATACATAACTTGGAATAAGTGGGTGACTATGTAGTCGACTAAATAACATTCTAGGTGTAATCTCATCGCTACCTTTCAGCGACAGAGTTAAATCTTCATGAGTTGCTTGGGACAAAAAATATATATTCTGTATTTCGGAGTGTTCTGGGACTCAACACTACTAATACAAATGTGTCAGAAGGATTGATAGTATTTGTTGGTTTCAACAGTTTATGGCTTCATTTTGTTTTCTGGAACTGACCACTACTGACTACATATTTGTCATTTTCATGCATTTTCCACTTTACTTGTAGTAATGATTGTCATAATGACAGATATGCAGACTTGCCCTCCTGCGCACTCAGTCTGTCCCATAGAGGGAGGAAGGTATATGGCTTAGTAGGAACGGAAGGTATGTGACTAAGCCATACCTTCACAAAATAGTCAACTCTCTAGAAAGAGAAAGAGCGACTGTGCGGCCAGTACTTGTCTCTTTTCTGTAGGTCATCCGCAACATCCGCTCCTGCAAGACTGTGGCCACTACTGACCGCACGATCGCTTTGTCTCCCTCACACTTTTCCGCCCGTATTTACTTCACAGCTGGATAGGGAACGCTCAGTCCATTCTTTATGTCTATGGTCTTGCCGATAGGATAATGCTTTCACTACTTGCACAAACTACTCTGATAATGCTGAAGCCTGAAGAATATGAAAAAGCAGCAAGTTGTACCACTAACCACCTCTACAGTGTGTGGTACAGTGGGTTACTTGTAAGGAACCCGAGTCGTGAGGAGTGGCACTTCTGACCTTTTCAGTTTCGCGTCCCGACACGAAGCAGTGATTGAAGAGTTTGCGCACGCGGCGCGAGAACTTACATTATCTAGGATAAGTAACTTGTAGTAGTTTAATAGGTATTCGAAAATTACTACTTCGGCTTCAAGAAAACGTTCCATTTCAACCGACTAACTCAGAAGGAAGGAGTTGTGTTTTTCAGGACAATGTAGAAATATATGCTCGTCTGTTCCTTAATCCCTTTGTAACCTATAATAAATGGTTTGAGAGATTTTACAGTGCGACGTAATTTTGTTATTTACAGAATAGGTATCAAAGTGGAATTACTGAAAAAGCTGTTTACCTGTGTTTGGAACACACAATACCTACTTATAACTCATCAATCAGTAAACATTCCTATCATTTTCTTGATCAATCAATATTATCTGTGTTTTCACCGAACACCTTAGTTAGCAATATCGGCGTGACGCATTGACCTAAATTTATTTCTTGCTAAAGTAACTTATAACTTATAACTTGACATTAGATTTAGTGCACTTTGGTCTACCGCGTTAGCCGGGTGTATTCTAACATTTTATAACATTTCCAACATTTTATAACATTTCATTTAACATTTTAACATTAAGTTTATTAAGTAACAGTTTGAGAGTGAATCAATAAATAGTGTTCAACATTAACTTTTGTTTCTCCTCAACAACACCGACACCTCGCTACGTACCCCGACAATCTGTGAGCAAGACTCGGTTTAAGTCCTACATCTTCAGGTATCCCTAGATCAGTACTGCCTAGATAAATAAAATGAATCAAACTAATAATTTATGATCCGCGCCCATCTATTTGATATCCGAAACAGTATCCGCACCACCGCGGCGTAAATCCATCCCCCCGACATCTGAACAGTTGCGTCTGAGAGCGCTATTTCTTGCGCCCGCGCACGCTACACGTAAATCAGGGACGCGTGAACACCATGCAACACCATAACTTATACCGAACCACGCAACGGAGCAAAACACACTTTAAACAAAACCGAATAAAGTTTAAAATTGTTTGAAATAGAATGTATAATAAAATTTATCGCAAGCAAAGTAATGAAAGGCGTAATGCGATCAAATGCGAGTAGTAGTGTGGTACTGTGGTGGTGTGGTGGTGTGGTGGTGTGGTGTGGTGGTGTGGTGGTGTGGTGTAGTAATGGTGGATGGTGGCTGCGCGGTGATGTATGCGCAGGCGCGCGTGATGCCGTGCCTGTTGCACTCTTGCGCAGATTTACAGCGCAACTGATAATGTTTTGAGATGCTGGGATACTAGTCGGTTTCGCATTGATTTGAAGATAGTGTGAAATGGACGTTTGTTGAACTTGCGCCTGAGCATGTTTCAAGGGTCACGATGTGCCAGCTTAGATATTGTTGTGAAGGCTCAGTTGTGAGCACCAATTTCACCATGGCATGTGCAACTCCGTGCTCATTTCATTGTCCCCCGTTATCCGCCAAACTTAAGCTTGCACTGCTGACCTCTGCTACACGAAACGAAATTAACATGCGCGCATAATACGCCAACAAAGTACAAAACATTCTAAGCAAATTGCGCGTTTAGTCGCGTCCGTATGCGCGGGCGCATATCGCGCATTACCATAAACACTTAGTCGGGACTTCTCGGAAGTGCTCGGCCGGCTCGGCCAAAGCCGAAAGCACTTGACAATAAAATTGAACACTTTGTACAAAACGATCAGTTCTTGCATTATTTTATGTAGATGGACAGCTGCAGCCTCGAAACTTGGGGACCTCAGATGAAAACCGACCTTACTAGGAGGTTATCAGCGACAGAACAGTTGTCTAGAGCCAAACATGGCGGACACTGGACAATGGTTCAGGATCCAAAAGACGTGGACGATGGTAGCAACAAAGAATTATTGTCGACGGCTGGGACTGTAGGTCCAACGTAAATCCAGTCTAGTATATCGTAAAGGTACAGTACACTTATAAGCGTTCTGAACTTATGAACCACTCATACCAATGATCATTCATTCTAACGATGTACAGGTTACTTTTTGTTCAATCTAACTTAAATAACTAACTACGTATATACAAAAACTAAATAAATAAAACACACGAAATCTTACTAGTGTTCAAACTGAAGGTACCGTTTCAATTGATACTTTCTGGAAATCCCAAGTATTTGGTCCCACGTCCACTTCGCCGTCGACTCGACTCGTATGACAAATGGTTACATCTGCTGATGCAATACTTGAGTTCAATGTGTTTATTGAAAGTGGCTCCGGCCGTGATCTTTATTGATCTTTTAATAAATTATGTACACAAGCAGCTATAAACTAAGCAGCTCGAGTACGCGCGACGTATTGTTATACAATTATTAACATTTAGAGAAGTGTCGCGCTGTCTTGTTGCCCAATTATTTCAAAGTCAGTTATTGAATTTACTGCGCGTGACCCGCGCGCGGGTCATACACCAATACATTACCGATGTCACCGGAATGTGGTCGTATTATTTGAGAGGTTTACGAGAGGAGTTATCGAGAGGTCGGCTGTGGCCGCAGCGCGGCGGCTGCTAAGTGTTCCTCGATAAGCGAATGTGTTCCACTAATGTTGTCCCTTGACAATGTATTTAATTGTTTAAAGTTATACTCGTGATGGTTGGCTCCCTTTTGTAACATAACTAATTGATCGATTGGGATTTAGTCCGTTTTAAAACCTGTCAATTAGCAGCATTAGTGCCTCCTGATGGTTTAAGTCTTAAAACGTTGAGGAAATAAAATGGTTATTGTGGATACCACCGAGTACCGAAAAGGAGAATAGTTCGTTAACAGAATTGAACGGAAATTAGGAAAAGAGGCAAAAAAATATTATAAGAAGCTGAGAAGGATTGGCGTTCTATGTGTAGTGTAGCGGAATTCACGGACCGCCTCTCTATTCCCCGATACATATAATCTGGGTATCTTCAAGGCACGAGTGAACCGGTTTATCCTAGGCAAGCGTGCTCCACCTTAGGCCGCATTGTCACTTTCGGCCAAACGCAAGCCTATAACAATATAAAAAAGTGTAAGTAGTGGAATACAGGAGACGAGGCACGTGGAGCAGTGACAGTATAGTTTACTAAGGCGTTTAGTTTCAAAATTAAGATAGGGCAGAAAACTGTCGTCATAATAATGGAAACCCATAATTTATGCCAAGATAATGAACTTAACATAACCTCATTTCGTAAAACAAACCGCTCCGCTCACCGATCTACACAACAGTAACGCTCATGTTCCTCACACTGTAGTCCCGCCTCTCCCTCCTCGCTACATAACATTTGTTAGGGGTGGTGCTTCAGGGCTAGCGGGTGTGCCGTAACGAAAACACTGAGTTTTTGAAAACACGTTTTAATCAAAATCAAAATGGCCGCACGCGCAATTAGATAGGAAAAATGATCGGTGCGCATTGAAAGACGTTTGGCGGCAGACTGGCGGGGGGCCCATAGTGCGACAGACATGTCAGCGAGTCCCGCCTCTTTCTTACTTACTACACAGTACAGACTATATTACATATATTTATTCTATGTTTTTTAAAACTACTGAGCGCGTCGCCAACATTCCCCACCCTAGTGCTGTCACAGCACTAAACATTTAGAGTGATAGGAGCGACGCGTGCCGCGGAGCGGCGCCACGCCCGAGAGCCCACCTTCGCTTCCACGAGTCTGATACGACCGTCCTTACCTGGGAACAACTCAGTAATACGTCCCTTTGGCCACGAGTTGCGGGGAGAGTTTGGGTCCACAATTAATACGAGGTCGCCAACTCGCAGCGACGGCTGCTCTGACGTCCATTTTCGCCTAGGTAAGAGGTCAGGTAAAATTTCCTTTACCCACCTGTGCCAGAACATGTCGGCCAACCGTTGACTTATACGCCAATGCCTGCGTAAATACAGATCGGAGCTGTCAAATGCTCCGATTACAGGTAAGTTCGACGACGTACCTAGTAAAAAATGATTGGGGGTGAGGGATTCCACGCCCTCCGGATCTACCGAAACGTGCATCAAGGGGCGACTGTTTACTATATTCTCGACTTCAGCCAGAAGTGTGCTCAACACTTCGTCCCTTGGTGCTCGCTCGAGCAAAACTACTTTGAGCGACGACTTAACGCTGCGTATCAGCCGCTCCCATGCCCCACCCCAATGGGGACTAGCGGGTGGGATGAAAGTCCAGTCCATCCCATTATTGACACCTACGTCTTTAAGTACCTCTTGATCCAGGTCCTGTATGGACCGTTGGAGTTCCTTTTCAGCGCCTTTTAGGTTTGTGCCATTGTCGGAGTACACGTGACGTGGCCAGCCACGCCTCGCTGCCATCCGACGCAGTGCCATAATCAACGAGTCCGTCGAGAGAGACGCAACAGTTTCCACGTGAATAGCACGCACCGTTAAGCAGGTAAAAAGTACACCGTATCTTTTTTCCTTGCGTCTGCCCACTGTTACTTCCATCGGTCCAAACAGGTCCAGCCCACAGTGAGAGAAGGGTCGCTGATGATGTGCCACACGAGCCTGAGGTAAGTCACCCATGCGAGGCACCAGCGGCTTGCACTTCTTGATACGGCACAGCATGCATTGCGACACCACAGTCTTCACGGTAGGTCTAAGTTTTACTAACCAATATTTTTCCCTCAGCAGGTTGACTACGGTTTCCTGATTTCCATGAGCCGCCTTCACGTGGTAGTGCCGAACGATAAGCCGAGCCACAGGATGCTGGCCGTCCAATATTACAGGCCTCTTTACCTCCATAGCGACATCTGCAGCAGCATCAATCCGGCCGCCTACGCGAAGCAAGCCATGCTCGTCCAAAAACGGTGAGAGAGTAAGTAACCGACTATTTTTAGGTAACGCCTTACCATTCCTAATAGCAGCTAAACACTCAGCGAACGACTCCTCTTGTGCGTGTTTCAATAGCTGACGCTCTGCACGCTCCATCGTCTGGACACTGTACCCGCTAACACGAATACCTTTTAATCTGTCAACAAATTTTAAAACAGCGGCTGTCGCTCGTAGAAGGCGTAGCCAAGAAGAAAATCGAACCGGATCTGGAACCGGTGAATATGCTGAGAGTTCGTGAACAACAGTTGTTACCTCCTCGCACGCCGCATTCGTCTCCGGTTGGATGACATCGATGGGCCATGACGCGTCATCCAAGAGCAGGAAACTCGGACCTGCCAGCCACTCAGAATATAAAGAAGGATTAAAGGTTTCCCTCGTAGCCAAGTCGGCGACATTGAGCTTCGTAGGGACGTATCTCCATTCGTCAATACGTGTCAATTCGTCGATCTCCCCCAAACGGTTCGCTTCAAACGCTTTATAGGTACGTGTATTGTTCCGAATCCAATGGAGAACCGTAGTGGAGTCGCACCAGAAGTGTCGACGTACTGGAGATAATCTATGTTCCTTACCAATGGTGCTAGCTAGCCTTGCCGCTAACAATGCCGCTTGAAGCTCATATCTAGGCACCGTCATTGGTTTCACAGGTACCACTCTGCATTTACTAGAAATGAAAGAAACATGTATATTACCTTTTGTTTCCCAGCGCCAATATGCTACGGCGCAGAGCGCTTTAGTAGAAGCATCACTAAATACATGTAGATGTAAGTTATTATAAGCGGACTCGCTCGTAGCCGTACTCGTAGCAGTGCTATCGTCCGCTACGTTTTCGTAGCCCGTAGTACATGGCGGCGTAGCACTGTGAGATGTGAGCCGCGCTTGTGGCGGTGCGGGAGTGGGGACTTCCATCTCGCTTGCGCACGCTACCGTGACGTCAGCCGCAGCGCATGCAGACATGGCGTGACACCTTGGAATGCGAATTGTACTGATAACATTAATTAAGTCAATCCATTTTACCCACCTTTCGTAAATGTTATCAGGAACGTCATCGTCCCATCCAATATTCAAGCGCCAGGTATCCTGAAGCAGGATTTTACCCTGAATAGTGAAAGGGGCGAGAAATCCTAAGATATCAAAAATAGACATAATAACCCTTAGCATAACCCGTTTTGTGGGTCGTTTGTTACCCTGTGTGATATCTTTTGGGATACGCTTTAGCGACACATCAAACCCAAGCACATCGTCTCCAGGGAACCAAATAAGTCCCAGCGTTCGCTCACCTCCGTATTGCTGACCGACTTTGAACTTTACTGCGGTAGTGCCCAACGTTTCTTTTGGAATACTGTTTAAAACCGCGACGCTATTGCTCGTCCAGTTACGGATTTCAAACCCACCGGCTCTGTGAATGTCACTAATATTACTCACCATATCAATAGCAGTACTTTCGTCCGGTAAACTATCTATGTAGTCGTCCATGTAGTGCGAATGGTAAATAGCATTGACTGCGGTCGGCAAGGATGACTCATAGCGGTGTGCGTTTTTGTTTTTGATAAATTGAGCTACAAATGGTGAACAATTAGCTCCAAAAATTAGAGATGTCATGGTATATGTTTTGATGCTTTCTGTAGGGCTACTTCTCCACAGAAACCTTAGCGCGTGCTGATCCTCGGCGTGAACTTTAACCCTAAGGAACATGTCTTTTATGTCACCTGTTACTGCGATTTTATTTTCCCTGAAGCGCAGCATTATTCCAAGCAGTGATGACAGCAGATCAGGTCCTGTGAGTAAATAGTCATTAAGGCAGGAACCATTTACCTTCCCAGCAGCGTCGAAGACCAGCCGAAGCTTGCTTTTGTTTGGGTTGTCAACACCGAAATGGGGTAAGTACCACGTATTCGATGTGACGTCATTTACCACCAGTTCGCGCGCGTAACCATTTTCCAACAAATGATGAACGCGTTCCTCATACCTTTTAGCGAAACCTGCATCCTTTTCCATTTTCCTTTCAATACCTTTCAGCCTTTTTAGTGCGTTAGGGTACGAGTCCGGCATCGTGCGACCTGGCTCCTTCCAAGGTAAACTTACGTACCAGCGTCCGTCAACGAGCACCGCTGATCGCTCCAGCTGATCGATGGCGCGCAAATCGTCAACATTCTGGCGCGGCTTACCAGACACACCCAAGGCGTCCAGTGCAAACGAGTGGCGAACCTCATCGTGGATGTCTTGAAGTAGTCTATCACTCGACAAAGTGTCACTTACCTCCTCGTTCTCCGTGATGGTCAGCGCGGCCTCAGCGCCGGGGGCGCGGTCGCCGGCGGCGGCCCGGGCGGTGGCGGCACTCCGCCTCACGCACACTTTACCATGTATGCACCAACCTAGGGGGGTGAGTGTGGCGGACGGCTCATTTACACTACCTAACTTTATTTTTAAAGGTACAATTAAATCGTAATTGTCTTGACCAATTAGTATTTCAGGCTTTAAATCTGAGGTACACAATATTTCTTTAATTTTATTTAGATGAGAATACTTATTGCAATCGATAACAGATAACTTTTGAATTGGTAAATTTAATTCTTTTACACAACGCATTCTTATATTATTATGTAACCTATCATTACATCCAGCAATGTCCACTTTCACAACAGTAGATTCGCATACCATCGCATCATTGTTCCACGCTCCGCGCACTGAGAGCGTCTCGCGGCGGCCGCGCAGCCCGACCCGCTCGGCGAGGCCTGCGCTTATCAGCGACACACTCGATCCGTCATCGAGTAGCGCGGTGGCGTTAACGATACCGTTAGGTCCGTGCACACGAATAGGTAACACTTTCAATAACACTTTATTGTCACACTTGTCACTCGCGTTAATGTATGTTATTGTTTCCGAAGCCGCCGGCGCCGGCGCCTCGGCTTGTTCCACGTTAGCCGACGTCGTAGTACTCGAAGTCGACGCATTGTTGTTATCACCGCTGGGGCGCTCACGTTGTTTACTCGTAGAATAATGCAGGAGACGATGATGTTCTTCATTACAGCCGTCCTTATCGCACACGGGAGCTGAACACGTATTTCTATCGTGTTTGCAAATAAGACACTTGTAGCACAGGCCGTGTTTTTTTACATATTGCCACCGTACTTTACGTAGTGCTTTCTTAAATTGTTTGCAGTCGCTGAGATTATGTACCGCTGCGCGGCAAAACAAACAATTAGCGTTACGTTCTTCCTGTTGAACTAGCACGGTCTGTGTGCGTGGGCATGTACTTGTTTTATTTTTCGGATGCTGGTCACTACGAAATGAAGTAAAAATACTTGCAGTGGTGGATATCTTTACAGCTTCTTCATTCAAAAAATCAGATAAAATCACCAACCTAGGTTTTTTTCCTTCGGTGATCATTTTGTAGCTGTAGTCAGACCACTTGGAGATAAGCACTGTGGGGAGCTTGGATAAAATTATCGAGACGATGTTGACGCCGTGTAGGTACTCCTCACGTCCGACTGCTCGTACTGCTTCTACTACATTTTGCACTTTCACAGAAAACGCGACAATATCCTTATGATATTCCTGTTGTAGGGACTGAAGCTTCTTTATATCTTGGAATATTCTGGAAATGATGCAGTCGGGGTTACCAAACCGTAGCTCCAATGTCGATATCACTTTGTCAGGCGACGTGGCGCTTATGAACAATGCGGTGACTGCATCTTTTGCTTGCCCTCGTAGGCATTTTCGAAGCCTCCACAGGTTTTCTTGTGGCGTGAAATTACACAACGCCGTTGACTCATCGTAGGCTTGTTTGAACTGAAGCCAATCTAACTGGTCACCTGAGAATTCAGGTAAATCTCTCGGTGTGCTCATGCGGCTGAGCAAACTGGCTTGAGGCACGTTGTTTGCACAGTTAGTGGAGATATCCTTTAAAGCACTTGCCAACATATGAACCGCGTTGTTAAGCACAGTCACGGAGTCGCCGGGAGGCGGCGGCGGCGCTGCGGCGCGTGGCCGGCCCGCCACGTGCTCGGCGCATGGCGACGGTACTCGTGCGTGCAGCTCGCCCGTTTGATTACCTCTCTCGGGGGCTTGCTGCTCCATTAGGGGTTCTTTGTGGTTGCTCTGATGGATTACCCAATCTTCTAGGTCTCTTTGAGGAAGCTCCTTCCCATCAACTAGTGAACTGTAATCCAACTGTTCTTCCTCATCGCTGAGCGCTGCCAATTGGGCATCTAGGTTTTGGTCAATGAGCGCGATCTGAATAGCAGCTTTTTGTTTAGCGGCTTCCAGCTGCAACTCTTTTTTCTTCCTTTCTTTCGAAGATGACGACGACGATTTCGATTTGGTTGGCATTTTCGAGACGTGAGGCAGCGGCTCCGACTTTATGCTGCTTCCCGGCACTTCGGAAAACAACCGTTGCGGCACAATATTCTCGAGCCGGTCAGCTTGCCTGACGCGCTCAGCCTCAGCTTGAAGCACCTTTGCCCTCCGCGTTTTTACGCCTGGAGTGTGGATCATAATAGATCGGGCTCGAAGTACCACTTTGATAGGGGTGGTGCTTCAGGGCTAGCGGGTGTGCCGTAACGAAAACACTGAGTTTTTGAAAACACGTTTTAATCAAAATCAAAATGGCCGCACGCGCAATTAGATAGGAAAAATGATCGGTGCGCATTGAAAGACGTTTGGCGGCAGACTGGCGGGGGGCCCATAGTGCGACAGACATGTCAGCGAGTCCCGCCTCTTTCTTACTTACTACACAGTACAGACTATATTACATATATTTATTCTATGTTTTTTAAAACTACTGAGCGCGTCGCCAACAACATTACATGATGTATATTACTCACTTCATGGAACATTTCATTCTCAGGCAATTTGTTTCCGATGTCGGCGACCCTCCGTACATGGCTTTATGATATCTCTTCAACGTTTTTATTTTATCTCGTGTATGTGGAGACAATCACAATATTATTATTGTCCAAGGCGGTGTGTCGTGGAGGAGTAATGTTGTCTCGCTTCACAGTGCTGTGTGGTATGAGTGTACGATGCGGTGCGGCGCAGTACGGTGCGGTGCGGTGCAGTACAATGCAGCGCGGGAGGGAGGCAGAGGTGTTGGTACTGGTAATAAAGATTAGTGTTTCGCTAACGAGTCGGTCGGTAGCCATGACGGACAGATACATTTGTGAGCAATCTCGTTGTGATCTTGGATTTGTCAACACCTTATGTAGTGTGTTATATCGTCGACATCATTTCGGTACTTTAACGACACTCCGCCACATTTAGTGGCAGTAAACACTTTGACCGCTGATCATCTTCCCCGGATAGTGCGCGGACTGATCGTTTTATATCTCTGCTACACTTTAAAACATTTTTACAGTTAACGTCAACAAAATACCAACGTTACGAAACACATTAGTTGGTAATGAGACCGCAAAGGGCATCAACCGGGCATCGAAGCTGCTGCCTTCGCTAACAGTTCAGAAGCCTTACACTTGTAATCTTTACTGGATCTAAACGGGCACTATTAAGTGTCGCCGCTACGTTTATTTCGTACATAAATGGTGCTCTCTTCTGTATAAGTCCATTCTGTCCCTCTAAAGAACAATAACGACCAGTTGACAGCGAACTGTCGAACAGTTTTGTAACTATTAGATGGTGCGATAAAACTAATATTCAATCATGTTTTATTGTTCAATAAATAAAAATGACAAAACTCTTAATAAATACGTAGATAAGCTTTTAACGCAACACTAAACCTATCAATATCTGATAAGTGCGTCCCGGCCGCAGCATACGGCGTACGTACTGCGCTCGGGAGATCGGTATCATGATGTATGGCGGTGGCGTGCTCCGACATATCTCCCGATTGTTTTAGCGTACTAGTCGGAATCAATTACTGTGGACGGACGGACGGACGAGGGTCACGAGCTGGCCCGAGCGCCGCCGGACGCGCCCGATCTCTGCCGAAGATATGCGGACTCTTGCGATTTATTTATAACGTGCTCCGTGATCGATTGCCGTACGTTTAATACGTTTGAGCTGTGTATCCGCTTGTGTTACCGACAGACGCAGCTTTGTCATATTTTATGGACTTTCGGTCCTCGAGAGTTATGTTGGATCATCATCTTCCGAAGTGGTTTGTATAATCGCTTATCTGTTTATGAAATTCCACTTAGAGAATTAATGACGTTTCATGTAAACATCTAGTTGGTTGGGTCATGTTAGTGCAAAACCATACGAATATTTTATAGACAATAACACCAACATTTTCTGCACCCTTCATTATAAAATAACTACTAACAAATAACACCACTTGCTCTTCCACAATCGGTTAAAAAGAATGAATCGTTCACACGAGCTCACGAACGAGAACAAAAAAGCTTGGATAGGAATGGGGCGCGCGAAGGCTGCGGCGATCGGTCACAGTTCAGACCGCGGCGCGCGGCTGCGCAGGAGTAGGTAGCCTGTTGCCACGGACTCGCCTGCAGAAGGTCCACTTCTAACGAAGCAGAAAATGTGCTAGCCCGTGACTCCCAGTGGCATGTCCACTGAGAAACACAAACCGACACGCGAATTTGTTGTCACCAGGATGTAAAAGCTGAGAAGTATGAGATATTTCTACCATGATCATTAAGTGTAACCACCTCCTGTCTATTGATTTGATCTTCCATTAGTTGTATTCGCATCCACTATCAAGCTGTGGTCGTCAATATCGATGTCATGCCACGTCGCCACGTCTTCATACGTTTCGATCTGATCGGTGGCACATTTTTGGTGATGCATATTAGGAGGGCACAGCGCCTTGTGAGTCCAATATAATAACGCATACAGGGCACTGTTGGGGCTGCCGCGACACTGCAGCGCATCAGGGATGTTCGCTGAGGCACGTAAAGATAACTTCTATGCTATTGTTCGAAAGCGTATCGCATCCCTGATGTGGCGGGTGCGTGGCAGCGCCAACAGGCTCCTGATGACCGTAGCAGATAAGACTGACGGCCTTATAATTATTATGGAAGCACTGGACGAGGACGCCAGGGTTGCCTTCAAACCGTGCCAGAAGTAGTGTGTATTATTGGGTATGTATTATTATTGTGAGTGAACTCTAGACATGTTTGAATTTATTAATTGGCAGAAGTATATGTACTAACACTAGTTTATAAGTTGTTTATGTCATTACTAACCATATTGGATTGTACTGATAATTTCCGCCTAAAGACGTCCACTGCTGGACACAGGCCTCCCCAAGGGGGGTTTTGCCATAATCGCCACGCTTGGCAGGCGGATTGGCGATCGCAGTATGGTTGTTACAAAAGCACAGAGAACGCTGCTGCCCATTCTCTGGTAAGTCTCTTAGTCGCCTCTTACGACACCCACGGGAAGATATGAGATGGTGCTATTCTTTACGTCCGACACCACACGGACTATACGTACTGATCTGACAAATAAATGATAATAACAATAATTAAAGTTCTTTAATGAAGTGGGCCTTCTTACAGTTTATTGTGATTGCGATGGCTCCCCAACAGTGCCCACAGCTCGAGGCCGGCCCCTCCCTGCGATGGGCGCTCCACGTAATGGCGTGACCTTCGGGTCTGCCTACCTACAGCCTGCTACAGATCGCGCGCTCTCACAAATGAATTGCATTGTCGGTGCACCGCAGAGCAGCGCACTTAATAACGCAAACGGTAATGGTTTTACATTAACCGCAGAGGTTACAAAGTTGGAAGTCGAAAAAATATTCATGCGAAGTTCTTGTGATGAGCACTGCTCCGGTTCTGTAGTGCTGCCACAATAACTGCAGGCTTTGTGGTGTGGGATGTGCAGTTGTTATAATAATATAAACATTGCATTTACTGTTTATTGCAGAAATGGTTCAATATCTAGTAAAAACGAATGGAGCTCTAAACTCTGAATAACATTTATATTTCTATTGATATTTCAATCTTGCAGTACACACATTTACTAGTAGTGTTAAGTTGTATTATGAAATGGGAGCTCACTTACTAACTGATGAAGTTGTCTCTTAAAGTTTTTCTTCTACAAAACATACAACAAGTCGTTAATACTGTATGTACAGTGCGGTCCACAACAGACAATGTCTCTCCTCTAACAGGTGTGGCTGTGGCCGACACTCTCCGCTAATGTATGTAAATATTTCCGTAGACAATACGATCTGTCCGAGTTCCAACAGTGTCACACAAGTCTCTGCTGGACAGCTGACTAGTTCCGCCCGAAGGTTAACAAAACAGCTTCGTTCAATAAAATATTGGTGGTAATGACATGATCTGCTCCATACAAAATGTTTAGATTCTTTTGTTTCAGCAGCTCAAAGTCTGGATTTGGATATGTGTCTGGATGAGTGCAATAGGCTCGTTCTCTATCATACAGAAGTTATTCAAAATGTACAAAATATGTAATATATACGTATGATGACTATCACTTTGAATGTTAAAGTTATGATATTTGAATTTAATTTAAAACCGAAAGGTAATTCATGGTATACAGTACCAGTGTTGTACATGAAGCGACTACCTATCTGACTTCCACCACCCAGTTTCTGGGTAACACGAATACCTCTTATTGGTAAGACTGGTTGTCAGATTTTCTAGCTTCTGACTACCTATATCAACTGTCAAAGATCTATGAATGACAGCCGGGACTAACGGCGACTAATTTACGTGCTTTCCGAGGCTCCGCGGGGTCTCGGTTTGAATGGATAGTCACACATTCACAAACCGACCAACTTTGCCACGAGCTCCTAAACCACGTCCGCTATGAAACTGAAAGACAAGTAGTTTATAGGTAGATGACGTCCGCTAAAAAGATGGCTATTACAACATAGCCGAGCTAACTGGCACGCGAATGTTTTCGCGAGAAAAAAAAGGTTTTTTTCTTTTTCAAAAGTAATTTAGTTCTTTGTATGGAGTTGGCCACACCTGAGTGTAGCTGTTGGTAGGTCAGTACCTCCCATATCTCTGTCGGAGACAATACAGCCATGTTCGTTAATGAAGTCAATCGCTGTAACACGATCGTTCAGCGCAGGCGCAGACGTCGCTGATGGACGGACCGGCGGACATCGTATGTAATGATATACTAATGTTGCTCGCGGCCTGTTTTGTACAACATGTATTCGTGCAGTGATTCGGTTACAAGAATTGTTTATTATTGTCGATTTCTGAAATAGAAAATCGATTGTATGTGATTGTTGTTGTGTGATTGTGTGTTGTTGTTGTTGACTTTATTATCTTCTACGTCATTCATTTATCTTATTTGATCAATTGTACACGTTTATCTGACGCAGTAAGACGCATAGCAAGCAAAAAATGCGCCCGAAACGATAAAATGTAAATGTAGTTGGCAATCAAATAAATAAATACAATTTTAAAGCAAACCATAAACAAGAGACCTGCTATTATTTTCGTTTAACAATAATATTAAAAAGATTTAAACAAATTACCAATCGACTGTTGGAACACGATGTAACGACCAACTCGCTAATTAATTGTTAAGAGCGGTCGACCGGTCGACCGACAACGTAAGATAACCGCCGACAATCAGCGAATAATAACGTCCTTAATCACCTGCAACCGCGACGTGGACACGCCCGAACATGCCCGAACATACCCGGACGCTATCCGAGTATACCCGAACCGGCTCGTGAAGTCGCCGAAAGGAAGAAAAAGACCCAAACAAAACATAAAGAGAAGCAATAAACGTTAATTAAACGATTGCAGCAAAAAATGTGATCACAATCCTACGAGTACATGACAATTTATTTTATGACACTTGTTCCTAACTCTGATTTTATGGCCTATAAAATAAACGCTAAAAAAACTAGACCGAAATATTTTAAATTAAATCAATAACCTGTATTCTAAAGACAATAAAATACTATGGTTTATGTCGTTTCTTCGTAGTCGCGTGAAATTATAGTAAATGTTTATGACGGAGCTCACGAAAGCGGTGAGGCCTGAGCGAAGCGGCCAGAGCGGAGCGAGCAAAAAGCTCGCGTATCAGCAATAAACCGCACGACTATAAAATGTTATGGCGCGGGTTAAAAGTAAATCCGGTTCTCGCTGAGTCAGCGTACTGGCTCGCTCCCACGACGCGCTCCTCACCAGATGCAGGGACCACTAGATCTCTTCTGATTTTACTACAAACACACCTAACGTATGCCCTCGATTTTACTTGTTATACTTAAGTCATTTTAAGCTTTTCATTTCGTATTTAGCAATATTTTGAAAGTCCACATGGTCTCATTCAGCAGAAATCTTTAATTACTGTATTGTGAGTTGTAACGAGTCGCATCGTCAGCCTGTGTATGTGTGTGTGTGTGTGAGAGAGAGTACACAGGGAGCGTCGTTTGCTGATTCGCAGATCGATCTGTTCCAGGAACATTTTAAACGGCATTGCAGTAATAAAGTGGAACTGTTTTAATAGGAAAACCTGAGTTGTTTCCTTGTAAATCATTGCGTTAGTGTCCTGCTTTGTATAATTAGGTACTACGCACTATGTTACAGATTCCCATTCACGATTTCCTTGTATTTCTGTCTGACAATTAATATAGTTTCCGAGAAAATCGCGCATGACACACAGAAGATAGTATCGCGGTGTTTAGACTAATTCGTTTAGTTCCGCCGCCGGCCGCGCCGCGTCTCCACCGCGCCGCCATTACAGATCCGTTTAGCCAATTGAGAGATAGCAGATAACATCACTACTTTAATGTGTCCGCTAAGAATCACGGCTAATTTAATCTGTACAAGTTTCGATAAGCCGACGTGACGTGACAGCCAGACGAAAATATTTATTGTTATTATAGGAACAGTGTGCACACGATCGTACCGTTCTCATGCGATCGGCAGGAAGTGTGGAATGCCACGGGTGAAGGCGATGCCTGTGCACGAGTATGTCTCGACCTCGGTATTCATAATAAGCGACAGAAAGAGCTCTGTTGCCAAAGCTCTTTGTCCAAGCTCACCTGTGGCCGCAGATTCTCTGTGTTGTTATGTTCGAATTCATTGTGGGTCCTTGAGGAACCAATTGGTCCGCGATCCTGCATTGAGCAAAACGTCATCCTGGCGACGAGAGTCACTATAGAACTCCTATCTCTTCTTTATACATTTTCCAAAATCAACCGAATCGATAACGAAATAAAACCAAATTCCTTAACGAACTTCACGGTTTTAAATCTTTAATAACCGTAACTTTACGAAGAGTTAACCAAATGAATTCTGTTACACTTTAAACTCCATTTTAATTGTTAAATCGGCGTGGCAAAGTGTGATGGCTGTACAACACGTACACATTATGTATATGTATATATATGAGTACAATTAGTGATGGTGTCTGAAGTAATTACTAGTGTTTTTATCTGTGTGTGTTCACGGTAATCGGATTAATGTGGCGGCACCACAAAGCGATCGTAACGTGCGCCCGCGCATAGCAATGCGTTGGTTGGTGAATAGTTGTGTCATACGTTTGAGTTGCTGTATTGATCATTTATTTATTTTATGTATTTATCATAGTGTTTCGCAAACTATTTACTTGTTGTTTTGAAAAAGTTGATCTCAAATTCTTGAACACAATCATACTCACAGGTCAGTCATCGCAGTATGCTCTCTAGATCATGCTGCAACTGCGACTGTCCTCGTGGCTTCGTGATCATCATCTCCATCATGTCATCACAAAACACAGTATAATTATGGTAGAGTACAGTAAGGCTGTTCACTTTTTGATTGAGAATATGATCAAGAGATTTATTCTCAACCTTATTTTGTCATTTCCTTGCCTGTAAATGATTTCTAACTTATTGTTAACTAGCTTTTGCCCGCGACTTCATCCGCGTAAATATCGGTTATCGTGGATGCAGACAAAGTCGCGAATTATAAAGTAGCCTATGTCCTTCCCCAGGGTACAAGCTATCTTTGTGCAAAATTTCATTAAAATCAGTTTTGCCGGTTCGTCGTGAAAGCGTAACAGACAGAGTTACTTTTGCATTTATAATATTAAAAGTATGGATTTGCACTGAAATAGGTTTAAACAATCAGATAAAGGCACAATTTATGTCTAAATAGAAATGTCGGCCAACAACTTAGCGATCAGCATCCGATTAGCCGATACCGAGAAATATAATTATATTTGTCAAAGTATAAAGTAAGAGCTTAAGTAAAGATTAAGTTTTTGTTAAGTATTGGTTCATTCGTGTTCGGCGAGTTAAGTGGTGCGGTCATTACAGCTAATACTTACTTCGTAGAGCAGCTTAAGTCTGTCTAGACAGAGAGCATGCAGAAGTGGAGCATTCATTACCGGACATGTTCATACTTAATTGCCTAAATTGAGTAGAATTAATTATCTCAATAATGTACGCTCGGTATGGACTTATAGTTGTGCATTACGTAATGTTTGTAATACGTAATTATTTCTGTTTCAACATCATGTCAACCTTCACACGCCCACTGGTGGGCAAAGATCTCCCCAAAAAGGGGGGGGTTCAGCCGTAATCGCTATGCTTGGCTGTTGCATGTTGGCGATCGCAGTAGATGTTATGGTACTGCTGCTGTTCATCCTCTGGTCAATATCCCTCTGTCGCCTTCTACGACACCCACGGGTAGAAATAGGGTGGTGCTATTTGCGGCAACTCCTACAACTGCAACTCCTTTAAGTCAGTATCAACAGAGGTGACCACCCGACAAGCGCTGAAGCAAAGAAACTCTACAAGTCCCGTATAAACGATTGAACTCTCTTGAATCCCGCAACGAAATTAATCAGAAAAGAACAGCGCAAGAGTAAGAAGAAAATATATTTTTCACTTTTTTCCCAATGTTTCTTTTATTCCATGTAATTTGCTGCAATACAGTTTTTGGTAATCACTTCTGACCCTTTATTTTTTCAACTGGTACAGGCACTCAACAAAGAGCAGCAAATCAGTGTTGTACAGAAACACTGAGGTTACGTAACAATTCCTTTGTGTCGGTAACACGATGTTACCGACTGCTGGCCATTCTTTATTCCTGATCGCGCCGGAATTCTGAACCGCATTAAAGCTATTTAAAGAGCTGCGGACAAAGAGTTGCGATACTCAGCCACTCAGCAGACGAACTAAGAAAGTTCACTTCACACAACGTGTGATAACGAGGACGTCTCCTCATGGAGGCCGAACACGACGAACACATCATTGATTCTCATGAACATTACAGGTGAGCTAGTTAGCCGCTAGCTACCTGATGATAGGAACTCATAGCTCACTTCAACCTCACTACATCGACGGAGATACTTACAGAATAGTAGAGTTTGAACAACAACAGTTGCCCTTCCGATAACTTCCAAACTGATTTCTGAAAGGTTTATTTATAAGTAGTACAGTTTATAAGTTTATACCTACCTAGGTTAGGTATTCTACAAAGTAAACTTCACGAAAAAAACGAAGACCCGAAGACTGAGACAAGGTGGCGGTGTCTCCACAGCTAAGCGGTTCTAGGAGTGGTCTTTCTGTGCTTGATTGTGTAGTGGCATGCGCAGGCACAGCGCTCGGTGCGCATGCGCCGATCTCAATTATAGATAGCAGTAGTTACATACACCGACCGCCGCGGTACAGACAGGTACACGTGTATTGAAGGAGTTTAGGAGATGAAGTACTGAATTAGTTGAAGCATCATGCCGGCAGGGATCCATCATTACTGAAGTAGACTAACGCGCAGTCATTCACAGAAAATGGCAAATTATTTTCAGGCGAACTCTTTAGGACAAGTATGTCTTCTATTATTCGCCTCCTTATGCAGATCTGCTGGCAGAAATTTCTTAAGAAATAAGCAGTACCTACCTATATGTACTCATATTTTATAATGTTTTTTTCCTGTGTTGTCTATTGTGTGTACATAAATAAAACAAATAAAATCTACTTAAAACCTATAAATGGATGATGGCGGCAGTTAACAACGAAAAAAAAATTTTGCCTACGTATAAAAGACTGACGTTGTAGACTTGTCTGTGCGACTGTACCGTCGCATAGTAGAGAGGCTTCGCAGCACCCCACAGAGAGACCCCGTGACCCCCCGCGCCCCCCGCGAGCACTATTTGGGGGCCAGTGTACAACAGGATGCTGTAGAATGTGGAGCAAGGCCCACTCGGCTCCATGTTTGCGCTCGCCTACAAAAGACATCAACGCGCTCTTTGTGCGCAATCGTTGTGTTTGCATTGACTTGAAATGAAAGTTAAATATTGAATGTCACGATGTTATCTACGTTATTATGATTATGGAACAATGTGCAATGTGTGATGTGTGATGTGGCCGCGGAAGCCTTCATAACATGTAAGGAGTATGAAGGTTTATTGTCAGTTAATCGTAGCATTGACTGAGTACTTAATGACCACGTTAGCAGAAGGCGCTCGACACTCAATACTTTATAAGATCATTGGTTAGGAAATCTTGTGCAAGAAGTAATGATAATAACAAACATTTAGTTTGTAACCAGCTCCATATTCTTGTTAGTAACAATGTTTAACGACACGGTTGGCGCAGTGGCTAAGCGATTCGCTGATGCACTGCGTGTCGCAGGTTCGATTTCCGCCAGAACAAATATTTGTCTGTCTTACAGATAGTTGTTCCAGGTCTAGCTGATTGAGTTGATATAAATTTGTAAATGCGCTCACGTTATAATATAAATAACATATTATATTATAAACAAAATTGTACTTTAAAACTAACGTTAGCTTAGGCAAACAAGATTAAAATACAAGGATTAAAATACCATCACCCATCTTGGCATCATGGCGGGCTCTCACCGATCTACAAAAACACCCAGTACAGTGTTGTACGAACAAGAGTGAGTAGGGAGGCGCATCTTATTCTAACAGCAGCGGCGAAGTGCGCCTCAGCAAACATCACTGACGCACTGCCGCACTACTCCATCGCCAGCCGGAACAGTACCTGAGAGTATTGTCATATAGCACACGCAGGTCGCTGAATGCGTGCTGCAAATAACTGTCCCACAAGCTCATGACTGATGTAATGTAAAAAAATGATAATAATTGTATTACATTACTGGCAAAGCATAGCGCACTATTTTAATGTATAACATATTTTTTATGTAAATATCTATGTTTAACAAACAAATAAACTACCTATTCTATTCTAGGCTGCAGTTGTAGAAAGATTGACAAAATGCTTTTAAATGCATGATTGACGACACGGTTGGCGCAGTGGCTGAGCGATCGACTGCTGCGCAGCGTGTTGCGGGTTCGATTCCCGCCCAGGGTAAACATTTGTGTGATGAGCACTTGAGTTTGCCTTGTGTCTGGGTGTTGTTTATCTATTATATGTATGTATTTACAAAAAAAAATGTATTTGTGTATGTATATCAGCTGTCTGACACCCATAGTACAGGGTCTCCCTAGTTTGGGGTCAGATGGCCGTGTGTGAAAATGTCCCCACATATTATTATTATTATTATTATTATTATTGATGATAACCGAATTCGTACACCTGCGGGCAGCATTTCACAGCGGACAGTGACCTGCGTACCTTCTCAATGTCTACATCATCACTTAAACCATCAGTGACCCAAGCTTTTCAATTTAGCCACATAATTTGCCCTGTTTACCACTAAAAGCTTGACAGTGCGTAATCAGCTAAACCTTGACTTTTTCAAAAGTGATTAGTTTTACTGTTGTTCATTAGTGTTAGTAATTTATATAATCCTTTAACTCTTTCAATTTTCTGATTGTTGTGCGTGTTTCTTGTGATCTCTATAAATTATTTATTTCTTGCCGTGAGAACCTGTAATTGGCTTTATGTAACTTACTCATTTTCTGTATTTCAATATTTGTTTAACTATTCGTTTTCCATGTGAATAAATAAATAAATTAATTAATTAGTGAAGCGACACATTCGGAAATGCCGAGTGAGAAAAACCACATGCTTTAAATAGCAATAGTTCACTCTTGTCAACATTATACAAGATCTCATGAGTCACCGCATATGATTCACATATGAACACCAGCCTCCTCATGGCACTGACTGATGGACACGGCAACACAATGGTGTCCACTTCTTCTTCTTGGTGTGTGTCGGTGGGATCTGTAATCCTAAGTATGATGCAGTACTACAAGTCACATCCGAGTGGCAGGTGTTCCTGGGGTTGAACAAAGCAGGGTGGCGGTGGGTGATGTTCCTCTCACAACTTGCATCTCACCGAAAATGGTCGGTCCTGTATGTCTATTCGGTTACAATCTCCCTCGGTGAACACCTAGGTGAAGTGAGTTATCATCCGTTCCGATACTAGGGATTTACAAAACACTACAATCGGATGACAGCTCAGTGCACCTAGGTGTTCACTGAGAGAGATTGCAGAATAGCACTGCTATTGTGTATTTGTAGAGGGGATGTCGGGAATCGGTCCAATATTTTAAAATAAAACATTGAACAAATCATGTCGAACAGCTACAAAACAAGGAGCTGTAGAGCGGACAGCCGGTGGTCCTTAATGCGCAGGCTCTAGGTAGAGCGTGTCGGTCACAGCCGGCGGCGTGCCGGCTCCGAGCCGGCCGGGATTACACGCCGACACCTCGTAGAGCCGCACAGAAGCCTTCCCCGAACGCTGTTGACACCTAATACCGTGAAAATGGCCCATTTGTAGAGTCCGTTCTGCACGTAGAGCCGGGAGAGCTCGCTTACCTGATGTTATGGTTTAATTGAGACGAATTGGGAATCGTAATGGGTGGTAGCCGGTGGTGGTGACGGACTCTGGGACTAATGCTATGAAATGAGCTATTGTGTTCAACATTGGAATAATTACAATATAAGTAGTTTAAGAGTTTTATGTGAAACAATATGGCGGAGTAACAGAAGATGTCTCACATCGTAACATATGAGCCGGTCCTTAACGAACACTGAACTGTTCTCCGTCTCTACAATGATATTTACAGTGATATTCAAGTCACATAGAGACTCTGATACTATATAATAATATATAGTCAGAACTAACCTCTCAGTGAACCAGAAATCTCGTCACGATAACTTACGAACAGTAATCCTTCTGCGCCATGCATCTCTACAGTTGGTACCTGCGCGGGCGTAACACAAAGACTTGCAATTAACCACAATTAGCAATCAAGCGATGATCATACACACACACACACACACAATCGCAGTGGCCGGGATGCGCACGCGCAGCCCTCTGTTACAAAAGGAAGAAAATTACAAACTCAACGAAGAATTATGTTGAGACGATGCAATGTTATGGGTTTAAGAGTTATTGTAACGAAATTGTACGTAGTACAGCATGGTCTAGTTCATAATATAAGTGTAATGATGTAGAATGCGCACGGCCGCCGTCATTCACAGCTACATATTTGTTGATAAAACTGATTAAATTCCATAAAGCGCTACAGCTATCTCTACCAAACTCTACCACTTTACAACGTACGTACTCAACGCACCGGAGTTAAGCTAAAAATATGTAACTGTAAGAACTTTACAATACGTAGAGCACAAAGCGTTTGTGCTGCGGCGGCGGCGGTAGAGTCGCGATCACTGATCAGTTTAACAAAGCGTATATAGAGGTGCTTGCTACTACTGAAATTGTTGTTTTGTATTCCCGCCGATTTGTGAAACTAAAATCTATGCTAAAGTTATTTTTCACTTTGTAGTTTTTAAAGGCAGTAGTGTTTTATTTTTATTTTCGCTTTCTAATACCTACCTTTATCGTTAAACATCGTGAGGAGACCTGGATTTATAAAGAATATAAGTCTCAAATCGCCAATCCACCTTGGACAAGCGATCAATTCTCGTGCCGTTTCGAATGAACAATACTGTATGCGCTCCACTTACTGCTTCAGTATTTCTACTTATTTTTCTTGTCACCGCTACGACCAAAAATGAATCCTAACGTTCAAGCTACCTGCCCACACCTGTTCATACCTGCCCATACCTATTCATACTTGTTCATACCTACTCGTACAAGTGCAGCTGAACAGCTTCTACGAAAGTCAATCATCATGAAGAGTTATGCATGTCGTACAGCACTTGAAGCACCGAAAGTATCGAATACTTATAATGTGCAATCGAGCTACGTTTAAACACTGAGGTTAACATTACTACATATTACAAAACTAAGTCCCCCGTCGCGTCTGTCTGTCTGTTCGCGATAAACTCAAAAACCGAGCAGGACAGGCATAGACAGTGATTCATGAAGTAGGTTTAGGTGAACAATTTGTTAAGATTTTGTGTAAATTGAATGAAATGACGCTAATACCAGTGCAAAGCGGATCATTAGCTATTGATAAATAACCATCGTTTAGTACGTTTTTAGGCTAAGCTTTACTCCTGTCACTGACGCACTACTGGCTAAACGTCAAGTGCAAGATAGAGGTAGCAAAGCTAAGTCGAAGTACGAACTAAGAAACGTTTGTTTATCTCGCCCTGAGTTTGTGTGTATGAGAATCCGATATCGTTAAACGATCTAAATCGTGCTTACTGAGACAGTTGCAGCAAGTGGTACGAGTCCTCCGGCCGTGAGTTAGTGAACTGTCCCACGAGCTGAACAACTCGAGTAAATCACTTAGTTTAGCATAAAGGTCACCTCAGACGAAGTAACGAGCGCAGCGGAGTCACGCCAACAGGTGCCACCACAGAGTCTCGCCCACGATAGCAGCGCACGCGCATAGTGTGGGCAGTCATGTGCGTTCATAGTGTAATGTGGATATATGGGCTCTTAATGAGATATATGGTAATTATAATGATATTTGACAAGATACGTCGTCGTCGCATGTTTCTTCAACCACCTGCTGTCTCATCCCTGAGGCCCTGGTGGATCACGTGTTATTGTATCCACGTTGGAAGTCTTCTTTTAAGCGTATTTCCAGATATTGTCATTAAAAAAGCTTTTTTACAAAAAAGACAACCGCTTTCAAAAACCAAAAAGTGGAAAATAACTTTAAAACAGAACACACATGACTTTAGTTTCGGAAGTCGGTGGCAATACAAAACAACAAATAGAAATGGCTATTCTTTGCTGTTCTAGTTATTTTTCACTTTTTGGTTTTTGAAGGCGGTTGTCTTTTTTGTAAAAAAGCTTTTTTATTTTTCGGTTTTTAATACTTCCTTATCATCCAAATCCATTTAGAAATGGCAACACAGTCAAAACAGATATTGAAAGTACAAGGTGCGAACATTACAACATCATCCATGTATATTTTTTGCTTTCTGTCGATTTTTTCAAAAAGTGCTGAATCAATTTCGATAAAATTGTGAATAATGTTAATATTTTGAATTCCTGTCAACCGTTTCGCCAGTGGGTGTCGTGTGACTAGACCAGTCAGAAATAGTCTCGCTCCATCAGGTGCTCAGTGATACAGAAATAAATATTATTCGTCTAATAACTCGGCAAACCGGTACACTAATCAAACGTAGCGGCGCGAGTGTGCGCGTGCGCATACTAACAACAAACGCTGCCAATATTTATGACAATCTCAGCAACAGATTTATGATCTCTCCTCTATAATCCTCTAACTAATGCAATTTAGCTCATTGGGCTCGTTGAAATAAATTGTCGATATAATCTCGTCTCAATACAAGTTTGTAATCAAAACAGTAATATCAGTTTCCAATTACTGACTACCTGGCATTTATCAGTCGGCGGCCATCTTATAAAAGTTCGCGGACGTTACCAAGTGACAGATAATATAATTGAAACGCGTTTATCTGAGCGGATACAAGTATGGTGGCTAGCGGTCGCGACAGTTGCGCAATAGTGCTGGAACGATTTGCGCGCGGGCGTGTCGATATGATCGATGTGTCCCGCGCTCGCCCGCGGCGCAACACTAGCGTGTGAACCTCTCCGCGAGCTATGTGGAACACTCAAATTATACTGTTTTTGGTTCAGCAATTTATTTGAATCATGATCTCGTCCAAACGGAGCGCGTTGTGCAACGCGCAAATATTTGATTAGATTACATCTCACATCCCACTGAGACGCCATGTTTGAATAACAACTGCGCATGCGCAAGCCACTTTTATTATTCAACTCCGATCGAGCAATGTGAATTATCTGTCGAGGAATTTAATTAAAATTACAATGAGGCCCTTACATTTTACTGCATCGATTAATGAACTAAATAGCGGGTTTTTGGAATTAATCAATTCCCAGCGCGCTTATAGTTTAAATTCCTATTTTATGGGTGAATAAAATCCACGTGTATGCCGATAATGTCTTATCGATAATCGATTTGAACTTAATCTGCTATTAATTCAAATCGATGGTAATGACGGCGACCGGTAGCCATCGCTGGGAGGTAAACAAACACTTACGAGTTGTAGTGGGTACCGCGGATAGCCCGGAGACATGCGCTTGTAATGTAAATTACAGTGATCGATCTGGTTGTGCGCGGTAACCCGCAATAAACAATGCGCTGAGTGCCAATAATACGTACTCTGTAGTAGATGCTATCTGCGCATGCGCAGTGGCACCCCCCCGGGCACCCGGGGAGCAGCCGGCGCAGGCGCACTGCGCGCATCACGCCCGCGCCGCGAGGCACCCTGTAATGGCCCGCGTACCACAAACTACAACATACAACAACAAGTCGTTATATTCATAATCCATCGATTGTTATGATCCAAACTCTCAAGCAATGAGCTGCAGAGGAGATGAAATGTACGCTGCATGAGTCGATAACCCAAATAATGTTTTGAATCATAGTGTGGAGGAAAAATATAGGATTTTATTAAAGCCGTTAATGTGCGTAATGAATGATGTCCCGAGGCCGGCGACACTTTATGAAGACATTCTTCACTCTAATGAGATAATAAAGTGTTGCCAGTGTTCGCACAAACACTTGTTCCTTTTTTATATTATAATGTTCAGAAAAAATATGAAGTTTCTGCCGACCGCCCACGGGACATCACACACGAGTGACACGACGTGCAGCGTGAGAATGAGATGAAATACTCCCACATTGGACATCAACGTTACACTCAAGTTTAATGAGTCGGTAGCCATTTAAAATTAGAAACGAATCAAGTGTAAGTAGTTGTAGTCGTAAAATAAAAATTAACATTCTTGTTGTAGTTTGCATCACATTACAAAAGTAGAAGAGTCAAACGCAGATGTTGAGATCTGTTCAGATAGTGGGACTGTAGGAAACTGCCGAGAGCAGTTCACACTGGTGTCCAACGCTTGGTTCGCGTACTCACCAAGAGAAAATAGCGCAGGAGACAACAAAGTTCCTTCCATAACCTCATCAAGAACGCACTATGTATGTACCAAAAACGATGCCCCCTGAACTAGTAGTTGTACTCTTTTTGTAACACAAACCTCGGCGATGTGAAAGCATCTGTGCAATATGTAGCAGTGCCCCAATTAGCTAACATGATCATAAGCGCTCGTAAAATACATATAATTGATAGTCACAAAGTTGTTCGGAATATTGCGCCCACGCAACAGTAACATCGTCAGGGTCCTGATACGAAAGACCTTCCTAAAGCAATATCTATAAAGATATCCGTTGGGAGAACATTGAAGTTGCATTGACAAAGTTATTACAAATGTTGAAGTAAAAGAATATTTTATAATATTTTTTTTAATGTCAAACGGCAGGACTAGTTGGTCTTCTTGAAATATAATTGAAGTGTTTTTTTTTTTTATGGGACAAGGCCGCCACACTATTCCCTAACCACTGTAACTCCTGTAAGCCAGAATCAGCAGTGGCGACCACCAGAAAAGCGAATGAAGCTCGACGAGTCCCAGAGAAACGATTCAACTGTCTTGGATCCCGCAGAAAAGAACAGCGGAGGAGTAAGAAAAACATATTTTACACTTCCCTCCAAATGAAGCAGGAGACAGAACAGAACTAGGCCAATAGCCACAAAGGGACGTTTACAACTGGGAGAAACCCAGTTGCTAAGCACCACGGATTATAATTGACATAATTAATGGGTCCTAAAAAGTGAGCTGTTACATTAAATTAATTGTGTTAATTGTGTTGTGTTTATTGTGTTTGTTGTGTTTAATTGTGTTTATATATTTTTATCTTTGTCTTTTGTGATACCTGTTATTTAATTTCTTGTATTTCATCGTCTAAAATTTCCACTAACCAAGGTAACCCGTTCTCGAACCACCGCCGCTTCCTTCGAACCCACATGAACCTCTTTCTATGTCCACCGACGCATTCCGCTCCATCCACCGCTCCGTCACGTCGTCACATACACGTCACGCCGCTATTTGTCAAGGAATTAATAAGAATATTGAGTCCGGTTGACAGTGACCCCGGATTGACCCCTAGTCAAGCGGCTCTCGGCTTAGGCTCGAGTCAGACGTTGTGTGACCGGATTATGTCGCTGTCTTTATTAGGAGGGCTTTAAACTAATAGTAAGGATGTTACCAAATGGCTAAGTATTATAAATACTCTGAAAAATGCTAGAGCTATACTGAGACCCTCAGTACTAAATAAGATTATTGTTACTATGCACATAACTTGTAAGATAAAACAGAATAAAAATGATAATAATAATGTACGTACATAATGGTGCCCAAAGGGGAAGAGCTCGTAGGGCATCAGTCTACATATTTGGATGTTGAATAATTGCCGTAAAATGTAACGGGACTCTCGTTAAAATGACCATCTTATTTGTTTACATTATGAGTAATTATGACAAATAAATGATTTCTATTTCTATTTGATCTTATAGTTATACTGAAACGAGGCAATACGCAAACTCTCAATAATTATATTGAATTCGTCAAATTATGTAAATGTAGCCTATTCAAACAGTTCAAAGTATGTATGTACAACATCCAAAACTTATGCTTAGAATACATTTAAAATTAATCAATTAAAAAATTAGATAATAAAACTTTGTCATGGGTTTTTTGCAGAACTAAAACTAAACTAAATTGATCCAGAAAAGGCTAGTACTCTAAAAAGCTAGTACTTATGTATCAGTTTGGTTTAAAACCCTGCCTTGTATCAGTACGTACTCGTAACACTTCAGTACACATTCCCAGAACTAAAACTTACATCAAATTACGGAAATTGAGTAAAACCCTATTTCCAGCACAAGACCACAAATAGGTCTCGCGAGCAATTTGTCGAGAATGCCGGTCGCTGTGCTGTCTGTAGGCAGAGCATAAACAAGGCAACACCGGCTAGTGTTGCCAGTGTGTAATTTGCACAAATCATTGTCCGCTGCGCGCGCTGGCCCACATGCGCCTGCGCAACACGGCACATAAATTGTGAGGTAACCTCGTGTGAGGATTTGGTTTCGGTTCCTGCGACAAGTTTAGAGATGTTTCGACATCGATTCAATTTGATTTGGTTATAGAGAAATATGTCTGAAATTGGTCAAAACGCATACACAATATATAGTGATTCTACTGTTGTAATCAGAATCATATTCTTATTTTCAGAATCTCTCCCCTCAAAGGGTACCGAAGTACAAGATTCCAATAGCGAGTGAGTAGGTACTAGTGATAACATTGCGATATCACAAGCCGGTGCGGCGTGATCACCTGCTTGCTGCGGTCGTTCCATGAACTACTTGATGAATGTCTGCAAATTATACGCTACGTTATAATGTGTTAGGTGTGTCTTGAACAATGTGCTGCTTAACGGAGCAGTACTACATCAGTAATGTACTGACTAACTCGCTTGGCGGTTTATTATCGTTGCTGACCAATGAACATTCCCATAAATCTTCATTCAACGTGACTCAAGTTTATATTCCTATAAAACCACATTTTTCAAATGCAACGAACTGGAAAACTCCTGTCATCATCACACCATTCATTACATCACACCCAAAATTACCCTCCAATGTCAGCCGTAATTCAATTACTGCTGTTTTTTACGGCAACCACAATAAAGAGCATGACTTTCATAATAATATAATCAATGAGTGGTTCCAAAAATTAATTTATTCAACAATGTTTGATAAAAAAACCCCACAGAGCAGCAGTTTGGTATAATTGCCGGTAATCTTCGTAGTGTCGGTAGCCGCAGGCCACGCTCCGGGCACGACAGAAGTTCCACTGTGCGACGAGATGGCTGCGCACTTAATGAACAGACTCCATCATAAACTGACGCTGGTCTACTTAAGAATATAAGAGCTGATAATGATGTTAATATATTTTAAAATAATGTTAACAGACTTTATGGTTAATAAAGCGTACTATTCTATTGGTGAACTTTTAACACAATTTTAATAAATAATAATTAGTTAAGTCGTTGTGTGAGTCAAATGGCCGATTTATTTAAGTTCAATTCTATAACCTCCTCCTTTTTGAAGTCGGTTAAAAATAGATCTTATTACCTGTACTGTACCTACGTTTACAAATAAATAATTTGAATTTGAATTTGGTCAGTATGTTCAGCTCACCGCTTTCTGTATCCAGTTTATGACGGGAGTGTCCTACCTCCCCCAGGATATTTAGCTACCTATTCAAGTTAAATCGAGCTGTATGGCGTAATAGAAAAGGTGCTTTATTCAATATCCCTCATCAGTTCACGAGCTCTAGCATGCAGTTCGGCTTGTCACTGTTAAGGCGGTAATTGAGGAAAGCGGAAACAAAGTCAACAGTCAGGCTTAAGGGATGGGTGCCCTTTTGAGAGAGTTACATGTCCAGTAGACGTATATGGGAGTAGTGGTATATGGGTTCCTGGTGTGAACAGCTTGGATGTTGATCTTCTGTCCTATACATGTTATTCGGTAGTGTGACGAACGGGACGGGGAGGGGGGAAACGCGCGCGCAGGTTAGAGGCGATTAATTCGGGACCGCCATTACCGCGCATGACTTGACGCTACTGCGCTAGGCGTGCAGCTAGGGATGTGGTCAACGCTCACGTTATACTTAATGAAACATGGAACTGGTGCAGCCAGCCTTCACCAGCATGGAGCATGATGGAAAGCATGGAGCGTGTTGCGAATGTTTATACTATGTACCTGGAAATAATCATCAACACACTGAACAAGAAGCAGTTCTCGTAATGAGCTGTACCGATACGTGTGTCTATGAGCTTGCTCGAGTCTCCTCCCACTGTGCTCTAGTCACTCACCTCACACCAAATAGAAAGTTACACATTATACTTAATCCAAACAGGAAACTGTTTCGAATCCTGCTCCCATTTCATAACTCGATAAACGAACATAAAATATATTTTGACAGCAACACGAATTAACATCTATTTATAAGTTATAATAAGGGGTTATATTGCCAGTCGCTTCCCGTCACTAGCTGCCGGGGCCGGGCGCCGCGGAGCACGAGGCCCAAGGGTACAAAAACAAGGTCTGCCTCCGAAACTCATCTCATTTAACGCTTCTATCCCAATTTAATTCCACTATTACGTGCTTTGGTGAACCAAGACTCTTATACTACGCACCATGCAATAATCACTCATAGTCCACAGTAATAGAGTTTACAGATAAAGCAGGAGATATTTTTGTATTTTTAAACTAGCCATGCGAATATCGTCCTTATTTCGTGAGTCACAGGGCTTATAGAATTGTATCGGATTAGTGTCTTGCTGTTAGGTCAGCAGCCTCAGTGGCTCAGCGGGCAATGGACCGAGTGTTTAATTGATGTTAATTGGTTAATTGTAAGGAGACTGAGAACATGTGGACGTGCGTCGTGACGTCATCCACACTAGTGCGTTGTTTATCATGTTCATGCGATCATCATCGTTGTAGTGACACTTCAGCAGAACGGCCATCAGCTCAGCAACAAGCAGAGGAACTGAGAGGGAATAACAATTCATACAATATGGTATTGTTGTCATATTAAAAATTATTCGAAATTCAGTCAGCTCAGCATAGGGTACTAAAGATATTTTAAGTACTTGTTCTTTTACTTCATCAAAATTTATGACAGTATTGCATGAATATATTTTACGATTGAGAGCTCACCAGGAGAACTTCCAAATACAACTATGTAGATCACCACTCATGACAGTGACAAATCACAACTCGTTAATGAATCGATTCAATAATCTAATATGCAAAACACTTATATTAACATAAGTAAACTTAATTAGCGTGGAATAAACATCCTAAAGTAATAATATTGTGACAGCAATTAGAGATACGTTGAACTTAATGACAGATTTAGTTCCAGCCTTCTATGAACTTGGGACTGATCATTATTCACTGACTAATGAAGTGCTCTAAAGACGACTCAACCATGCTAATTATGATATTTCATTGTACCTAAAGGTTAAAGAATGCAAAAAAAGACAACTCAATTAAAAAACTTCTCTAAATAATGATCCCATTATAATGGGACCACATTATAATGGGATCATAATTTACAGAAGTTGACTAAATCAAAATCTATATTCAAATGAAGAGTCTGTTATGTAGAATAAAAGCAATAAATAGTAGTGATGCGAGAGATTGATGTTCATAATTTACAAGAGTCATCGTCAATACAATATTTTAGCAGACGTCTATTATCAAGTATTTGCTTTTTAATAGGAACACACATCTTTAATTAGTGCAATATGCGAGGCTGCGCGGCGCGGTGCGGACATTACACAGTAGGTAATGCAACAATTCTACTCACTTTTAGGTACGTTCGCATTTAAATCTTGAAGTGCCAATCTGTCAAAAGCCTTTATTTGACCAATATTGTTGACAAGATATTGACATTGTCTGATGAGATTTGACTGCAACTAGAATTTGAACGTTTTAATTATTCTGGTTCACTCCAGAGAACTGAAGGAAAAACAAAATAATTAAGGAATTATGTGGAGGTGATATGGGCGGACAAGGTGCAATGACAGATATCCGAGGAGAGAGTAAGCAACGCGTTTTAGAAGAAACAAATGGAGACTATTAAGAGTTGGTCGGCATCGCCGGCTTGCAAGAATCTGCGCCTCCTTTTGCTAATGATTAAGAGGACTATAGGAAGATGTCGGCCAACTTTTCTTTTTTGAGAAAACAGCAAAAAAAGTACCATGTTTTTGAAATCGTTATACGTTTGTGTCTTAGATTATTGATAGGTCTCCGCGCGCTCAGGTTTTTGTTTATACCCAAACAACCGCCGGTATTTTTTTATTTGTTTCTACACGGACGAACCAACATCAGTAAGTAGTGCTCCTGGAAAGATATAACACATCGCCTATTGCACTGCCCCACCTCGGCGGCATTTTCTAATAATAATTGGTGCGGGCGAAGGCCTGTAGGTGCTAACTATGTGCATCGACTGCTCGTTAGGTTCGGTCTGCACACGTCGTGTCAGCGAGCGCGTGACACGTTCGTGCTGTTCGCAAATGAACGCGAACGTGCGTACGCGCCGGACGAACTGCCTGAAGCGCATGACAAGTAGTCTGATGCTGTGAAACTAGAAAACATACAGTTTATTTATGAATGGTACTGAGATACAGCCTAGCGTATTCAATTTTGTAATTGTGAGTACCATGGAGACATTTTATTAAGTAAATTATGTGTTTGACACAAATGAGCATGGCGGTTTAGAGCATTTTCATTCTCACTCAAATGTCTCGCTGATGGTGGCGCGTGTGATGAATCATTCAGCTCCCTCCAAATTGGTTGCTGAGCCACGCGTCATGTTCGTGAACGGGCGCTGTCAATAGAGATTGATCAACTCTTAACTGCCATGGCTTTTATCTTGATTATTTTTTTTACGTTTTGTTTTTTATCTTTACCTGCATTGTTTTCACATATAGAAACAACAAGAATAATGTACCAGTATTTTGCAAAAACTTGATTTAAAACAGTGAGTGTAAAAATTATGATAAAAGTGCTTCTTTATACCAATAGACGGTATTTCAATAAATAATAAAATTAGTAACCATTATGAGACTGTCAGTTTACAATATATTGAGAGATGTTCATTTCTAAACGCTACAGGATTCCTGGCACTGTGCTGATCATCAACCAACTGTTTGATGACTGTTAAAGCTGGTTATCGCGAGCACCCCGTAGGTACAGTCGCCAAAGGAGATAAGTAACCAGGCTCGTGTTAGATAGTTCATGTTTTCTTAGAAACCGATGAATGTTTTAAAATGAAATTTAAATTGTATAATGAACAGCTGTTTATTCTCTATATATTTTATTCATAAACACCATCGGGTTCTAAGTAAACGTCAACAATATCCAACGGCCCTGGCAACTTATCTCCTTTGGTGACCGCACATCGATGATATTCAGCGGATGGGCAGCTGTCTCTGCCCTCAACTCTTCAGATGAAGCAAGTCAAAAATAAGTCATAGGGTTCGTAAGGTAGGATTGGTTTGATTTATTCCGTCGGGTGCTAAATTATACCACTTAGTCCTTCTGCAACCATTTCAAGTTGTACCTGTTATGACTGACCATGAAGATACAAAAATCTGCGCATGCTGCTCTTGACGTCAGTGCCGGTGGTCGTCACTGCGGTGATGGATGCGCGTGCGCGTAATTGACAGCGACAAGCGCGCGCGCAGCCATGCATCACTCACAGTGCCTCACATGCGCCTGCGCCGACCTGCCCGATAGCCTGCCCATGGGAACAGTGGCCCAGCTCCGGAAATTAACGTAATTAACAGCATACCTAGCTACCCGGAATTACGAACCGACATGGCTACCGGCTAACGAAGGAACGTTAATTAGATCGATCGACAATGTTCAGTGCGTTGGTCTAGTTGTCAAGAATCACGAAGAGCTGAAATTGTACTCGAAATGTAGAATCTCGTGCTGTTGCCATTTAAGTTCACAGTGTTACGCTGCGATAACGGACAGTGGTTTATAGCAAAAAAGATTATTATGGGATGTTTTGACACTGGTAATTACAACACAACTACAAAGCCTAACGCCTTGGTTAATTGTACAGTCTGGTGACTCTCAGAGGCGCTCAGATGTTCTGACGTTACTTTTAATATATTATATAAGATAATGTTTATTGCAAACCAGAATGAAAAATACTTTTGACTTATTTAACACTAGGTACCTAATTTAATTCTTTCATTCAAGAGTTTGTAAGAAATCACAGCGCGATCTAATTGGAAGCCAACGCCATCTATCGCGACGCAACATTAACTTATGTTGATAGGTTCTGAAATGTGTTCAATAGTGTGGACTTTGCTTGTAAATTGGCCAAGTGAAGACTTGTTTCAAATGATAATCTAGATATTATGCACCCATTATTAATCCGTTTTTAATGAACTTTGAAAATAGAGAATTAATTTCTGTGGTGATCTCAGTATTTCTATCATATTATGTAACTTGCGCGCAGTCAACTCCAAGTTCGGGAGCGGAGGTCCCAGGCGGATCTTTCAGTGGGCTCCGCCCTGGGAAGTGCAGGCACGCGTCAGCTCGACGGCTTCGTAGACTTAGGTAGAATTTTGAAGTTTTATGTTGCTTCTGGTTAGAATTCAGATCTCGACCGACTGGTCTTCAACAGCAGCGCTTTATATAGTCAGCTTCTTTTGAATTTAGATATTTCTAAATATGTTTTTTTCTTCTTGCCGTCATATAATCATTCCATCTGACTGTTTGTTGTTTTGTATTGCCACCGACTTCCGAAACTAAAGTCAATGTGTGTTCTGTGCTAAAGTTATTTTTCACTTTTTAGTTTTTGAAGGCGGTTGTCTTTTTTGTAAAAAGCTTTTTATTTTCCGCTTTTTAGTACCTCCTTCTCATCCAAATCTATTAAGAAGAGATTGAAAGTTAACTACTACAAAGATTGATGAAAAGTTTTTGGGTACCTATTTGTTGATTTTTCAAAAAGTGCTGAATCAATTTCGATAAAATTTATATGGGACCACCCCTGAAGCATACCCTATCCATAAAAAAAGAATTTTCAAAATCAGTTTACGTTTGCCGGAGAAATCGCGTAACAAATCGCGCACATACTTAATGCAAATTTAAGACTTATACGGTTTTCTCATGGATGCCATTGTCAGTACTGGACCAAATTAAAATGGGACCACACGGGAAGCACTAGCTTTCAAATAAAAAAATAATCATGAAAATCGGTTCACCCAGTCCCAAGAAATCAGGTAACAAACATAAAAAAAGACAAAAAACAAATAATAATAATAATACAGACGAATTGATAACCTCCTCCTTTTTTGAAGTCTGTTGAAAATACAATTAAGTATTGAAGAAAATAATTTAAGTTATAAAAACCAAACGGCCAGAAGCCGAGACAAAGAAAAATAACTAACAATTGACAATGTTGACATCTGACATCTGACATACAAGTCATAACAAAATAATAAATATTGTATTTCAGCTAATTCTATGAAAACGAAAAGTATGTTTTCAAACAAGTTGTAAGAAAATACAAGGCAAACAATAGAAACAAGATGATCATGGATGACATGTAAGTAGTATATTATATATACTATAGTCCTTCCCTAGGGTTCAAGCCATTTTTATACCAAATTTCATCAAAATCGGTTCAGCCGTTTCATCGTGAAAGCGTATCAGACAGAGTTACTTTCGCATTTATAATTTATTAGTATGGATTAGCATGGATGGATGTTTGATATCGGTAAACTTTTCAAACCATGTTCAACTTTGAATTAGAGAAGACCTCAAAAATTAATTAAAGTCTAAATGAATATAATAATTGTTATTTCACGCCCCGTAATAACCTTGATAATATATTATGTCGTGCGTACCACGCGCTGCTGCGCGAAAATTCACTGCGCGCAGGCGCAGCGGGACGTCAACAAACCCCTCGTAGTGCGCAACACTTGCGCAGACATCCAGCCGGCACCGGGGAACTCGACGCACCTTAGGTTATTACAACAGAAGTAAGGTCTGAAAAACTACTCTTTACACAGGATAGGTAATTCTTACACATTTGAGCTTTAACTCCTTAAATTCAACCAGTGCAGGTGTTTACCAGAACGACATGAGCATGTGGACTCATCGTCGAACAGCATCAGTATCGTCAGCAGCGCACACTACACTCACTCACACGTCAATTCTCAATTATGTACTTTATTACATTCAAACATCAACACACACAGCACAACAACACACAACACATCACAACAACACAACACTTCATTTAACTTCGCACGGGAACACAACCCGCGAGAGCAGAACTAAAAGATACCGGCCGACAGGGTGATCATTTATATAAATACCATTTATTAAAAACAACGAAAAACGAAAAAAAAACAACGTGTTCGCTTTTTAAAGCCCTCGCACTTCCTTATGTCCTCCTAGATATTGTAACTCCTTAGATATCATAAGATCAGCAGAGCTCCTGCCGAGATCGTCACAATCTAATTTAAATAAGAAAGAGGTGTGAACTAGCCTTATAAATCCACGTCCATGATCCTCGCTGGACAAGCCACGCGTTTGGCTTTACGTGAGACGTTTACATTGATAAATTAGTAGTAAGTATTTCTGTTTTTACTTACTACTTACATAGTATAGATATCTACGGATATTGCATTAGGTTAGCTAAAAAACTGGATAAAATAAACAATGAAAAATTCCATCATAATTTCCGAATAGAATGTTTAAAATTAAAAAACTAAGAAAGTCCACCCCAAAACATGGTGACACCACTTTTATCAAAAGAGCGTCTTTTCCTGCGCCGGCGCAAATTACCATAATAACAGCAGAATGTCCCTACACTATTATATAGGTACTTTCTAAGGAACTATTTTGTATTCTCTATTTCTCTATCTGTCTAAATATTTCTCAAAGTATGTAATAGTTCGCAAAGCGGCACCTGCGCATTGTGTTCTGCGGTTCAGCGTGATACATGAGCCAGGAGGGCAACAACCACTTAATTATAATTTATTTCTAATTTATGCTATTCTAACACTGCGTTATCAAATGTGTTGATTTGTTTGATAAAGATATGTTTTCACAACATGAATCAGGATTATGTCGCTCAGCAGGTGTGCTGGACGCGGCTGGATGTCTGTGCGAAACGCTCGCAGTTACAAGACTTTTCTATTTAATAAGTATTTGCATAAACTCGTGCTGACACAATACACGCTGGAGTACGAGACTACTGCATAGTCGATACAATGCTAACTGAAGTCAAAACAGAATTATCAAAAATAGAAAAACATTTAACTTCGTCATACGAGTAGCGAGCTGCTTTCAAAATGAAATTAAAACAAAAGAAATTGCGGAAACAGTACATATTTTAACGCTGTCCTGCTGTATACAATTCATGTATTGAGGTTAATTATAGAAACATATTCCACGTCACCTCCTCCATTCATCCGACCGCCTCGCAGCTATGACCGAGCCCTGCAACACATTCAGCGCTGCGACGACCACAACTCGTAAAGCAGGCGGAAACGCAACCGCTTCAAAGAAAGCATCAGTAAAAGAGTGACGTCATGATATACATTCATGAAAACTATGTGACGCCGACTTTACACCCATTCAAAGATTCGGAGTTTATTTTCAAAGCTGCCAGTGCGGTGAAAACGTGGAATTATTTTCGACAAATATTTATAATGCTTGAATTGACATGATCTGCAATCTGCTGGATATCTATCCGACGAGAACATGCTGCCATTGAATACCCACAGGAGGTATGGTCTTAGTATTTACCTTTTCGCACCCACTAGTTGAACTCACAGCAAATATATCTGCCACTAATCTAGATCACTCACAGCTCCCTAACAAATGCCACACCGTGTCGCACCTAACTGCAACATTATACGACACAGCATCAGCCTATCAGCGCATCTAACGCATGCTGCACGATACAACGTCACGGTTTCGCCAATCAGATCGCAGTAAATAACATTAGGAGCAATGGCTGGCTGTTTTCACTTCCAAATGTGCTGCATTGTGCGGCGATGGTATCAAGTGTCGAGACACTGCGGACACTACTGCCGACACCGATATCGTAAGATCTGTAGATGTGGCGATGTGCTCTGGTCTGTAGTGCAGAGGTGAACTGAATAGTAAGCTGGTGGAGGTAATGCCATTTAGAAGACCTGTTGCACTTTGTATTATAGGTTTTTTATTAGAATTTCTGATCAGTGATCTTATCTATAGGTAGCTTATTCCAATTTGGTTAACCATCGGTAGCTCCTGATGTTATGCCACTTCTTTGCGGGTGATCTATAGGCGTGGTGGGCTCCGGCTGAGGCGTGACCTCTGACCGTCACTGCTGACATATACCTTCTTCGTCTTTCCCACCACCCCCCGTACTATTCCTCCTAACCTCGTTTCTAACGCCACTACGTCACCGCACGCACATTCAGCTCCCTGTAGTGAGGCTGCGGCAAGTGCGGCTATACATTACATTGGACAGGCTGCCTTGTTCGCGGCCTGCCGTGTCGCTACCGACGTCTCATTACATCGCCTAAACTGCGCCCGCGCAGACATGGACCGCTTACTTAGATTTATTGGCGACAAGTCTACAGGGACCCTTGTTTGTTAACCATAACTGTGTAAGTGTAACATTGCTCGTTACTTTAATATTGCACCACAACTAGTTAAGGATACCTTGATACACGAACCAGATAACGATTCGTAAACGGTATTGTGTATGACAGGTCTCTGTCGGTTGAATATAGGAACTGATTTGCCTATCTCTGGAGGAATCGTTGAAAAGGTAAAATTATGATGGATATGCGCTGAAACAAACCCTCTGTATTAATAGTCCAAAAAATGAAATCATAGCGTAGACCAAAATTGGTTATGTGTTTTATAAGTCTGAACAGGCAGTTGATTTGTATGTTTATAAGTAGGTACTGACATAATAAGACAAGTGGATAAACAGACTCGCATGACAGCAATACTTATCAGCCGAAATTACAGTGGAAAGTCGAAAAGTATGATCCTGTTGACGCAGCGATTACATCTGCGACACGAATAGTGTCACTTACCGTAGGAGTTACGTGCTACATGCGTTGTGTATTAGTGCTGCTGCTGCCTATTCAGCAAGAATGTCCGTCACACCTTTCTTTATCTCTCTACATGTTTTGAATAGGTATTCAAGACTCAACTGGTGACATTTACACACTTATGTGCAGAACGTAAACAGTGAGCTTTAAAGCCCACGTTGCCGATGTTGAACGGGCGTAGCGATGTATCTATGATCAGTCTGCAACCAATATCCTGATACGGAAAAGAAATTACAGCAATAACTCCAAGAAGAGCTGACTTTGGAATATGTGAACTGCAGTTACAATAAAGAGGACAATTCACGCCGCGACAAGTGATTGCGTAGGCGACCGTTAGCAGGATTTACTGCGATCGATAGGACGCGGTAACTAACCGCGCCAAGTAGGGACGCGCGCGACCGCTAGCCGCGCGACACAGGACACAACGCGACAATCGTGAAATGTTAGCCGCTAGATACGTCGCGAGCGATTTGTGTGGGAAGCTGCTACTCAACTATTTTTACTGCGAGTGTTTTAAAACGCTCACAGGGTAGTAAATGCAACTGCTTACGGCTACTATAACGAACCTTTGACATATCGCGTGTGCACGAGCAACCGTTGCCCACATGTGGGAAACAAAATAGGAGGACATTTTTATAATTTTCAGCACTATTCTCGGCCGAACGTGGTAAAACAGTGTAGTCATGAACCATCATACTCAAAAATTAGACATTAAAATGATGATGAAATAAATTAGACAACAAGTCTATTATTTCGTGACTGAAATAAAGAATAGATCGCAATCGCAATAAGCCGACGAACAGTGATGCAAAATAAAAATAAACGATAGCACAGATGTAGGGTGATGCTATAATCGATGGCAGACATTGATCCGACGTACTCTCATAATTAATGTAATAATAATCTGCAAGCTTCTTGCTGGCGGTCACGAAGCCACTGTAATTGTGTTTAATCGCCCACGCCGGACTCCGCCGCTTATTAGGATTCCGTAGTGCAATCAAACCTAGAAATGCTCTTAGAATTAGTTGGGTCCGTTATCCGAGGGAAAGACGTGGAACGTGCTTTAGAAGGACCTCAATGTCAATCTAAAATCCAACTTCCCTAATAGGCGTCGCCGTCGACGCAACAGGTTCTTCCCTACATATAAATTAGCGGTTATTTTTATAATCCCCTTTTCTCAGCATAGAATCTTTCAATCAATCCATTTCGTTTTAGTTATATTCCATACAAGGTAAGAGTCCAAAGTCAAAGTCAAATCATTTATTTCAATTAGACCATTATGGCTCTTTTGAACGTCAAATGGGAAAAATAGTTTTGTATGGAGAGGAATGGGCAAGAAACTCTATACTTACACTCTTTTTTTTTAAAGACCAGAATAAATGAAGGCGTTTAAAAGTATGAGGAACCCTAAGCCAGCTCGGACTTGTCAGATAATTCGTGCACGCCCAGTAATCCGGTTAATAACTAGATCGGCCATCGTATCTCACTGACGACTTTCTAACTCAATTATAGTTTTAAGTTTAACAGTAACGGTATACACACGTTGCTGTCTGTAGCACACAGTTACAAACACAATATGAACTATAGTGCTTACAGAGTGACGCGGCATAAACGACTAAAGAATTGCACGAAATGTATTATTAAAGAAACAGCGGCAATACAATCTAAAAAAAATTTTTTTCCAGAAACGTATCTAATACCTATCCTTCAGTTACAAGTAAACATTTGTAAATCACGTCTCGTTTGTAGTCGCGGCCTCAGTTCAGCGCTGGCTGTTGGTCTGTGGTAACGTTCAGTAGCTATCATTATATTTTTTTTGTATTAAGTACTCTATTCTGCTCTATTCTCCCTCCATCCCTTCGATCTTACGCGATCTGTACTTCATGCCTCCGGAGGTGGACTTTGTATCAATATAAAATAAATTATTTTTAGCAGTGTACGAGTATGTCATCTGGCTGTCTGTCATCTCGTATGTAGAAACATAGAAAACCTAGCGGTGACCTCCTTGACGAAATTTTGGTTATGGATTACGATGTTATGTCAGGCCTGTACTAGAAATTACTCCATATTTTAAAGTAAGTAATTATATTATAATCATCGCCATTAACACAACTCTATATTTCTCAAATGTAGGCAAGTAATTCGGGTCAGTCGCTGCCGCGCACCGGTACCAACACTCAACATGTCAAAATAAATACGTGTATGTCGTACACACAACAGATAACTACAGAAGACTAGTTACCCACACTTATAGATGACGGAAAAGCAGAACAGAGGAGGCTCTTACTCCCTTACATGATTCCTTAACCGTGTTTGTTGACTACACCTAGTTGTTAATCTTTTAATTTTATACTCTTAGCACACAAAATATTCACGCCTATTCTAAAACTAATCAGGACGTTAACTAAATCTGCTATAGCTGCATTAGTATATTCTCCTTTCGTAGTTTCTTAGCAAAAATGATATGTCGTTACACCTGTTGAAACAGTTTAGGACTGAGCAGAATTGTAGGTTATACCTACAGTCCTAAACAATGTTTTCTACTGAGAATACAGACTTCGAGACTGTTTCTAAAAACTACTTTATTTATACTTTTTCTTTACGTTTCTTTAAGAGAACGCTTTTATCCAGAAAATGATAAATAAAACTATACTGCCTAACAATCATAATATATATCGATACAATCAGACACATATTGTTTTATTTTTCTACAGGGTCCATGCGTTCGCTAAGATGTTGGTCGAACGTTTCGATATCTCAGCTATTACGCTGTCAATATTGTCAAGAGTGTCTATTGTCTACGCATTTGTATGAAAATATCAATCGTCATCCGATTTTGTCATCGTTACGTTACTCGATTTGACATTTCGAAAGCATATGTCAATTCCACACATTTCAGAATTCTCTAATTTCGCTATCGTTGATTGAAAATGTGACTTTATCTAGGATCCCTGATGACCATGTCATGTAGGTTCTGCGATATCGCGCGTCTGTACACACTTTAAAGAATCAAACCAACATCCTAAATTATCTTACGGGAACACAAAATCTGAACGGGAATAATCATATTTATTATGTTACAGTATACAATAGACAGTTTCACGCTTAAATTACTGAACGGATATTGATGTTGATAGATCAACAACCAATATCCATCCATCAGGATCTATTTTTGGATCCATCCATCCATCCAAAGAATTGTATTATTATTATCCACACAAACTTTTACGTTGATAATAGTAGTAGGATTTCAGAGTTGGTCAAGAGTACGCTTACTGCAGCTGTTCTTCGTCGTGTCGTGAATGTGCGCTGGATTACAAATGCAATAACATGGTAACGCGTGGCGAGCGGGCGGCGACCGCGAATTAGTCTCGTTTAGCGCTGCCACCATTAGTGAACTGTGTCTGCGCGGGAGTGTGGGAACTGACACAAATGATAAGCTGTTATTAAATGTTCACGCGCCGACGTCATACGTATATAATAGAAATTAGCAGTACCTACTTACAGTTGATCTAAAACATTGAAGATTTGCTTCCCTAACAATCTCAAAAGGAAAGTATTGTTGCAAACTGCAGGACATTAATGGGTGGTTCTTCGAGTAAGGCATTCTTTGGTGATTTTCGTGACAATTTTCAAAATCAATTTCTTTTTTAAATTGGTATCAGATTCATAAACTATACGTAAAATTAATATTTTTAAAAGAAAAGGCTCCTCAGAGAGCGATATACTTGCAGAGATAATCGAGGTTAAAAAAATGGAGGCCACGCAAATCACAAAACACCCCACGAAAGTGAAAATTTTAATTTATCTTTCTCAAATAAGTTACTTATTGTTACTTCATATTGAAAAGAAGTTATTTTATTATAATATCTCGCCCGGTTTTTGGCCTTGAACTCTTCATTATGTTTAAGCCTCTCTCTTCTTCTTTCGGATAACTTCTTTCTCTCTAATTTTTCTTCTCTTGTTAATTGCATTTTTGGTCTAAAATGTTAATAATCCGTTATAATTTTTTTAAACGTGAATATGGGTGGCTAATCTTACTCTATTTTTATTTGTTTTATTTATTTATTTATGCACGATTAATGTACAAACGCGAACTTAATGGCATATGGCATTCTCTGCCAGTTATCTATTTCTAATGTTCTATTCTTAATATTATTAGGTGCTTATAAAGTCAGAAACCCATCGAATGTGACATTTTAAGTTTGATTTAAACGAATTTACATTTAACTAAAGTAATAAAAAATATTTTCATTAATAACTAAGAAAACTCAAAGTTATTTCATTTGCATGGTCAAAAATTTATCTGTGTGTGTCAAAACTACCACGTAAACCACGCAAATCACGACCACGGAAATCAAAATAAATCTTTTATGCTAAAAATATACAAAAACCTTATAAGCAAATAAACTGTTTTGATTATAAGTTACGTTACCTTATATTTGTTCGCTACAATATTTTATTAAATAAATAAATTCACTGACACCGGAGATATTTGTACCACGCAAATCAAAGTTTTGAGAAACCAAACCCACGCAACGAAGTTCTTACCATCTATTTTTTGAAAACTCGACTCACCATCACTCATAAACTCTGCCCGGCCGTCGAAGCGCGACTAGTTGTAACTTGAATTATGATGACGCATCATCGGGCCGCGTATTTAGAGATGTACTAGTGAAATTATAATAATCCACGCAAATCAGCAATTACCTCGGGACAGTTACATTTAATTTTTTTTTAGCAAATGTGGTTCTTTTAGATTTATTGTCTAATTTTTCACAGCATTATAAACTTCTTAGGACTTAGTGTTATTTTTTTGGTAAGCATGTAGCGATTAGTTTTAAATATATAATTTACTAGGTGACCAGATCGGGGCTTGGGACACTCCACGGAAATCAAAGAATGGGGGTATTTTATTTTTTTATAATATTTAATTATAAAGATAATTGAATAATAATCAGTTTCTCAATTAGGAGAGGATATAAGGATTGCGCGAAAAAAAAAATGGCTTGCTAACTTTTCGGTTTCTATTATTTTTAAATAAAGCCGCTTGAAAAATCTGTCCAAAAGAATGACCCTAATAATTTAGATACTCACTATCTACTATAGTGTTTCGGTTCAACTCAAAACTATATTTACTTTTCATAAGCATAAAATCATTCATCGCACGTTATGTCTACATGTTATAATATTTGTTTGTTATTTGTAACATGGAATCTTATGAATAGAATGTGTTTATCTACTTACGCTTTTTTATGCTGTTCCTGTCGTCATCCTTTGTAATTTATTCCTGTATAATTGGATCAAATTAATATTTACAAACCTGAAAAATAAATAATGTTTTCCTTTGACATGTCTGTCAGTGACAGTCGTCAAATTGACGACTTGCCAACATTTCTTCTAAAATAAGTTTTCGGCTACTAACGTAAAACCTCTATGTTGTATATCTTGTAAGCTTGTTTGTCTGTGTTAGATAGTAAACGGCTGAACACCCGCTGTATTATCGTGTGTTTCTTAAGATCTGATTCGCACTAATTTATAATAAAAATTACTAAAATAAATGGCATTCGACAATTATTGAGCCTGGCCGTTGCTATATAAAAAACGATTTTACCGTTCTAGAAAGAAGATTCATAATTGGATTTTTTATGAATTTTGGAAGAGCGGTCAGAAAAGGAACCTGTCAAATGGGTCAGTCTGGATTTCGGAGCAGTTTGGTAAACACGCGGATTGCTCATACGCATACGTTGCTGGAGTCTGGATTTCGGAGCAGTTTGGTAAACACGCGGATTGCTCATACGCATACGTTGCTGGAGTCTGGATTTCGGAGCAGTTTGGTAAACACGCGGATTGCTCATACGCATACGTTGCTGGAGTCTGGATTTCGGAGCCGTTTGGTAAACACGCGGATTGCTGATACGCTTACGTTGCTGCAGCCTAGATCTCGGAGTCGCTGGGGTAACACTCTGATTACCCATATGCGTACGTTACTGAAGACTACCAGTCTACTTACTGAAGTCTACCAGTCTGCAACCGAGAGTCGGTTTAGAGGCTAAGTCGAGCTGTCACGAGCCTCTTGCTGCCCAGGGCTGGTCCTACTGACCGCCTGGGGGGGCCTCCGTCCCCGAGCTGATCGCGTCAGACTTCTCTTCGGCTGATCCTGTGCGCCGGCCAGGCTGGGGATCATAATCCTCCTGGGTACTGCCTAACCTTAGTGCGTTTAGGTCAGTGCTAACTTTTATACTTACAATTGTTTTTGATACTCATCACATTTTAACTTTCGTGTGAGAGCTTATTAAATTCAATACGTACAATTCTGCATAGCCTTTTATTTCTCTTAAACTATCAGAACTGTTACACTACGTAATGATAGCTTGAGCTATACATATATGAAGCAATATCATTGACACTTTGAAAGGTGCGTCGAAGGAGAGTCTACAAGTGAAAATAAAGTAGGCACGGCGTATCCCGCGCACGAACGTAGATGGAGGTACTAAAATATTATATTTTCGTAAAATTCGTGCCGAAGAACTGAAACAAGAGAACGAGGTAATCAGTACTCAAGCATACAACTACTACAATATGCACTGCTAGGGTGTGATTCTGTAAGATCTCATTCTAAACTTCATATCTGAATCCGCTGTGAGTTTCTTGATTGGCATTCTAAAAACTCGGTTGATAATTCGAATTTACACTAGCGCCACCCTTGCGAGCGTGTCAGCGAGTTGAACTAAATTGACGGGGAGATTTTGACGGATAAAGTATGAGATGACTTAAGAAGTAGCATTCTGTAAAGTAATTTCCCCGTCACTTCGACGCTCACTTCGCACTCGAACCCGATTCAAAATGTCAAACGTATCAAGGTCATTTTGAACCTTATGCGAAGTGAGAGTGAGTAGCGATGTGAGATGCGAGTTGTTGTTTAAATTTTACAGAATCGACCTACTACTCCGTTTGATAATTGCACTTCTAGAATCCAAGCCCATGGTCATTTGGAATTGAAATGCCTTTTAGATTACAATCTCTAAAACTAGTTTTAGAAAAAACGCGTGGTGCAACATGACCACGTGAACTTTACAAGCAATCCCAGGCGTCTACGAACTATCGAGCTAGTGCTAAAGTCAGGGCCACGCAGGCTACTCATCATGCAAACTAATGAACAGTAATATGATGGACGTGGGAGGTCACCCGCTTCCCATAGAACTGGACCGGCCAGGTAATTGAACTACATTCGAAATGTGGTAACTTGCTAATAGATGAGCTTGTTTGAAAGTGAAACGCCAATAAAATCGATAAGTAAATAGAATAATGATGTGTTGACAGAGCGGAGTAGGGCATCACTTCCGCTGGAGCGGAGGGCCACTAAGATACTGTAGTGCTGGTCAACGAGAATTAAATACTGGTTCAAGCTGCAGTGAGATTAAACAGTCAACAAGGTTAGTAGCGGTGCTGAGAGCCGAGGGTGCCTCGGATGTACGTACTTGATCATCATTCGAGGTGACACTTTCAATGTGTTCTATTGTTGTTACTATAGACTATACATATGAGAAACATTTAAAAACGGTATGTATGTATGACACTATATACTAGTCCTTTTTACATTCTACAATATTCTTTTTATATTAATAATTCGGCCACTTCGAAGACTTTCTAGTTACGAAGATATCCTTGGAGATTGAGGATAAAGGAGGAATACTCAGTCCTCAAAAAGACCACGCATCTATAAACAGCCAGAAATGCCAATAACTCAGCACGCGCACCCGCTGATTCCATCAACAATTATTGACAGTAACCATATAATTGTAGTGCTGCCTTCACGCTGACGACTTCTATGAACAACTTTGTATATTGCACTTAATAACCACTTGTGACTTGTTAAGGATTTTCAAAATGGCAGAGGTCACAAAAGCGTTGACATTTCAATATATCCGCCCATTTCCTTGCCGACAGCGTGCGTGTTCCCAAATGATTTGAGTAAACAGCCATCTTGGTTTTAACTTTTAAGGGAACTGATGACGATTATAATGTTTCAAGTTAAAAGACGGGCGGGCGGGACCTACAATGATATTTTAATGATCCTCTTTCTGCTCCTGAGGAGGACTACCCCTCCTTACCCCTCCTCCTAGGAGCAGGAGCACTATGATTTCGATTGACCAATGAAATGTTATGATTTGGATCGACTCTCCTTGTTCCGATAACGGGAACCAAATCCTATAACAAACATAAGTAGGCTTTAAAAAACTGTAAAACATAATTAAGAAAAGTAAAAAATATAATCAGCCTGGGGTATCACATGTTTTACCAAATTTTAACATATTTTATTTATGAACTCAATTACTTTTCCTGCTCATTTTTATCTAGATCAAGGTAAATAGTATCATTAGTATGAGCACTCCAGCAACTGATATCACTGAGAGGGAAGATCGTGCTCCGACTAGTGATGTGGCGTCATTAGCAACCGTTAGATGCGCGGATGTAGATAGCAACTCCAATTAACTATTGATTGCTCTTATGATATTTGCAGTTAATCATATTTTGGGTATTATTTTAATATAGCGGGATTAATGTTTTTGTATTAATAGATAGCATTCTAGCGGTATAGAACTTTTTTGATATTCGCAGTTCTCTTTATTGGATCTAGGTTAACGTAACCTATAATATTGTTATGCCAAAAAATTATGTCAGAATTTTTTTCCTAGAATATCTTAGTAACTTTGACGACACGGTTGGCGCAAGTGGCTGAGCGATCGACTGCTGCGCAGCGTGTTGCGGGTTCGATTCCCGCCCAGGGTAAACATTTGTGTGATGAGCACTTGTGTTTGCCTTGTGTCTGGGTGTTGTTTATCTATATATGTATGTATTTACAAAAAAAAAATGTATTTGTGTATGTATATAAGCTGTCTGACACCCATAGTACAGGTCTCCCTAGTTTGGGGTCAGATGGCCGTGTGTGAAAATGTCTCCACATATTATTATTATTATTATTAACTGGAATAATGTAACCGTTCATATCATATCACTAAAATTTTATTACCTAATGAGCACAGACTTTAGGATTTTAAACAAAAAGACATGTAGTACCAACACTGTAAAAACAAATAGCAAAGTAGATGCGCAAAAGTTGCAACCACTTAAGTACCTAGGTACTTATCGCTTACTGCGTCACAGTATAAATATTAGTACTGCGCACAGCTAGGCTTAGGCGGATGCTGACAGGCACGACAAAGCACAGCAATATCAGTGTTAAGTCTACCGACTCAAGTAGAACAAGCACGGTCATCATCGTCACAGATCAGCCCAGACCCTTGCTCGTGCCACCAAGAGCCGCTGAGCCTGTAGCTTTACATTCGTTCCTAAATAATAGAAATCTGACCCAACCGTGGATGTCCTCCTCCAGCGACGCCCTAATCCGAAGCTTTAAAATAATTCACTTTAAGACACCACAGAAACAGCAGACAACCCTAGGTTGACCTGCGCGGTGCCAATTCGAAAAGAAGAAAGAAAGAAAGTCACACATCAGCTAGCAGATGTCCACTGCTGCACATAAGACTGCGCCAAACATCGCCAAAACGCCAGTCGGGTTTTTTATTTTACTATTTTTTTTTTATTTGATACTTTTCAGTTATGAATACCTATGTATTACTATTATTATTATTTATTTTTCAATGACGTCAAAAGCGACAATCGCATCGGTGGTCTCTGCTATGGCGCGACAATTTAAAAACTGAACCGAATATGAACTGCATGGGTAAGTATGGCAACGATCTATGGCAACGACGAAACCCTGCATTGCGCGTAGCCCACCTTGCACTTGGCCGGTTTTTTTTGTGTTATTATTAAATTACTAAAGCATTGTAATATCTTTTTGAAATCCTTAAAATGAGCTCTTTATTTTGATACCCACATTGCAGATATCGAAGAAAAAATAATTTTATTACGTGATTTTTGTTTTTATTTTTTAATTATTACTGTGATGATATACATTTTTAGAATCCTTAAAATAAAGCCTTGAATTTGATACCCATATTATATATAGATTTAGATTTTTTTTTTTTAAACTTCAAACTATGGCTTTGTCCAGCTGCCACGTTTATTTATTTTTTCGTCACCTATCTAAGAACACTTGGAGTAATGAGACGAATCTAACGATACCCTAACGAGATGTAGCCGTTCAGTAGTTTGGAAGATATCAGGTAGTATAGAATATTTTATTTTATTTTATCGGCCCCTCCTTTCCTCCTCCTCCTCCTATATCATGAAAAACATCACAATGTTTCCTGTAACTGACATAAAAGTAAAAATTTCTGAAAAATGGTGAACAATAAAAATAAGACGGTAAACTACATATTGTATAGTAGTACACCTACGATCTCTTACGGTACCGCAGTTATATCGGCTGCGTCAGTTCTAAAGACTACTATAGTATACTGGCTAGTCAGTTCGTCGTGCGCTAATCAGTATGCGGCGCGCGCGCAACCCGCTTGCTGCTTATCTGCGTCTCGTCAACCCCCGACAAATGCCCTCCCCCCTCACCCGCCACCCCCCTCGCCATCCCACGCGCGTGGCTGCGTCTGAGCAGAACATGAAGATACCGTGGAAGTACAGAAGGATCACTCTGTAGTAATTGCAGTTGAGCATGATGATGGTGATAGCGTGGCTGGTAATTAGTGACCGATATTTAAACCACATATTACGAGTATACCAATTGTTAGGATCATTTTTGTATTTAAGGACATACCTGGGAATGCACTGGTTCTAGAGATACGAAGGCTTTAGACGCAATATTTTAAACAAACAATTCGCTCAGCTGATGGTATTGCTAACTAACTAATTAGAAAAGATTATGTTTGTTCGGAAAAAAGTTCAGTAGGTACTTTACAAAATTCAAAATATTGCTTCTTTGGCGTTAAAGTATTTCTAAAACCAGTGGATTCCCATGTGTGTCCTAGTAAATAATTAAGGTACTAATAATTGGTTAACATTATGTGGTTTAAGTATCGGTCACTAATAAAATTATTATCAGTCACCCTATTTAGCTTTGATTTAATAGAATTAAACTACAACAAGAACAATAAAGCCGCACATCATTTTACATGTTACCTGAGATCTATGTATTTTTCACCGCGATTCTTTTACCACATTGAGATTAGATCTTCTCTTCATGTCTTTTTAGTATTAGGTAAGTACGTCAAGTGAATGAGATCAAAAACAGTCTTGCTCACGACACTTGTGAAAGCAGTAATCTCCTGAGATAAATCTGTGCACTGCGCAGGCGCATGATTTGAATACTTGTCACAAAAATTAATGACGCTCTCTGTTGTTCGGTTGGGGGAGCTGCGTCGTAAATCAGAGATTATTATCAATTGTAATTAACTAGTCAATATTTACATATTGTTAACAGCATCTGTTATGCTCTTGCGCATATTTGAATTAGGAGTTTGATTAACACAAGTGGTAGTCAAAGAAGAATTATGACAAGTTCAGGAAATCGAAATGTTATAGAGTTCCGTAGCCAAATGGCAAAAACAGGCCCCTTGTAATTTTGTCCTGTCCGTCTGTCCGTCCGTAGACCTGTATGTTATATCACAACCGTTTTATTCGGAGACTATTGCCGTTATTTTGGGAGGAAAGTGCACATTAAATGTGATATTATGTCCGACTTTACAATGGTCCCCCGCCCTCCACTTCTGTCTGTCTGTTCGCGATAAACTTTAAAACCACTAAACGGATTTTCATGCGGTTTTCACCAATAGATAGGGTGATACATGACAAAGGTTTAAGTATATAGTATAGTTTAAGTGTATAATACTTATACTTATTACTATAAACTTAAATTATAAGTTTCTATAATTTGTTAAGGTTTATTCAGTGAACGGAAATATTATTAATGAAATATTGTTTATTATTGGATTATTGTAGAAATTGCCGGATAAAACATGGCGACTGGTTGCTATGTAGATAGCTATGCTCTGCTACCCGTGCGAAGCCGGGGCACGTCGCCATTTAATAAATTATACATAATTTTACTATATTATTATGTCACTAAAACGTTTTATCAGCCCTTGTGACAGGCTCTCAAACTCTTTTTTTTTTAATTTAGGTATAAACTAAGTAAATAAGGTTGTATATAAATCAGCCAGAGTCTTTACAGACCCCATCTATGTATAACAGATACTGCAAAGGACGGGTATTACGACATTAACGTAACGGGCTCTAAACACAGTGCAGGAGCCGTAACTAAGTGTTAGCAAGTTCCCCGATTACGGGAGGTAACTTATCCCAACTCATAACTTAACTACTTATTAACTTAATGCTGTAGTTTTAGTACAAAGTTATTTAACTGTCCGTTCAGCAACATTACAACAAAACAAAAATAAACACTTAAACTAAAGTATGATAATTACGCGATTCTACCAGAAAACATGCCTTTTATTAATAGCATCTTTGAGAGTAGGCATGCAGAGCTGTGGAATTACCGTGAAATGACGTAGAAGCAACCAAACCAAGTAAACATTTGGGACTCAAACGTGGGGCAACAGGTATAACCTAGTAAGATTCAATGAGTATTGTCAACTGAATTTAAGTAACTTGTCATCCATGAATAATATGCGATTACCGGAGGCTCTTCATGTTCATTCATAAAATGGCTGACCTCAACCCTGACACTTCACCTGCACATAGCATAAGTGTACAGTGCTTACGATCAGAGTATTTATATTTTAGTAACTACTTATTACTTATTTAAGACATAAACATTTTCTTTAGTACAGCTTATCATACAGAGTCATCCAGATCTATCTGCTTGGTAGCAAAGAGTTCAGCAGTGTGACAGGGCAGTGGACCCCGGGGCACTGCAAACTGTTTCACCCAGCACATCGCCACGTAACATAATAAATAACTTTCGCAAATACTTTAGTCAGGTATTATCTGCATTAACGGAACCACCCTTATCAACGAGTATCTTCTCATCTATGAGCACGGTGCGCCGGCGCAGACACCTCGTAAATACGCATTGCTTCGTGGGGCATGCGATCCGACACGAGTTCGCACGAATTCTGCCAAACGATGTTGCAGGCGACGTTGGACGATGTTGCTCAAGTACGGAGTACCCGCAAACATACAATATAAATCTCGCTACAGGTGGAACCGATGTAGGCTCCCAGGATTGTGCGTTGTGTATAACTGTGGTTGGTGCATTTTTGAGTGACCACAGATTATGAAACAAAAGGCAGATAGACCGTGCGGAACACTGAGAGTGAAGCCACAAAAGCAAATACAAATTAAAAAACGAATACCTACAATTTGCTTCGCGCTGTACTGACACGAGTCATTACAGCACGAAGCAAAGCATTGTTAAAAAAAACAAATACTAATACAAATAAAAAATCAAAAGCGAATACAACCACGAGATCGTAGGTAGGTATTCGTTATTGAATTTGTATTTGCTTGTGCGGCTTCACTCGCAGTGTTCCTCACGGTCTAACTGCCTTTTAATTGATGATCTGAGTGAGTGACCATCTATTTTTAATATATAAAAGAAGATTTAGATTGATAAAGCTGTAAATGGAGTCACTTCGGTAACTTTCATTGAAAGCCAGTGCAATGAGCAGTGAAAAAGGATTTTCTTTATATATTTAAATTATTCAGTGTACATAGATTACCTAAGTCCGTGCCGTAGAGTCGTGATGCGGTTGAATGATGGGGTTGCAGGTTCGATGCCTGATCGGTGCCCGTGCAACTACTTGTGATAACCGCACCTCGTTCCGGCGTTCGCGAGTAACGGTAATAAATACTGATTTACACGATTTAACTAGTGATAGAAAGATTCAATGCTCTATAGTAGTGAGAAGGATTCTAAGTACGGTGGATATTTAGTTTGTGTTTCCAAGGTCTGCGTGGGAATCTGTAATGTGGACGAGGGTGGGAGGGTAGAACACGTGTTTATTATAAAACACAATATTGTGCAAGTAAAAACAGTGATAGCCACAATATTATACGTTTCGGGTAGTACTCGATACCGCAACTGGTAACTGGACCGATTCGGATGTTTCGTAAACATGGCGGTGCTCACATGAGCGGACTGCAATAACATATCTGGTTTAAGAGCGACACGTTTTCACTTAACGAAGCACAGTAGGTACCACACTTTAACTTATGTTCAAGAAATCAGATGAGACCGGATACCATCTCGAATAATAATTATCCCGCAGCCTCCGACTGACAGCAGGTGTCACAAACACCCGTCATATACTAGCGTTATGTGAATCTTAACAAGATTTTTATCAAAATACACGTACAAATGATTATTATTACGACTGAGCGATAAAACGCTCTGCAGGGAGCTTTTATTTTAATTTTGCACATTTGTATAATATTTTAACGAGCGATCCTGCTGGCTGGATGGATTAAGCATGGGAATTGAATGATTATCATACTGATTCGGGCAGAATTGGCGTGTGATCTTCCCGTGGGTGAGGATGTCAAGTGGATGGGTAACGGCTTCCAGCTGAGCGGTGAGGGTGGAGCTTCATCAGCTTGGCGCAGGCGCTATTTATTAAGTTGACCTCGGTGTGCGACACCTTGCCTTTTGCTAACAATAATTGAACCTTTTCAGGTCTGTCAGACTGTTGAAATACCGTATTTGTTCGAAGACAACGCACTAAGAACATTACAGAGTCCAGGCTGAGGTGGTACGGACTTGTTATGCGCAGACCGATGACCATACAGTCATAGACACCATCGTGTGAGGGAGAGGTAGACCGCAAACTACCTAGATGACAAAGGTCCATAAGGACATACAAAAGCTTGGCCTTACAGATGACGATGCTTATCAACGAAGTGAATGATGCCGAGAGATTAAAAAACCCAACCCTGCGTAACGGGAAGAGGCGACGGTAAAGAAGAAGTTTGAAGACGACGCAAGGCACAAACACACAAACTACTTCTTGACAAATGCTACTATACAACAGACGAGTTTTTAAACAACAATTTGTAATTATAATGCTGCAATTAAAATTTTGACATTTGTAATTTTTATGAATCTTATGATGTTTATTAATTAGTATTTCTAATTTGCATATTTAAATATTTGTATATCTCTTATGACAAAACATAGCGCAACATAGCCTGTTTATACCTATGTTCCACAAATACACTTTTAACTTTGACTTTGGCATGTTTATTGAGGTCCCTATAGCCCTTAGGGGTTCGAAACTCCACAAGTAACAAGTAACTACTTTTCTTTAAAACTACTGACATTCGCTGCAATTTATAATATCAGTCCGACTTCCGCAAACCTAGACATATCTAAGCCGCCGTCCACCGCAACATGTTCTTGTCTGCGGCTCCATCTGCGCGGTATATCGGCATCGATATCAAGACATTACCATGAGCCAGTGATGGGATCGCTATCGATGCTATCGTCCGTCGTAAAACATGCTGTAAACTGCGCCAGTGTGCCGACGGTGCGGCGCAGCTTGGCTATCCTCGCGGTGACGGCTGCGCGCGCATCTCGGGATCTAACGGAGATGCGTAGACGACGGATTATGATAATTAAATAGCAAACGGAGTGATAATACCTTTCAATTACTTATTTCAGCTCTAGAATGGAGATCGCGTTTGGGCAAGCCTAGTGTGGGACGCCTTGTGACACGATGGACCGACGATTTGAAGAAGTTGGTTGGCGATCTCTGGGGGAGGCCTACTTTCAACAGTGGACGGCAATAGGATGATATTATATATATGACTAATTTCAAAACTGATTAACTGATGCAGTTGCCATTGTCATTTCTAATGATTGTCGTTCATTTCATTGCTGTGTGTTACCACAGACACGCGGGCAATGTGCAGTATTAGCAATATTGTACAGCAGTATATCATTATGTTGATGACTCCATCTGCTAAATCATCCGTGTGTCGGTCGCATAAACTTAGGTAGTTGTATCCGTGAGAGGATTTATGTGAATATTAGTTAATAAATTATGTTAATTATTGTCTGAACTGAATGCTTTAATTTGCTGCGGTTAATTGACATAGTTTTATTGGTGTAGGTAATATCGTCTGTAGTATCTTCTTTTTGTGATCGAATTTAGTCTAGCGTAATTGCGTAGACACACACTAGAATTAAGGTCTATCCATGTGTGGATAGACCGTGTCAGGGCCGTGTCCGGAACGTGGACGGACCGTGTCCGTGGCCGTGCTAAGACCGTGCATCCGGGTCCCGTCAGGGCTGCGTCAGGGACTTTTTGTTCACACACGTCAGAGATATGACCCCACCGTGAACAGGCCGCGACCTTCCATCTGTACCCCTCAGTCACCATTTTGTTATATATATATATATATATATAACATAATTATATGCGTACCGCTCTATTAAAAACTCGTCATTTTTTTTTTTTTTTAAATATGCACATCGTGCTTGGAAAATATCGTCAGTGCCCGGGTCGACGCCGTGACGTGCACGGGTGCGTCACGGTGTCGGGCCGGGCACTGAAGCTCCGTCGCCGGCCCCGACACGAACGTGTGTGAACGAGTTCATATAAAATGTTGACAACGATATTTTTCTAAGCACGGTCACGGACACAGTCCGTCCACGTCCCGGGCACGGCCCTAATACGTGTGGATAGAGCTTTAAGCTATGTTTTAAGATGTTCTTTTATTTAACTATTATTTTGTGATTTATTTGGACTATTTAGAATCAAAAATCAAATCCCAAGAATGTGAAGCATGTTATGTATGAAACAAAAAAAAATTAAGTGTACATTTAGCTCGCCTTGTCCGTCAGTGAGTGGTGACCGCAAACGATGCGGTGAGAGCGAACACCCGCCTGATGGAATCACGCCCGGTAAAAGACTACAGCAACAGTCAACCGCGAACTTGAACTCATAATACAAACAGACGCTCCGGTATCTTTAAAAGACATTAGGGCGCCGACAACTGGGACTGCTAATCTCTAAGCTGCCCCAGGTATGTAATAAAATATTTTGAATTGTATTAAATTATCTAGCTGTCTTTATAATATACATTGCTCTCACATTGTACCCGTAGATTCAATATGAATGAGGTAACCTAAAAGGTAATATTCTATTGATTTAAAAAAAATGTTCATGGAGTTTCTTGCTTGTTCTTCTGCATAGAAACCTACTGTTTGGAACGAGCAACTAGCTCCAATTTTCTGACTACTTTGACAATTGGCATTTCAAAAGTGCATGATATAATACGAGTAATGATTTATTTGAATTATACGGTTTTGAGTTTGATTTCGACAAGCTCAATGGCTCATTTTTTCTCACTTCCTTCCCATCAGCTCGGAACTATTTCAGTTCATCAACATTGTCCAACCAATGCACAATTATTATAAAGTAACATATTTTACTTCACAGCAGTTCACATGGCAAAAGCTCTTCCTTCTTGCTGAAATTCCTTAAAACCACAGTCTCGCGCAGTCAGCCCTGTGTAGTGTGTAGTATCCACTTTGTGGTCAGACACAACGCTCCGCCGACCAGTGCAGCAGCGAGACCGCACATTAAGTGTTTGACGCAGTGTACAGGTAGGTAATAGTCGTGGTGCTGCGCCCGCGCACCGGACAACACCACACCGCGGTGCGGATGCTAGCAGGACTATTATGGTATTATTTAAATTGGCAGCACAGTCAGTATTGAGACTTAAATGTGTGTTTAGAGTATTTTTGTACCTTCATATCATTCAAATAAATTACGAAACGGCAACACAGTTAAAACTGAGGTTTAAACTCCTTATTAAAATATTTGCGGGAACCACAAACCAAAACGTCATCTATGTACATATTTTTAATTTTTGTTATTTTTTTCAAAAAACACTGACTACTACTGAAACAATTTCGATATTTATATGGGACCACCCCTGAGGTATATATGTATAAGTATACCGTATCCATTTCAACGAATTTTCAGAATCAATCTGCAATTACCGAAGAACCATCCAAAAAAGAACTTTCGAATTGAAAACTCCTCCATTTTTGAAGTTGGTTATAAAGATGCATCATAGTAAGAGTGAAGCAGTCTCTTCGTCATTCCTATTTACAGTTACCTACAACAACATGTCAAACTTGTGTTAAAGAACTAAGATGATTTAACTATTCACATTTTCAATAAAAGTTCATACCAGATTCTTTATTTTGATAAAATCATATTGGCTAATTGACTAGGTTTCCTTTGCCTGTCACGTGACAACGTTCGTTTGTATTTTTGACAGTTGAATCAGCAGTCAGAAGAGGTTGAGAACATCGGAGTGGGCTGGCATTCGAGCCGAGCACGGAGCACCGAACGAACAAGTACAGTATCAAGCGAAGGACCTTCTGTAAGTCAGTCTGATTTAATTAGTTATTAAATCTGACTGACTCTTCTTTAAATATCATACTTGGTTTTAACACTGCGGCCGTCGTTTTGTTCTAGGTGTTGGATTCTATTGTGTAATTATTACTTGTGGAACTTATGTAGCAGGTATGCAGGACGTTTAATGTTCTAGAATACTAGGTATTATGTGTAAAATAAATCATATTATTTATAATAATAAATGTAAGATATAAATGTTAACCTACAAGATGTTTTATTTACTTCTGATTTATCTAATACTTGTTAAACTAAGATTTTACCAAAATATTTTGAGTACTACGACCCTTTACTTGACTTTACAATTGCACAATCACACACAGAAACAATTAAAACTTTTAAACCTCTATGGCCGCTCCTCGATGGTTAGGTTGAAAAACAATACTTTCCACATTTTACAAGTCCCTAAAACCTTTCTCGTGGTACTACAAGCGCTGATCTCCGCACCCCGACGTGCGCGAACATTCCGCATCGAAGCGCATTGCTACAGCTTGTTTGCGCCTGACTGTACAGCGACACTTGGCCCTGTCCGTAACTGACGTCTACCTAACTTAACTGCTAATGATATATGTGTAGAAATGAAACTGAGAAAACCAGTGAAATAATATAATACTAGGTATATGAAAAAAATGTTGCACCAACAATCACTTCACAATCTACTTCTTCTGCTAGACTGGTATTATCTTTTACAAGCAAAATGCATCTCGACATTTTAGACCTAAAATGAAAACTAAACGATGACGTCACAACTCAAGGTTCAGCTTTACCAAATGACGCCTCCTTCACTACAATAGCCCCAGCAAATGTACAGAACATCAATACCTAACTGGTTTATTGATTACAATAGTATGCGATTTGTAATTAACATTAGCAGTAGGAATCCCGCTTACCCAGTGCGGAGGGTAAAGGGCATGCCGACACACGAGCGCACATATATCATGTTATGTACAGCGGGTTAGAGGTACCTGGCTTATTTACTACTGATAAAGTTACCGACAACCATCCACGATGGCTGCCGAATATATAGATATAGAATTCTAAGATTTATTATTATTTAGGCACACATGTACGCACGTAGTCCGTGTGGTGTCGGACGCAAAGAATAGCACTATCCCATATCTTCCCGTGGGTGTCGTAAGAGGCGACTAAGGGACTTACCAGAGAATGGGCAGCAGCGTTCTCTGTGCTTTTGTAACCACCATACTGCGATCGCCAATCCGCCTGCCAAGCCTGACGATTATGGCAAAACCCCCCCCTTGGGGAGGCCTGTGTCCAGCAGTGGACGTCTTTAGGCTGAAATGATGATGTACGCATGTAATTATCGGAATATTTGTCCACTGGATTTTTTAAATGTTGTAACGAGTAATTTTTATTCGCTACATAGTGTCGACCTCTCTCGTCACTTTTTCGAAGTTTTCGATAATGCCGACTACACACACTTTAGATATTTGATAGATTGGCTAGGATTTAGTAGAGTAATCGATAAAACCATAGACCATCAGTTTGACAGTTGGATTTTATTTCCCCGGCTGTCAGATTATTCTGACGTTTCCGGTTTGGGAGAAGTAGCATTCACTTTCCGACCGAATTCACTAAGATGATGCACGAATAAAATTCTATTCCGTGCCAATCATTAGATTGGAATATTTCCAGGGTCCACCTCTGGTTGGATCCGCTTTGTTGTGATGTCAGCAGCCGTGCAGCGGTGATATTTTTTGAAACCCACCTATATCGCCATCGCATTTTGGATGTGCTCATAGCACGAGCGATTGGCATGCTTTGTTTTCGTTAAAGAACGGAAATCGTTTTCGTTTTCAGCCCCAAAGGCGTTCTTATTTATATTTTGGATTTTTCATCTTAAAATCTAACTTCGTCATGGATGAGCTGATGCGCTTTACCTCGTGTCTCCAATCAGGTTTAATTTAAATAAGTTTTTCTCGAAGCCTGTGGTATGTTACTTAAATTCTTTCTCGTAGTTTCAACTTAAAAACGTGCAATACTGACAACTTTAGCATAAACTTTAGTTATAGAATTTAATAGTTATAAAACAATATTCGCTTCTAATGAAAGGAACTTTCTAGTGTTGTGTTCGCCATACTGCCTGCGATAGAAATAAATGAGCTATTGTTAAAGAATTTGCAGCTTAATTTCAGAAATCTCCGACCTAAGATTAGAAGCCATATCCTTTACCTTACAGCTATCCCGGATTCCCTTTGTTTTAAATTACCTAGTGAGCTCTGGCGCCCGAACCTTATTCCTTTTAGTTATTTTTGTTTAATTTCGAGCTCCCTAACTTCTCAACTTTAGAATCACACACATAGTTTGTTAGTTAGTTAAATAAATATAGACCCTTTAATTTTTTTATTACAATTGTCGCACTAGAACAGGGACTGAAGCAGGTTTGTACGGTGAGTACAGTCAGTATTGCACACTAAATTCATTTATATTTTAACTAATGAGTCTATTGTTTACAATATTTAGTTTTCATATTGTATTTCATATTGTTTTTACATTGTAATTGATCTAGTTTATAAACTTTGAATAATTAGACTCATAAGTTGTAACTTAGTTTGATATTGTATTTTGCAAACAATGTTTTAGTTTTACATTGGATAATTTGTTTATTTTCTTGTGTTTTTAACATGTTTTTTCCTTAGCAAAACCAACAATTGTTAAGTGTAGACCGTGTTATTGTTAAATCTCATACAGTGATATAATTCATATCTAAGTTAACTTTTTATGTTAATAATTAAATTTAAACATTAAGTACATTATTGTGCACCTAGTTTATTTAATTTTAAGCCGTTTTGTGAGTTATTATTGCACTTTTTAACGTTAAATAACTTAGCAATTTTTCATGGAAATACCACATTGATTTTGATACTTAACCTCAAACTTTAATTTTATTTTTCAAACTTTGATTTATTTTGAAATTCTTTGAAGTTTAGTCCTTGCTTTTCATTGCTATTTGCCTTGTTACTCGTTAGTCATGGAGGACAAGGAAGTTCAGTTTCCACCGCCTCAGGATTCGGTTGAGGTCGAAGCTTCTACTGCTGATGATGCTAATGTTGTTGAGAAAGGTCACGAGATGGTTAATGCCACCGATGTTGGCAATCCTTTTGAATCTGGAATCGCACATTCGTCTTCGGATTTTACAGCTCGAGCTTTGCCTTCTTTTAACTCCTTGAATGCGCTTGTTAACGAAAACATTCGTAAAAACTTTCCTCCTCTTACTAAACTGCCTGATTTGAAAAAGAGCAAAATAATTTATGATGGTAGAACTTGTGTTCGTGATTTTATTACACAAGTTGAAGAATATTTTCTTTTTAGAAATTACAACGAAAATTTGCTGGTTGGTTCTTTTACACTTTTGCTTGATGGTATTGCACTCAAATGGTTTAGGTCTATACGAATTCATATTCCTTCTTGACATGAACTTAAGCTTGCACTTTTAAAGCGCTTTGATAAACCTAATTTTGATCACTTTTTAGAAAATGAGCTCCGCACCAGGAAACAGAAACAGTCTGAGTCGCTTCCTGATTTCATTACGGAAATTTATGACATGGCTAGTCGTCTTTCAGTACCTTTATTTGACTACACTTTAGTTAACGTGATACAACAAAATATGTTACCAATTTACACACCCTTTTTGTTTCGTAGACAAATAGATTCAATCGAACAATTTCTGGAACTTGCAAAAGATTTAGAAGTTGTTGTCAACAGAAAACCTTTTAAAGAATCCCTTAAACATTTCTAATGATTTAGTTTGTTTAAAATGCAAAAAACCTGGACATTTATATAAAAATTGCAAGTCTATTCCAGGCGTTGTTTGTTTTAAGTGTCATAAAGCTGGGGTCACTTCTAAGACTTGTGACGTTTGTAATTTGGATACTAAAAACTCGCAAGAGCCAAAAAACTGATTAGGCAGCATCGAGCCCACGTTTTTGATAAAACTTCGAGCGTCTCGATGTGTGAAAAAATTATTGGAAGTCACAAGCCTGATGATGTTGCCCGTGACAAAGAATTTTCCAACTGGTTAGATTATTTAAAAACCTTTTTTAATATTTATCGTTCGGCTCCTATTCTATTTACAAAACAGAATGATGCTAGACCATTTTTAACTTTTTTTGTTGGTAATCAAATTTTTTCAGGTTTGTTGGACAGTGGTTCCGATAAATGCATTTTAGGCTCAAATACACATGAACGATTTTTACAGTTGGGTTATAAAATTAGACCTATTAGTGGCGCTGCTTGCACTGCGGATGGCTCCGCCCGGAGAGTTATTGGTGCCATGGATTTGCCAGTAACTTGTGATAATATAACTAAATCCGTAGAGTTTTTAATTATTCCTTCTTTTGATCCATTAATTATTTTAGGTTTTGACTTTTGGATTAAATTTCATTTAGCTGAAGAATTGTGGAAGAACATTATACTTGTTCCAGAAAATAATAAACAAGTTTGTTCAATTACCTCTATTTCTGAACTTTCTCCTTCTGAGAAACAAAAATTAGATAATATTATTGCTTTGTTTGAAGATATTTCTTATGAGAAAAGAGGTTTAGGTCTTACTCATTTGGTTGAACATAAAATTAACGTTACTAGTGAACCTTTTAAACAGAGATATTGGCCTCTGAGTCCTGCTAAGCAAAAGGAACTTTTTGATGAAGTAGAAGTTTTATTAGGAGAAGGTATTATTCAACCCTCTAAGTCTCCTTGGTGTTCACCCGTATTGGCGGTAGAAAAGAAAGATGGAGGTACTGGATTGTGTTTAGATTCAAGACGTTTAAATTCTGTTACTATTAAAGATTCTTATCCCCTTCCTTATACTTCTAGAATATTAGATAACCTTAGAGGTGCTAGATATATTAGTACTATAGATCTTTCTGAAGCATTTTTGCAAATTGCACTTGAAAAATCCTCCCGCGAAAAAACTGCTTTTGTAGTACCTGGAAAAGGTCTGTACGAATTTGTTCGCATGCCATTTGGTCTCACAAATGCACCAGCTGAGTTGCAGAGACTAGTAGATAAACTTTTTGGTCCAGAGTATGATAATTCTGTATTCTGTTATTTAGATGACTTAATTTGTATTAATTCTAATTTTAATAGCCATATAGCACAGTTGCATAAAATTCATAGTATATTAAAAGAGGCAGGTTTAACTGTAAATTTAAAAAAGTGTAATTTTTGCAAGGACAGACTTCGCTATCTTGGTTTCATTGTTGACAGTAATGGTTTACATACTGATCCTTCTAAATTAGAGACAATAGAAAATTTTCCACGCCCAGAAACGGTAAAACAACTTCGCAGTTTCCTTGGTTTATGTTCTTATTATCGTAGATTCATTTGTAAATTTGCTGATATTGCTTCTCCTTTAACTAAATTGACAGCAGGTAGTAAAAATTCTAAAAAGTCACTTACTTGGAATGACGAAGCTGAAAATGCATTTCAAGAATTAAAACATTCTTTAATAACTTCCCCTGTTTTGCAATGTCCTAATTTTGAAAAACCTTTCTTTTTGCATTGTGATGCCAGCTCTGTGGGCATAGGTAGTGTTTTGAGTCAAGAAGATGATAATGGTGATCAACATCCCATTGCTTTTTATTCTAGATCACTTAATAAATGTGAAAGAAATTATAGTACCACAGAACGTGAATTATTAGCTATCTTAGATTCTATAGAACATTTTAGACCTTATATTGAGGGAATGAAGTTTACTGTTATTACTGACCACGCTTGTTTGAAATGGCTCCTAGGTCTCAATAATCCCAGTGGACGCTTAGCTCGTTGGGCTGCTAGAATTTCTCAATTTACTTTTGATATTATTCATAAAAAAGGTTCATTACATTTAGTTCCAGATGCTTTATCTCGTATAGAAGTCACTGCTATAACCACTCAGGATAATTTAGTCTCCCCTGATGATGAAATTATTGATCCTTGGTATAGAAAAATATTTATTCAATGTCAGAAATCTCCTAGAAAGTATAAGAATTTTAGAGTCGAAAATAACACTTTGTATAAATATTGTAAAAATAAATTTAACCCTCACAGTCTTTTAGACTGGAAGATAGTTATTCGTAAAGAGAATATCTTAGATACTATTGGGTCAAATCATGATGATGTAAATTCAGGTCATTTAGGTATTCATAAAACTTTAAAGAAATTAAAACAACATTATTTTTGGAAAGGTATGTTTAATGATGTTCACCAATACATTTTGTCTTGTGATACTTGTAAAGCTTACAAACATACTACTTCTCCTCCTTTTGGTACGATGATTAATCCTAAAAAGGTTGATCGCCCCATGCTTATGCTTTCAGTAGATATAATAGGTATTTTACCTAAAACTTATTCTGGTCATAAATACATACTTTCAGTTGTAGATGTTTTTACTAAATATTGCTGGTTCTTTCCAATGATTAATGCAACTACTAGAGTAATTTGTAAACATTTTGAAAAAGAAATATTTCTTAAATTTGGTTGTCCAAAAATAGTAGTTTGTGACAATGGAACTCAATTTACTTCAAAACATTTTGTAGAATTCTTGAAAGGTTTTAATATAACTAAAATATTTTATAACACATTGTACACACCTCAAAATAATCCTGTTGAGAGATATAATAAAACAGTCGAAACTTGCATATCGTGTTTTGTTAAAGACGATCATAGGACTTGGTCAAGTTTTTTGCCCAATGTTCAATTAGCTTTAAATAATAGTGTAAATCTTGCTACTGAATTTACACCTAATTTTCTTATGTTTGGTAGAGAACTTGTTTTAGATGCTTCCTTACATCATTTTAGTAACTCTGTTGATAATTTATCTCAACTAGAGGTTTCAAATAGGAACTCTTATGCAGTTTCTCTTAATTCACTTAGTGATATTTTTGTAAAAGTTCAAGCTTATTTGTTAAAGGGGTATAAGCGAAATGCCGCTTATTATAATAAGGGTCGGAAAGTCATTTCTTTTGATGTGGGTGATGTTGTGTGGAGAAGAAGTTTTGTTCAATCTCATGCACCTGCTTATTTTTCGGCTAAGCTTGCACCTAAGTTCTTAAAGTGTGAAATAAAAGAAAAAGTTTCTGATAACGTTTATGTTTTGAAAGATTTAAATAAGGGTTCCGTGGGTCGTTATCATGTAAAGGATATAATTAAATTTTAAAATTTTGGGGAAATCATAGATTTGGTATTGGTGTTGAGTATTTTTGTGTGAGGGTCTGTCTCTGTTAGAATGATGAATGAAAGGTAATGACAGTCTGAAGGTTATTATTATGTTAGGTAACTTCACTACAATTTATTAGATTCCAATTCAATTCTTTCTAAAATAAACTTAGGTCATTTTGGTTAAATTAGAAATACCTACTCTTTACACTATACATTTTACACATCAAAGGATCTTATCTTATCTTGTTTGTTTTGTTTGTTTGTTGAGCTTGTGTGGGATCTTATATCTTTTCTTTCTTTCTTTTTTAAAGGTAATCCTTTACTTGTTTACATTTTTTTTGTAAGAGAAAGATCCTATACAACCTTACACTTTGGGTTTTTATTACCTAAAAAGATTTTAAAACTTAAATTTCATTTCAAGTTTTTTGTAATCTTTCTTTTTTGTAGGTTAGAATCATTCTATTTCTCTCATAGTTTTAAATAGTTATTGATTTTAATTCTATTTTTTTTTACTGTTTGATGACAGTGTTGTTTTTTGTCTAGATATTTCTTCGATACTAGACTTGGATTTGACTTTGTTAGTAACGCGTTCATACCGGATTTTGCTTTTGAGGTCATTCTGTAACTTTTGTTATAGAACGTCCTACCTTGTTTTTGAGGTCATTCTGTAACTTTTGTTATAGAACGTCCTACCTTGTTTTTGCGGTCATTCTGAAACTTTTGTTAAAGAATGTACTTTGTTTTTGGATCTTGGTGTAATTTTTGACCTCGATTTCATCTTGGCTTTCGCCTTTAGGTATTGTGATTTTCCCCTTCGGTAATCCAATATATTTTGTTTGTTTGTCTGTGCTTGGAAGGTTGGTAGAGTAGAGCCAATCACAGCTTACATTTGCCCTTTTGCCCTTGTGTTGGTCATTGTTGTGCCAGTCACAAGGTGGAATTTTGACTTTTGTCATACCTTTTTACTATTGTGCTCGGAAGTTCGGTGGTGTGCGCCGATCACAATATGGTTTTTGTTTGTTACAGGTTATTGCTGTGACAATATTTTTGGATAGAGCCCTTCAACTCTATCCAACCTTTTTAGATAGAGCCCTTCAACTCTATCTAACCTCTTTGTTGGAAATCAATACTTTTGGATAGAGCCCTTCAACTCTATCCAACCTTTTTAGATAGAGCCCTTCAACTCTATCTAACCTTTTTGTTGGGAATCAATATTTTTGGGTAGAGCCCTTCAACTCTGTCTGACTTTATTGGTTCGGAATCTATACTTTTAGGTAGAGTCCTTCAACTCTATCTAGAAATTTTTGTTTAGGTATTGTTATTTTTAATTGGTTGTTGCTGAGATAGACAGAGGCTATGGTGCCTAACTGTACTCAAAGCTGAACTGTAGGTTAGTTGAGGATAGTCAGCGGCGATAGTGCCTACCTGCACTCCAGATTAGTTGGTAGAGATGTGTAGAGTTAGTCAGTGGCGATAGTGCTTAACTGAACTTAAGTGGAGTGGTTTAGTTTAGTAGGTTGGCTGAAGTTAGTCAGTGGCGATAGTGCTTAACTGAACTTAAGAGGTGTAGGATAGATTAGTAAATTAGTGTAAAGTTAGTCAGTAGCCATAGCGCTTAACTGTACTCAAAGTTAGTGTTTAATGTTTAGTAGTTTTGTTCAAGATTTAGTCAGCGGCTCTCGTGCTTAACTGAATTTAGATTTGTTTAGTGTTTAGTCTTGTTAGAGTTTTAGTCAGCAGCTCTCGTGCTTAACTGAATTTGGATTTGTTTGTTGTTTGGCTTTGTTGATCGGTTGTAGTACCGAAGTTTTAGTCAGTGGCCATGACGCCTAACTGCACTATGATAGTTTTTTTGTTTTTGAATTTTTTGTTCACTTCGTTTTTCGTTGTTTCTTTCTAATAAAAGAAAGTTCCTTTCTTTTATTTTTCGGGGAGGGATGTAATGTAACGAGTAATTTTTACTTGCTACATAGTGTCGACCTCTCTCGTCACTTTTTCGAAGTTTTCGATAATGCCGACTACACACACTTTAGATATTTGATAGATTGGCTAGGATTTAGTAGAGTAATCGATAAAACCATAGACCATCAGTTTGACAGTTGGATTTTATTTCCCCGGCTGTCAGATTATTCTGACGTTTCCGGTTTGGGAGAAGTAGCATTCACTTTCCGACCGAATTCACTAAGATGATGCACGAATAAAATTCTATTCCGTGCCAATCATTAGATTGGAATATTTCCAGGGTCCACCTCTGGTTGGATCCGCTTTGTTGTGATGTCAGCAGCCGTGCAGCGGTGATATTTTTTGAAACCCACCTATATCGCCATCGCATTTTGGATGTGCTCATAGCACGAGCGATTGGCATGCTTTGTTTTCGTTAAAGAACGGAAATCGTTTTCGTTTTCAGCCCCAAAGGCGTTCTTATTTATATTTTGGATTTTTCATCTTAAAATCTAACTTCGTCATGGATGAGCTGATGCGCTTTACCTCGTGTCTCCAATCAGGTTTAATTTAAATAAGTTTTTCTCGAAGCCTGTGGTATGTTACTTAAATTCTTTCTCGTAGTTTCAACTTAAAAACGTGCAATACTGACAACTTTAGCATAAACTTTAGTTATAGAATTTAATAGTTATAAAACAATATTCGCTTCTAATGAAAGGAACTTTCTAGTGTTGTGTTCGCCATACTGCCTGCGATAGAAATAAATGAGCTATTGTTAAAGAATTTGCAGCTTAATTTCAGAAATCTCCGACCTAAGATTAGAAGCCATATCCTTTACCTTACAGCTATCCCGGATTCCCTTTGTTTTAAATTACCTAGTGAGCTCTGGCGCCCGAACCTTATTCCTTTTAGTTATTTTTGTTTAATTTCGAGCTCCCTAACTTCTCAACTTTAGAATCACACACATAGTTTGTTAGTTAGTTAAATAAATATAGACCCTTTAATTTTTTTATTACAATGTTGAATGTAAATAAAGCACCTTCTTCAGATGGGTTATCGTAAATTGTTTTTAAGATAATTTTGACTTCTTAAAGGAAAAAGGGAAAAGAGAAAGGGAGGCCTATGCCCTGCAGTGGGATAACACAGGCTTATAATAATAATAATAATGTAAGAATGTTCTACTGACTAATAATAACAACAAAACACCTAAAGCATTAAGTCCGCCTTTGTGCCTTTGTGCATGAAGTACAAATTAATTAATAAACAGATGAAATGCGACAGACATCTGCCAGACGGTGGAAATTGTAGCCCAACAGGACAAGACGACTCCCAGTCCGCACATCACAAGACCAACGCGACTAGATCACCACGCTACGATTACACACACTTCAGACCAGTTTCCAAGTCGATGTTTGCACAGTCACTCATGCGCATACCGTCGAGGTCCAATACGAAGGCCTGGACATTAAACATTAAAAGCCCATTACAAACAGAGGTACTTAAAGCCAGAGCCTGCTTTCACTCAGTTATAATAACAAGTGAAGCCTCCACTTGTTATTGTAGGCGGCCGTGTGTTGAGCACACACGCCTCGCAGACGTAGCCGTACGTCGAGTACACACGTCCCACAGACGTAGATGATCACCCGCGGACCGTGGATGTGGATGACGCTCGGAGCTGCTCGGCAAACACGATGTTTCCGAGCGGTCACTGCGCAAACGATGGTTGGCGACTGCAAGGGTTGTCACGCTCATGACAGCAGCATTGACTACAGGTTCTATTAAAGAATAACAGGAAAGACCTTGAGAGATTAATATAAGTAAAACCTACATTAAAAAAAACGATAACAGCGTGCGCGGCGTTTCCCTTGTATGCAGTTTTAAAATATAAGTGTACAAGTCAGTATGTCTATTCTGATACAATCTCCCTTGGTAAACACCTAGGTGAAGTGAGCTGTCATCCGTCCGTCTGCTTTGTAAATCCCTAGCATCGGGACAGATGACAGATCACTTCACCTAGGTGTTCACCGAAGGAGATTGTAACAGAATAGACATACAGGTATTGTTTCTAAATTCGATTAAAGGTCCAAAATTGGAACATGGCATTCTTGGAACAAGCAAACAGTATTGGAATTTGGAAGTGCAAGGAACGTTATATACATTGATATTGCGATAAAACAAAATAGAAAATACCAGGCATGATTTTCATTTACATACCTAGGTATAGGAAAAGACACCTATACTAGCGACCTATCATCAGCTAGGGCCAGCCCTAGCCGCTGCGTGTGCGCAGTCGACGTGGGCGTACCCGGCGGTGTTTGCTCTAATACTCGTCTAAACACATCCGACAACCATTCACTGTGCACTTTATTGGGCACTTGTTTGTACACTTCCCCCGTTCCTCTCCCCCGTACACCTTACTAGACCATGCAACTCTCAAAAATGACAAGACATACAGCAGATTTATTTCAATTTAAAAAAATTGTGCTGTTTCTTATCAACTGGTTTATATAGAATATCTTATTCATCGTCATAGCAAGATGTACCCCTGCGCAAACGCACTGACAACAATAAGTGCAGAGATTTAAAGAAAGTACACTAATGATTACACAAGCTCATGCATGGAGATGAGGTTTTACAAAATACAGCAATTACTTTGGTATATCTTAAAAGTACATTCTGAAACCGTTTCATGGCACTGATTCAATCTAAACCACAGATTCATTTGTTTATTACATAATATATTGTCTTCTTTTACTAGGTACCTACTAAGGTAGAATTACCTAAATTAATTGCGTGTTTGTCTTGTCTACGAGTAAAACCTCTCCTTGTCTTTGATTTATAAACGTTGCTTCACTTGGAGAATGAGAAGCTGAAAGTTTCTACACTTTCTACATTGTGTTTGTCCAATAACTCACAAACAAGAGCCCACCAATTAAACTACAGTCGTCTCTAGTAAACATCAAGTAACCGTCATCACTAACTGTAAATCACTGACAAACATCCACGACAATGTAAAACATGAAAACCAAAGACATGTATCACAATAATAGAAACAATCGATGACTACTGATGATAATACACAGAGCGTGGACCCCGTGTGCAGCACTACACGCCATCAATTAACAGGGATAGCACCGCAATCAATTAGCCGGTACACACCACAGTTATGCCCACAGCTGGGCATAAATAACTGAGCGACAAACATAAGTAATGTGGCGACATACGCGACAAATTGGGATACAGACAATCTACATGCTTAGATCTTCAAGATGAAAGGTTTGAATCTCGCAATGAAAGGTTCAATGGGTTCATACGAACTACAACAATAATAATATCCTAGTCTGTCTGATCTTAACACTGTACTATAGGGACCGGGAACTAAATACTAGAGCTCAAAGATTACTAGACTTTAGATATGCTCTATATTGAAATAAGCTAACAAAAGAAAAAGAAAGAAAAACCATTTATTCACACGGAAGTGACGCACTTATTACACAAAAAACACACAATCAATAAATACGTCTGCCTCTGACAGTCAGGTCTGACAGTCCTTATAACATTTATATACAATTTTATTGTTCTAATATATTCAAACTACTTTTTATGTCTTTAGAAGGTTCCAGAGTGTTCCGACATAAACCATAAAGTTAATAGTTTTAACCTGCATGCCAAACGCATGCAACATTTATAGTATCGCGAACATGATTGCCCGCAGATTCAGGCGTATCCCTGAGGAGGTCAAGTGCACTCTTTTTAGAGCTTACTGCACGTCGTTTTCGTGTAGTCTGTTGGCTCATGTCACTCAAACCCTACGGCGCCCTCCGCATACAGTACAATAATGCATTCAACGTGCTGATGGGGTTGGCCCACTACTGCAGCGCATCGGAGATGTTTGCAAAAGCTCACGTGGACTGTTACTACGCGGTCATCGGTAACCGTTGAGCGTCCTTGGTCCGTAGGGTGTGGACCAGTGCCAACAGCATCCTGACTATTTTAGTGGTCAGGCTAGACTGCACATTTGTGAACTGCTGCTGCAAGAACTGTAACCTTACGGTAGTACGGTAGTGGCATGACTCTTCTTTTTCGTAATTAAATATTTAATTTTGCTAACGTAGCTTTTAAGGTTATTATTACTAACACTATAAGTCTTGGAACTTGAACTAAATGATTCTATTCTATTACTATCCTCTCGTGGGTTGTACAGGTCAGCGAAATGCGATAATGTACCGGAATGCACCGATATCCCAATGTAGAAAGCGTGTTCCCACAGCAGGTACTTGTGTATCTCGGTGCCCACATATTATATCAGTACAGAAACATTGTCAGCACGTAAGTATGTTTAATATTTATGATGTAACGACACATGTGCCTACGCGATGTTCAGGTGGCGCCGGCGCAGTGGACCGAGGGACCATTCCACGGGAAACACTCTTAGTATTTGAATTCACTGAATGAAAGTCTTCTCATGAGAAACAGGGACAAAAATAATAAGGCACACTAAGAGGAATGATCAGGCACAGACGGAGAACACAAAGTAGAGTGAAACGAGTCTAGAGTATTGAAGAAGCTTAGAGTATCGGTTAGAAGTGAAGGACTGTTAGCTATAATTCTCAGATACTTTAAAGAATTGGACAATGGCGAACTGGGACTACTACGCGATATCTTAAGGGCATCATGAAGAGTCATCAGCAGTGCAATTCTGTAAGAAATCACCCGCGAATTCGAAACCTATATAATTTTCGATTTCACTTAGTTCGCTTCACCAATTCTCTCACCAGGGGGCCAAGTCTGCTATTTTTATAAAACGATCCCATTGTCATTTTGCTAAAAGTTCCTTATCTGCTAAATTCATAATGGTCGATCATTGACTGCACAATGACGTTCTAATGGTAGGTCACTGATCAAAAGGAACTGTCAAAATATTAGCAGATTACCGCCTAAGTCAGTCATTCAGTTGTCATTTTGTACGAAATTACCATTCTTTATCATTTGTTTCAATGGCGTGTCAGTGGTTGACCATTGGAAAGTCATAATGACGCCATTATTAGATTACCAAACTTGTCAAAATCAACAATTATGAAATCAATGATAGACCATTCTGACACTATTGTAATAGCAGACTTGAGGCCCAGTTTTCGCTTAGTAGCGCTGGCGTAGTTTTCATAAAGTTACAGAATACCTGATACAGTTTTCACTGCAGCATCAGGAGTGAGTACTGAAGTGAGTTCTTACGTAATAGAATTGCTGTTCCCAAAACTCGTGAGTATTTAAAAACAGCGTCTGATAAGCGACACACACACCTGCGCCTGCGACAGGTAACTAATCGTCGATACACTCTCACAATTTATTGTGTGTATTGTTACATATCTTGTAGAGATAATTGGAAGTCTGCCTCTTATCGGCTTTACCGTACGACTTCCTACGGTTTGTTAAGATAAATGAACGTATACATTACAAAGAAGTTGTGACACAAATAATGTTTATGAACCAACATACGTACAGATCTCAGCGTTTTAGCTGATTATATCAATTAAAAAATTATCTACATACGATTTATCTCCATGATTCTCCATTTCGAAAAAAAAGTTACATAGAACGGATTGCCAGGGGAAAAGATATCTAAATCCCTGTATATTAAAACCTACTTCAACAAATCCACCACCTGTAAAACAATAAAGAGTTGCAGTACATAACGGTATTAAACCTACCAACCTAATTAGCTTCGTACAACACAACCTGCGCGTACGCACCCTCCAATAAGATCGCAATCTTAATGAATTTAATGTCCGTCCCGCACATATAACCGCGCCAGTTTATAGTGGCGCGACTAGGAAGTGCGGTGAACGTACCGCGAGTGAGGGGGGGGAGTGGAGGGGGGTGCGTCCGCGGCCAATTAGACGATAGCATCGAGGGGTTAATGAAATGCCCTCCGAACAAGGATACAGTTACGGCTTTAATTGCTAAGTATCATATTTTGTGAGTTATACTCTGGGAGGAGTGTTGCCTGAACCTCGGTGTGAAGAAACGGAAGGTTTAGTTGTGCTCATGACGCTTGGCTATGAGTTTTCAATGCAAAACGCACATCTAGATAATTAAATTAATTCACGATTGTACAGTCAACAGCAAAAGCAGGGTTTACTAATGTTTGCCATAATTTAAAATGCCATAATTTTATATGCCATAATTTTATTTGCCATAATTTCATTAGAAATAATGCTTCAGTTGCTATAATCGTTAAATTCCATAAAATCATTTTCACTAATTTCATTGGTCATAATCGATCAAGTGTCATAATAATGTTAATCCATAAATTTATTTGTTATAATTTTTATTTTCAATAATTTCGTTTTCCATAACATTTATTCACCATTGCCCATACTAGTACAACAATACTAGTTCAGTACGAGTACACCCGCCTGCAATGTTGATGTAATGATCATGATAACAGATACAGATTTTTTAATCACAAGGAAACCTAAAAATAAACCTTCTCTATCCATTTGCATAAAATTATAAGACCTAATATAACTTAACGTACATTTGTTTCTCCTAATTATATTTTTGCAATAACATTATTTACGTATAACGTATATAAATAATTATTAAGCATAACATTCTAAAGCATAAATTTATTTACGCATAATGATATTAAAACATATTTTTACCATGCATGCAGTAACCACACAAACTTGTAAACAAGCATACACCATGCATGCAGCAAGCAAGAATGCAGAATGCAAGCAAGCATGCAGCATGCAAGCAAGCATGCAAGCAAGCATGCAGTATGCAAGCAAGCATGAAGCATGCAACATGCAGCATGGTTTCTGTCACGGCTCCGGCGCTGCGGGGCTCCGGCGGTCCCACGCGAGCTTAGATTACACTCTAGTTGTAGGGCAGATAAGACTACGTGGAGTCGGTTTAGCAGCGATTCGTTTCTGTCACCAAATTTTGTAGCACAACTTATTGTTTTTTTTAAGACAATACTTTAGCGTGCCACAATAGATTTGCACAGCCTAGTAACATTATGCGAATTTAATTTATGCCAAAACAAATGTCTAAATATTATTTGCTACGCAAATGAGGACATCAGGCGCTCGGCGGCCGCTACCGCGGCACGCTCGCTACGCTCACTCGTCTCCGCGCGTTGTGTGGTCACAACCTAACCTAATCTACCCGTTTCGATTTTTACTAACTTTTTATTGTCTAAAGATTGCAGATTACTGTAATAAATAATTTGGTTAGTGGGTGGCCTTAATGACATTAATTTTTGTACAAAACAATAAACGTTTCTGAATTATTTTAAATGTTGCTTATGTCAAGTAACGATTATAACATATGTTATTATGTGTGCTGATTACATTGACGTAGGAAGGTTTTTAATTACAGTTGATCTACGTGTGCAATAAGCCCATGCATGACCTGCATCCTGTTCATCGATAATCGTAGTAACCACGGTCATAATTGATAACTCAGTTATAGAGAACACTTCTTGACGTTAAAATAGCCACATTTAAAATACTGTTAGGATTTATCTACTTCTCAATATATGACTAATGAATAACTGTCTACATTCTAGTTTTCTGGCCAAACAATTTATTATAGGTTAATCTTTATCTGCCATTAGGTTCCAGGCTGGAATGTTGAGAATAGATAGAAGAATATTATGTAGTTGAGAAACTAGTAAAGAAGGGCCCTTTTTCAGGTATCAAGTAGGTACTAAAGGTTCTTTCCTCGCTTACGTTCTAGAGTGACGTTCTAGGGTGACGGCAGTTTTTATAGATATTGTCATAAACCATTATTAGTTATTACCTACAATACACTTTCCGAGGGCCCTTTCAAGTTCCAACTTTGAATCTGGCTGAAGTTATGGCCCTCGATAGCTGAAAAAAACGGCCCTTTGACAAACATCGTCAGCATGAGGAACATGGTCACACACACTATATACGAGCGACCTTACGCCTCGCGTTATCTCTTAACTTATTTATCGCTTAACAGACAACGCTGCGGTATGCTGCTAACATTAACTTAACAGTTTTACTTTACCCACAAAAACTTTAACCCCTGACCTGCAGCTCTAAATCTGCGCCGGCGCAGTGGTGGGCGTCACAACACAGAGATGTTCTGTCTAAACTATTAGTGCAACAACGATCAGCTCGCGTATCACGCTCAACAGCTGGCAACACCGGCAGAGGTCGAGGTCATCTAATATATATACTGCTCGCTATATTTAAGATGGCCGATGGATTTTAACGATAAAATGGAGATATAAAAGTGATTGCAGTGTTTGTGTCGCTGACTCGGTGTACAGTTTGTGGGTGAATCATTTAATTCAACGGAACGCGACCTCTGACCTTGTGTGGTCATATTTAATATTTTGGTAGTAATGTTTACCGGTAGAATGTGACAGATGGTAGTTATACCTGATCATGGAATGCGGGCTGATGAACTTGAAATATGTCTGCCATTTTATATTTTGACACCTTGAGTTAGAATCTGAAACGATTCATTTTAAAACCTGTAGTGGTGAACCATAATCAACACTTGACCGCAGAGTCTGATTATAACTGTCATTCCCTTTGTTTGTCAGTTGACAATATCATTGTCTATCGACCACTCGAAGTTCACCTCATTAGACGACATCAATTTACCGATGTTCTTTAGTAAATGAACATATCAAGAGATATATTATTACATATTATTATCTAGATACAAGACGCACACAACATACATACAACATTAGAAAACTGTTAAAACGTTTATCCTATCGTACTATATTAAACTGCGAGCCTAATTACCCTTTATCGAAATAGGTTCACGAACAGTCATCACCGAACAGTTCATTATCCAAAGTTCATCTGTCTGCGAATTTGACTAATAAATATGTCTGTATCCATTTGTATTTTAATTTAAAGATAGTTATCGTTGCTTACCAAAGTTATTCCTATTTCTATTAGCGATATAATTCTTAGATATTTATCACGGCATACAAATAGGTACAAGTTCAAAATGAATTAATAGACCAATCCAGTGAGCCACATGCTAACGCACATAAATATAGTTAGCCAACAGTTATAATAAACGTCGCGTCGATACAGATGAGCTCACAGATGAGTGTATCTACGTCGATAACGCTATCGAATCATTTACATAAACCGCAGTACAGTCAGCGCACGTCACTACTACCTAACACTTGAACTACGACACCCAACTTACTGCTACGAAGTAAAGGCGCTGTTCATGCTGAATTGTGACCATGGAAGTGCGGTTGACCGTAGGTAGATTTGGTGCGCACGCGCAGGGGGCATCGATGGCCGAATTTATGGAAACAGTTGACACCGCACCGTGGAAGGCAACGTATTTACATGCGAGTCGTTTATCATAGGAATTAGTAAAACGTTCAGTATGTAGGCGTGACACGCGGCGGGAATGTGAGGGGAATGAAGGGAGGGAAGGGAACGCACGGACGTCACTACCGAGACACAGTACAAGTATTAGTACTATCGACCGAAATTCAAGTGTTGCTCAGAGAACTAGCAAATGTTCAAAATATTTCTCGTGACAATGAAAGACATCACATGGAACTGGAAGAACCTCTTAAAACCCAATAAAAAGCAAAGACTGTTGAACCTACTTTTAATGTTGTATTAAATTTAATTGACACGGATATTAAATATTTTCATTTCAACGACTTAATGGGTGGTTTTTTATAAGACCAAATGATTTATACAAAATGTGCAAATAAAATGGTACAGCTGAGTACAAAAACGAAATTTTGTGAATAAATTCTGAACCTTTACATGTAACAGATAAATAAAGCCTTCGCGAAGGTTCTTATAGAATGTAAAACATTTGTTTCAAAATTAACCTCTAATTGAATAGTTTCATAAAAATGAGCTGTATCGTGGTGTACAATAAAGCATAATATTCTATGTAACTATGTATGTAAACAATTATGATAATATTATCCAGTATCAACGAGACCTTAAGTATCTAAATGCTGAATGCGCATATAAACATTATCTCGATTATTCCCGATATAAATGCTGCCGGTGTGATAGATCGAGACATCGCACGCGATGCGAACACCCGAGTCCCGACCACTACTTCACTTGTTTTGAAAATATTATTACATTCCGTCCGCGACTGTACGCCCAAACAGGTCCTAATCGCTACTCCCCAATACATCTCTCTCTACGTTATCCTGTTATTTATACACACGCACATTTATTCTTATCCCCGACATATTTATTATGCCAATTATATATTCTAAAGGGTCTGTGCTCTCTGCTCGGTCCAAATATTCGGATTATGCAGATCACCGCAGTGGCCCGTGACCTCTGACTAGCATTATCTGTGGTAGCAAGTGACAGCGGCGGTGTGCGCGCTCTTAAATGGAAGCCATGTTTAATTTACGATGTACTTACTGTTAGATTCTTTTAGTGACGTAATGTGGTGACGTTAAGTAGAATACTTTGAAAGAACAACAGTTCATGAGAACGTCTTTGTTAAATTAACTTTGGTAATTAGTTGTTATGCCGTGCATTTGTGCGACTTTACTTTGGAGAAAGATTTGTAATTTCTAGTTTACAACTTTTCAACTTTTATTTACGGCATTATTCATGTTTTGGCAGATCCATTACGTTGATTTTATTTTCCTGAACCAGTTATTATCTATAGGTGAATGAAACTACTCTAAAATCACTGCTAACGGTCTGGCACTAAAGGTCTATGAGGCTAAAAGTCACTCACTGAACAGGAACAAAATGAAGTTTTGCCACTTAGGTATTCGTACCCCGGCAGCACACGATACATCTAGAATCTCGTCATCTTGGGGCATCAACTGACTAACTCATAGCATACTGTGTGTGATGGAGACATACAGAGCTACAGGAGTAGAGTGCATGCCGAGATTTTTTTTTAGTTAGTGTGTGTTCTAACTTCTATATTTATTTAGATTTGAACTCGTTACAAAAGATGCATACATAAACAGTTTTTTTAGAGCAAATAATCCAATAAATTATTAAAACAAAAACCGCGATTTAAGGCTGAAGTAGGATTGAGCGTATGCAGAATGCATTGATACAGATGGGCCGGCGAATTCGATACGCAGTGGGTGCTAGAAAACGGGATCGTCGCCGAGGAAAGTGCTGGCGTGACGACTTAGAGACACATTCAAAGAAGATTGGTCAGAGAGGGAAACACGTAAGGAGGAGTGGAAGATTATGGGGGAGACGTTTGCCCAACAGTGGAACAATACAGGTTGAGGAAAAGCCGATAAAGGTTGGTATCATTTTTTCTAAATCGTTGGTGGCAAGAACAGAAATATATTTTCATCTACATAATGGTCTTGTTATAGAGCTATAGACGAGATGTTCCAAATCAATAATTCGATTATTTGCAATTAATTACACGCCTATCTATATTCATGAAATAAATTCCGAGACTTATTTACATAATGAACTAGCATAAGATTAATGAAGTTTTTATTTAATAAATAAACCTATATCTACAACTTGCTATAGCTCGTGTCGTGACTCATTCCAACAATAATATGCAAATCTACATAACAAGTTTTTGTTAAAGCTGAAAAAGGAAAAGCATTTTACAAATCAAAATCGATTGAATATTAATTCTATAAATAAGCTGCTTGTTGACTCTATCACATAAATGACGTCGGTTCTACAATTTCTTCTATAAAATTACTTTTTGTTACGAATTAGATGTTGTCCTGCAATCGCTGTGTGTACCTACACCAGGAACAGGAAACAGAAGGAGAACACGAAATAGAAGCTAATCCTGACCATGAAACTCTAAAACGATGTACCTTGTCTGTGTTTCAGAGTATCATGCAACTAACTAGGTAGGTAGGTACCCTGTTGTTCTTTTTATTTATTTTGGTGTTTTGCTAACCCTGTCGTGCCTTAACTACATATAACATTAACACTCTTAAAGTCAAAGTCAAAGTCAAAGCATTTATTTCAATTAAACCATTTGCAGGCACTTTTGAATAGTCAAAATAAAATTGAAGCTAGTTGCTCGTTCCAAAACGTAGGGTAGGTCTCTATGGAGAAGAACGAGCAAGAAACTCCACGGACACTCTTTTCAATCAAGCTTTTACAAAATCCAGGCTACATTATTCTTGTTGCTTCTATATGTGAAAACAATGTAAGTGAAGAGAAATCCAAAACATTCTAATTAAAAATAAATTAATATAAAAGCCATGGCAGTTAAGAGATGACCAATCTCAACTGACAGCGCCCGTTCACGAACATGACGCGCGGATCAGCACCACTTAGCTCAACCATTTTGAAGGGAACCGAATGATCCAACCCGCACGCCACCATCAGTGAGACATTTGAGCGAGCATGACAATGCTCTCAACTGCCATGCTCATTTATGTCAAACACATTGAATAAATAAATGGATCCATAGTTCTCACATTTACATATTAATTGAAATAATGCTATTAAATTATACAAAGCTAAAATTTCCAATGTATGTAAGTATGTCATTCGACAGATAAAATATAATAAGTAAATATAATAATAACGGTACACGTTATTCATGTCAATAATAAGGGGTGAGCAACATAATTTTCTTGCAATTAAGAAATTCCCTAAAGAGGCTGTGGAGCAGGACCAGCATTATGCCAAGCATTTTTATCATTGATATAATCTTCCAACTTATAATATGCTTGCCTACATAGTGTGCGTTTAATGTATGTTTTAAATTGCCTTTCATTTAATTGCAAAATATCGAGCGGTATTTTATTATAACATTTTACACAATACCCCATAAAAGAAGTATGTACTTTTGACAATCTGAAACTTGGTTGATATAATTTGTTCCTATTTCTAGTATTAAAGTTATGTCTGTCACTTATTTTACTAAACAGATGAAGATTTTTACGAACATGCATGATGTTTTCGTATATATATTGACAAGGTACCGTCATGATTTTAATTTGTTTAAACAATTCTCTTAGAGACTCGCGTCTGCTGAGATTATAGATGGCTCTGACAGCCCTCTTTTGCAGAATAAAGATAGAATCTATATCTGCAGCCCGTCCCCAAAGCAAAATACCGTAAGACATGATACTATGAAAGTAACTAAAATAGACTAGTCTAGCGGTATCCACGTCTGTCAATTGCCTGATTTTTCTGACAGCGTAAGCGGCCGAACTTAGCCGCCCTGCAAGAGATGTTAAGTGAGGACCCCACTGCAGCTTTGAGTCAAGCGTAATCCCTAGGAAAACTGTCTTTTCGACGAATTCAAGTACGTCCTTATTTAATAAAACGTTACATTCACTACTTTTAACATTCGGTAAAGCGAATCTTATGCACTTGGTTTTCTTCTCATTTAACACTAAGTTATTTGCAGTAAACCAATTATGAACTTTAATCATGGCGTCATTTACGTCGTCATAGTGCTGTGCCCGTCTATTTACTTTAAAAATCAATGAAGTATCATCAGCAAATAACACCATTTGAGGTTGATTTCTCAGTAAATGCGGTAAATCATTAATATAATATAAATATGTATGTACTAAACATTTAACTATAAAACACAACAATATTACTTTGTGATAAAGATGATAGTCACCGATGAAGGACTTATTAACTGTCATACCTTTTTGGCACCTTCAGAAGTTGGTTGAGTTAACATTGATTGGATGAATCCTACGGTCCCCGATACCTATTTCCTAACTCAGCTTATACGTAATCAGTAAATCACATGGTGCCCCTGAAGCGCAACTTGATGATTTTCAATCTTGATGTTTTAGCAACGTCAACCGACTATTCAATCACACACATCTGAGCTCTATGTTCAGTACCTATTAGTAGTAGGTAATAAAGGAGAGCATGCGACCTGCGCCTGCGCCGGGTGGCTGCGGAAGATGTGTTGTTCCCGATGTGTAACACAAAGACGTACTGTAGCACCTGAGCTACACTTGTAACAAGTACGAATTACCGAGAGTCTAAGCTACGTTAAATGAAAGGGTATTATCGACTTATAGAAGACTATATTAATCAGATTAGCGAGAGGTAAACTTTATAAGACCGCAGCTCTGAGCTTAGCTGGGTCTCACCCTGACATCACATGTCATAGTATATCAAAACTATCCTTCTACATTATTCAAATATAATTCTAAGGTAACCAGAAGGTTCTAACCATAGACTAAATAGTTATGGCTTCATTACATAAAGCCTCCCTCGTTGGGCAAATCTCTACAGTACCTATACGTTATTTCTGTGTTTGTATTTTTCTTTTTAGGTATGTTTTTGTCATCATCCATTATTGACGTTTCACTGTATCCGTCATTCGCACAGCATAGCACCTACTGATTGTCAAAGATCGAAAGAAAGAAGAGAGAGAAAGAAAGAAATACGTAAACTATACCTACACGTTGAAATTTTTGTGGTTATTTTCCCGAAGCGAATGATTTTGTCTTGGTAGTACAATCGATTAATACAACAATTCAAATAAATTATTAAAAAACCAGCAGATTTACAATTGTGGAAAACTAGCGACCCCGAACCAATAGTAGTGATGCAAGAACGGCTGACTGCGCGACGCGCGACGCGAGCTCCTGTGTTAATAAAACACAATACTTAAGTAGGTACCTAAAAGTTATTCCAATATTCTTTTCACACTTTTACGGGTTTAGGACCGTTATAAGAGGAGTTGATGCATATTGTTTTAATTATTTGAAAAATAAAAAACATTTTCATCCCACCATCTCGGAAAGAGTATTTTTAATCTTCAATATCTGAGTGGAAAAGCCGTTTTTATTCTCTAGAGGATAAAGTAAATTTATCTTCAATATCTGAGTGGAAAAGCCGTTTTTATTCTCTAGAGGATAAAGTAAATTGAATTTAGAACATCGTGTGCACTAAGTTTGTGAATTTAAAAAAAACATTAAACCTATTTACTGCTACCTCTATGGTGCCGAATATATCATACAACTTTTTTTTAATTTGTTATAAACTCAGACTTTGTAAACGTTTTTTTTTTGCATTTAGTCATTTCCTCGCTGAGGTGGAATGAAAAGTTACGTGTTGCACTCGAGTGCAAAGATTTTTCACCTCGTGCTCTTTTGATTCCCTCGCTAACCGAACCGAACCGAGCGGTCATCAAAATTGAACACGCGGTTAAAAAGCAACTTTGCACTCTTGTATAACAAATAACTATTTTATTTTTTATGTTTAACTCTATGAATCGATAGTACTACGTGGTACTACTAAGGGCAAATCCTTCTGCAATGTTAAATGGACCATTTAGATTTCAGTTTGTATAACTTTATTTATTTATACTAATATTATAAAGTTGAAGATTTTGTTTGTTTGTTTGGTTGAACGCACTAATCTTAGGATCTACTGGTTCGAATTGAATTCTTTTTGTGTTGGACAGTCCATTTGCCGAGGAAGGCTATAGACCCATGCGAAGCTGGGTGGGGTCGCATAGTTTCTAATAAAAAAATTGGATTGTTTATAATTACTTACATATAAAAATTGGGTTGTTTATAATTACATTTATAATTACGTAGGTATTTTGTATGTATTACCTACAAATGTCTGAGATCGTCCCCCCCGACTGCCCCCGACTCTGCCAGTCACGCGGTGCTTCGACAGAGTTGCTTCATAAGCACAGCTTATCGATCACATCTCGATTACATTATCAAGAATTAAGATATGGATGATATTCATTCGATTAACATAAGTTAAATATTTGTTTTCATTACGAGGAGATTATCTTAATAATATATGAGCATTCATTGTCTGTATTTTTTGTTTTAAGCGCCATTTATCTGCGGGGATTAACCCGCAGGTTACAAATATTAAACGATACATTAATATTAAGTTAATAAGTAGTAACGAACTCCTTTACTTGAAAATTTATTACACAATCGTTCGACCTCTGATCCTATTTCTGAAGCAACATAAAACTATCACACGATAACAAGAATGTAGGTAGGTACACAAGTAATCACATTAGGGTCACTATTTCTACTGCTTTTGGATAATCTTGAACAGCAGGGACAACTATTTATAATACTTAAGACGGTGGAAGTAATATCGACCCACATGGACATATATTATTAGGTATACTTCAATATTTGCGCGTCGACACGCGAATATACCTAGTTAGATCTAAAATCATGAAATAAATTCATGGTAGGTAACGCCTGATGTTATAATCTACACCTAAACTAACGAAACTTAGTTAAAACCAGTTCATCCTAGCGTTATTTTTTTACTATTGATAAGTATTCGTTTGACCACTATCTCATCTGATAGGAAGCGATGATGCGGTCTGAGATGGAGCACGCTTGCTTAGAAGTAACCTATTCACTCTTGACTGAAGACGCCCAGGTTGTAGCTATCAGGAAACACAGACTCGGGCAGGGAATTCCACTCTTAGCTGTACGCACAATAAATGTGTTCCCAAAACGTTTTGTGCGTGTGTCTTGTGGTCCGATGATGGAACGGGCTCGGCGGAATTAAATTATGCAATTTCGTTGTATACTCCCCAAAATGCAACCGATAGAAAAACGACAGGCCAGCAACTCGGCGTCGATGCTCAAGACTTATCTTTTCTGCGTTCAGCATAAAAATACGTTGTTACACTGCTGAACATCAGTCATTCAGTACTTCACACAGTGCCACCTCTACCTCTACAATGGCACCGAGAGAGACATCGTATTCATAACAAACTAAAGTGAGTATAAAGATAATGCACTCGTACAGCTCGCGCGCATGCGTCGTGACTCCAACTCAATCCATTATGTAAATATGAACCGAAAACAAAGTAATTTATATCTCTTACATTATCTACAGCAGACTGTCTTTAGCTGATTGTATGAAACTTACTCAATAGACACTCATTATGCTCGGATACCAACGGTGGATCAATTAAGATTGCGCGAGCGTCGTACGCGGTGGCCTGCGCCCGCGCATGTAGGCCACAGAGGAAAAAAGACACAGAAGGCTTCAGGGGGGATAAAGGAGAACTCACATGGAAACCGTCACTCTGTAAAGTGCGTAGATATCATTACCGATTACTTACTCCGGTCGCTGTACCCACGCAAACTTTGTGGCCTTTTCAACCACTTAGCACACGGAAACTGGAACAAAAAAAAAACATTAAAACAACACAACATACTCGCTGGGTAGCTTACTATACCAGCACACGTAGCAAGACCACGATAAGTCTATGGAAGAATTAAATAGACATACTGACAGGAAGAATAGACAAACTGAACTGACTTGTCTATTCTTCCTGTCCGTATGTCTATTCTTTCGTAGACACACCGTGGTCATGCTACGCGTGCTGAAAGCATTCGCCGATTAAAAAAGAGGCGGGATATTTTCGACGAGAACAGTCAGTGAGCAGCACGACTTGGTAAATAATGGGGCTCTCCACTGGGAGTAACACCTCACGTGTCATCGGAACCATCCCATCTGCTCATAGACAGAACGACTGATCGCAAGATATAATCGGAAGAAAAAAAAACAACAAAAAAAAAATCAAATTAGTGCTGCAACTTTTAACTGATCTTTTTGTTACATTTGAAGTTTGCTTCAGAGTTGTTACGAGTGAACCTTTTTACCTCATCTGTGCAGTGGATGGTCTATGGACGCTATTAATACACAAGTTATGTGGATGGGAGCTGTCCCCTGTCCTCTACCCCCTCTCCCCTGTCCCCCTCCGCATTTAGATTGAGATTTTAGTTTTATTGACCAGCTAAGGATCGCCGTCCACTGCTGTGAATAGTCTATTCATAGGTCTGTTAAAGGGACATCATTGAGCATGGTGACAGTTGTTGTTACAAGTTTGGAGATAATTATGTAACGAGTATCTAATGAGTGTGGTCTGACGCAAAGTTGGGCTCTTTTGCATTGTGTTTAAATGTTCTACCCATGCTGCTTTCAGGCTCGGTGTGATTTACGCTTCACGGAACTTCACGCAAATGCAACAACCGATTGAAGGAAGCAAAGTCGGCATATTGTTAAAAGTGAAACCTATTTTGAAGCATGTCACTACTCTACTCATTTATTATGTGTTTTAATGATTCTTTTAATATAAATTTAATTGTTAATAATGTATTTTTAATAAGTAAGTTTGCACTAACTGATACAAGTATTTAATTACACCTTGTATATCATGTTTTATAAAAATAAAAAATATAATCTTATCATCTTCTCTTAGAAAACTCTTGAAGTACTAAGAGATAGTCAATAAGTCAGTTTTGTAGTGCCATGAAAACTTATGTCTAAAAAAGAAAACATATTTTCTTTAAAAAAAAATATGTATCAGTTTTTATTCAAACCTCACTGCCCAATAAAAAACTACACATTTCAGGGAATTCATCAAGTCCCAAGGGTTTCTTCTTGACAATTTTGGCGCAGCACATGAAAAAGACCATGGCATGTAGGCAGAATCCCTTTTCTGTTAGCTAACGCCAACGGAAAAATCAAATTGCATGCATTTGACATATTTGCATCACGTGACATCTGGTAAGAAAAAGTCAACTCCAAATAATTTGAGTTTTCCGTAGGGCGTTAACGCTAACAGAAAGGGATTTTGTCTACAGACCTACATAGTTTGGTTGGTGACCTACGTCCCTTAGTGGACTTCAATAGGCTGATGTAATTGATGATGATGACGCTTAAAGGAAAACCTTACGGAGAAGTTAAATTGACAACATTTCATATTTTTAACCTGCATGTATTATTACGTTATATAAAAGTAAATAGAAATCTAGGTCACCTGTATTTTTCCGTTTTTCGAAATTATGTACTTTTCATGCATAATTTCAAGTTTGAAATTAAGTGCATTCTAAAAGGATGTAAGCTCCAAATGACGTCGAAAAGCATTTTATCCTTTGATTTACTGTGACCCGTCAAAAAAACTATTATCATTACTATTACACTTCATACATGTGACATTGACATGTGTCATAATTGACGTTAATGTTTTCATTTTGATTGACGACACGGTTGGCGCAGTGGCTGAGCGATCGACTGCTGCGCAGCGTGTTGCGGGTTCGTTTCCCGCCCAGGGTAAATATTTGTGTGATGAGCACTTGTGTTTGCCTTGTGTCTGGGTGTTGTTTATCTATATATGTATGGTATTTAAAATATATTTGTGTAGGTATATCAGCTGTCTGACACCCATAGTACAGGGTCTCCCTAGTTTGGGGTCAGATGGCCGTGTGTGAAATGTCCCCACATATTATTATTATTATTATTATTATTTAAACCATTAAAATGCATATGCAAAGGCTTATTCCACCGTTTATGTGACGTCATCACATGTTTTTTGATTTTACTTATTTTTCTCAGAAATAAAAAAATATGAAAAATATATATTTGGACTCAGAATACGAAAATAAAGAAATGGCATTTTTGTTTTAAGAACATGCAATTTTTTGTAATGTTGTCAATTGTCCATCGACTATTTCGTTTTTTTTTTTGCTACTAACTACTGAGCTTTGCAACTACAAATGGCTGGTACGTTGTAGATGTGACCACAAGTTAGTGATTCAATCACGTGTGATCCGTTCAAACGTTCAATCGACCGCCACTTGATCGACCACAAATCACCCGCTGGTTTGTGGTCAAACAAATCAGATCCTTTTACATTGTAGCAGGAGAGTGCAATCGTTTACTTTGTGATTGGAATCATAGTTATCATATTGTAGGTCCATAAGTACCTACCTGTGTGTGGGGTGGTGTGTATGTGAGTGGGTGTGGTGGGTGTTTATGTGTGTATGTGATATTTCTCGTGTTGTAACAGAAAATACCTGTGTGTATTGTCACGAATAAAATCACGTATAAATAAATATGATTTGTAAGTCCCAATAAAATAGCTCGGTTATTGAGTAAACTTCCGTCTACAAGACATTGTGCGCACGCGCATCGATCAGCGACCGTCGATGATTGTCGAGCAGCGTGACCACTTTTAGTAGATTTCTACTTTTTTGGTAGATTTGAGACAATGAGAACGATGATTTAGTAGTCGGATGATTTAGTAGTAATTTCAGTAGAAAATCGGTATAGTTTAGTAGATTCGATAGAAAACCGGTGTTTTTGAACATTCTAAAAAATGGTAATCCAAAATACAAGTACCCAGGCCAAAAAAAACAAAATGTCAACACTATTTACCTAGGTATGTCTTCATGATATCACTATGAATGAAGCTATGAAGTTAAGCACTGAAGACGAGGCGGTATACGTTAGAAAATCGCTAGCTATCTCGGTCATTCGGTTCAGCATGGGCATTAGTTCATATTATTTGTTTTGAAATTAAAATATTGTTGCGTGCGTAGTTCAAATTCAAATTTTCAAATTAAAACAAAAGTGAAGCAACCGCAACGTTTAAATCATGAAAAGGAAATACAACAGCACTATCGTGCTGAATGGCAGGACAATCCATCTTTTTCAGCGTGGCTGTGAAAATTTCGCGAAAGCAAAACACATAATCTTACATGTTAGAGAGGGTTTAAAAAATGCTGGAAAATATACGAATTTTAAACCTAAAGTATCGATGACACAAGTCATGAAAACATATTACTATACAACCTTGTATAAAAATGTCAAAAAGGATAGTGATGCTAATGCTGAGAATAAATAAATAAGTATGAAACAACAAAATGTTCATAAATATGTTTTATTTTATGTACCAAACACCTAGAAAAAATTAATTATTAATGGTAGAATTTAAGTAGAATTTGAAACAGGGCTTGGTAGATTCTGGTAGATTTTAGCAACATTTTTGGTAGATCGTGTGATGAAAAAGTGGTCACGCTGTTGTCGAGTCGTGTTCTCTGCGCTGTCATAACCGCTTGAAGATCACAGTACATCTGTTGTTTGAACTGTACCGACGTACCGACAAATGTGTATGTATGACGCAATCACTTTATACATAGGCCATTAGGTAAGGAAATGACCGTTCTTTTTCACCCGACCAAGGCGAAACAAAAAGGAGGGTTATGATTTTGATTGACCGGTATGTATTTTAGTGGGTATGTATGAATGTATGTTCATCTGTACCCGCATAACTTCCAAACTACTTGTCATAATTACCAGGATCCAACTCCCCCATGCCCAGAAATTGCGATGAATCTATTGATATTTTTCCACAACGCACACAGAGCAAAACAGCACATTTACGACGACAATAATATTTTTTTGTAAATAAATGATCTTAACCTGATTATTATCAAAATTTTGTTTTTGCGTCAGGTTATTAAATTATATAAATGTGTAAAATTTATTTTGATAAAATAAATTAATGGTTTTTTTAAATAAAACATACATAAGTATAAAATTATTTAACAATAAATATTAATAAGAAATCGATTTAGTCGTCATCTTTATAATCATCATCATTAGTACATTCTGAAAATATTAATTAGTAGAAGAATACAAAGTAGAATCTATACATCTGAATCAGAGATGTGTCAACTCGACTTACTAACCCGAGTTAACTTCAACTCGAGTATTTCCACAATTGATTAAGGCAACAAAGAAAGTCAGCAAAAGTATTGTCTAGTAGATTATTAATTTGTTTTTTAAAATAATAAAGTTATTTAAGAATATTTTCATTGTGATGATTAAATATTAATAGCGTAACCCTACATTAATAGCGTAAGTATTATTTTGTGAGGGTTGCTTTTTGTTGTTAAATATGAGTACAACTTACTATTTCTAAACCATGACTAAAACCAAAATTAAATGTGTAATAACTTCAATGAGAAAGGTATAAATATAAATATATGTAAACTATAAACGACCTAACCTAAACTTTTTATTTCAATCCTACCTACGAAGTTTAGCAATGATAATAATTGTCCTACTAACAGAGAGTTTGATTGGATTGAAGAACAAATACCTATGTAAAAATAAAAAAGTAATTTGTAACAAATCATACACTTAGTTTCTTCCTTCTAACTCGAGTTTAATTCGAGTTAATTGAATTTTAACTCGAGTTAACTCGATTCATCTTTTTTCCGAGTTGGCACATTACTAATTTACTAATCTGAATTAATCTGAATGCCGCACGCAACTCCACGTTTTAGCGTGTATTTATTTTGCGTACTATTATAATTTTTTAGTCATACAAGATCAAACTTTTAATAAAATTCGATCTATTCATAAATATTTTCAGTATTAAAAACGACTTTGACTTTATATAACAACTTAACGGAGCTCCGGTCGCTGTACGTGTGACGCAGTAACGAAACCATAACGCTATCTAATTCGACGCCAACGCCATCTATCGAGCGAAGAGACAACTCCTGCACATACTCATTTACATTATTAATTTGTAAATTTAAAAAACTGAATAAACAATACCTATGTAATGTTAAATTTAATTTATAATAATAACAGGACAGAATCGCATTAAAAATTATATAAAATATGCGTGTAAACAGTTACATTAGAAAGAGAGCACTTTACATTGGTGATTTTATTAAACCACCCAAAAATAAGAGTCCAGCATGGCTTGGTTCCGTCGACGGGGCCTCATTTTTTAAGCACTGTTTATATTATTATGCGTAAATAAAGGAGAATTATTTTTTGTTCGTGGAACAGACCCACCACAAATAGTAACGTATGTAATTAAATGCATGTTGGTTTATTCCTTAAAGTCTCTAGGCTATATTTTATTATAAAAAAAATTAGGGATCCGTAAAAAAATTAACGCTAACGAAGAGACTAGACATTGCTAGTAAGTTAATAATATATTGTTAGCCCCAAAATATATTAAATAAAAAGCAAGTTCTAAACTAAAACCCAACTTTACTAGTAGGTAAGGTTTTACTTTTTGATCTTACTTTTTTACAATCAACGAAGCAACATACAAAGAAGATTTTTATAATCTCAAATATTTAATAAACATAAACGAGAAGTACTTACGTCACAGACAACAGAGCTGTCAAATACTTAATACGTCAGTTACAGTTACGTTCCGATGACGACACACGGCTCTATGGTCCACACTCCGTTCATACCACACCATTGTTACATCATAACACATAAATCGAACCTGGGACCCACCGCGACGCTCTCGCGTTACTCCTGATAGCTTTACCATCTAACCATTGAGCCCATGGTGCTAAGTTATGGGTGTTTACTCGACTTTATACGAAAACCTATCAGATCGGATCTCGGAAGTATTGATTATCTTGCAGTATCGAGTTGAATCGATGCGGGGGTTCCGATTAACTTAGGATTGAGACGTAGTTTATGGTCGTTTAGTTAATGGTTAGGTAATGGGGCGTGGCCATGTGGTTCTTGTCTATGGGTTGGTATTGAGTCGGAAATTACCGTTGGCTTCGTACTGTATTGACTCGAGTGTCTTTGATTGCTGCGAGCGTACACAGAAACGTATTGAGTCGTAATAAGGGATATTATTTGGCCATGTTTTAGACATGGAGTTTCTTGATGGCTCTTCTGCACGGGATGTCTAATTTGTTAAGAACAGGAACCATGCGATCACCTGGTGTTTTTTTATATTCTAATATGCTTGTGTTTGACCGCAAGTCACTTGATCTTAATTGATGATGATTAAGATAGTATGACACTTTGTAAAGTATTTTATGTATGAAACTAAATACACATATTATAAGATGAAGCATTACCTCCACCTCGGCGTACTAGTAGCTGCTCAATACTGAAGTTTGAACATTCAGCAAGTTTGAATCACGAACATTGATCTAAATATCGTGCCACAGTCATCATTACTAACACCTATCGATTTACAGCCTACACAATTGAGTTACCCACATAAGTCACCTCCCGGACATGAACCCGTGACTACACTATTGAACTATTGTCGCTTGAGATACGTATCTCGATTGCAAGCAATATCTCGAGCATTATTCTCGAAAGTTATCGACTGTTGGGTCAAAAGAATATCACAGATCCTTCTTAGATAGGAGCCCAGTTAATGAGGCGGTTACCAAACAACGGACAATGGTAACAAAGAAACGTTTAACTTAACCGGTCGATGGTTATCGATAGTTGATGGGTGTCACGGCGTAAAGAGTAGATGGAGTGATCATACGCATAGTCTTCTATGGAATGCCATTCGCCATGGTAGTGTCATAAAAGAAGGCGTTTATTAACTGATCAATAGAAGTCTTAACGCGTTTAAGTCTTACTTTTGCAAATTGATTGACAGTCACAGACGATATTACTTTTAACAACCTATTGCTGTCCACTGCTGACCGTATGCCTCCCCCAGAGATCGCTAACCAACCCTGTCTTGGCCAGCTCATATCCATCCGCTGCTAGCCATCTTCATCAAATTGTCGATTGTGCCACAGGGCGTCCCACACCAAACGATATTACTGTGGTGGTTCAAATGCATCCGTCACCTGCTGTACGAAAACACAGAATACAAGGTTTAACTCCAGTCACTCCCTACTCTGCGCTGGTTCGTTCGATGGGCAGTCGCGACTCTGGCCATATGATCACCGGTACACAGGCTATTGACAACAATGGTCAATCACTGCGCGACCTGCGAACTATAGGGAAGTAGAGTTACGATTAGCGGAGCGGGTAGCGGGATGTGGGGGATGATGAGTCATCATTAACTACAAAACCAAAATTCTGTTCTTTAAAATCAGTCAGTGCAAATTATATTCAGCAGAAGCATTTCGTCATGTTGAATGAAAAAATGAATGAATGCTTTATATGCTAGAATATTGGTACATTGTATAATGGTAAACTTAACATAAGGTTTCACTATATTCGACTTTCCAGTCGTGAAAATTTTTAAGTGGTTTGTTCACTGTGTTCATTGCTACTACAAGCTTATATTCCGTTTACCAGAAACCTCAAAAGAGGCCTCATCATCATCCCTCATCATCCCTTTTCAGGTTACTGGTAAAAAAATAAGGTTGTATATTGTTTATTTGATTATCACAAGTAACATTAGTTGCTAAGTAGGTATTAGTATTACAGCAACATTTAAATGGCGTTATCTTAAAGCCGACCCCAATACATATAGTTGAGAAAAAGGCGGCGGCAGATGATTATTTAAAAGGCGATCCGTACAAAGTCAAAGTCAAAGCATTTATTTCAATTAAACCATTTACAGGCACTTTTGAATTGTCAAGGAGTCGGTCAGTTAGTCAGAGAGTTGAAGCTAGTTGCTCGTTCCAAAACGTAGGTAGGTCTCTATGGAGAAGAACGAGCAAGAAACTCCACGGACACTCTTTTAAATCAAGTTTTTACAAAGTTTGGTTACATGATTCTTGTTGCTTCTATATGTGAAAACTATGAAGGTAATCTAACAATACAAAACACAAAAAAGAAGCAAGATAAAGTGGCATCTAATCCATGGCAGATAAGAGCTGACCAATCTCCACTGACCAATCTCCACTGACCAATCTCCACTGACACATCAATACATAGTACATCAATTTGATTCCGCTGTCTCTCGCACTGTGCGCACACCAGGCCGCAGTTACGATAACATCGCCAAAATGTTTTCTAAGTTGCTCTGTGCTCCAAGTTATTACCAAATTATGTACTGTACACATACCATGAGGTGTACATGTTATGTATCGTGACGCAAATATGGCATGAATGTATAGGTAATGGAATACAATCTCTTGTCTGATGATTAAACTTTCTTCTGCCCAGTGAATGTAGATAACTATTCCAGGTAGATGTTACTTTGCACTTAAACGCGAGGTTTATTAAAACTAAGAAGTTAATTAAATATTTAGAATAAGGAAAGTCATGGAATACCCCATGACTTTCTACGAAAACTCTTTCGCCTTTGACGAAAACAAAACAAATTACCCAGGTTAAATGTCATATTAAAATCACAAAGATTTTAATTTAAACATCTAAGACCAAAACCTTTTATCGTCCACCAGACCACCGATGCCGATCATCACACATGGCCCAAATATTCGTCTAAGAGGCATCGCTGTCTGTTTGTTCGTCTGTCCTAATATTTGTGTAGGGCCATAAAAACAGCGTGTAAACGCCATGAGCGGGACAATGAAGGGCTTCACGGGAAGAGGGAGTGTCAACAATTAATATTCGATTACAGCTCGTTTGTCGACAGGCTTTCTTAAGTGCGGTCCTGCGCAAGAGTGGATGGGAGAATATTTGAAAATGTTCAATGATTTGGAACCAGTTCCTATAAGTTTGGTAGTGGGGTGAGTTTGTTTATCGTCATCGAAACTGCTGCTCATACGCACTAAACAATTATTAAATACATAATAAAACCATCTTGGTTACTTACTTGATTTGATGTATGTCATTTAATAATTAAAATTTATACACAACTAGCGGGCCTGGCAGACGTTATCCTGCAACCCGACTATAGCGCCACCTGCCGGGTCCAATTGTGAATCTATACCATTCTTGAATCCACTGGAACACACACAAAAAAAAATCATCAAAATCGGTTCAGCCGTTTAGGAGGAGTTCACTTTCATACACACGCACAGAAGATTTTTATTGTGTATGATATTTACACATTTAATAAAAAAGAAAACCCTATAACTATCCCAGCCACTAGTTACCATCTGGGAAGGTGCCCAAGAGACTGGCAGCATTGCCACGTTGAATGGCAATGCTTAACCTCTGACCGAGGTAAAAACCAGCTCTTGGATCACGGGGAGTGTCAACCAACCTTCTGGAAATTTTCTTAAAAAGGAGATGAGCACTCGGAGCCCACGACCCGATGGTTTCAACCCCAAACGGTATTATTATAAACCCCCAAACGGTTTTACCAGATTATGATTACGCTGATCACAAGTACTACACTTTATTTTCTAAACATCAAAGTCAAAGTCAAAGTCAAATCATTTATTTCAATTAGACCATTAAAGGCACTTTTGAACGTCATACTGTAAAATTTGAATCTAGTTGGCCATTCCAAATGGTAGTTTCGTCTGGAGAAGAATGGGCAAGAAACTCCGTGAATACTTAAAAAAAAAAAATGTTTACAATTTGCATTTACAAGAATTATAATTTGTTACGTGAGTACGATGTATCTTGTATAAAAATCATATATTATGGTATGTATATAGTATTACAAGTTATGAAATGACAGCTAAATTATGTACATAGTGTTCACATATTTACAAATAATAATATAGTAGATAACCATCTGCTTTTCCAACAAACAATGAATAGTGTGTGAGTCAGAGTAATCTATTAAGTACACTAAAGAATAATTGTATTTAAATATATAAAGTATAGTTTGAATTAGCAATGAGTTTGATTTTGTCTAGAGATGTAGATTGTCCTATGGAGCTGGACCAGCATGTTCCCAAACATTCTTATGTTGGATATATCCGATCTCATAGTCCTACGTGAAAGGTCCCTACAATATATAGTACAATGAGCGATGTTATTGCAGTCAGTAATAAACTGATTCTCTTTCCAATACACCCATGATGTTATTCATTGCATCGTAAGCCCGACTGCTACACTAAACGATGGTCTAATTCTCGACATCATTTAACATGTCAAACCTTGTAAAACCATCAACCGCCGCCGATCGATTGATGTTCCGAAATATCTATTATAGTTGCGCAGGCGCATTTCGAATAGGGCTGCCAAATGAGAGAAAAGGATTATCTAGGAGAAAGATTTTAGTTTAATCAAAAACTTGACGTAAACCACTCTTATAGAGACATACATTTGAAGAAATATTAAAATTATGAGCTTACTAATTAGCTGTCATTCTCTTTTATATTGATAATTTTTATATTTTATATATATAATTATTCGTCATTGTCACTTGGTCGTCCTTATATATCAACAATAGTTTACAATATTGCAAAAACAATGATAAACCATATTACTTCACAAAAGTACTAAAGTTTATTACTGATTCAGAATAAAATCATTAATACAGTATTTCTCGTGCAGTGCGCTAGCCCTGCGACAGTTGCACTCAATTAGTTGGTGCGATCAATAAAGCTAGTTATAAATCGCGGCGCGGCCCGGAGCGCGGGCTGCACGAGCGCGAGGCGGCCCGGGCCCCCGGGGCCGCGCGGGCCCCCCGGCGCTCCCAGCAATGAGGGAACCCATCCGTCAACACCGCGGCACTACTCCTCGCTAGGCAGGAAGTCACGAAACACAGTATAAGACAAAAAGAGAACTACAAATGAAATTAGTACGTTTTATGGGCCCTTAATATAAATGTACAAAGCGTTTTCTAAAATCAACTAGCTATGGTTCATGGAAAGTGAATGCGCACTTTACAAAAAAAACTTTTTTGAAAAAAGAGAACCGCCTTTTAAAAAAAACTAAAAAGTGATAAATAACTTTAGCACAGAACACACATGGCTTTAGTTTCGGAAGTCGGTGGCTTTGTTCTGTTTGTTGTTTTGTATTGCCACCGACTTCCGAATCTAAAGTCATGTGTGTTCTGTGCTAAAGTTATTTATCACTTTTTTAGTTTTTTTAGGAAGGCGGTTTCCTTTTTTTTTAAGTTTTTTTTTTTCACTTTTTAGTGCCTCCTTATTACCCTAATCCATTAAAGAACGGCAACACAGTTAAAACAGAGATTGAAAGTCCTCCAAAGATGGAAAGATGGAAGAAACGAAAACGACTTCTCGTTTTTTGTTGTTTTTTTTTTTCAAAAACCGCTGAATAAATTTCTGTTTGTCGTATACCTTCTCCAGAATGTAACAAGCACTTTTCTGTAAACCGCATCAAAATCGGTTCAGCCAAACGGAAGATAATCGCGGACAAACATACAAACATACATGCAAACATACGGATCGAACTGAAAACCTCCTTTTTTTTAAAATCGGCTAAAAAACCTGCGCTGAAGCTTACATTCGGTTTGTGCCCCCTTTTCCTAGAGTATTTGTGTCCAATCAATAAAGGTGTTTCATTCTCATCCGCGTTTGGACAAGCGTAGTATGGGACGCCATGCGGGATGATGGACCGACGATTTGTAGAAGGCGGCTGGCACTGGCAGCCGATGGACGCGGGTTACCCAAGACCGGGTTGTTTGGCGATCTCTGGGGGAGGCCTACGTTCAGCAGTGGACGGCAATAGGCTGATATGATGATGATATGATGATTATGGTCATCGAAACTTCCAAAGTAACATTAAAGCATTATTTTCATCACTTTAACCCATGCTCTCTCGTATCAGTATAACCCGGTGGATGCTACACTACTGGACCACTCGCTCACACTACAAGCGTGAACTCACGACTAATACATCTCATTAGCCTTTACCTCTGTTACAGGTCCAGCTTTCGCCGTAACCGTAACTTGTCTTCTGTCGCAGTTTGCTTAAGTGAATTTATTCTCAATTAAACAGTGCATTAGCCGACACGATTATCAGTAAGTTTCCGCACTTGTGGTATCATAAACTGGCCAATAGGCGGCGAGCACGACGCTTGTCGACTGTTAAGTGTTTAAGAGGAAACTATCGAGTTATATTAAAGGCATTTGCCCTAACATGCCAATAGAAATCAATTCTATAACATGCTTTACAATGTGACTTGGATTTCTACTTATGACCATATCCATGTGTGTTAGGCGAAAACTGCAGGCACGATTTTCAGGAAGAAAATGTCGTAAATGTTATATCGTGTCTTGTCGAAATAACACATTAATTATATCAGCTAACTTATTTTGAGGGTAGCGCCAATGTCCATATAAATGATCTCAACGTATTGAATGTAAACATCCTCCCTTGTTTAGTTTCGCTGTTCACGAGTCGCACTTTTAAGCATAGAACATAATGTGATGATTCATAAATAAACCTGCGCAGTACATTCTCATCTTAGAACAATTTCGTGACTGCAGCCATCCAATTAGGGCCAGTGGATGCACGTTACTAATCGCTGCAATAATTTGCGCGCGCCCTCGTCCGCCCTCTGCAACGCGCATGCGTCGACTGGCCGCCATATTTCTTTCTGCAAAAGGACGCGGCAACGTTTGTGCACTCGTGTACTGAACTATTAAGGCGTTGTTCACCTTATTGGAAGGTATTTACATCATTATTATCGGCAAGCCATCGTTTTTGTGAGTCGGTACAATGTGTCTGTATGGAGCTGAATGTACTTCGGATGTGGTACGACACGATGTTCTTGAATTGTGTTGAATAATGTATTGACATGAAGAGTCATTACTATATCACCGTGTACAGTCAGCAAAAGTGATAGGTATGTAGGTCATCGGAAATGGTTGAAGTTTACTTAAAAACCGATGGATGTTTTCGAATGAAATGTAATTAAATCATTGAAATGTTTATGCTCTATTAATTTTATATTATTTTATTCAGAAACATTCATCGGCTTTTAAGTGAACTTTAACTATATCTGACGACCCTTCATACCTATCTCTTTTGCTGACTGTACATGAGTCTTTTGCTTGGCATAACAGGCAAAAGTCAAATACAGTATATTTTTGTACGAAATGGTCCATCAATTGCTATACAAAATTACGACCAATTATAGGGCAAAGGGACACAGAGTGCACCCGACGGATGTAAAAACCAATAACTGCTGACATTGCACAAGCTGACATGGCCTATGCTACGCTTTTAAGCATAAAGTCCTCCGTCACCATCGACACATCAACCATCTTCATACAACGCTCTTGTCCGTCTCACAATCTCATAACTACTTATGAAATATTTAAGTGAATGTAATTCTTTTACAAAGTCCTCCGTATTTCCTCAACCGCGTCAGAGAAACATCCCCATTTATTTTTATCGTCTATTATAAAGAGACGTCATTTGCATTTCTAACCGATGAAGATTCCTACAGTCCACACTGACCAACGTTTTAAGTGTTATTTGTAATTATTAAACCATTAACAGAATCATTCGAATTCAAAACTACTGAATACTTTTAATTCTTGTTTTTTCGAGTAGTTTTATTAATAATTTATCTGAATTATTAAGTGTAATAGTATGCATTATTATCACAGATAATTATTAAAGTTAGTGTAAGTTACTGCTGTGAGTGCTTACGTGGGTACGGAGTTAAGTGGCGAAATAATAATAACCATTGAGATAAGGTAGCGGCTGCGCGGGCGCAATTAAACGCGGTGTGATGGTGCGTCCTAACGGCTGAGTGACCAAATTGTACTCAGTGTTGAATAATTTGATAATGGGGATAGTAATCACCCGGGGATAAGAAACTTTTGGTGACAGGTGACTTTTGTTTTAGATATGTTGTGTTTATAGGCAGGTGTCTCAGACAGGATAAGATCAACAAAGATTAATGACACCTTGACACCACAAGATCGGAAACGGGAGAAGTCAAAGTCAAAGCATTTATTTCAATATTACACCATTTACTTTTGAATAGTCAAAGAGTCAGTTAGTTAGTCAGATAATTGAAGCTAGTTGCTCGTTCCAAAACGTAGGGTAGGTCTCTATGGAGAACAACGAGCAAGAAACTCCACAGACACTTTTTTATTCAAGTTTTTACAAAATCCTGGTTACATTATTCTTGTTTCTTCTATAGGTATGTGGTAACAATGTTTTTGAAGAGCAATCCAAAACATTTACTAATAAAAAAGATAAAAGCCATGGCAGTTTTAAGAGATGACCAATCCCGACTGACAGCGAAGGAGAGCTCTGTGGCGCTGTGCAACCATATAGGTTGACAGGTATGTACAAGTCACCGCTGATTGGCATATTCTATAGCTCTTCTGCAACTTTTCCGTTTCTAACATTCCAGTATGAACTGCAAACAACTTTATTTGATATGAATCAATGTACCTACATAAATATATCGGCTGAAACCATCAAAAATCAACACAACCCCTATAAGTTACCCGCAGATCAAGTACCTAATCAATAGTGTTCCAACATGCGCTCGCGCATATCTCTGCGCCAATCGCAGTGCCGTGACGCGCTCATTAAGATAGCCCACCGGCCACTAATGGGCAACTTTACGGGCCACACTCGGACGCATCTTAATGAATACAGACAGCATCTCAATTTAAACTGGAGATGTTCTTTTTGTATTAAGATATGGTCAGTAAGTGCTTTTAGTTTGGACACAATTTATTGTCGGCGAGTGATTGAATGAAGGAGTGCTTTTTTTCTTTGTTTTCATTGCGACGAGAGAATGTTGAATGTAAACGTATCACATGCTTCTGATCGGTTGGGGTTGTCTTTTCTGAAGAGTATAACTCAAGAAGTCGTCTTTAAAGCAAGTCCCGGTCAGTTGTAACGAGTAAATAACTGAGTTTAGAGCATTTCATGAAACTGGATCCCATCCAACCCAAACAAACAAGGAAAATTATGAACTTAAGATAGGCGTGTTTATCTAGGTATACAAGCCTTCACTACATACCAACATAATAACATGACAGGACATTCAATTTATCTTAATCATAAACCTAATCAAATGCTACCTACCAAAAGTCCTGCCCTAAGCCACGCCCCCGTCACGAGCGCAACTCACGCGCATTCGTGTCGCGCGCCCGTCGAATGCTAAGTGACGGTTATTATTCTTATCATAAATAACGTCATACTTATCGTACATAATAATATACTTATTATGCTTATCTGTAAGGGATCGCATCTGACGAACGGAGCGGTAAGTTCCGGCTGAATTTCTTTTCTGGAGGTTGTTGAGGGAGCAGCCTCATAGTACGTTAGAAAACTTACTATTAGCATGCTGTTTTACTAGTAATAGTTCAAGACGTTGACTGTGCGGGTACACAAACTCTCCGGAAACTTCATTCTGATGATTGCACTAGATTAATTTTCGGGAGAGGTATACGGAAGGAGGTATATGAAGTTTCCTGAGGTAAGAAAATTAAACCTTACCTCTGAATAAGGACATGTTAGAGGAAGTTCAAACTACAAGAACCTGACGATTTTAAAATAGGCCAAGATTAGACTATGACAATAGCCCCGTATGTCGCCTAGTTTGATATGACTAGTGTCATCTGGTTATGTTAAAATGTCTACGGTAAAAAACACACTGGGATTAATAAGCTACCGAGCATCATTATTAATAATAATTAATTAATAAACAATAATCAAAATAAAATAAAAAATAATGAAAAAATGTATAAGAGCTCAACTGTCAATTAGGAGACACAATAGTTAAACAATATTGTTTGTTGGTTTTTTTTGGTTGTTTTGTGTTTGATTGATTTGATTGGTTGTTTTATGATTTTAATTTTAAGTCTCTCTCTTAAATTATTGAACTTATAGAAAACCAAACTTAACTTAACTCAACCTGAATACCAACGTATTTCAGAAACCGAAGTTTGTGGTGTTTTTTTTAAACATACTATATGTCCACTCCCTCACCGTTCGCTAACATTACCGGCAGTTAGTATGCGAGCGGCGCGCGCGCATCTCGCCACAGATCAGCTGAGCGCGCATTGCTCTCACGTACTTAATTGTTCTCTAACTGTACTCCGCGCGTCATGCGGAGAGAGCTCTTCAGCGAGGAGTCGGAGACAGAAGGAGGTGATCTATTAAAATTTTGCTTTGTGGGAACTGATTGATTTATTTCAAGTCAATGATACCTTATTTTATCTGTTACATTTGTAGAAATTTCTTTTTCACCTTAGGAATTAGAACAGAGAGGAATTGTTTTTTTCCTTTGTCCCCTTGTCGAAGTTCTCAATTTTCTAATTTTACAAAGGCATTGTCTTTGAGCCCGTATTTCATTGTCATAGAGTTCTAAATACCTTTTTTTTAATAGTGTTTCTAGCTGACTTTGATGACTTCCCATTCAAATAAAATAGCCTGAACTAGTCACGAATCTCCGACTGATACTCGTTAACAAAATATGTGAACAGCGCCATACTCGAAATCCGACACGATATTTCCGGGCGTAGAGGGCAAGCAAAATACCCGACATTTCTTGTCGGCGCCGACACAAATTCGGTTTCCAACAAGTGTGCAAGTACTTACCATCGGCGTGTAAGTACTTACCATCGGGGTATAAGTACTTACCATCAGGGTATAAGTACTTACCATCAGGGTATAAGTACTACTATCAGGGTATAAGTACCTACTTACCATCTTGACATTATTCGTAGCATCACTTCTAGCATCAGCCGTGGCATCACTCGTAGCATTTAGTGTAGCATCTTGTAAAGCATCATTCGAAGCATCAATCGTAGAACCACTCATAGCACCACTCATAGCATCACTCATAGGAACACTCATAGCATCACTCATAGCATCACTCATAGCATCACTCATAGCATCACTCATAGCATCACTCATAGCATGACTCATAGCATCACACATAGCATCACACATAGCATCACTCATAGCATCACTCCTCCAAGCCTCAGTGTAGAGAATATTTAAAAGTTTGTTGTTAAATTTAAGGAATGTAAGAATAGTTTTATCTCAGTAAAGGAGAAAAAGTGTCAGTATAGAATAATAATATGTTTAAAAACGGAGCTACGTCTGCCAACAAACTGCTTTGCAGTTTGGCAGAGGTAAACATAGCGTGTAACAAAATTATTTATGTGAATAAACACTTTTTTCATTTTTTCTTTCATTTTCATTTCACTCGTAGCGTCATAAAGCGTCTCTAGAAGCATTACTCGTAGCATCACTCATAGATTCAGTCGTAGCACCACACGTAGCATTAGTAGTGCATCTTTTTAAAACTAAAACAACATACACACACCAAAGGCACACAACATATAAAGGCATCACAAAAAACCAGACAAGTGAGAGTCGGACTCGCCCACCGAGGGTTCCGTACATATTTGTAGGTACATATCCATACTTCTATACTAATCCATACCTACTATCCATACTTTAATCTACTTAATATTATAAATGCGTTTTTTGCGACATAAACTGCCATAATATCTTTTGTTCACGTTGATATAGCGGGTTGATTTTTTTACAGTTTCAAGGGACCGTAGACTTGAGTAGGTATATGGTTTTAATTTCAACTCGATACCTCCAGGCGTTCCCAAGATAAAAGGTCTTAACAGACAGACAGACAGACGGACAACAAAGTGATCCTATAAGGGTTCCGCTTTTCCTTTTGAGGTACGAAACCCTAAAAATAAATCTCTACGATTCCAATAATATTATTGTATCCACTCCATGTAAACCGTCCCTTTTATCTGCTCAAAAACTGTCGCCCGTATTAGTTAAAACGAATGACATAGTTAATTGAACTTACCTACAAATCCAAAAATATTTTTTAAGAATACCGTCTAATCGCATCTGTACCTTAAATTACTTAAGTTTTGTTTTATATTTCATTTCTCCTCGAAAGTTATTTATAATCTTTGAGAAATAAATAATTTTAAACCGTATCTTTTATAGCAACAATCAAAGCACCACACATGGTTTTACTCACAGCAGCATCACTTGTAGCACCTCGAGTAGCATCACTCGAAGCTCCATAATGGACAAGAAACTCCAATTTCTTGCCCATTATGGAGTTTCTTGCCCATTCTTCTCAATACGAAACTACTATTTGGAATGGACAACTAGATTCAAATTTTATAATATGACGTTCAAAAGTGTTTTTAATGGTCTAATTGAAATTAATGATTTGACTTTTGACTTTGACACCATTCGTATCATCAGTCGTAGTATCTCTCGTCGCAACAGTCGGGGTATTAATTGAAGCGTCACCCATAGCATTACTGGTAACATTATCCGTAGCATTACTTGTATCATTATCCGTAGCATTACACGTAGCATTACTCGTAGCAACACTCGTAGCATTACTCGTAGCAACACTCGTAGCATACCACGTAGATTCACTAATAAAAGACATCAACGAGCGACACTCACTGAGCTCAGCGGCTGTTGGTGTACGATTTTTATTCAATTTCGTAACATTAAGTAGCCTCAGATAGTTTTCAACATTGGACCATAGTTCCTATATTGGCTGAGATGGAAGTGGGTGTGATGTTATTAAGTTTGATCTACTAAAATATTTGGTCTCTCCTTGATTAAATTAAAGAATATTGACCATAGTGTTAGTTCCCGTATCACTCACGTTAATCCAAATCACCGACTTTTCCAGAAGAAAATCTAACCAGTGAATGGTGATGCGAGATTTCTGATAACGCTTTACCATCATGATAGCTCGGTATCATTTCAGCCGAAAGGCGTCCACTGCTGGACATAGGCCTCCCCCAAGAAATGGGGGGTTTTGCCATAATCGCCACGCTTGGCAGGCGGGTTGGCGATCGCAATATGGTTGTTACAAAGGCACAGAGAACGCTGCTGCCCATTCTCTGGTAAGTCCCTTAATCGCCTCTTACGACACCCACGGGAAGATATGGGATGGTGCTATTCTTTGCGTCCGACACCATACGGAAAAGGTCGGTAGGTCGGTATATCATCACGAAAATATCTGTCTTCAGCCGTAAGGTTTATTGAAACGCCATCAATATACCACAATTAGGAAACGTTGAGAAAATACTGTTAGTCATCCTCATCGTTATACCTTCAACAGACTGCAACACGTCACGTATCGCATCCGCGGTTTTCACAATTATAACAGCGACGGCATTGCACAGACGTGCTCACGAAGCCTCGGCTGAACATTACAACGTAACCTAATAACTAGTTCGGCTGAATCAAACAGCGCGGGCGCAGCCGTCTCCTCCAGGAACAATAATACGGCATCGAGTGCCGCTCCTGCGCAATCATAAAAACGCTCCGCACCGCACCGCCGCCGTCCGTCTACATCCGCTCAGCAATTTTAATCGCTGCAAACAAAAAGCTGCGCACGCGCAACATCCTCTCATCTTACAACAAAAAACAAACAACATTACAATGAGCCACTCTGGTTGCGCCACGTCGTGCAATTGAAACGGGAACAGAACCCGCGACCCGGCGGTCACGTTTCAGTCCATTGTTTACGTTCACCAGCATTGTTTAAGGAGTTGACCATCAAATCGCTAATAAAGCGCAGTGATTGCGCGTGCGCCTTTCTAACTGTGTGGACCAATGGGAGCGCAGTGCGGCCACGCCCCCCGCGCCCCGCCCTGCCGCTGAGCTAGCCTCCCCGTGACCTGAGCCTGACTGCGCAGGCGCAGACGTCGTTCCTCGCTGCACTATCGTTGGTTTATTAGCGGAACGATGCGGGGTCACACGATCTATCCCTGTCTGGTGTCAGGTCGTGAAATTGGTCCGAGTTAACACCTATTCTTAGTGGAAAGGCATAACGGTAACAAGGATCTAAACTAGCTGGAGACACGCGCGGCTAGCGTGAGTGGCATCAGTTCACTGAAGCACTGCGGTGACATCGAGTGCCGAGCATCACGTTCGAGTTCCGCACGAAGCTTTCCCTCATTATCCACAGCGAAGTTATTTAGTTGATCTGGTACCTAACAGATACTAGTCAGATACTACCAATCATTTATACTAAATGAATATAATTTAATGTTAGACCTAACCCCAAAATTATGGTGAAAAGTAGACCTAAAGTAGTACCTGCCAGTTCACTCATCAAATTACTTTTGTTCTTCATGATTGATATCCTAAAGGCTATCATTGTGAACACTCACGCTACCACGCACAGCTCTTCGTAAATCATAGTGATATATACCTACTGTGAGTACCACTTAGAGATGGATAGCCGTGCAAAACATACGAGGAAGGAGTAGTAATTATAGTTTTGGATGTAGACCACAGATCAAACGTGATCTATAACAGTTAATTTTGTTTATAGTGCAGCAACCATAAACTCGTCTATTTTTACCTTTTGTCTGGTTCACTTTATCTTAGATCGGGGGTTTGATTGCCTACTCGTAAAATGTGGTGCGATAGTTCAGTACGTTCAACTCTTTCAGCACCTACACTTTGCCAACAACACCATGATTTATCTAACATTTTCGGATACCTATCCGAAAATACTTTTGCCTCGCGATCGTATCTACACCTGTAGATACGATCGCGAGACAAAAGCTGTAAGGAAATTCTTACTAGTAACCACAGATATACTATGTATCTACTGGATAGGCTAGCGGTTAAGTTTATTAAGCGTCTCCGCCCGAGAATGAGGTGTGAAACATAGGCATGGCGTGCATTTCGTTTTAAATCTAAAAACTAAAAAGACAGTATTACTATACTCCAAGCAAATAAACTAGAATATCGGTGACATGACATAATATTACGATAGGTAACAACCACTACCAATCGAAACCTCTATCTACGGATACATTACAATCTTTCAAGTGCTAGCTCTTGGCTTATCTATCTGATCTATTGCTGAGGTACAAAATTAACGAACAGTGAGTGAGAGCTTGAACATTTCTTCATGCGCTGCTCTTAGAGCACGGAGCAGTCTCGTCCTTGTTAAGGCAAGGCTGTAGTAGTGTAGGCAGTCTGTACAAGTGTCTTGATAAAGAAATTATATTGAAATAGGTACTACTTACTTGACAAAACCTTTATGGACATTATTTGGAGAGACCCTATTGTAAGAATCAATGCCAACTGAGCATGTTAAAAAGTATTTTGATTCTTCCTAACTAGCTTCTGAAACTTTACCTATGCAAACTTCAGAATTAAGCCCAAGTCCTAAATAATCCCATAGAGCTAATTCCGTTCACTGTAACAAGAGAGTAACAAGCATCTATCCATTCTTACTCACAACCTTTCGATTTTATCATAGTAATAGAAATAGTTTAGGTTAGGAAGTGGGATAGGATGATTAAAAGGTACTAGATTAAATGTTTCATGTTTCTATTAGATACAAGCTGATGGTTGTGGTGGTGGTGCTCGTGGCTAAGTAAAACACCTACAGATCTACCGGTCATGGTTAAGCTACGCTTGCTACGATCGGTCTATGGATGGATGACCATGCATCCATTTTATACCCGACCCCAGCGTAGTTGGGAAAAGGCGGCGCAAATGATGATTTCTATTCAATAAGAATAGCTTTCGTTGTACTGATCAGCCCGAGTTCTTTAATATTAATAACAATAACATACCTTCTACGTGTAGGTACACATTTGTAAATGCACTTATAAGTTACATAAGAATCAATTTGAAAAATCATTAGTCGCTAATTGTATACCATAAAGCAGATAACATCAAACGTGCGAACCTTACGAACAAATACAGTTACAACAATACTAATATTTATGAGCTGTTGCAACAATAAATTGCTTCATTGTGTTCGCAAACATGTTGCGATACAGCCTCCTTGTTGCGGGTTATCGCCGCATCTAGCGAGCACCAATCACGGACGGGACGCTTAAGAAGAGTGTTCACGAGTGGAATATATCGCGCTTGATTCGCTGGCCAGCAGTGATACGCATAATGCCTGATTTCCTACTTCTACTTCCTGAAATCACTGAAGACACATGACGTAAATTCTGGCGGTGGTGGAGGGGAAGTAACTATCTCAAGAGAACCTCGGTCTACAAATGCCTAAATATATACGTGGAGACTGAGGTATCATAGTTTAGCTAGCCATAGACTTACGGCCATGAAACTTGTAAATCTAATATGCGTTTGCACAAACAAAACAAGAATTCCTTTGAGATATTGTCTATGCGTCGCGCCTCGTCATCTGCACCGACTCTAACTCCTTTAGAGCGTAGCGTGTCGCGGACGTGTGAACCCTCACTTATCGCTCATCGCGCCGCGTGTACCAATCAGAGCAGCGGAGTATCGCGGATCGCGCAGTAAATCGCGGCGGACTAACGACGCGCTAGCACGCTACTGGTCGACGCCTGCGCAGCCAGACAACACGACGGACTCGGAGATGAGTTGACGATACTATATACTGAATACCGATATAATTCCGACTGTTCAGTAACAAAATCTCGTGCTTGCATATTCGTAAGAGGGGTACAAAAAATATTGTAGATATAAAAGTAATTTATCCACGTATCATGGCGCTGTCCATCGATTTATCCCTATTAATCAGCATAAACATAGAGGCTGGTGCCACACCACAGGGAGCTAAAGAAGGTCAACTTCGAACATGTTGCAATGATGCCGGGGGTAATGGTGAAACGGAACACTCTTAAATAATGCACACCAAATACGTATGTTCAGTTTTCGGCTTTGCATCCTAGGAGCTAGTCTATGATGATATTTTAGGTAATCAAATACAAAACCAACCCACTACCTATTGAAAGACATCAAGTCACTAACAAATGTAAAAAGTCCTAAATAATAGCTCCTATGTTTATTTACAACGGACTTCAAAAAAAGAAGGAGGTTCTCAATTCGACACTTAAGTATGTATATTTTTTATTATACTTTTTTGACCACGCATAACTTTTTTCAGTGTAGTCCGATTTAATTAATTATTTTTTGAATTGATAGCGTATATATCTCAAAATTGGTGGATGACTGATTTTTTTGGTGTCACCTTTTCGTAATTAATCTGTATGATGAGAAGTAGGCACTAAAAATCGTTAAAAAAAACTATTTTACTCAAAAGACAACCAAATGACTTAAAATTCGCAAGTCGGTGGCAATACAAAACAACAAACAAAACAAAACCAAAGCCTTTTTAGTTTTTGAAGGCGGTTGTCTTTTTTGTAAAAAAGTTTTTTTTTCTTCTACGCTAGCATGTTTATTGGTATTTCTGCCCTATCTTCCTAGTGTCCTAGGTCGTGCACCGGCCGCAGTGCGCGCGCGCAGACCACGTCACGCGCCGCCATTGCGCCGATAATTTATGAACGACGCCACTTTTTCATTGTGAGCGCTGCCAGTTGCTAGCGCGGCCGTGAGTTGTCTGTAGAGGGGCTAGCAGTTGTAGAGATACGAGACATTCAATCGAACTGTTTGTAATGTGAAATCAACTTTTGCAATAGCCGCGGGCAATAATGCCTTTGTTTTGGATATTATGTTGGTTGTTTTTACGGGTTCCGTACCCAAAGGACCCGGAGGAACGGGACCCTATTACTACGACTCCACTTTCCGTCTGGCTGTCTGTCACCAGGCTGTATCTCATGAACCGTGATAGCTAGACAATTGAAATTTTCACAGATGATTTATTTTTTTATTTTTATATTAACACCACTACCATAACATGTTACCCCAAATCGGTAGCGTAGCCCTTAAACAATATTACAATACTAAGTACATGTCACATGTAAAGTAATTTTTGTGAACTCATTCAGAGAACAGGAAAATACATTTCGTTAAGAGTATGCAAGGCGCGCGTCATTGGTGCTTTACCCAGCAAGTTGGTTCTACCGCGAGGCACCGCCAGCAATCGCGGTCTCCGTCGCCGCGACCCCTAATTATCCGGCACATTCCGACACACATCCCTAATACCACCAGGGTTGGTTTTTTTACCACGCAATAACATAAAAAAGTATGTTACTATGGCCAAATCTCTTCTTGTTTCCAGCTTGTTGTACCCAACCATACCCAATACAATGATGTATTTCTGTTGTCTGTCCGCTCAATAAACTTTTTTTTTTGTAACAACAAATACTAAAAACAGAATAAAATAAATATTTAAGGGAGGCTCCCATACAACAAACTATTTTTTTAATATAGTGTCTAATGCTGTATAGGTACGGAACCCTTCGTGCGCGAGTCCAACTCGCACTTGCCCAGTTCTTTTTTAATGTTCTCTTTGTCTCTCTCTCTCTCTCTCTCTCTCTCGTTACACGTCATATTTTTTTACATAAAACCATCAAATGATAAGACCGGCAGTACCATTACACTTCCCTGAGCAAATGTACAACTCCGTACAAGCCATCTGAAAACTGCCAACCAGAGAATATCCCACGTTACGATCTAGGCTAGATGTGAAGGCCACCCTACACCGAGACGTGCGCGCAGCCGGCAGAGGTCGCTCGGCTGCAATCTATCTGTCACGCTGCGCCTGCGCCCGGACATGCTCCCACCGCTCTAACCGCTCCCACCGCTCCCACCGCTCGCTCTGCTCTCTGACGAGTAGCTAGACAACTACTTACAGGTCCATATTCCTGATCGCTCTTGTACGAGCTCTTGTAAAGGTTTGTGTTTGCGAAGAAATCAGCAATATTGTGGACAACAGTTTAGACCGCGCCGCATTGCTTTGTAGTCTAGTAGTTCCCGAGATTTTAAGTTTGATGCTTGTGCATTGTTTAGTTTAAAATTTTAATTAATTTTACGGATTTATATTGACTGAAACCACACTTTTATCAGCACAAAAGGATGTGAAGGCCTTCGACTAAGTGTTACAACCACCTACATTTAATAAAACGTAAACTTATACTATGGTCTATGTGTCATCAAAAGGCCATGTTACTAAAGAACGTTCAGAACAAAGCATAACGTAGACAGAGCTTTAGTAAAGAAAAGTAAAGTCAGTTACTTTTGCTACCAAGATATTATATTAAAAATGCAATGTAAAAGAAACTCCTTAAACAATAAGTAATTACAATTTGCAGTTTTACGTCGAACAGTACCAAGGTCCGCCACACCCACTGTTCAGTTTTTAATTTCCCTTCAACTCTAAATAACAGCGAAGTAAAATGAGGTAAAGTCTTAAACACTATGATTCATGCGCCATTCAACTATTTAAAATGCGTTGCACTCGATAATTTATAGTTGTCTTTTGTTTTGTTACTTGCGCTTCGAAACACGCACCGGACTGCAGTGAGGAGCTCTGATGCTGTCGTGTTGTATTTTTTGCAAGCAAACAGCTACATTATGAATTGTTTTATGAGTGCACCTGTACATAGTCTCAACTGGAATGGATTTAATTTTATATTTATTGAGAAATAATCGCTCCAATCTTTTTGAACAGACTTCAAAAAGGAGGAGGTTATCAATTCGAATGTTTATATATATTTTTATTTATGTATGTTCGGGGATAACTCTGTCATATATAGACGGATTTGCAAAATTCCTTTTTTTCTCGAAAGGTGTTTATTCCGAAATGGTCCCATATAAATTTTACCAAAATTGAATCAGCCCTTTTTGAGAAAATCAACAAATTCCCAAATAAATTACTTAGACGACGTTTTAGTTTCTTCAATCTTTGTAGGACTTACAATCTCTTTTAAGCGTGTCGCCGTTTTTTAATGGATTGGGATGGGCAATACTAAAAAGCGAAAAATAAAAAGCTTTTTCAAATAAAAGAAACCGCCTTCAAAAACTAAAAAGTGATAAATAACTTTAGCAATACAAAACAACAAACACAAAGCCACCGCCACCGACTTCCAAAAGTAAAGTAATGTGTGTTCTGTGCTAAAGTTATTTATTACTTTTTAGTTTTTGAAGGCGGTTTTCTTTTTTTTTTAAAAGCTTTTTATGTCTCACATTACATTCATACACGCTTGCACGTGAATCCCTGATAGGATATTTTCTTAACACGAGTTAATAAAATATAAAATCCAAGTAAAAATAGTAATGAGCTCATCACGAGTGATGGCGTGTATAACTGTCAAGCGCAACGTCTTCACAAAATTAGGAATTTTATCATCAAATCAACAAAAAATATAACCCAATCACCTAATTTCGTCCCACATTAGGTTCACCCGATCCCATCGTGTCCGATTCAAGGCATCGCATTGATGTTAAACCGATCGAGTGTGAACGGTGCGTGGGCGCATACGCGTCGTAACATCGTTACGTGGCCCATCTTGTAAACGACCACTATTACGTATATTAACATATTATCATTACACTGCCCACGAGTATTGGCTCATCTTATTTGTAGGACGATCCTTACTGGTACTGCATATTATACAAGGTGTAGAAGTGTGTTTGTCTGTTTATAACATCTGCGAGCCTCAATTTTTCAAATAATTTCTCAAAAAAAATTAGAATTTAATTTAAGTAAAAAAAAACCCTCATTAATAAGTAATGATTTACCTGCCGTATGAAAAAGACGTCGATTAATCGTCAGAGATAAACAGAAATGTACTCTTTAAGGCAGAGTATACGCAATCGTACCTAGTACGAATACACGATTCTTTAATTGAATTCATCTATTCATACTATTATTATAAATGCGTAAGTAATGGCACAATTCTCACTCGCTTCTCAATTTTAAGATGCCGTAATAAGTCTCGTGCTATCTCTCACTTTATGTCAAATGAAGTATGAAGATGCTAGAACCCCGGGGAAGGACATAGGACTTTACTTTTTAATCCGCGACTTCGTCTGCATCCGCTATGACTGACATTAGCTAGTACCTACACAACTGTAATGGAAGAAACTTAGCCGCAACCTGAACATAGGGTTGAAAGTGTACGTCTGAAAAATGCTATTTCATATAATATATTGACTGTACGTATTGCACTTTTGTGTGTAATATTTTGTATTTTAATAAGCGACGAAAAATTCAACACACTTCTTGTGTTTTTAGAATGGTAAAAGATTGTGTGCCCATGTCTCTCTATCGTGTATAAATACATAGCCGAACCCTGGATCGTAAGCTAATAATAAGTATAGTCGAAGTCATAACGAGCAGTAATCTATGTAGGATATCGGCGCGGCCATAACGTCCACAATAGTCAGGCGTAACAGTGACATGTAGCAGGGATCGCCTGCCGGGACGCGCAAGTTTACGTCCATAACGATATGGGGTGTGATGGGGGCCATCAGATGTTCATCTGTTTATTATGTTGTATAGGGCACACATTGCTTGGGATACGATGTCGTAATAATATGCCTACCTAAGGACATGGACACATCATTTTTGTAAATTCTGACAAATTTTCTGATAGAGATCCATGTCTTGAAGCTTCTCTTAGGAACTATGTAGGTTAGTCCTTACCAATTTGTTCCGCCAATCAGACTCAGGTGCTGTTTTCTAAGTACAGGAGGTTTGTATAGATGCTACATGGGAGACTCGAGGATCACTGTAATTCAGTAAAAATATTTTTAACCTACTAACTGAAATAACTTCTCTCTATCTCTCTATTCAGCTTCCGCTATAATAGTACATTATGGTACAAGTGTGTAATGTTGGTAATTACCGCTGAGGCGCGATTGAGACCCGAGCCGTTAGGTGAGGGTCTTAAAAGAGCCGAGGACGGTAATCATCAATACACACGTGTATCATACGACGTTTTTCAACACACTTGTGAAGAAAATAATACTTAAAAATCATTTTCAACAGTGATAACGAGTTGTGAACAACATTCGCAATAGCGGGAAACATTAATCAGCTTTCCTATGCGCGCGCATCAAACAATGGCGATCGGCCATAGACTAAAAGAATGAGGTTTCTTTTTTTTTGTCTTTTCGTGAATAGCGTTCTAGCCACGTACAAAATGGGGAATTCAAAGTTTTCTTTATTACAGAGAAAACAAAAGTTATATATGAGTGAAAGTTTTATTTATTAAAAACTACAAGTTGAAATCATTAGTTAAATACGAAGTTGCATGAAATGAGCAAGCAATAGGTACATTAATTTATTTACAGTACTATTGAACACGATCTTTTTTGTATCGAAACTTTTTTAAGAACAAAGCAACAAGCAATTTTTAAAAAAAAACCCCTGTAACTCACTTGTGAATAATAGCAATGAAAAAGTCACAGTTTGATTACAGGTGTCATTATGTGCCTAATTGCGGTGAAATTAGAGCCATTTTATGAGCAAGTGTGTTGAAAAATTAATTACGTACGAACCTGTTTCAAAAACCTCATCCGGCGCGTACTGCTACTAGCTGAACCCTTACGGTACCGGGACGTGGTATAATATGGGAGGAGGTCGTAGGGATAATTTAATAAAAGAGGGACTTCTAGTTATAATCGCTTTGTAATAGAACAATACGTGTGTCTGTGACGGCAGCTGGCTTAACAGTCTGCCTGACATATAAATGTAAGACTAACGTTCTATTTTTAAAACTATTCTAGAAGAATGCAGAGTGTTTAGACGAAGCCATACAGTCAATAGTTTCGACATGCCAAATGCCTTTACCTTTTTAAGATACCTCTCTCGAATACCAGATTTCAAGATTATTTTACTATCAGGAGCTGAATCGGTCCAGTGCTATATAAATTCAAGCTCTACCGACAAATCCCTTCATTTGCAAGTATCCCTGGTATTGTGCCATGCGGAGCGCAGGTGGTTCCGTGTCCGTTGCTATATAAACGTAGCGTGAGGGCACGACACGCCACACTTCAGTAATTAGACTGCGCCAGAGCAGCGGAACTCACGAGTAGATTACATACTTAGATACATAGACGCACTAGCTTGTATTTATATTCTTGTGGTCTTTAACATTATGTTATTTGAATTCAGGGGTCAGTTGAGGTTGTAAGTTGAAGAACAAGTCAATAAGCTAAATTTATACCAAAACGACTGATAGCCATAATCTTAGTCATATTACTGGCTAGGCAATCGGATTAGTAACCTGCATTAATACCCAGGTATTTTCGGTGTGGTTGACAAAACCAAGAGAGACTGCTAGTGAACCTGTCGAACTGTAGGTGCTACTATGAGTAGAAGGAGTTGTTCTTTGCAAGAAATTGTAGAACTGAGATCCATGTCTGTACCAAGCAATGGTTTCCTAATCTAGCGCTAATTAGGTAATGGGTACGTGTCCTGCCCATCCTTGCTGCTTGCTTATCGCATCACTCCCTACGATACGAGACCTCCCGCGTCACCACGTCATCATTATCGGAACATCGATCCTCTTCTAATTAAAATGTAAATGAGCTCTCTCTGGCCGCCTCTGTCGGTCGTGTCGCCGGCCCAGCCTCCCATCACCAGCCCATACTTATTTATTACTTATCATCCACAATTAAAATGTCCACGATTCGATCCGGTGACTCTCAACTTTACTATAAAGTATCAAATTAGATTAGATAATTTCAAATGAGGTTTTATCGTGGATTGAGTATGCGCGTGCGTCGATGTAGGTGCCAGATTTAAATGATTGTAAAATTGAGATGATTTTGATAGAGTTCGTTACTATTTAGATTATTGAGGTATTTTGATGTTGAAAGTCACAATTATTGTGTAAGCTGTATCTTTATGATTTACCTATTAAATTAATATCAGATTAGTTCTGAATAATCTGTTTGTGTCGAAATGAAGCTTCCCCTTGAAACTTGCGACTACAATTCAACTAATAACCAATAAAAGCCATTAGGTGGGACATGCAGGTTCCGTACAAGACGCCACTTAACCTGCGCCTGCGCAGCCTAATTAGCGCGTCGTGTGCAGCGTCGCGTCGCGGAAGTGTATGCCGAGTATTGCCGAGCGCGACACGACGCGGCGACGACGACGAGGTTGCAGTAGACTGGACGCCATTACAATCATGTAGCGGTCAGGACTCTGAAACAGGTCTCCAATAATTGTTGGATGGTTTTTGTAATTAGATTTTAAAGCGAGAGAGACGGAATTACTCTTTGTGCGAATTCGCGTTTCACGTTGAACGGGATAATGATCTTGATCTACCTGAAATAGACCAAGCGAGCACATTTGAGCTGGTCACGTTCTGCGGTACCTAGTTGATAATACTTATGTTAATTTGTACATTATTTAAATAACAGAGCTTCCTCTCTTCTACTCTATTGCTGTGCCCGACAGGGTCCAAATTATTCTAACTGAACACCTACCACCTGAGCATATTTACATAAAATGGTAAAGCTATAATAAATACAATTGAGTTTAATAAAGATATTAATTTATTATTGATTTGAAACTTTTGAATTTCTCTTCACTTACAGTGTTTCCACATAGGATAGGTAGAAGCAACAAGAATAATGCAACCAGGATTTTCTAAAAGCTTGATTAAAAAGAATGCACCTACTTAAGTTTCTTGCTCGTTCTTCTCCATAGAGACCTACCCTACGTTTTGGAACGAGCAATTCGCAAGCTTCTTTCTGACTAAAAAACTGACTCTTTGATAATTCAAAAATGCCTGCAAATAGGGTAAGTCCGGGGGAGATGGCCTTACGGGACTGATGGCCAATCGATAAAAATGTGACTGTTTACTAACAGATGGCGTTCATTTCAATGTAGTTCGGTTCGCTTCGCGGCCAGCAACAAGGATATGCGTAATTTGTTTAAAAAAAAAAACCTATAGTAAGTAAAAATTCACTTTGTTTTTTGACACAATAACTTAAGGGGTTGACATTTAATGTTGTCCTAAAAAGGTTTTAAAAAAATTTCCTGCTTTTGTTATTTTATTGCGAAGTAATTACCTTTTTTAATATACTAACTTAAAAACGAGCAACGGATGATGACGCAATCTATTTAAAATTGATATGGCAATCTCACCCGTACAATCGGGATAGATGACCGTACTTTTTTTGGGAGAGATGGCCATAAAATCTTAGGTGTTATTTCATGAATATCATACCACAAATATGGTTGCTGCAGATGCCTAACTCATCATCGTCACCATCATCATCAGCCTGAAGAAGTCCACTGTTGAACAATGGCCTCCCCCATAAAGGGGGAGGGGGTTGCCATAATCCCCACGCTTGGCAGGCGTCTTGGGGATCGCAGTGAAGTTGTTAAGTACACGGAAGCCGCTGCTGCCCGACTTCCGAATTTTCCCTTAGTCGCCTTCGACGACACCCTCGGGATGAAATGGGGGGGTGCTATTCTAGCCCGGACACCCCACGGGCAAGTGCCTAACTACTTCGTGCGAAAGGCGATGGGTACTCGAGGTACCTGGGATGACTTTGATTTTTTAACCAAACAGACAAATAATAAAACAACAACAAAACAGACTGAAAAATCTAAAGACAAAACAAAAACTCATTCGCAGTATCTCTGACAGCAGTTGTGGAGAAATTCCAATGGTTCGCTGCGATTCTTCAGAAAGTTTAAATGGAGGTAAGGAAGAAGGTAACGACAGAGGCTGCGGTGAAAACTACTACAAAATACAACTCACTGAAGACTTGGTGCAATATAAAATATACATGCCGTGGGTTCATCGAAATTGCACAGACTACGAAGACATGTGTTAGAACTGCTGCCAAAAAAAAAATAAGGAGCTGAAAGACTATAAACGCGCAAAGAAACTTAAGGCCATCTACCCCGTAGCCCTATGGTCATCACCCCCGGATACTCTGGGAGAGATGGCCAATCGCGATTTTTTTTTAATTCGAAGTAGGTTAATTTTGGTGATTATGAGACTCATTAAGAAAAGATCTTGATAAGAAATATGACTAAAGTTTTGTTTTCAATCAACATGGTTGTTTAAATCACCATAATTTCCCGACAACACTTCATCAAACTTTGTAGGGCCATCTCCCCCGGACTTACCCTAGTTTAATTTAATTAAATGCTTTGACTTTGACAGTTGACTAGAGTAATTTCTCTTACTTTATTATTGTTAGTATCAAATGCCACAATCACAATAACCTCAACGAACGAATCTACACATTCAGTAGTTCGGTGCAGAGACACGCGCAATGCCGCGCACGGATATCTATGGCCGCGCACGACACTAGCGGTGCTCCACAGCGTACCTAGTCCTGCTACTAGACGATACATTATTTATTCAGGACATCATAAACTTGGGCTAACGAGAGCTAACGGCACTTACGGCACGGACTAATGAGCGGGGCGTGTTCGATGCGTGCCGCGCCGCGCCGTGCCGAGACCGGAGCCGTGCCGCGCCGTGTTGCGGTCTCGACAACCGTTATGTTTCACGTACTATCAATGTATTGCCTGTAATCTTCTATTCTACAAGGAGATAGGTTCCTAATGTATTCATTTTGTAAACTAAATAATAGATAATGGGAAAAAGGATGAAAAACGTGTTAGTGTCAAAGAGCTAAGAGACGTCATATAACCAAGGTATAAGTATTACTGTGATTAGTAGTTTGTTTCAATTACCTATATACGTGGTCCATCATCAATTCATCACATAAAACCGTACCTACATATGGCTCCTGATCCTGACTGCCTATGCGGCGATCTACAATCATATCAATCGGTACCTACTTATGGAAAATGTACGGATGTTTCCTCTGTGACAAATGATACCATGCATAACAGGCAATAGTTTACGGAATATTAGAGTATTGAAAAGGTGACAATAACTTCGTATAAATGCGCGGAAGCTGTCCGGGACACGTTTACGTTTTGATTGACTGTCCCAGACTGTCCCGACTTGTGAAATAATGAGAGCGTGACGACTGAACAGATGCCGTCAAATACCAGCCGACATCGACACATTTGTGCCGACGTCGCATGTGACACGCGAACAAACACCGTCGCCTGACAGAGGGCACAGAGGGCACAGGGCACGGGGCACGGGGCAACGGCCGACGGTGCTTGTACCATCAGACACATTGCCGAAGAACTCATTAAAAACATGACAAAAATGCCCACTTTACTATCACACATAAATCTTTAAAATCCAATTACTAAAACGGTAGCCGCCTCCCGAACGAACCGATTCGATGCGATTGTTCATAAAATATTCTAACGGTAGCCGTAATCGATTACAATAATTGTTAATCGATAAACTATTCGCTTCATACGTATCGCTAATCAATCCGATTTCACGCCGCGACGCACGGTTAAATACTATAATCTTTGTAATGGATAAAAAGTGTAATTCTCGAGGCGATCTCGATTGCCGTGGGGGAAACCCATTAGATGCAAACTAGATCGACAACAGAAAACCGCCCTTATTTCAAACATGAAAAGATCTATTTTAAATGTGAAGAATTAAGTAATTTGTTTTGCAAAAATAAAGTGTAATAAATAATTGAATGGGATAGTTTAATCCCATTTTGTGACAATAGGCATCCACTTGCGCAGCTGACGTCGTGAAAGCCTGCGCTTGATGTGGTATTGTGTGACCCTCGCGGAGGGGTCGTAGGTAAGTACAATGGCCGACATTTTTTGTGGTTAGAATAATGATGTTAGTACAAGTGGGCAATCAGGAGTCTGCTCACGTTTGCACAAATGTTTGTCAAGCTTAGACGAGCTTATCCCTGATGAAACGGATGATGTCTCAGGTCGGTACGGTACTGATGTCAGCTCGGTATGACCTGAAACGGTTCTTGAATAACTAATGAGCCAACATTTTCTCTCTGAAGCTCGTTAATTGCGTCGTTCCGGTATGAGCTAGCTCGGTGCTGTGGAGGCTGCATGTGTTTATGGTGCAATAGCCATTAAATAGTAAACTCTATGACTTCTATGAGAGAACACTCAGCAATCTTCTAGAATAAGTTAAAATCGTCATATGTCAGTTCTTAGCCTGATCTTGTCATGGGCACACGTAAAAGTATCTTGATTATAAACCAGTTCCAAATATCAGTAGTTTGATTTTGAGTAGATATAGAATGAACCTCTTGCATCTCGCCACAATCCGGTACCAGTAAGACGCCCTGCAGTTGGACTTCTTACAAATTGGTGGAGGCGCCGGGTCAGACCGGGACCGGGTATTTAGGTAAGATAGAGGAAATAAAAGGAAGAAAAGAAAACCGCCTTCAAAAACTAAAAAGTGATAAATAACTTTAGCACAGAACACACATTACTTTACTTTCGGAAGTCAGTGGCGGTGGCTTTGTGTTTGTTGTTTTGTATTGCCACCGACTTCCGAAAGTAAATTAATGTGTGTTCTGTGCTAAAGTTATTTATCACTTTTTAGTTTTTGAAAGCGGTTTTCTTTTTTTTGAAAAATCTTTTTATTTTTCGCTTTTTAGTGTTGACCTAACATCCAAATGCATTAAGAAACGCACTTAAAAGAGATTGTAAGTCCTCCAAAGATTGTAGAAACTAAAACGTCGTCTAAGTAATTTATTTGGGAATTTGTTGATTTTCTCAAAAAGGGCTGAATCAATTTTGATAAAATTTATATGGGACCATTTCGGAATAAACCCCTTTCGAACAAAAAAGAATTTTGCAAATCCGTTTATATATGACAGAGCTATGCCCGAACATACATAAAAAAATATATATATAAACATTCGAATTGATAACCTCCTCCTTTTTGAAATCGGTTAAAAACGCACTGCAGACATGAAACTAAAAACTTGGCAGTGACACACAGGTACGGCTGTAAATGCTACAATGAAATGGTCATACCTACATCGATACAAAAAAAACCTGCGGTTGATTAAAATACTTAATATAATAATAGTTTACAGAAGTATCTCGAAATGAATTAATTTCTAAACGTGAGGTACAAGGCGGCTTTGTTCCGTCGTGGTCGCGGATAATGGCGCGACCTCCGGCTGCGACCCGGTCGCGCGACCGTGTCGCACACCTCTCCACCGCTTCATTAGCACGCTACTTAATGGCTTGAGGCTGCAAATAGCGCTGTAAAGTGTGCCTGTTAGCCGCTAGATTGTAACGCAGTTAGGAGGATGTTTGTCGTTCTAGAGAATTTCTTTTGTTTTGGGTTTTTTTCAAGCTTAGACAAGTCGGTGAGCAGTTGAGTAATTACGTCAGAATTTTGTAAGTATCATATTATTTGTCACTTAGCTCACACTTACAGACTACCTACTTACTTATTCGGCAATTACAAAAAAAAAAAAAAAAAATATGTGGGGACATTTCACACACGGCCATCTGACCCCAAACTATGGGTGTCAGACAGCTGATAAACATACACAAATAGTTAAATTTAAATAAATACATATATAGATAAACAACACCCAGACACAAGGCGAACATAAGTGCTCGTCATACAAATATTTACCCTGGGCGGGAATTGAACCCGCAACACGCTGCGCAGCAGTCAACCGCTCAGCCACTACGGCAACCGTGTCGTCATACTAAAATATTCTACGAGTAACGAGGATAACCGAAATAACAGAAATGAGTTTGATGACAGACTTTCATCTCACTTTCATCTCACTTTCATCTCATCTTAGGGCCGAATATAATAAATGAATGTATTATTGGAGTAAACACTTTTATTACAATTTAGATTTTTAGATAAGTAGATTACCTAATATACACTGGCCGATTTATACAAAAAATAATAATAGTAGGTAAGCAACAGCAACAGCCCTTAAATAATAATCGCTCCTGAAATAAATAGTGGCATATGGGTGTGTGGCCCCAAATGATTTGGTCACATGTTTTGTATTACCAGATCGAGCAGACGGGCAACAAGGGAGGCGCGCCCGTGTTCATTGTACTCGACACATCACAGTGTCAGCAACACCGCAAACGTGCCATATGATAATACGATTACACTATTGAAATAAATTGGGGTTGCAGTCATAAAAAATACTTGAATTAGATAGCCCTTTGAGAGCAACTGTCGACGTTAATTAAAAATACAATATCTGTCAAAGAAGACGCATTCGGCACGTATTATTGGTAGTGGTGGATTAATGGAGTACCTATGTAGTAATACTAGGGTCGATAATCCGACGACATAACACTAGTAGGTAGGCTGATAGGCACGTACGTTTGATAAAATGAGTGTAGGTAAAGGTACCTTTAACTTACGTACCACAACAGCATGATCCAGTGTACCCAATCTCACACAGCCCGCCTGGGTAATACCACCATAATACCTAATAATACTTTTCACAATAAAATACACATTATGATACAAGTCAAGTAAGTTTGTCATTACGATCGAGACTGGATTACTTACAGCCAGAGTTGTAGACGAGGGCATAATGAAGCCGAGACTGTAATGATAGAATGTTCGCGCGTTTCATATGACGTTTTAAGAAAAACTAGGAAAATTATATGAAATTCCATAAACTTCAGTATTTTGGACACAGATTTGTGCAAAAATATTGTCTGGTTTTTTTTATTTAAACGAGCCCTGACTGAACCCTGAGGTTGCTCGCTCCCGTGGTAGACTGGAGACGCCACTATACTGCCTGAATTTTAAAATAAAATCTGATTGTTACTTCTATGTTACTAATTAACACAGTTCTTTTATTCACAACATATTTAGAACCTATGCCGAGAAAAAATAAACTAATACTGCACTACACTAGTGCTGTAATAAAATATAAAATGCACGTACATTATGACCCTAAAAGCGCCACTTTACACTAATAAGCCATTTTACGGCCACACATACCTAATTGAAGTATTCTAAATCATTACCTTTAGAATGGGTCAGTCGGTCGTCATAAGGGCGCAATTTACATATTTATCACACAACGGACCTTAGTGTCTGCCAATAATGTATGTTGGTTTTTCATAATATCCAGCCGACCCCAAATGATGGGAAGAGATAAAGGAAAAGAAGATAATATGGTTTTTCATAATATCCAATTGAACTATATAAAACCAGGCTGAAAAAATATCTAAGTAACTACTTACATACGCCTGTGCCTATTCTTAACTACATGTTCTCAAAATGTTGTCTCCGTCAGGATGAACGGTGACTAGGCGTATTTAACGTTGAATTTATGCCCAAGAATTGCTTCCCTATTGCTTCTATTTGCTTCCTATTCTCAAACAATTGCATCCATCGTATTCTAGAAGAAAAAAAGCATTTTAAGGGTGACCGTTCATTCTGATGTCAGGACGACCGGTCACCGAGTCGTGTCCCTGATCTTCTTCTTCTTCTTCCGGCCCTTATCGGCTTATCCCATGTTACTTGGGGTCGGCGCAACATGTTTTCTTCTTCCATTCCGTCCTGTCCAACGTCATGCTTTCACTGACTCCCTTTTCATTCACATCATTCTTCACACAATCCATCCATCTTCTCTTTGGCCTTCCTCTCCCTCTCCATCCATCCAAATTAATATTCATAGCTCTTTTGGTCACATGAGTTTCGTCTTTTCTCTTCACATGCCCATACCTAGACAAACGATTCCCTTTCAACTTTTCTGTCACTGGCGCCACTTTCAAACTTCCTCTAATATATTTATTTCTCACCTTTTCCATTCTGGTAACTCCATATATCCATCTCAACATTCTCATCTCCGCTACGTGCAATCTTTTTTCATCCATCTTCTTCACGGACCAACATTCCGATCCATACAGTACGACAGGTCTTATCACGGACTTGTAGATTTTCCCCTTTAACTTGAGGGGCATCCGTGAGTCACAAGTTGTTCCAGTTACCTGTCGCCATTTCGTCCATTATGCGTAGATCCGGTGCGTTACGTCTCAGTCTACATCGCCATCCCCTTGGGCCAGCGACCCGAGGTACCGAAAGTCGGAGCGGGTCGGTATGGGCGTTCCGTCTGAAGACACGGGCACAGGACTAGAGAGACCGCAGAAATTGCAAAACAAGTACTCCGTTTTGGTTCTGCTCAATTTCAGGCCAACACTCTCTCGTCTTTGCCACCACACCTCCAATCTGCTCTGGACCTCTAGGCCACTTTCGGCTACCAGCACAATGTCATCGGCGAACAGCATACACCAGGGTGCCTCTTCCTGGATGTCCGACGTCAAAGCGTCCATTATAACCAGAAAGAGGTAAGGGCTGAGCACCGACCCTTGGTGCAAGCCGACGGCCACATTAAAGCTGCCAGTAGTGCCCACAATAGACCGGACTTGGGTACTGCATCGACTGTACATTGCTCGAATCAACCGCACATACTTCCCAGGCACACTTTTCTCCTGCAAGGCCCACCACAACACTTCCCGAGGCACCCGGTCGTATGCCTTTTCGAGGTTCTTATGCACACTTCTGTATTTTTTACACAACTGGCGGATAGCAAAAATGGCGTCTGCTGTGCCTCGACCAGGCATAAAAACGAATTGGTTTTGTGAAATTTCACTTTCTTCTCTCAACCGCCTTTCAATAACTTTCTCCCAAACTTTCATACTATGTGATATTAACTTTATCCCTCTATAGTTGTTGCACTCCAGCACATCACCTTTGTTTTTAAAGATCGGCTCCAGTGAACTGTTGCACCATTTATCAGGTATGGCTTCTTCCATCAACAACTTATTGAAGAATAAAGCTATCCACGTCCATCCATCAACCCTCAATAACTTTCACACTTCCACTGGTATTCCACCTGGACCTAAAGCCTTGCCATTCTTCATTCCACTTACTGCTATTCTCACTTCATCCATACTCACCAGACTCACTAACCCCTCATTCGCTGGTTTTGAAGCACACCACTCCAGTTATTCTACTCATTCATCAGTCTTTCAAAATAGCCCTTCCACCTATCCTTAATGTTCTCATCATTCGAAAGAACCATTCCAGCTTCTTATACATCGTATCTAACTTACATCCCTCGCTTTTTTCTCTCTAGCTCTAGCCAGTCGGTACAGGTTTTTTTGACCTTCTAGACTATCCAGTGCCTCATACAATTGTTCATGGACTTTTGCTCTCGCTATGGCCACAGCTTTCTTGGCTTTTTTCTTTAATACATCATACTCTTTCTTCTTTTCAGCTTTCAAAATAACATTCTCCTCTTCAACCCTCTGCCATTCCTTGAAACTCCCCTTTTTTTTCCTTCAATACATTTTGAATTTCTTTCGACCACCTCCACGTATCCCTATCTATCGTACCTCTTCCCTTCGTCTCTCCCAAAATATCTTTCTCTGCACACCAAATACACTCAGCCAGCCATTCCAGCTTTCATTCACACTCCGATCATTCATGTCTCCCATCTCTATCATTTTATCTGCCACTCGCTCTCTGAATTTCTTCGCACAATCCATCTTCTTTAACATATGCCATCTATTTTTGGGGGGGGGGGGGACGCTTTTTGTGCTTCAGACATTGTATCTTTAAAACTGCCACCATAACCAGGAGTCTGTGCAGTGGGATTAAATCTTCTCCTGGTAAGACTTTGCAATCTCGGACGTACTTTATGTTACGGCGTCTGACGAGGAAGTAATCGATTTGCGTCTTGTGGTTGCCACTTTTATAAGTAATTAGGTGGCTGTCATTATTTTCAAACCAAGTGTTCGCTACTGCTAGGTCAAATGCAATAGCGGATTGCAGCAGCGTCGTTCCCTCGTTGTTGGGATTTCCAAACCCCCACCCACCATGTACTCTTCCATAAGCCCCTCTCATCCTTCCCACATGTCCGTTAAAATCACCCCCAACTATTAATTCCTCATGCACAGGGATGGTCAAAACTTTTCTTTCACTCTCTCATCACATCCTACTTGGGGTGCATACACACTAACTACATTTAACATCACATTTCCTAAACTTTCACAACTATCAATCTATAATTAATCCTTTTTACCTCCATCACACTCTCTTTCAGGTCACTGTCTAACACTATTCCTAAATCATTTCTTTTTCCCTAACTTCCACAGTAGAAAAACTTGTATCCTTCACCAATTTCCCTCGCTTTTGTTCCCTTCCACTTACTTTCTTGCAAACACGCTACATTTATTCGTCTTCTTTTGAGTACATCTGCTAACTCTCTGGCTCTTCCAGTCATCGTCCCAACATTCCAACTTGCATACCTCAGTCTCATTTCCCGAGCTCGCTTCTTATGTTTCCCCCGCCCGGGGTGGTGCAACAACCCTAGTCCATTTCCCACAGGAGCCGGGAGCTGCCCCTGCGCGTCGCCTGTGTGGTACGCCCTAACCCTATCGCGCATTCCATTTGTACCTATCATGTTCCTAAGGATTTGGCAAAAGTTTTAGTCGGCCGACTGCCTGACACCAATCCTCATTGGGAACGCTGTTGCTGATGGTTTACCCGCCACCACACGGTTGACCCAAGATGCTTGATGCTCTGCACTAGGTCTCACGCTCCTTTAGTCGACATCTACGAGACCCACGGGGTGAAACGGGGTGGCCACATTCTATATCCGGGACCACACGGACATCGTCATCTACACAAACAACATCGTCAGTGTCCCTGATAAAAATAATTATTAAAATTCACGGTGGCCATTAATTACTTCCCATTTGCTTCTCTCAATGTCGCTATGTTTAGTGCCTGACAAAAAAATAAAGCAAATCTTTTATTTAACATTGCGGTTATGCTTGAGTAGGCGATAATTCTATCGTATTGTACCGGTCGGTGGCCTACAGCTGTGTACATATGGATTGAGGAGCCACTTTTCGATCTTAATGAAATTCATATACCTACTTATTTAGTACTAAGTTTTTTGTGGGATCGACCCTCGATTTTCTTGAACATAAAGGTGGCTCCTCAATCTAAATGTTGGATTGAGAAGCTACGTCAGAACCAAAGAGTACAATATATTATATACAGTCAGAACTAGGAACATCATGGATGAATTGTTCAAAAGTGCCTTCCAATTGAAATAAATGATTTGACTTTTTGTAGGTAACTTTACTTGTAATATCATTGGTAGGTACTCAGCACCACCGAGCATCTATTCGGTATTTTTAAATTGGAGGCAGTGCGTAGGTATTCTGTGAATGAACCAAGCTACCGATTATGGTATACAGTATATTTCTGTGGCAGACATAACGACGAAGGGTAGCTGGGTACCGAGTGCACCCTACGGAGCGTTGCGTAGGACCTCTGACAATAAAACATCACGTTATAATCTATTTTCATGATTTAATAGACATGTAGGATTACATATACATATTTTATTTCATCATAAAACTATATTTATGCAATAATTTACTCAGCTAATGTGTTCTAATAGTGACGGTGAACAGACAACAAATAGGTATTACGAGGTCGTACAAGTCAGGCAGCTGATTTGGGGACCAGCGGATTTAACAAATAAAATAAATGTTCAATACAAATATAGATTTTTATCCGAGGTACACCTTTAATTTACATACATCGAATAAAAATCCATTGTTTACTTTAATAATTTAAGAGTTAATTTGTTGCACACTGTATAAGGCGGTAACTGTAAGCATTTGTATTTTGTTTAGTAAAATATAAGAGAGCGAGTCCCCAAAGCCGCGGCCGCGAGCGTACATCCACAATCCAACAGATCTCATATACTTCGTGTTAGCTACAAATAATTAACACAAACTATAACGTACGCCTGTCGCAATGTCGTCTACACTTTCGTTAAACAATTCATTAATACATTCCAAATAATCAGATCACAATTTAGAAGTTATAAACACCAAGTTCTTATAATTAAGGGTCAAAGCACCCATCAGGACGTTTCAATATTCGATTCAAGTTCATTTTTACTTCACACGTAGGTATTACAACATAAAACGATAACAAACCGAGCGAGTCGGCGCTCGCGCAGTGCCCAGACTGCGACCACAGTCGCCCTTTAACGTTGAGACCATAAAACCTCAATCAGTGAGGTGTTACTTAAAGACTGTCCAAGTGGATTATAAGACGAAGCATCAAAATAATACCAATGCCACTTGAAAATTTGAAAAAACAAACAAAATGACGAAAAGTAACATACTTAAACATAATATATCAATCCTCCTAACACATTATCAACAGGAGATTCAGAATCAATCACCTTCAAGTGTAGGCGACATTACAACGCAATAATACAAAAACATTATTATATTTCCCACAAACTGTTCCCTACGATCTGTATATACTGGCAAGACAATAAATATGTATTCCAACTAATAGACAACAAAATAAGGGCTTTCAGCCGATTTGTACAAATATTAAACCACTCTTTGGCTATATAACACCTCTGGGAAGCGTAAAATATATTTTTATTATTTATAAGCATTCCAAAATTAGTATAAAATAACTTATGGTACTTACACCGTCCATTTACAATCCCTACAAACTTTATAAGGAGTGCGTTCATGAAACGTAATGGCGGACACAACATGCAAAAAATTATGTGCAGAAGGATATTTTGTAACGTTTAAAGTGAAAATTCGTAAATAGTGATCGTAACTTAGTGTAGCGTTTTGAAATATTTATATTACTGGTTCATTTTATAGGCCGCCATTACATTTTAAAATCCAATCCACTCGAGATTTGATACCGTATTTTTGTAATTGAGTTGTAAAAATTGCAAATAAACAGCGTAAAGATAAAATAATGCGCTATGTTTGACACAGTACATATTGGTACTAAATAGGACTGAGTGCGTTCGGCCATCTCACTGCGCCAACGCGTCGCCTGGTAACTGTGACGCGTCGCCTGGTAACTGTGACGCGTCGCCTGGTAACTGTGACGCGTCGCCTGGTTACCGTGGCGCGTCGACTGGTAACTGTGGCGCACACGCATCTAATGTCGCGACAGCGCGGGCGCAGTGACATGCCGCAGCAACATTACAAGTATATAGATACAAATAATAATACAGCGTGATATGTCAAGTTACAGCTAGCGTTAATATGGCTTATGTTACAAAATGGCATTTAACAGTGTAACACTATTACTTTTCGTTTCTGTTACTGGACAAACGAGCGACACTCTCTGCAAACGCGCTTCTGAGTCGGGCAATACGACTTCACTATATTGTACCTTAATAAGCGTTTCTGTCTCATACTTAGGTCGATAGCTAACAATTTTGTATTATTTACATATTATTCTAGTGTAAGGCAATGAGTTGCTCTTTTCAGTATTTACCCGTTTAAACATTTGTGTCAACAAGAGCGAAAGAATAGCCGGTCCATTAGGAAGTTAGGCCAATCACGAGCTAGTATGAAGAGGAAGAATGGTGGGTCGTTCATAATTTTATTATTTATTATTGCCAGAACGTGAGCTGAACAGTTACCAGATACTTATGAGGCAGACGAGACACGTAGATAGAAACAGTCCTTATTGCCTAACTCAGCTGGCGCGTCGAAGTCGCACTAAGATGTGACAACAAGCTATTTATAACAGATGTAGTGTGAATCCTTACAATGCCCGGTCAGTTCAAAAAACACTACACGAAGTAGATATTCCACATCACAATGAGGTCTCGAAGTTCTTCATAGATCTATTATTAAATTAATTCGGGTAATTCTGAGCCTGACCGGGTATTGCTAACAATAGTCACCTGTTTAACACGAGGGATACTTTGGCACAGTTGGTGACAGACAGAAAAAATAATTAAGCGTCATATTTATCTTATTTAAGGAGGTAATTCTTTCGATAGGTATTAATTTATTTAAGATTTAGAATCAATGTTGGAAGGCAACCTAGACAGAAGTGACAAGCAGTAACTGAAGATTTATTTTCATGATTTAACGTAGATCTGTCGCTCTGTCACGCGTATGTCGCACTCAAATTGTATTCATTTACTGCTTATCCTCGTACAATTGTAATACAAATCTCAAAGGTTTGCTGTCACCAAGTCTAGTAATCTATGGTATCTAGGATAAAAATAATGTTCTCGTAAAGGATATAGTTGTCTATGTATGTGAGTGCTCAACTCAATATAAACAGCTCACGTAGTGCCGGGACCATGTTATGTGCAACACTTAGCGACTGCAGTACGCTCCAACTACACTTTAAATTGTACTACGATTTAATTATCAGCTATTACGTTATAATCAATAAATTGATATCATCTTCAAACAATATTACATTTGACGAATGTCACGATAATATTAAAGTAATCGTGTAAAAATTCAAAAAATTAAAATATAACTTTCAAAAATGTTTTGATTATATTTTATAGTTTTGTTGCAATAAGGTCGGAAATGAGAACACACGTGCGTTCGGAAATAAACATACTATGTATATCAATAGCAACGTAATCACAGCTAAAGTTAATAAAGGCGCGCAGACGACGCTCCGTCACGAGTCGGAGCTCGCGGGAGACGGGCCATGGTTGCGATTCTTCACTTTGTGCTTTAGCTAATTTTGTAAACAAACATGTAATACGTTTAAACAAAAAAAATGATACTGAAATAGCAGTTATGGTATTTGGTTCTCACGGTAGTCATAAAATACAATCCTGTTTATCACAAAGTCATGTTTGTCAGTTGTTTCGTCTAAACAACAGAACGCAACATATTAACAAAGTTAAACACCACATTTATGTATGAAGTTTGACGTAAGAATGACATTAAGACACTAGTTGAAAAAGTGGAGTGTAAGTTTTTGTGGTGAGATCCAATTAGTTTATTGTTTGTTATTTATTTATTTTGGTTTACCAACAATTGTTTACACTGGTATTATGCTCAAGGTAACATGTGACATGAATGATATTATTCATAATGTAATGTTGAAAAGCAAACCGTGTCCGTCTCCGGCAGCTCTCCGGTGAATGGTAAGTACTACTACCGAGACGAGGCTTGTGGCGCTGCGACACTACGCGACACGCGGCGACTTGTCGCGCGTCTGTCGAGGGCCTTATTTATTTACACGTTATCACTGACTGGCATAACACTGGTACACGCACACCTATTATAGCCACGGAAGGAAATAATCTAATGGTGCGCACAGTAGAAGGTGGTTAGGTCCCGTGACAATATTAACCCAGATAGAACACTCTACTTACTATTTAAACTAAATGTTGAACTCTTCACGAGTGTGTGCCCTCCACACACGCGCACAAGCCCCGCCCACACGCACACACGCACACTCCCTCACACGCACATGCACACAGCGTACGAATAAAAAACCACAATGTGAACAACACACAACTATGAAATATTTACGAATAAATTAATAACATGTCCGTGCCGACCCGCGCCGGCACACGTAACATACTCTATTATACTCTATGTACTATATCATTTATTTTATATTAGTATGATCCACATCAAAAATTAAATCTTCACGTACATTTAACTTATCTAGTTAACAATCGGTCATCGTCGGCGACTCGTGTGAGTGGGCTGCGCAGTAGAGTCTGCAGCCCACTGACAGTCTGCAGCCCACTGACAGTCTGCAGCCCACTGACAGTCTGCAGCCCACTGACAGTATGCAGCCCACTTACAGTCTGCAGCCCACTGACAGTCTGCAGCCCACTGACAGTCTGCAGCCCACTGACAGTCTGCAGCCCACTGACAGTCTGCAGCCCACTGACAGTATGCAGCCCACTTACAGTCTGCAGCCCACTGACAGTCTGCAGCCCACTGACAGTCTGCAGCCCACTGACAGTCTGCAGCCCACTGACAGTCTGCAGCCCACTGACAGTCTGCAGCCCACTCACACTCGCGGCTGACAGCAGGTCCACGCCCCACACTGCCGCTGAGTATACAAACTTACATTATACTTACAATAAGTTAATAAGCTAAGTTGCAGAGTTACGCGACACTGATATTTTACTATTTGATATTCAACTTTTCATTAACGTTTTGTGCTTTTTTTTTTGGTGAAAAGTTATCGATTGGATACTGACACTGTTATTTTTATTAACAAATTCCTATTTACATTAATGGGATAACAAAGGATTACATTTCCTTTACTTCTGTAATTAAATCACAATTTCAACAGATCTTTCTCATGAAATAATTCTCAATCGCCCGATCAATAACTCAACACCGACCTAAACATAAAATGGCCACGAAATTAATAATAACCTTAACAAGGTAAACTAAGCTTTAGTACGTAGATAATAAGGTGCAACCACTGTCCCTCCGTTGCCAGCGAGACATCACTCCACGCACCCAACAAAAACATATAAAACACAATAAGTAGTTATATATTTTAGCAATAATAACGGAACACGTACAGAGATTTATAATTTAATATATTTAGATTTAAATGTTTCATAATATTATACACTAACAACTACATAAAGCAATACGTTTGTGCTATCGCTCCCGGGGGCGCGTGAGTGTACTGCACAACTGAACTGGTCAACTTTAACTTAATCCAACGTTCATTTAAACTATTAAACTTAAACCTTTGGTATTACATCGATATCTAACAACTAATTAAATAATAATTAATTCAGAATACTGTCGCGATGCGTGACAGGTGGCGGGACACAAACGTGGCATACATCGCCACATCGCCACGCCGACTGTTGTGTACAACAGTTCGCCGACTGTCGAGTACAACAGTTCGCCGACTGTTGTGTACAACAGTTCGCCGACTGTCGTGTACAACAGTTCGCCGACTGTCGAGTACAACAGTTCGCCGACTGTCGAGTACAACAGTTCGCCGACTGTCGTGTACAACAGTTCGCCGACTGTCGAGTACAACAGTTCGCCGACTGTTGTGTACAACAGTTCGCCGACTGTCGAGTACAACAGTTCGCCGACTGTCGTGTACATCAGTTCGCCGACTGTCGAGTACAACAGTTCGCCGACTGTCGTATACAACAGTTCGCCGACTGTCGTATACAACAGTTCGCCGACTGTCGAGTACAACAGTTCGCCGACTGTTGTGTACAACAGTTCGCCGACTGTTGTGTACAACAGTTCGCCGACTGTTGTGTACAACAGTTCGCCGACTGTCGTATACAACAGTCGGCATCGTCACAGTGGCGGAGTACGCTACACATGTTCCCAGCAGAAATGTGATGTCAAATATAAAAAAATATCTTCAATAACATGGTGGCGTCTGATTTCATAAATAATTTTCCTAATTGATTACCAAAGTAAACAAGACGATGACTATCAAAACACAGACATTAATAAAAAATAACGTATAATGTACTCAAAGTACGATAAAAATATATTTAAATTATTTATTTTAAAATATCTAACAAAATATGTAAAGAAAATCTCAAGTAAATGGTAAATGCTTGTGTTACATTTGTACGCAAACAAATAAATATTCTTTTATTTTTATCTTTTAACCGAATACTTATTAAATATTATATTATGGTAACACTTTGGTTTGTTCGCGACTATTTCGGGCTGAAACAGACTTGTAACACTTGACGCGACACACAGTAAAAGATTTTATGAAATCAACATTACCTAAAGCTTGATATTCATTCATGATATATCATGCTGGAAATGTTCCGTACTCAAACTGCATGTTGCTACATCATGCAACTCTTGTTTCTCATAATGAATCCCCGCCGGCATAAGTGTGCGCTCTGCGTTTTCATGTCATATCGTGTGTTAAGTCTGTTGCCACTTACAATTCGCGTGACAAATATAACACAAGGGGAAAGATCAAGAAATACTGTTGTAACACAGATGTGTCGATGAGTATTGGAGGAAAGGCTTCGCGCAACACAACGCGGGACTAGAAGTAACGATGTACTTGTATGCATTCACTAACACTGCTTCAACGACCAAGGGGCAGTGACACTGTGTGGGAACTAAAGGAAACAAAAGTTGAGAAAATGTTGCTAAACATCAAAACAACGCTGTCGGAATCAATGCTACGCATTTGTTTGTTTTACCGTGAATTGATAACTCACTAAAATGTTACTAGCAACAATTTTTCTCGAGCCACAAAAACATTTGCTGAAACAATGTTGTGAAACTTTTTGTTTCGTGCCCTGCGCTTGCGAACAGTTATTGAGATGTTGTCTATATCTACAATAAATTATATCTTTTATTGTAGAATTGTTCGAAATAGCAGTACAATGATAGCCCCTTGGTAGTGTCTCTTACGCGAGTCAAGTCAGAACCCGCTCAGGTCTGATCATCTCACTAATAACTTTAGGGTATCGGTATTTGTATAAATGTAAATAAAACATTATTTATAATGGTAAATATACTCTGGGAGTAATGTAATCTGTTAAGTCCAACAAACAAGCGTAATACCGGTAAACACCGCGGCAGCTCGCGTTTAAAACATTGCGGACAATCTCACTTAAGTTCTGCTTATCAAAATAAATATTATGCGCGAATGACTAAACAACCAAATCTCTTCAAAATAATATCCCTACATAACGCCAGTGCCTAAAGGGGTAGACTGTACGAACACAACACCCAATCATTACAAAAACATCAAGTTTAAATTCAAAGCACCGATTAATAGGTACGTCGTAACTTTAATAAAAGAATGAACGTTGCAGAGACTCTCTCCTACACACGCACACACAGCCACACGTTCACGCACACAACGAACACACGCACACGCTCACAGTCACGAAGTACACGCAATTATAACACTCTACTAACGCGTATGGGGTTTACAGCTTCCTTCGACGAGCGCGGGCGACACTGTGCGATACTGTGTGACACCGTGTAACACGGTGCGACACTGTGTGACACTATGAGACACGGTTCGACACTGTATGACACTGTGTGACACGGTGCGACACTGTGTGACAGTGCACTACGCCCGAACAGTGTCACCCGCGCTCGCCACATACTTTGTTTTGTTCAATATTTACAACGATCGATAATTGCTCTATATCATCAATATAGGACTCAATGGAAAATATACTCATCGAATCAACAATAAGACCTTGTTTTATTTATTTAATATGTATATATTTATTTATTGTGATGTGAAGTGATTTACTAACGAGCGACGGGCGACGTGTGCGACGACACACGAACAACGACGAGGCAGGCAGAGATCACTCTGTCCAGTGCGTCACGGTGGTCAGTAAGTAGGTCCAGGGGCCGGTATATGTACAGAAAGGAAGAGACGTCACACTCGCCGCGCATCGTGACGCTGCGCCACGTAACGTTACGTAACGCTACGTGACGTGACGCCACGTGACGCGCGCCGTCGTAAGCAACTGTCGAATGAATGAACTAGTGGACAGAAACATCATAAGAAAACCGTGTTTCAAGTCAACTTTGGCAACGTCTGTACAATGTTAAGAGGTATTTAAAGCTGCTGTTTCACGATAAGTACCGACAGGTAGAACGTTCAATATCGTGTATTCAACGACTTGTTAGAACAAGTCTGTTTCGAGCTAGCGTTGAAATTAAATAATAACTTTGGTTTCGCTTGCGAATCAAAGCAAGCGTAAGTCTGATATCTGGCAGTCTGCCGCAGGAAAATGTAATGCGGAGCAACAACATACCGTTCACAGTCTCATTTATTATAAAGGTAGTCCCGACAGGGTACTGGGTACTGTGCACTGACCTCATGGGAATGTTTGACGATGGTAGACGTTGTTACTCCTCAGCAACACAAGTCGTGCAGACATGCTCCTGCCGTGAAGCTGTGAGCTTGTAGTAGTACGGACATTAGACGCACCTCAGACCAGCCCAGCATGTATCGAAAGTGCTGGAACTGGCAGCACTCATTCAGCGAATATGCTCGAATTAACTTCACCTAAAAATATCACTATTTATGCCGAAAGAAGTCGTCAAAAGACATTTGCCAGATTGCGTCCGCGTGTCAAGTGTCGCGGTGAGAGACTCGAGCGCTCCTAGACTAACATACACTAAAAGACAGACAACGTACATTCAAAAAACGTACAAAATAAAAACGTAATAAAAAATAATACTTCGATCGACGTCGATCCTAAACACGTCGCGCGCTACAACTACCAATAAAATAAGAACAGCGTTTGCGCTTAAGTTACGCATCGTCGTGACTAGACAGATGTTGGCATTACACTTAAAATAATTATGTAAAAAATGAGAGTCGCGGCGACGCCGAGTACATCCTGTGCCACGCACTGTGCACTGTGCACCACGCACTGTGCACTGTGCACCACGCACTGTGCACCGCGCACTGTGCAGAGGCGGCACAGCTCAGGCCTGCGGCGGCTTGTCGACGGGCGGCACCGGGTTGAAGTCCTTGTTCACAAACGAGAAGCCGCGGAACTCCTCCTGTGAACACAAAGTCTAGCGTCAGCACTGAAAAGATATCGACGTACACATGAAAGAAAAACTAGTTTCACCTAATAAAGTTAGTAGCCATTTCATAAATTTAAAATTTAAAGGAGTTTCTCTATGTTTATCAATTCAATTTAAAATAGACGACGAAGCTAATATAAATATTTACATTACTTTTATTTACCTCAAGTTACACCAAATAATAGTTTACCTATAGAAAATAATAAACATTCTATATTTATATCTCCAGTTGTTCCGCAAGATATAATGAGAATAATTAAATTCTTAAAAAATAAAAAAAGTTTCGGATATGATGGTATCTCAACAAAAGGAATAAAATATGTATCTGATATCATAGCTGCTCCCTTATGTCATATTATTAATAATAGTATTTCTGCTGGCGTATTTCCCGAGAGTCTAAAAACCGTCGTAGTAAAACCACTCTTCAAAAAGAACGATAAAGAAAATATGGCAAATTACAGACCAATTGCTCTTATACCCATCTTTTCAAAAATAATAGAAAAAGTTATTTATGAGTCAATATATGCGTTCTTAACTAAGTTTAATGTTCTATGCGACGAGCAAAAAGGTTTTAGGAAAAACAAAAATATTAATATGGCTGTGTTTGATCTGTTAAGTACAATTATGGAAAATGTAGACACTAAAACACCTGTATGCGCCATATTTACAGATATGTCAAAAGCCTTCGACTATGTCAATCATGAGACACTCTTGCGAAAATTAGACGCTTACGGCATTCGAGGAAACGCTCTTGATTTAATAAAATCTTATCTAAACGGTCGTAAGCAAATAACAGAAATAACCCGAGTATGTATGAAATCCAAACAAGAAATAAAACATGTGTCTTCCTACAGGTACATAAAATTTGGCGTACCGCAGGGCAGCGTTTTAGGGCCCTTACTGTTCTTACTATACATAAACGATCTGCCACGTCAAATTCCTAATCCTATGATATTATTCGCTGACGATAGCACTGCACTAATAAAATGCCTGAATAAAGAACAATATGAATTAGATGTTAATAATGTACTCAAAACGATAATTAATTGGCTTAATAACAATAATTTATTAATAAACTTAAATAAAACCAAAGTTATGCATTTTTACCAACGCATACTTGCCGAAGACTTAAATTTAAATTATAATGGTAAAACAGTAGACAAAGCAAATGTTGCCAAATTTTTAGGAATTTTAATTGATAGCCAACTAACATGGAGACCTCAAGCTGAAGCAATTTGTAAAAAATTAGGCTCATCAGCGTATGTACTCTATAATCTATCAAAAAAAGTAAATACTAATACAGTACTGGTTGCTTACCATGGCTTGGTTGTTTCGATCTTAAGATTTGGCGTCATATTTTGGGGCAATTGTTGTGATAGAGAAAATATTTTTAAAGCCCAAAAACGCTGTCTTAGAGCAATGTTTAACTTAAAAGTTACAGACAGCTGCAAACCCTTTTTCAAAACTCACAATTTATTAACCTTTCCATGTCTTTACATAATGGAACTTGCCGTTTTTGTAAAAGCTAATAGTAAGTTATTTCCTAGTTTAAGAGACACAAGAAAACGTACGACCACAATGAGGACCCAATACCAAAATTTATTATGTACCGGTAGTTTTAAAACCTCGTTATTAAAAAAAAGTGTAATGTGCATGGCACCAGTAGTGTATAATAAGATTCCAGATGATATTAAGGTACAACCTTTAAGACTGTTTAAGAAACAACTAACATCCTTCCTAATAAATAAATGTTATTATTCCATATCAGATTTTTTTGCAGATAAATTGTAATAATTTTGAATCATTAGTATAAAATGTATCTTATTTATTTAAGACAAATTTTGCATGCTTAACGGCAGAATGTACCAGGCGCTTATTTAGTACTTAAGAACTCATTGTATTTACCTACATTCAGTGCAAATAAATAAATCTATTCTATTCTATTCTATTCTTACACAACAGAAAATATATATTCAAATATAAAATAATGAATATTTTGAGCATTTATTCTGTGTGAGTTTGAACCAGTTCGAACTTTCTTGAGTTACTCCCCAAAAGTAATCAGTGATATTTGGAGGCTAATATGAGATCTAGGGGTGATTCATAATCATCCATCATGTTCTCATTGTATTATCATTTTTAATACCGTTGCGCTAATCCCATCACAATTTGGCTAAAACGCTCTCCTAAATATGCACTCGGCTATCTTTAAATTCGTCCAAGTGGAGAAATGATGTACAAAAAATCTTTGTTTACAAAGTAAACACCCGCCTTCAAAAACTAAAAAGTGATATAACTTTAGCATAGAACACACATGACATGACTTTAGTATCAGAAGTCGGTGGCTTTGTTCTGTTTGTTGTCAAATCAAACGTTTAGACAGGATAAGGTACGATGGGATTGTCATCGAACGAGCAATCAATATTGTGGGCAAATGAATCGTTCACTTTTTTTAATAATACAGGGCCTGTAAACAAAATCCCTTTCTGTTACCTTTATCGCCAACGGAAAAATCAAATTGTATGGAGTTGACGTTTGCTTACCAGATGTCACGTGATGCAAATATGTCAACTGCACACAAGTTGATTTTCTGTTGGCGTTAACGCTAACAGCACGCGTAGCATGACCACGTTATGTCTACGGAAGAATAGACATACTGACAGGAAGAATAGACAAACTGTACTGACTTGTCTATTCTTGCTGTCAGTATGTCTGCTACGCGTGCAGGGATTGTCTACAGGTCCGGTGAGAGGCGACGCTACTGACCTGGTTGATGGCGCGCACGACGTCGTTGGGCACGGGCGTGAGCACGGGCTCCTCCTTCGTGAACTCCGCGTCGAAGTTGGCGGCCTCGCGCTTGCTCTTCTTCAACACAAACAACACGGTGTCAAGTATTTCGAACGACATTAGTATTACACAGTAAACTAAACAGGGGGAAATTCTAATTAATGTAATATATTATTATGAACAGAACTTCTCTATAAAACACTTGATTTTAGCCATAAAAATTCGATTCATTTTCAATTTACAGTAAAATTACTCTTTTAGTTGCTTTCATAATAAGCTTTCAAATAAAAAGTCAATTGAGTTGTCAATTGAGTAACTAGAAGTGACGCCATCTATAGGGAAAACTCGTTTTGACAGCACATATAGATATCTGTGTATCGTATCGTATCTGTGTGTGTGTATCTGTATACTGTCAAGAAAGTACCGGGAAAATCAAAATGTCAAAGTCAAAGTCAAAGCATTTATTTCAATTAAACCATTTACAGGCACTTTTGAATTGTCAAGGAGTCGGTCAGTTAGTCAGAAAGTTGAAGCTAGTTGCTCGTTCCAAAACGTAGGTAGGTCTCTATGGAGAAGATAATTATACATCCAAATTTATTTTATCACCTTCAAAGTATGCTCCTTCAGAAACGATACACTTACGCCAACGAATAATCCAATCATCAAAACCTCTTTTAAACGCTTTTTCCGGAATTGAGTTTAGTTCTCGCCGCGAATTCTTCTCTATGTCTTCTACCGAATGAAAACGGGTAGTAAGTCGAGTTTAGCAAAAAAGGAAGAAGTCAGCTGCAGCCATATCTGGCGAAAGTGGTTTGCTCGATGGTATTTGTTGAGTTTTTGGTCAAAAATTCGTTCACAACGATGGCCTTGTACAAAGGCGCATCATCGTGGTGCAAAATCCAAGAATTTTCTTTCCACTAATCTAGCCTTTTTCGTCTTATTTGCTCTCTTAAAAGCCCCATATAGCTTAAATAATATTCTTTATTTACCGTTTGACATTCCGGCAAGAATGCCGAGTGCACAATACCGCGATAATCAAAGAAAACAGTCAACATGACTGAGTTTTGATCGACATTGGCGTGGTTTTTTCGGTTTCGGTACAGTTGGCAGACGGCACTCTGAAGCTTGTTGACTAGTTTGCATGTCAAACTCGTAAACCCACGTCTCGTCACCAGTAACAATGCGTTTGAATGTTGGGTCGGAATTGACTCGTTCTAACATGTCCTCAGCGACTCTTATGCGTTTGAGTTTTTGGAGAAAATTCAGGTCTTTTGGTACTAGCCGAGCGGCAACATGCTTCATAGTCATACCCAAGTGATTATTTACGGTCGACTCGTGAGACACAGAAAGTTCGGCGGCTATCTCTCTTAATCTTGAATGAGGATTTTCAATTACTATTTCCTTCACTTTTGTGATGTTAACTTCAGTCGCAGACGTTGATGGCCTACCAGAGCGAGGCAAATCTTCCATCACATCTCAACCGCTTTTGAATGCTTTGTTTCACTAATAAGCACGTGTTTTTGATAAAGCCTGCAATACATGTTGGCCGAGCGTTGTCAAGTGAAGGCCAATACCAACATGTAGACGGTATATTTGCCTCGTGTTGCTATCGCTCAGTGTCACTTGCCTAGTTGGTTGAGTATGGACAAGCGCCAACGTTCAACCTCATTTGAAGTAGCTTGTCACAACTTACAGTCGCTCATTTGCCTCACTTCAGAGCCATGTCGGTTTTTCTGCACAAATCAAAGGCGCTCGGCCAATAATGTTCACGTTTGTCCGCGCGCTATTATACGGTTGACGTTCATCGTAGGCACGCGTACAAAATGTCGTTTTCTACGAATAACGATGTATTTAAGTTTTTGGAGTTCTACCAGAATGAACCAGTTATTTGGAATCCTAAAAACATACAGCACAAAGATAAAAAAAAAAGTAAGTCGTCGTCGTCCATATTCTTTCAATGCACAATAAAAACTGACAGCGCCCAACATGTGGGCGTCTTCTTAAAACTCGTCTATACTGGCCATTTGCATTGGCTTTCTTCAAACTTGCCGGACGTCTAGACAGTAGCGCTTGCCTTGTGTCAATTTGACTAGGCTCGTGTTGGTTTAAGCTCGGTCAACAAGTATTGCAGGCTTAACATTTTCAGTGACTCCGAACACGAAATTCCATTGGCGATGCTAAATTTAAGGCAAGCTCTCTGTTCGATGTTTTAGTTCATTGAGAAATCTGCAATACATACTAGATATGATATAACTAAAAACAGCAGCACTGTATTTAATTTATATAACAGATGTAACTCAAACTCCGCGCTAAAATGGAAAACAATTGTGCCAATCTAACAACAACAAAAAAACAAAAAAAAACGAATCTAGAACCATAAACAAATCACCCATTCCCGATACTTTTTTGACTGAATGTGTGTCAACTGATCGGTGGTTATTGACTCTATTATGGCAGTTCACAAAGTAATTTTTGCTCTGGTAAATGCAAGTCGTGGACATCACGGCGCAGGTACAGTGCGATTCAAATTTAATGGCGGCTTTGAAAACGAGGCGAGTGGCTGCGCAGTAACAATTTCACGTGACAGCGGGGGTGAGGGGCGGGGTACTGCGCAGCCAACCGCTCACTTCACAGCCGCCATTAAGTTTGAATCGAACTGTACTGTGTGTACAGTACAGTTCGATTCAGTGTGTGTGTGTGTGTGTTACAATGCGACACAGAAGGCTACTCACGACTTTGGGGCGGAAGGGCGGACGCAGTCGTCGCTGCACGAGCGCGTCCCAGTCCACGTCGCGGAAGAACTGTACTGTACTGTGTGTGTGTGTGTGTGTGTGTGTGTTACAATGCGACACAGAAGGCTACTCACGACTTTGGGGCGGAAGGGCGGACGCAGTCGTCGCTGCACGAGCGCGTCCCAGTCCACGTCGCGGAAGAACTGTACTGTACTGTGTGTGTGTGTGTGTGTGTGTGTGTTACAATGCGACACAGAAGGCTACTCACGACTTTGGGGCGGAAGGGCGGACGCAGTCGTCGCTGCACGAGCGCGTCCCAGTCCACGTCGCGGAAGAACTGTACTGTACTGTGTGTGTGTGTGTGTGTGTGTGTGTTACAATGCGACACAGAAGGCTACTCACGACTTTGGGGCGGAAGGGCGGACGCAGTCGTCGCTGCACGAGCGCGTCCCAGTCCACGTCGCGGAAGAACTGTACTGTACTGTGTGTGTGTGTGTGTGTGTGTGTGTGTTACAATGCGACACAGAAGGCTACTCACGACTTTGGGGCGGAAGGGCGGACGCAGTCGTCGCTGCACGAGCGCGTCCCAGTCCACGTCGCGGAAGAACTGTACTGTACTGTGTGTGTGTGTGTGTGTGTGTGTGTTACAATGCGACACAGAAGGCTACTCACGACTTTGGGGCGGAAGGGCGGACGCAGTCGTCGCTGCACGAGCGCGTCCCAGTCCACGTCGCGGAAGAACTGTACTGTACTGTGTGTGTGTGTGTGTGTGTGTGTGTGTTACAATGCGACACAGAAGGCTACTCACGACTTTGGGGCGGAAGGGCGGACGCAGTCGTCGCTGCACGAGCGCGTCCCAGTCCACGTCGCGGAAGAACTGTACTGTACTGTGTGTGTGTGTGTGTGTGTGTGTGTGTTACAATGCGACACAGAAGGCTACTCACGACTTTGGGGCGGAAGGGCGGACGCAGTCGTCGCTGCACGAGCGCGTCCCAGTCCACGTCGCGGAAGAACTGTACTGTACTGTGTGTGTGTGTGTGTGTGTGTGTGTTACAATGCGACACAGAAGGCTACTCACGACTTTGGGGCGGAAGGGCGGACGCAGTCGTCGCTGCACGAGCGCGTCCCAGTCCACGTCGCGGAAGAACTGTACTGTACTGTGTGTGTGTGTGTGTGTGTGTGTGTGTTACAATGCGACACAGAAGGCTACTCACGACTTTGGGGCGGAAGGGCGGACGCAGTCGTCGCTGCACGAGCGCGTCCCAGTCCACGTCGCGGAAGAACTGTACTGTACTGTGTGTGTGTGTGTGTGTGTGTGTGTGTTACAATGCGACACAGAAGGCTACTCACGACTTTGGGGCGGAAGGGCGGACGCAGTCGTCGCTGCACGAGCGCGTCCCAGTCCACGTCGCGGAAGAACTGTACTGTACTGTGTGTGTGTGTGTGTGTGTGTGTGTTACAATGCGACACAGAAGGCTACTCACGACTTTGGGGCGGAAGGGCGGACGCAGTCGTCGCTGCACGAGCGCGTCCCAGTCCACGTCGCGGAAGAACTGTACTGTACTGTGTGTGTGTGTGTGTGTGTGTGTGTGTTACAATGCGACACAGAAGGCTACTCACGACTTTGGGGCGGAAGGGCGGACGCAGTCGTCGCTGCACGAGCGCGTCCCAGTCCACGTCGCGGAAGAACTGTACTGTACTGTGTGTGTGTGTGTGTGTGTGTGTGTGTTACAATGCGACACAGAAGGCTACTCACGACTTTGGGGCGGAAGGGCGGACGCAGTCGTCGCTGCACGAGCGCGTCCCAGTCCACGTCGCGGAAGAACTGTACTGTACTGTGTGTGTGTGTGTGTGTGTGTGTGTTACAATGCGACACAGAAGGCTACTCACGACTTTGGGGCGGAAGGGCGGACGCAGTCGTCGCTGCACGAGCGCGTCCCAGTCCACGTCGCGGAAGAACTGTACTGTACTGTGTGTGTGTGTGTGTGTGTGTGTGTTACAATGCGACACAGAAGGCTACTCACGACTTTGGGGCGGAAGGGCGGACGCAGTCGTCGCTGCACGAGCGCGTCCCAGTCCACGTCGCGGAAGAACTGTACTGTACTGTGTGTGTGTGTGTGTGTGTGTGTGTTACAATGCGACACAGAAGGCTACTCACGACTTTGGGGCGGAAGGGCGGACGCAGTCGTCGCTGCACGAGCGCGTCCCAGTCCACGTCGCGGAAGAACTGTACTGTACTGTGTGTGTGTGTGTGTGTGTGTGTGTTACAATGCGACACAGAAGGCTACTCACGACTTTGGGGCGGAAGGGCGGACGCAGTCGTCGCTGCACGAGCGCGTCCCAGTCCACGTCGCGGAAGAACTGTACTGTACTGTGTGTGTGTGTGTGTGTGTGTGTGTGTTACAATGCGACACAGAAGGCTACTCACGACTTTGGGGCGGAAGGGCGGACGCAGTCGTCGCTGCACGAGCGCGTCCCAGTCCACGTCGCGGAAGAACTGTACTGTACTGTGTGTGTGTGTGTGTGTGTGTGTGTGTTACAATGCGACACAGAAGGCTACTCACGACTTTGGGGCGGAAGGGCGGACGCAGTCGTCGCTGCACGAGCGCGTCCCAGTCCACGTCGCGGAAGAACTGTACTGTACTGTGTGTGTGTGTGTGTGTGTGTGTGTTACAATGCGACACAGAAGGCTACTCACGACTTTGGGGCGGAAGGGCGGACGCAGTCGTCGCTGCACGAGCGCGTCCCAGTCCACGTCGCGGAAGAACTGTACTGTACTGTGTGTGTGTGTGTGTGTGTGTGTGTTACAATGCGACACAGAAGGCTACTCACGACTTTGGGGCGGAAGGGCGGACGCAGTCGTCGCTGCACGAGCGCGTCCCAGTCCACGTCGCGGAAGAACTGTACTGTACTGTGTGTGTGTGTGTGTGTGTGTGTGTTACAATGCGACACAGAAGGCTACTCACGACTTTGGGGCGGAAGGGCGGACGCAGTCGTCGCTGCACGAGCGCGTCCCAGTCCACGTCGCGGAAGAACTGTACTGTACTGTGTGTGTGTGTGTGTGTGTGTGTGTTACAATGCGACACAGAAGGCTACTCACGACTTTGGGGCGGAAGGGCGGACGCAGTCGTCGCTGCACGAGCGCGTCCCAGTCCACGTCGCGGAAGAACTGTACTGTACTGTGTGTGTGTGTGTGTGTGTGTGTGTGTTACAATGCGACACAGAAGGCTACTCACGACTTTGGGGCGGAAGGGCGGACGCAGTCGTCGCTGCACGAGCGCGTCCCAGTCCACGTCGCGGAAGAACTGTACTGTACTGTGTGTGTGTGTGTGTGTGTGTGTGTGTTACAATGCGACACAGAAGGCTACTCACGACTTTGGGGCGGAAGGGCGGACGCAGTCGTCGCTGCACGAGCGCGTCCCAGTCCACGTCGCGGAAGAACTGTACTGTACTGTGTGTGTGTGTGTGTGTGTGTGTGTTACAATGCGACACAGAAGGCTACTCACGACTTTGGGGCGGAAGGGCGGACGCAGTCGTCGCTGCACGAGCGCGTCCCAGTCCACGTCGCGGAAGAACTGTACTGTACTGTGTGTGTGTGTGTGTGTGTGTGTGTTACAATGCGACACAGAAGGCTACTCACGACTTTGGGGCGGAAGGGCGGACGCAGTCGTCGCTGCACGAGCGCGTCCCAGTCCACGTCGCGGAAGAACTGTACTGTACTGTGTGTGTGTGTGTGTGTGTGTGTGTTACAATGCGACACAGAAGGCTACTCACGACTTTGGGGCGGAAGGGCGGACGCAGTCGTCGCTGCACGAGCGCGTCCCAGTCCACGTCGCGGAAGAACTGTACTGTACTGTGTGTGTGTGTGTGTGTGTGTGTGTTACAATGCGACACAGAAGGCTACTCACGACTTTGGGGCGGAAGGGCGGACGCAGTCGTCGCTGCACGAGCGCGTCCCAGTCCACGTCGCGGAAGAACTGTACTGTACTGTGTGTGTGTGTGTGTGTGTGTGTGTGTTACAATGCGACACAGAAGGCTACTCACGACTTTGGGGCGGAAGGGCGGACGCAGTCGTCGCTGCACGAGCGCGTCCCAGTCCACGTCGCGGAAGAACTGTACTGTACTGTGTGTGTGTGTGTGTGTGTGTGTGTGTTACAATGCGACACAGAAGGCTACTCACGACTTTGGGGCGGAAGGGCGGACGCAGTCGTCGCTGCACGAGCGCGTCCCAGTCCACGTCGCGGAAGAACTGTACTGTACTGTGTGTGTGTGTGTGTGTGTGTGTGTTACAATGCGACACAGAAGGCTACTCACGACTTTGGGGCGGAAGGGCGGACGCAGTCGTCGCTGCACGAGCGCGTCCCAGTCCACGTCGCGGAAGAACTGTACTGTACTGTGTGTGTGTGTGTGTGTGTGTGTGTGTTACAATGCGACACAGAAGGCTACTCACGACTTTGGGGCGGAAGGGCGGACGCAGTCGTCGCTGCACGAGCGCGTCCCAGTCCACGTCGCGGAAGAACACGTGCGCGCGGATGCCGCCCGCGCCGCCCAGCACGCCCAGCCGCCGCGTCGGGCTCTTGGTCATGAAGCCTGCGGGGGAGGAGAGGTTAGCACAGGTAGGGCTAGGCACTAACACGCGCCCCACTACTTTTTGGTCGAGTTGGTTGAGTGGGGGGAGTTTGACCCGAGCGTATATCGTGCGCACTCATGGACACTTCGCACGTATCGACAACAATACAACACTAGCAAAAGTATGCAATTAAAAACAATTTTGTCTCACCTATTCTTTTGATGAAACTTACCGTTTAGCTAAAAAAAATGCAAAAAAAATGAGTTTTAACTCATTTGACCTTGGATATTTTTTTTTGCACACGTTGGATCGTTGGGGACTTTTGACAATTTATTTGTAATGGTGTTTTTACACCATTACAAATAAATTGTCAAACAGCCACACGGGGTAGAGCACGTCGTCGTGCAGGATGGACTCGAACAGGTCGTATCATCCATAGAACCAGCGCACTCAACAGATACGTCACTGTGACAGACAACAGAACCACTCACCCTTGAGTATGGACACGGCCTCCTTGGACAGCCACACGGGGTAGAGCACGTCGTCGTGCAGGATGGACTCGAACAGATCGTCCTCGTTGTCGGCCTCGAAGGGCGGCTGGCCGGCCAGCATCTCGTACAGCAGCACGCCCAGCGCCCACCAGTCCACCGACGGGCCGTACTCCAGCTCCTGCAGGATCTGGGACCGAGCGAGCTTGCTTACTAACTGGGAAGGTTTTGTCGTGGTGCACAAGACTGCCTGTTGTGACATCATCCGCTAATACAGTGGCGCAGTGGTCGAGCGATTGACTGCCGCGCAGCGTGTCGCGGGTTCGGTTCCCGCACTGAACAGACATTTGTGTATCCTACAGACAGTTGGTCCGGGTCTGGCTAGTTGTGTATATGAGTTTAAATGTTTGCAAACGCACCCAATCACGGAGCCTGCGAGTGACGTACTCGAGCCGGATATTCTTGAGTCAGAAGGAAGAACCGCTATTCAACATCTTAAGAATGGGAAAACCACAGGGAAAGATGAGATCCCAATTGAAACTATACGAGAGTCTATACTCTCGTATACGAGAGTCTATACTCTCGTATAGACGCCACGCCACGCCACGCTCTCCCAACGTTGAGATCCCAATTGAAACTATTTTCAATTGGGATCTCAACATTGGGAGAGCGTGGCGTTTATATCTAAGGCAATAAGATATGGCTCACAGGCAAATGGACCTCTGAATGAACTCACACAAATCTTCCGAAGAGGGAAGATTTGTGTGAGTCTTTCATAAAAAGGGTTCCACGAAGAAATGTAGCAACTTTCGACTTACTACTCTCATAACACACGCTAGCAAAATAATGCTACACATCATAAATGAGCGACTGAAACTATATTTGTCTAGAGAAATTGCGCCAGAACAAGCCGAATTTGTAAAAGGAAAGGGAACCCGTGAACAAATTCTTATTGTTCGTCAAATCATTGAGAAGGCTCGTGAATTCAACAAGCCGACATACATATGCTTTGTTGATTTCTCCAAAGCGTTCGACTCCGTGAAATGGCCAAAATTGTGGAAAACACTACTGGACATGGGCATACCACAACACCTCGTGCACCTGCTTAGGGAGCTCTATGAAGGGGGAACAGCTTCAGTGCGGACAGATGACCTCCTCTCAGACAGTTTCCATCCAAGTGCAGGCGTGCGACAAGGATGCATAATATCACCTTTGCTATTTAACATCTACACCGAGCTTATAATGCGAATCACTCTCGAAGACTAGACCGATGGTATTGTAATTGGAGGATACAAAATTACGAACCTGCGGTACGCTGATAACACTACGTTGTTTGCGAGTATCGCTGACCTTATGGAGGAATTACTTCTAAAATGGAGCGCGTAAACCTTACGTTTGGGTTGAAGATAAATCGATCTAAAACCAAAATTATGATCGTGGATCGCGTCAATGTCAATTCGCCCGAAGTGACACAGATTGCGAACTGCGACGTGGTTCAGGCCTACGTATACCTTGGGGCTTTAATCTCAAACAACGGCGGCTGCGTAGATGAAGTAAAACGACGTATGGCCATAACTAGAACTACAATGGAGAAGTTAAAGAAAGTGTGGAGGAACCGTGACATTACCAAAGCCACCAAAATCAGGCTCGTGCGAACACTTGTGTTCCCCATTTTTATTTACGCGGCAGAGACGTGGACAGTGCGCAAGTTGGAAAAGGGGAAGATGGATGCTCTTGAAATGTGGTGCTGGAGAAAGATGCTCGGGATATCGTGGACGGAGTTCCGTACCAACGTGTCCATACACCAGGAGCTCGGCATCAAGCAGCGTTTGTCGACCGTAGTACAGTCGCGCATACTGCAATGCTTCGGGCATGTCTCTAGACGGGATAACGACTCTATAGAGCGGTTGGTCGTACAGGGGAAAGTGGAGGGAGTCAGATCGCGCGGTAGATCACCAATGCGATGGACTGACCAAGTGAAAGCCGCAGTAGGAAACCGCGTATGTGAATGCACCAGACAGACTGATAACAGGGAGAGAAGGCGGGAGATCGTGCGGAGAGCTGTTTCCACCTCTACCACCGGAGTGGACGGCTCAACGTGACCACGACCGCTCTGTCAAGAGCGAAACGACAGAGAAGAAGAAACGCACCCACGTCACAGGCGAAATTCCTAGTGTGGAGGCAACGTTTAAAAAAAAAAAAGAAATATTTGACAAGTTTAAATGGTATGTACTAAAACAAGCGCAATACCGAACAGGACCTGTAGACAAAATCCCTTTTCTGTTAGCGTTAACGCCATCGGAAAAATCAAATTGTATGCAATTAACATATTTGTATCACGTAACATCTGGTAAGCAAACGTCAACTCCATACAATTTTTCCGGTGGCGTTAACGCTAATGCAGGAGCTACATTAGCGGGCTACGGCGAATATTCGTGTTAACGTGATGAATGTGGCTGGATAGATCGTTGCAACGCGTAGTATTTGGGCGAAGACGATGCACTATCCGGGCACTGTCGGTAAACTGACGCGCATCAAAGGAATTTCTTACAACAATATTCACTTGGGTGGCTACACCACGTTATTTTCTCTATTTTGAATTACAGACTACGTATCAGCCGCACAACAGACAACAACACGACCCGGCACGATGAATCTTCGCCCGTCTAATGTAGACAATAACATCCCAACGCGCCAACGCAACACGAATCTTCGCCCGCTAATGTAGCCAGCATAACAGAAAGGGATTTTGTCTACAGGCCCTGTTATCTTATGGTCTTGGTAAAGTAGTATAGACGAATGCATTATTAAACTTTCAACGTTTAAGTCGTCATCCATCTTGTCATTATATAAGTATATATGTCGGAGACGGTTTATTAATCACAATTGTGGGTGTTAACTAAATTTGTTATGATTTGTGTTTCTTTTTGTTAATTTATGTGATTTTACTATCAATTATTGTCTATTAATTCGAAACATGATTTATTGTGTGTGCACACTGATTTGTGGTTACTTTATTTCGATAATTGTTATCGATGGTTTTATTCAAAACAATAGGGTATTACACCCATTTTTGAAAAGTGGCTTGCTTAATTAAATTCTGTAGTGCTAATATACCACCAAAAAAAACAAAATTTTTATTCAATCGATAAGTGCCATAAAAATGCATCTAAATTTTAAATTTTCAAATTTCGCGCGTAGTTTGACGAAAACGCCTCGTACTGGATGCCATATTGCTCAGCGTAAATGACGTCAGTTCGTTTTGTATCAAATGAGCTCATATTAAATATGATAATTGTATATAATTTAAAAATAATTAAAAGCATATTTTGTAATAGGTGATTTAAAGAAAAAATTACGTTAGTTACGAAAATAAGAAAAGTACAAAGCCTTTATTACGACAATCGGTTGACTGGCAGTTGACAATTTTTTGTTTACACAGCCGTACGGCGTAATAACATGGCCGATACTATTTCATGGTGTTTTATAACGGATTAAAAATACTGAAAACTTTGAATTGAGTTTAAAAATTGGTTTTGTTATTTTATGAACTAAAACTTAAATTTTCCGACTGCTTTATGCCTAAACTGTCTCAATAACATATTTATAGATTTTTTCTCGTATAGAGTAAAATAGCCTATTGTTGACACGTTACTTTGAATGTAAAACGAATTACTTTATGAAATCACTATTGTTAATTCATGACAATTATTATTGTGTTACTTGATTGCTTTATAATGAGATCTTATTAGATTTAGCACATTTTAGTGTTTTGTATCAAGTAAACGCGTGACGCACTTTCGTGCGCCAATGGACAGACTTGTATGGAGAGGTTGCAAGGCAATACTGTCAGTTTACCTGGTACAGCGCTGTTGTATATTCACTTATTTGTATAGGCTTGCTGCTAGCGAGCGATACTTTGTATTTGGGTGGCTTATGCTGCTGTGCGAACTATAAACCTTAAGGGTTTTATTCGTTTATCATTGGGTGGCTTAGGCTGCTGTACGAACTGTAAACCTTAAGGGTTTGTACGTTTATCACGCATAATCATTGGGTGGCTTGGCCACTGTACGAACTGTGGGACCTTAATGGTCTGTTCGACTGTATTATTGTTGTACCTTTAACTTACTTTATTCTTGCTACTAATTACCATTTGCATTGTGTTTTCTTTATGTAGTGTGTAATTGTTTTTACAGGTCAAGTTTATCCGTAATGGGATAATGGGAACGCCCATACTCCTGACGATGTACTACTATACCGCTCGGCACTCCTCCTCGCTCACTGATGATCCTACATATATTTGAAGTACAATGACACAAAATTCGGTTATGATAAAGTATTTAAATAGGGATAGTACACATACCTCCGGCGCGATATAGTCCGGCGTCCCGCAGAAGGTGGTGGTAGTGGTCCCCTCTGCAACAAACATGTCATCATTGTCGGCACACTAGCAACAGCCGAGGGGTCTTATAACCTTGCAGCCATAGGAGAAGTAACTTCAAGAATACAAAACATCTCTGTGTCTCTGATTACGGTAACAAAAGCAGCTAGTGCTGCTGTCGTGTAGCAATCATAGTAAATATTCAGGAAGGTTTAGTGTTTAGTATAGTCTATTAAAGCTTGGCAATTTTGTATGTGACCCCGATGGTCCGCGGGCGACGGAGGGATGTAAAGACGATAAGCATTAGTGACAAATAATAATACAATTAATTAATGGAAATTGTGTTAAATATTAATCAATCAATTGTTGTTATTATTCTATTATTGTTGTTAAGAGTGCGTGGCAGTTCCAATAGCATTCTGCAGGCCCTAGCCGAACAGCTGGATGCCCCAATGCTGAGGCATTTTATTAATGTACTGGTGCGACAAGGGCAACCTTGTCGTTCGTAATGTAGTTGTGTCTCGTTTTTTAGATTAAGTTACTAACCCGTAATTTTTATATTTGGTTTTTTACTAACAAGTGGACCCATGTTGTCAAATAAATAAATGAATTATTATTCACTTTATTATTGCTATTGAGTAACTGGGTTATTAATTTAATTATGTTTTTATATTTATATTTTCTGTTTATGCAATTTTTTTATTATTCAATGTTACTTAATATTACTTTGAATGACTAAGTTTTTAATTAAATTAGTTCAAGAGATTAATATTTTTTTTTTATGTGCACCGGCGTCTCATTATTTACCTAATAATTTGACTTGTAATTTTTTTACCAATAAATGTGTTTATCTGCTTATCTGTTAAGGCAGTGGGGTGGTGTGTGTCACGTACGAATTTGCCAGAATTTGCCAAGCTATAGCGTTTCTGACAGGACGTAGGTAAAGGATCACTTTAATGTGTTGTTTCTAGTCTATCCCCGAGTTCCGCGAGATGTGCACTGACCGAGGATGCCCTCCTTGCACATGCCGAAGTCGGCCAGCTTGCAGTGCCCGTCGCTGTCCAGCAGGATGTTGTCCAGCTTGAGGTCGCGGTAGATGACGCCGTGCGAGTGCAGGAACTGCAGCGCCAGCGTCACTTCCGCCGCGTAGAACCTGCGAGTGCATAGGATTAGGTACGTTTTAGACTAAGATACGATTTTACCAAATCCCATGAGTAGGGGGACGAGCCTATTGTCGTAAGCAAGGCTAAACTCCCGTCCCTATTAATATTTTTCTGATGGAAAAACACAATAACACCGAACAAACTGAGAATAATAATACAGGATCTTAAATATTGCAGATATATTTGGAATTCCTTACACTAACTAGAACTAAGCAGTCAATCTCCTTTGTTTTCTAATACTGACTACTGCATCAATAGAATTTGCTTGTAGTTTTGAAGCCTTTAGACGAATAAATACATAAATTCAAAAAATAAATATTACTGTACTGTATGGCGCATAAACGCCGTGACGACAGTTGTCAGTTGCAATGGCGGCACCAACCACGACACTAGTACGAAACTGTCGGTTTACCTATTCCAATTTTATTTTACGATTACATTTAATAAAGTAAGGTTAGTTAGTACTGTACTGAGAATTATTCTTCTACAATGATTCCGATAACATCGAACCCAAACGATGACGGCGCTACCGCCCGTCATATATTATTACTAGTGTTGCTGCTCGCGACTAGTCGACTACGTCTGCATACACGTCATAAAGAATAAATAAATTATCCCAGGAATACACATCAAAAGTTTGGCGAGTTTAGAATTAAGTAACAACTCTGTATCAATATTATATCAAAAAAAAAAAAAAAAAAAAAAAATACGGGATAGTGAGATCAATATCTATGTGAGCCAAATTTTAGTTAATTCTATTCAACTGTTTAATCTATTCATCATCACAAACTTTCGCATTTATAATATTATTAGGATTCGTACACCACTTTTGTTAGTGGTTGGACATGGAGCCAGTATGCGTTTAACTGTAATACGTAATGTAACCTATGTCACAAATAAATTAAAATAACGACTTTTGTTAGTCAGTATTAAGTCTTAGAAATGTAATTTATCATCATCTGCCTAGTCTTTTCCCAACTATATTGGGGTCGGCTTCTAGTCTAACCGGATGCAGCTGAATACCAATGTTTTACAAGGAGCGACTGCCTATCAGACCTCCACAACCCAGTTACTGGGTAACACGATACCTCTTGGTAAGACTGGTTGTCAGACTTTCTGGCTTCTGACTATCCATAATGACTGCCAAAGATCTACAAATGACAGTCGGGACCAACGGTTTTACATGCTTTCCGACGCACGGAGGAATATTGTCGTGCCTAACTTACGGTAAAAAATCATAAGTAAAAAAATATAATAAATGTTTCTTTCCATCGGTAAGTCATTTTGTGATTAATATTATGCGTAATTAATTTGAAAAACAATTATTTGTAATCTAATACCCTCAGTAATACCTGGGAATACCAAATTTAGGAAAAACAAAACATTCGTATTACATTGTGACGTCCCAAAAATGGCACGCTTGGTTTTCATACAGATCGTGATACTTGCGTTATCTAGGTCTATCTATATCTGTGGTGGTGCTATTCTTTACGTCCGACACCATACGGACGTATTATTATGTATTATAGTATTCTCACCTAGCCCGTGGCTCGTCGAACTTCCTGGCGCGCTGGATCTGGAACATGAGGTCCCCGCCGTCCACGTACTCCATCACGAAGAACAGCCGGTCGCGCGTCTGGAAGGCGGAGTGCAGCGCCGTGAGGAAGGGGTGGCGCGCCGCCAGGGCCAGCACCCGGCGCTCTGTGAGCGTGCACTCCACGTCGTCGTCCTGGATGATGGCGTCCTTCTTCAGCACCTTCACCGCGTACACCTGCCGGGAGGGGGGTAGGCTTCACTATTACTGTGTATCACGACAGCGACGACCATTAGAGGACCTATACTCTTCAATATCTACTCATCACTCCTAGACAGAGTTACACTGAAACTACTTGTGACCCACGGATGCCCATCAAGTTACAGGGGAAAATCTACAAGTCCGTGATAAAACCTATAGTACTGTATGGATATGAATGTTGGGTCGTGAACTCGTGAAGAAGATGGCTGAAAAAAGATTGTATGTAGCAGAGATGAATGTATGGAGTGACCAGAATGAATAAAGTGAGAAATGAATATATTACGGGAAGTTTGAAAGTGGCGCCAGTAACAGAAAAGTTTAAAAGGAATCGCTCGTCTTGGTATAAGCATGTGAAGAGAAGGGATAAAACGCATGTGACCAAAAGAGATATGGAAGGGTAAAAAAAAAAGCTCGAAGAAAAGATAGATGGATTGTGTGAAGAATGATATGAAAGACAAAGGAGTCAGTGATATGGTTGAAAGAACGGCTTGGAAGAAAAAACAAGTTGTGCCGACCCCAAGTAACATGGGATAAGGGCAGGAAGATTGACTCCTTCATAATTCTAAAGTAAAACTTAAAACAACATTTGAATTACATCTCTTTAAACAGTTATCCCGCTTGGGGAGGCCTATGCCCAGCAGTGGACGTCTTTCGGCTGACATGATGAATGATGAAACGGTTATTATTTCAACACAACTTATAGTTTCGACATTTTCAATGATCTTTATTTTTTTTCCAGCCATAATTTTCAAAACCTTCTAGTCCACTGTACATTTCACCATTACTTGATCCCTTTCCAAAATATGAACAATAACAAGGCATACCTCATCGGTCCCCTTCTTCTCCGCCAGCATGACCTTCCCGAAAGACCCTTTGCCCAGCACCTTGATGAAGTGGAAGTCGTCCAGAGACACCTTGTCGTGCCCGCCCGCGCCGTCGTCGCCTGCGCAACACAACCTCACTATAGCGGATGTCATACTGATGCCTTACAAGTGATGATTCAGCAGCTACAGTCATGTTGCTCGAACTTAAAGGGAAGAAAACTCAAAGCATAATGCAAATAATGTTTTCTTATGTGACCCGGATGTCAAATATGGCATATTGAAATTTAGTAAAAGACTGTCACATGACAGGGAAACTTTTTCTGAATTCGATGCCAGCGTCATTTTTACGGCCCGTACTTTACAGGACTTTCGAATAGTTAAAGAGTCTGTCAGTTTGTCAGGAAGTCGCGTCGCAATGGAGAATAACAGATAAGGACTCCATTATTAAAATTGGACAGCTGTAAAATATCTGTTCGGCTGCTAAAATCATCACATGTGTAAGACCCGACAGCGGAGTAAACAAGTAAGATAGGATAGAGTTCACAATGTAGTGCAAGCTTTCCGTAGCACCAAGTCAGTAAGCAGGCCATCAGTGAAGAGTAACGTTGAAGGAAACCTTTCCTTTATAAACCAGATTAATAATTAGATAGATTAAGAAAACCTGTGCCGTAAGTGTTGCTGCTGCAAATAGTCAATGTTTTAGGCCGTCGAGTGTAAGAAGTAGTTAAAAGCCTCCACTCATGCACTTTATACTCATTTTAGGAAATAAAACTAAGGTCGATACAACTGTATGGTGCTTGGTGCCGACCCGTCGTGCAGTCGGCGTAAAGCATTATATAAATGTGCACAGACAGCAACTGTTGGCCAGCAATTGATATACAGTTCAGCTACAAAGATATTAAAATACATAATACTTATATTAGGTACAGGAAACAGTGTCATTCGAACCAAATTTGCCTGAAATTTACGTCAAAGTGAACTCGACCAAAACCAACAAGAAGAACTTAGTTCTTAAATAATAAATGCTGTTTCTTTGATGATGTGAGTATCAAAATGTGCCTATATTAGTTTTTTTTTTAATTAGACTGAAAACACCCTTCAAGTCCCAACTATATGACCTACACCATCTTATACTAGTTTACGACGCCAAGGTTACCGCCGACCGCGTGCACCCCGCTTTCTGTTACCGCCGTGCAACTTACATCTAACCACAACATAAAAAGCTCAACACACGCGTACAATACCGCATATTATGGTAAACAAGTTGTTGTTTTCATATAAAAAAGCAATTGTGTCAGCAACATGTTTCGTACCAAAACATGTTACTAAACAATGTCGTGCAACATGTTTCGACCTAAAACATGTTCCTAAACAATGTTGCGCAACTTGTGTTTACCATGAATACGAGGTTTGACTAGACAACAGCGAACAAAGCGCCAGCACCGAGCGACAGCGACACAATCTGTGGACGCAACACTGTCACAGAGCTACCCCGGCACCTTGTGCGTCGTCGGGACACGTGAATATGTCCTCCAGCTCGTCCCAGTGCGAGCGCCAGCCCGCCGTCTGCGCTCCTGTGCCGGGGGTGGGGAAACAAAACATACGGTCAAATAATCTACCACGCACTACGTAACGCTACGGGTATGAGCCGACTGAGGTCACTACATCGTGGGTAGAATACCACTTGTTGGGTCACTCTCGCGGTGTATCTGTGCACCCCTAATAGTAGAGGAGACGTGGAAGATCGATCTTCACCCATCAGATAACTTGATGAGACATATTTTTTATCAAATATAATTTATTAACAATCATGCCTATGATAACTTGCCTATCGAAAAGTGTACTATAGCGGTCTTTTCCGCCTGCTCAGTTAAAAAAAATTTCCCTCGGCGCCAGCGAAGTCTACGGGGCGGAGTAGAGAGCGCTTTCATCTTTTGAGTGCAAGCAAAAAAGAACTTAGTGGTGGTCAGGCGGGTGTGTCCACGATAGTACATAGCTATTTTTAATGGAATTAATTTATATATTAATAATAACTACACCGATCTGTTAACCAATCGAAATTGATATCATGCGCACTCGGATACAGTCAACGGTCAGGTAGCGTGCATGTTGTGTCCTGTTCTATCACACAGACCTTGGACGTTAAATTTTTTTTTCTTTTTTTTACATTTCACACACGGCCATCTTAAATAGGCAAGCCTACCTAGGCATATTCTGTGTTTTAAAAACTATCAATTGAGATGAAATTCATTCGGTTATGAAAAGAGTGAAGGTAATGAAAGAAAATTGATTAAAATTAATTCAACTAAAAATAGCTATGTACACTATTCGATATGCAAGTTATCATAGTCATGTTTATTAATAAAATAAATTTGATAAAAACTATGTCTCATCAAGTTATCTGATGGGTGAAGGTCGATCTTCCACGGCTCTTAGACTATAATAGTTGCGAGTGACGTTATGAGTGCCAGTTGTTTAGTTACCTCGATCGGCTTGTTTGTGTGTGTGTTCTATTTCAGTGTGTGGGTGTCAAAATAAATAATAGGGAAACAAATCATAAATGATCTTATTTTACTTCTATTTTTATATTCATTCAATAATTCCATAACGTTGTTTCATGCTGTTCAAACATAATTGAAACAACAAATAAAAAATAACCAAAGCTTTATTTGGATAAAAAAAAAGAAGATAAATACATGAATAACATACAATTCATAAAATAAGCGGTATAGAGGGCCTACAAAAATACAACCGTTCGTTTTTCTACAACAATAAATATGTGACGTGATGTTTGCATCGCCATACATTAATTTTATACTTAGCGTTTAACGTAAACGTTATTTGTGTAGGCCTTCAGTTATAGTTGTTACATTTCACGAACGCGCATCGCTCATTGCAATGTATACCTTATCACAATGGCAGAGGACCACGACGCGCGCTCGTAATTTGCACAGACTATGTAAGTAACAATCACTAGAAGCGACCACAGTAGCGTATGGAACACTACTTCTGAATAAACGAATGCAGTGGGTTGACTATTCAACTCGACAATTGTCTCAACCAACCTCGTTTACTTTAAATTGATAAAGCCCTGTTAGTATTACGCCATTTCTATTCTAAATTAATTGTGGCTAAACGAGGCATAGCACCGAAATAACTACAATGAGTGAGTTGTTTGATTGCTTTGGGTCAAGTGCAGTGAATAGTTGTCACTATATCAACACACGCCATTGATATTTTTCATGTGCTGGTGATGATTTTAAAACACAAAATTAGAATCAAAATCAGAGGTCACACAGCCAACGCACTGCATACCAACTAACACACAAAATACTACGATATCACACATGTAAGAGATAAAAAAATCACTTATTTGTCTACATAAATACAATGTACTGGGAATATATCAAAGGTCTATACTACGGTAGATATCAAAATATAACTAGCAAGCAAAAATATAATAATTATCAGATCTATAATGACTGTGTTGGCAGTTTAAACACGGCACTAAACTACGGCAAATTTTTGAGGCAATTGCTGCTTTTGGACTCAAAACTAGAAAAATGAAATAACTTCAATTATAACTATGCAGCTAGCATAAACCTGTCCTACTACGTAGTTTTCAAATAAGGCTTAACTTTGTCAATTAATATGAGACCAAGTTCAGACAAAATAAAAGCACTTATTTATATTTCAAAAATGCATTTAAACTACTTAGAAGTAACAAGAGCTGCAGCTTGCATGATCTTAAGACGTTCATAACTCATTCGAATCTCAAAGCGTGGAAGGTAGATGTACCTCTTCTGGCCGCCGGTGAAATGTTATAAGTTCAAGATTTTGTCACAGTAATATTTTTCTAACAGATCAGACATTTTCTGTAGTTTCGAGTCCAGAATCAGCTGCCCCCAGGCACGCTACGGGTGCTGCTACTCGTCGTCAATGTACGGTAAGCAGTGGTTACCTTTGTCGTCGTCCTTGCCGGAGTCCTTGCCGTCCGCCTCCCCCGCCCCCAGCTCGGCCGCGCCCTCCATGAGCGCCGCGTTCAGGTACTGCGGGCAGGCCGGCACACGCCTTGTTACTCAGCACCACACACGGGTACACAGAATTGGAGACGAAGCACCACACACGGGTACACAGAATTGGAGACGAGAGTCCAACGTCTCTCAATGCCTCTCCATTTATTTAACTAGCAGATTAGTAAACAGACTGAAAGTCTAGCCTATGTTAAGTGTTGAACATTAGACCGGCCATGCACAAGCAGCTTGAAGCAGTCAAGATCACAGATATAGATAGACCCAAGATAACGCAAGTATCACGATCTGTATGAAAACCAAGCGTGCCATTTTTTGACTACCTATTATGACGTCACAATGTTTTGTTTTTCTTAAATTTGGTATTACCAGGTATTACTAACGGTATTAGATTAAAAATAATTGTGTTTTAAATTAATTACGCATAATATTAATCACAAAATGACTTACCGATGGAAGGAAATGTTTACTTTATTTTTTTACTTACAATTTTTGTACGTAAGCTAGGCACGAAACTAGGCACGCGTTAGTAGTTGCTCTTGCGTTATCTAGGTCTATCTATATCTGTGGTTAAGATGGACTGCTATCTGGCGGTCAGCCGCACGGTGAAATCTCATCGTGCGGTTAAGAAGTGGCACACACTGACGGCTCTCGCACAGTGTCTCCGCCCGCGTCCTACATCCCACGTCACGCGCGCCCCCCGCCCGCACGCTTTTTGTTTTGCTTGTTGAGCAGTTCATACCTACTACTCGAGCAGTTGGTATGAACTGCTGCAGCAGTTATCAATGGCAGCTTCAAGCGGTTGACTATGACTGTTCGAGCAGTCCGTGTATGGTCGGCCTTAGAGACCAAGTACACATGTGTCATATTAATGATGGTCAATATTCATTTCTCTCAGCCAAACACGATGATGGTGTTTGGGACATGTTTAGGTGTGGTATTACTCAAGACGAGCCATTAGACAAATACTACTACTGCTAACAAGATAATACATCTCATCACAAGCAATGGTACAAGTTGGTATAGTTACCTTGGAGGGTCTCTGGCCCCGGTTCTTGTCGGGTGAGATGCCCATCTCGTTGAGGATCTCCGCCATCATCTTGGTGTTGATGCCGCAATTGTTCGCCACGTTTTTGTGACACCGCTTGTGGACGTTCATCGAACAAACTGCAATATAGACACGTCTATTGAGATTTGCGGTAAGTAAAAAGATTTCTAAAAGAAGCTCATTGTTAGCTGTACTAACTATAAGTCATCACTTTACGCCTGGAAGTTTTTGGCACATCGTAATCTAGCAGTTACCATTGCATGCTGCATCAAAAAAAAATGGTGGAATAGGAATATACCTATTCAGTCTATTTTCAATAAAATGCTAGTTTTTGCCATTTACTAAGAACCAAGAAGGCCTTCACCATCTCCTTCGATCAGCCACGACCCGTGTACCTGTGTACCTGTACTACCTGTGCCTTACAATCTATCTCACCTTCACACTGCAAGCCCTGCTTGATGAGTCCGTAGAGCAGCGAGCCGCAGTGGTCGCAGAAGGTGAAGCGCTTGTAGGAGTGCACCACGAAGCGGTGCGGCACGTTCACGTTGAAGCGCTGCCCGCCCGTCACGCCCACCGAGCTCTGTTGCTGCACACGACACACCATCGTCACACCACAGCTGATTGACAGCGCACATGCGACCATCGACCAGATTAAGGTGCGGTTAGACGGCGCGCAAACACGCGAGATTCAATGCGCCACGCGCCGTTTAAACTGCTTAGCTCATTCATTGTGCGTACAGCTAAGGAGTGGAATTCCCTGCCTGAGTTTGTGTTTCCTGATAGCTACAACCTAAGTCAAGAGTGAATAGGTTACTTCTAGACAAGCGTGCTCCATCTTAGACCGCATCATCGCTTCGCATCAGATGAGATAGTGGTCAAACGTATGCCTATCAATATATCAAAAAAAAAAGCTCGGCGCGGCTCGACACGGCACGGCTCGTCAAAGTTCGTACGATTCATCGCTTGTCGATTTTATGACACGGATCAAAGGAGCGAAGGCGCGGTTTACAGCTGGCGTTGTTGTGACCCACGTACCGCCGCGCCGCGGCTTGCGTTCCGTTTACGCCGAGCCGCATCTACACGGATGGCGCGGCTCGCGTGGGATCGTGCTACCCCGCGTCGTTTAACCGCACCTTTAGGCTGCCTTTCCACCAGAAATGTGCGAGGATGCGTAGCGTGAGACGTATGTGATAATGCCTAACGACATCCCTTCATTGTCATAACTTATACTAAGCTAAGGCTGTAATTGGCTAATTTCACACAGATTCCTCGCACATCTCTGTTGGAAACATAGCCTTAATCTCAGCTAATCGCGCGGTCTACCTTGTTTATGGGGTTTATGGCCAAATAACCAAACACTACTCAATTTTAAGATGCCGTTAAGTCTCGTGCTGTGTCTATCACTTTATGTCAAAGTGATAAAGACAGTACGAGACTTGAGTAGCGTTTGAGCATTTGGTCATTAGTCGGGAACTCAGTGAGTGGGGGTTGGTGGATCCACAATATGCATTGGAGGAAATCATGTCTACGGATTTTTAGTGACGTTCACCGGCCTACGACTCGTAAGTCGAAAATTTTAATAACAGCCTCAAAGGTGGCAAAATGCGCTGAAAACACATGCATTGGTCAAAACGTCTTATTGGCCGTCTATTTAATTAAACGTCTATTTAATATTCTATTTTGGAGCATCAGGTGCCTAATCCTCCAAAAAATTAGTCTACCTGAATAATTATTATCGTAATTTTTCAAATTACTCATGCAGTAGCGCGTCTTAAAGTGTAATTCACTAACTCTTGTCATGCTCTAAACATTTTAAGGACCCGTTTTTCATTCGTCAGATAACTTCGATTCGATGAGGAATAAAATCGGCCATTTGACATGTTTTTATCTGACATGTTTAAAACTCAGTCAAAAGTTACCCGACGGCGACGATTGAAAAATCAGTCCGAAATCAACCAACTACTCTACGACTACTCTACTCTCTACTGTAAGTAAAATGTGGGTATACTTACTCTTACCTCTTCCTTCATGCCGGGGCACTTGGTGACGACAGACGAGTGGCACCGCTTGTGCACCACACACGTGCACACTGCGACAATGATACACGTGTTAGTTTACATCTATGTGTACATCACATGTGTGTGAGTGGTGTGGTGTGTGATGCTTACCTTGGCATTGGTAGCCTTGTTTCCCTAGACCCCTGTGGAAAGAAAAGTATTTTAGTTTCGATAAATATACATATATTACATAGTACAGGGTCTCCCTAGTATGGGGTCAGATGGAAATGTGTGAAATGTCCCCACATATTACCACACATAGATTATTATTATATCACCTAGTAAATCAAAGTCAACCAAAGTATAATGATTAGGCAGGATTCGACTTCAATGGCACCAGAAAAGTTCACTTGAGGAAGCTAAACACGAATGGGGTTCATTGTCACACGAATTTCAAATGTGTGATGTATGTAGGCTTTCCATGTCGTTACGGTATCCACTGTTTGAAAATAATTAGTTCCTTCCGTCAGCAAGTTTCTTTTTTGGTTTACGTGCCTGGTACTGTACTTATTCGGTAGGTATAAGTAAATGAGTGTCATACCAGATGAACTCCCGACAGTGGCTGCAGAAGGTGGGCTGCCGGAGGAAGGTGGCCATGAACTTGTGTCCGTTGACCTGATGCACGCGGCGCCGCATGGCCCCCCGGCGCCGCGCGAAGCCCGTGCCCTCCTTGAACTCGCGCCCTCCGGAGCCCGAGCCCGAGCCGCCGCCCCGGGGCGCCTCCACCCCCGCTACGTCACAAACAGTCACCATCGTCAAAAGTTTCTATTCAACTGTCGGTCGGTCCGTTGTGGAATCTTAAGAAATTTATTGCAAGCGCAGAGTTCCCAGCACCGCAGCTGATATAATTGGTTGTGAATAGGTTTGCGACCTCCATTGTATATAATGCACTTTTCGCACCTAGCATAAGTGTTCTTCTGCGTCTGTGCGCCGTTAGGTTAGGCACAGAATCTTCAGAAACTTCAATCTGATGTGAGTCCCAAAATAAATAGAATTTTAGACCAATCGGAAACGACACTACAAACATAAAATTTATCAAAAATAAGTTGGTTAACTTATTTTTTATTAGAAAAATATTAAACCAATCTATTAGTAAATTATGATGCGAAAAACAAGATTGATTTCAAATTTCAACTTTTTGTATAATAAATGTAATGAAAAGGTTTCAGTTGCTTGTTACAAGAGATATTTGTATTTTTTTTTCCTTGTGTTCCCTTAAAATACGATAAGTGGATGATTGTTTTATTTCACTGTAAATATTATTTAAATTCGTTAATGGAATAACTTTAAATAATGTGCAATGACCTTGGGACATCCAAATCACTATTTATATAACTCGTCTTAAGAAAACGAAGTACGAAGCGAGCGAAAAACGGCGTCTGAAGCTAGGGGTGAATACGCCGCATGACCCACGTTAGCCGAAAGATGATCAACCATCTAAGGTTGTTATGTTAGCTATTGACTTGAAAACGCTTTCAGAAACTGTGGTCACGATTACAACACCACAGTTTCAGACAGTGCATTAGCTTCCTCCCCATAGTAACAACACCTTTCTGGAATTAGGAAGTGGTCTCAGCCCCCAAGACATAAGCGCACACAACCATATAGTAGATAGTAACTAATATAAGCTTATAGCAGTACTTAGTATTAAGATAAATTTTATAGCAAAGAAATAATTAATTATTCTTATTTATACGAGGCGCAGATAGCGACAACATTAGTATTTGTTGTTTAGCGACAAAAATATCATAAGAAAGAGATTGCATGAGATGATACAGCACCACTTACATGCGGTACCAAGACTCAGATCATCACTGACAATGCATCTTACAAAAGTTGTCCTTATAGTTTACTCATATGAAGTATCGGGCGCTCGATATAAAAGCCTGCAAGCTTACTACTAAAGTTCATATTCCTTATTCTGAACTAACAGACTGCGTATCAAGCAAATAAAAATAGTCCCGAAGTAATGTGTACTTGCGTAATCTAATTATAAATAATAATAAACAACCAGTCACAGTGACTTGTCACTTCAAATTGCCATGAAAGAGTTTGACAAAATAGTGTGATGCATGTCTGCTTCTCTATTGGAATTAATTTAATAACTACCTGTTTTGTTTTCAATAACATTAATTTCATTGTACACTACAAAATTGATTAAAATTAAGTAGTACAACTACCTAATTTTAACTAGCAGGCTATAGCAACTCATTTAATGTAATCACTAATCACCAATCTGCTAAATGTGGCGATTACTACGATGTCTCTGTGGCTATGTATAGCATTGGGTATTGTGTTTCAACTCAAAAACGCAAAATGACTGAGTACATACTTACAATATTACAAACAAACATCTTAAATAAATATAACTGACCTTGAGAATTCCATTTCAGATCTATCTTGAGATGCAGTTTCCCCTGAGGTTCTAGGTCCACCTGAAATTGTCAAATGTTATAAACAAACTATTTCTGCCTATTTATATTCAGGTACCTATTTACTTCACCAACAAATATTATTATTACTACTAGAGGACAATAGTTATCAAAAAAAAATTTTAGCCACATTCTTTGCATTGTATCCTTTATCCTTTTTTCATATTACTCCTTCCCCATTCATTAATCACTTGGCTAACTGAACTAAAAGTATCCTGTTGTAAATTACAATTATTATTATATTTTTAATTGCCTTAACACATATTCTAAAACACATATGATTCTAATGAACAGTGTACAGAATTTATAGGATAATTTATAGTACCACCAGGAAATTGGAACAATTATCCTGATATTCACATGAAGATAAAAACCCATGAACAGACTGACAGTCAGGTCACATACATCTCTGAAACAATGTCAGTGAATCATATCATATCTCCGAAACAAGTCAAGAATAGCTGCACACATCATGTGCCACACAATTACACAAATATACTACTGCTACACACAAGGAAAACTGAATGAACAATTATTTCCAGACACCACAAATATAAGTAAAACAGCACCTCATCCTTTAACTGAACATATTTAGGGTCTGGACACGAAAATCTTCTCCTAAAATTATTCATCACGTACTACTGACTCAAGAGTAAACCGCACATACTAAACATCTGCAGTGTCACTAAAATGGCTTATCAATGAAAACAAATATTATGTCAATTGTTGATAACATACTTGGAAGACAAATATGGAGTCTTGTAATCTTATCTGTGGATTACGGAAGATAAACACTCACTGATCTAAGGATCTTCTTAATCAGTCTTGCCGAGATTTTTTATCAAAGTGGTAGTTTTTGTGAAATAGAGTTTTATCACTGTAAAATATCAGTATTAAATTATTCTACAGCGGTAAAGAATTGACAAAACAAGAGTTTAGAACTTCTTCTGTTCAAGTTGAGTGTTTGTGGAAATCATAATTCATTTGCAAGCTATGGTGCAAAATTCAACAAGAAACCTGCCAATAAAATACCAAAAGCACTCACCCAAAAGTCTGTGGCATCCTTATCTCGGTGCATAAGATCTTCAAATGGAATTGTGCAGTTGGCAACAAAGTCATCTGGAGGTATTGCAGCATCGTGGAACACCGTGATCCCCAAACTATAGCATTACACCCAGTGAACAACTATACCATACAGATTATGTTGTATTCTTGTTTTATACATGTATAGGGTTTGATTCCCATGTGAGTCATAACATGATGTCATTGTCAGAAGTTTCACATTCCAATAAGAATTATTTTGGTCATGTTTGAGAAGTTCAGCTGTTCAGAATTTAGACTTGATGAATTACTGTTTGAAATTACACTGAGTTTTTATATTTCTTTACAATTCAATTTGATTGATCTTAGGGTACCTATATACAGACCAGATTAATACTTCATTTATAACCATTTTTTTAAAAGGAATCTCTTGACCCAATTGAATAATCGACATTCAATAATAACATGTCAAACAAATAATCAATGGAATGATAACATACCTGCCAACATTATGGACTTCGTGAATGAAGGTCTCATTCCACACAGGGTCGAATGTCTTGGGCTTAGTGCTGGAACGGTCTAGATGGTGCTCGTCGGCGTCTATCGACACGTACGGATCTATCGGCTGGTCGTCTGCAACCGTACCCCGTATTTACATATTAACACCAACACCCATCTCAGTAAACACGCTACACCTACTTCATACATAAAATTACAACTAAATCATGCTCCTGTAACGAAAATCTCCGCACAATCATCCGCAATGATATGTTAGGGAGGCAACCGAGCCGTTAGATGAGGCTCACCTGGCTTGCCGAAGGTCATATTATGCCGTTTCTGAAAGTCGGTCGGCCTGAGACCCGTCGCCTCACAAACCCGTACTCGCACCGTGCCACTGAACATGGTGCTGCCGGCCAACGAGCAGTATCACCGAGACCGCGCCGCCACACGATCACTTCCACTCTATAAACCCACTTAAAATCATTGAAGGTGCTTCATAATAGAAACAGAAATTAAATAAAAGACTTGACAGCGACAAAATCGGCCATGGATGGATATTTTACTCTATGGTTACTAATGGATTCCAATTTCGATTTCCTGAAGAATGTTATGGGATTTGGCTATGGTATTTGATATGAACACAAACAGACATTTCAGACCCGTTATTACAATTCAGTATAATCTAACAAGTTAGTATCTTTATGTTTTAGAATTTTTAGAGTAAACATAAAATTATTCTAATTTAACTTCGTCCGCGTGATTTTTTTAATAATGCAATAAAGCAGTCTAGTTACTCAGGGATAATGTTCTAGTTACTCAGGGATAATGTTGCTTTCTATTGTTGTAAACAAACCTTCCCTCTTTTTATACAATCAGTTTAGAAATATAATAACATCTAAAGGCGCTTCCTCACCGAAGTATTCAACTGTAATGTAATGTAACAAAACCAAGATTCAATTTTGAGCTCGACTGATACATTACAGCTTTACAAGCAGGGCCGTCTTTAACCTGTTGGGGGCCCTGGGCACAATAGGATAATGGGGCCCCTATGACCTAAACAGACCACTAAGTTGTTAGTTCAAACAAAGAAAGTAGATAAGCAAAGTTCTAGGTTTATTTATTTACAGTGACAATAAATAAATAAGAGGTACCTATTTGAGATGGGCAAAATCTTTAATCACTTCGTCACCTACATGGACATTAGCGACAAACTGGTTAAAATCTCTTGATGCATTAACATAACCTTTTTAATATGGAGAAGGATCGCTCGCCACTGCTGTTACAATCTTTATGCTTAAGAAGATTTTCAATACGATTTCTGTTTTTTTTTTTCGATTTCTCATTTGGAAATGTGTCTTCAATTTTGTTTTTTTTTTTATATATGATATGTTCACAAAATTATTTTTTCCTTCATTTTCACTATGAACAAATTTGAAGTATAATGTATATGTTACGGCTAATAGCTGAAGTGCAGCTACACCTAGTTTAGGCCGACTACAACTTGGTGCAGCCGGCCACTTGCGGTTAAAGTTAGATGGGTACATCCTACTTATCCAAGGTTAGAACCAAGTTTAGCCTTCATCATAGCGGCTAGAACTAGATGCAGCCACACTCCGGTAGTTAAATTGTCTGTTTTTGTGCTACTGAACCGGAAGAAGACATAAAGAGGAGCCGCCCCGCACAGCGTGGCTCCGTCGACTTGACGTCGACCGTCTTCTTCTGCTCAATGGTTTGGTAAAAAATAATCAAGTCGGGGTACCCCAAGTCCCGAGCTCGCAGGCTACACCTAAGTTTAGGACACGTCGTAATTTCGGCGGTAAGATCCGTCATGGAGGATTGGTTAGGGCGCCGGGCCGGCGCCCTCACGTTCCGGCTGACGCAGATACTGACCGGACATGGCTGTTTTGGGAAGTATCGGTGTCGCGAACAATTGCTCAGTTGTCAGCACTGCGAAGATTGCTTGGAGGACACAGCGCAGCACACGCTGGCAGAGTGGCCAGCATAGGCAGAGCAGCGCCGTGAACTCTCCGCAGCAGTAGGTGACCTCTCGTTCCCAAACATCGTTCTTTCGATGCTCCAGAGCGAGAGTGCGTGGGAGGCTGTTGCCTCGTTTAGCGAGCAAGTCATGCACGCATAAGAGGTGGCAGAGAAGGTGAGGGAAGCCACTGCCTCACTTCCCTCCAGGAGAAGACGCACCGGGCGCCGCAGGGTGCTTAATGACCTCGAGCCTTCATGCGTTGCCGGCCTGCGGGTGGTCGACTCAGGGGCAGTCCACCACCCAACCAGATGCAGGCCCATGTAGGCGGCGCGCGGTATTCCGCGCGTGCTACTCTAGAGGATTCGGCGGCGTTTAGACCGCCGAGGTCGACGGGCCGCCTACATCAATGGCGGGTCATAGCCTGGCGGGAGCGCGGTGCATGCGCGAGCGAATCCCGTACCCCCGCCCATTGGTCAGTCGAGGAACACCGTGGTGGTTTTAGCCGGTAAGAGTCCGGCACACCCCCCATCTTCCCCGGACGAGGGACAGTCCAAGAGGATTTCCCCAAGTTAAAAAAAAGGCTGCATCTATGTTTAACTGCCACCGGCTACACCTAGTTCTAGCCGGTTAAAACTCGGTGTAGCCGCACTTCGGGTTTTAGCCGTAACATATACATTCCATTTCCAACTCTTTCTCATTAACGTCTTTATAGTTAACGACTAGCTGACTGTTATTAGCTGTCTAATGTTCTTAAAGGAATTTAATCGCTGTTTTAGATGAACGCGTAGTATTATAACATAAAGTAGGTATGTATTATAACGTATCAATGGGAGGAAAGGTTTCTACTTTGATTTCTATTTTTCCATTCAGTTGAAATTACCGTGCATAGCCATCGAAAAACTGACGTGAGTGTCTACGTCTTGTTCTTTGAGATAGGTCCTTTTAATCAGATTCTGGGTTTTTATTCCTTGGCCGTCGATTCAAACTAATTAAATTTATTCCTGAGGTTAATAATAAAATCATCAAGTGAAGTAAAAAAAATAGTTGTTTGTATATTCTTTCAAAAATTGGTTAGAGCTCCAAATTTCCTATAAATATTATAATGTCTCTAGTTTCGTCTTCTTTGTTTATGACCTTCATGCAAGCCGCTTACTGCATCAGCTCGGACTGACCGTCTGGTCAATAAAAAGACTTTTGAAAACTCATCGGTGGGGAGAGGCCGAAAAATAGTTTTGTATTTACTGAACCATTTCAAAAAACTTGGTTGCCTCTGAGGTATATATAGGTTGTAGACACTGGTCTACAACCAATAAGAAGTATAGGTACTGATACTTCTCCGTCATATGAGGCTTTGACTTCTGCAATATTTTATGAGAATATCATGATTTTCTAAAAATAAACATGGTTTCCGCTAAATACTTTGATTTATGCTCCTTAATACGTATAAATTTCTGAAACCTTTCAACGAGAATATGGTCTTTTACGTATTTTAAAAGTTCTGGTCAACATGAGACAGATTGGGCGTACTGTCAAGCTCATAGAAAAATATTTTACTTCTGCTAATTTAACTTAATTTATAACTTTTTTAGGACCTGTTATTCCATTTCGTCAATATAGGTACCTACTCAATACAGATTTTTTTTTAAGCTGTTGATAGGTATACGTTTGCAGCTAAGTAAGAAAATAAGGAATGTAACCTTTTCTAGGATTCCCAAATATTTTATTAAATTCACTCAGTAATTTCACACGTCTATAACACACAAATAATTTTCATTGTTGGAAGTTCCGAAGATTTAATTGTCACCGCGAAACTGAAGCCCTCTCGATGCCAAAAATTTACTACTAATTTACAACAGCTACAATCCGTTTGGTCAGTGGGTAGTCTTAGGGGCGGAGTAACCGTTTACATTTCTCCAGGACTCTTCTTTTCGATGTTGACAAGTCTATATTATGTAATCAATCAACCGCTTTACTTCGTGCCAGACAAGTCACCATAGTTTTACTGGGTTTTTTTGATGTGTTATAATAATGTGCTTCCAATCATTAAATCCACTCAAAGAGCATAGATTTACATTAGAAAGGATTTACATGAAAACAAACTAGAGTTTTTTTTTTTATTATTTGTAAAATTAGTTCACTGATTATTTAGTCTTCAAAATAGTGTAGTTAGTGTCCCATTAATTTGTATTTTTATAATATGTTTGAATTAGATATCGGTTATCGTTTTGTGATCTGGCAGGAATTGGGGGCCCCTATCGATCCCGGGGCCCTGGGCACGTGCCCAGTGTGCCCAGTGGGAAAGAGGGGCCTGTTTACAAGCGAAAACTCCCGGTGAGGGAGCACCTTATGAGCGCCTATCCCGTCAGGTAAGTCTATATGGAGAAGAACGAGCAAGAAACTCCACGGACACTCTTAAGACTTCATATTTGTATTTCATAACATTTTTTAACCTGTTCAAATTGTTTTAACAAAGTTCTTCTTTGATTTAAAAATGTTGTTCTGCGAATGTGGTGTTTTCCGACTTCAAAAAGGAGGAGGTTATCAATTCGGATGTTTGTATTTTTTTTTATGTATGTTCGGGCATAACTCCGTCATATATAGACGTATTTGCAAAATTATTGTTTCATTCCGAAATGGTCCCATATTATCGAAACTGGTTCAGCACTTTTTGACAAAATCAACAAAATCCCATAAAAATTACATAGATGACGTTGTTTCTTCAATCTTTGGAGGACTTTCAATTTCTGATTCAACGATGTCGCCGTTTCTTAATGGATTTGGATGTAAGGCGATACTAAAAAGCGCAAAATAAAATCTTTTTTCAAAAAAAAACAACCGCCGATTTCCGAAACTAAAGTAATGTGTGTTCTGTGCTAAAGTTATTAATCACTTTTTAGTTTTTGAAGGCGGTTGTTTTTTTTTGAAAAAAGTTTTCTGAGATTATGATATTTTGAGAATAGGATATTTTGAAAATATGATGTTTTGATAATATGATGATTTGCGATTATGGTGTTTTGAGATTATAATATTTTAAGAATATGATATTCAGAGACGGAGTCCTCTCATTGACTTGAATGTGCCCTGCGGTTGGGAATGTCTCGCTGTCGGTGGCGCATGTGTTGGATTATTCGGTTCCCTTCAAAATGGCTGAGCTAAATTGTGGCGATCCGTGCGTCATGTTCGTGAACGGGCGCCGTTAGTTGGGATTGGTCATCTCTTAACTGCCTCGGTTATTTTAAATTTTAGTTTGAATTGTTATTATAACCATATTTTTCTTTAGACGTCTTTTAAAATGCAAGACTTGTTACATTGTTCTCACATTCTGCCCTTAGATTTAACATTTACATCAACCTAAAGAATCATGGCGAGGTCCATACATTTATGGTATGATAAAAAAAAATTAGAAGTTTTAAAATATTTTCCAATGTGAAGAATACATTACAGTAGATTGATATACTTACCATATTTTTAAACCTCCGCACAATTAAAATATTACGAAATGAAAATAACACTTTTTCGTTTCATTTCGATGCCCATTTTGTGTTTATAAATAAAAAGAAAGGTACAAGCGACGTTATCGGATCTATCAAATTGGCAGACAAGTTATGTGACAAGTGTGTGGAAAAAAATAATCATTATTTGTGATTTTATTTCCCATAAAACGGTGCAATTTCAGTTTAAGAACTGCGAAACGGCGACTGTCAGTGTCTCTGTTACTGTGAATCGCCGTTCCGTTCTGAAAAAATGAGCTTTTCGTTAAACTATTCACTTTCTTTGCGGGGTTTTAAAAATTTTGTAAATGCCTAAAGATACTCATACCCAAGAATATAAGAATTACAATTTCAACTTCTCTAAACATATTTTTTTTATAGTACATATCCTGCCATGATTCTTTGTAATGCTAGCACTTTACATGGCATATTTGTACAAATATTTGCCAGTTTTAAATAATATAAAATATACCCTATTATTATTTACGTAAAGTCCATTTTGCATTATCCAAATAAGGCAATTTTTTGGACAAATACGCCATGTGAAGTATTGATTTTGAAAGAGTGTTCATGGAGTTTCTTGCTCGATCTTCTCCATAGAAACCTACTGTTTGGAACGAGCAACTAGCTTCATCTTTCTGACTGACAAAAGTTTCTGTAAATCGTTGAATTGAAATAATTATGGTTTTTAGTTTGCTTGACATTTTCTGGCAATAGTGTGGTTATCGGCACATGTAAAGAGGCCTTCCTAGTCGTGGATGAACTCCTGAATCGTGTAATCGGGTTGTAGACATAAACTAAGGGCGCAGGCGGTCAGTGCTCCGCGTTTCTCTATGGGTTGTAGATGATGATGATGATATTTTTTGATGACACGATTTTTTGTTCTTTGGTGCAGTGGTTGAGCCATTGACTGCTGCGCTGCATGTCGCGGGATCTATTCCCGCACGGATCAAATATTTGTATGGCCTACAGATAGTTCTTCGGGGTCTGTTTGTGTGAGTAGGTATATGTTTGTAAACTTGTTAACACACTCACGATACAAGAGAAATTTCTAGTGCGGGGCAACGATATTGGCAAAATTCAATTTCACAAAAGTCATCAAACTTTTTGTCATAATGAGTTAGGTACATTTTGTCGACAAGCTAAACTTCACTGCTTCAAGCATTACGTCAGGTTGGTGATATGCAAGAAGCTTATAGATAAAAGTGGAGGCAACAATCTAAATACCTAAGTGAAGCCAACTGTGGGCAGACGCTCTCTTTCTGAATGCATACATAAGATAAAGAAAACACATATCACTGTCTCGTTCTTATGTATGCATTCAGAAAGAGAGCATCAGCCCACAGTTGGTTTCCAGATTTTGATCTAAGTGTTGGCTCCATTTATACCTATATCTTCATGGTGATATGCATGAAAGGCATAGATAGGCATGAAGTTAAATCTTTACCTAGGTACTAATGAATGTCTGTCCGTCTGGCACTGACTGACAAGTGACAGCACATGTCAAATAACTAAACAAGTCAGTCAGTCAGAAATCTATTCAGAATTTCAGATTCAACAGATTACAACAGACAGACAGATGTTTTGTGATTCAGAATACCAGATGGGTAGATAGTAGATACATTAGTAATATTCAGTTACGAGTACATTATTGCAAGTAATCCAGTGCAGAATTGCAGATTGAAGAATTTGAGCAAAATCATATCATTGCATGATTAAATTTCAGTTTTGTTGGTCCTGTTAAATGTTGAAGTAAATAATGAAATAAGTAAACATTTATTTTCTAGAATAAAAACCTTAACAATGGGATTCCTAACAATATTGAAGAAGTTGCGTCAGAAGGAGAAAGAGATGAGAATACTCATGTTGTATCCTTTTCAAAAATGATTTTATAACATCATAACCTTATTGTTGTACTTTCGTATTCTTTGGTTTCCTTAGCGCATTCTCCTCAGAGGTTTGGATAACGCCGGTAAGACGACGATATTGAAACGTTTTAACGGCGAACCAATCGACACCATATCCCCGACGCTGGGCTTCAACATAAAGACGTTGGAGCACCGCGGATATAAGCTGAATATTTGGGACGTCGGTGGACAAAAGTCTTTGAGGTGAGCTTGTATGACCCATTTATTATTTATTTATTTATATAAACTTCATGGTAGGTACAAAGGCAGACTTAATGCCTTAGGCATTCTCTACCAGTCAACCACCATACCCATTGACCATTTAATCTGATAAATTATTAACATTATTGTAAATAAACAGTTCTCAAAACATCAGCTGATTCAACAATCAAAGCTTTCCTTTTATGGCGAAAAACTCAAAAAAGTTAATTAGCAATGTGTGTAGTTCAGTAGGTATATCCTTTTCAGTATAAAATGGTGTCTGTAGCTTTATCTCTACCTGTACCTATATAATACAACTGTTATTTATAACTAAAAGTGTCCCCTATTTATTTATTTGCTACCCTTTTGTTGTCATCTTGCAGGTCTTATTGGAAGAACTACTTCGAGAGTACAGATGGCGTGGCGTGGGTGGTGGACAGCGCAGACGCGCGGCGCCTCTGGGACTGCGCCCGGGAACTGCACTCTCTACTCCGCGAGGAGAGGCTGGCTGGAGCCACCCTCCTGGTTTTGGCTAACAAGTCTGATTTACCAGGAGCGCTCACGTCACAAGAGATTAGAGAGGTAACTGAACAAAATTGTAAGGCTCATTGACATGAGACCAGGGGGCCAAGTCTGCTATTTTTATAATTTTGTCATTCCAACACGATCCCATTGTCATTTTGCTAAAAGTTCCTAATCTGCTAAATTCATAATGGTCATAAAATTGTGTTATAATGACATTGTCGTATTGCCATTATTATGAAACCCGTTAGTAGAAATGATTTTCGAAAAACTACTACTAAATTTTGAACATTTATTCATGTTTGATTTCATTTATATATATTTTTACATATTATTATAAGTGTTACTAGCTGACCCGACAGACGTTGTCCTGTCCTGATCTACCTACTTACCTGCCTATTTACCTACACCTACCCTACCCTAACCCTTAACATTTGGATGGGGGATGAAAAAGTGGTGAAAAAAGGGGATGAAAAATAGATGTTGGCCTATTCTCAGACCTACCCAATATGCACAAAAAATTTCATCAGAATCGGTCAAGCCGTTTCGGAGGAGTACGGGAACGAAAACTGTGACACGAGAATTTTATATTATAAGTGTTATAAGCAATCTGAAGTAGTAAGAAGTTTGTAAACTAAGTCAGTCATTCATTTGTCATTATGTACGAGATTACTATTCAATATAATTTCTTTCAATGGTGTGTCAGTGGTTGCCCATTGGAAAGTCATAATGACAACATTATATTAGTACATCTTGTCTTGTCAAAATCAACATTATGAAATCAATGATTGACCATTCTGACACTATTGTAATAGCAGACTTGAGGCCCTGCTCTAGGGACCACTAACTGGCCAAGATAAATAATTTAGGCTATTTACCAGTATCTGTTATCAGTTCATCAAGGAACCATACCCACATGGGGCCGAAACCATGTTTATGTTCCTGCACACATTTCTCATCTTTATTTCTAAATTTCCAGGCTTTGGACCTAGACAGCATCAAGACGCACCACTGGCGTATCGTCCGATGTTCTGCCGTAACTGGGGAGAACCTTCTTGAAGGCATGGACTGGATGCTCGACGATATCGCCTCTAGGATCTTCACGCTTGACTAACATCTACATAACAAAAGCATCTGTTTATATTAAAACAAGGGAGAAAGGCCTTTGCCCTGCAATGTGAAAATACAGGTTGAAAAAAAGGGAGTAAGGAAAAGAAACCTCTTTTCCTTACTCCCTTTTTTTCAACATGTATTTTCACATAAGCAACCGCTTAAGAGATTATCTTGAAATTACAAACTATTTGATTTAAATATTTGTTATATTTAGATCAAACAATTTGCCCAGGCAAGCCATTTAAAGGCCTCATCTTCCACTTGATTGAATAGATTATTACACTGCTAGTTGGGAGTATAGTGTAGCCTTAGGTATTTCGCGCGCTGGTGCGAATAACTGCTTGATGCTTCAGTGGTGGAATGTTTTAAATACTAAATTCCCTTAATTTAAAATTATACATTATTTGTAAAGTAATTATTTTTTAACTGAAGTGACTGATGAATATTCAATATCAAATAACTTCAACTCTCTTAGTATTTTTTAACCTCTAATTATGGCCTGCTAAGTTGTTTATATAATATAATTATCTCATTCCAAACAACACTTGCTTTGCTCTAATGCAAATAAAACTGTGATGTTTTTGTAAATTATTCAGTTTATAATAATAAACTTTTTTAACAAACCCATTGTTTTATTTCATACTTGTTACATATTGTTGGAAGTGTAAAATATTATTTATTTTTCACTATACATTCAAAAATTACACCTTAATATTCTAGCTCACAGTGATACGATGAAATCGCGTGTCGAGGCCCGTACTCATGGTAAACAAAAGTAACGCAAAATAGATGCAGAAACCTTGGACAAGGAATACAATATAATGTACCTAACATGTTTTATGAAAAACCATGTAGCGCACTCCATCGGCGCCTTCCCGGCCTAGAACGGCCGACGCGTTCACTTGAAGAACTTTATAATCTTTGTCAATAAAATAAAGCTACCTACTTCGTTCTAAAATGATGCTTATATTTAGTTTACCAAGGATTACAAATCAGGTCAATGCACAACGGTCAGGCAGCTATGGTTCAAGTCACACTAAGGAAATGGACGGGCAGTATATCAACTCCAGTTATGGTTCAGGTAACAGCTTCAGTGTTTAAAGTTTCGTATATTTAACGCAAATATTTTATTCAATATCAATGTATTTGCCTAATTAATTTTAAAGAATATATCATACGAAATTACCATTATCTTAGCAAACATTCTAATAGTTCATTTTAGTAGCATTTTTAATTATTGTAAATAGAGTTAATATTACAAAATTGATGTTAATATTGCTGGTTAAGTCCTAAAGGATCCTAGGTCCATAGAGGTGAGCTCTTTTTTCTAATAAAAGAATAAATTGTTTTCAGTTCGAAAACTTTCCATGTCGAAAGTAGCAACAATTCTTTGATGACATAACCAAAAATCTTACTAAAATGAATTGCACACACCAACACTCGCAATGCCCCACACAACAACACAGGGTTAGGACGACTGTCCACACAAGCTTCATGATTGACTCTAGTATAACTTGAGGCACAGTTGCCGAGCGTGGGAGGGTCTTGTTAGGAATGGTTCTCGTCCACAGATGCTTGCGTGTCGTTGAGGGTCGTGTCCAGTGACAGTTGACTGGTTTCATTTGCAGTCTCAGTGTCCATTGTTGAATTCTGATCTATGCTTGTTTCTGCTTTGATTTCATCTAGTTCTGTAACAGAATTTGAAAATTATTATTTCTACATGGGTGTTAGATTCATTCGTTACAAATTCAGGTACTGGTAAAAGAATCTTTCTTCAAATAAATAGTACATTAGCCACATAACTCAGAATGGAGTAAAAACTTTCGCTTTAGTTCCCTTACCCATCTTTTCTTGAGTCTCTGGCTGTTCAACCTTGGCCTCCTCCTCATGTCTGTCATCTCCATCACTATCCTCTTTATCATCAGTATCTGCTGCAAACTTATCTCTCTTCTTTTTTTCTTCTTTATTCACCATGTCAACATCTTTCTGGTCCACTGCATCATGATGGTCAGGTTCGTTCTCCTTGGTGCCAGGTCCTCGTGGTCGGAGAACTCGCTGCTCTATCCGTAGGAGCTCTTCCTGAAGCTCTTGACGTTTTCTGATCATGCATTCTGAGGATATTACAGACAGAAATAATATATTATATTGAATAGTGAATACTTCTCTCAACTCCTACTAATACACCCATTGCCTGCCAAGTCTAATAGCAGGTAAATGTTTATTACACAGAACAAATCTTGAATCAGAAAGATCAGTGTTCATATCTAGGAATAATTTAAAAAAAAAAAAATACTGTTACCATTATTATAGACTCTCTAAAAATAGATGATGTGTAAATAGTCTTTAATTTTACTAAATCTGTCATACCTTTAGCTGGAAGAAAAGTTTAGTTATTAAAAAAGGAATTCAAGTTTTGTTGTTCAATTACTCACTGCGATATAATGGACCATATTTTGCTGTAAATTGTTAGTTCGTATAAGTTTGTATACAAAGAATTTAATCACTCAAAGATATGCAATTATTTGTTTTAAGAACTAAATCAAAGGCGAAAAGGCTGCATGGACAATCACACTGTCCCAAAAGTGGATACTGAAGCTATTTTTATGGAATAAGGATGTTCATAATAGGCTGAAGAAAAAAATATAAAACAAAAAAAATACCCACTTTCATGATACTTTCTACTGGACTCTAATTTCTCAGAGGGCTTTTCTGACATCTTCTTAGGCAGCCAGTAGATATGCGGCTTGGTTTTTGTAAGGATGAAATTCGCAAGGTTCTTTTGCGACTCCTCCCACTTCTCAAACTCCTGTACCCGTGCCATCTTGGCTTCTAATGCCTTGATTGTGGCTTTCTTGTGTTCCCGTTCAGCAAATAATGTTTTTCGTTCCTTCTGTTCTCTTTCCTTCTCTTGTCTGGCTTGCTCTTCTATTTTGCGTTCCACTTGGGCTTTCTTATCTTCCTGTAAAAGTTAAGTAAATACTTTATAGTAGCTAATACTTCATTAGGTACATTGAAAAATATCTATGCCACAGTCAATTTCCACATTAAAACATAAAAAATGTGATAAAACGTAAAAACCACCAGAAGGAGAGACAGTTTCCCTATCTATGTAGTTAATGACAGATACAGGGAAGGAATACTGTCTCAGCCAGCTCAGTAACATTTTTATTGACTCTAAAAAGGAGGAGGTTTGTATTTGGGTTGCATCTTTTTTTAAATAATAACCTTAGTTTGTAACACAATTTCTTCTTGCTTGAATTTCTGTAGTGTTCCTAATAGTGATCCAAATATGCGTCTGTTGCGAGTCCTGGCCTGCTCATCATCACCCTGGGCCCGTAATACTGCAGCCCTGGTGGGGAGCTCCCGGCTCACTGCTGAAGGTACCCTGGCCCTCTTGGTACCCGGTCCATCATCTTCTCCATCACTATCATGAACTCGGGCTGATAATCTGGAAAATTAAATGGTTGGGTTTTATTAGTTATCTGTTTTTGTTCTTGTTTGAGCATTAGACAAAACTACACCTTGCTATATTAGTTATTAATTATAAATTCAATTATGCACCTAATGTATAACACATGAGTTGTTGAATAATTAATAACCAAACAAATTAATTTGTACAGAAATAATAAAAAAAATAGACTAGTCTCTCTTTCAAAACATTTACATAATAAAAACTGACTCAAAACACACTTTCTCATTAGCATACTGTGTGGAAAATCTGTGTTGTTTGGAAACTACTGCACATGACTTCTACTTTTCAATTGCTCCACTATTATTGCCTAAAATCCTTTGAGAGGAGCAGGTGTTACTTAGCTCTAAACAAGAATACTTTTTAGACTGTCAAGACTAAAAAAAATATATATTCTAATAGAAAACATGGACTTTAAATGACGCTCCTTGAAGATCAAGATTCGGATTTTAAACGACTTGTAAAATTACGTAACTAATACAAAATGCATATACATTACGTTAATTAGCTACCGTAACCATTTAATCATACAAAATAATCCGTATACCTGCTGAAAACTGTTTTTGTCTCATGTTTTCGTTTTGCAAACTGATCATCATTTTTGTTGAAATTGTTTCCACCATCTGGAAAAGAGTTTCGGCCTCCTGTACGATTGTTTCCCCTCGCATATTCTCCAGTTGAGTTAAATCTAGAATAACACACGTTATCAAGTTAATGATATAAACACAAAATCATAAAATTTACATTCAAGGTGATCGCTAACCTATCATTGAATCTTCCGGTAGTTTGAACTATTTTTTTAATGTTTTCATCTATTTTGAACAAACTACTCCTTTCATTTTCTAGTTGAGCACGTAAAGAACTAAACGATACAGCTACTTCTGTCCCCATAATGTTAAAAATAATGGAAAAATACAATATTCATTTATCACTACAGCTTTTTTCTCTAAAAAAAAAAAATCTCTCTATCTCATTTACAGCACTCCAACTAACTACACAGATAACACAATATTTCCGTTTTGTTTCGTCTATATTTTAGATTGAAACGAATCTTTAGAAAAAAAACAATTTAATTCTTTGACTTTTATTTTCTAAAATAATAAACAATTAAATAATTTGGATAGAAAAGTTAATTTTATAATGATAATTTCGATCCTAATAAAAGTTTTTAAAATAATTACAATAGATGGCGCTGGTGTCGTAAGAAGTATTAGTTCTACTCGATACTAGATGTCACTTTTCGTATGGAAACAAAATGTGTATGTTACATCTGTGCAAGGTAACTACACCATAATTTTGTTGGTACAAAACCGAACTTAGTTATTAAAGAATAGAATATCTTAGAATATTTTTAGTCTAAAATCAAAACAGCATAAGTAATATCTACTTCTCTAAATAAATCACAGGGTCATACAAAACGCATCATCGCTTAATTTGATCTCACTAGTGATGAAGACAAAATTTAATTTTAATCTTCAACGATCAGATGATCTCATTAGTAATAAATAAATGGTTTATCGATTGTAAATTCATCTAAGATATTTTTTATCACCTGATTTTAAAAATAAAGATATCCCATTCTGTTAACTATTTGAATTCATTAGTCTAATTAAATTAAGAAGAAATTAAGTGGTTCGGCCGTTTCGCTACTGCCACATGGGCATAAGATGAAAAATTTATTCACTCACTGTTCATTACTTTTCTTTTTCTGTTAAACAACTGTTCTTGTAGTAACGAAACGGCTAAGCCACATATTTTGACTAAGGTGTAGAGTTAGTGAAGTTAGAGCTTGTAGGTCGTGTAGAGTTGAACTTTTTGACAGTGCGAGCCATAATAATATGGTCTCGTCTTGGCAACTCGCTTGTAACATTAAAAGGTTTATGGTGGGATTTCACTTCTTTTTATAATAGCTAACCCATATTATTTTTTTTATTTTATAGGTACTTAAGTACCTAGGTACATTTTATTTTAAAAACATACTAATTATTTACAATTTATATTATATATTTTTATATTATTTTTAATAGGTATTATAAATGCGAAAGTAACTCTGTCTGTTACGCTTTCACGATCAAACGGCTGAACCGATTTTAATGAAATTTGGCATGAAGATAGCTTGAAGCTTGGGAAAGGACATAGGCTACTTTTTAATCCGCGACTTCTTCTGTATCCGCGATAACCGACATTCATGCGGACGAAGTCGCGGGCAAAAGCTAGTGTTTTATATTGCTCTTTATCTACATTGTTTTCACACAGCTATAGAAACAACCAGAATAATGTAACAATTATTTTGTAAAAACTTGATTTAAAAGAGTGTTCGTGGAGTTTCTATTGCTCGTATTTTCCATAGAGACCTATTACGTAAGTTTTGGAACGAGCAACTAGCTTCCAGTTTCTGAATAACCGACTCCTTGGCAATGCAAAAGTGCTAGTAAAGGGTTTAACTGAAATAAATGCTTTGACTTTCTAAGACATTATTTTCTTTGGCTCGAGCAGTAAGAACGTCAAAGTCAGTAAGTATCTGATAATAAATCTGTGAGACTGAGCTTCTTGTGCGGCAGGTGGTCAGAGGCGGGCGGCAGTTTAATTTCACGCGTGCCCGAGCGCGCCCTGCCCGGCGCCTGCGCAGCGTCACTGCCTGTCACCGAAACCATTACGCAAGAAAATTCAGAAATTATACATTATAACGTGATAGTTCCGCAGACATTATTTGTAAGTAGGTATGTTAGTTGCATTCAACGAGACTGGCTGGATGTCTGTCTACCTTCTGGTGGTGTTGACAAGTCGAAGTGAGAAATTACCAGGGAGCAGTTTACCTACACCAAAAAATTATAATAATCGGTAGGTCTGAGCATAGGTCGGAAGCACGGTTATCTGTTCCGTGGTCGTAAGCAACTTTTTTCAGATTATTCAATGGTTTTCAAGGAGACTTTTACCTAGCAGTGTTAAAAGCAACACGTTGATTGTTGAACACTCATGGTAATGAATTTCTTAAATAAGTAAAGTATATAGTAAGTACTAGCAACCCGACCCAGCTTCGCATAGGCCTATAGCCTTCCTCGATAAATGGACTATCTAACACAAAAATAATTTTTCAATTCGAACCAGTAGATCCTGAGATTAGCCCGTTCAACCAAACAAACAAACAAACAAACTCTTCAGCTTTATAATATTAGTATAGATGTATTTATCATAGAATGGAAATTCTGTCTCTCTTAAATAATGAAAAATAATTAACTGTGGCAAACTTTTACACAATTAGTCCACTGAAAATCACTCTGCCCAATGAGAATCTACTACTTACCTACATACAATTATGTCCTCTGAAATAGATTTAAAAACTGCTTTTACGAGTTTGTTTGCCTCCGTTAGCGTTTCCTGGTTAACGTTGCGGTAGGTAGGTAAGTACCTATAGTGATGTGTACTGTACTTATTATCCCCCAGCAATTAGCTAGCAAACTAATTAAGTATAGTTATATCCCAGATTATAGTTACTTAGGTAGGTACATGTACATCACTTGTGTACTGGACAGAGCCACTCTGTACGCGGTGTAGTATGCACTTGTGGAATCCCTACTTCTCTGCTATGGCAAAAAATATTCCAAATCAGATTCATGAAACTGGTTGTAGACAAAAATAAAAAAAAAAACGATTTAAAAGTAGCAATTACGAAGAGTTATTCCTGGAGTGTAAGATGCTGCTAGTCCATGAGAGAGAGGTGTTGATATCAGTCTTAGATCAGCTTTGAAGTGAGGATTTTAAACACAAGAGCATGCGTACAACATCACGAAGGAATGTAAGCTTAGGAACATTTGTAGTACCCACTTGTATAATAACTACTTTGGACTACTGGAAAGTAGCTGTATTATAGTAGAAAATGTTTAATTTCAAAAATGTTTAATAACCTGCCTGTTGATATAGATAACAGTTGTTGCACAAAGAACGCATTTAAAAAATAAAAGAAAGTATCTCCTTGTAATCTTCGGGGAAAATATTGAATATACAATAACTATCCACTATTGAATATAACTTCCTAATAATATTACTACTTACGAATCAGATACTTTAAGGTGATCAAATGTAGGTAGGTACTTATTATAGTTATATTTTTATTAAGATCTGTGAGAGTTACGTCTTCTAAGGAACTGTTTTACAGTTTGGCAGAAGTTAAAATCTTTTGTATGTGTGTTTAAACATTTTTTTTTTATCATTTTTCAATTTAACTGAACTTGTAAGCTTAAGTTGTATATATTTTTCCAACCAAAGACAGGTATTCAAGAACGATGCCAATACCTGTATCACAACGCCTTGATCAACTGATTGATGATTTAGAACCATTTCATTATTTGGATTATTTTGAAGTACATTCTCTATTTTAAAGTATCGTGTGTAGAAGTATCAAACGAAACACAATTTATTAACAAATGAAATGTTATCTGCAGCCATAATTCGGTTACAGTTTAGAATTTAATTTAAATTATTCTGAGAAGAAATCAAATAAAACTGAAATGTAACGTTCTTGAGATAAGCCTGCGCGTGCGCCACAAGCACTGTGTTATTGTATCTTGCCGATTATTGAATGTTAGGTACCTATGCCAAGTGCACAATGTCCGTTTAGATTATCAAATAGTTTCATACTAGCTGTCGTCGCACAATAAAGTGAATCAAGAATGTTTAGGTAGGTTACAGTAGTGATAGGCGTTTAATATTAAGTATTATTTTTTGGCAATACTTACTGACAGGCCCCTTTTGAAAGCCCCTTACTTTCATCATTTCAAGCGTTATTTATTTATTTAGTATTTATTTCGGTCAAAGAACCATAGTGTTAGTAACAAAAAATAAGTGAAAATTATTATTTATTTATTTTAAAACACATACACTATCCTCACAGGCTTACCTAATACAATAGTGCAGTAGCACAGTGTGTGTAGTGTAGTACTATGTTAGTATATGTACATTTTATTTCGCATACTTAGCTGGTTTTAAGCACCGGGTCGACGTGTAAATCTACCCAGTCGGACTGGGTATTATAGGTCTCCCCAATCGCCATGGTTGGCCGATGCATGTTGGCGATTGCAGTAGTTGGTGCCCAGAAGGACGCTGCTGCCCATCCTCTGGTCAACATCCCTCTGTCGCGTTCTACCCATAATGGTCTACCAGACTATGGAGAGTTAGCTACCTATTTAATTTCTAAATCTTATTGTTTTACAGCCCACCATAACAAATCAATCTGTTCTGTTCTACAATAGCTAATACACGCATCCTCTAAGTTCACAGCCGTTCTCTTTCCGTACCGATCGCGAGTACATCACGCTCCGCGGCGCGTGCATCCTTCCCTGCGCCGGCGCACCATCGCTATTATGAAAAAAGCAATTAGCTGAAATGTACACTTAGGGGTGACACACACAATACATTGAATTGGGATAAATTTTAAAAGATTTCAGGGACAAATTCATCATTGAAATAAATACCTTTTTGTAAATAGTTTTGTGTGCAGTTCAAGATATTTCATAACTAGGTTAATATCACACTTCATGAACCTATAAAACCGCTAAGATATTATTTTTATATTATTTTCCATGTTGGCCAGTAATTTATTTATTTCATGAGTTAAAGCTTAAACGATTGTGATATAAATAATAGAATGTTATAAACCTTCATTACAATCTATTATAATACAATCGTTTCAAGATTAAAGTTAATCAAACACCACGATAAACAATTTATTATTAATGGCTTTCGGATCTATTTAGAAAGAAAACACAATATACCATTATATTATAACTATTATAAGTACTTCGGTATAACAATTTATTCCAACGAAAATGGTCGTAATTCTGTTGTGCCCAAGATGAATTTATTTTAAGCTATTTATCTCTTTCTCTCCAATAAAACAAGAAAGAGACAGATATTAATAAGAGCTGTCAATTAAGTCGATCTAAAATGTTCGTACAATTAAAGTTGCCAAACGTCATGTCAGAACGTATTGATTAAAAACATGGCGAAGTTCAAGAATAAACTAATTTGACATCTTTAACTTAGTTCTTATCTGTCGCCATCCTTTTCTTCAGCTGTCTGGCAGAAAGAGATGCCAGGTGTGTTATTTTAGTTTAGTTTAGTCAACAAGGGAATCGGATGAAAGATGCAATGTGTTAAAAAAATGGATATTATATATTGCGTACCTACATTGAGACACACTTGCGACTACTGTGGAGCCGAGCCACCCCGGGGCCCTGGGGCCAGCCCTGCCGCCCTGCAGCCCTGCGTCTCCGAGCTGTAGTTTCGTCTAAATCCGTCGCGTTCGGCCGAGCGTTCACGCGTGATATGAAAAATGGTCGCCGCACTTACTCGGGACACTCACGCGCATCCTACAGGAGGAATTGATTTAAATTACAGATCAAATGCCATTAGATTTTGCGTGAAATGACTAACTTTTATTTACAACTAAATGAAATGTTTATTTCAGTCAACACAAAAAACCATTTATTTAGATTACTTTTAGTTTTCATTAACGTAAAGGCTGAGTACTGCTAAACGAATAGGTAGTTAGGTACTTATTTGAATACGAAATTAATACAAGTATAAACATAAGATTAGTTTCCAGGCTTAAAAAGCAAAGTGAAACAGCTTGGATATCAGAAAACCGATAAGTACTATTTTATAGCATTTGGACATCATAATTAAATTAAACACAAGATTTCAGTAAACTCGGAACTTGAACAGTATGGTTAATGTGTACACGAATGTCATAATGTGGAACTCAGACTTACACGTTGCCAGGCATTCTCAATAAATCATTATTGCCCAAGGAAAAAGGTAACAGAGTGTCCTACAAGTTCATGACGCAACTGAAAATGTATTTTCTTAGATGTTGTTATCATTTCTCTCTTCCTGGAACTCAGTATGTTGCTGGCAACACAGAATACATAAAGTAGTTAATTTACAATCAAAATTCACTCACTTTCTCTTCTTCCACCGGCCGCCACCTTAGCTGGACGCGTTGTGTGTGAAAGTGTCAATAAAAGACTGTATCTTCAGCAGTGTTTTCAATAGGTACTATTAATATATTTAATAATTAAAAAAAACAACCGCCTTCGAAAACTAAAAAGTGATAAATAACTTCAGAACAGAACACACATTACTTTAGTTTACAAATATGTAAAGTCGGTGGCAACACAAAACAATAAACAGATCAAAAACACCGCCACCGACTTCCGAAACTAAAGTAATGTGTGTTCTGTTTTGAAGTTATTTATCACTTTTTAGTTATTGAAGGCGATAGATTTTTTTTAATAAAGTTTTTATTTTACTCTTTATAGAGTCGCCTTAACATCCAAATCCATTAAGAAACGGCGACACAGTTAAATCAAAAATTGAAAGTCCTTCAAAGATTGATGAAACTAAAACATCATCTATGTATTTTTTTTGGGATATTATTGATTTATTCAAAAAGCGCTGAATCAATTTCGATGAAATTTATATGGGACTATTTCGGAATAAACCTCTTTCGAAAAAAATAATAATTTTGCAAATCCGTCCATATAAGTATGATGGAGTTATGTATACATAGAAAAAAAAAATACGAACATCCAAATTGATAAATTATTGAAGTCTGTTAAAAAATTAGCAGTTAAGAATCCAATCTCAACAAAAAAAATCCTAACAATGCATGGTATAACTTACAGAGCCCTAGAGCCAACGTCTACGCTTCGGCTGGATTCGTAGCGATGTCGGTCATGCGTAGCAGACTATACGTGCGTAGATAAGATATTATCTCGTAGAACATCAACGCGACGTAGCGCGTAGCCGCGCGGCTACGTGCGTAGCACTGCGTCGATGCATAAATATTTTGTACTTTACTATACTTAATTTTATTATTTTGATTTAGTAGGTTCTGTTCTTTCCTTCCTTTGATTAAATATATCGTTACTTCATTAAAAAGCTCTGTTATTTTCCGATAGATACAAAGTAATGTAATTTGAGCAAGCAATTTGCTGTTTACATAAGACTCTTTCTCTATATAACAAAATTAAAATCGTTATTTGGCCGCTATTGACTTAATACCAAAACAAATGGAATACCAATACTTATTTTGTTTGATTTATTTTTTTAACTAAATCCATATACTTTAAAATGCAAAAGTAACTCTGTCTGTTACGTTTTCACGACAAAACAGCTGAACCAGTTTTGATGAAATTTTGTATGAAGATAGCTTGAATCCTGGGAAAGGACATAGGCTACTTTTTAATCCACGACTCGTCTGCATCCACGATAACCGAAATTCACGCGGACGAAGTCACGAGCTAAAACTAGTACAAAATAATGTTTCCTCTTCTGCCTACATATACCATAGCTACTTGCACCGTGTTTCGAATATCAGTTTACGTCACACTTCAGAAGTGAATCCTACAATATTTACATGAAATCAAAAGACCGCGTCAAAATGAAGAATTACTTAGGCGCTTTGCACATGGAGCAACTATTGCATCAACTGGCAACTTTTTACATATTATCAAATGGTCTATTTGGTTGTAGCAACTAGCAATTTGTAAAGAAACCTTTCAAAAAGTTGATAGTTGCCTCAACTAAAGTGACACCATGTGCAAAGCGCCTAAGTTAATACGAGAAAGATAACTTCTCTAAGAAAACAGAGCTATTTATTCGTCGTCATTTCATATTCCATAGGAAGTTGATGTCAATGTCCCTTACAGCTTTCTCTCCGTCTCCACTTGCGTGTGCGCATGACTCGCGTGTTTCAGTGTTTGTGTACGATCACACATTTTTGTGTCGGCAGCCGCCACGCTTGCTTACCGTAATTGATGGTCAGCCGTGTGTCAGTGGTCTACCCTCCACGGCTGCTATTTGTAGATGAAAACAAAGCAGCGAGCAATGCTTCCGGTTGAAGTGTCTACTGTACTAATATTACCTGTATGAGTAAGAATGTCGTCATCAAGATAATTAGAAAAATACCTTAGTTGTCATTGCTAGTGATCTAAGTCGACAGTTGACGAAAGGAATCACGATTTAATATTCCTTTATTAAAATATATTTAGTACTTGCTACTTTTAACCGACTTCAAAACAAGAAGGAGGTTCTCAATTTGACAGGTATAGCTACATATATTATATTTTTTTTGACCACGCATAACTTTTTTCAGTGTAGTCCGATTTCCATGATTCATGTTTTATTTTATTGGTAGTATAAACCTTTAAGTTGATATATTCATGAAAATATGCCACCCCTAAGGGTGGAAAATTAAGAAATGACTTAATTTTTTTGGTGTCATCGTTTCGTAATAGGGTATTACACCCATTTTTGAAAAGTGTCTCAATGAAATTCTGTAGTGCTAATATACCACCAAAAAAATCACAAAATTTTTATTCAATCGATAAGTGTCATAAAAATGCATCTAAATTTTAAATTTTCAAATTTCGCGCGTAGTTTGACGAAAACGCCTCTTACTGGACGCCATATTGCTCAGCGTAAATGACGTCAGTTCGTTTTGTATCAAATGAGCTCATATTAAATATGACAACTGTATAACATTTAAAAATAATTAAAAGCATATTTTGTAATAGGTGTAATAATGAAAAAATTACGTTGGTTACGAAAATAAAAAAAGTACAAAGCCTATATTACGCCAATCGGTTGACTGACAGTTGAATTTTTTTTGTTTACACAGCCGTATGACGTAATAACATGGCCGCTACTATTTCACGGTGTTTTATAACAGATTAAAAATACTAAAAACTTTGAATTGAATTTAAAAATTTGTTTTGTTATTTTATGAACTAAAACTTACATTTTCCGACTGCTTTATGCCTAAACTGTCTCAATAACATACTTATAGGTTTTTTCTCGTGTAGAGTAAAATACCCTATTAATTTGAATGATAAAAAGTAAGCACCAAAAAGCGAAAAATAAACTTACTTACAAAAAAGACAACCGCCTTCAAAAACTAAAACGTAAACATAACTTTAAATTCGCAAGTCGGTGATAATACAAAACAACAAACAAACAAAACCAAAACAGCCGATTTGCGAATTTAAAGTAATTTTTACTATTAATTTAGTTTATGAAGGAAAAGAAAAAAAAAACTTATTTACAAAAAAGACAACCAGTCTTTTTTAAGTATTTTTTATTATCTGATCTGATTTCTAAATTACTAGTTATTAGTAATCTAGAAATCAGATCAGACATCTAAATCATCTAAATCAGAAAGAGATCTAGCACTTGACATAGGTTCGAGTACATCGCTGCATCGTCACAGTAGTACAATCATTCGGTGGTCGCACCACTCCGAGTCTGTATGACGTATGTTTGTCTGCCCAAATAATTAGTATCATGGTAGGACAGTTAGCTCGCAATGAATCAGCCAGGTCGCGTCGAGAAGTGATCAAAGCGTGACCCACCGCTATTTACAACGGTTCCCGCCAAAACGATCAGCGCCATTTTGTTGTTCGTCGGCTGTCACTCGCGCGACGTATCTGGCGGAACAGCACACGATGCCCGGCTAATAAAACGCTTATGCTGATTAATTGCGACGCACATTACGAATAACTTCGTCTGCCACGAGTTGTCTGTTAATATCTTTAAAGCCGGCGCTGAAAATGAAAAAATACACGTTAGAGCAGGCGCAGAACTAAAATGTTTTAGTGTGACAAGTGAGCCGTGCGCGGAACGAAACGTATTTTTAATTCAACTCTACCGTTACGAATTAAATAAATCTTTGATGTGTAAAACAAAAAAGTAATGGTTATACAAACCGTCATGTAATCAGTACCTAATGGTGTTGAGTTTTCACTGGAGTTTCTCGACAAGTTGCCATGTAGACTCATTTGACGTGCTCATTATTATTTATAACTGTGGAAAGCGTGTTGAAGAGTGCAGCTGGTCATACTTACAGTAATAGATTTACTTACGCAAACTATTAATAAAATGTGTCAAATATGTTAGTTTATTTAATAACTAAGCAGATACTCAACAGGCTCACTGAAGACCTTCTGACCCTCTACGGGTCTCCGCCTTGATTTTCTCCTATTTCTTGACAATAAGTTATTACTTACTGACATCGTATGCTATAGACTATGTGCGGTAGTAGTAATGTCCCCCTGGTCATGTCAACGCTGACAGAACTACCCAACACATAAACGTCACGTCGTTTTGACAATCACACACATCGCGCAATAACTTTGGATCGCAATGAGCCATCCGCCAACCAGGTACGCTACATGTGGCGGTAACAAGGTGTAACTGCGCTCGCGCAAATGGTTCGCAGCCAATCGCGGCGAATCGCAGCGGAGCGCGCGACTCCGGCCGCGGTCGCTCGCTGCAGGTACTTAGCGCACTAATTGGACGTGCTAGGCTCATTGTGGTCATCATAGTTGGCTGTGCATCTAATTTATGATTGGAACATTCATTTTTGTTCAAGTGGCTGTTGCTGGTTAGGATTTCAAATCGACTGTTACTAACAACACGTTCGCTGCATGGCTGTACCGCCTCACAGTGACAGTGGGTTTATAGACTTATAAAATATGATATTCGCCTGAAGTACCTACTTTATACAACACTTCGTTAATGAGAGGCATACTTTCACCATTCACCACTATGTCTCTGGTATCTTACTGTACATCGTGTTCTCAGTGTACTCTACACTATACGTTTACTGAAAAGTAAACGTATAGTACGTCGGTATTAATTAATTTAGACATCACGAAAACAACGTTACTTTATATTCAACTGTTACTAGAATTAATAAATTACACAAATCGATTATTCCGAATTGCTTGGAACCGAATGAATAGCGTATTTAAGACGTCATAGCCTGTACTCTTACAGCCGACGAACAGAGTGTATATGTTTTCCTCGACTACAACATTGCTCTCTCCGCGCAGTAAACTTACACTTATCTGGAAAAACAAGAGTTAATGTCCCGGACCCAATTACATTTTGGCAAGCTCACAGCATCATATCATAAATCAGCTGTTGGTACGTCACCGTATGAATGGCAGGCGGTTCCGCGTAGGACGTGCGACCACGCGACTTGAAAGCGCGCTTCCACGAACGAACGGTCGAGCGGACGCGGTCACGCGCGGCTGGTAACTGCTAGATCTAGTGTGCTAGAGGGTTTATTTATGTTCGTTTGGTTCGTGATTACTTTATGTTCTGTATTGATCATCGAGTAATTTGATTGTTAAAATGTTGGTTCGGAAAAGTCAAAGTCAGAGTCAAAATCAAAGTCAAAGTATTTATTTCAATTAAACCATTTACAGGCACTTTTGATTTGTCAAGGAGTCGGTCAGTTAGTCAGAAAGTTGAAGCTAGTTGCTCGTTCTAAAACGTAGGTGTCTATGGAGAAGAACGAGCAAGAAACTCCACGGACACTCTTGTAAATCAAGTTTTTACAAAATCTGGTTACATTACCTTTGTTACTTCTATATGTGTAAAACACGTACACCACACGATCGTCCTTCATGAACACACTGCCCCTTAAGATACAGGGCTTGCTTTGTTTAGGGGACAGTTGAACCTATTGAACTTATCTAATGCTAAATTAAGAACTTTAATTTGTATACAGAGCGCAATGAACTTCAACTTTGCGGTAATAAACATTTTTTTATATAAAGTATGTTATATTGATATTGGTGACTTGTGTAGCATTACTGTTGGAGTATGTAACACATACGAGGCTTTCGAGGAGGTAATATAACATAGCGGCCCTGCAAAAGTACGTTTTTAGAATTTTCTGCTGAAAATCGCATCTAACCCTACTTCAACAGATTAGCTAGTACCCCTCTTCACAACATCGATACATCACAAGATGCGGGCCCGTCTGTCCGTCTGTCACCGCGTTTGAAGTGACGCGTCGTAAATCTGCCAGCAAGCGATGCGCCCCGCGTCGACGCTAACATCCACCATCGGACTGTCTGCGAGAGGGGTCATGTGGAGTACTGCGCCGAACTGGGACCAGGGGGCCCAGTCTGCTATTTTCATAATTTTTCGTCATTCCAATACGATCCAATTGTCATTTTGCTAAAAGTTCGTAATCTGCTAAATTCATAATGGTCGACCATTGGTCGGTCGAATTAAAAGCAAAATGACTGCACAATGACGTTCTAATGGTAGGTCACTGATCAAAGGAACTGTCAAAATTTTTGCAGATTACCGCCTAAGTCAGTCATTCATTCATTTGTCATTTTGTACGAGATTACCATTCTATATCATTTCTTTCAATGGTGTGTCAGTGGGTGACCAATGGAAAGTCATAATGACGCCAGTAGATTACCAAACTTGTCAAAATCAACAATTATGAAATCAATGATTGACTATTCGACACTATTGTATAGCAGACTTGAGGCCATGTAAAGATGAAAACTATTCAGAAGGCACGGTTGGCGCAGTAGGAAACGGCTGCCACGCTGCATGCCGTGGGTTCGATTCCCGCACGGAACAAATATTTGCATGGCCTACAGATACTTGTTCCGGGTCTGGCTGTTTGTGTATGTGAGTTTTTATGTTTGTAATCGCACCCATAATACTGGAGAAATTCACACAGGTGTGAGGCACATTTTCTATATAAAAAAATAAATAAATTACTAGCGACAAGCCACGGGTTCGCACGGGTGTAATGTAGATCAAATTATATGTCCTATAAACTTTCCTCTTGAATTGCTCAGTAGGAAAACCGCATTCAAATCCGTTGCGTACTTTAAAGCACCTAAACGTACAGAGGGACAACCGGCAGGAAGCAACTTTGTAAATATGTACGTATATTGTACCAGAAGGCTTAAAACACAACAAAAAAGATATGAATCGAGTTTGTCACACAAATCATTATTTGTAATGGTATCGTTTTAACGTTTTCAGGAAAATCGTAATGGCGCTTGTCGCTTCCGGAATCAAATAACATAATGATTCCACGGAGTAGCGCATGCGCATGATTGTAGTTTATATATAAATGGTTTTACGGATTGTTCACGGTTCATTAAACTTTGTAGCGTTTTCAAGATATTCAAGCGCATTTCAGTGACAAATACATAAATATAGCAAAACTAACAGGACTTACACACAGCTGGAGTAGGCAACTAATTGATTATTAGCTACGATAAAAACAAAAAAAATACATGTCATTAGCAAATATTAGCGAATTCAGACCATAGCAGATAGTGCGCGGGCGCAGAGGCGAGGCGGAGCGCGGCCGACCGCAGCCGAGGGCGACCGAACGCGCCCGAGTGCGCCCGAGTGCGGCGGCACGCACGCCGCTCGGTAAATACCGACGATCAACATTTGCAGTATGAAGTAGCCCGTATTTGTGCCCACGAAAGCTGATTTTCATGGTCATCCTACATTAACATTTATTTTAAGAGATTTTCGATCTTAAAATAATAATTACTAAAGCGTCGTAGCTGTGTAACTCTACCTTTTTTGACGAGTAATTTTATCTTTATTTTTTTTTAGTGTCATCATCGAGCCGACGAATTGGACGGCGGTATCCTTAAAGCGCATTTCAGCGCAAAAACATTGCAGTCGGACAGTACCATCACGTCACCCTTTAGATGCCCACTGCTGAACATAGGTCCCCGCAAGGAGGGGGTTCAGTCGTAATCGCCATGCTTGGCCTATGCATATTGGCGATCGCAGTAGGTGTTATGGTACTCAGAAGGACGCTGCTGCCCATCTTCTGGTCAATATCCCTCTGTCAGCTACTACGACACCCATGGGTAGAAATAGAGTGGAGCTATTCACGGCCGGCACCACACGGAATAAATATTATAATAGCATCAGTGATTTTCAATTTCCTCAAAAACATTTCCGCCATCTTTAAATAAATTGACTCCTTGTCAAATGATACTCAAGAGTACACAAGCTGTCTGAAGGAATCCGGAGCATTTCATAAAAAGGTTCACAAGAGACGCGACAGTTCGTTTTTCAGGCTGAAACACAATACTTACAGTAACAGTTACAGGCAGCTAATGAACAGCACATGACGACTGTGACAACCAGATTGACTTACAGGGCTGCCCCTTGACGACATTGATAACTATCTACTTACGACGTCAAAAGAAATCGTCGATAAATGGGGAAATTGTAACAGTTGGTGATAATAAACGTTTCTAAAGATGGCGTAGATGATTCTTTCTAGAAAAGGTTTTCTTGTTTTGCAGTTAAGAAAAAAAAAAATGTTTTTCTAGTTTTCGTGTCCTAATTCTCGATTCCGTTTATACTCAAATCTATTGATTTATAGAGCTACAAAATTAAATCTACTGTAACTATAGCTTTAAAACAGTTTTCTAAATATATTTCATTGAAATACGTAGAATATTTACGTTAGCTTTTTGAGTTTCAGGAACTTTTCCTCAGTCCGGTAGCCCTGTGACATGCTGGGAAGGGCGGCGCCTTTGATACTGATACCATAGGGCTGTGGCTACACATTGTGACAACTGAGCTCACATCAACTTACCTATGTGTGCGTTCCTAAGAGGTTGTGTGTGTGCAGACAATTTTGACTTGTGACTGACGTTTTGTTGTGAAAAATGAATGTCTGCTAACTGATAGTGGCTTTGAAGGTGTTTAGAATTTAGAATTTGAACACCATTGAGATTTTTATCGGAAACCTTTTGATAATATTATTGTGAAGGGTGTTTTCATGAGGGAATCCAAAGCAGCACAAAGTACGTAACCCTTTATATTTTGTGACAAAAGCTAGAGAGTGCTGAAAAATAATAAATACTTGACCAATAGTCAAGCTACGTGTGAAACATAGACAGCTACAGGGTTTCCGGAGCTTTGAACAGGATGTGATGCCTCTTGTTTGAAAACTTAGATAAATAACATCGTTGTACATTATCAAGGTAGGTACATATAGTTCATAGTGTAAAATAAAGGTATACAGTTTGCGATACGCACACAGTCAATGTAAACATATTTGATCTAAAGATCAATAAAAGTGACGAGAAAATAAAAACGAGAAAACAGGAAAACTGAAGAGTAAACATTTGTTCAGTTTTCCTGTTTCAATTCCTTGCAGCTACATAGTTCGGTTATTTAAACATTAACAAAGACATACGACCGCTGAACACAAATTGATGATCCAATTATCGCTTTAGGCAACTGTTGGTTTAATTAAATATCTAATTAAAGGCACAGATACCATCTACACTGCTTCCGTTGTTTTACGCCCTTCAAACACAATCACATGAAAATCAAACTTAAATCAATAGCATCAAAGCTCAGAATTGAACATCATCATATCCGTCGACAACTCAACTTACGCACTTAAGATAAAATGAACTCTATCTTCCAGTTTCTAAAGTTTATTTTACCTAAAAGGTAAGTCAGTAAGGGGTAAGGTAGGCGGCCCGATTACCGTCCGCGGTGGAGCGTAGCGCCCGCCGCTGAGATCTGAGGCGCATGGGAAGCGCCCGCGCATATTAATAGTGCGCAAGATACTGCGCAAGCGCATGCTTACTGTAATAATGTCATGCGAGGGTTTTTAGTGGAGGGCGTGTTGGTTCTTTGAATGCGGCGAGGTTCGTAAGGGTTGTATCACCTGCAGTGCTATATTCTGTACCCTACAAATCTTCCTTAGAGCATTTAGGTTAACCAAGGGAGATTTTTCCAGTATAGACCGGCTGTTGGTCATTCACTGTGTGTGTGTGTTTTCACTTGTAGATGTGAAACAAGGGGATAACCAGCGTTCTTCTAATTTAGATGACTGTTGAACATGACAGATGGCCATGTCAAGCAGTCAGCGAGATAAAAGAGTATGCAAAGCTCTGTCATAGCTGTGAGAAGCATTATTACAAAAAAACTTGAGAGGTGTCAAGGGACACCCGGATGGAACGAAGTTCCTTTCGATTAATTAGTGAAGGAATTGTAATAAAATTTTATTTTTTTTAAGTTATAATAATATTTTTATTATTATTAACAAATATAATGTAATTAAAAGACAATTTAATTAAACGTGCCCGTTTATGTATCGAGCGAAATGGACTCCATATTGAGTAGTTGCTTCGATACAGGGAAGTGTATATTTTATACCTAATAGGTAAGTTTTTTAATTAAGCCAAAGTTGATTAAAACTGTGTTTGTGAATAGCTCTAATTTATTTAAATAGGTTACCTATAGCACCTATAGGTACCTACGCCTGCCTGCCTTTCTTTTTCTAGCAAAAGAGTACCTACTCACTTACCTACTTACAACTACAAATAATTCGCCAATGATAAAAGTAAGTACCACTACCTACCTAGGTACCCACCTAAGCTCCCACTGGCTTAATTTAAACCAAAACATTTTAATCAAATAAAAAAAAACATTATTGTCGCTAGTAAAACCTAGAGAAAAGTACTCTGTGACCTAGAGCGATAAGGTGCAGTGGTTACCTACTGACGACCGCGACCGATAGAAAGCTCATGATTACCAAACCCAAACTTTCAATAGGTACCTACTAAACAAAACATAGAAGTAGGTACAGTAACTACCTACCTACCTAACCTACGTATTCTATGGCTTAATTATCGACTTAAAATTTACACTCGTTTTCACAATCCACACAGTCTCACAGTGAAAGGTGGATTTATCTCGTAGGTCGTTATCATCGGAATTATCACGCAATGATAATTCCGATGTCATTGAGGTAGGTACCGCCACTATTTGAGCGAATAAACTTAAGTACTAAACATATCGCCGTAGGTACCTAGTTCAAAGAGTTTGCCGCGCCGCCTTTAAATACATAAACATATTCTACGAAAAGCGAATTCGGACTTTATTTTGTAAACGTAAACGGTTAAAAATTGAAATTTTACCAAACTAGGTATGATAAAATTATTCTGAGAAACGTATAGGCCCGACCGGACAATAGGAGCTATGTGCAACCGAATTTCACGGTTAATGTGTAAAAATAAGGTTTTAATTCGCTCCAATATTTTCATAGAAAAGCGAATTAAAACCTTATTTTTACACATTAACCGTGAAATTCGGTTGCACATAGCTCCTATTGTCCGGTCGGGCACCTGTTCAACTAATAATGAACTCTATTTGACAGTTACAACGATTCAATTTAGCTTATTATAGCATGTCGTGACAACTTTTCGTAAGAATTTTTTCCGTCTAGCCCCCTTTCACAACGCGCGATAAGGAACTTCGTTCCAAAAATAATTTGTATTTTTACTCTGTGACAACTTTACGCCAAAAGTTTGGAGTTTGCTCTGAGAGCCAGGATGCTTGAAAGCTCTTAGACGCGTTGCAATAATGGCAAAATTAAAAAAGAAAAAAACATAAGTACGCACTGTTATTTACTCCAAACCTTATTTTAAACATTTTAATAGGCTTGCGTTTGGCCGCAACTCACCTGATCTTAAGCGATGTTGCGGCCTAATGTGGAGCAATCTTGCCTAGGATGAACCGGTTGACTCGTGCCTTGAAGATACGCAAATTATACTTAACGGGGAATAAAGAGGCGGGCAGTGAATTCCGCAGTCTGGCAGTTCACACAATAAACCTGTCAAAAATATCATAGATACTGATATTTTATACATAGGTACTGCTATCCTAATGTCTTATGATAATAACTCGGGACACATCGCTGCCATATCACCGTCCTTGCAACAAAACAATGCGCGGCTATGTTGACAAACTTCATATTCATAAAGCACTCACACGAGTGTCACCCTCCGCCGTCACTCTTCCTCATTACAATCATGTCCTCACACAACAGACAAGCTTTCAAACCACGCATTTAGATATAACCACTCAGGAATGAGCTGCAGAAGATCCATTCTCCCGATCGAATTTCGGTCACAGTAGCCAATCTTAACTGAGACCGCTCCTGAGGTAGCTGCGCTCCTCTTGCACCTTGCACACATTATAGTGCACAAGTGTGTGTGCGCAAATACAGCAGATGCACTCCCTCTTCCCTCATTCTCATAGTCCAATGGGACGGCAATCCGTCACGACCGGGGAGAGATCAGGCGCAGGACCAACGTCTTTACGTGCTCATCGAGGCACGACGGTCTCTCACCAAAAAACAGGTGCTACTGGCCAAGAGCGTCGCCACGACTCGCCAGCTGATGGCCTAGGGGGGAAGTTGATACATGGTGGATAGGAAAAGTATGAATTTTAAATACAGTCAGGCACATGAACCTTTTGAATCTCTAGGGCGGAGAGGGGCAGCTGCCCCTACCTACCCCCCCTTGGCGACGTCCTTGCTACTGGCTCTCCTTGCCAAAAGTTTATGGTGGGAACTTTCGTTGATCAGATATTATAGCCAATCATATATTGACAATTGAGATCAGAGGCGAAAGCTGTGACGTTCCTCTAACATTGCTTGTCTGTTGAAATGACTCTTTATACTGTTATTGTGTTTGCTAATTGAACAGTAGAGCTCTTAACATTCAAACTATGAAAATCAGAAAGTATTCAAATGTTTGTCAATATCAATAACTAGACATGTCGACATGACAACTTGACACTTCCCGAGGACTATTTTCAGTAAAACTTCTGCACCAGCTCCATGGCGTAATGCGACCACATAAAAGCCAGGTGTTCTATGAATAGCGTCCAGTGGTCGCGGTCGGCGGCGCGCGACCACGCTGATTAAAACAATCCTGCGCGCGCGCCGCCGCCATGTCTGTTTGACATGCTATTTATAGGGAGGCAGGTAGGCGGATGTTGTCACAGTGCTGTCATTGTTGGTAGTACTGTGGACGAATCTGTAGCCACAGCACTCCCAACAATGCTTGGGTTCTTGTACTTCAGGAATCGGGCATTACGATGCGTAACATTAATGTTTCCATTACAGTAACCGTCCTCGGTAGCAAGTTCTTGCAACATACTGTAATTATGTACTTTGTTAACGCAACGGTCAGAGGTCTCAGAGCGTTCCCTCAGCGGTAGTGGAGTAATTAGTTTCTGGCGAAGCAAGATGTATAATTTCTTATTTCGACTTTAGTAGCGATTTAGTCATGATATCAGCGGAAATGGCTCCAACATCTATGGTATACCTGTGAGCTGATAACTGCTTACTGTAAGTGTGAAATACCGAATGTAAGAAGCCACTTCACGAATCTGAAAGTTACTCGTTTCTTTCCGTGCCTGGGAACCGTGGTTACTAATAGGTAGGTACTATAATAATAATAATAATAATAAATTCATTTATCTCGGAACCAGTCCATATCCATACATGCCATGTTAAGTTCAAAAGTATTAAAATTGAGAATTAATTAAAATATTACAATAACAATAATTACAATAACACAACAATCATTAAATAAAACATTTAAAACATTATAACTTACAAAATAACATTAAAATAAAGAGATTGAATACACTAAATAAAAAACTTATCTTAATCTAAATTTAGGTTACTATAGTTTTTAATATTTCATCACCATCATCCCTGTACGAGTACTGTTGCATGCGCCCGTAGGCACAATGTTTTGCGTGCGTAATTTTTTTTGCAGCCTGAATTTGGCAAAGGCCTCTCGACTCTCCTTTCACTTCCCTCTATCCGGGGACTTCCTCTATTTGGGACCAGTCTTTGTCGAAGTTGTCTAGATCATCCCACCATCTCCACCTGGACCTGCCGCGACGTCGCTTGCCAAGTAAAGGGACTCATCGGTTCGTGCATTTGGCCCAATGATCGTCTGGCATGCGGCAGATGTGTTCAGCCCAATTCCACTTCAGTATGACAGCTTTCCGGCTGACGTCAGCTATTTTAGTGTTGGAACGTATGGTAGTATTCTTTTCCCGGTCTTGAAACCTTATTTATTTATTTATTTAAAGAACATGGAAGACTTACAGCTAGAGCAAACAGAACAAAAAACACCTTATAACCAGAATACTCCGTTCCATAGCTCTCTGGCAAACCGCGAGCGTGGACCACAGTTGATTTACATTCATTACATTGCGCGCTATCGAAAACGGTGAGAATTTTCACCAAAAAATAAAATTCGTTCCAGCAATAATATTTTTTGCTAAATATAATACTTAGTTTGATGGACATTGGTGCCAATTCTGTTGTGCACGAACTTAATTAATTTTAAGCTATTTATGTATATAATCTCTTTCTCTCCAATAAAACAAGAAAGAGACATATATTAATAAGAGCTGTCAATTTAAGTTGATCTAAAATATTCATACATTATAGTTATCATTTCAGAACGTATTGATTAAAAACACTGCGAATTTTAAGGGAAAAACTAATTTGACATCTCTAACTTAGTCCTTGTCTGTCGGCGTCCTTTTCTTCAGCTGCCTGGTAGTAACAGATGCCAAATGCCTAATTTTACTTTAGTTTGTGAACAAGGAAATCAGCACCAATATGCGTAATTACCGGCAATGTGTTGTGTCTATATACAGTTATTGTAGACTGATTCTGCATATGAGTGGAGCTCTTGTGCAGGTCAGGGAAAACATAAGGTATAGTTATTTCGCCAGTTACCTCTTTGTTACTCCAATTACACCTTCAAAGAAAATAATAACCGTTTTCAACTCTGGTGGGTGGCCCACTGCGAGTATATTTCCGATTCATTATTGTTACACCACCGCCCAAGCATGCAACCGACCCCTTTCGTCTTAATAACACAATGTGCATACCATAAGTAGTTATTACTGGGAATAGGATTATTTCACTCGCAGATTACCATGACAATCAAATACTAGTGTCAAGTGTGTGCTGGAAGATCATAAAAATAAATAAAACATCGCGATACAAATTGATTTAATAACGATATGCACATATCGTTCCCCTCGGCTTCCTTTACTTGACGAGGAAGTCACATAACTTCTGTATTACTGTTTAGTAGCAGTGATATAGCGAAATTAGCAAGAAGGCGTATGCCTAGGTCTTTTCAGGTTTTTGTTTTTTTTATTCTTACTACTTATATGCAATAAACGCCACTACGTAAACCCCTCCAGGGGTTTTACGTTACGGCTGTAACTTTCGGTTGAATATTATCTATTTCTACATTGTAATTACTACTAATAATTATTTCTACTACTACGAAATATTATTTTTGGGATTCAGCTTAACACATCGATTTCCATGTGTCAATAGTACATCTATCTTTAATTCTGTTTCAAGTTACAACAATAATTAAAATTAAAACGTTATTCATTAAAACAAAACCTATAACTATTAAACAAATCAAGTCAAACACAATAAAGCATCAAAAAAATCTTCCACATCGCCGTAACTTGGGAAAAACAACTCGTGCGTAACGTAACGTAATATATTTTGGAACTTTATGAAATCGCTAGTCACCTGTACCATGAACTAAGTAATTTATTTATCAGTAACATTAAAATTAGGTATACAAAGATGTAGTCTGAGTGTGTGTCTGTGTCAGTATTAGATATTTATTTTATTTATTTAATACCATGTCTCCTAGCCTTTTCACCACTATGTATTCAACTGCACCCGGTTAGACTGAAAGCCAACCCCAATCGCTTTCAGTTTAACCGGGTGCAGCTGAATAACAATGTTTTACATGGAATTATTGATTGCTTGACCTCCACAACTCAGGTATAGTACGTGCCACGAAAGATAAGACTTGACACAGACTTGATTTGACTTGCGCAGTACTCGATTTAAAGGTACTGTATCTTTAACACGATATCTCAATCGATATCTCTAACACGATACCCCCTGGTAAGCTATCCATAACGACTGTCAAAGATCTACGAATGACAGTCGGGGCCATCGGACCACGTCCTTTCCGAGACACGGAGGGGTCTCGCGTCTCCGTATGAAATGAATGATCACCAACCACAGACCGACAAGAGTATTTGAAGCATGATCGATGGATCCGTGTAGCTTTTAAGTTGGCCACCAGCTCCTCTGAACTCAACCTAAGTATAAACTACAAGCGTACCTATCAACGACTATGGAATTGGTATCCAATGTTTCTGCCTGAATCAGTCCTGGCCCTGCGATGACACAAGCGAACAGAAAAAATGTCTTACACTGAATCAGAAAATAATCTCTACTATGTCATTTTTCTATAGCCACCGATTACAATCGTTCGCAACCATTAGAATCATCCCGCAGCTCGATACACTGAAGTACAAATACCCTTGATCATAGGTTTAGGGTAGGGTAAGGGTACCTACACATTATCCGGCTACCCCAGAAGAAGGGTTTTCAAAGAGTTTGGTTTTTAGTCAGTAAGGGTCTGACAGACCCCTTCACCCGCCCGACAGCGGAGGACATTCATGAGAATTTTGCACCACGGAATAAATCAAAGTTTTGTTTTTTAGTTTTCTACATTTTGGTTTTCAAGACAATCGATAGAATAGAATAGAATATCATTTAGAATAGAATATCATTTATTTCTGAGTATATGGTAGGTACATTGAGATCTTAAAATTAATATATTTAGCTTCACATATACTACCGATGGCCGATAGCATGAAAAATGTGCTCACAAACGGAGCCACAGTCAAATCTAGTAACACAATAATCTATAAAAAAATGCAAAAACATAAAAAGCGTAAAGCCATCACTGCCTAGTGTTTTATATTCTGTCATAAACAGTAATAATGTGATATCTTCACGCGCTGATATCAAAATCTGTTCCGTTCCGCACCACCTTCGCTAATCTGAACTAAACATTTAATTTTCGTGAAAAATGCAGCTTTAACGACAGCTATAAATGCGAGCTATAGAAAAGATAAAAGCTGAACAATGCTGCAGTGGGGATTATAAATCGTCGTTGGCTCCGGGGTTGAGACAATCGGGTATTAACCACGCCGCCTGACCGCGAACAATGCACTTTATAGGTTATTTATTAACGTTATAACGTGTGCGCTTGCGCACCCACCGAAACTCTTGTAATATTCTACGATATAATTTCATACAAACGAGCTTGTTATTGATATTTTATTTGTGCTATATTTTATTAATATTATTTTTTAGGAATTGAAGAGTGATTGAGGTGTTAGCTCAGCAGTATAAATATTTAATACAATAAAATATTTTATATAAATTACGTACATTTTCAAAACATAAACCACCTATGTATTTTTTATGCATATCTTAAAGTTCACTTGTTTACAAAACATTTCCTTTTATTAGCCATGTAAGAAACGATACAAAATCAAATAAAATAATTTCATAAATTCGTTTCGAAATCACGTATCTTCGAAAAAGATCCCGTTACTGTTCAACTATTTTCTGTTCACCTGTACGAGGTGCGCAACCGCACTCCACAGATTACGTAAGGCATACAATGGGTCCCTTATATACCCATGTTTGTCAAAGGAGCTATGTTTCACAGGTTTGTGTTTCTATGTACCTAACCTATCGTAACTGCAGTAGGCAGGTACCTACCTATTAGTTATTGGTCTCCGTGGAAACTTAAATGAAAATGTTGATTCTGTTAGGTGCATAACCCACAATCAACAGCAAGTAGTTAAATATTTTCATTGAAATAAAACATCGTAATAATAACTTATAATAAAAATAGTTTATTTGATAACCATGTTGTACAACATATTTGAGATTGAAGCTAGTAGAATATTACCAACATTTTACATTGATTTAATTGAAGTAGGTATTTATGCTCTTTCAGTAACCAAGTTCTACTACTGCGCAAGGGCAGCCTGCGACGTAAAAAGATTCTTACGTTTTTTGCAACTTGCAGCACAGTATCAGGTTGTATTGTAAAAATAAAATGTGCCTATTTATTTTAAATTAGCGACCCGGCCCGGTTTCGCATGGGCCTATAGCCTTCCTCGGTAAATGGACTATCTAATACAAAAATAATTTTTCAATTCGAACCAGTAGATCCTGAGATTGAGAGACAACCAAACAAATAAACAAACAAACAAACTCTTCAGCTTTATAATATCTATACTAAGATTTACGACATTTACGAGTTTGTCTAACTTGGAGAGTTATGTTGGTGATATTTATTATTTTAATTCTGCAAATACAAACTGTTTACTAATGCAAATATTTTTTTTATAATCAATTTTAATAGCGAATATTTTTTTCCATCATAATTAAGTATATACTGGGCTGAAAATGGCAAAATACTTGAATTTGGCGGGCTACCCAAGCGCCTTAACAAAATGGCTTCTTATGAATTCGCTTGGTTGATTGCGCGTGTGCAAGCGCGACTGCTGTGCGTGGGGGTTCTGAGTTTGATTCCCAGGTTGGTCAAATTGGCCACTGTGACTGTCCTTGACAGAAATTCCGTCGGAAGAAATAATTATTATATTACTTTATCTCGCCACCTCTTTCTGTAAAAAAACACTTTAAATTCGGAAGTCGGCAGCTTTGGTTTTGTATTAACAATACTAACAATATGAGGGGGCATGTTATAATATAATAAACTTCCCAATTTTGAACTAAATTAAAGGCTGTAGGGTTATTATTATTGAAACACTTTGTTGGATGTATTGACATTTATGATTATATAGGTACTATTGGTTAGACAGTTGGTTGGACAGAGAACATGAACATAATATGGTATACGGTAATGGAAGATGTTAAGTAGGATTCTAGAATTTCACAAATATCGTCTAGCGTGAAAGCGAGCGGGGCAGAGACTAGTGGTCGGTTGGTCGCCGCGAGCGCGAGGGGTTTCGCCGCTTGTAAGCGTCGGCGGTAAGCGCTGTGATTGGTCCCTTTGAGTAAGGACGTTTGGCGCGGTATTTAAAGGGACCTATTGGGTTGCGCGCGCTACATCCTCCTCCTCCAAGTCACGACATCGTCCCGAGAGTGATTTGGTACAAAAAACAAAACTAGGTGTGCGCCTTCGCCTTCCTTTTGGCCTTAGGTGGTCGATCTCGCAGACGACGCGGTTGGACCGGCTCAATTGTCTCAGTCTGATTACTAATAAGAGCTATCAGGTCTGTAACATGATAACGACCTAAATGTTGACCCTGGTTATCGACCAACTCGTAGGTTGTGGGGCTGACAACTCTTTGGATGGTATACGGTCCATCCCTCTGAGGCATAAATTTCCGAGTTAAACCCTTAGGTGCATTACTGAGGGATTGAGTGGTTAACAATACCTGGTCACCAACCTGGAAAACTGGAGATGAGCGTCGGGAAGCGTCAGCATACTCTTTCCTAAGATCTTGTCGTCTCTCAACTCGATCTCGTATATCCCGCAGGGAATCAATGAATTTAGAAAGATAAGGTGTGACCTGGGGTACATACGTTTCTTTGTCCAAGATTGTGCGCAGGTCATGCTGTGCGTCAAATGGTGTCCGCATTTCGCGACCATACATCATGTATGACGGTGTCAATCCTGTGGTCAAACAGGTTGCAGTATTGAGGGCGAACCTTACCTGGGGTAAGAACTGGGGCCAAGTGCGATGCTCATTCTTGACTAACATGGCCAGCTGAATTTTCAGGTCTCGATTCTTCCTTTCGGCTGGGTTAGCGTCAGGATGATAAAGTGGTATCAAGTTCTGCTTGATACCGAATATGTACATGCACTGTTGCATCACCGCAGAGATGAATTGCACTCCATTGTCAGAAATGACGCGCCTAGGAAAACCATATCGAAGGAAATACTCTTCAACCATTAATTTAGCACATACCTCAGCTGTAGCCTCCTTGATGGCGCATAACTCCACCCATCGAGTGGCAGTATCTTCGATAAGGAATACCCATTTCTCGCCAGATTCAGCTTCTGGAAGGGGGCCAAATAAATCGACAGCCAGTACTTCACCTCTCTGGTGTAGTATGGGCGTCTGCAAAAGTCCGAAAGGTTTTTGATTTGAGAACTTATACCTTTGACAGTCGATACAATGCTTAAGGTAGTCTGAAACGTACTTTCGCATACCTGTAAAGTAGTATCGCTGCCTTATACGGTCAATTGTACGGTCAACGCCTTGGTGACCAGCAGTAGGGGCGTTATGAAACTCTTCCATGACGTCTTTACGCATGGATACGGGAATTACCAATTGCGGCTCATCGGACTCAGAGTCGGGAGCGTGACGGTAGAGGACACCCTGGTCTATAAGGTACCCGCGTTCTAACCAGCGGGTAGAAGACATTGGGTCAGTGGGGTTTTCAATATCCTTGATGATCTTACTCACCTCAGAATCATCCAACTGAGCAGATCGAAGGTCAGCCGCACTCTTACGTGGCATGTCCAAGATCACCGAACACACCCCACAGCTTTCTTGAGAAGCCTCACTACAGGCAGGGCGACTGAGAGCATCAGCGATAACGTTAACCTTACCAGGAGTGTACTCGTACTGTATGTCAAAAGCTTGTAATTTGAGAGCCCAGCGCATCAACCTGCCACTGGGAGACTTTAAAGTTAACAACCACTTTAGCGGTTGGTGATCACTACGTAGAATAACAGGGTGTCCCTCGATGTATGGGCGGTACTTTTCAACGGCCCAGACTACGGCGAGTGCCTCACGCTCTGTGGTTGAGTACCTACGTTCTGCTGAGGTGAGTAAACGACTTGAGTACTCGATGGGGTGCACGTCGTGGCCTTCGCCTTGCAGGAGAACGGCACCTAAAGCGTAATTGCTAGCATCTGTATGGATAATAAAAGGTTTACCATGGTCGGGTTGCACGAGCACTGGTGCTGTAATGAGCCTCTTCTTCAGCTCATTGAAAGCTCGCCGCTGGTCTTCGCTCCAAACCCATGGTTCGTTCTTCTTAGTAAGCTTGGTAAGTGGTTGAGCTATTTCAGAAAACCCAGACACAAACTTACGAAACCATGAACAGGTCTGTAGGAAGCTTTTTAAATGTTTGATGTTGGTTGGTTCATTCATCTGTTGGATAGCCTGCACCTTGGACTCATCAGGCATTATACCTTTAGGAGTAATAAGATGGCCTAAGTACTTTACTTGGTTACAGGCAAAGTGGCACTTGTCTCGGTTGGCACGTAGTCCAAATACACGTAGGCGGTTAAATACGGCTTCCAGGTCTTCCAAGTGTTTCTGGAAGTGCTCTTCTGAAAGGATTAGCAAATCATCTAAATAAGATAATAAGGTAACGTCCTTCAAGGCAGACCCAGACCTAAAACGGTCCATTAACCTCTGGAAGGTGGCGGGAGCATTCTTGAGACCAAAGGGCATGCGAATAAAACGGTACGTACCGAGTGGTGAGACGAATGCTGTCTTGTCCCTGTCCACAGGAGATACGCTTATTTGCCAGTAGCCTGACCGCAGATCTATCGTGCTCATGTATCCTTCCCTCTTGGTGGCATGAAGTAGGTCCTCGATGACAGGCAAAGGGTAAGTGTCACTTTTAGTGACCGCATTAAGCCGGCGGTAGTCGACACAGAACCTGTACGTACCATCCTTCTTAGGGACGAGGAGAGCGGGTGCGGCCCACGCTGACTCGCACTCCTCAATCACACCATCGGACAGCATCTTGTTTATCTCTGCCTCCATTGTGACCCTCTTTGCGGGCGTGAGGCGATATGGGGGCACTGCAATAGGTGCATGATCTCCTGTGTTGATTTGATGCTCGGCGAAGCTAGTCGCTTCTCCTCCTAGACGAAACACATCTTCATGGTGCTGAAGCAAATCAGTAAGCTGCTGGCGCTGATCACCGGTAAGTAACAAGCCTTCGTCAGCCCTTAGCGAGATAGAAGACACAGGAATCGGATCGTGCTGTACCATCATTTCACCCTCATACTCAAGCGGGTAGGTCTGCGTGCAACCAGAGAAGTGCCAAGAACAAGCAGAAAAATCAAGAACCATACCTGCAGCGTTGAGGAAATCGATGCCCAGGAGAGTATCGTTGTTGTCAGCATCGGGGAAAATTATAAAATCCACTCGAACATTTTTCTCCACAGAGATGATGACGTCAACGGCTGCTACCAGGACCTCGCGAGGATGGACAACACCATCAGCCAGCTTCACATTAACCTGCTTAGCGCAAAAGGTAAGCCCCTTTTCTTTAAATATTTTATAAAGCTTATGTCCTGCTATAGAACACCTAGCTGCTGTATCAATCAAAGCCATGCCCCGTAAACCAAGAACCTGAATACTAAGCACAGGCCCCACGTTGGGCGCCACTTGTAGGGTTATTATTATTGAAACACTTTGTTGGATGTATTGACATTTATGATTATATAGGTACTATTGGTTAGACAGTTGGTTGGACAGAGAACATGAACATAATATGGTATACGGTAATGGAAGATGTTAAGTAGGATTCTAGAATTTCACAAATATCGTCTAGCGTGAAAGCGAGCGGGGCAGAGACTAGTGGTCGGTTGGTCGCCGCGAGCGCGAGGGGTTTCGCCGCTTGTAAGCGTCGGCGGTAAGCGCTGTGATTGGTCCCTTTGAGTAAGGACGTTTGGCGCGGTATTTAAAGGGACCTATTGGGTTGCGCGCGCTACAAGGCAGAATTTCACGCTTTGAACGACTCGTCGAAAAACTTACGAATTATGCTAGTGCTGCACTCTGGTGCCAGAACATTGCAGTAATATCCCCTATTAAGAACCTCCTTCTTATTTTGAAGTCGGTGGAAAATGCTGTTTATTCACCAGCATACAGCCTCGTTGAACAGTGTAAAGACCTTCTTATTCCAATCAGTTCAGCTTTGAAGGATTTCACAGTATATTCTCAATTTACTAGAACATAGTGGTAATATAGGGGTATTAGTGAGTTGTTCTTATGTGAAGCAAATCGTGACTGAAGGCTGCAAATTGAGCTGATTGCTATAAGTGGTGCCGTGTCATTATGTTACCATGTTCCTCCACGCTGCTTGGACATCTAGGTAAGTAGAGTAGGTACTTACGTAACTATATGCTAGCAGGTAATTCCTTTTTAATATCGAGTTCGGTGGATTTTTTCGTTGCTATGCCATATTTGTTTTGTTATCAAACAATATGCTAATCAAGTCAAGGCTGAGGTCAGAGAGTCGGCCGGGGATATCGAACATGTTTTATGTTTATTTTAGTCTATGGTTGGTGCGTTTAATAATTAAAATTCGACAAGACCAAGTTTCGCTTTTTCAGTTTCTTTTTCAAATATTTATTTAATTAATAAAGATGCTCGACAAAATAAAATAGTACATAGGAACTGAACCTAGGTACTACGATAGCCTGTAGGTAGTATAGCTATTAGAAAATCCTTTGAGACCGGTATCTGAAACTTTCCTTAAGAGGAAACACAAGGGCCGTTTTTCCATACAAACTTAGTCCCCTGTTTCCTCCCTGGATAATGCCAATAGATCAATTATTTTTTTTTTAAATATCCATGGCTTCTATTGGCATGTTCCTATGTTTTCGTTTTTCTCATAAATTTATTATTAAAAGAGATATGAATATTCAAAAACCTAAAAAATTGGCATGATTTTCCGCTGTGTTCAAACATTCAGAAAACAAATTTGACTTGATTATATAAAAAATAGAAAACATAGGAACACGGCAAAAGCCTTTCTTTATTTTTTAATGAAAAAAGCAGTTAAATCGGTTAAGTTTTGGAGAAGAAATCAGGGGACTACGAATCATTGATTTTGTGTACTTTTAATAGGTATTTTCGGTCAAAGCTGCAGTTGTCTCTATCGCAATAGATTTTACAAATACCTAATTTTCAATTCTCTAGCCCGTGGTGTTTCCGCTTAACGGTACACACTCTGCCCAGCCCGGAAATCGGATACAGACTCTTAAATCAACTACATGGTGTACATACTCTCTTCTATTCTTATCAACTTTAGTTTTATCCCGCGACAAAAATGGCATGTCCATATGTTTTGTGATAATACCATGTGGGTAGAGGAACGTACCAGCACTTTAGCGCATTGCTGGCCCTGAATTAATTTATTTAACTAATTTATTTTTATTTTTACATTATCACATCACAGGTAAATATTTTTTTTCTGCAAGTGACGCTATGGGATGTCAAAGCTATTTATTTTTAGACTAGCATTTCGTGAATGTTAGTTAAGTATCGGCGGGTTTTTTTTTTCAGCCTACTTTACCTACTCCTTATGACATCAGTTATCTGCCAATGAAAATTGCATCAAAATTACACCACCTGTTTTGGAGATCAGCCGGAACTAACCGGCAGACGGACTGACAGACAGACTACACAAATTAAAAAAAAAAAAATTTGAAAGTGCAACTCCTTAAAGCCAGAATCAACAGTGGGACCACCAGAAAAGCGCCAAAGGTCCAACGTCGGTTGGACTCCGCAACGAAATCGCAAAAAAATATCGCGAATTTCTATCGCTCGATTGACTTTTTATACTAGAGTGTAGTAGGTACTCTCAGATTATGAAACAAAAGGCAGATAGACCGCGCGGAACACTGAGAGTGAAGCCAAAAAAGCAAATACAAATTCAAAATTGAATACCTACAAGGCGCTTCGTGCTGTACTGACACGAGCAAGTATAGCGCAACACGCTGCATCGTTAACAAAAACAAATAAAAATACAAATCCAAATTCAAAAGCGAATACAATCACGAGATTGGATTACAATATTCAATTTTGAATTTGTATTTTTTGGCTTCACTCTCAGTGTTCCACGCGGTCTATTTGCCTGTTGTTCCATAATCTGAGGTAGTAATGTTTTAATAAAAACGAATATCGCAAATATTGTTTTCATTTACTTCAAACCACCAACAGACTTAATTTACTTTACAGCACTTTTTTAAAACATAAGATTTAGTCTATGCCACCGAGCAATGAAATTCTTTCAAAAAGAAAATGTCATCGGTACACAGTATTTCCATAGATCTCTTACAAACATAATGTTATACAACAATATAGACAGAACATAGTAGGCCTTCAGGCCACACTTATTTAACCGATAATATCTATAGTTTTGTACTGACTCTCAGAAACCAACATTAGACAAAGCTATCGTAGGTACAATCATCAAAACAGATAGGTAATCAGGATCGTCGGATATAGTTGAACTTTACTTAAAAACAGATGGATGTTTTTAAATAAATTAAATTAAATTATTGAACTGTTTATTCTCTATTAATTTTATTAAATTACCATTGGTTACTTATATTTTTTGATGACTGTACAGTCAATGTCCTAGGCACACTCCATTTGTCCTATCGTCAAACACACTTGATCATGAACCCGCCCGGCAGATGAATCAGAACAAAGCCAACAGTTCTGTCCGTCGGCACGTTTGTGTCTGCGCGCGCGCCGCATCATTTGCTCCCGCCAATTTGCTCCCATCCGCTGCGCTTGCGCATCCAAGCGGCGACTCAAAGCCCAAGCACCGTTTTTACACAAATAAGCGACATATTTGGGGTAATTAACAGAAAACGCCCGGCGGCGGCTCAGGCGCTTCTTGTGAAGATGCTTCCCATCATGACATGTGATCTGATGAATTTGATTTCTGCCATGTGTTTCCTAGTTGCTCGGAGTTTTACGAGTATTTCAGGAATGTTTCAGTTTTAATTGGCTTTTGAGCGGTGATTCTTCTAAAAAACGAAAACAATATCTGTAAAAATGTTGTTCGCCAATGAAACCAATACGTATGTACAAGAGATTTTGATGGACATACTCTGCTGATGAAAAAGTACGTGTTGAACCATCGAAATAATGTTATTATTTTATATTTCGATGAGTAGAACTGTCGGTAAACCGACTTGTTATACTACGACGTTGACAGGACACAAAATTGCCGTTACAAAAGTACCGCTAAATGTTAAAACAAAGAAATAGAAGAAAAGTACAATTGCAAATACAAAGGATCATTTATTCATACCATCTACTAAATTTATCTAGGAAGGCACTACTAAGAATGCTATCACCATAACCCTATTAGTCTTCCGCCACACTGGGGCACGGGCATAGAGCAAAAGGTGCTAGGTGCTCCCTCCCACCCCAGGGCGAGGGAAATAGATAAGAGTTTCTAAGCGCAAAAAAACATAGGTATCTACTATTAGGTCCTTACATATGAAATTGCCGATACTTAATACTGGCAACTTTGAAATCAAATATTTTGTGTTTGATTAGGAATTCCAAATTCAAAATTATTTCAAAATAAAGACTAAAGAATATTGTTTTAAAATTCGTGTTTCATTTGTTTTATCGTCATTTGTTTGGGCTTGAAAATTGCTATTGCAACAACAATGGAGAAATTAAAAATTCGCGATATTTACGAATATGAGTTCTACCGTGGCACCAGTGCAGCAGAAACGGCTCGAAGGATTAACGCCGTGTACGGGCCAAGCACCGCTAACGAACGAACGGTGCGTTTTTGGTTTCAACGTTTCCGTTCTGGAAATTTTGATTTACAAAATGAGCCTCGTGGACGACCGGATACTCAAGTGAATAATGAAGAATTAAAGGCGATAGTTGAAGCGGATCCATCTCAAACCACTTCTGAATTAGCAGCAGCCTTTGGAGTAAGTGACAAAACAATCACTATCCATTTGCGTCAAATTGGAAAAGTAAAAAAGCTCGAAAAGTGGGTACCGTACGAATTGACTGAAACACACCAACAAACACGCGTCGGTTGCTGCGCTTCCTTGCTCAATCGTCACAATAATCAGGGAATTTTAAATCGTATTGTCACTTGTGATGAGAAGTGGATCGTGTACGATAATCGCAAGCGATCATCACAATGGCTTAACCCTGGAAAACCGGCGAAACCTTGCCCCAAGCGAAAACTGACCAAAAAGAAGATTCTAGTTAGTGTTTGGTGGTCCTGTGCTGGTGTCATCCACTACAGCTTCATGAGATCAGGCCAAACGATTACTGCAGACATGTATTGTCAACAGTTGCAAACAATGATGGAAAAGCTCACCATTAAACAACCGAGATTGGTCAATTGCTCTAGCCCAACATCAGACGGTCGCCAAGTTAGAGGAGCTGCGACTGGAAACTCTGCGTCACCCAACATACTCTCCAGATCTTGCCCCAAACGATTACCATTTATTCCGAAATTTGGACAACTTTTTACAAGGAAAAAAAATCAATTCTGATGAGGCAGTTTAAACAGCCTTCAAGCAGTTCATCGATTCTCGCTCCCAGGATTTTTTTACCAAAGGGATCAATGAGCTCCCGATAAAATGGCGAAAGTGTATCGATAACAATGGTACATACTTCGATTGACTAAATATATAATTTCTTTTAAAAATGTGATTTTTAATTTTTTGATACCGAGCGGCAATTTCATATGTAAAGACCTAATATATCTAATTTATTAAATGCAACCAATTCATCTTGCTCATGTGCTCACGTAGGCACCTGAATCATTTGGCCTATCTGCCAAGCATTTAAATTTTCAGCAACACATAGCCAACAATTAATTACGTTGTTATCAGATGAGAGTGAGCCGCGCGCATGCGCGATAGCTAACAGTGCGCACTCTGCAGAGTTCAACTGATTAATTGTGAACATGTTTTTCATAACGACCAGCTTGAACCTAATTAAAATAAAATACTAACAAACTACATAAATAAATCGTTAAAAACGTTGGCTGTTTCTTTACAAAACGTCGCCGTATCAGTTCTTTGTATCATCGTCAGTCACAGAACATTAGTTAGCAACACGAATAAACGAACATAAAAAATATCAATTACAAAGAGTGTACATAGTACATAGAGCCGTGTCGAACCCACAGCCGCATACATAGCGACGTGCGGCGCTCCCACCGGCGCAGGCGCACCCTGCCTACTCGAGCGGCACGCATTTTCCTCGGCTCTCGTCTCGCTCGCTGCCCGAGCGCATCCGACCGAACGGGAAAACAGACATATTTCTACGCGAACTCGCAATCTAATCTCAACTTTGCCTCGAACAGAAAAAGTTCAATTTTGGTTGGCACAAACTAAAGATGCATCAACACGCTTCAAATAGAACGCGACATGGAAAAAGGAAAGCGTTCGAAATGAAGCGCGGCGATTGGCCGGTGCGGGCCAATGGCGGTGGGGGGCGGGGCGGGTGGCCGCTGGCGGTGCGTCGGCGGCGCTCGCGCACATGTGGCGGCGAAGCGTCGCGCGACGAACGTGAGTGCCGCGGTGTCCATGTGAAGTGAAGTGACGACTGATATGATGTTGGGCGGTATGGACGGCAAGGAGTACGGGGCGCTGCATGCGGCAGCAGCGGCCGCCGGCTACGCGATGGAGACCGGTGAGTCTGATAGAGCACTACATCAACGAATCAATAGCTATATCATCAGCACCAGACAACGATGCTTTTCAATATTTGGTGCTGAAGAAAATGTAACCAAAGCACGTAGTGGTTTTAAAATGTAATGCAATGACAATGTACTTATTTGGTTCAGTTAGGCCTCAGTCGTGAATTAAAACGAAACATATCTCGATTCTAAAAGCTGAAAACGTGAACATTGATGTTCGATAAGTAAATCTCGTGCAACAAGATAAATTACCAAAATAATCCTAAATTAAATGAGAGAAATTGGTTTTACATGTCTTTTCCATGTCTAAGCTCCTAACATCATGACCAAAATAATGATGAATGACTGTTTTTTTTTAATCATTACCTTTCTTCGAAACCTGTGCAGGAATGAATGTCCCAAACAGCTCAATCAAAGACCAGAATTATGCTAACCATAAATAAAATACTTATTGGTATCTTAATAGTTAATTTAAAAAACCTCTTAGCATTTGAAAAACTTTATCCTCAGATATTTCACCTACTTCTAGTTCTTCTAGCCCACATAGGTTATACAGATTATTAATCCTTCAAACGTTCTTGATAAACAGAAAATAATTTTTGGATTCACCAGCAAGTCAACCTCAATACAGTCTAAGGGCGGGTTGTTTCAAACAGTCGGTTAACGTTACATACGGACGGTTAAAAAGTTACTATGAATGATGATGTTTAACGAACGTTAAATGAAACGGGTTGTTTCATGACCTAAAAATCCGTCAGTTAGAGTTATTCAAAAAGAGATTCCATAATATTTTGACGTTTAAAGTAGCTGTTTGACAACACAAAATTACAATGACTGGTCGGTTATGGTAATAGTAACTTTTTGACGTATGATTTTGTGAAACAACACATTTTTTTGATTTGACGATAGTTAGCGCCATTTTTGACTATTACCGGTCAGTAATGATTAGTTGAAGCAACCCGCCCTTATCGTAGCTTAAAAAATCATTTTCCACCAATGCTTTAGCTTGAGTAGGCATATACTGTTGTACACAACCAGCAGTCATACGCGCTGTAAGTACTTGAGACCTATGTACAATTTGTACTAATGAAAGTAAAACATGATGTATGTACTGGTTGTCATTTGCTTGACATGTAACACTCAAATGACGGCGGCTTGTTATGTACTCACTCATGTACCCAACCTTGTACTAATACACCAAGAGGTAAAACAGAAAGTGAACAAGTAATTAAATTGAAACAATATTTGTCAAACAAACTTAAAACACCAGTTCTGAAATGCGTAGTTGCCAGATTTGTTAGAAATTCAACTATAGTAATGCAGTAGAAAGAATTCTCCATGCAAGTTCACAGGTAGGTAGGTAGATGTTTTGTCATGGATTTTGCGAATTTGGAAGACCATTGTTTGTGTTTGCAATTTCTGAAGTCATGTCACTAAGGATATGTGTCATGTGAAATGGTTTTAGTACAAAGAAATGGTTAAATCTTTAATTCGGTCATGGTTTCTCCTCATGAATTAATTGATATCAAACCAGAAAAACTACTGTATCTTTATAATGCAACAGTTATCATTTTGCAAATCAACAGAATCGTATAATATCGTCTTTTGAGCAATTTTGCTTTCCTTCGCCTTCCAGCTTTAAATCTGGTGTAGTCTTGCAGATAGTAGGTAGGATGGATACAGCTCTCTTCTGTAGACAAGGGCCTGTAGACAAATTCCTTTTCTGTTGGCATTAACGTAAATGGAGTTGACATATTTAAATCACGCGACATCTGGTAAGCAAACGTCAACTGCCTATAATTTTATTTTTCCGTTGGCGTTAACGCTAACAGAAAAGGGATTTTGTCTCTGGCCCTGTTGCGTCACTTAGTGTAATCGTAACTCACAACGAGACTACGGCCTGTTGAGACTGCTATACATTTGTGACAAACCACTCCAAGCTACGGAGAACTCCCGATGTATTTAGAACTTTCTGATGATTTTGTAAATAAATCCATTACTTATAGTTCACAATATTTCCGCAACAGCCATGAAATAAAATAATACTCCATGTTGTGTATATATGTGTGTAATACTCAATGTTTTGTAACAAAAAGAAAGATAGAAAACGGTGCGTCAAGCCGTCAAGAAATAACACCGAAAACTCGATAAAAAAAATCCAAGCCTTTCAAAAAATTTGAACGGACACTCTTCAGTGTTAGTATGAAAAAAACACCGGACAAGAGCGAGTCGGACTCGCCCACCGAGGGTTCCGTTCAAATTCCGTGATTTGGTCACCCATACAATTATGACCGCGCATACCTCGATGATTGATTACGTACTTTAAATACAGACTATATATTTTATGATTTGATTAAAAATGCTTTCAGACTTTTCTCTGTAGGTACTTGTAGTATAAGACGATATTATTTGCCAAATGTCATAATTCTAGGCCAACGGGAAGTACCCTATAAATTTTCATTCCTTTGAGAGTGTCGAAATATACGTTTTTTTGCGGCATAAATGGCCGTATCTTTTTTTCACGTTAACTTAGAAGTTTTATTTTTTCACAGATTTGAGTATAAGGTTTTAATTTCCACTCGAAACCTCCACGCGTTCCTGAGGTAAAGGGTCTTGACAGACAAACGGACAGACAGACAGACGGACAAGAAAGTGATCCTATAAGGATTCCGTTATTTGCTTTACTTTTGAATAACACATAATTGATAGAAATTGAATAGTTACAATTATAATTTGATACTCACAAAGGTCGCGTCGTTCAAATCGTTAAAAGATAAGATGGTAAACTATACTGGTTAAATCTAGAACTGTGGCGACCGGGCCCACTGTTTTGTTTTTTCTTGACTATTTTCATCATAAGAAGTTGAATCATATAAGCAGACTCTTAATTACGCAACGACTAACCGTCACTTTTACTCGAAACTCTCTTCACATATATGTAATATGATTTTTCTGAGAACACCTAGACATCCATTCTCAAAAAATTACATAATATGCCTTACCTGAACATCACGTTGTACAAAACTTAACCAGTATACTAAAATCGCAATACAGAGCTAATATTAAATATGCAAGACGTTTCTAAGATGTCAAAAAGTACAGACGGTCCGAGAACTGTACCTTGGTTAACACCTCAAAGACAACAAACATGGTTGTGACTGATACAGTGATACATATTCAGAAAATTTAACAAACCAATCAAATCTGAATCAAAAGCCAGCAGTAGCAGGCTACAGTAATACCAATCACCCATAGTTTTTCAGTAACATGTCAAATTTTTACCTCTTGTATCTGTACAGACTACACAATAGCTCATGTTGTGATTAAAATACTGCTATGTGTTAATTATCTAGGTGATCGTAGGGCGAAGTGCCCAAGTATGTTGATGCACATACTAATGCCAGCTACGCATGCTAATACAGCGATCGTGTGTATGGTAAATCGTTGCAGATTATCGCAACGATTTACCATACACACGATCGATAAAACTGCGCAGATCCGTTTGCACAATTTAATCGCAACGACAGATCGTTACGTGTGTAGCTGGCATTAGATGTAAGCTAGTATTAGACGTTATGTTAATGTATGCTTGAGCAGTGAGTTTACGACACTTAGTGTAGTTGTGCATCTGTGTCTTAAGATAGACCAAATTGATACAATGTACGATGAACTGATGACGTAGTAACAGCTGATCCACTTCTAATTTGCAGAGCACGATAAATCTTAATGTTTATTGTGATGATAAAGAACAACACATGTTTACCAATACCTACTTGCACAATTAATTAGCGCCTCAGTATAATAGATAGTGATGTGACGCAAACTGTCGATAACTCAGGTCGGGCTTGATAAAGGGTCAACATCTTACCGTAAGACATAACGACAGACGTAAGACATGAATGGCGCTATATAACTCGTACGTAAGTAGATGTAATTTTCTCATGGACCAGAAAGTAAAATCCGATGTTAATCTTTATTAATTTCGGAAAGGCAATGAAGGGACGAAACACGCGTCTCTTCATTGCTTTTCACTAGGCAAAATCCCATGATATTACCTATAAGTAAAAATGTGTAGATAAGTTACTGAGGTATACAAGATTCGAACTTAAAAAACGCTTTTTACAAAAAAGACAACCGCCTTCAAAAAGTGAAAAATAACTTTAGCACAGAACACACATTGACTTTTGTTTCGAAATTCAGTGGCTTTGTACTGTTTGTTGTTTTGTATTGCCACCGACTTCCGAAACTAAAGTCAATGTGTGTTCTGTGCTAAAGTTATTTTCACTTTTTGAAGGCGGTTGTCTATTTTGTAAAAATCTTTTTATTTTCCGCTTTTTAGTACCTCTCTCTCAGTATTTGTTGATTTTTCAAAAAGTGCTGAATCAATTTCGATAAAATTTATATGGGACCACCCCTGAAGCATACCCTATCCATAACAAAAAGAATTTACAAAATCGGTTTACGTTTGCCGGAGAAATCGCGTAACAAATCGCGCACATACTTAATGCAAATTTAAGACTTATACGCTTTCTCATGGATGCGATTGTCAGAACTGGACCAAATTAAAATGGGCCCACACGGGAAGCACTAGCTTTCAAATAAAAAAAGAATCATTAAAATCGGTTCACCCAGTCCCAAGAAATCAGGTAACAAACATAAAAAAAAAAAAAATACAGACGAATTGATAACCTCCTCCTTTTTTGAAGTCGGTTGAAAATGGCATACCAATGCACAACATTAATAACGTAGGTAATTACATTATGTGACACGAGAAATGCCATAAATTTCGTGATTGTTGGGGAACGTCATTTTCATTCGCGCATTCTAACACTCGGGACACAACATACTTTAAATGATCAGACTGAACTCAAGCGAGCTAATTAGCATAGTTCCAACGGGACACTCGCGGTGCGCTTATAACCTATCTAAACCAAGAATGATGCATGAAGTTTCTACTTGTAATCGGCAAGATCGGAAACAGCGAACCATACCATCAACGCTAGGGATCAACACCTCACTTCAAGCTCAATACACCCAAGTACATTCACCAAGGGAGAAAAGTACTGCTGTGCTGACCAAAAGAAATGATTACAAAAAATATTAAAACATGGCGCAGTACGTACTTTAATGATATCACTACATTTAGTTATTTTATACATATGCACAAGCACTCAAAAAATTTCTTTACAACCAATGTTTGGGTTCTGTAAGTACAGTGTACAAATGTTTGCAAGATCAAGACTCTATGCCTTATTTTGGGCCGGTGTGGAAAATTCTCTGCCCGTATTTATCATAGACTCTTCTTCACTCACTCTTCTCTTAAGATCAGGTGAGTTGCGGCCAAATGCAAACCTATCAGACTATAAAGAAAAAAAAACTTGTTATAAAACAAAGTCCCCCACCGCATCTGTCTGTCTGTTCGGGATAAACTCAAAAAATACTGAACCGATTTTCATGCGGTTTTCAACAATAGACGGAGTGATTCATGAGGAAAGTTTAGGTGTATAATTTGTTAAGATTTTGTGTGAATTGGTTGAAATAAGACGATAATATCAGTGCAAGGCCGACAGAGTGATTCATGTGGAAGGTTTAGGTGTATAATTTGTTAAGATTTTGTGTAAATTGGTTGAAATATGACGATAATATCTCTTCAAGGCCGGCGCAGGTCGCCAGTACTGACTAATAACCACCCCCGCATAGGTGTTCCATCTCATATCTACGTGGGGAACGTATGATCTGGAAGAAATCTCAACTGGTGGGTAATTTCGTTGCGGGATCCATGACAGTTGAATCGTTCCTCTGGGACTCGTCGAACTTCATGGCTTCGGCGCTTTTCTGGTCGTCGCCACTGTTGATTCTGCCTTGCAGGAGCAGTGGTTTCGGAATAATGAGATGAGCTCGTGCCATAAAAAAATTCTCCAACTGCTGACCTGGCTCTGCGGGCATTCACAGCGCAGGGGAAGTGACTGACTCCTACCTCTCGTGACGCGACGTGACGTCTAAGGGTGTTACCAGACCAATCGATAGATCGTCGACCGACGGCATCGATCGATAGTAGAATGGATTAGTCGACGTCGATCGATAGTTTTTACCAGACCAATCAATCGATTGTCGATCGAGCTGCTTGATTATTATTACTGATGATTTATAGCTGGGGTTAATCGATCAACGTCGACCGATGCCATCTAACGGCAATCGATCGATTAGTTAAAGGAACGGTATCCGTCGATCAGCGAAAACTACCACAGTAATCGATCAACGTCGATCGATGGCATCGATCGACGATCGATCGATTGGTGTAGTAACACCCTTAGAGCCACCCGCCACCTCGAGTCCTTATGTACGAGGCGAGGGGCGACAGATGAAGACTATACTGACTGTAACTGGGATACTTTATCCAGCATGCGTCATTAAAGTGAAATGCGTTAACATATTGTTCATTGACGTTAGTATCTCTATGTCATGACTTTAATTAGCTATCTCTGCACGTGTGACACGCTCTGTGTGGAGTTCATTGCATCGCACGTCACTTGACACAGCAGAGCCGAGGTTAGATGTTGGACCGTCACCTACGTCTTGCCAAGCACTGCTTACGAGTAAGACTACAACAACACATTTTTGAAGGATATTAATGTAATCTTCTATCTTCTAATTAATAAAAAAGAAACGTTGTTCGTTATTCTCGCTAAAACTCGAGAAAGGCTGGACCGATTTGGCTAATTTTGGTCTTGAAATATTTGTTGAAGTCCAGGGAAGGTCTATACGGTAAAAAAAAATTGAAAAATCAATTGACAGGACAACGACAACGTCTGTCGGGTCAATTAGTCATTATATAATTGATAATGATTTTTTGTGAATGGAAGTTGCGGGTACTTAATCTTGAAAGAACCATCATATGTTTAAGTTAGCTAATCTAGTAAAACACAACTGAATTCCAGAATCAGAATCAGAATAATTTATTTGTGTAACATAGGTAATCCAGGTAGGTTCCTGAATATTAATGTCAGGGAAATGTGAAAATACGAAGGAACTAAGGGAGGAAAAAAAGCACTTATGTGCGTTGTCAAGATCCTAAGGTTTAAAGGTCTAAGGTTCTGCACATACACACATGATATAAAATCATACTCCATGTTGTTTCATAACAAATAGATATAAAAAAACCGGTGCGTCACGAACTGACAACGAATTCTTTCGAAAAGCATTTCGAACAGACATTCCTCAGTGCTAGTATGAAAGAAAAAAACTGGCTAAGTGCGAGTCGGATTCGCGTTAAAAGGGTTCCGTACCATTATCTATACAACATTAGACATCGAGAATTAAAACGGCAAAAAAACAAGTTTGTTGTATGGGAGCCCTTCCTAAATGTTTATTTTATTCTGTTGTCAGTGTTTGTTGTTGTTATAATATCACGGTTCTTGAGATACAGCCTGGTGACAGACAGCCAGACAGACAGACGGACACTGGAGTCTTAGTAATAGGATCCCGTTTTTACCCTTTGGGTACGGAACCTTAAAAAACGAAGACAGTATCTATGAAGTAAAATACAGCACATGTGTACCTAAACGTCGCGCGTCGTCAGGGTCCTCAGGTCTAACGGTGTAAAGGTTAAAGTTCTGTACATATATAGGACCTACCTGTGCTTCTGCGGAGCGCCGTCCACAACATAACTAGGTGGTACGTTTTTTTTTTTTTTTTTCTCAATGGCATCTCGCAGTTTAACCTAGAGGTTGTTGACTGCTTAGCCGGACAATCCAGTGGTGCATTAAAAAGTGATGTTTAGGGCCTCCAGCCAGGGCAAAAGGTGGTACTTTGCGCCCTTTCAGTCATTTATTCCGTTGAAATATTTAGCTTATTTTTTTAAATACCTCTGAGTACAAAGTATTCTTCTCTTGAACTCATCTCGTTATGTCAAAAATTATTATGAATAACGGTAATCGTACCTAAAATGTAAACAATTGGTAGTATCCAGCTCGCGATAAGTGGATACTACGACATTAAACTGTAGGTACTGTGATACCTACTAGGTATTCTTGGATCGCTTATCTTTCTTAGTGTTAAGTACATATTTTTGCATCTGTCTGTCTGTATCTTCGTCCGAATTTACAAAAAAAATATTACTTGTTACGCATCATATTGGAATTTTAAATATTTAAAATAGAGATCTCACTTCTGCCTAAACGTTTAAAAAATGCGAGAAACTTAACAACAATGAAAGAAATTGATATATTTTTTTAATCAATTAATAAATTCACTTCAATTTTGGAGAATAAATAACAAAAAAAAATAGCAACTTTTCATTGAAAACCGTACCCATCATCATCAGAAATGTAAGTGAGTAATTAGGCTGACAAGTGGAAATAAAGACTTCCATTAGTCCTTGGTTGACTGGTAGAGAATGCCTAGGGCAGGTTCGCTTTTATACCTTTGTGCATGAAGTATAAATAAATTAGTTCTACTATTTTGTTACACCTAATATCTTAAGACTATTGAGAAAAAAAAAATCCCTTTAGTTCTACCGTAGAACTGTTTCGTAGAACAAGTGGGAACAAATGTTCACTAGTTTTCTCTTAACAAAAAAGTGTTGATCTTTGTAATGCGTTCGATTAGTTAGTTCTCTGCCTCCGTTTACTACTGTGCTTCTACTTGTAATCGGTAATTTGTTCGTAAGCGAAATATTTTTTATGTCAACATACAAGTTTCGACTACATTTCAACTAAAAGTAACTTGTCAAAAAAATGACTATTAATTCAAAAAACCATGTTATCGCGTTGAAAAAGTAGCAGTTAATTACCTGGTTTAGTTAAAATCGGCATAAAGGCGGCGCAGACGCAGCGCCGCACTAAACGCGCGTGGTTTATCGATATGTCAGAGGGCGTCTAGGGTTATCGATAACTACGATAAAATGGCACCGTTGCGCGTCACTAATTATAACTGCTTAACAGCTTATTGTATAACTGTTATACTTTACTCAAAATCTGTTTGTGTACGGTTTTTGATGCGTAGTACGTTAATCTGGTAGTTCTCTCTATTTCCAAAATTGACTCGAAATATGTTGGTATTTTTTGGCTAAAAGTTTTAAACCAATGTCTACTTGTTTTGCTACATATTGCCACCGTCTACGTGTGTTGTCACCTGTTGTATTGGATAAGGAGGGTTATACGTATAAACTATAGGCACTTAATCAGGTCTTTAATGCAGCATTAAGATTTCAACAGGAACAAACAGTAAAATTTTGAAGAACGACTGTTTGAAGCCCAGCCGTAACTTGGGATGTAGGTATAACTTTTTGAATATTTTCTTAGTAATTTTTAATTCAATTTTATTTAAAATTTTAAATTATAGACACTAGGGAAAGTAACAGTTCTTAAACTGGGATTTTTTTTTTTTTTTTTTTTTTTGTTATATGATGTATCCCAATAGGGTAACAACATAAAAAATACAATCTAGCTTAATACTAAAGCTAATGAGTAATTTAATTCTAACTTAATTTGCTAGGAAGAGTAAACCTAAGAATGTGTCCATTAACACTTTTCTTATTGTCTCTATTAAGGGGAAGACACTTTGTTCTTGTGTTCTTTGTGGGTAGCACTCACTTCACTACATTAAACTAACACTTCACTAAACTAACTCAAAAGGTTTTGTCCTTTTTAGTCTTCTCACTATGTCCGTGTTGTCGAGGAGCTGGATAGCCTCGACGTTCACATGATGGTGAAGCCTTCGTTCATGAGCTTCGGCGTTCTTCTTAATTATGTTTGTGACGAGGTCTACCTTGAGGTCCCGATGAAGGTCGTCATTTCTAATGTACCAGGGCGCATTAACGATTCCTCTGAGTACTTTGTTTTGGAATCGTTGAATAATTTTGATATTATTTTGTTTAGTACAGCCCCAAAGCTGAATACCATAAATCCATACAGGCATGAGGACTTGTTTGTACAAAAGTATTTTGTTTTGTACTGACAGCGAGGAGTGTTTTCCAATCAGCCAGTACATTGACTTGTAGCGAAGCTCTAGCTCGTCGCGTTTCTTTTTAACATGAGCTTTCCAGCGAAGCTTTGTGTCTAGTGTCATGCCTAGGTACTTGGCTGTATTTTCGTGCGGTATGACATGGTTGTTTATGTATACCGGATGATAATTTGGCTTTTTATTTGTGAAGTCTATGTGAACGGATTTCGTTTCATTGAGTTTCACTCGCCATTTTTTTGTCCAGTCAAAGATGGTATTGACGGCTGTTTGAACTTTTTCCACTGCTTCTTCTTGAGTGACACCTGTGGCCATTATAGCTGTGTCATCCGCAAATGTTGCAATGGTGTTGTTTTCTAACTCAGGAATATCGCAAGTGTACAATAAGTACAAGACGGGACCTAGGACACTTCCTTGCGGTACTCCAGCTGTTATCGACTTAAGTTCTGAATATGCATCATCTTGTCTTACTCTAAACTTACGCTGTGATAGGTAAGACTCTAAGATATCAGCAAACTGTTTTGGGAGCATGTTTCTTAGTTTTCTAATAAGCCCTTTGTGCCAAACTTTATCGAATGCTTGCGCTACGTCCAGGAAGACTGTTGAGCAAACTTTGTTTTCTTCTAAGGCCTTTTCTATAATGTTGGTAATCCTGTGTACTTGGTCTATTGTCGAATGTTTTTCCCTAAATCCAAATTGGTAGTCAGGGATTAAATTTCTTTCTTCGATGATGGGTTTTAGCCGTTTCAAGAGAAGCTTTTCGAATAATTTTGACATGATCGGCAGCAGAGAGATCGGCCTATATGATGTGGTTTCGTGAGGTGGTTTACCAGGCTTTGGTATCATTATAACTTCGGCAACTTTCCACAGATCAGGCACAGACTTAAGCCTGAACGTAGCATTGATAAGAGTTGTAAGTTTTACGATGGCTTTACGTGGGAGGTTTTTAAGAACTTCTCCAGTAATAAGATCGTAGCCTGGTGCTTTCTTTAGTCTAAGGCGCTTGATTTCGTTGAAAACTTCTCTAGGTGTTACGAATTTTATTTCTTGTTCATCATCATTTGGTGTTTCATCTAACAAGGCGCAGTCTTCATTTTCTTCATTCGGCTTAAAAATGAGTTCCAAATGTTGTGCAAACCTTATAGCTTTTTGCTCGTTGCTTATTGCCCACCGCCCGTTAATATCTTTGATCGGTGGGATATGCATAATTGGCTTCTTAAAACTTTTTGTAGATTTCCATAGGGAGTAATCTGTCGTGCGATCGCTGGTTAATTGATTAAGATAACTGCTTATTGATTCATTTTTGAACTTCTGAATTGCATTCCTTAGTTGTTTTGTAAGGTTGTTTAGAAGCCTTTTATCTTGTGGAAATCTTGTTTGTTGCCATATTCGTCTCTGTCGCCTCTTTTCGGCTATGAGTTTTGTAATTTCTGCTGGGTAGTAGGTTAATCTATTTTTTAACTTGAATGTAGGTGTGTTTTTCCAGGCGCATTGTTGTATTTGATTAATGAATTGACGGATATCTCGATCCAGGTCTTCTGGCTTCTTTAGTGGAACTTTTAAATCTATTATAGAGTCCAAGTCTATTTTAAAGCTTGCCCAATCAGTGTTCTTATTTACTAATGTGGGGTAGTTTTCTTTCAACATTAAAGACTCACTTACAGTAAGTATTATAGGTGAGTGATCTGAGCTCATATCATAACCTTCTTCAATGCGGAGAAGATTTGGTGATAGATTTTTATATATAAAAAAGTCAATGAGATCTGGAATCTTGTTTGGGTCAGTAGGCCAATAAGTAGGCTTACCTGTTGATAAAGCTTTGCATTGTGTTTCTTCAATTGCGCACAGTAGCTCTCTTCCTTTGGTTGTGGTCAGTCTAGATCCCCAAAATGTATTTTTAGCATTAAAATCGCCTCCCAATATAAATCTATTTCCAAGACCGTTTAGAAAGGTCATGTATTGATCTGTTTTTACCGAATACCTAGGTGGACAGTATATGGCTGATATGGAAACAGGGCAATCTTTCGTTTTGACACAGACAGACACTGCTTGGATTTCTTCTTTTTCATATTTGAGTTGTTCATAATGAAATATATTCTCCTTTATAATAACTGCACTACCACCTCTTGATGTGTTATTGGGATGCAATGCATGGTATACTTTATAACCTTTAATTTGTATATGAGATTCTTTAGTGAAATGTGACTCTGATATAAGGCACACATCAATACTTTCCATATTTAGGACAGCCGTAAGTTCATTCTGATGTTTGAGCAGTCCATTGGCATTCCAAGCCATAATTCTTAGCATGTTAGCCATTTATGATGTTTTTTTGTTGTTTGGTAGCTGCTTTAGTGCTACCTTCAAGCTTCTTCAGCCTTTCATCAAAATTAGTTAAAAGATTTATGATTTTATTAATCTTTTCATCCATGTTAGGGCTCACTGGTTTCATATGTGATTGTGGCGGTGGTTGGGCTCCTTTCGTCATTTGTGCATACGATACACTTTTAGTAACTGGCTTGATGACACTAGGTCTTTTGTCTCCGTTTGCACTTGGACGCTGAGAGTTTGTTGGTACTGCTACATTCTTTCTAGTATTTTTATCTTTAATATTTTGAAGCTCTTTAGCTACTATGCATCCTCTATAGTTAGCAGGGTGAGGCTCACCACAGTGAACACATTTTGGCTTTGCTTCTGCTGGTTTATTGCAGTCTCTGGTTAGGTGCTTGCCTGTACACTTCACACACCGGGGTTCTTTAGAACAGTATTTCTGTGTGTGGCCATATGCTTGACACCTTTTGCATTGAGGGATTAGCTTTGATGTTTTTAACGGCTGTATATCTACTTTGCAGCCTAGTATGGATTTAATTCCGTAAATTTTCTTTATGTCTTCATCTTTTTGGAATGAGAGCATAAACATACTGAGGGGCTCTTTGCTCTTCCAGCTCAGTTTGTTGACCGCATCCTCTATTTTGTATCCTTGAGATGTTAGGTCCTCAACTATTCTATTTGGCAGGCAGGAAGAATGAAGGTTTTTTGCCATCACCCTTATCGGCCTGTCTTGTTTATTCTCATACGAGTACCAAAGGCAGTTATTTTGCAACAATAGCTTAGTAATGCATCTGTATGAGTCATCATTATGGGAGTTAATTTTAACTTTTTCTCCATTCGTCATTTTTGTAATAAATGAGTCTTTCGTGAGGTTAGTCGAAAGAAGATCGTAGAACTGTTGGTAGTTCTTAACATTTTCCACTACTATAGGTGGCGGTGTAGGCTGTTTCCTTGTCTTAACATTTTCCTTAGGTTTTTCGCTGGATTCGGGTCCTTGTTGAGGTGGAGGGGACAGTGATGAGTTCAATTTCCTTTTTTTTCTGCTCTTCTGTCGTACCCACTCCGTTTCCTTTGCTAGTTCCTCTTCGTCTGTCTCATACTCGATTGGTATTGGCTTCTCGGTAGTGACATTTTTATTTTCTAGGTCAGCAGTTTTTTGCTCCTGGACTTTTTTCAGCTGCTGCTGAAGTTCTTCTAATTGACTTTTAAGGTCATTTACCAAACATTGCAGTTTTTCTCTTTCTAACTTTTCTTCTGTATAATGTTTATACAAAAGATGTTCCGTTTCGGTTTTTATTTTAATTGACGATGAGCAAGCCATAATTATTAACAGAAAATTACAACTTCACCTTAACACTTTGTTTACACAGATAGTTGCGAAATGCACTCGGTAACTGGGTCATCGCGGCGACCGCGCACGGCTAGAGGTAACGACCGGTATGCTGCTGCGTCAGCGCTATACCCGAACACTAACTAGCGCAAGAGCGTGTGCGACGCGACTGTTCTTAGCGGAAGGCGATCGATCACTCGCTCGCAAACTGGGATGATGCCAATCATAGATTGGAAACATACATTAATAAGCATAATCCTAGCATAAGTTCCACTAGCCGCCTAGTAGTATGCCATAGTACGTTAGTGATGTGAACGCGATCAGTAAAGGATCGACATCAGTGACCGGCGCGGGCGCCGGTATCGGAGGGGTCGTCGATAATCAGCGGTTATCGCGAGGTTATCCGCCGCGCGTTAAACAGCACGAGCCACGCACTTCACTTGTAGCCTCTTAATTATAAATACACACATTTATATTTATGTTCGTGAATACCGTTTATATGTTGTTTTAATCAATGACTGCGAGAAAAATGGCATTAACTCGTAGCCAGGTATCAAAATAAAAATGGTTGTCTTTGTCAAAACAACGTTCGCTGTAAATGTGGAAAGGAATACAAAAATGTAGAGTCACCTCCTTGGTTCGCCTATCTATTAGCATGGTAGCGAATTTGTAGAGCTTGCGATTTTTCCACCAGTGACGTGGAGTCCATACAACTCGACTCCTCCGGGTTTCCTTTCTGACGTCCTCAGGTCAGCCCTCCTAGTACTTCTGTCACACTGTGGGTTGTTTGTCTGTTTGGCCGCTCGCTAGCTTGTCCTTTTTTAGCCAGGTTATTGGTGGTTGTCCACGGCCTTTTTTTCCTTTTTCTATATTCATGACCCTTTTAATCATATAGTCATCATCTCGCATCATCACATGTACCGTGTGTGCGTACCATCGCAAACGGTTCACACTAGGTTTCTTATTCTCAGAGTTTCATTAACATTTCGGTAGCTCTGCTACCGCCAATGACAAACAGTATAATCATTACTACCATCGACTATATTTCTACTTTAGCTTCCCTTTACGAAAATTGGCCCTGACAGCCATGTCACCATAATCCTACTAATATTATAAATGCGAAAGTTTGTGAAGATGTTTGGATGTTTGTTACTCAATCACGCGTAAACCGTTGAACAGATTTGAATGAAAATTGGCACATAGGTAGACCATTTCCTGGATTAACACATAGGATACTTTTTATCCCGGTATTGTATTCCCTTGGGATAATCGTTGTTATGACGCGGGCGAAGCCGCGGGCAGAAGCTAGTCACTTACTAAATGGAACCAAACGATTTAGCTACATATCGATGAACAAAACTATACTCGAGTGATATCGATACATAGAGTAGACCAGTTTGCGAGATTCCTAAAACAAAATAAAAGTGTGTGAAGCTGAATACCGCGAATGTTTATTTTTAATAAAGATTTCAAGTGAAAATTGTAGCTGAAAATATACTGCCAACCTATGTAAACGAAAAATACATTTTATTTGTTCCTTTCCGTTTATTTTTATAGTGTTTGACATCCGTCACTTGATGGCACAATAAACATTATTGATCGTCACAAAAATCATAAACAAAATATTTCGGTGAAACAACATGATGTTTACTATCAATAAATTAAAAGGTTTTAGACACAAACGCTCACCAGCGTTAGTGCGTCTGAAGATATTATTGATATCGACACCGGAAACTCCTGTAGGCCAAAAGTTTATAAAGAGCGTTTTCCTGTATTAACCTTGGCTGAAAGTGTAGGTAACACTACTGTGTTCAAGCTTTGTACCAGCATTGTATTATTAGCAAAACTACTTTAATACTAACAAAATCATGTTCTAATTGGCGCACACTTGAACAGTACATAGTAAATTACGATTGATTCATGTTTTTTTTTCAACATGAAGGTTGCAATCAAAATGAAATATTTCCAAAGTGAAAAAAAAAAATACTTTATCGCAATGTTTCTTCCTGGCTTCTGTCAAAACAGTTATGTAAAGATGAAGGGATAAAAAAAAGAAAAAAGAACTGAAACGGTACAACAAGCATCTTTTAAATCAATCCAGCAAAAAAAACTACAGTAAATATTGTGTACTTGTTCACTAATAGCACAAACAGAGCGTATTTGACCGTGGAGCCACCGCGGCTGTTTGTACGACGCGACGCGACGCGACGGGCGGCGCAGGCGCACCTCAAACAACGCTACCACAAGATGGCGTGGGATTGGGGACATCGGCACCGAGTTTACAGATCATACGGCTCCCGTTAACAATGGTTTGCATTGCCGCGGTCAAGTTTTTGATGGGTGACTGTCTCGTATTTACTTTTCGTGTTTCCGAGTGTATAAGGCCGTTGCCGTCGGCACGTTGGCAATTCATGGTAGTGTCTGGTGTTTTGGGAACCTAGGCTGCCTAGGCAAGTAGCTTAGTTAAAGCTTCTGTAGCTTTTGTAGGTTATTATTATACGGTTGATACTTACTACTGCCGCGGTTAACAACACACATTCATATGAAAAACCGGTTTATAGAAAAACCGCGGATATTCCCGCAGCAGCGTCCACTACCAAAATCGATATTTATCCTACTTCCTATTTTTCTATTTATAATATACCTATTACTTATACTATTGTAACGAGCTACAAAAGGATCTCAAAAGGGGTATTCATTTTACAAAATTTCGAGGCAGCGTCTCTCGTGCGATTGCATTCTATTGCAATCTCTGACCAGTTCCATTATAAACAGATCTACTCCTTCCTCTGTTAACAATTTTTGTAGTTTTGTAGTTCTTTTTTGTTCTCAAGTGTTTAATTCCCTTTTTTGTTTAATTTAGTTTGTTTTTATTAGTTTTTTAATCCTCTCCTCCTCCTTTAGGTGACAAGTTGACTGTAATCTAGTTTTAAACTGATTGTTGTAAGTGTATTAGTGAATAACTCGTTGTCTTAATAAATAAATAAATAACTAAACACGATAGCTTGTAAGGATGGATGGATGTCTGTTTGTTACCTACAAATCTCAATGTAGTACATATTATACTTCTATTATATTGTTCTAACATAACGCAAAGGATAATAAACTACCTTGTGCAAGGGGGACATCTAGATTCAATAGATTGTCATTATTTCCTTGGAAGTTGGGTAGGCCTTTAGTGTGGGACGCTACGTGCGTCGATACCCTTGCGCCATCCTATCTTCCTAGCTCAGCGTGCTGTGCTGGTGCTGCTGCTGCGGCTGCAGAAAACCTCAAACGGCGAAAGTATAGTTACCTTGGTGATAACTTTATTTTCGAGCCGTTTGGGGTTGAAACCCTCGGGTCGTGGGGTCCGAGTGCTCATCTCCTTTTAAAGGAAATTTCCAAAAGGTTAGTTGACACTTCTCGTGATCCAAGAGCTGGGTTTTACTTTGGGCAGAGGTTAAGCATTGCCATCCAACGTGGCAATGCAGTCGGTCTCTTGGGCACATTCCCAGATGACGGCGATGTGGAGGAGTTTTTTGATGCCTTATTATATTAGTTTATTTTTGGTTTAATAGTTATAGGTTTTTCATTTTTTTTTTGTTGTACGTGTAAATAAATACATTACATTGAATTATGATGTTTAAAAGTGTCTTCAAATGGTCTGATTTTAATCTATTAATTTTTCGGTTTCAAGAATTTATTTCTTTCTTACACACACTTTTTTTTTTGTAATTTTTGTAACACAGCTTAACTAAATTAAATATATACAAAGCTTAAAAATAAAAATATTATGTACAACTTATTTTTTTGTTTTGTTTTATCTATACTTATATTATAAAGCTGAAGAGTTTGTTTGTTTGTTTGTTTGGTTGAACGCGTTAATCTCAAGATCTACTGGTTCGAAATGAAAAAATCTTTTTGTGTTAGATAGTCCAATTATCGAGGAAGGCTGTAGGCCCATGCGAAGAAGGGTCGGGTCGCTAGTTAATTTATAAATATATAAAAAAATATTATGTACCATGGCGGAGGGTTCAATTGAAATAAACAATTTGATTTAAACTTCAACTTTTAAAATTTTGATTCCATTTTATGTGTTTCCATTGTAAAATTTAAGACTAACTTATTTTAAAGACTACGCAGACAAAGTCGCGGGTAGAAACTGGTTTAAAAATGAAGTTCTCGTAGTTTAACACGAACTAACGGAAAGTGGCCCACGTAAAAAAAAACATTACAAAAATAATGGACACTTCCCTAAGCTGAGCCCTGTTATACTCCCTGACGTTCTAAAATTCAGAAGCATTATAATTTAGCCCGTAACTCTAAACTAAACAGAAGTCTAAGCTCTCAACCAAACATGGAATAATGTTACAATTTCCTGTCAATTACCATTGTTTGTCCACTTTGATTCGCTCCTGTTGCTTCAGGATGGGGGAAAATGAACCTTAACAAATCAGAAACAAGGATGATAGCTATAGGTTTCTTTGCAGAGGTAATAAAGGAATATGTACTGTCGCCCGATTTGTACATTTGCTGAACGTATTCGGTTACTGTTGGGGACTTAGGGGCAGTTTGTTCATAGATTTGTACTTATGCCATGTTTGCAAAACTCCATCATTTACATAAGTAGTTTATTTATTTTGGATTGTACTAGTGTTTCTTGACTTGTCGCTTTTCCCAGGGAGTACTACTGACAAACAATGATCCTAATAAAATATACTTGCACACTCAGATTTTGAATCAAAAGTCACATAAATCGCGCGAATCACTGAGAGTGAAGCGAAAAAAGGAAATAAAAATTCAAAAGCGAATACCAACAACGCGCTTCGTACTGTAGGAACCTACTGACACGAGTCAGTATACTCAGGACGAAACGCGGCACCGGGTTAAAAAAAAAACAAATAAAAATACAATTACAAAAAGCGAATTTAATCACGAGATTGTACGTATTCGCTTTTGAATTTGTATTTGCTTTGGTGGCTTCACTATCAGTGTTCCGCGCGGTCTATCTACCTTTTGTTTCATAATCTGAGCTTGCACATAACTCATGACAAGGTTATGCCTTTGATAGAGGCTGTCGCCGACGGAACCATGAACAAACTTATCTTATGTTCACAATTAAATCACATTATATGTGCAGGGAAAATAATTACAGAAATAACATTGATCGCAATCAAAATCAACAAAATAAATAATTATTTCAATTAAACTACTTCATCAACACTTAAGATCAAGTGAGTTACGGACAAACGCAAACCAATAAGAATATTAAAAAAAAATATTTACAGACATTTTTGAATTGTCAAAGAGTTGCTTTGAAACACAACTGTCTACGAGTACCATTCGTAAGTCACATTTCTTTAATAAAGTATTTCATTCATGAGATTACTTACATAATCCTCACAGATTTACTTTTAAAAAGTAAACAGTGATGCAATCACTCCTTATCCGCTGGATGATCATTAAGCCATGCGCGGGCGCACCCAGCTACCGGAACCAAACACTGAATATCGATAAACCGTAATCACATCACTATTTAATTTTGAACCATTCCGGTGTAGCTCTATTTGTTCTATTTTGTCGGGTTGTCGTTTATTTTAATATAATAAAGCGACAAACAGACAAAATCATACCTAATCGGAAGTTGATATTTGTAGTCTTATGTAGGTATAAATAAGTACCTACTGCAAATGTCAACTTCCGAACATGGGCCTATCTGAGGAATGTCATCTTAGTCATGTCCATAGTAATGATTTGATAATGACTTAAAGAATTAAACAATATATTAAGCACAAGTTTACAGACTTAGTAAGCACAGAATAAATCAAAAGGATTGGATTGTAAAGCAAAATGTGTGTGCAATGGAGTAGCCCTAGACCCCACACTAGGTACCCTGTGTCGTGGGATCTAGTATTACCTACTTACCGACTCAGTAGTTGATTCAAAGCTGACCTGCTCTGGTTCGAGTTATAAAACTGTAGAATTAATGATATTGGGTTTTAGTAGAAAAAATCTTTTGGCTTATCGTTGAAAATAATGTCCATTGGTGTAATAAGTAGATGGAAACCGTACGTACTATAGTCTTTGGTACATTATTAACTACTCATGGCTTTCTTTGACGGTTAAATGTTGTAAACGATACTTCGGTTCAGTGTCACTTTTCACTGCTGATCATTGCCGGTGGGAAAGATGATAATCGAAATTGATTGTACCTCAAGAAAAAGGGAAGGCAGGAAGTCGTTTGCTGTCTCGTGGCTTCATAGTATTAAAGCTGGTAACATGATGGGAAGCAGAAAAACCACAACAAATTCCCCTAGGTAACGTGTGAATACCATTTTACGTAATATTCCGTAGGAATGCGAATGCATCAGCTTCCAAATTATTGCCATATCATGAGGTTGCCCATTCAATTAAAGGAAAACATCGTAGATATCTCTAATCTACAATGTATTTCTTGTAAAGAGCTATTACCCTCAAAATCTATTCTCCACAATATAATTCCAACCAGCAGCGAATGACTCCAGTCAATCCGTTTCGCCAGGCTGCGTCGTCCGGGCAAGTGACAGTCATTGTTTGCGCACGCATTAGCCGGCCCGCCTCGAGTCAACAGCGTAATGGCGGCAAACAGTACCCCCCCTCCCGGGTCCCCCCGCCTGCCTCCCCAGGCTACTGTCTTGCTTGACAGATGCGCCGGCGCAACGGGATCGCTGCGTGACGTGTTCAGATCAGAATAAATGTTTGGAGATGAGTTTTTGGTATTGGATGGAACAAATTACGAAGGTGGAAAAGGAAGTTGACACTTAATATAGATATCTTTAGACAAGTTTTTCTTGAATTCAGTCTAGTACTCTAACTGTACATCGATCGCATCGTGTGAAAGTTGCTTGTTTAATTCGAAAATTGCTTGGAAACCATTATTTTTTCATTCATATCGTCAGTAAACCCAAGAAAGAACAATACAGGTCCGTCATATAGTAACAATAAAATTGGTAGCCGCTGGTTCACCTGATGCTAGAACGACCAGGCGTCGTCTGATCCACGGTCCTTCCCACCGAGTTTAAACTGAATCAAGCTAGGTACTTAAGTTTAAAGACTTTTCCCAATCAAACCGTTCTAAATTGATTTATGTAAACAGAAACAGTTCCAATAATATCTTCGAACAATCCAATTTAGATCGCAAGATATTTTCATTTTCATATTTCTACTATGCACGGGTAATACGGTTGGTCCGGCGAGAAATTAATAGCTTTGAGATTACATTGCAGCCCGTCGTTTGAAAATAGTTTAAGTAATCTATATTTCCATTATTCGAGTGCGTATCGAAAGAGAACTGTGTTATTTGAACATGTTCCCGCTGTAGTTAGCAGCCAATAGAGGCGTATTTACAATGGCTATGGTGTGACCATGTTGTTTACAATACACCTGCAGATAGAGTTGAAAAGAGCTACTTATAGTGTGCCTTGTTGTTCAACCATCAGATTGATGACCTAATTTCCCTTAATTTGAATGGGGTGACAACAGGGATTTGCCCTACAAATTAGATCAAATTAAAATGGTCTTTACTCAAAAACCCCATCACGTAAAATTGCCATAAATACACCACCCAGCATGAGGTCCAGCTGGCTTGTGCGGATATCCAGAAATAACACAAACAAATGAAAATCACGACACAACACTGCCACAGGGTAACTAATTGTCCCGCCTCACGATGAACACACGGGTTCCGCCCGGAGGAAATGTACCGTGTGCTGCGCCTCTGTGGCGCGTGCCATGTCAATAATTAGTTATAGTGAGTTATGGCTTATGGGAGAATACTTTGACAGTGTTTATAGGGGTTAATAAGGGGCAGATGATGTCTTGCCAACGCCATTACACCTTCGGAATGTCAATGATGTTTGTCTAGCTACGTTCAGCTATTTATAGACTGTTCAAATACATCTTAATGGAGCTCGACTTATAAACACTGCTTCATGTGTAATGTTGGCCATTATTAATATGTTAATTAGCAAGTACGTTTAAATATTTTCAATAGATATCTCGTGAACGTGATTGGGATTTGAATGTATGTCTCTAAAACTCTTAGCGAACACATGAACCGGATAGTTCCGTGAGGTAATGTGATGTTAGCTTCGAACAAGTTTGTAGACCGTTATTGATGTGATTACGTGTCATGATTGTTGAGACTTTGAGAGTGAGTTCTCACTGCAAAATGGGGTAATCAGCCTTGCTAGCAAAATAACATTCTCAATTCGACAAGTACAACCTAAGTCCTAAGCTCTTTTAGTAAGCAGTTTTATCGAAAACCATCACAAAATACACCTTTAACAGACAACTAATTCGGCAACTCTTTCATATTTAATTCTTTATTGATTTACCTACAAAGGATTTTTGTACATAAAACGACGATTACAATCCCATCGTACCATATCCTAAAGCTTCCGAATCTAATACTAAACATTCAACTTAATTAAATTTAAATAAGTATACCATTTTAGCTGCAACCGAATTTTGTAACTCGGCAACTCTGTGCTGTAAGACCACCGCTTCGGTTCACATTTACCGTACTGCCACAAACCACGTCTAATTCAAAACAAAATGTCCAGCAGTTCAAACACTACTCACAGGCTACTGCCATTAACTGGGCTGTCCTCTCGACAGCTAAGGCCTCTTCAAACGATGAGTACGTGAGCCGCGGCCGGCAGTAGCTGGTGTTTGTTTAGCGGGCTCGTTTGTCGGCGGCCTGTCGCCGTGTGTGGTCGCTGGGGACTCTAAACACGCTGCGACACGATGGAAAGTTAAATTACGGAAAACATGATAGATAATATTGGACTTTGTTTTGATTGGATGATCGGTTGGTTGACCGGTTAGTTCGGATTGACAAGTGCCGATGTGATTTCTCAAAAGCTCAGTTTCTCAGTATCATTACTTCATGTTTGGCACTGTTATTACGCGTTACTTGATTCGGTTGTTGAGAGCTAACGAGTATATAGAAAGCATATAAAAAAACAAGGAAAAATGTAAATCTTCTGTCCCGCACAGCGGTCAAGAGCGACACTCAAATGTGAGGATTGAGGATCTATGAAGTGGTTGCGTAAAGATGGCATGATCGTGTGTATAGTATGATTATTGACAGATTTTTTTTTATGAACTAATGCCATTTTCAACCGACTTCAAAAAAAGAAGGAGGTTCTCAATTCGACAAGTTATTTTTTTTGACCTCGCATAGCTTTTTCAGTGTAGCCCGATTTCGATGATTCTTTTTTTTACAAGCTTTTATTTAACTTGCACTGTTCTTATGTAAGTAAGTTGTCGCTTCAAAATTTGCTAACTATTTTTCGACCATTTCTAGATATCCAATTGAGCTGAAATTTTGCAAGCTTTAGTTCTGGTGACAATACAAAGTCCAATACTCAATATTGTAATAAATTCAATGTGGCCGCCGCTCCAAGATGGCAGATAACATATTTTTTCTCAAACCTTTAAAAAAAGTGGTCAACAGAAAGTTGTTAGGTCAGGTTAGTATTACATCTTTAAGACGAAAAATTAAAATGTTTAAAAAAAAAATCTATTTCCATTCAGTTCGTGTTATTTTCATTTTTTTAGGTTAATAGCTTGGTTTTAAAAATGTTTTTTTTTATTTTAATTTTTTTTAATTGTGTATGTTTACCACAAAGTTGGCCCCATATACATTTCAAGAAAATATTCCACCCTTAAGAGTAGAAAATTAAGGGATGAGTAAAATTTTTTGGTGTCACCGTTTCGTAATTGGTTTGTATGATAAGAAGTAGGCACTTAGGCACTAGAAAGCGAAAAAAAGAACTCTTTTTACAAAAAAGACAAGCCGGTGGCAATACAAAACAACAAACAACACCAAAGCCGCCGCCGACTTGCGAATTTAAGGTTATTTTTTAATTTTTGAAGGCGGTTGTCTTTTTTATAAAAAAGTTTTCTTATGTAGGGACTTAGTAGTATAATAATAAATAATAATATATGGGGACATTTTCACACACGGCCATCTGACCCCAAACTAGGGAGACCCTGTACTATGGGTGTCAGACAGCTGATATACATACACAAATACTTTTTTTTTGTAAATACATACATATATAGATAAACAACACTCAGACACAAGGCAAACACAAGTGCTCATCACACAAATGTTTGCCCTGGGCGGGAATCGAACCCGCAACACGCTGCGCAGCAGTCGATCGCTCAGCCACTGCGCCAACCGTGTCGTCAAATGTAGATCCTGTACTACGATTTTAAGACAGGAAAGAGCGTGTAACTCTAGATTCATACACAAAGTCTGGTATTTCTGAAGTAGCAATAGCACGGATTGACGGACACTTACGAGGTTACAAATGTTTGTTACGACACGTGAAATGTTTGTGAGTGGTGATACCACCTGTCATGGCGGACAGTTGTGTGTGACAGACACGTGTCGAAGTGCCAAGTGTTTCACGCTTTGGAAGTTCAGTTACCTAAGAGCTGGGCCTCAAGTCTGCTATTGCAATAGTGTCAGAATGGTCTATAATTGATTTCAAAATTGTTGATTTTGACAAGTTTAGTAATCTACTAATATAATGGCGTCATTATGAAAATCAATGATAGACCATTTTGACACTATTGTAATAGCAGACTTGAGGCCCAGTACAGACACAATTCAATGGAAGCTACAGGCATGCATAGTTCTTGAGCCCAAAAACAGTCAGTTTAGTAAGCTTTTACGATGTCAAACTGCGTATGAATATGTACCAGTAAATGCTCAATAATGATAGAGACCAGCAAGTGTTTCTTCGAAAATATATAAAGTACTAGCTTTTGCCCGAGATCGTCCTCGTGAATGTCGGTTATCGTGGATGCAGACGAAGTCGTGGATTAAAAAGTTGCCTTCCAAGCAGCAAAATGTTGTCTAGTAATGGTTCTGGAACCAACATTTTATTAGGATTATAACGGAATAGTAAGCAATTATAACCACGGAAAAGGGCCCAATTTATAGGCGTATTTTGCCTGATTAAATATCTTTAGTAGACTTGGTGAACACCGCTTTGCCCAATAACGACCTTATAGTTGGACTACGTAAAACTATTTGCGCCCGCAAAGCTAACTATCAGCGCTTAATGGAACCAAACTCGACAATAACAAATCTCTTACAAGCTCATACAAAGTGTTGTGAATTGGTGAATGTTGCTGCTCACATTTGTAAAAATGAATAGTGATAAAGGTAAGTTATTCATCCATTTCTTATTATAAATATTATATAGAATATTAATTATTATGAGTAGAGTGTTAACAATAAGTCAAGATGTCTGCATGGCGCACGTATATTTTCTGTGAAGTATAATAAGTTTTTTATCAAAATTTTTACACGCCCCTTGAAATTAGCGTTTTCATTAAGTTGAATTTTAAAATAATGTTGGTTTCAGTAAGACATACAACGAAAAGTCGCCATCTTGACAAAGTTGGTTTTGCCAAATACATTAACAAACCGCTATAGGCGTACTTTGTTTAAAAATGGTAAATAAGAGAACCATTGCTTGGCCATATTGTCTGTAATTAGAGTTCCGTAAATATTTCTATATTGCTATTAGGTACCCATGTGTTATTTTAATGTTTTTGGTTTAGGTTAGGTCAGCATTGAAAATGTAATATTTCTGGACGTCGATCTCTTTACGACCAAAAGGGATTTTCGAGCTTTTAAAACCTTAAGGTGGTCTTGGAACGAAACTCTTCGTGAAAATTTCTTGTTGTCTCACAAATGTCGTGGTTGTAACTATAAAGTTTCAAAAAGTCTTGCAAGACGGCCACGACACTTCTCCACACGACGACATATATTTTGATTGATGCCACTCTAAATGGAAGACAAAGTATTCAAAACTTTTCATGTTCCTGTATACATGACCGCCGTACTGTTGCCTGTTGGAGTGTGGTGTACTTTTTATCGTGGGCAAGACATCAGGGCCTCAAGTCTGCTATTACAATGGTGTCAGAATGGTCAATCATTGATTTCATACTTGTTGATTTTGACAAGTTTGGTAATCTACTAATATAATGGCGTCATTATGAAAATCAATGATAGACCATTCTGACACTATTGTAATAGCAGACTTGAGGCCCAGGAAGGAATAGATGCACCAGCAAGGTTTTTAGACGATGTTACGATTGATATTGATTATATTGAATAAAATGTTAAAATAACCGCTCTGAAGCTTTTGCCGCCCAAAAAACGTTGAACCCTACCATTGAAATTTGACCCTTAACGCTCAGCGCGGCCGCCCTCATTAAAACTTTGTTTAAAACCGAACCAAGTGGCCTAGCGTAAGCGTGTTTACTGTTCTGTGTTGACAATTAGATAAAGAACAAAATAACGTATTTTGTTTTGACTGAAATTATGTGTAGAATATTTTATACGAGACTAAAGTCAAGGTCGAGCATATTTTTCCGGTTTCAGTCGAATAACGTTGAATTGTGAAAAAAATACGGCTCTAAGTATATAGTTTCCATCATTTTTAAATACTAGAATAGTTATTTGTACTATTTAATAAGAAACAGTAATAATTGGGTAGATAATCTACATAAAAATAATAATCGAATCTACACGCACCACGCGGAACACCACCGCATTCACCAATAAAACTAGACGGACAATCATAGCCGATTTACACAAAAACTACACAACCTAGAACAAAAATATAGCTATGTTTAGAAAGGTCACTTCATTAGCTCTAATAGTAATATAAAAAGTTTCCCATAAGTCTATAAACTGCTTAGATAATGGACAGAAAACACAAAGGAAGATTTTTTATAAAACAAAAGCATAGCGACTTCAAACTAAAATTACGATGACACTATGCTCTCAACTAACCTGTTTCATTCATGTGACGAATAGATCAAATCCTATAGTTTATATTTATGGTATAAAACTACCACAGTTAATTACATTTTTAATAAAATAACAACAAATACTTACAACGACTTTCTGTCTAAAAACACACGCAACGACACGCAACGACCTTGAATGAACCCCAAGTCTCGCAAGATGGCGGCTGTAGAAGCTAGGGTTGCATCTGACCAAGTAATTTGTTTTAAATATCGGGTTCGAATAAAACTTCAAATAAAAAATGTAAAATAAATATTTTAATAAAATAACGTATATAATACATAATAAACATAAAAAAATTAAAAAAAAAAAAAAAAAATATTAATATTTAAAATATGTAATTTATCCCGTTATTTTTTTTTAAATCTTATTAATTATTATTTTTTTTTACAAAGGGTTAGAAATAATTACCTTTATTTCCTAAATCACATTATTTTTATTTTTTAATATTCGTAAATACGTAAAAAAAATATTTGTAAATAAGTCATTATTTAATAAGATTAAAAAAATATGTATATTATGAAAAAAAGTAAAGTAAAAAAAAATAAAACAATAATAAAAAAATTATAATACATATATGTATATATTTTAAATAATCCCAAATTAATTTTTTTTCCTTATCCATACTAATATTATAAATGCGAAAGTAACTATGTCTGTCTGTTACGTTTTCACGACGCAACGGCTAAACCGATTTTGATGAAATTTGGTATGTTTTTTTTTTAATAATATAAATAAAAAAATCACAACCAAGACATAAACCAACACTACAAATATACGCATATTGTGCATCACAATCAAACGAATACCAAACGTGAAAAAAAGCCGCAACCCTGAAAGTGAACCGTGTCTAGCTGGAAACTAGCGAGACCAAAACAAAAAAAAACAAAAAAAATCGTTACAAAGTACTCACTTGGCGCCAAAATTCATGTAATCCAGCACATCTTCAAGATATTATGGAACTTTTTACGTTTTGTGGTTAGAATTATGTCTAAACTTTATCATGTCACACATAGTTTCCCGCGATTTCATGTAATTAAGTTAAATTACCACTTTGTAATACGTAAAAACACAACGACAACAAACACGCGTTCGACTATTTCGATTTTAGCACATTTCACTTATAGTATCAGTAAATAAAACGTTGATTTATCACAGAACAGGTTTTCTAGATTAATTTAGAACCATCACATTAGTAAAAACCAATAAATTACAATACTTTAAGGCATTTTGCTTTCGAGCACAAATCAACACGACCACAGCAAATTACAAAATAATACAAAATGGCTTCGTCAAACTTTGGATGTCGATTGAAAATAAAAATTGATTCCGTGATGTTGCAAACTTGCGTCTAAACGATAGATAATCTAATTCTCAATAGTTTTAACACGTTTGGTAGGACTCTAATACCCTTAGAATAGAGTTTAGAGCCGATTAACAGAAAAAAAAAAATTGCACGCGCGTTTCCAAAAGCATGGCCGAGTTTTGCAAATCGATCAATTGCGTTTCGCTAAACATGACAGAGGATAAAGTGTTTTATTTCTGATTATCCTACTAAACAATCTAAAATTAATGTAGATAGGTAACCATTTTCAGGAAGATCATTGTGCATTTTTGTAAGCGTTTTATATATTTAAAGGGATATGGATGTACGAAAATTCGTTCTATTTAAATTAATTCTTGTTTGATAAAAAAAAATCCCACCGTTTTGAGGAATGCAACTCTTCTCATGGGGTAGTTAGTATTCATGGTATTTAACAATCGGAAGTGGGAACTCGTTTCGTTAGTGGTCACTAGTGGGTCACAGGTCCGAACAAAATGCCCGTTTATCTTTTCACAGTAGGTAACTATTTTGTACGGAACCATTCTCCTATTTCTAAAATTCGTTCTTCGCCAGATACAAAGATAGAACCCGACGATTTATCTGAACTTTTCGTTTGTAATAACCAATTCTTTTTAGCCGTTTCCATTTATATAGATCCATTTTTTAAAGAAAAGTAAATAGAACACCACGTCGGCAACGAATACGACACAACAAAATCAAAATGTCCGTACCAAGACTATAACAACATTTGCAAGACCAATGTATTCTTGTACAGGACACCACGGATATTGTTTTGGATACTAAGTAAATTATATTAAACCTTTATAATCCTGTTAAGATTATAATAATATTGGTTTAAACCACTATAAAACCGCTCCGTTTTACTTATAATTGTTCTAAAAAGTGAATTTATAAACCCTTATAAAATCAAGTAATAACTACAAATAGTTTCTAGTATATTTAGTTCTGTTTATCACTTTTATTGGCGTACTTTACTTATAGTAGTTCTATAATGCTTCTTGTTAGCAGTTATAAGTATAGCTTACCAGTTTATGTCCTTCCCCAGGGTTCAAGCTATATTCATGCCAAATTTCATTTAAATCGGTTTAGCCATTTCATCGTGAAAACGTAACAGACGAGAGTTACTTTCGCATTTATAATATTAGTATGGATTAAGTTCATACGCCAACCAAACAAAATACATTTTTATTCAATTTACATACCTAGCAATATATGGTTAACTATGTCAAGGATCCCCATAACCATGTCATGTAAACATATTATTATACATCACAAACACAATATTACATGCTATGAATATCAAATCAAGCAATAATGAAATGAAATCGCAACGAAGTTTGTTTACCTCTGGGCGGACACCGCAAAAGACGCGGTCTGATTGGTCAGTTCGACCTGCTCAGGTCCGATCACAGTTTAGCAACATTTGGTTATTTGTCAGTCTTCAATGCCAGAAGTTTGAAAGTTTATTGACGTTTGCTTATTGACAAACCTTATTACCTTAGGGTATTTCAAATTGCAATCACGCTCAAAATTCGACAATAATATTTTAAGATGCGAACGTGACCGCAAATATTTAGGATTTAATAATAGGTGTCGCATTTAAGTCAAGTCAAAGTCAAAGTCAAATCATTTATTTCAATTAGACCATTAAAAAGGCACTTTTGAACGTCATAATAAAAAAATATAAAGTTGATTCTAGTTGCCAATTCCAAAAGGTAGCTTCGTATGGAGAAGAATGGGCAAGAAACTCCATACTCACTCTTTTAAAAAAAAATGTGTACAATATTTTGCATTTACAGTTTACAGTTATATAACTATACGTGAATACGATGGACCTTGCATAAAAACACTATATTGAAGTATATACAAAGTATTACAACATAAAGAATGACAGCTAAGTTGTATACATAGATACATAGTGTTCACATATTATTATTTACAATTATTGTAAAAGTAGACAACCACTCCATACATTTCAACAAACTATGAACCTCTGAACCAGTGTGTGACCCAAAGCAAGAATTAAATATAATGTATATACTAAGTATAAATTAAGTAGTTTTAATTAGCAATCCGTTTGATTTTGTCTAGACTGTAGATTGTCCTATAGAGCCCGGACCAGCATGTTTCCAAGCATTCATATCATGGATATAATCCTCTAAACTGTAATATGCTTGTTTACAGAGTGTACTTTTAATATATGTTTTAAATTTTCTTTTATTTAGTTGCAATATATCACTAGGAATTTTGTTATAACACTTAACACAGAACCCCATAAAAGATTTATGAACTTTAGACAATCTAAAATATGGTTGAGCTATTTTGTCTTTGTTTCTAGTATTAATATTATGTCTATCACTAACCTTATTAAATAAATGTAGGTTTTTTCTTACGTACATAATATTTTCATAGATAAATTGGCAAGGCACTGTCATTATATTAATATTTTTAAATAGTTCCCTAAGAGAATCGCGGCGACGTAGATTATAAATGGCTCTAACAGCTCTTTTTTGTAAGATAAAAATGGATTCAATGTCGGCAGCCCGACCCCACAGTAAAATACCATACGACATAATGCTGTGAAAGTAGCTAAAGTAGACCATACGCGCAGTTTCTACATCTGTCAATACTGTCTTATCTTTCTAACAAAACCTTTAACCTTACGAACCTAAAACTGCTCCCAAAATTAAAACTTACTAAGCGAGTTAGGTCTACTATTTAATTTAAGCTTCCTGTCCTGTTTATTACCCAAGAAATTCGTTTCGAACACTTTTCTGGAATAGGTATTGGTTGGTAAAAGAAACGAAAAAATGGAGGTGTGAAAATATTTTCAAATAAACGAACATTACTGATTTTTACATGAGATTGATTGCGCGTTGAGATATGAGTGTTACTAATTACTTTACAGAACTAAAACTGAACAATTACAACGTTGCCCACAAACGTATACAAAACACGGAAAACGGTTTATAGCGCGCGTAAATAAATCAAACGCGTCTGTAATTACGCGAAATACGCGATATGCGCGTCGTTACAGTACATCTGTATTAGAAAGTTGATTAGTATGCGCGTGCGCACAGAGCGCTGGCCGCTGATTGGCCGCGCGCTCGTCGTAAAAGTGTTCGTAACACAGGCGCGTTCCATCACCACATCGATCGATAACGTTAACAAGGACGGCGATACTGCACCGCACGCAGTTTTGGTTTTATTTAAATTATACTTTTATGTTTGTGGTGATATGACCCCACAACTTGCAACCCAGTTGCACATTTAATGCTCAATCCATACTTTAATATAATGCTCAATCCATACTTTAATATTATAAATGCGAAAGTAACTCTGTCTGTTACGCTTTCATGATGAAACGGCTGAACCGATTTTGATGAAATTTGACATGAAGATAGCTTGAACCCCGGGGAAGGACATAGGCTACTTTTTATCCGAGACTTCGGCAGCATTCGCTATAACCGACATTCATGCGGCCGAATCGCGAATGCATTCAAAGTTTAACTTTTAAGGATGTATATGAAAGTAATGATGCCAATACAGCTTACAAAAGATTTTATGAAACGTTTTCTCTATTCTACAAACTTTGTTTCCCTAATAAAATAATAACTATTCGTACTAATAAAAACGTAAAATGGGTATCGCGCGGCATAAAAAGCTGTAGTACGAAACAAAGAAAATTATTGTGGACATATAGACTAAATCCTATACTAAAAAATAAAACTGACTTTAAAAAATACTCCTTAAAATATAAGAAAATTATAAGACTAACACAAAAAGCCCAAAATAATTATTTTATAAAAACTTCGCAGAATAAGTCTAAAGCTACGTGGCAAATAGTCAATAGACCTAAAAATAACTCTCCTAAAGAACAAATAATGACCATTAATAAATGTGACCTGACCTTTTCAAAACCTATTGACATTGCAAATGAATTTAATAATTATTTTATAGATGAAATTGAGAATAATGTTAAAACCGATATGGAATTTGACAATAAATTTGACAATTTGACAACGCAATCAATGTTTATGCAGCCTGTTTTAACACCCGACATTGTTGCGGCTATAAGATCACTTAAAAATACATGTACTGTAGGATTTGACGGTGTGTCAACAAAGGTGATAAAGTTTGTAAATGAACTTATAGCTCCCGTATTAGCGCATATTATGAACCTTGCCATTGTTGACGGAGTTTATCCTGAGGACTTAAAGAAAGTTATTATCAAACCACTTCATAAAAAAGATAATAAAACTGATATGAAGAACTATAGGCCAATAGCTAAAATCTCAGTTTTCTCAAAAAATTTCGAAAAACTTATTTATGAGTCCCTGTATTGCTATCTTAATAAATTTAATTTATTATGCAAGGAACAATATGGCTTTAGAAAGAATACCACGATAAACATGGCTATCTTTGACTTTTTACAAAACATTTTGTTAGCAGTAGACCAAAAATCTCCTATTTGTGCTATTTACACAGATATGACCAAAGCCTTCGATTACGTAAAGCACGACGTCTTATTAGACAAACTACGTAGCTATGGTATCAGAGGTAACATCCTAAAACTAATCGAATCCTATCTCTCCAACAGAACGCAATGTACAGAGATTACAAGAGTCTGTGATAAAACCAAATTTGAAAAGAGTTTTCTAGATTAGCAAGGTTTGGTGTCCCACAGGGAAGCGTCCTTGGGCCACCTTTTTTCTTAGTCTATATTAATGATCTACCAAAGGCGATTCAACATCAAATGGTGATGTTTGCAGACGACAGTACTGCTATAGTAAAATGTATTAACCGCGATATTTATCAAGATGACATAAATAATACACTATCGGACATAATTAATTGGCTTAATAAAAATAATTTAGTAATTAACTTAAATAAAACCAAAATAATGCACTTCCACCAAAGAACTGAAGTACCAAAAGTAAATATTAGGTATAGTAACTGTGACATTGAAGAAGTTAAAGTAGCAAAATTCTTAGGTTTATCCCTTGATAACCAACTTAACTGGAAAGCCCACATAGATGACCTAAGTAAAAAAATTAATAAATCGGCATACGCACTTTTCCAAATTGCCAGAAAAATAAACATGGATGCGCTACTAGTTGCATACCACGGCTTAGTGGCCTCTAATTTGCGATATGGAATTATTTTTTGGGGCAATTCTACTGATAAAGATATCGTTTTTAAGGCACAAAAAAGATGCATAAGATCAATGTGTGGTCTGAAAATTGATGATAGCTGTGTACCATCCTTTAAATCGCTGAAAATACTTACCTTACCTTCAATATATATTTTTGAAATTAGTGTTTTCGTCAAAACAAACATGAGGTTGTTCGAAAAAGTGTCAACGTTACGAGATGTTGCGATACGTAGCCAATACGCAAACTCTCTAAGCAATCAGCGCTGTAAGACTGCCTTAGTGAGAAAGAGTGTCTTAGGCATGGCACCTCGCATATATAATAAATTACCAGATGGCATAAAAAATTGAATGTTACCCAATTTAAAAAAAAATTAAAACTGATGTTAATTGATAAATGTTATTATTCGACTGATCAATTCCTGAATGATAAATTAATGTAGACTTATTTATTTACTTGACTGGAGAAACAATGTTTAATTGAATACTGTGACTAATTGAATTTATGGTTATTTATTGAATTATTGCATTGACTGTAGAAATTACTCCATACTGTGACATTTATTAGTTTGCTTTCATTTAGTACTTTTGACATACCTACCTACTATTTTATTAATTTTGACATACCTGCCTACCAAATAATTTGTGTTATCCTCTCGCATGATTTATATTTTTATTGCTTATTTTGCATGTAACCATATTTGTACGCCTCTTGGCATAACATAGCGACCCTATGAACTTTAATTTAAGAACTGTATTTCCTACCTATGTTACACAAATAAAAAATGATTTAATTTGATTTGAAGTCGCGGGCAAACGCTAGTACTCAATATATTTATTGCATCCACAGGTGAACAAAGATGAACATTGTAGGTTTCGGGCACAGCAAAAATAAAAGCAGGAGAGAGGAAGAGGGCATTTGTTTGACATAGAGCGGATTTGGTTTTTTGACTCTCTCTCTCTAGTCGTTCCCTCATGACTGAGGATCGTGGTCATCAACAAGTGGCTTTCCATCGGCTTCTGTCCATCGCGGCCCTGACGACGGAGCTAAACCTCGGGGACCAGTAGTGCTATTCTGTTACAATCTCCCTCGGTGAACACCTAGGTGAAGTGAGCTGTCATCCGTCCCGATACAAGGAATTGACAAAGCAGACGCACGGATGATAGCTCACTTCACCTAGGTGTTCACCGAGGGAGATTGTAACAGAATAGATATACTGGACTCTTTTATTTGGTCGGTCCATCTGGTAGGAGATCGGCCTCGGGCTCGCTTGCCATTTGTGTTCCCTACTGCGATCAATTTCTCCAGGCTCTCGTTACCCCTTCGCATTGTGTGGCCAAAATACGAAAGAATTAGTTGGTGGCATATCGTGGATAGACAAGGTTTTTATCTTGAGCTGTGAGAGGATCGACACATTTGTTCGCTTGGCTGTCCTAGGTATCCTCAACATACGCCTCCAGCACCACATCTCCAAGGCATCATTTAGACTTCTAACCAAGGACCATACATCACATGTTTACATCAACATGGCTTCATCTCGCTGTCCACAAGATTCGATCCATTCAGTCCCTTTGCTGTCCTCCCCCAGTGACGCTTTAGCTGAGGTCCGTGCCCCACAGGGGGTGCACTTACGGTGGTCCTGGTTGGAGCCCTTCAATTTACTTTTGGGGCACCACAGCAAAGTCCGGTTAAGCAACCGACCACCTCGACAGTCGTCCTGCGAGATGCCATTCCGAAAAACAAAAACAAAAACTAGCTGCCCGCACTGAAAAACCGTCATCGACAAAAGTTGTAGATATGTTACGGTTGAAGATTAATTAGGTACCATATAACTAGATAGGTACTGAACTGCAAATTGCAAAAAACGTAAGAATATTTCAATTTCGCGGGCTACCCTGGCGCTTTCACTGACTGAAATATGATGTCAGAGAAAGGTACCTATTATTTTTAAATATTTCTTTTCTTTTTAATTTGCTTTTTAATTTTAAGCCAAGGGTGTGCGCTATATATTATATTATATATATTTATATATTTTATTTAATTTTAGCAGGCTAATCTTAAGTTTATTTCCACACTCGTTTTAAACCGTAACAGATACATTATTAAAATTACTGAATCTATATTATTATGTCGATAGGCCCACTGCCCAAAAACTCCATGTTTTGTGGTGGCATTTCAATTGAAACACACAAGATCATGGGTATGGGTACCCATGGTCTTTACGAAAATATATTCTTGTCATTGTAAACCGAATAACAAATAGGGAGTAACAAAGTACCTTTGCTACGGTTATCATAGATTATGGTTCACAGAAAATGACGAAAGCCTTTTTATTTCGTAGCCAAGTGCTACGCTGCTACGGTTTCGTAGAACTAGTACCTAAATACACTTCTTGTCTGATCGTAAAATAGAGATAGCCTAGCCGAGAGAAATGTAGTGTGAAGTAATGGTGCTAATGGTCTGACGGCTTTCAACTGTTCCAACATAAAGTACTAAGATATATAAAAACTAAGTAATGTAGAATTTCTACGTAACCGTAAACGAGTAACTATTAAAACAAATTCAAGTCATCCTCAATTCTCCACAGTTAAAAGTGGAATATTTTCATGAAATGTACATGAGGACCATCCCTGAGGTACCCCCTATCCATTAAAGAATTTTCAAAATCGATCGACGATTGCTGAAGAAATCGCGTAACTAACATCTATACTAATATTATAAAGCTGAAGAGTTTGTTTGTTTGTATGGTTGAACACGCTAATCTCAGGATCGACTGGTTCGAATTGAAAAAATCTTTTTGTGTTTGATACTTAGTCCATTTATCGAGGAAGGCTATAGGCTCATGCGAAGCCGGGTCGGGTTGCTAGTACAAAATAAAACCGGACAAGTGCGAGTCCACCTGCCAAGCGTGGCGATTATGGCAAAACCCCCCCCTCGGGGAGGCCTATGTCCAGCAGTAGACGTCTTTAGGCTGAAATAATGAATGATGAAGTGTGAGTAGGACTCGCTCACCGAGGGCTCCGTACAAAGTAGGTACCAACATTTCCATACTTCATACTAATACTATAAATGAGAAAGTAACTTTGTCTGTTACGCTTCCATGATGAAACGGCTGAACCGATTTTGATTAAATTTGGTATGAAAATAGCTTGAACCCTGGGAAAGCACATAGGGTACTTTTTAATTCGGGACCTAGTCTGCATCCGTGATAACTGACATTCACACGAACCAAATCGCGGTCAAAAGCTCGTTATAAATAAAGAACATATTTTTTTGTGTTTTAATTACAAATGTATAGATTTCGAACTTTTTCCTATATTTATAGTATATAAGACGAAATTACTTGCCAAATTTCATAGTTCTAGGTCAACGGAAAGTACCCTATAAATTTTGATTACCTTGAGAGTGTCGAAATGTAGTACATTTCTTGCGACATAAACGGCCGTATCTTTTTTCACGTTAACTTAGAAGTTTGATTTTTTCACAGCTTCAAGGGACCGTCGACCTAAGTATATGGTTTAATTTCAACTCGATACCTCTACGCATTTCCGAGATAAAGGGTCTTGACAGACAGACAGACAGACGGACAAAAAAGTGATCCTAAAAGGGTTTCGTTTTTTCCTTTTGAGGTGCGGAACCCTAAAAAGAACATACAGTCAAAGTGAGAACCTCCTCCTTTTATGAAGTCGGTTAAGAACAGAAACTACACTCGAGAAACATCACTCTCCTGAGACAGTCGGTGAAAAAGAATTCTACGTGAAAACGACCTATCTACTAAACATATTTTTTAAAATACCATACCATATAATAACGATTGGTCTTAGACGACTTTTTTAGTAACCTGAGTAGTTCTTAGTCTTAAAGTAAATGTATGTAAGTAGCTTTTGCCCGCGACATACTAAAATATGGCATAGGAATAACACTAGAGATATTGTATCTTCCCATAAGCGAAATAATTTACACAATCGGGCCAGTCAACATTGCCTACATTCTAAAAAGTTAAATTATTGCTGCTGAGAAAGGTATTTGCTGTCTATGGTATTACTAAAAGCAAGTCTGCTATCTATATGGCAAAAAAAAAATTCTCAGCGGCAATAATTTAACTTTTTAGAATGTAAGCAATGTTGAGTATGTTGGCAATGTTACAGCATTTTACGGTAGTTTAAAAGATTTGCTCAAACCAACACAATCTCAACTTTAATTTATATTATGTAATGATGATAGTTATAGTAAAGTGATTTCTATGTGATCGATGGGTTGATTAAACAATACGAACTCAAGAGTTGCAGTGAGTGTCAGTTCCCCATGACCCACTGATCTAGATATCCCTCATCAGCTTCTTCCAACTTCCTTCTCATCACATTACAGCCGCTGACAAATTCGAATAGCTTCTCAAACGTTCACACCATCAAACACATTTACATCTAATATTACACAAATATTTCTTTTTTATATCAAAGCTTACCCGAAACAGTATCATAAAAAACTTTCAGCGGTTTGACACTCAAAGGAGCGGCTATTAATTAATCGCTATACTGAAGACAACACAACAACACACGGACACGACATGTATTTTTATATTTTACATTTAACACAAAGGGCAAAACGTCCCCATCGCAATTTTAACGAACCATTGCTACCTTTGTTCTCGTGCATAGTTCGGCGTTTCAAAAGGAGAGAGCGATGTATTTCGAGCGATATTAAAGTTGTGGAGTTTCGCTCGAATTAATGAATGCTTTATATTCGTCTGTACACTAGTAACTGTCAGCGAAGTAACGTCAAAGGCGCGTCGTAAATTAGCCGCCGAAAGAAAGATGTTTCCCGCCTTATGCTACTGGTATCTCTTTCCTGCGCGTTGCAACCCGCATGCTGTTGTCTCTTTTCAGAACCAATTAGTAATGTTTCAAAGAAACCGTTCGATTTAATATTTGTAGTGTTGTGTTTAATTGATGTTTGAGTTATCGTTATCGGGAAGAGAAAATTGCTATCGTTGTATTATTTTTAATTATTTTGCGTACCTAGTGCAATTGTAAAGTTATTGGATTTATTAGTCCAGCAGTAGGTAGTCATGCTATCGCAAAATTGTTACCATTTTACCTATTCGTGATTGGAAATAGAAATTGATGTATGTTGGAACAATGATCTGGGCGAGACACAATGGATATTGACATTTCATTGTGTCTGTGATTGCGATATAATATAATGTAATACAAGTTGTGAACTTGAAATTCACAATACTACCAATCTTTTTTGTTTCCGTCTGAATCCAAAGGATTTGTGAATCTGAGGAAGTCAAAGCAGTCGACATACTGGCTGTTTTTCTAATTCATCATCTAGATAGCCTTTTCCCAAATGTTGTGACTTCCAGTCTAACCGGATGAAGCTGAATACCAGTGTTTTACATGGAGCGATCTGACCTATCTGACCTCCACAACCCAGTAACTGGGTAACACGATACTCCTTGGTAAGACTGGTTGTCAGACTTTCTGGCTTCTGACTACCCATAACGACTGCCAAAGATGTACGAATGACAATCGGGATCAACAGTTTTACGTGCTTTCCGGCACGGAGGAGTCTCGGTATAAAATGGATGGTCACCCATCCACTGACCGACCGCGGCAAGCGCAGCATAACCTTACCTAACCCAAAATTGATCGAGTTCATCATTGTGCCAAAATAGTATCACATCGTAAGATTTATGAAACGGATTGCTAATGTTAAACTATCTATATAATTGTGTCACATCACTAAGCCGTCACGACTCTGATGTGTTGATGATCCCTCTCCACCCGCTGTCGTAAACATCGCGCCATTCTCCAAGGTATTAGTTAGAATGCGACAATCTGGTGCCATGTCACTTACACTGCCGCTTACATGCATATCGATGCATTAGACACACGCACTTAACTACCTATGTTAGCGCTGTTCTGGCAGCTAATGTAATGGACGTTTAGGAACTGTTAAATGTTGCTGTAGTTTTTGGGCTATATATTGACCTTTCATAAGGGTCGGCTTCCAGTCTACCTAAAAGCTTTATTAACATCAAAAGCTGTGAATGTAGTTTTTCTTAACTTTGTCTAACTACATATAGCGTAAGAAAGCTTCTCTTAATTTTATTTTGTTCAGAAACAGTTTTGACCTAGCTGACTTTCCGATTCATTATGGTGTTCTTAGAATGAAACCGAGACCGCACCTAACAGCACTTGACCAAGGCCATAGGTCTTGATCTTAAAATATTGCAGAAAAAGAACACAAACGTGCAAAAAGTGTTGATTGTTGTATGTGACATTGTCGTGCCCTTTGATGTGGCGTCAGCGCTCGACTGTGACGGACGTTCGCGGAACCAACAAAAACTGCGCACACGTGCGCTTGCGCAGCCGATGGGCCGCGCGATCAGTTTGGGTAGCATGCTGATTGTATGATGCCCGTTTTCACCAACAGCCCCTAAGATTATGGGATCCCCTAAACATGGTTAGGGGGCCGATAGGGGATGGTTTCCGTTTCATCAACTGTTAGGGGTCACATAAACGTTAAAAGGTCCCCTAAATTTAGGTGACCGAAATTTGGGCCCATAAACCGGCACATACGTAAGTGATCTTTCAAGAGACGAAGATGGATAGTGATTTAAATGTTTTTTTTGATAATTTAGAAACTGTTTCTACTATATTCGACGTAAATAACAGCCGTAGACCAAAAATGTATCGGATGCGACGAATAAATTACTTCGAAAGTTTTGATGAAACTGACTTTTTTCGGAGATATAGGTTATGTAAATCTTCAGTGTTGTATTTATTGGAAAATATTGAACACGCCTTAGAATTTCCTGATAATAGGTGAGTACTTATCACAAGTTTTTATATGTACCTGGCTAGCCCATAAATTAAACAAATAGGTAGGTATAGGACCTATAGTTACTTAAACTATAGGTACCTACCTACACGCATCACGCATGGTATTTTTTTTCATTACCTAATTAGTTGACGATACCTAACAATGTTTCTAGTACCTACAGTTGTGAGGTAGGTTATACCTATTATGAATGGCCTTATTTTTTTTGCATATAAAATTATTTTCTTTCAGAAATAATTCAATATCTCCAATTAAACAGCTATTAATAGCATTGAGGTTTTATCTTTCTCATCCATAGTGAAATTTTGGCTACGCTTCCTCTTTTCTGCCATTTTACTACCCCGCAAAATTTATAATAAAAAAACTTAATAAAATAACACGCAACGCACAATCACAACATAAATAATCAAATCAAATCACGAGCAACAACGAAAGAACTGTCATGTCAAATACAAATATGACCACAGATAATACGCGAGGTTTCCTAATGCATGCACAGAGTAAATACGCAAAAAAATATTAAATTAATTAAAATTACAAATGAAATAATATTTATTAATGCTATTTAAACATGATTTGTTATTAGCTGTATCCATTTATGTACATACTTTAGTGAAATGTATAAAAAACTACCTTGTTTAAAAGTATCGATAATTTAAAAGACGAATCAGTCACTATTATCAAAAACAGACGTCACATAGTTATGTGTCCCCTAGCTATGTGATAGAAATGATGGTGAAACGAATTTTAATTTAGGGGCTAGTTTGGGAGAGCTTTTAAGTAAAGGATCCCATACTTAGGTGGTAGTATAGGGGATGTTGGTGAAAACGGGCATGACTCTGGCAGAGAGTAAAACTGGAGGACGTTAGGTGTGGACGTATTTAGTAGACTGTATTTGGAAAAGTAGAAAATATTAGATTGGATGAAATTGGCAGCAAGCAGGCTCTAATATTATTCTGTTGTTTTAATAAAACCTAAGAATCTTAAGTTATCTACCATCACCTAGTTATTTCGTAGGAAAACTCTGTTTCCAACGCAAAAAAACTATGGGGGATTCGGTGAGGTTCACCAGAAGTCCCAGGACTCCCGCCACGTGTATTAAAGATAAATCATTTCTAAGATGTGCAAATCTAGCCAAGCGCCACTAAAAGACGTAGGCAGGTAACAAACTAGACATGATAATCCGTGTCCATTGTCGGCTGGTGTCGCGGAGACAAGTGTCTCACACACGACGCACACAGCGCTCTGCCCCTCACCTGCGACATGCTGGGACTGTGTCGCATGTTGCGGCGACCAGTCACAGCAGATGCTGCTCAATAGCTAGCGTAATGTTTTGCCGCTGAATGTTTATTGGCTAATTGCATACTAAAGTATTCGCTTTGAACCAATGATATTATATTAAAATATCATTGCTTTGAACTCACTGGATTTATACATATATTGATTGTGCGACTCGGCAAGCAGATTTTTTCTACGATTATGAAATCGAGAAACCGCTCGATTCCGATTTCGTTTAGGGATCCAAGACTGTTGAATCCTTTATCTGGGACTCATCGAGCTTCTATGCCTCTGTCGCCTCTGTTGATTCTGGCTTACAGGAATTTCAGTGGTTTTGGAATAATGTGGAGGGCTTGTCCCAAAAAATAAAAATTGAACGATTGCGCTGACCTCTATATAAATAAGGAACCATTTTTTTAACAACTGAAATCGAGTATGCCAATAAATTGAGACGTATTGGTGCTATCACATTTTGATTAAACTAAGACCGCGTTTAGGCAAGCGTAGTGTGGGACACCCAGCGGCATGATGGACCGACGATTTTAAGAAGGTGGCTGGCAGCGGATGACTGCGGGCTGCCTAAGACCGGGTTGGTTGGTGATATCTGGGGGAGGCCTATGTTCAGCATTGGACGGTAATAGGCTGATATGATGAATATGATGATGATGAATGAGTATCCTATACACACCAAACGTAAAATAATGGGACTGATCATTGTAGAGCACCACGGGATGTATAATGTAGACCGGTAGGTTATCTATGTACGGTCACCAAAAGAGATAAGTATCCATGTCGCCAGAAATAGTTGAAGTTTACTTAAAAACGGATGGGTGTTTATAAATAAAATAAAATACAATTAATAAAGAATAAACAGTGCAATGATTTCATTAAATTTCATTTCAAAGCCTCTATTGGTTTCTAAGTAAACTTCAAGTATTTCCGGCGACATGGATACTTATCTCTTTTGGTGACTGTACATGTACATATTCGCACTATACTGTACCATTGTAACGTAAGTACATATTCCAAAAATATCAAATACCAAACGATGTCACAGCCGCCTTACCCTTGTGCTACAGTCGGCACGTTAGAGTCTGTTATACGACAAGTGTACCGCATGTGTCGAGGCGGAACGCCCCGCCCACCGCTTTGATGTGTCGCCGCCATTGGCTGCTACATTGTCACTATGTGACTAGGGCCACGGTCACGCGACCCGTGTGGGCAACTAATGACCTTATAACTTATTTATATTTAATCTGTAATGTGATTCTAAATGTTAAAGTTGTAAGTCAGGGAATGGATTGAAAGTGTGGGATCTTCTTTTTATTTAAATAGAGCTTTGGCATCTAAAGGTTGTTATAGCGGTCATAATGTTATTGTTGTCTATGTTGACATGCAGGTACAACCACTATGTCGTTTAACTTTGTCGTGGTGTGTGACTGTGTGAGGAGTCGGGGGAATTGTAACAATTAAAAGAGGGAAACCGCAGTAATGTACCTACTTGTATTTAATTGAAAGGTAGATATCGTCACAGCTCAAACGACTGCCCTAATATAATAATGAGCATAACGTTTCTATCTTCAAATTACAGGCTGCAAGTGTAAAAAACGCCAAATGATGCCAATTTATGTGAAATTTTAAAAAGTTATTTATAATTTACTAGCTTTTGTCCGCGACTTCGTCCGCATGAATGTCGGTTATCGCGGATGCAGACGAAGTCGAGATTTAAAAAGTAGCCTATGTCCTTCCCCAGGGTTCAAGCTATTTTCATACAAAATTTCATCAAAATCGGTTCAGCCGTTTCATCGTGAAAGCGTAACAGACAGAGTTACTTACACTGAGTTTCACATTTATAATGTTAAAGTATGGATAAGTATGGATTAAAGAAAATACTTAAATAAATGAGTATTAGCCGGCTGCTTTAAAGTTTTTGACACCGGTTTCAAGACTGTAACTACCCAAATATAAATAATCTTTTAAAATACATCAGCAGTAAACACTAAGTAGTAGTTATCAGCGCAATGTGTGCATGATGTGTACATAATATGTTCGAATAAATCGCCAAATAATATCACCACACTTGTCTTGCGTAACTTTAAAAAAAGCTACGAGCTTACGGGCTCACCTTCAGTTAAATAACTCACATTTGAACTGCAGAATTGAATTAATTAATCATACACATAGCAAAACGAATGAGTACACAGAATGGGTACTCGCTCTTGTTGCCAACTGCATTTTGCATCATCATAGTGAGCATCTCGCGAAATTTTGACAAAACAAATGACAACTCATATGATTATTTTAAATATTGTTCCTCTAGTTATATTCATGATTTTCTATAATAAACAAAAAATCGCGAAGACGTGGATCCCAGCAAGCATGAAGCACGTGTAAGAAAATGGGCAAGTATATAGGATCCATTGTCATGTACGTTTATTTAAAGATATTATTATAAATTCCCACCCATAACTTAGAACTTACAGTAAAACTTGGTTAAGTGGGACCTGTAGGTATAAGTGAGAAACCTCCATGGAACCGATGGTGTGGTCCCGACACTGCATTACCTCTGTTAGTGGGACAAAACAAACCTCTAACTATATCTGGGATTAGTTCTTTCGATTTGATCAACATAATTACCTCTGTAATTGCGACAGCGAGTGTATTTTACCTCTTTTACTGAAATTATATTTTAAAGAATACTTTTGCTGAATTATTTTCTTTGTATTTTATAAGTCTGACCTCTGTAACTGAGATAACGTCAATTTATTACCTCTCTAATTAGGACTTTTTATTTAATAACTTCACCTCTATAACTGAAATAACCTCTATTCACACCTCTTTTAATGGATCTCTCCGTAAATGAAACAGAATTTATTTATACCTGGATATCTGAGACCCTGGTAAGTGGAATACTTCTGTAAGTAAAATTTGCAGGTCACTTAATATCCCGTTTATCCAGGTTTCACTGTATTTTATTTATATCATAGCTTATGGTTTAGCACTCCACATACGTAATATAAGCAAAAAAGAACTTTGATTAAAACCGAAATTGAACAACTGTACGTCACCATCGTTTACCTTTCAGATAACAATGCGATATCTCTAATTTTATTTTAATTACACGTCCTCTAAAATAAGTGTGTGCAGTCGTATAAATAAACTAGTGAGGTGGTAGTTTGTCAGCGTCGCACCGCAACAAGACAACGAGCGCAGCGCATTAGTCAAGCATTTTGTTCAGTACTCAGCTAATTTGTACCCGACGAGCAAGGAGTGGATGCGTTCCTTTTGTTTGACTGTACTTTGTCACCGATGTGGGCAGGTTGGCTGAATTATGTGCCGTAACGTGGTTCCGTTGGTTTTCTTTGAATTCTTCTCGAACAACTTCAAGAATTCTGATTTAATTCGCAATGGTTGAAGAACTTAGCAAAATTGGGAAAAGTATCGATCAGACTCATGCATGAATTGTTTAAGTATTTATTTATACTTCATGCACAGGGTATAAAGGCGGACTTAATGCTTTAGATCCTTAGGCATTCTCTATCAGTCAATATTGCTGCATACTGCATACTTCTTGCCGACAAGAATCCGTCATCAGAGCTATATTGTAATTTGTGCATCATATCTTCATGATATGATGCACAAATGTGAGAACTTTGTCTAATAATGTTCTCTCTATTTCCATCTATAGTCACTGTCGCTGAACATTCAGCCTTATTGACACATCTCCATAGGCTTCCGTTTTTATTATTTTTCGCGAAATTATATCGATGGCCATCAAAAGGGAAAACCGGCTGATATGTAACTTTAGATCCATTGTATCGCTGTACATTAGATACTATTTTGTTACGTATACATACATGCTTCAACGTGACAGCAGGTATTGACAACCAGCCAGACAGATTAGGGTATTACACCCATTTTTGAAAAGTGTCTCAATGTAATTCTGTAGTGCTAATATGCCACCAAAAAAAAATACAAAATTTTTATACAATCGATAAGTGCCATAAAAATGCATCTAAATTTAAATTTTCAAATTTCGCGCGTAGTAGACGAAAACGCCTCTTACTGGACGCCATATTGCTCAGCGTAAATGACGTCAGTTCGTTTTGTATCAAATAAGCTCATATTTATTATGATAATTGTAAATCATTTAAAAATAATTAAAAGCATATTTTGTAATAGGTGTAATAATGATAAAATTACGTTGGTTACGAAAATATTAAAAGTACAAAGCCTATATTATGCCAATCGGTTGACTGACAGTTGTCAATTTTTTGTTTACACAGCCGTACGGCGAAATAACATGGCCGCTACTATTTCACGGTGTTTTATAACAGATTAAAAATACTGAAAACTTTTAATTGAATTTAAAAAATGGTTTTGTTATTTTTTAAACTAAAACTTACATTTTCCGACTGCTTTATGCCTAAACTGTCTCAATAACATATTTATAGATTTTTTCTCGTATAGAGTAAAATACCCTTTTCCCTTATTTATTTTGTGTAAATAGTTTCGTATCTAACTGTACCTATTTTAAAAAAGTAGGCATTTTTGCTACTATATCATTATGCGATTTAGTCATAATACGAAGTAGAGAATATGAGATGTGGATTATTTACTACATAGGTTTTTTGCGCTGTAGGTATTGACAGCCGGACTCAGAGTGGAGTCCGGCTGTCAATACATAGAGTCTCTATGACAATTATTTGTAGACTATATAAAAGTCTTCTGTGCGTGTGCATGAAAGTGAACTCTCCCTAAACGGCTGTACATATTTTGATGTTTTTTTTTTGTGTACCAGTGGTATCGAAAATGGTTGAGATTCACAACAGGAGTCGGAAGGTGGCGCTGTTGACGGGTTCTATATTCAGGGCAAGACAACGTCTGCCCGGCCCGCATTTAAAACACATTGTACATATACCTACATACGGACGTACGTACGTTTGTGAACGTGTTCAGGCTGATGATGATGATAATCTACATAATGTATATTTGTATAGACAGGGAACTGTATCTAGTTCCTCCTATTTAACAATTCAATTGAAGACAGATCATTTAATGACATAATTAAAACTCTCCAAATTAATAACCACACAGTAAATAACAAACAAGCTTCAATTAATAACCATTCCCCAACATCACCTCCATAAATCACCGATATCACCGACAGATCGCCACTCCGTTCATTATAAGTCTCTCGCAGCTGCCATGATAAATGTTTTCTAACAGTCGTGAAAACAGACTGAAAATTATCTTCAGCAGTTTAGGGTTACAGACATTTGTTGTTGAGTGTCGCGGTGTCACCACGGAATGACGGATCGTGTCTACCGGAGTGACGGCCGGTAACTCTGACGGCTCGTACGTCTGACGGCCCGTCATAGTGACGTTTATTGGACGGATGTAGCGGGAGTTGACGCGCGCGCGCATGACAGTCGACGTTGAAATAGTTCGATGTTTGAAATGCGATACGAATGTATTTTGTTTTTACAAAAATATCAAAGTGAGAAGTTGGTTATTTTATTTTTAATGGGCGTTTAAGTATTTTGGTTAGGATATTAGCCTACACATGGTTGTCTAAAAAGTTTTAGGGAACAAGAAAATAATTGGTCTAAAGTACTTACTGTGGTTGACTGGTAGAAAATGCCATTCTCTACCAGTCAACAGCCATTAAGTCCGAATTTGTACCTTTGTGCATGAAGTATAAATACATAAATTTCTGTTGTAGCTAATACAAACTGATATAGAGAACTTTGAAGGGAAAGTTCCAAAGAATATATTACACGGAATAAACTCCATATTATTTCTTTCTTTAAATAATTTAACTACAGATTAGCTAACCATTATAATATTAAATTGGCTCAAAACTTAACAAGCTAAAGTTTTACGACACTGCGCCCGCGCAGGTGTCGTGTGTCAGCACAAAACAACGAGTGCGGCGGTGGCGACATCAAAGTGGGTGTCGGGTGACACTCGACCCGATCCCTTTGACTTAATTATGAACTGCTGGACGTTTGTAGGGTTGAGTTGCTGGATCTAGAGTTGTAATAACGAGATTTTAGGTACCACAAGTATCAAAACAGATAATGTGCACCTACATACAAATAAATAATTATTATTGTAACTGGCTGATTGCCACAAAACATACGAGATTCCTCTGTCTGTTCCGCGACAAAGGAGGCAGGGGGTTAAAGTACCTATTTGAACCCATATTTCATTAGCAATGAAAATTCCCATGTTATAGGGCAGCCCCATACACACATACATACATACGTACATATTTAGTGTCGGTGTAATGTCACTATGAAATCTGAAACGGTCTCTGCCTAACCCTTCGGAGAAACAGGAGTAACTTTTTTATGTTGTTTAGTAGTCGTTTAGTCAAACAATAGGGTATTTTACTCCATACGAGAAAAAATCTATAAATATGTTATTGAGACAGTTTAGGCATTAAGCAGTCGGAAAATGTAAGTTTTAGTTCATAAAATAACAAAACAAATTTTTAAATTCAATTCAAAGTTTTCAGTATTTTTAATCTGTTATAAAACACCGTGAAATAGTAGCGGCCATGTTATTACGCCATACGGCTGTGTAAACAAAAAATTGTCAACTGTCAGTCAACCGATTGGCGTAATATAGGCTTTGTACTTTTATTATTTTCGTAACCAACGTAATTTTTTCATTATTACACCTATTACAAAATATGCTTTTAATTATTTTTAAATGATATACGATTATGATATTTAATATGAGCTCATTTGATACAAAACGAACTCACGTCAATTACGCTGAGCAATATGGCGTTCAGTAAGAGGCGTTTTCGTCAAACTACGCGCGAAATTTGAAAATTGAAAATTTAGATGCATTTTTATGGCACTTATCGATTGAATAAAAATTTTGTGTTTTTTTTGGTAGCATATTAGCACTACAGAATTTCATTGAGACACTTTTCAAAAATGGGTGTAATACCCTATTGGGAAGATTTCACGACAGAACATCACACTTGGTTTTAGCCCTGAAAACGTGTTGTATTGCATATATTCAATTTAACTACTTACTGGAAAATTAGATTTTTTGTTGTTTTGAAAACAATAAATAGTTTTTCATTTGAGTAGGCAAATGACTATGTACAGTCAGCAAAAGAAGTAGGTATGCAGGTCATCGGAAATGGTTGAAGTTTACTCAAAAACTGCTGGATGTTTTCGAATGAAATTTAATAAATAAATCATTGAAATGTTTAATCTCTATTAATTTAATTTTATTCAAAAACATCCAAAGGTTTCTAAGTAAACTTTAACTACATCTGACGACCCTGCATCTCTTTGTTCTGCATCTCCTTTGCTGACTGTACAAGTGACGTCATAAGTATAAATTACCGTACAAAATCTATTGTCGTTTTGACAGCTCATAAAAAGCACATACCTAATGATGTCTATGGATTGATGTTGTCATCTAACCAATTCTAGTCCTGCCCTAAATATTGTCACCAAGAAAAAAAAATTTTTTTTTGTTGCAAATAATATTTATTACTTTTAGAGTGTGTTACTTTAATACATAAATATAAAACAATTTAAAATACAAAAAGCTTATTCGAAGTGGTCTCCATTGGCTGCAATACAGTCCGTTAAACGTTGAGGCCAGTTATCTATAGAAGCACGCACTCTTTCCATGGGAAAATTCTTCACTGCCAATCGTATAGATTGTTTTAGGGACTCCAAATTATCATGGCGTTTAGAGCAAGACGTACTATCTAAAACTGACCATAAATCATAATCCAGCGGATTATGATCGGGACTAGACGACGGCCAGTCTTCAGCTCTGATGAAGTCTGAAACGTTCACTTCCAACCAAGACTGCGTGGACCGAGCTTTATGACCCGGCGCCGAGTCTTGTTGGAAGGACCATACTTGGTTATTGAACACAGTGTTGTGAAGGGGCTTAACTACCTTCTCAAGAATGGTATCAAAACATCGGCACAAGTGTATCAACTTGTGCCGATGTTTTGATACCTTTTTCACAAAAATATGGCTCAGTCACTCCTTCATAGCTAGCACCCCACCAAACTATCACTGAAGTTGAATAATGCCCACGTTGCACTCTGTCGACTAATTGGGAAGCTTCCTTAGAGCTTTGAGCATAAATACGGTAATTTTGTTTGTTAAAATGTTGCTCAATTGTAAAGATTTTCTCATCCGTAAACAAAATTTTTCTGTGACCACCCTTTGCGTACCGCTTCAGTAGTTGTTTCGATTTTACCACCCTATTCTTTTTAAATTATCAGTTAAAAAATGACCAGTACGTCTATTATAGGCTGCAAGTCCTAAGTCATCTTTTAAAATACGCGACAAGGTTCTGGGTGCTATCTTCATCTCCCGAGATAAAATCTTTGGCTTTCGGACAGGATTTCTTCGAATTCTTTCCCTTACTGCTTTGACCACCTTTTTCGTACGAACACTACGTGGACGGCCGATCTTTTTCTGTCACAAACAGAGGAGGTCTCATTGTACATTGATTTATTCAAAAAGGCAGAGGATGTATATCCTCGGAACCGGCGAGATCCTCACAAGCTTATATTAAACGAGTTACCAAGACTTGCTAAATATAATAAAGGCTGTTTAGCCATGTGTGTCCGGATATATAATAAAATTCCAAGTGTTTTAAAAACTTTAGATCTGAGATTGTTTAAAAAAAAACTATTCCAATGGATAAACACTAATAATTTTTATTGTATAAAAGATTTTTTTAACAGGTAACATTTTTTAATGTAACCTATACCTACTTAAAATTTGCATGCTATGATATTAAGCAAAACATGTATGCTCTTTAATGTCTTTTAAAACAACTTTGTACACCATGTTTTATGCAAATAAATATTATTATTATTATTATTATTATTACCTATTAATAGCCCGGTACACAAACATTTGACTAATACCAAGCGTATGGAGAGTTTTAAAAATTGCATTTGGCTCCATACCAACTTTGTGTAATGCAATCACAGCGATTCTGTTCTCTTTCTCACCCCACTCCATTTTAATATCGCAAAATATTGTACAATGTATTGGCGCTAAAATTAGAAAACCTCAATGAACAATCGTATAAAAATGACAGATTCCAAATTCAATCGTAATATCTTCCTTATTTTTAATTGTAACAGTATTTATGGCCAGACCAAGTATATTAACTGCTGGACCGTTTATCTCTTGGAGCTTGGAGTTTCAAAACCCCTAGACAATGTTTCCAGCCACCAATTAGTAAAGTTCTCCTTTCTTTGCCCACAGACCCCAGTGCCGGCGGCATGGGCAACCCTGGCGTGGCTGGCACAGGCACCCAGCAGTACGGAGAGGTGAACCAGCTCGGCGGAGTGTTCGTGAACGGGAGACCCTTACCCAACGCCGTCAGACTACGGATAGTTGAGCTGGCACAACTAGGAATTAGGTAGGTTAAGGAGCCAGTGGATCTGCTTCATATAGATGATGCATTTGTAATCGGTGTTAAGTGTTAACAGGTGCAAGTATAAATGAAGGTAGCTAACGTTTTGAGGCTTTCAATTGCTTAGGAAGCAATAAAGATACACAGTATCCCATGTGATGACCTATTTACAATATGGTACAGTAGAGTTACAAATCTATAATAATATTATAAAAGCTGAAGAGTTTGTTTGTTTGTTTGTTTGGTAGAACGCACTAATCTCAGGATCTACTGGTTTGTATTGAAAAAATATTTTTGTGTTGGATAGTCCATTTATCGAGGAAGCCCATGCGAAGCCGGGTCGGGTTGCTAGTTTATTATAAAGCTGATAAGTTTGTTTGTTTGGTTGAACGCACTAATCTCAAAATCTACTGGTTCGAATTGAAAAGTTCTTTTTGTGTTAGATAGTCCATTTATCGAGGCAGGCTATACGCCCATGTGAAGCCGGGTCGGGTCGCTAGTACAGAAATAAAGGTAACTTATTTGTTGTCTTTTTAGTTACCTGCAGTAAGGGTTACAAACATTATGTTTGTAACAGTCGATATCGATATCGATATGTTTGGGCTCATAAGGTCACAAAAGACAACACACACACTTTCCTTTATGACCTTCGACCCCAAAGGTATAAAAAGATACGTGTCAAATTGAAAACCTCCTTTTTTTTTTAAGTCGGTTGAAAATAATAGAACGTCATAGTTTTACATGTCTGTGTGTGTGTGGATACCTACCTTAGTCGTACACGATTAGGTACACGATTTTGATGCGGTTTTCACACCATTATTTAGAGAGTATAATATGAAATTCCCATATTATACTTACAGGATATTTTTTAACCAGTGCGGAAATTCTAGAGATTGATTTTGGTGCCCAAAACCAACTACTTTTTCAATGGGACCAACATCGAAATCTCAAAAACAAATATCACTTCCTCATAGAAATCGCAACAAATGATTGATCACTTAGTATGAAAACGTTAACGTTTTTTTTGAGATTTCGATGTTTGTCCCAAAGAAAAAGGTTTTCGTATCGGAAGGACATTTAAGCAAAACGTCCTATGAGCACAATGTCCTAAAAGCAAAAAGACCTGTGAGCAGCTCGTACTACACTCGGCGTCACAAAAATCGCACCTTTTCGAAAATAAGTTTAAAACATGTCCCGCCAGTAACGAATACATTAAACCCAATTAATATTGGTATCAATTAAAAGTATGTTTAACGACCTTTAAATTAACAACAGTTAGAATTCCTAAACACAACAGATCTCATTAGCACGTAACGTTAAAAAAAATGTTGTCAAAATACGCATTACAACGGCCACTAATTGCACCTCCCTACAAGGGTATAAAACGGGCGACCCGGGTTAAATGTGGGTCATTCGCTATTCAACCTTTGAAGTGAACACACGTGAACAGCTACAGCAAGAAAAATACCCCAGAAGATGGATACCACTGCAGATGAAGCCGCTCAAGTCATTGCACTACTGCAATCAGGGATGCGGCAATGTGATGTTGCTCGGCAACTGAACTTGAGTCGTTTTGCCGTTCGACGAGTGTTCCAACGTTTCCAAGAGACTGGTGGCTATATCCGAAGACGTGGATCTGGAAGACAACGGTGCACATCCGAAAGAGACGATCGCTTCATTGTTTCGACGTCTTTACGTAATCGGTTCTCCAATGCTGTTGAGCTGCAACAACAACTGCGATCAGCTCGCAGAACTTCTGTAAGCGTCTCCACGATTAGAAGAAGAATGCGGGAGAAGAAAATTGCAGCTCATAGGGCTGCTACAGGGCCCAAATTGACTGCACAGCATAGGAGAGACCGGTTGCAATTTGCCCGTGACCATGTGGATTGGACAATAGACCAATGGAGGGCTGTGCTCTTCTCGGATGAGACGAGGGTGTGTCTTTTCTGCAACGACAGGCGTCGAAGAGTGTATAGGAGGCAAGGGGAACGATTCGCACAAGCCTGTATTCAAGAGACAGTGGAATACGGGGGTGGCTCGTGCATGTTCTGGGGCGGCATGTCAATCGACGGTAAAACGAACCTTGTGTGTGTTTCTCGGACTGGAAGTGCTCGCGGGCAAGGGTCGCTGACTGCTGCTCGGTACATAACAAAGATCTTAGAGGAGCAGGTTGTCCCTTATGCGGGTTTTGTTGGCAGTGGGTTCACGTTAATGCACGATAACGCCCGTTGTCACACCGCTTTAATTGTAAGAGACTACCTGCAAGAAGTTGGCATCCCTGTTATGCGCTGGCCGGCGCGAAGTCCAGACCTGAACCCTATTGAGCACCTTTGGGATGAACTGAAACGGCGAGTATGGGCACGAAATCCTGCCCCTACCCTACCACTCTCCAAGACCTTCAAGATGCCGTCGTTGCAGAATGGGACAACATTCCACAAGAGACTGTTGTCACATTAATAAGGTCCATGAGAGAACGCATGGAAGCAGTCATCAGGGCTAGGGGGGGTAACACTAGGTTTTATGTTAGTTTTAAGGACTTTGTTGTAATTTTTGCTGATAAAATAAAATTTAACTTTTTAATCATTTGCATTAGCTTGCTTTTTTTTATTCCCTGGTAAACAAAAAACCAAATCCATTGATTTATTCTGAAATTTAAATAAATTGCCTTTCCAATTATACCTTATAGTCATATGTATACCATTGATTAATAGGGTTAAAATGACTTTGAAGGGAATTCTTAAAGAGGTGCGATTTTTGTGACGCCGAGTGTATTAGCAACATGACATGGTCCTAATATCATAAGGACATGATAGCAACATTTACAGTAAGTACCTATACAAAGTGAAAAGGAAAACTATCCCAAAATGTTAAATAATAAAACTATTTTTTAGTGTACACATGGGCTTTAGTCTTATTTTTTAAATAATTTCTTGTAAGTGTATAATTAAAACGTAACACCAAAATCAGTCCCTAGAATTTACGCACTGCTTAAAAACTTATCCTGTAAAGCACTAGATTTATTTATTTGCCAGTCAGCCAACCGTCCTCAAACCTGTTATCCTCATAGTGCATCGTCACAGTAGCACATGCACAGCGACGTCAATAATCACTTACAATCTTTATACAATCTTAATACTTTAGATTGCCGGTCATTAGTATCATTTCGTCAATAGCATGTTAGATTAATCTTATCCTGTCTTATAATCGTCAGATAATTCACTCCTCTCCGCGCATAGATTGTGTTTAAAATAATATTCTTATTTGGTTTTTTTTTGTCAATTGATAGGCATACGTTTGACCACTATCTCACCTGATGGGAAGCGATGATGCGATCTAAGATGGAGCACGCTTGCCTAGAAGTAACCTATTCACTCTTGACTAAAAGACTCCCAGGTTGTAGCTATCAGGAAACACAGCTCAGGCAGGGAATTCCACTCCTTAGCAGTACGCACAATGAATGTGTTCCCAAAACGTTTTGTGCGTGTGGGTGGGATGTCCACCATACATTGGTGGCGCATCGCCGTACGTCTTATTATCATATGAAATCGCATAAATAAGCATTTTTACTGTCCTTCAGTTGAATTAGATAACAAATTGCTTTTCTATCAATACTTATAACGTTACTTGCAGCGGTATCTAGAACAGTTGCATAATAAACATTCTATATTTCTGTACTATCGGATAATCGGTTATTATTTCTTATCAATAATTTCATTACATATGCTAATACAATGTTACTTACTGATAATCTAGGAGTTAGAGAAATGGAACAATACCTACTTAATAATTACAATATGCCTGACCATGACACTATTCTCACACTTTTTCATTCAATAATAGACTTGACGACCGATACTTGTCTAACTTATATATTTTGTGAAATAACCGTTATTATTATAGTAATACTATAATAATAACGGTTATTTCACAAAATCATAACTTAGCCTGCTACAGTTTCAACACTAAAAACATAACATATTATTTATAAGGCTTCTAGCCTTAATGAACTCCTGATTTCCAAACTAGGTATAAACCTGTATCTTGGAAATCAGTGCTCTTCCAATGAAATGCATAACAAGGACTCTTAAACTCTTATAAAATTTTAAAAATACTTTATTTATTTCATGCAAATTACAAACTAATAACTTAGAAATCCACACTTTTAATACCTATTTAATATATAGGTTAGGTTTAACGAATTTATTACTCATAAAGAACAATACATAGTAAAACAACAAACACAACACATAGTAATACTTAAACATAAAATAATAATAATAATTAATATATTTTACTATATAATTAATATTATAAATGCGAAAGTAACTCTGTTACGTTTAAACGACCATACGACCGAATCAATTTTTTTGAAATTTAGTATGAAGATAGCTTAAAACCTGTGGAAGGATTTTTAATCCGTGACTTCATCTGCATCCGCGATAACCGACATTCACGCGGACGAAATCGCGGGCGAAATCTAGAAGATAATAAAAAAAAGCGGCCAAGTAAGAGTCGTACTCGCCCGTTCCGTAGCAGCAAGTAACATAATAATAAAAGTTCTTGTAGTTCGTTGTAACTTTGATCGATGTATATTTGAGTTGATTGAATGAAAGGTAAATTGCGGTTTACGATTAATAATGTATTAAAAAAAAACTACTTACTAGATCTCGTTCAAACCAATTTTCGGTGGAAGTTTACAGTGTACATTATACTTTTTTTTCAGTTTTATCATTCTCTTATTTTAGAAGTTACAGGGGAGGGGGACACAATTTAACACTTTGGAAGTATCTCTCGCGTAAACTATTCAGTTTAGAAAAATATGATATTAGAAACCTCAATATCATTTTTGAAGACCTATCCATAGATACCCCAGACGTATGAGTTTGATGATAAAAAAATTGAGTTTCAGTTCTAAGTATGGGGAACCCCCAAAATTAATTGTATTTTTTCTATTTTTGTGTGAAAATCTTAATGCGGTTCACAGAATACATCTACTTACCAAGTTTCAACAGTATAGCTCTTATAGTTTCGGAAATAAGTGGCTGTGACATACGGACGGACAAACAGACAGACATGACGAACCTATAAGGGTTCAGTTTTTTGCCATTTGGCTACGGAACCCTATTAAAACACATAGTAAAATAAAAACTTACGTAGTTTGCGCAGGTACGGTTAAAAGTCTTCTCAAAGGAATGCCAGTAATCTTTGTTGTTGTCTGTGTTTAGCCAGCTTTGCCATCTACCCATCTAGCCTTGTCTAACTTACAGCTTGTCTAACTTTCTCCGTTTGTCGTAGGCCATGCGACATCAGTCGACAGCTCCGAGTATCACACGGCTGCGTGTCCAAGATCCTGGCGCGGTACCACGAGACCGGCTCCATCCTGCCGGGAGCCATCGGCGGCTCCAAGCCCAGAGTTACCACACCCAAGGTTAGTTCCTACCTAATAAAACCCTAACATATTTTTCGTAAATCATGTCTTCATAAACTGGGCAGCTATTGTTTTTTTTTTACCGCAACTCACCAGGGCCTCAAGTCTTCTATTACAATAGTGTCAGAATGGTCTATCATTGATTTCATAATTGTTGATTTTGACAAGTTTGGTAATCTACTAATATAATGGCGTCACTATGACTTTCCAATGGTCAACCACTGACACGCCATTGAAAGAAATGATAAAGAATGGTAATCTCGAACAAAATGACAATTGAATGACTGACTTAGGCGGTATTCTGCTAAAATTTTGACAGTTACTTTGATCAGTGACCTACCATTACAACGTCATTGTGCGACCAATGATCGACCATTATGAATTTAGCAGATTACGAACTATTAGCAAAATGACAATGGGATCGTGTTGGAATGACGAAATTATACAAATAGCAGACTTGACCCCCTGATGTTAAATGATGATGCGACTTAAGGTGGAACACGCTTGCCTAGTATGAACCGGTTCACTAGTGCCTTCAGATTATACTTATCAGGGAACAGAGGGGCGGGCAGTGAATTCCACAGTCTGTCAGTTCGCACAATAAATGTGGAATCAAAGCACTTCGTTCGAGACCACGTAACTTTAACCATATAGCGGCGACGCTTCGCCGTATCTTCTCTGTATTTTTCACATTGTTTCGTAAGTCTCTACGAGTAATGGTATACAACGAGGGATTTGGGGCTAACTGTGAGTGGGTTGGTGTTGGTTGATTCTTCTTCAAATAAAATATGTATCTATAAAACATATCGTCTTCTATGGCGTCTTTACGCTAACTTTCTTTACGTCTAAGCGTATACCCAGAGCAAGAATGAATGCTGAACCATAGTATCTTTCTAAATAAATAGTGATCGCAGTGAAGTTATTGAGTAGGTACACGAAGCCGCTGCTGCTCGACTTCCCAATTTTCCCTTAGTCGCCTTCTATAACACCCTCGACTCCGATCATTACATAACAAATCGGTTGTATGTAAAGTCGGTTTACGGACGATAGTTTTATGTAATGGCTAACATACAACATAAGCAAATAATGGCTTCCGTCAAGGTGGGCGGAGCTTATTGCTTGGGCCGATCGTGTCTCTCTATCGCTTGTTCTGCGCTTGTTCCGCTCAGGCTCAGGCGGAACGTGACACTTTTTCGTGCGTGTAGCCGGTGTTCACGTCAAAAATCTCATCTTAACCTTCTCCCCAGGTGGTGTCCTACATAAAGCAGCTGAAGGCCAAGGACCCCGGCATCTTCGCGTGGGAGATCCGCGACCGACTGCTGGCGGACGGCGTGTGCGACAAGTACAACGTGCCGTCGGTGTCCAGCATCAGCCGCATCCTGCGCAACAAGCTCGGCGGGGGCGCGCTATACCCCGTGCCTCCGCTCTACCCCGTGCCCCCACAGCGGTGCTGGCCGCTGCATCAGCCTTATGACTACTATGTGTATTTACAGGTGAGGACATTGCCCAGTGGTTCCCTAGACATTTGCATACAATTTAAAGACCTTATATAACTTAGCATACTTTTGTTTCTCCTAATTATATTTTCGCATAACATTATTTACGCATAACGGCTTACGCATAATTTTTTTAAGCATAATTTCTCTTATCATTATAATAATTAAGCATAACATAGATTTGCACAGTAACATCATGCGAAATAAATTAATGCCAAAACAAATTAGCCTTCAAGATAATGTGGCCAAATAAAGTGCCAACATAAAGTGTATGCCAAAAAAAGAATATGGCAGAGTATTATTTTGCCAAAACAGTTATGCCAAAATATACATATAGAAAAAGAACATTATGCGAAAAGAAGGGATCCTTTGCCCAGTCACTTTAGAATAGGTGAGAGGCTGTGTGTACCCTGATTTCAGTGGTTTCCTATTACCAAGAATGAGCAAGAAGGTGCTATGTCTTACAAGTATAAGATTGGCGATTTTTAGAATGCCGTATCCAAAGGGTAAAAACGGGACCCTATTACTAAGACTCAACTGTTCGTCCGTCTGTCTGTCTGTCACCAGGCTGTATCTCATGAACCGTGATAAATTTCAACTGTCTGAGTTGAAATTTTCACAGATGATGTATTTGTAAAACCAGGTTATAACGAATATTTCAGAAAGTTTAATATATATCTAAGAAACTGGCCAGGACAGTTTTTAAAAACTGTCCTGGCCAGTTTCTAAAACTACATGTGTCCGATAGACGTTATTCTAAAGTACATTCCGTTGTCCCCAGGGTCGACAGCACACAGCGGGGAATCCCCACGCGCTGCCCCACCCCCATCAGCAGCCCCCGCCTCCCCACCATGCGCACGCGCACGCTCTCTGACACGCACACCTCGCCACCAACCACGACCGGTGATCACCACCCCCTGGTGATCGCCATCACCACAGTGACCAGTGATCACCCAGTGAAGTGAAGTGCTTAGTGGTGCGAGTGACTTTGACACTGTTCTCAATGATACACGTCACGACTGAGATTATAGAGTAAGATATTGTGTGCTTGTATATCACTGTACGTCGAAATTATGAATAGAGGAACATTTATCAATAATACACACTTTTAAACTATGGGAAAATAAGAACATGCATTTTGAGAGAAATTTTTGGTGGTGCACTTGTCTAAATACGGCCCTGGTACTTATAATGCAGTTCAATTATTCCGAAGTTCGGCCCTGGTCTAATGTGCAGAGTGATATAAAAGTGAAGAAAAACTGATCTTATAGTAGTGATACATAAAGGTAGTTATTGATAAAAAGTATTATATTATTATTGTATATACGTTATCACGTGTAAGATAAATAGACTTTATATTTTCAAGCGAGGCTTATTATCACGGATTTGGTGTCAAAAAAGAAATTAGAAACATGTAGGTATGTACCTACTAGATAGACTTCAACACTACAGAATGTGCTGACGAATCGATATTGATGTGTGTGTATTGATTGCATAATTTATTGAGGTTTTTCTCTTAATTTTACAAGCTTTTATTTAAGTTGCACTATCGTATGTAAGTTATCGCTTCAAAATTTGCAAACCATTTTTCGACCATTTCTAGGTATCCAATTGAGCTGAAATTTTGCAAGCACCTTTAGTTCTCATGACAATACAATGTCCAATACTCAATATTGTAATACATTCAAAATGGCCGCCACTCCAAGATGGCGGATTACATATTTTTCCTCAACCCCCTTAGGAAAGGGTTTGAAGAGTAGAAAACGATGAAGTTAGTAAGACTAAAAAAGTAAAAAAAAAAATGAAAAGAAAAAAAAAATTAAAAACAAGCTTTTAACCTAAAAAAATTAAAAATAACAAGAACTAAAAGGAAAATAAGAAAAGCTTGAGGCATCAGTGCCTCAAGCTTTTAAAAGCTGGTTTTTAAAAATGTTTTTTAATTCCAATTTTTTATTTTTAAAACTGATCTATTATGTCTGGTTCAATTTTAGAACCACAATGTTTTAGACTTTTCATGGTCAAAATGGTCGGTGTGCAAACCCGACGGTAACTTGCCGACGGATAAGCTTTGTTATGGATAATTGGAATTTGCTATAGGTATTTGTATAAGAATACTAAAGATTTTAACATTTTTATAGTAATGTATATTAGAAAAATACTTTTTTAAATATTTTCATTAATTATTTTACAAACTGACTCTTAGATTAGAATCAAGTTATAGCATGTTTTTACTACTTGTATTGAAATTCATGTAACTCGGTATTGTGTTTCAACTGTCTTTCATTTCTCTAAAGCTAATTCGTGATATTAAGCCTTCAGTTACTGTAGATATGTGTTAGTGTATGGTTTACAAAGCAACATGGATGTTGTCGAGTATCTAAGTATGGGTGCAATGATGTAAATATTTTAAATAAATATGATACGAATGTACTTATTCTTACAAAACAACTCACATGAATAGCATTTTTATTTCTTTACTTTGTCTTGTAGGTAATATTATATGCTCTAAAACACAGGAAATGTAGGGTTATCTCAAAGATATCTAATAGATATTTTTTTAGGAATCAATGGTTTCTTCAAGTTGATTTTGATCTTGATGTCTGGACTGTAGAAGATAATTATTGTCTCCTTTTGATTTAGTTACCTAATGAAGATTCCTTCAAGTTATATAACACGCAATGTACTTACCTAATGTTATTGCGTACAAAAATGTAAAATAATTTCAATCAGAACTAGCTACCTAGTTCTGTTTGAAATTATTTTACACTTTTGTGTAAGATTCAATTAATTAATTCCTTTGTTAACGTCTGCGTTGTTTTATTTAATCTGGATGGGATCACAATAAAGTCCGGATACTTAACCATATTTTCATACATCCAGCATGTTCTTATCAAACAACGACCCCATTCGGATATTGTAAGTATTAAATGCAACTGTGCTTATCTTCTAATTAACATAGGTATTTATAAAAATAAAAATCTGTACAAACTAGATGATAAGTACTTGATATTATTTAAAGATAGCTTTATTGGTCAAAGTATAGAGAATAAATTGGTTTGTTCATACATTACACCACTTTGTGTTATTTATGCCTTTTTCAAAACGTTCCACTTGTTCTTCAGCAAGACATTGTCGCGACCGGCTCCTTTGTGTCTCAAATTGAACCAAAATAGAATATGAAAAGAAATCAATATCGAACTCCGAATGTACTTTATGTATTTCAGTGAACAAAAAGAAAGTGCGGGTGGAATTGGTCGGTCGTCGTAATAAACCGCCCATTGATTAGGCCGCGCTCAGCAGCGGCCACAATGGCTCCACAAATAAATCCTCTATTTTCAGTACCGCGCTGTGATTTAATTACGTCTGTACAACGTGATATTTCATTAAAAATTCAGTGGCTAATTGAATGGCGCGCACAATACCGGCCGCCGCGCGCCGCACACATTCGCGTCCCGAATCGACTTTACAACCGAAAACAATAAACGAACGGATATTGGTGGCGTACAAAATATTCGTATAACGTCCCCTGGACACGAATTACCAATTAAATCCCTGCTTTGTTTCGAATTTAATACTACCTAATCCGAAAATTTTACTGTATTAATAACAAAATTTTATGATCGCGCTCGAAAATGCGCGGGAGCAAAAAATAAGATGACGACCGGCGTGCTGTTAAAATGACATTTGACGCCGCTCGACGTCCGCGCATACCGCGCCGCCCGCAGCCGCCCGCAGCCGCCTGCGCAGGGCTGGGGTTACACGAATTCTGCTAAATTATCAGGAGTCCGGTCTTAGTGAGTGTTCTCAGAGAAAGGGCAACAAGAATGGGTTGTCTATGGCAGACGCAGACCTGGCGGAGCACGAACGAATAATTAACAAAACAATAACAATGAGTGCTTTAACTTTGACTTAGTGGCTGACTTTATCTCCAAGTCTAAGTCAAACCACTTATTTCAATTAAACCATTTACAGGCACTTGTGAATTGTCAAGGAATCGGTCAGTTATGCCTATTTCACACGAGGGCAGAACAGTGAGGCAGAACAGTAGGACAGAACAGTTTGGAAGGACAGTATCGTTTAAATATAGGATTATAGAATGGACAGGACAGTCCAAGTGAGCGATGGAGCGTCGACGACGACAACGGCAATATTTGCGCCGTTTACTAAAAAAGTTCTGCACAAATAGCTCTGGACGAGCTTATTGAGTGCGTAAATAGTGAATTCGATATTGAACAGAGTCACTTTGCCATAAACACTCTTTTTCTTTGTAAAGTCTTATTAGTTTTATAGTTTCGTCCATTGATAATTTAGGAGGTGCCATTTTAATATAAAAACAAAAATTTTAAGTAAAACAAACCACACCAAATGCAAAGTTAAGTCGAAACACGCGCGCGCCCACTGTCCTGCTCTTTAGATTGCGCTGCCCTTGCGTTCACACGAGTCCAACCACAAGACAGACCAGCGAGAAAAGTGGTGGGGGAAGCAAACTGCCCCGAAAAATAGACCGGCGGGCTATTAACTGTTCTGTCTTGGTTACTGTCAAGACAGTACTGTTCTGTGCGTTCAAACAGTAGCAGTACTGTGCTGCCCACTGTTCTGCCTCACTGTTCTGCCCTCGTGTGAAATAGGCATTAGTCAGAAAAGTTGGAGGTAGGTGCTCGTTCCAAAACGTAGGTAGATCTCTATTGAGAAAAACGAGCAAGAAACTTCACATAAGTATACTGTTGACATCTTTAGTTAATCAAACTAAAACAAAGAAATCGATTCAACAGAAGACTGGCATATGGGTGAGCATCCATGTGTTGATATAATAAAACTATACTAGCCTACTATCCTACTGCTGTGAAGAGGCGTAGAGGGAGACTGGAGGTCAAGGTTGGATCATATACAGGATGAAATTGAATTCATTAGCAAATTTTTAAGAAGTGACTCAGACCACGAACCTAAGCAACTTTCATTATGGAGCCAACTCAAACAGCGCGAAAAAAATTAGCTGTTCCATACATGTTGACCGAGTACCTATTGCACTTCTCTCTGCTCGTTTTTCTCAATAGAGATCTACCTAGATCTCTATTGAGAAAAACGAGCAAGAAACTTCACATAAGTATACTGTTGACATCTTTAGTTAATCAAACTAAAACAAAGAAATCGATTCAACAGAAGACTGGCATATGGGTGAGCATCCATGTGTTGATATAATAAAACTATACTAGCCTACTATCCCACTGCTGTGAAGAGGCGTAGAGGGAGACTGGAGGTCAAGGTTGGATCATATACAGGATGAAATTGAATTTATTAGCAAATTTTTAAGAAGTGACTCAGACCACGAACCTAAGCAACTTTAATTATGGAGCCAACTCAAACAGCGCGAAAAAAAAATAGCTGTTCCATACCTGTTGGCCGAGTACCTATTGCACTTCTGTATAAAACAGCTGTATTTTTTTTCGCGCTGTTTGAGTTGGCTCCATAATGAAAGTTGTTCAGGTTACAATTTCTTAGAATTACAAAAACTATTATGTACTAGACTAATAGCATGTGAAATGACCCGTATTAGGTATCTTATATGATGAGATACACACTTAACAATAAAAGACCAAGAACAATCAGACATGTAAGTAGATAGTATTATATAAATACTAGCGACCCGCCCGGCTTTGCACGGATGCAATGTAGATCAAACTATACGTATACAGTAGAACCTCGATTATCCGAACTAATTGGAACCGAGACTAGTTCGGATAATCGAAATGCGGGTGTTTTGGGACAGGATCAAATAAAAACAACACCGTTTTACTTATAATCATGTTTCTATCTGTGCGATGTAAGAAATAGGTACATACATACCTACATTGAAATTGCGCGCGGAATCTCCGAAAGCGAACTAACAACGTTCGATCGATGAAACAAAATTCGCGTCAACGTTCGGATAAAATTGATAATCAAGGTTCTACTGTACCTCGTTACTGTACCGTACCTTCCTCCTTAAAATCCATTGTTTAAAACTTCTAAGCGTACAGACAGCGGGAGCGACTTTGTTTTATACTATGTAGAACATAAGACGAATGAAAAGGAAGATGAAGAAGAAAGATAAGATATAAGGAAAAAGAGGAGAGTATAGGAGGATGGGTAAGATATTGTATGGCTCCCATTCCAATCCATGAAGATGTGAAGACACGTTACAGTGGCTAGTGAATATAATTAATTCAGCAGAAAAAAGGTAAAACAGTCAATTAGCCTAATTGAATTCGCAGATCACTATCCAATACTACTATGGTTTATCCAACAGTCTCTGTGTAGCTCTGACACACTCGCTGCTATCAGACAGCAGACCGCAGACTGGTGGTTGTGGAGTAATCTTCTTTAGAGCCGTATCTCAGTACCAGCTGGAGGCGTTGGAAGTTATTGAAAGACGTGCCAAGAGGCTCATAAACAACGACTTCCTGGTTTTAAGGCTAAGCTCTAAAGGTTTAAACATCGCCGCACCGTTGCCAGCCTATCGGTCTTTTATCGGGTACATAATACATTTAGGAGAGTGTGCTTTGGAATTGCACAACTTAATTCCCCCATCCCCATTCCATCACCGGACGAGCAGGGATACGGCGAAGCGTCACCGCTATACGGTTAAAGTTCCACGGTCTCGAACCAAGCGCTTTGACTCCACATTTATTGTGCGAACTACCAGACTGTGGAAGTCACTGCCCGCCTCTCTATTCCCCGATACATATAATCTGGGTATCTTCAAGGCACGAGTGAACCAGTTTATCCTAGGCAATCGTGCTCCACCTTAGGCCGCATCATCACTTAAGATCAGGTGAATTGCAGCCAAACGCAAGCCTATAACAATATAGAAAAATAAACTCACTAGGTAGTCTCACATGGTGACGACCACCGGTTCCACCAACAAAATGTATGCAGTTGTATAAAGGGTACCACACTTAGTGTCAGCGTGGTTGGCAACAGATTTGTTACAGACAACCGAGTCACCTGCTGGTGAATACATTAGTTTTTGGCTGCTACCAAGATGTCCTAGTAAGATAGGGGTCTAATGGCCAAATACTCAAACGCTATTCAATAAGACGCCGTATTGTATAAGTCACTTTGACATTAGTGATATAGAGACAGCACGAGACTTAACGGCATCTTAAAATTGAGTAGCGTTTGAGTAACTATTTGGCCATTACTTGCACAGTATGCCTACATTGCTACACTTTCGCAGTAAGATTTTACTAAATAAATAAAAAATACTTTAGATTTGCTAGATTTAGATGCGAACTCTACAATTTCACCCTTTTTATGAAGCCAGTGAATATTTAGATTCGGTGTTTTGAAATTGTCTATGTAAATATTCTAGATTTAGGTCCCCACACTTCGTTCGTCGGTCAACCCTACAAGAGCGAACCCTGCGTGATGAGAACAGCACATAATTAAAAAGTGCAGCAAACGGCGTGCGGCGGCTTTGTGTTGCGCGCGCGCAGGTTTGTGCCTTATATTATAATGTGTACGCGCTGCCGTGAAATCGTATCCCACAGTAGAAGCCGCTGTTTGTTGTGCTACATAATATGTAAATTATAATTCTAAAGTGCTTAAAGATGTACTTAGACAACTTGGTGGCTTGATAGTTAAACTCAAAGTTGACCAAGCACAGGAGACTGGCAATAACACTCGTGCCAAATTCAGGAGCTATTCGAACTTCCATTAGTAGTTGTAACATTGTAGGAACCTTGTAGCAAAAAGTACCACAGATGATGATGACTACCAATCAATTTACAGAGGTACTTTTTATGAGCTGTACTCTAAACTCATCTCAACGACAACGACGTCAATCAATGTAAAAATTTTGTCAAAAATAGAGGTGTTTAAAACTCTTAGAGACAGATTTCTAATGAGAACGTTCGTAAAAGGGCCACAGGCGCTATAGTGCCTATAGCAGACTAGCTACTTTTAACTTCAGCGGTTGGCGATTTAGCAACTTTTCGGAAGCTCGACACAGCGGCTCCTAACGTTGCACACATTGAGATGTCGGTCGCATCGATCATCTGCTAAACACAAAACTGGAAGTCAGGCGCTTACTCAGTGTTGCACTAGATTTTGACGAAACTGTACCGTTATCATTGATTCTAATAAAGCTGCACTGCTGCTTGCTATATCGATACTCGACTATCGATCGGCAACGCTACAGCCGACCCAATCCAGCATCGGAGCAGTCAGTAAAACGTGCGATTCCGATACCGGGTCCGAACGCAGGAAGTCGCGAAATCGCAATGAAGCATGCAGCATCGATAAAATCTATAAAATACGGGATTTTAATACAGCGATGGAAAGCAGAGAGTCACCAAAACGCGATACAGCATCGACACAGTCGCAAAATCGCAGATCGCCGATGCTAAAAGTAGCGTGTGTGCTTTGGCCCATAGTGAGTAGAATTATATATATGTGGGGACATTTTCACACACGGCCATCTGACCCCAAACTAGGGAGACCTTGTACTATGGGTGTCAGACAACTGATATACATACACAAATACATTTTAAATACATACATATATAGATAAACAACACCCAGACACAAGGCAAACACAAGTGCTCATCACACAAATATTTACCCTGGGCGGGAATCGAACCCGCAACACGCTGCACAGCAGTCGATGGCTCAACCACTGCGCCAACCGTGTCGTCAATTGACCCCTGATTGTGATAACCATCATCATCTGCCTAGCCTTTTCCCAAGTAAATTGGGGTCGGCTTCCAGTCTAACCGGATGCAGCTGAATACCAGTGTTTTACATGGAGCGACTGTCTATCGGACCTCCACAACCTAGTTACTGGGTAACACGATACCCCTTGATAAGACTGGTTGTCAGACTTTATGGCTTCTGACTACTCATAACGACTGCCAAAGATCTACAAATGACAGCCGGGTGCAACGGCTTTACGTGCTTTCCGAAGCACGGAGGGCACTCGGTATGAAAGGGATGGTCACCAATCCACAGACCGACCGCAGTTAGTGTAGCTTAACCTTTGACCAATTGTCTGTACAGCTTTAACTTAGCCACGAGCTCCTCCCGATCCTCCTGATTGTGATAACGATGATTATAACTAATTATGATTTGGATTAAATATCTTATTATTTGATTGATTATATGATTCTATGCGTTTTCTTTTTTTTTTTTGCTGAGATAATAAGAAGGTCACTACAGATATGTCTTTGCATTAAAAAAAGACGAGGTCGAGAACGTTTTGTTGACTTTTAAAGCACGTGTATGATTTTTTTAAATTCATATTGTGTATGATATTGTTTAGGCAGCAATAGGTATCATGTTTATTATTGGAAGGAACTAAACAGGTACAGGTACCTAATTAATTAATTCCAGTAGCATCTGAAGTTTATTTGCCAATTTCCAAATATTCGACGTTGCTGAAAATTTAATGTTGGTACAATATTAACATAAGACGTAAGGTAAGGAAAACTTTCCTAACTTCTTTTTTTTAGGGTTCCGTACCTCAAAAAGAAAAAACGGAACCCTTATAGGATCACTTTGTTGTCCGTCTGTCTGTCGGTCTGTCTGTCAAGACTCTTTATCTCGGGAACGCGTAGAGGTATCGAGTTGAAATGAAAACCTTATACTCAAGTCTACGGTCCCTTGATGCTGTAAAAAAAACAATCCTCTAAGTTGACGTGAAAAAAAGATACGGCCGTTTATGTCACAAAAAACTCATTTATAATATTAAGTAGATTAAAGTATGGATAGTAGACCTATGGATTAGAATAGAAGTATGGATATGTACCTACAAATATGTACGGAACCCTCGGTGGGTGAGTCCGACTCGCACCTGTCCGGTTTTTTTAATAAAACGTTACCCCACACTAGGAATTTCTCCCGTGCCGTGGGTGCGTTTACAGACATATAAACTGACATACACTAACAGCTAACAACTGTCTGTAGGGCATGGAATCGAACCCACGACAATCGCTGAACCACTGCGCCAACCGTGACGTCTTTCCCAGTTGGTTACCATACAATTGCTGCAAGCCAATTTAGTCATTGTTATTTATTATCACGAACGCTAATCGATTTCTAAAGCATGGTGATTATGTCAGTATGATCACTGTTTATCACTGTAAGTAATTGTCAGATAACAGACCTACCCCAACCCGTGATAATACGATTAAGAGATTACTGCTCAAGTAGTAAAACATAGAACTTGTGCACATCATATTTAGATACATTTTTTAATTCCAAACACATTTTGAACATCATACGTAATTTTAAAAATATTGTAGCGTTAATACCGTATATTTAAATGATTATTGGAGGTCAGGCAAAACTATTACTATACCTACTAGATATTACATTATGTTAATAATAACTAGCTTTCCTGATACGCGTTTTCTTTTACGAATACGTTTTTCTTGTAATAAAATACTAGCGGGCCTGGGAGACGGTGTTCTGCCATTAAAATGAAAAAGTCCTACAACTCGACTGTAGCGCCACCTACTGGGTCCAATTGTGAATCTAAACCATTCTCGAATCCACTGGCACACACAATAAAAATCATCAAAATCGGTCCAGCCGTTTAGGAGGAGTTCACTTTCATACACACGCACAGAAGATTTTTAAATACAGAGTGAAATTGAATATAAGGAGTGGCTCAGACCACGAACCTAAACAACTTTCATTATAGGGCCAACTCGAATAGCGCGAAATAAAAACAGCTGTTCCATACATTTTAGCCGAGTCACTTCTGTATTGAACAGCAGATTTTCTTTTCGCGCTGTTTGTGTTGGCTTCATAATGAAAGTTGTTCAGGTTCGTGGTCAGAGTCACTCCTTAAAAAAATACTCATGAATTCAATTGCCTGTATAAGATAAGATAGCCAAGCTCTCAAGAAAGGTAGAAAGGTACGTAAGTTCCTACAAGCGAAAGATTTTACAGAATCTTACCAGTTGTTCCGGAGGTTGCGCCGAACGAACACGACTCAATTTCAGTTTATAAGATTACTAGCTTTTGCCCGCGACTTCGTCCGCGTGGATGTCGGTTATCGCGGATGCAGACGAAGTGGCGGATTAAAAAGTACCCTATGTCCTTCCTCAGGCTATCTTCATACCAAATTTCATCAAAATCGGTTCAGTCGTTTCATCGTGAAAGCGTAACAGACAGTTACTTTCGCATCTAAAATATCAAGTATGGAAGTATAGATGTAGTGATAGTAAAACGATAGTGATGATGAAGTGAAAACCGCCTTCAAAAACTAAAAAGTGAAAAATAACTTTAGCACAGAACACACATTACTTTAATTTCGTAAGTCGGTGGCGGTGGCTTTGTGTTTGTTGTTTTGTATTGCCACCGACAAAACAACAAACACAAAGCCACCGAAAGTAAAGTAATGTGTGTTCTGTGCTAAAGTTATTTATCACTTTTTAGTTTTTGAAGGCGGTTTTGTTTTTTTTGAAAAAACTTTTTATTTTTCGCGTTTTCGTGTTAACACCTTAACATCCAAATCCATTAAGAAACGGCAACACACTAAAAAAGATTGTAAGTCCTCCAATGATTTAAGAAACTAAAACGTCGTCTAAGTAAGTTTTTTTGGGAATTTGTTGATTTTCTCAAAAAGGGCTGTACCAATTTTGATAAAAATTTATATGAGACCTTTTCGGAATAACCCCCTTTCGAACAAAAAAAGAATTTTGCAAATCCGTCTACATATGACAGAGTTATGCACGAACATACAAAAAAAAAATAATAATATACAGGGTTACTGGTAACTCGACGTATTTCTTGCACGACGTCATAGTAGGGTTAAAATGCAACAAATTAAGCCACCAAATGTTCTACCGAAGTTCAGTAGTTTTTGAGCTAGTTACATTTTCAGTTTTTTTATGAAAAATCTCAGATTAAATCATTTGGAGCCAATTTAAAAATGATTTACAGCGTGACTGTACTAAAATTTAAGTTAATATCATAGTTGATGCCGTAGCACATCTTTGTTCATAATTAAAAGTTCAAAAATGCCAGAAACCTTGGCAAATATCACTAAACAAACATTAATTTTTTTGTGATTTTTGCTGTTACTTCATACAAAATGTTGTCTAGTAAAAAAAAAAATACTACGCCTTATGTACAAATTACTAGGAAAATATCCTTGTCTTATCACCTATTTAGAAAGGTATGATTGTCAATGCTTTTGCATGTGTGACAAGGAAGGGAAGAGTTTTATGGCGAGCAGATAAATTGTGAGACGGTCAACCTATTGTTTCGTATTCCTATTATTCGTAGTTTTTACCTGCGCTTACACTCTAAACACTCGGCAAGCTTTGTGATTGATCACTATTGTTCTCTCGGCATGACCCGGGGTGCGACTTTACAAAATCTGGTCGTCAGTGGTAGTTAGTTTCAACTCTACGTTGCGCAAGCTTGTGTTTTGCTATCTAGCTATTTCCTTAACTGTTGCCGCGTATCTTGCTCTTGTGCTGTGCTGTGCCTCCGTAAGTGCTTACTATGGCTGCATATTCTATCCCTGAATACGCTGACATAATGTACTGTTACGGACTTAGTGACGGTAACGCTGCTCAAGCGCGGAGAGAATATCAACTTCGCTTTCCCAACCGCCCACTCCCACACGTAAGTGTTTTTGGATCGACTTATCGGCTATTATCTGAAACTGGCAGCGTCCAAAGAAGCATGCAAATTGACACTGGTCGTTCTCGAAGATACACGGCTGAGGACGAGGAGCTGATTCTTCAACGTTTTATTGACGACCCTAACACATCGACAAACATCGTAGCGCGTGAGCTTGGTATGTCACAGTGGAAAGTCTGGTCTGTAGTTCATTTATCAGGCCGAGATCCATACCATTATCAACCTGTCCAGTCATTAGAAGAGGGAGATCCGCCGAGACGGCTTGAATTTTGCCGTTTTATGTTAAGTGCCGACGCTGAAAGCGAAAACTTTTTAAAAAACATTCTGTGGACTGATGAGTCATGTTTTGACCGTGATGGTATCACAAATTACCACAACTTACATTACTGGGCACCGAAAGCAGAAGCAAATCCTAAGAAACTGAAACCAACCGCATCCCAGCGTAGGTTCTCACTTAATGTTTGGATGGGTATTATCGACGACAAATTAATTGGCCCACATTTTTTACCCCGAACACTAAATGGGGAACTTTATGAAGATTTCCTAAGAAACCATTTAACACCACTGCTCACGGATGTACCGGAAGACACAAGAGCAAACATGATCTATCAACATGACGGATGTCCAGCCCACTTCCGAATCACAATTAGACAATTGCTGGATGAAATCTTTCCAAACCGATGGATAGGGCGCGGTGGGCCGATTAAGTTGCCTGCACGAAGCCCTGATCTTACACCGCTAGACTTTTACGTCTGGGGTCATATGAAAGAACTAGTTTATGTGACCCCAGTAAATTCAATTGAAGAACTAAGGGAGAGAATAACAGATGCGGCGGACCAGATGAGGGCAACAATTACATCAAGAATCACAAAAACCGAAGTGAGGAAGCGAATAAGATCATGTATTCGAAACCAAGGGCAGCACATCGAACAAGACTTGTGAAAGTGAATTCAAGTTTTTAAACTGATATTGATTAAAAATAATGATATTCACGAAATTGTTTTATTTGATTTTCCGAACAATCACCTTTTTGTGAGACGCACATAATGTAGTCCATAATTTTGTATTAACTTTCATAGCTTTTTGGATAGCTGATAAGACAAGGATATTTTCCTAGTAATTTGTACATAAGGCGTAGTATTTATTTTTTTTACTAGACAACATTTTGTATGAAGTAACAACAAAAGTCACAAAAAAATTAAATGTTTGTTTAGTGATATTTGTCAAGGTTTCTGGCATTTTTGAACTTTTAATTATGAACAAAGATGTGCTACGGCATCAACTATGTTATTAACTTAAATTTTAGTACAGTCGCGCTGTAAATCATTTTTAAATTGGCTCCAAATGATTTAATCTGGGATTTTTCATAAAAAAACTGAAAATGTAACTAGCTCAAAAACTACTGAACTTCGGTAGAACATTTGGTGGCTTAATTTGTTGCATTTTAACCCTACTATGACGTCGTGCAAGAAATACGTCGAGTTACCAGTAACCCTGTATAAACATTCGAATTGATAACCTCCTCCTTTTTGAAGTCGGTTAAAAATCTTCTGTAGGTGTGTATGAAAGTGAACTCCTCTTTAAAGGCTGAACCGATTTTGATGAAATTTTTTGTGTGTTCCAGTGGATTTGTTTAATTTGAGAATGGTTTAGATTCACAGTTGGACCCGGTAGGTGGCGCAGGACAACGTCTGCCAGGACCGTTAGTATTAAGTATTTTAGTATAAGTATATTATTCCCTCATCTGGGTACCTATCTTCAAGACACGAGTGAACAGGTTCATACTAGGCAAGCGTGCTCTACCTTAGGCCGCATCAATATCATCACTTTAGATCGGGTGCATTGCGGCCAAACGTAAGCTTATTAGATTAGAATATAATAAAAAGCTCTTTTCTAACACATGAATTAATAAAATTACAACACATCACACGACAACCTAAACTTCTACAAAAACGGTATCCGTCTACTATTTCTTTATTAGCATATTTGTGGGTATTTGTTATAGTTTTTGCGTCAGTTGAGCGTGTCGAATGGTCAGATGTCGCGCCGACACGTGCAGCGCGCGGCGTCTTTGTAACGCGACGCGGCGCGGCGCGACACGCCCTCGGTGAGCAGTGGCGCCTAAGGGTCATAGGCAGGAACTATTAACACGACTTATAAGGTTACATAAAAAAAATTTAATTGAAGGAATGTGATGTTCTACATAAATTAACATAGAACAACGATATCGGGTTCGGTTTATAATAATAATAATAATAATATGTGGGGACATTTTCACACACGGCCATCTGACCCCAAACTAGGGAGACCCTGTACTATGGGTGTCAGACAGCTGATATACATACACAAATACATTTTTTTTTTGTAAATACATACATATATAGATAAACAACACCCAGACACAAGGCAAACACAAATGCTCATCACACAAATGTTTACCCTGGGCGGGAATCGAACCCGCAACACGCTGCGCAGCAGTCGATCGCTCAGCCACTGCGCCAACCGTGTCGTCGGTTTAGAATAGGAAAGTATTAATTTTATCATCCTATGTATGGAAATGAAGGAATACTTACTCATTCTATTAATCTGATCAGCAGTGTAATTCTGTAAGAAATCACTCGTGACTTCGAATCTCATTTTCGATTTCAATTATCTGAAGTATAAAGTAATTGGAATTCGCTTAAATAGTTTATACGTTAACAATTTCGCTTCACCTATGTTCTCATTTATTTATTTATTTAAGTAGGTACCTATTTATACTTCTTGCACTAAAGGTACAAAGGCGGACTGAATGCCTTAAGCGCATTACTTGGTGGCGCTACCGTAGTTTTCATCCAGTTACAAAATATCTAACACAGTTTTCACCGCGGAATTAGAAGTGATCACTGAAGTGAGTTCTAACAGAACCACACTGCAGCACTTACGATTAAGATTTATTTATTGAACAAAAAATAGTTGGACAGTCCAACACTTACAAACAACACCATGCGTTAGCGTAGGGGAGACCAGGTATAAAAGTAACACGGGATGAACGTAACAAATGCGTTTCTGAACAAATTATATTAGCTGCACTGTTGACTGCTTCCACGATATGTGTCATTTTCAACTCCCCATCACCTCACGTTGCACTCATGGCGCTGTGCTGTCAGGTTGTGGACGTAGCGAGTCGGTGCCGCGAAAATACCTCCAAAGTAAGTCTGGACCGTTTTCTTAAACTGTGTTTGTTTTTATTATGGTGAGTTTCAACTCATGTGTCAAGTGTCGGTCAAGTAATATAACTATTCGTCTTTCTATTTCGGCATTCAAAACGGTATCTTTCTAACGGTTTTATAAAGTTTTAAGCAAGTATTTGTCAAATTCGAGAAAAATTAAAGATAGGGATGAAAGTAACAACTTGTTACTTTAATCCCGATTATGATCTTTATATATCTAAGCATATGTTATTGTGTTTTTTAATATTGAAAAAAATTTCTTATTGCAGAATACCTAATATACATAAACGATCGACCAGTAAATGTATAGTTACTGAAGAAATAATGGATTTGCTACCTGGAAGAAGTACTTTTCAGAAAAGTACCATTTTGAGACGCTGACAATTCGTATCAGCTGTGTCATGTACCTAACTTTATATAGAAAGAAACATTAGTATATGCAAAAGAAAAAACACTTGAAGACATCGGACATCGTCTGATAATTTACACATCCCATCATCTACCTTTTTAGCCAGTGTGCAGGATGTCTCGTCTATGAAGTTCAGCCCTTATCAAAGGCAAGGCCCAGGAAATACAATGAAAAGGGAAGGACAGGCGGAAAACCAGCAATAATGACTGATACTCCAAACCACAACAACAAAGAAAGCTGAGTCAAAGAATTAAGAAACACATTTCGCAGACTGCTAAAAAGACAAAACAGGCCACGACTTCAATTGTTAGGAAAACTATAAGTATAAGATTGTTATGTTTCCTAGATATGTTAAATGAATATGTTGATTATGACAGTAACTTTGTTTTAATTTACAATGTTACAGTCATCCCCTTACGCTGTTACAACCAACCCTGGGGGAGGGGGGGGGGGGTTGTAACAAATTTCGTTTTGTTTATTTTGTCGTTCTTCTCAAAATCTATAATACCTGTTGCAATTAAACTGATGTTAAATGATAGCTGAAAGACCAATCTATCGTGTGTACTGGTTAGAATTATATTTAAAAAGCTCTGTGAGATATTACGAGAAAACTGAAAATGGTTACGTTCATCCCTGGTTTCCCCTATTACAGTTTTGTAACCATTAGTGTTTTATGCGGTCTTTGTATGAACTCTGGTATCCAAAGAAAGATTTAACTTGTGTTATAGATAGCAGGATTCTCACAATAAATCAACATATAGGTAACATTGGTTGCATCAGAAGACGATAGCAAGAGTGGCGCAGTATACAAGAGAGGAAGCCTTTAGTGGAATGTGTGTAAGTGTAGTGAAAATGTTAAATTGTAATGCATGAGTGAGGAAGGATTGTGAGTTTGTGTCTGAAGGATCATTCATTGTACCAGGTTAACTTGTGTCGAAAGAAGTGATGCTTAACTTGATAACTACACACACACACAAACACACTACTTCAGCGGGCATTGCGGAGGTGCTAGAGCCGCGCTACTCGCCACGGGTATATCCATGAAGATATAGGTATAAATGGAGCCAACACTTAGAACAAAAGCTTGAAACCAACTGTGGGCTGATGCTCTCTTTCTGAATGCATACATAAGAACGAGACAGTGATATGTGTTTTCTTTATCTTATGTATGCATTCAGAAAGAGAGCGTCTGCCCACAGTTGGCTTCACTTAGGTATTTAGAGTGTTGCCTCCACTTTTATCTATAAGCTTCTTGGGTATATCTTACCACGTGCTTCTACACGTCACTGTTCTGCGTGATCGTACAGTTCCCGAAAGACAATACTAAATTCTGTGAGCGCAGGGTCACACTCACATACACTACTTATCCATATAAAGATGTTTTGTTTCGCTTGGCCTAGTCTTGGCCGGACAGATCGATCGGTCAAAGGTTAAACTACGCTTGCCGCGGTCGGTCTGTGGATGGGTGACCATCCCTTTCATACCGAGTTCCCTCCGTGCCTCGGAAAGCATGGAAAGCCGTTGGTCCCGGCTGTCATTTGTAGATCTTTGGCAGTCGTTATGGGTAGTCAGAAGCTAGACAAGTTTGACAAAGGCTATCGTGTTACCCAGTAACTGGGTTGTGGAGGTCCGATAGGCAGCCGCTCCATGTAAAATACTGGCATTCAGCTGTAACCGGTTAGTCTGGAAGCCGACCCATGCATGAGTTTTACTTAAGTGTTTGCCTTAAGATGAGTTTTTCAGGTTCCGGTAAGTGTTTTCTTTAAGGACCCCGATCGCTGGCTGCGGAAACACTTAAAACTTTTTTATATCTAAAATTGATTTAAATACTTTTATTCTGAATACTTTTATTGAAATTCAATTTCAACTTTTATTTATTTGAAAGAATGTCAAACGGATTTCAAATATCTTTACTTTCCATTCCTACTTTCAGCTATTAACGCCATCTAGCGCCAAGCGGCTGAAACGTGATCTGTGTAACAAATGACCTCTCACTTGCGTTGCATCTATTCCACGCTAGATGTCGTTATGAATTCTCTCGCCGCAATTTTTTTTAAAGTAATAGTTTTGAAACTGAAATAAATAAAAATATTTCTTATTAAATTTATTGAACCTACGTATTGTTTTGTAATTATTATCAAGCTGCTATCGGCTTTAATAAAGTAGTGAACCGGACTAGGTGCGAGTAGGTATGCGTGTATCGGTCAAATGCGATTGAGCACCAATCTTGTGATATCATTGTTGTTGATTACAATTCATTTACGAAAGCCTTTTTGCGCACGACACTAGAAATGTTAGTGTCGGGTGAACTAGACTTAAGGAGAAGTTTGTTACGGCTTTCAAATTGTGTAGGCAATGAGTAAAAAGTAATTTACACGTCGGTGTACGAGGGACTACATTGGATCAGTTTTTTATATTTCTTTGAGATAAACCCTATATTGATGTCAAATGACCTACCCACGTCAGTTTTTAAAACATTTAATCTTTTTGCTAAAGCTACTACTAAGTAGCTAAACAGGAATTAGTCAGGTCATTAATCTATCGTTGTAGTCAACGATAGATTAATGACCTGACTAATTCCTGTTTTCCTATGATTTTCCTCTTTATTAACTGATCTTTATGATGAACCCTGCGAGCATAGGTACTTCTAATTTGTTTGTTGTTACTACATCACCGTTTGTAACTACATCACTCTATTTTACTTATTGGAACGAAGTTCCTTATCGCGCGTTGTGAAAGGGGGCTAGACGGAAAAAATTCTTACGAAAAGTTGTCACGACATTTGACATTTCGTCATTCATTTGATTTAAGAGCCATCTATTAACGTTATTGGCGCAACTGTGCTCTTCGAGATCGAATTACGAACGGCCAATAGATGGCGCAGAAATAATTTATTGGTCTTTCTATCTAAATAACTACGCATTGTACTAACATGTTAGAAAATGTTAATCTTTAAAATTACTTACTTACAATGTAAGCAGCCATAATAACTTTTCATTCCTCGCTTTTTTTTTGCCCTGGCTTAAAGCCACTTAAATTCACTTTAACGCATCACATTAATTAGTGAAGGAATTGTAATAAAATTGTAATAAAATTCCTTCACTAATTAATCGAAAGGAACTTCGTTCCATCCGGGTGTCCCTTGACACCTCTCAAGTTTTTTTTCTTCAATTTATGAATAGTCTCGATCTGAACTTTATTATTTTGTGTTACCTTACCCGCTTACCCACGAAGTATTAAACTTACTTCGTGGTGTTACCTATGCCTTTATGTTTTCGGTTTTGTGTTCACCAAATAAATTAAGTCATCTCTTAATTTTCTACCCTTAGAGGTAAATTTTAATGAAATTGATATGCGGCCGACCCTCAGGCATACCACCGTTAAAGTTTTTGAAATCGGACTACACTGTAAAAATATATGAATGTCAAACATAAAAAAAATTTCGTGTCGAATTGAGACACGATTTTTTTGAAGTCGGTTAATTTACTAAAATAATGCAAATATATATCTTCATCTATTTCGTATAAGCATCTGGATGGATAGATACCTGCCTCAAAACCAAAAGAATAGCAAAAACCAATCATCACCTTAAGTGATTTGCGCGCGGCACCACTCCAATTCTTTATCAACAGCTTTAGTATCAATTATTTATCATTGATAGAGTCGTTAGGTACGCGCCGCTCTTCGGGACAGTTCGGGTCGCTACGGTAACTTGCGTGCGCGCCGCTATCGGAGATAATCTGCTCGAATTCCTACTAAGTACTTATGTACTTAAAATGCACACTGAAGTTATTTTACAAGATTTAGAATGAGTTTTAGGATTGATGGTGTAGGTAGAGGTACCTACTACTCATAATATAGACTTTAATATTGTAGATAAATAAAGAAAAAAATCAGTCGGTACTGTCAAATATTTTACTGCCGAAAATATAATTAATATTCGCCGGTTATCGTACTTAAGGACGTATAAAATGGACTTCTTGTTTGCTTCAGTGTTTGCCTCAGAATAATAATTTTTAAAAACTGTTAAGAAAGTATCTTGTCTCCCATATAATTATCAGAGATTATCTACAATGATCTTGAATGTTTTCTAGGATGACAACGCTTTTTTTAGTTACTTTTAGATTTAGGTACTTGTACAAACACAATGCAAACCCAGCAACTTAAAAGTCTTGTCCTGAGAATAAAATCACTCATTACTCTAGACTCTACAGTAATAAGTGATTTGAACTGCTTATCTGAGAGTAGTTCGCTATACCGCCAAAATACATCGATAAATCTATGATATTGTATAATATGATTATCTAGCACTGAAGTATCCAGTACCTACTATGTAACATACTACCTATCAAGTACAGCTCCACATGTTCGAGAGCACTCGACAGGTAGCTTCCATTCTGAGTGCGACACTCGAGTTGATGATAGTGCCTGGGCGACACCTGTTCAAGTGTTTTACAGCCTGTAAAACAATGTAATGCTTTTTTTGGCCTATTCTGTTTCATTCCTGGGCAAAGGCCTCCCTCCATGGGATCCATCTTTCGCGATCCTGTGCTTCATCCTTCTAGGACAGGCATGCACAGACCACGGCCCGCGGGCCGCATGCGGCCTTCCGGCAATATGCCAGTGGCCCGCCAGCAAATATTCCCTCGTACATTTGAAGGAAAAATATTGCTTAGGTTTACATAATAATATTTGAATCGCGCGCGTTATAAAGTGCGCTTTCTGTGCGGTGCATGATGCGTACTCTGTACCAAAGTCAATGCAGTTAGAATTAATTGATATTCAAAATGATCAAGATTTTCGTAACATATTCAATGACCCCTTCATCTGATTGAACTGCTTCACTTGATTAACTTTTACCGCTGCATTGAAACTATGTACAAAGAGTTCGGCACAAATGCCCTGAAATGCGCCAGCTTATTTGATTCTACTTCTATGTAAACAAACGTTTTCGGTGTTGGATAATAATAAAACAAAAAATCGAAACCGCCTTGCAAATGAAAGTTAGGAAGCAATTTTACGTGTTACTGCAAGTAAATTTGAGCCAAATGTTAAATAGATTGTAAGCACAATGCAGTGTCACGCTTCAAACTAGTATATTGTCTTTTAAATTAAATTATTGGCTATTATTTTTTGTGCTGGTGGCCCGCCATGAGTTCAACATTTGCCCAAGTGGCCCATGGTCTCAATAAGTCTGTGTATCCCTGCTCTAGGACATGTCTGAAACTGTAGGCTTAGGTAACTCACACTGGTGAGACAGTAAGACGAGGTCGTGGCAGGTCGACGAACGAGATGACGGGACGAACTGGATGGAGACCTCCAAAACTAGAAGGTCTAGAGGGATAAATGTTATGTTACTAGCCACTAAATGAAGCTGTTAAGATGCTGTTAATGATTGGCTAGAGGATTCGGCGGCGTTCAGACTGCCGAGGTCGACGGGATCCGCCGTGTAGGCGGATCATAGCCTGGCGGGGGCGCGGTGCATGCGCGAGCGAATCCCGTACCCCCGCCCATAGGTCAGTCGAGGAACACCGTGGTGGTTTTAGCCGGTAGGAGTCCGGCACACCCTCCCGTCTTCCCTAGACGGGAGACAGTCCATGAGGATTTCCCCACGATAAAAAAAGAAAAAAAAAAAAGGGGGTTGAGGGTCTGCCCGTGACCTGCTGACAAATAGATTGGTAACTTGTGATTTATTTATTTTTTTTAATGCAAAAGTGCCTTTTAATGGTCTAATTGAAATAAATGGTTTGACTTTGACTTTTGTATTCTAAAACGTTACTTCTTGTCTTATTCCGACCATTAAAACCAAGGTGGGATATAGACAAAACTATTGGAACTATTTACTTTTCAGTTTTCTCGTCATAGTAAGTGGTAGCAATTATTTAATAGTTATTGTTTTAATTGATTGTCTTCCTCTTGTCCCCATTTTGAGCTACGTGTATTGTAAACATTGCACACGGCTGTGATATTTGAACGTGCGCACCGTATCAACTATCTCTGAAGTGTTGAACTGTATCAGTATAAGCAGATTGTCTTACACTAATGAATCGTATTAAATTACTTGCTTAGTTATTGAAAAAGATAATTTAAGTTTTTAAATGTGTATCAAATAATTATTTTATTATAACTGAAACATTAGTGAATTTAACCGGTCCGGTTTCATGAGTGAAGTTTTTGACGAAATACCTTTGCATTTGGCGGTCAACAACTGTGAAAGTATTTTGTAAACTAAACCTGTTTGTAGTTTTGAAAAAAGAACAATTAAGTGTTTGTGAAACAGGATTTGCTCCGACCCACTCTGTCGTCAAGGAAAGTCAACATGATGGATACAAAAACATGTCCATCAAGCTTCGAATATGGTTTGTATCATTTTTTCACCTTCCAGCTTTTAGGAATAGCATTCATACAGTCTAGACTTTATATAAGATAGGGATATCTTTCTGCAGGAGGTAGTATGTGTGTTTTGTACGTAAGTATCTACTAGTACATACAAGGTGCCCGTTCCAATCGCTCGAATCATTTGATGACCTTCACTCTAAACTTGTGATTTTATTTTTTTACAGTTTTATGTTCGATTTTGTCCTGGTTAATAGGTCGTGCTCGTGTACGTCCATAGAAATATCTGTCCTTAATAATGATTTATGTACATTTATAGTAATATGTGCATATAATCAAGATACTAATATTTAAGTTTGAAGACTATTTCAATAGACAGTATTATTGGTGTTAACTGTTAGCTAAAACTTCGGATTATCAAGATATAGGTAAGTAAACAGGCGTCCTGGTGTCGGATTGTCTGAAAAAAAAATTGTTTTAAATTTTTATAGAATACTTGCTTTTGCCCGCGACTTCGTCCTTCGTCAATGTCGGTTATCGTGGATGCAAATTAAATTACCTACTTTAAAAAGTAGCCTATGTCCTTCCCCAGGGTTCAAGCTTTCTTCATGCTAAATTTCTTCAAAATTGGTTCAACCGTTTCATCGTGAAAGCGTAACAGACAGAGTTACTTCCGCATTTATAATATTCAAATAGTATATAGGTAGTATAATAGTATATAGTATGGTTGGATAAAGGAATAAGTCTTTTTATGCTAAGTATAATATATCTTTACATAAGTAGTAGGTATAAGCAAAGTCGCTCCCGCTATATATATGTACGGCTTAATCTTTTAAACTACGCATCGGAATTTATTGCAGTTTTCAGCAATAGATAGAGTGATTCAAGAGGAAGGTTTACACGTATAGTTTTTAAACCGGAGAGAATTGCTTGTATTTTATATAAGTTAAGTAAAAGTATTTTTGTGCCACTAACAACAATATGGATGATAATGGATGTGTAAGAATCTGAAATAAATGATTTAAGTATTATTCTCATTTATTCATTTATTTACATATTTCATTATATTTGAATGGTATTAGTGAACCCCTATCCAATGGTACCAAACACGGTATGCTTGTCTTCATTTTTTTTTTTTATCTTGGTTTATTGTCCGCCAGAGGGCGCCACATTGGATTCGGTGACACGTCGTATAGCCTATAACCAGCGGACGATCAAGACGCTTCTAACGATATCTCATTTGTTCAATTCTGATAAGTAGTTTAGGAGCTATTAGCGAACAGATGAACATACATACATACATGCATACATAGCCTGTCAAAATCATAACCCTCCTTTGGCTTTGCCGTAGTCGGGTAAAAAATAGTAGCCCACCGGTATCGGGAATAGGGTCCAAGCTACCGGTGGTCAGGGCTCCTGAGAGAGGAATCTCCTGACTATACGCGCGTGTCCAGGAGTACCGCTTTCTGTATCAAGCCCTTGATCCAGCTGCCTAACGAGAGCCTCCTTAGGTGTTGGTCGAGGCTCTTGGAAATGAGTCCATTGGCCGTAACGACTATCGCACACTGACTGCTGTATTCACATCCCACATGTCGACAACCTCGCGAGCCAAATCAAGATACTTAATTTGTTTATCTTTCTCGGTTTTCACGAGGTTCTCGTCATGCGGAACCGCTATATCAACAATCATTGCGCGACGCTCTAATCGATCTATCACCACTATATCAGGCTTATAGGCAATAATAGTCCCGTCAGTGATGATAGATCGATCCCAATACAACGTGATATTGCCATTTTCGAGAACTGAGTCGGGCTCATACCTGTAGTACGGTACTTCCGACTCCACAAGCCTGTACTTTAGAGCAAGTTGCTGGTGGATAATCCTAGCCACAAGGTTGTGTCTATGCAAGTAGTCTCCGTTAGCTAGACGAGAGCACCCAGAGATAATGTGTCGGATTGATTCACCCGGCCGGTGGCATGCCCGACAAATGTCAACCGTGCCGTCCTTCACAATATACCTCCGGTAGTTGTCCGTCATCATAACTTCATCCATAATCGCACAGACAAAACCTTCGGTTTCCCCAAACAGGTCACCAATACGCAGCCAGGATACGGACGCCAAGAAATCTACATCAGGCCCATGTAGGGCCCGGTAGAAGCGCCCGTGAAGCTCCTTGCTCTGCCATACCTCCTTGCGGTCATTAGTATCGAAAACTACAGGTTTGCGCCAGTTCTCGTTCGCTAAGGAGAGCGGGGTGAGGCCCTTGTCCACTGAGACCACATCTCGGTGCATCCCCACGTCGGTTTTAAGGAAGCACGCCCTGAGACTGCATACCTCACGGTTGTGCAGGGACTTAGCATTAAGAAAGCCTCGGCCTCCGCACTTCCGTGGGATATACAGTCTCATTACCGATGACCGTGGGTGATGCATCCGATTTGCGGTCAGCAATGTACGGACCCTCCTATCCCGGGCGTCAAGTTCCGTCTGATTCCACTTGAGTATGCCGAAAGAGTACATCAAAACCGGCATGACCCATCCGTTGAAGGCGCGCACCTTGTTTCCGCCTGATAAAAGACTATTTAACACTTTATTCAGGCGGCCAAAGAAGCGCTCTTTCAACGATTGTTTCATGTAGGCAGCATTGATGCCTAACGCTTCCGACATACCCAAGTACTTGTAGGTTTCGATTGAGGAGAGGGATCTAAGGCGTATGGAATCCGAGAGTTGGGTTCCCACGGATTCCATAATCTCCCCTCGCTTCACATGCATGACTGCACATTTGTCCACACCAAATTCCATCCTGATGGCACTACTGAAAGTTTCTGTTACTTTCAGTAGCTCCATCAGTCGCAAACTGTTGGGGGCAAAGAGTTTCAGATCATCCATGTAAAGGAGGTGAGATATAACCTGACCTCCTCTTCTTAACCGATAGCCCAAACCTGAACCCTCCAGCAAATGCTGGTTAATGGCCATATCAATGAGGAGTAGCTCCTTAGTACCACGAGACCCGTTCCTACATCCATTTTGAGAGGCAGACATGATAGAATTTTTGTCAATATGTTCGTTAATTGTAGCTCTCAAAATGGATGTAAGAACTTTATAGACCGTTGGTAGACAAGTGATCGGCCTATAATTTTTGGGTTCCGTAGTACTACCTGATTTATGGAGCAGGTGGGTTATTCCAGTTGTTAGGAATTGGGGCAACGATCCTGCCTCTAAGGCTGATTGGAACTGGGACGCCAAGCGAACGTGCGATCTCTGAAACCATTTAATCCAGAAATTATGCAGCCCGTCCGGTCCTGGAGATTTCCAATTAGGCAACGGACGAACTGCACGAGCTATGTCTTGGGGGCCGATGGTTATTGTCCCCATTTCTGGTATTGGATCACACGCTCGCTCAACCTCCCGAGCCCAATCGCCCTCAGTGTGACTAACAGGCACCAACCAGATGCTGCGCCAAAACGAACACATGGCATCATCATCCGGCAGGTGCGTATCAGCCACACCTTGGTCCGGTCGCTCCCAAGTCCTATACACCCACCTCTCATCACTCTGGAATATGCGATTCTGAGTGTACCGCTCCACTCGCCGCTTGTACCGTCTGATACGGTAAGTATTATTATTATTATGTTACTTAGACAGAACAGAATTCTCTGTCCAAAAAACTGTATTTAGTAGGAACAGGTAGGTAGCTCTGTAAACAATGTGGCATGTCCATGGTACAAATCTTTTACATGTGCGCTGGTGTGTGAGGGACTCTACTTTTACTAAATGAAAAGAAGAATACCTACTCTTTTAAAAGCTTTCAATATTTTACAATCTTTTGTAATTCTCCTGACAGCCCACACGATCTTTCTTAATTCTAAATACCTAGGTACAGTCTTAATAAATTATCTCTTCATACTAACACATACACTAACACACATATAATTTAAAAACTAAATACGAATAAGGTTGCTTCTGGATCTGGCCCAACCAGCTAAAGTCTCTACAGTATTCTAGTTAAATGTAAATTAAAACGAGGCTCTGCCTGGCGAATACCACGTGATGCCCAAGTTTACGCCTCCCTTGAACTTGGTGATAACTCTACGTTTGAATATTACTTTGAAAATAAAAACATTGCGCAAGTACTCGTCACAAAAAAAAAACAATTGCCAGGCTTTAAAATTGTTTGCATTGCCTGCTCCTGTCTCTCACGGGTGTATTCACGATTTCTGATGTAGGTAAATGGAAACATAATCTATACCATCTATATGTAATTATATTCATAATTTATTACCCATACTAAATATAAGTATACAGTTTATTGTGTTCGAAAGTAACTCTGTCTGTTAGGTACAGTCACTGACAGTCAGTACAGTGTTAGGTAAAGTATGTGATTGTCACACACATACTTTTAAATCACTTCGACGCCACACAGTTCTGATGCGAACTCCTACTCCGTTCATTAGTATTGAATTTCTGATTTTGATCATCTACTTTTGCTGCTGACTGTACGTTTTCACGACAAATAGGCTGAATCGCTTTTCATGCAAAATTGGCACAAACTAACCTTGATCCCAAGAAAGGACATAGGTATCCTACCTATGTCCTTTTTCAATTCGCGATTTCGTTTGCATCCGCAATAACCGACATTGATGCGGACGGAGTCATAGACCAAAAGCTAATACAATACCTATAGGTAATTTCGTTTGAATATAATCGTCTGTGGGAAAGTTTAAGCGAAATCCTCAAAAAGGGACGAACTATGCTATAATACATAATGTAGGTACCTACTTAGGTTTGCAGTTCATTTCCATCAGTCAATCAGTGGGCAGTGATGATAAGGTCAATATCAGCCGCCGAGCGCGTCCGGGGCAGTGTGGTCAACACATGACTCGTACTTAAACCACCAAAACGTAATAGCTAGTGGGGAAATACATCCCACAATGTTGGTAGACAAGTAGGTATGAAGATACCTGATAATACATTGTATCGTTTTCCTTAAGACTGCGTGAATAACGTCCTTAAGTCTAGACGAAGACTATGATTAAAACCTTTTTTACTTTTATTCTTTGACTTGTTTTGCCTCGGTATTGGCACAGTTATTGGCTTGATGTTTGATTAAATCTTAAACGAATACAATTTTCATTTTAACCTCCTGAGCTAACCTCGTTAAATCTATCCCTTTTTCGTTTTTCTGAGAGCTTTCTAGGAAAACCCAACATTACACGTAGATTTAGTCCCCATTCGACGAAGCCATTCGTGCCATTTTGGAGATCCAGGAAAACGCATAATTTCATGCTCTTGTCCATGTCTTGTCATTATTATTTACAATATAATATGCAGTAAGTTTGGGGTCGGTGCAAAACGTTTTCTTCTTCCATTCTGTCCTACTAACCGTTAACTTTTTATTGGTCTGTACCGTCATGCTATCACATCCTGAAGAACGAGAGTTGAAATTATGACTATTAACAAAATATTTAGGGTGCATAGGTAACTGATTAAATTACAAAAATAATAAGTAATTTGAGCATTCATTCTTTCGTAACCTTTTTGCTGAGAATGAAGGTTATGTGTGTGACCACACACAGGTAACATAATTATGTGTATGTGTGTATGTGAGTGACCATGCATGACGTCAATAGTCTTTATATCCTATATGTCAGTCTGCCTGCAGTAGATACCTAAATACTTAGGTACCTACCTATCTTTAATTCCCGACGATCATGGAAGAAACGATTGCATTGACTTATAAACATGCACGGTTTCAGTCTTTACGACGTCGAGACAACATAACTCTTTGTTTACACACAACTTACTTATTTATGTACAGTAGTTTAAGTGCACGGCTATCTGATTGCGAATACATCAAATTTTATTTCCATTCCTATCGAAGAAGCGGTTCTTGTAAACTCGAGGTATTTGATGACTGCTGAGGAGATTATTTTTGTAAAGCCAATCAAACCATTGAATTAATTTGTTCATTGAATGTAATCAATATGAAGAGGCCGGACTGTTTGACGTGAACCCATTATAAGCACATGCTTAGTTGTAGGTTGGACGAGTTGCGTGCAAAAATGCACGTTCACAATCTGTTGCCGGGACTCAGGATGTTTTTCTGATGGAAGTTGTTGGAAGGCGACAGGAGGTGAACATGCTCACACGACTGCTGGAACACGATGTGGTAACAATGTTTAAGTTGATTCTGAATTACAATTTTGTTTTGTGGTTCCGAATTTGTCATGAAGAATAAAATAACGAAATACCACCTCCACAAGATCTCTATAAGCACCCTCATATTCAGGAAAATCAAATCAAATTAAAAATAATAGGCAACTTGTTGGCAATCTCTAGGTCCTCTGACACATCTGTAATACAATATAGTTAAGCAGTTTGGCAGACTTTCAATACTCAATATATTTAATGCTAAACATGTGAACTTAGATGGTAGGTTTTACAGAGATGAACATTGTGGACTCTGTCGGGCACAGCAAAAGTAAAAGTAGGAGAGAGGAAGAGGGAGGGGGAAGGGGGTATGTCATTCTTGATAAATAAATAAAAAACATCCATTCAAGTGAACATACACCTGCTTGTCTATAAATAAGAGTTACATAGGTACACAGTTTTACGTTGCATAAATAAACTAAATAACAAATTCAACAAATTTTTATACAAAACAGAGCAATACATATAAATTAATGGGCGATGTTTCATGGGTTTTTTGTATCAGACATTTATGCAGATAATGCGCGAATACATCGATATTTTTAGCCAAAGTTGCATATTTACGCCCACCACACGTACCTACTGTCCGACAATACGAGGCATATTTTAGTCCAGATTGATCTTAGCTGCCTAATTCGGCTTATTCAAATAGTTGGCTGCTAGTTTTTGGTCAATGTAGTCTTTGTAATGGTCGTTGGTTTTGATGGTCATGGGTGGTCTATTGTTGGAGCACTTTATTTATCATGTTGTGTGATTGGAATTTAGTATCGAGTTTACGTGAACAGAACTTTAGAACAGAAAGAAAGGAATTTTTGTCTTCCCCTGCAGTCTACTGACTGTATATTCTTGACTTTTCTATACTTCCCTGAAGACAATAATGGAATTATTTACCAAAGATTTCAGCATTGGAAAGGATCCAGTATGGTTAGGCTAAGATAGACCAGTAGCCTGAAGGTGGTAGCTTCGACCCATCTTAACAAACGAACAGCTAGTGCCTAATCTAAATTTAATTCACAACACACAACATTATGTGCAAGAATGCAAAGCGTTTTATAGTCATGTTTATCAAATTAATTGAGCGTTACTATCATTTAAAATCGTCATTCATCACGCATTTCCGAATCATTTGTTTGTCAGTACACCTTCTGTCAAATAGTACAGCTATTATTTACAAGTAGTTGTACGAATCGCTTCACTTCGATAACGCTTCAACGCAAAGATAGTGTTGTATCGGTATAAAGCAGATTGGAGTAGGGTCAGATATCAGTGCCTGTAGGGAAACCTCGCTGACTGGACGAACTAGTTACTGGACCTACGGTAGGGCTTTCATTGTATTTTTCCAGTGCATTTTATTTTTCAATTAATTATCGTGTATGTCGATACTTTCTGTTTCACAAGGCGATTTAGAGCCTGTCCTTTAATTTTGTTTCGATGTCCTAGGTGGCGAACATTTTAATTTATAAAGCTTATTTTTTACACATATTTTTTTGCAGAAAACTTGGTTATGGCAAATATTGCTGTTCAATAAATAAGATCTTTCCCTAAATTCATTATTATGACATTTTCATCAAAATTAAGCAGTCAGTGTTCTCTCTCACGGCTAATCGTTAAGAACTCTAAGGTTCTAGTTGTGGGTGCACCTTTCGAAATTGTTTAACAGTAACCTTTAATCTAGTTGTAGTTCTAAGTCCATAATCCATTGTTATCATTAAGATAAGCTATTGATTGCGGATTGAGACAATAGCAGCTTAGAGTTAGTGCCTAATGATGCGATTTTCTTTTTATATCGTTGTGAAAAGTTAAACGTCCTTTGAGCAATGAGGAGCAAGAGGTCCACTCTTCAAACGTTTTTGTAAGTACGTACCGTAAATCGTATGTATTTCTCTTTCTCAGTTAACTTATAATCCATTCAGTTTTACGAATTGCTTGTTATCTACTATCTTGAAATAGTTTTCTGGAGGAAGGTTCTGCAACACTCAGTTCTCTGCAATTTTTTATCCAAACCTTTTATTTTACGCAAAATTATTAATAAGTAATCTCCACCCATTAATTGTCAAACTTAAATGATTAATTTCAATTAGACCATTAAAAGGCACTTTTGACCGTCATTTACATGGAAAATTTAATCCAGTTGCCCTTCCAAAAGGTAGTTTCGTATGGAAAAGACTGGGTTAGAAACTCCCATACTTACTTACTCTTTAAATATATTTTATTTATATAAGTAGACAAATCATATTAGGTACGCAGTAGAAGTCTTGAGCTATTTGCAACACGACATTTGATCATCAAAGTGTTGCGCCGATTGATTGACGACTGTCTTCGCTCAGTGCGATAAAGTCGTGAGTTATTACCGAGTCTTGTGGTGAACCGGTGACTAGGCAAGTTGATATTCAAACTGATAAAACAGATGATGTAAGTATGGCTTTACTAGTTTCAAGATCAAGTCGGTGAAGCAACATTGCTGCAACCCCTTGTCGTTTGCTTTTAGTTTCCTTCTGTTCATGGTTATAAGTACTTTCAACATGTTTGGTGGTGCCCTCAAATGAAGACAGACATCCTACATGTTTGGAGCTGGGCTAGGGCTGGATCCTCCCCATATTATTCTCTCGATCGAATTTTGATCACAGCGGCCATTTTCAATGGAGACCAATCAAGTACGCTGGAAATATTATTGTGCACACGTGTGTGCGAAAACACAGGCTGGTGCACTCCCTCATCCCTCATTCTCACAGTTCTATAGAACGGCAATCCAACACGACCAGTGGGCTAATTCGCGTAACTAAAGAAGTGCTGTTGCAGTTAACTTTCGATCAAAACATCACTTTTCGTATTCTCTACCGCTGTCAGACACGCTCGCGTCAAGTTCACGTCACGCGAGCGCAATAATGGCATTCTACTGTTGCGTACTTTAGTGCGTGCTTCGGAACGCAACATGATCGGTATTCTACTATTCGTTTGACGTCTCAAAATGACAGTTAAAAAGCACTAAAATTTGTGGGGTATTATTTATGAGGTATTATTATTTTATTATTAAAATATCGTCATAGAAATGTAATCGATTGTATTCAATTATTTAGTGAGTTATATTTTTTCTCTCATGTGCCTAGTAAGTTTGGTTGTGGTACAGTTGACGTGCAGTTCACGTGCAGCTTACGCGCAGTTCAAAGATTACAAGAATACCGTTTTTAAAAACATTAAAACTTAAACTTAACTGCAACTGCACTACAACTTCATCGGCGCGTCATAAAATTACGTGAATTAGCCTTCAGAGAGAGATCAGGCGCAGGACCAACGGCTTTACGTACTTTGTCAGTCATAGGGGTGTTAAACTACCAATTTCCAAACTTCAGGTTGCTATTATAAAAACGTTAACGGAAAAAGCTTTTTAAAAAAAAATGACAACCGCCTTCAAAAACTAAAAAGTGAAAAATAACTTTAGCACAGAACACACATGAATTTAGTTTCGTAAGTCGATCTTTGTTCCGTTTGTTGTTTTGTATTGCCACCGAGTTCCAAAATTAAAGTCATGTTTTCACTTTTTAGTTTTCGCTTTGTAGTGCCTCTTTCTCATCCAAATCCATTAAGAAACGGCAACACAGTTAAAACAGAGATTAAAAGTACTCTAAAGACGTCCTCTATGTAAAATTTTTGGGTTTAGTTGTTTTTTTAACAAGGGTTGAATCGATTTCGATGAAATTTATATGGGATCATCTGTGAACAAAAAAACCCTCTACCCTTAGTAAACAAAAAAAGAATTTTCCAAATCGGTCCCGGCGTTTTCAAGTAAACCTTTTTTGAAGTCGGTTAAAAATACAACAACACTGCCCTACCTGGGAATCGATCCTAGGACCCCACTCTCAGCGCCCACGAGACCAACCAGTTGTTGAATGCTCTCTGTATACATAATACATAAGTACCTGCGACCTTTCAACCAATTGCAATCTCACTGAATCGCATCAAGAGCTCACATACGTAACACAAACATTATTCACCGCCATGATAATCCAATCCAATGCACCAAATACAAAATAAATACAGACAAAATCTCATTAATTTTCGTAACGTCTTGACTGTGACATAATCTTAAACTTGTATTTATAATACGACGCGAGTGAGTTACGTCACTTCCTTGCGCGCGTTCTCGTTAGCATTCGGCGCGTGCGCAGGCTGTATGTCAACCGCACTTTACTTGTTCATGGGTGCAGTTCTTATCAGTGGTAACTGTGAAGGACAGGTAATGGGGGTAAGCCTGACTTGGATAGGAGAAATATTATCTCTGGGTGACTTCAAGGATACTGCACGTCAAGTTATCCTAAACTGTAAATGTTCTCAATTGAACATGAACCTTATCCTTTTGTAATAAAGTTGAAAAACTATCAAATAAAGAACAATGCCAGAAACTCTATAGAACTTTGCCCCACTCAATAAAAGTCATATACAAGCTTGCAATATGTAGCATCTTACTGCTTATTAATTGCTGACAACTAAACATTAGTCCTTATGACTGCAGAACTTGCCGTTTCTGTTTAAATAAAAAACCGTATTTGAATTCCTATTAGCATTTATTTGTAAACCGCAAGTAATAATAATAATGTTGTTTATATGCCAACAAAAAAGTTCTTTACATTTCCTTATAGTCTATTTTAACTATTATTTAGTTCACTTTTAATTGAAACCACTCTATACGTTTTATAACACTATATTAGCTTCAAACAATATTACAGCAAGGAGTACATTAAAAATCATGAAGCGACTGCTTCTTACGAAGGTCTCTCAAAAAGTCCCGTACATATAGTCCTAATACAATAATCACAACGCTGTTCTTGTTTATGTTCTCACGCTGAATTTTGAGTCTAGCTTATGGGTATTTACATCCGGCTCAGGATACAGCAGCGCAAGCACTTCGTCTCGCCGAGGGCCGCCATGCCGCTCCGGTGAGGTCACCCTTAACTTTGTAAAGAGAGTGCGGCAATCGCCAACACGGCCGTCCTAGCAGGTGCCTGTCCCACCAGGTACCCCACGAGTTCAGATAAAATGCTGAAACACAAATTATTAATCATTTATCAGCTTGCCAGTCGCACATGCATTGGTTGTGGATCGAATGTTCTGGGTCTTAACTGTCATCTTTCATTACACATTATTTCATAGTATATCCGAAGTAGGCTTCAATAACAATATACCATGTGCGCTTAAAACGACACTATTAAGATTCGAATTTGACCACTTGTACTCGAAAGGCCTGTAGCCTCACTTAGGCGTACCAAGTTTGCCTTATTTCGACTTGCACCCAAAGGGCCTGTAGCCTCACTTAAGTGTACCAAGTTCGACTCACTTTGACTTGCACTCAAAGGGTATGTAGCCTCACTTAAGCGTACCAAGTTCGTTCCAGAACCACTTGCACTCAAAGGGCATGTAACCTCACTTAAGCGTACCAAGTTCGTCCCAGAACCACTTGCACTCAAAGGGCATGTAACCTCACTTAAGCGTACCAGGTTCGTCCCAAAACCACTTGCACTCAAAGGGCATGTAACCTCACTTAAGCGTACCAAGTTCGTCCCAGAACCACTTGCGCTCAAAGGGCATGTAACCTCACTTAAGCGTTCCAAGTTCGTCCCAGAACCACTTGCACTTAAAGGGCATGTAGCCTCACTTAAGCGTACCAAGTTCGTTCTTTATATGGACCTACCATTCGACCACTAATGTGTAATTTACAATTAAATATAGGACAATTATAATTACTCAAAACATTTTATCTTGACTCGCACATACGCCTACGAAAATTTTCAAATTACCTTCATCGTCAACACGGACAGAAATAGTTTAAGTTAGAACGTATGTTTAATTCATCTCCCAATCATCAATATGTATTCATGGTTTCATGTTCTCAGCAGCGGTTACGCCTGTATACTTTTTAATGCTCCCTTCACTGCCTTTTACATTCGTCACCTTACATCTGTCATTCCCCACTTGAAAGGGTGTTTGTAAACAGGTAACAACTTCCGACTTTGCCCGTCATTAGTCTGACTTTATATTTTAATGAGTACGAAATCGTTGTCGACGTAAACTCTTGCTTTTGTACGGTTTTTGTCAAATCGCTGTTTTTGTGATTCCGCATTTGACTTAATATTTGTCTCTGCCCTCTCACGTAATTCGTTTACATCCACCCTATGCCCGCTGTCTATCCGAGAAAAACTTTACTAGGAATAGTTTTCGTTGTCTCGTAAACAGGACTGTTTATACCTTATTGTAAGGCTTTTATGCACTAATTCCACCTATCGTCTGTAATAATTCTATGAGGATTTCCAAATGTCTTAGAAATCGTCTCTAATTATTTGATTACGCAAGAAGACTTGGTTGTACAAACGGCCAAAATAAACACAAATTTTGTAAAAGTACGATGACCAATAAATATATATTTTACGGCTTTAGCCGTAACAAAATTCCCTAAAAGATCTATATGAAGGCTGGGCCATACTTTTTCAATGGTATAACTCTCCTTCTTTTGGACCGCCTTTATTCTTCAAATACATCCAATTTATGCAGTTTTTAATGTATTTTTTGTCGCATTCTAGGTAATCAATACTGATTGTTTACTCGTTCTACTGTTTTATTTATTATTTATTTATTTGGAACAACTAAGTAACAACTACATAATAATGGTATATAAAAAGTAGAAATTATAAAACTAATAATTATGTAATCTACTGCGTTATTCACAGAATACGAATTTTATCAACAGAGAGATGCCCGACGTCGTCATGGTCACATTTAATTATTTGCCAAATGCGTTTCTTTGGAACCACCCATCGGCGACCACGGATTGTTCTTCTATAAACTGTACCACCGAGTACAACATATTTGTTAAAAATATCTTTATTTTTCTCGGCCTCTCCTGATTCTATAATTCCCAAATACGTTGTAACTCGGCATCCTGTAGTACCGACAGCAACCAATCCGCTTCCGTTTTTGACATTATAATCTCAGTTTCTGTTTTTTTTTTTTCTCTATTCATTAAGTTTGCATTATTATTTGATAATTACCACTTTTTAAAATCTAAACTGGTTAAACATTTATAGCCCCGAAGCTTATCTACAAGATCCTCAATGCGCAGCATTAGATATTTGTTTTTAAGCGTTATCTTATTTAGCGCTCGATAATCAATGCAGTCTTTTTCTCCATTTTTAGGGTTCCGTACCCAAAGAGTAAAAACGGGACCCTATCACTAAGACTCCACTGTCCGCCTGTCTGTCTGTCTGTCACCAGGCTGTATTTCATGAACCGTGATAGCTAGACAGTTGAAATTTTCATAGATATAGGTAGGTTCCGCTATAATATCAAATTAATTAATACTAAAACAGAATAAAATAAGTATTTTAGGGGGAGGGGCTCCCATACCAGTGACGTGTTTTTTGCTCGATATCTAATGTTGTATAGACAATGGTACTTACGGAACCCTTCGTGCGCAAGCCCGACTTCCAGTTGGCCAGTTTTTCTTATTGGTGATTTGCTTTTACGTATAATATTATTTTTCAAAAATTAATCTACGATTTCGCGAAGTATCTTTCTGTCTGGTCTAAAGGGTCTGCATTAAATTGGTTGAGAATCAATTACGTTAATTATCATTTCGTGGGTCAGGGGTTGTAATACATTTAGTTTCTTGTTTCTCTGGTTTGACCGCGTTCTTTTTATGGTAACATGTCGATTCTAAATGGCCTCGCTTTCCACAATAATCACATTTATTTGCATCACACTGATGTCGTTTATGGTTACCGCCACACAGAAAACACTCGATCTGCCTCCGACCATATTCCCGGCTGACGTCTTGGCTATTGCTAACAGAAGCGGCTTGGCCCACTACGTTCGCTGAGGGCACAGTCGCTGAGGTCGTGGTCGCAGACATCTGATTCTGACTGATCGATTTCGTGTGACTATAGCGTGTGTTTGCGCCTATCTGTCTAGCACTTTTTGATGTGTAAGTTCGACCATGTAAGTAACTAGCTAAACTATCGCATGTAACAAAATTATTCGCTTCAATCGATGCGCCTATACCACTGTCTCCTATATTTCCGACAATAATAGAGATAATATCTTGTTCCGAAAATTCCAAAGATAAACGATCTATTTTACATTTTTGTTCAAAATAAAACTCGTAAAGAGACTGATTTTCTGACGGCTTTTCGTTAATAATATCTTTTAAAAGATCAAACATATTCCGACGGATTTGAAAACTGGAAGCCAACTTACGTGTCCAGTCCTTCCATTTCCACATAGGCCAATGATTATCCGATCGTAACAGTGAGTCATACCACACTTTAGTTTGTTAAGAGCTTGATAACGGGTAATTTCATCAGTCCATGAAAAAGTATGAGCATAGGACCTGATAATACTAAGCCAAGCGTTCACATCGTCTCTCAGCGGATCGAACTCGGGTATAATGTTATTCAACGTGTTATTCGTACTCACAGTTGAGGTATCAGCCTTACGTGATACCTGTTTCCTGTGTTTCGGCGGAGGTGACGGAGTCCTGGCACTACTACTGCTGCTGCCACAACTTGAGCTTGACCGTGTGCGTTTTGTTTTTTGTTTTTGGCGTTTATTACGCTTACTTTGTTTACCCATAGCTATGTGTGGGTGTCACGTACCACTTCTGATTTTAACTATTATTTAGTTCACTTTTAATTGAAACCACTCTATACGTTTTATAACACTATATTAGCTTCAAACAATATTACAGCAAGGAGTACATTAAAAATCATGAAGCGACTGCTTCTTACGAAGGTCTCTCAAAAAGTCCCGTACATATAGTCCTAATACAATAATCACAACGCTGTTCTTGTTTATGTTCTCACGCTGAATTTTGAGTCTAGCTTATGGGTATTTACATCCGGCAGCGCAAGCACTTCGTCTCGCCGAGGGCCGCCATGCCGCTCCGGTGAGGTCACCCCTAACTTTGTAAAGAGAGTGCGGCAATCGCCAACATCTACAATTTTACATTGTCAATTAGGTTCTCAAAAAAGAAAAACAAATATAAGACACAAAAGAAGCATTTTGCTAATGAACTCCACACAACTCCACACTCGAACCTGTCTCGTGGAAACAAGCCAAGAACGCAGGCAAGTTCTATAGAAATCAATTTATTATAATGAGGTTCTTTAATCATTACAATTATTTTATTAATTTACATTTGCTGAAAATGGGTGGAGCAGGATCTGGCATTGTCATTTGACAGATTGGGGTAGCTTGATGTGCCAGCTGACCTCTGTACATACTATGTTATTGGCTGAGATATTTCTAGGACTGGTTGGTAGATCGATTGTAGCAACAGGAATTGGATGCTGTTTTGTGTTTCTTTTCAGCAAAAATTCAAACTATTGTCTGTATTGACATATCTCAGCATAGACATCATCATTCTTCTACACTAATGCCAGATTATATGCTTGGGGTAGCATTTCTACTTATAATAATAATAATAATTCCGAACAACTACCGGAGGTATATTGTGAAGGACGGCACGGTTGACATTTGTCGGGCATGCCACCGGCCGGGTGAATCAATCCGACACATTATCTCTGGGTGCTCTCGTTTAGCTAACGGAGACTACTTGCATAGACACAACCTTGTAGCTAGGATTATCCACCAGCAACTTGCTTTAAAGTACAGGCTTGTGGAGTCGGAAGTACCGTACTACAGGTATGTGCCCGACCCAGTTCTCGAAAATGGCAATATCACGTTGTATTGGGATCGATCTATCATCACTGACAGGACTATTGTCGCCAATAAGCCTGACACAGTGGTGATAGATCGATTAGAGCGTCGCGCAATGATTGTTGATATAGCGGTTCCGCATGACGAGAACCTCGTGAAAACCGAGAAAGATAAACAAATTAAGTATCTTGACTTGGCTCGCGAGGTTGTCGACATGTGGGATGTGAATACAGCAGTCATTGTGCCGATAGTCGTTACGGCCAATGGACTCATTTCCAAGAGCCTCGACCAACACCTAAGGAGGCTCTCGTTGGGCAGCTGGATCAAGGGCTTGATACAGAAAGCGGTACTCCTGGACACGGCGCGTATTGTTAGGAGATTCTTGGACCCTATTCCCGATACCGGTGGGCTACTATTTTTATATTTTTAAATGTTTTTATTTTTCTATGAATATTTAAAAATGTAATTTAATATGGTATATGAAATAAATAAATGTGAATAATAATTCATTTATTTCAGGCTGCATAGGCCTATGGATGAAAAATACCCCTAAACATATATATTTTATAATTTCTAACGTGTGTTAATAGGGACGACGTCCATGCTATATCTTATATCTGTCAACTCCTGTTACTTCTGAGATGACTTCTAATTTAATAAGAAAAAATAAAATAACAAAGTTTGATTATTTAATATTTGAGCTGTTTGGGGCGGAAACTCTGGGGCCATGGGGCCCGAGAGCCCATATTGTTTTTCGGGACTTTGCCAAGCGGCTGGTCGACTCTTCATGTGACCCGAAGGCTGGTATATTCTTGGTTCAAATAATCAGCATTGCCATACAACATGGTAATACTGCCAGCCTGTTGGGCACGTGTCCCGTTGACAGTTGCTTTTTATTTATTATTATTTTGATTTTTAAGATTTAATTAGATATGGTATCTACATATTATACCTAATTATATAGATGGTAGTCCCTTTCTAGCCAAATGGTTTTCTCCTCAAGAAATATTCCCCATTCCCCCGCATCACTGACGAACGAACTTAATTTTCAGAAAAGTCCTAAATGTTCCAAAAACCTTTTCATTAGTCTTCATAGGATCCGTCAGCGCACGTTATCTTTCAGAAGAGTTTTGTACTGTTCCTCGTGTAAAACATAATCTATCTTGTCTGAGCAGTTTCTTGCGTGGGCACACTAGCTAGTGTTAGTAGCTGAGTCGTGAGCTTCCGCCCCACAATCCGTTTTCTTCCTTCCTGCACTACTCTTTTATGTTTGTTACGTATAACAGAATTGAGTACATAAAACTTATCAATTTTAACTTGAAATACCATTATCATTCTTGTCTACCGAACTCCGATTGCCCTGAAATCGAAATCCCTTAATCCTCAAACATTTGCTGGTGCAAGGTCGTGACATCGATGTCTTCATATCGGTCACACACAACCTACTTACCTACCCTTCAAGTAAACCGCAGTAACCACGTATTCCGTATGGTTGCATAGGCAATGAGGTGGAACAGATAACAAGTTGGTGTCGTAACTTTGTAATCGCAAGCGCAGCCGGTCCGTTGTAACTGCGCCCGCGCCATTCCGCCTTCGCGATCCGACCACCGCGGACGTTCGCGTCACTTTTGACAGCTGTCAATTTTATCGTATCTTGTAATTACGCGAGTGTTTTGTATTGACATTTTTTTTGAAGAATCTCCGTTATCTGTGATAGAAGTTTGTTGTTTGTCTGAAGTTTCTCGGTGAGTTGTTTTGTTACAAACTGTGAATAACTTATATAGTTTTAGTCTTAGTTTATGGCGTCCTTGCAAAATAATTGCTGTTGTTTTGGTTGTGTGCGGTTTTTAATATGAGCGGTAATCAGCGACTCTTGTATGAAAATAACTAACTGGTTTTCGGAACTTTGAATTAAAATAATACGTGATTTACGGATAATTTTATTATTTTTAAATTTACTGAAATTAACAATTGAGACATTGAGTTTCCGAGTGGAAGGCGTCTCCCTTGAGAGAAGAAATTTCATTCTATAAATCATTATTCGCCATCGGCAATGGCACATGGTTTACAAAGATGTTTTTTTACTTGTAGATTTTTTCTGTTCTAGTAGTATGAGTAAGAAAATATTTAGAGGAATTACCTAGGTCCTATGTTGCAAGAAGATTTCCTCATGTTATTATTACGGGTGGCACAATTTAAGAGAAACATGATTACTTGTACATAAAACTCAACAAATCATACATGTGTGAAATTATTTATGATGCATTACACAATTGAACGGTAGTCATAGAAACGAATAGACGAAGTGAGCGGCTGCTGCGCCCGCGCCGGCGACCTTTTGGGGGCAACGCTGGGTACTTGTTAGCTAACACGTAAGTCACGGGTACTACTACAGGTAAACACGGTTGTTTACATACAAACCTACACATACACACAGATCTCTCGGTAGACTGACTATTGAGTCCAAAGATCAGAGAAAAAGGTAAAATAACGCAAACATAAAACGTAAACATCAAAACTATTTGTTAGAATGATTTTCCTTCTATAATCTTCTAACATTCGACCACGGTTCTATCTATACATACAAATAAATAAAATTGAAGTGTCCGTCTGTAATGTCAAAATAACAGGTTTTTACTAAGTACTTGTTAAAGTAACAAAAAAAATTTTCTTTTTCTGTCTGTCTATCTGTATGTTTGTTCCGGCTAATCTCTGAAACGGCTGGACCGATTTTGACGGGACTTTCACGGGCAGATAGCTGCTGACGTTATAACGAATCTTTTATTGTAGAAAAAAAAATGAGATCCATGAAAAAAAATGAAAGCCCCTCTGATGAATTAAACGAATGATTTCATGGAGTCCTGGTTCATGTATTAGCACAATGCAAGGATAATGTACTATGCTGGCACTTCACATGGCGTATTTGTATAAATATTTGTCTTATTTGGATAATACAAAATTTACCCTATGTTTACTGAAATAAAGTCGATTTTGTATTATCCAAATAAAGCGAATATATTCACAAATACGCCATGTAAGGTGCCAGCAAAATAAATGATTGCAATCATCAACACGTTTTTGACCCTTATCTTAATCCGATGACATGTTGATCAAAATGCCGATTACTTTCGTTGAAATAAATCAAGTCATTGCACAGTACAAATAAGCACTAAGTATAATCTGCATCTCATGGCACCTTGAAGAGAGAGAAATAGTCTAACCTTAGTTACCTAGTTGATCAAAGTCAAAGTCAAAGGCAATCGATCAAGAAAACGATCTGATCGATCGATCGGTCAAGTGATGTTTTCGTCATCACTTCAGCTTACTAGAGGTCCACTGTTGGACATAAGCCTCGTCCACGGCGAACTTTTTTCCCGGTCCTCTGCTTTACGCATCCAGCCACCACCGGCTACCTTCTTTAGATCATCAGGTTAGAGGGCATCCTACGATACGCCTACCGATTCGTGGTCTCCACTCCAGGGCTTCAAGTCTGCTATTACAATAGTGTCAGAATGGTCTACCATTGATTTTCATCATGACGCCATTATATTAGTAGATTACCAAACTTGTCAAAATCAACAATTATGAAATCAATTATAGACCATTCTGACACTATTGTAATAGCAGACTTGAGGCCCAGGACAAGTCTGCTCCATCGGCCGTCGGTCCTGTAACAGACGTGGCCAACCCACTTCCACTTCAGCTTGGTGATTCTGATTCGAAATGTCGGTGACTTTAGTTCTCCCCCGGATTTCCTCGTTGGGAATTTCCCTCAGAGAAGCTCCAAGCATTGCTCGCTCCATTTCTTGCTGAGCAACTCTAAACTTGTTAGCCCCGCTGTGAATTTCCACGTCTCGGGTTCCAAGTCATAACAGACAGGACGCACTGCTCAAAGACTTTCGCCTTCAGACTCTGCGGTATAGACGACGAGAAGACTCAACAAAGCTTACCAAATGCTGACAATCCCAAATGCACTCTCCTATTGGCTTCCTTCTCGAAGTTGTTCCGGCCAAATCGGATCGAACAGCAAGCAAAGCAGATGATTTTGAATCCAGAATCAGACGTCATTATCAAATAGGAGGAAACTGCTGACCCTCATCATGGAGTACTTATTCTGTTCTGTGTTTTCTCTTAAGAGCGTGTATTCGATTCGTGACGAAAACTTCTTGTTTTCGCGTTTTGCCCAGAACAATATCGTAATGATGTGAGCAGATTATTTAAAGACAATTACAGTTTTCGAAAAGATTAAGTCTTGATTTAGGGAGCTACAGAGTAAAAGTATAATTTTTAATTATGGTTTTTTGAAGCGAAGACAATCCTTTCATATCGTTTTACGAAAATAGACGTCAGAGTTAACTTTCAGGACGAATACAACCATCACAATATGCCAAAATATTTTGTTTTATGCGTTTTTCCAACAGGATATACAATCATAAAGTGTACTACAGAGCCAAAATTACGAAAATATTACTATTATGATAATGTTGAAAAAGTAGAAAATCGGTTCACTTGACAATTTTTTTACCAGTATTTGAATAAAAACATAACTGATATATTTATTTTATGAATGGAAATGTTATGCTTAATATACAGAATATTTTTCAGTCCGTTATACGAACTCATTTATTTTAGACAATTATTTTAAAAAGCACTGTAAAACATCGCGCGCTGTCGTTTGCCGATCAATTTCAATGATTCGTGCTTATTTCGTGCATATTTTTTTTCTGATGCACACAAACAGACCATTGTATTGTACTAGTGTGTGTCAATGCTGCTACGCCGTTCTAGCAATCGTTTAGATTTAGAGTTGCGCTAAATCGAATACGCGCCCTTAACGTTACTCTTCTTACTACAACTTACCGTAAATAAAATGTTACGTTACCTTTTTTTGGTTCTGGTGTGGAAAATTCTCATGGAATGGCCTAATCCAATGGCCCTGGGACGGGTGAAGGTCTGGACGAAGGGCGAAGGGCGACAGTCTGTCAGACTCCTATTGACTAAAAACCACCCCGGTGTTCCATCTCACACCTACGTCGGGGATTGCGGGAACTGGAGATACTTCCGCAACACTCGACTGGTGCCTCCTCAAGTCAGGGGGAGTGAGGTGTTGGACTCCCCTTCAGACGTCTATGAGGGGGGCTACAACTTACCGTAAATAAAACGTAACGTAACGTAACGCAACTCATTAATGTAACAAAGAAATAAAGTGTGGTATTTTGATCGCGTGAGTAGACTAGATCCAAATAATGCGATTAATTTACATGTTTGCATAAAATAATTCGAGACGAGGTCGAATGCAATTTGTTGAACACGATTAACGTGGAATTTTAATTTAAAACACAAAATATTATCATTACTACGTTCCTTTGTATTGTAATTTGAAATGTTATCTTATTCGAGTATTTGAAGTTTGTGCAGTACGTTTGAAAAATAAATAATAATACGAGTAATTCCTTTACATGATATACAACAAAATAGAGTCCCGCTATCTGTACGCTTAGGTGGACCTTTTAAACTCCGCAACGGAGTTTTAATGTACTTTACAGCAATAGATTGGTCATAGAGTGATTTTAGAGGAAGGTTTATACGTATTCTAGCAACCCGACCCGGTTCGCATGGGCCTATAGCCTTCCTCGGTAAATGGACTATCCAACACAAAAAGATTTTTTCAATTCGAACCAGTAGATCCTGTAGGTCGATTCTGTAAAATTCAAAGAACAACTCGCATCTCACATCGCTATTCACTCTCACTTCGCATAAGGTTCAAAATGACCTTGGTATATTTCACACTTTGAATCGGGTTCGAGTGCGAAGTGAGCGTCGAAATGACGGGGAAATTACCTTACAGAATGCCACTTCCTACGTCATTATACTTTATCTGTCAAAATCTCCCTGTCAATTTAGTTCAACTCCCTGACACACTCGCAAGGGTGGCGCTAGTGTAAATTCGAATTATGAACCAAGTTTTTAGAATGCCAATCAAGAAACTCACAGTGGATTTAGATTCAAAGTTTAGAATGAGGTCTTACAGAATCACACCCCTGAGATTAGCGCGTTCAACGAAACAAACTCTTCAGCTTTTTAATATTAGTATAGATATATAAAATATAATATATAATATATAGAATATATATTAAATATTTATTATTATTATATATAATATAATATAATATATATATAGTAAGTATAGATAGTTTGACTGATCTACATTTAACCCATACGAAGCCGGGGCGGGTCGTTAGTTTATTTTTAAAGAAAAGACAGCATGGTTATAAATGTGTTAAGTCTGTAATGTTTCAGTTGTGTCCAGGCAGTACGAATTAGTTGGAGTTTCGGTAAAGGAACACATTTTTAGATAACCATGAACCATGGTATTATGTCCAGTCCTAGAAGTTTTATTTAGCATAAGTAACAGAACATTTCACTGTCTTTTTGAATCTCTAGTGATGATTGCATGAATGAATGAATGGTACCTTTATTTGCTAGAATATAGGATGTACCTACATGACACTCATGATGTGATGGTATGGATGTGATTGTGATAATAGTTACCAAAAAAATTGGTAGTTACCACATTTAAATCCACACTTCCAACGGATATCAGTGCTACCAACGCTTTCACAATGACACGGCTGAACCGATTTTGATAAAATTTGGTATGAAAATAGCTTGAACCCTGGAAAAGGACATAGGCTACTTTTACATCTGCATCCGCGATTACCGACATTCACGCGGACGCAGTCGCGGGCAAAAGGTAGTACCTCACTCAGATTACGAAACAAAAGGCAGATAGACCGCGCGAAACACTGAGAGTGAAGCCAAAAAAGCAAATACAAATTAAAAAACGAATATGTACAATCTCGTGATTGTATTCGCTTTTGAATTTGTAATTGTATTTTAATTTGTTTTTTTTTTTAACGATGCAGCGTTTCGTGCTATTCTGACTCGTGTCAGTACATCACGCGCGTTGTAGGTGGTAGGATTTTGAATTTGTATTTGCTTTTTTGGCTTCATTGTCAGTGTTCCGCGCGGTGTATCTGCCTTTTCTTTCATAATCTGAGTACCTACCTCATAAGATTCTGAAAAATAATTATAATTTAGCCAACTTGGCCGTATAGACAATATGGCCAAGTTGTAGAGAGCAAGTGTGGTATAATCAATGTTCGTCTCTATACAGTCTATTAAAAAGAGATATTTTCGTATGCAATTATTGCGATAAATTATATTGTTTGTCCCTTAATATTTTAGTGACTGGCAACTTTACTCATAATGCAAGGCCGTGAGCTCTTTGTCGACTGAATATTTTCAGCTGTAAGTACATAAAACAGTAAATAACTTTGCATAATGTCGTGCAATGATATCAGTGTATATATCAGATTGTATTTTGATTTGTTATTGAAAGAATAATATAAATTTTTCACGTTTTGTGAGGTTCCAGACGCAGATTTTAGCGGGGACCCTTTCTTTTTTAATTAGTACGTGAATCGGAAGTAGGTATTTCTATTTACAACGTAGTAAATATTCTCATGGAAATAGCAGACTTGTCCCACGGCTCACGTACCTACAAACTATCAATATTTTCCGTTAGTTTCCATTTTGTTTCCACTGGCAATGTCTCTTTAATACAAACAGTGTCCATATTTTCGTAAACATATACACCACGAATGCTTTCTTTTGTTTTTCCCATTAAATCTGAACACTAGCTATGCAGGCAGCAGGTATCATAGATGTGTCATAATATCAATTATTATTTTGTCAATAAAACTTTTTATTATCAATATTATAATAAATGTTATTCTTTTTGCTGGCACATGGCGTATTTGAGCAAATATTCGCCTTATTTGGATAATACTAAATGTACCCTATCGGTATTGAAATAAAGTCGATTTTGTATTATCCAAGGAAGGCGAATAATTGCACAAATACGCCATGTGAATTGCCGGTATAACAATTGTATTCAACTAGGTACGTATCTGAAACATTATTTCAGATTTCTGCAATCATTTTTGTTTACCAGACTCAAAACTTACCAATTTTCGGTCGGCGGCTTTGGTCTTGCTTGTTGTTTTGTATTGCCACCGAGTTGCGAATTGAAAGTTATTTTTTACTTTTTGAAGGCGGTTGCCTTTTTTGTTCAAAAAGGTTTTTTTTCGCTTTTTAGTGCCTACTTTTTATCATACAAATTAATTACGAAACGGTGACACCAAAAAAAAACAGTCATCCCTTAATTTTCTACCCTAAGGGGTGGAATATTTTCTTGAAATTTATATGAGACCAATAAATGGAGATATACACTATCAATTAAAAAAAGAATCATCGAAATCGGACTACACTGAAGAAAGTTATGCGACGTCAAACATACAAAAAAAATGAAAACTACTGGGTTAAACTATGTCAATTTTTTATGGGACCAAATGGCAACTATTCCGCATCAAACTAAAGAAGAATCACGTAAATGGGATCATAAATCTCAGCGTAATCTCCTTCTTTATGAAGTCAGTTAAAAAAACCTTCCCTCTCTCTAGAAATTTCTCCTGTATCGTGGGTGAGTTTACTAATTTATAAACTCACATACACAAACAGCCAGACCCGGAACAACTATGTGTAGACCATACAAAATAATACTTGTTGCGGAAATCGAATCCGCAATACGCGAATGGAGTATATCGCTCAACCTCTGCGCCAACCGTATTGTCATGTAACTAAGTACAATTTAATATCCATGTGGTGGTTCAGCAATGGCTACTATTGGTATATCTTGAAGCCCGAAGGTCTGTCATTCAGTCTTACCAAGTGACTAGGAAATATCCCACCCCCCACCCCACTTATCATGTTTCCTAGTCAATGGATTGTGAAGTTCCGATAATCATCCACTCCAGGTACTCACCTGCATCTAACTGGAAGTAGATGAGTAAACAAACAGAGACCTCAAACTCAAAACATTTATCTATACTAATACACTATTACTTATACTGTGCTAATACTACAAAGCTGAAGAGTTTGTTTGTTTGTTTGGTTGAACGCGCTAATCTCAGAATGTACTGGTTCGAACTGAAAAAGTATTTTTGTGTTGGATAGTCCATTTATCAAGAAAGGCTATAGGCCCATGCGAAGCCGAGTCGGGTCGCTAGTTTCAAATAAACCTTTTGAATTGTCAAGGAGTCAGTCAGTCAAAAAGTTGTAGCTAGTTGCTCGTTCCAAACAGTAGGTTTCTATGGAAAAGAACGAGCAAGAAACACCATGAACACTTTTTTAAAATCGATAGAATATTACAAATTTAGGTTGACCCTATGTTACAGTTTTTTTTTTTTTTTTTTTAATACGGGCTGACATATGGCTACGCAGATGATGCCACATGGTTTTTAGGAAAAATCACTTCACAAAGGGTAAAGGGGAAATCAAGAATAAGCGGAAATTGTTTATTAAGTGTGAACTCATACTTTTCCCAACAATACCTAGCTTCAAAGGTTAAACTACGCTTGCCACGGTCGGTTTGTGGATGGGTGACCATCCCTTTCATACCGAATTCCCTCCGTGCCTCGGAAAGCACGTAAAGCCGTTGGTCCCGGCTGTCATTCGTAGATCTTTTTCTTTGGCAGTCGATAGTCAGAAGCCAGAAAGTCTGATGTCTTACCAAGGGGAATCCTGTTACCCAATAACTGGGTTGTAGATGTCCGATAGGCAGCCGGTTGGGAAAAGGCTAGGCAGGTGATGATGACCCAGCTTCCTTCTGTGGTCTAGAAAAAGTAAAACTTATCTCACACTAAGTACTGAGATCCGCTGTGTGACGTCACTGGTCGCTGACACGAAGATTGTCGACCACCGCCGATCACGATCGGGATCGGGACTCTTTATTGTTTTAAATTAAACAAAATGGGACACGGCAATCATGCGCACTGAGCTGACAGTCCATAGATTCAAAAGATTTAGAACGTCATAGAACAAAGACTTGATCAAAAAACGATGTCGGATAAAAGGACCAAGATATAAAATCTTGGTCTTTTTATCCGACATCGTTTTCAAGGCAAGGTTCAAGAATGTTATTATTTATTTATTTAGTCAAATAATAAGTAGTCAAACTAGATTACATCTGCAGGTCCAACAACAAGATATACAACAAAAATAAACCGGTACCGTTAAATTAAAATATGACAAAATACCGATCAAATAAAACAAAGCTACACACACAGGCACCACGTAATCAATTCATATGAATAATAAGGTTTTCAACTTTTTGTACGAGAAATCTATACCAATATTATAAAGCTGAAGAGTGCTAATCTCAGGATCTACTGGTACAAATTGAAAAAATATTTATGTATTGCATAGTCCATTTTTCGAGGAAGGTTATAGGCCTATGCAAAGCCGGGTCGGGTCGCTAGTAAAGTATAAAAAAGACAACCGCCTTCAAAAACTAAAAAATAACTTTAAATTCGCAAGTTTTTGTTCGTTGTTTGGTATTGCCACCGACTTGCGAATTTAAAAATATTTTTTACTTTAATAAGGCGGTTGTCTTTTTTGTAACAAGTTTTCTTTTTGGTTTTTCAGTGTTTACAAGAAGTAGGTACTGAAAAGAGAAAAAAAAAACTTTACACTTACATACAAATTAATGACGAAACAGTGACACCAAAAAATTTGAACTTCTTAGAGGGCCAACTTTGAGGTATACACTATCAATTAAAAAAATAATCATCGAAACCGGACTACACTGAAAAAAGTTATGGGTAGTCAAAAAAAATATACGCGTCTTAATTTTTTTTGACGTTTATAAACATATTTTTAAGCTTCTTGCATAATTTAAAAAGTATACCTACATATGTATATGTTGTATAAAGTAAATAAATAACTAGATGATATTATATACAGATGACTATCCTGTTTCCTAAAAATATTACATGTACTTATATTTGTTTAAACAGGGAAAAGTCATCTTTAATCTGCCTACCTACTTGTAATGTAAGTAGGTAGCTTTGATTTTGTGACTTAACTAGTGTAGTAGAGTAAAATTTCCAATAAGGAAGTCAACTGAAAAAATATAAATGGTAGTTCAATAGATACGTCCCCGCAGGCTGCGACGGACTGAGTTAGCATTGCCTGATAGCCAGAAATGTTCCTGATTTATTAAAAAATAGTGGTCGAATTTAAGTAACAAAGGCAATAGTTTTTTCAATGAAGAGTGTTATTTTCAGAATTACTTGTAAAATCTCTTACTGTTAGGTAAACAGTAATATAATGACGAATACTTTCGGTTTCCCGAACAACAAATTAATGTGACCAATTGCCAAGCGCGAGTAAGCTATACTGATGCAGTCCTACGTTTGATTTCCGGGTCGGGTAAAGCAACATTAAGTTTGCGTTGATTTTCATTTGAGAAACCAGGCGGCTATTCTACTAACTTTTAGGAACGCTATTCCATATCTGTCTTAAACTGTCAAAAATATCTCTAATTTACCAAAATATAGACGCCCGCACACTAAGCTATACCAAACTGTCAACTTTTCCCAATTCTTCTTCTTTTAAAAATAAATAAATAATAGTTTAAAAAAACTAAAAACACGCTTTTTATAGAAAACCAAACTAAAAAATAGAAAATAAATTTTAATAAATTATTTTATTTTAAAAAAAAGCGTGGTGTGCTTTTTAATATATTATCAAAATGATAATCACTCTACTCATATCCGTCAATAAAATATTTATAACTATTGACACCATGCACCCCACGCTTTTTTAAAATAAAATAATTTATTAAAATTTATTTTCTATTTTTTAGTTCGGTTTTCTATAAAAAGCGTGTTTTTAGTTTTTTTAAACTATTATTCATTTTTTACTTTTTAGTTTGGTTATATCTATATCTATAAATATTATGTACATTTATTCTACCAGGGGCGCTTGTGCAGTACCTTCCTAGTATATAATAGCTGCTTTTTCGGCAACTAATTTTGAACGACTTATGTTTTTTTTTTTTTTTCTTTAATAATTTTATCATATTAGTGTATTGTCATCGGTCCTCGATAAATCTACAAAGTTTGAACGAAATCTGGCCGTTTAAAGTAGGTCAAAATCGCGCCCAAAGAAGTCAGTTACAAACAAACATACAAACATACAGGTGAAGCTAATAAAAAGCGTGTAAAAACGTTGCCCCACAACACTAGAGATAACTCCTGTGTCGTGGATGCGTTTACAATCATATAAACTGACATACACAAATAGCCTGACCCGGAACAACTATCTGTAGGCCATACAAATATTTGTTCCGTGCGGGAATCGAACCCGCGACACGCATCGCAGCAGTCAATCGCTCAACCACTGCGCCAACCATGTCGTCAATTGAACATGAACCTTATTTTTTTGTTATAAAGTTGAATAATTTTTTGAAAATGTCGCTGAGATGGATTGCTGCTTGATTTGGAACGTTTTTAATTATAAACAAGAGTTGGTTTTCAGGTGTGCCAAACGTGTTCCAAGACTAGTGTAACCTTATCTAAAAAAATCTTCCGCAGACTCCGTGAGTGACAATTTTATTGTCCGCAGTCATCAATTTCAGTACTTAATTGTCTTCAATGAGACCTCCTGGCCCCTCGGTTAATGGTTCGAGAAAACTCGTTGGGAGACTTAAGTACCTGATGGTAGTTTATGCTAGTTTTAATATTGTACGACGGCTGTTAGCTTCATTTGATAACTTTTTATGTTAGGTACTTTAAAATATCTATAGCAGAGTTGACTGAGCTAATTTCATTAGTACATTACGTTATTTAATTTATGCAAACTGATAATAAAGTAGGTGCAATTTTAAAGAAAGTGGGTACCTAAGTACTTAACTTTAAAGCATTAAATTGCTTCGTCAAAAGGTGTTGACCATGAGTTTAAAAACTACTTTTAAACTCACCGAAACATATTAAGTATTGACATATTATTATGAGATAAAATAAATGTTTTTATTTTTAATCCAAAACTCGGTTTATCTTAACATAATTCTGGGCTTTACACACGACATTAAAGTTTTGAACTAACATATTGCTTTTCTCCTAAAGTTACTCAAGCTGATTAAAACATTACAAGTTACTTCGGCACTGATAACAGACCGATAACATTAGATTACACAGTTACTAGCTGATACAATACATTACTAGGTAACTAATAGTCCTTGATAATATTGTCATATTGCCTTTCAACATATACGCTTGCTTTCCGCAACAATATTTACGTTCATTTCACTAAATATTGGAAGAAATGGTGAAAATAAAGTACTTATAATGTTATTAAAACATTGAGGTTTAAACTGGCAGGTTTCGTCTTTATTTACTAACTGACTTAGCAAAGCTTCCCATTACTTACAGGTTGTCTCGTGTTTTGAAAATATCGCTAAAGACGGAGTGTGTTGTGAAGACATTAATGCTTTTTTCCGGAATCCGGATGTGAGGACCAGTATTAAAAGAGTAGCTAATAAATTAATGACGTTTGTTGTTTCTAAAGGGACACTTTTGTATCTTTTGAGAATTTACTAAATGGATAGTTTAGGCTCACGAAGTTATATGTGACTGCAAATGTGATACAAAATTAAGTCATTTTATAATTTAGTTTACCAATCCGCACCAATATCACGTAACGTCAATATAACGTTGTTTGACGCAGTACAGTAGTTATGGTAAGGTGCAATGTCTAGGCATTATACTAGGTACGCTAAGATGCTGCGAGAATAGTCCGCAGGCTCACAATAAACCCAAGATTCCGGTTCAGCAAACCAGTTTACAACAGATAGTTTTCCTTGTTATAGCTATAACTGCCGGCTGCGAATGCAACATGAAATTGTAGTGCATTCTTCACTGTACGGTGTCAAATATGTGTAGGTACGATACTGGCCTTTTGAGTCACTTAAAAACCCAATTTGTAACTGGAACTTTATCTTTGAGATGTTTTGAGCTAATTGCCCAGTGCTCCCATAATTTTTCTCACACACAAAACACAAAACAAAAAGGGAAAACAAAATGATGTAAAATGAGAAATCAGTACCGAAGTCGAAGTGATTTCACTGTCTATATTTTGTTTATTTCAATCAAATACTGAAAGTGATTAATTCTAGAGTATTATAAACATAGCCATCGGTTTTAATAGAGTAAGAATGGAGTGTCTTGCCCATTCTTCTCCATACAAAACTACTTTTTGGAATGGGCAACTAGAATCAATTTTTTCTCATTTGACGTTCAAAAGTGCCTTATAATGGTCTAATAAATTCAAATTATTTTATTTATAAGTAACAAATATACAATATTGGTGCTGCTGCTGAGCACATTGGGCACATTCCCAGATGACGGCGATGTGGAGGAGTTTTTTGATGCCTTATTATATTAGTTTATTTTTGGTTTAATAGTTATAGGTTTTTCTTTTTTTTTTTATTGTACGTTAAATATGGTCTAATTGAAATAAATGATTTGACTTTGACTTTGACTGATGTAATCTCCTTATCACTGGAGAAGCGCCCGGACTGCCCGAAAGTACCTTCACGCTGCAGCAGCATGAAGTCACGGCGCGTTTGGTTCGTCACACATCACTTAACACCATGTTTTACACTGTAGTGACTTAACTAAGGTTTTAATTAAATGTTTTGTGCTAATGAAGTGCGAATATTATTTTGTTTCAAATTAGATGCATGCAAGTACTAACCTAGGAACTTTTGAAGGTCAAACTGAGAGACTCGTTCGTTAATAAATGAATTTGAATTTGAATTTGAATTTGAATTTAGTCTGGGTATTTTTCGCACTTAGCCACTTGATTGGGCCATTGTACGTGCAATTGTTTCTTATTTTACTCTAGACATCCCAGTTCATCCCAGAAGGTCAGCAAGTTTTGCAGGTGGCTGCAGACTTCCGATTTGAAAGACTCGTATTCGCTTCATGTTAGAGACGCTTTTATGTAATTAGGTATGTTTTTGCTAGTAGCTAGCTAATATATGTATAGATACATAAGTATAAAGTATTTCAAATCCTTGCAGATGTGATACCTACGAATGTTTTGTGTTTCTTACCTAATTGGTTACTTACCCACCTGTTGTTTGATATTTGAGAAAAGTGTACAATGCAAATGGATAGAGCTGGAATATTAACCTTTTTTTATGTCCCCTAAATGTATAAATAACTAGCATTCTAGTGCGCCTAACGTCTGCGTGATATCGTATGTCGCGAATGCAGACGACGGAATACTCATGATAGGTAATCTTTAAGTAGGTAGGTACTTGTAGTTTACATATGACATATCGAGTTTTATTAAAAGTCAGGTTTACGAAAATTTTCTTCGGATCTTGTATGTGTGACAGTCTCTTTCTAAATCTTGATGTGTTATAACTACGGCCGGGTCCTGAGGTACACGTCGCACACTGGGCCCTTTCATATAAAGTAATGCTCAAAAATCCAAACTTAAATAAAACGCTATAAAATGATTATTTTAATTGAAATATCAGTCAGAAATGAAAAATTGATAAAATACAACATTATATTTCGACATCCGAAACATCAGAATAATTAGAAAGGGTTAGATTCTTCTAAAAGCATATCTGTAACTTCAGGATCAAACGGTCTTCTTTTAACTACTTGCGAAGGTCTTAAATTTGTTATGACAGGGTCAGAAGAAATAAGTATACGATGAAATATATCTTCTAAGTTACCTACTCTGTCTTGAGGTTTTTCGAGAGAAGCGCAACTAGAATCAACTTTATATTTTTTTTATGACGTTCAAAAGTGCCTTTTAATGGTCTGATTGAAATAAATGATTTGACTTTGAGTTTAGTCTTCATCAAATTTTATCAAAATTGGTTCACTAACCGTGAAAACGTAACAAAAAACAAACAAACTCACCTTCGCATTTATAATATTACTATAGATTCAACCGTCATTATCTACTAAGTACTACTCTACCAACTAATATACTCACTTAATAATAAATCTGTGGGTATACCCAACTAATATATTTTGTCCAGACTTCATTTCAGAATAACGGTTCCAACCAGAAGTAGCTAATGTAAAGGTCAGGCGGTTGACCAGATCGGTTGTGCAACCAACCTTGGGCTTAGGTTCCACAAGTTAGCGACCACTTTTCACTTTACTCGATTGCTGGCTGAAAATTGCTCAAACAAAACCAGTACCTACTGTTATTAAAACTAGTCTTCAATGCCGCAATGTTATAAAAAGGTGGTTATTTCGTAAAAGCCCTTCAACACGTAACTGTCAAACTTGAGGCCAATCGCTGTGCCCCAGATTCTTTAAATGACATAATCTTAAAAAATAAAAGTTATTTTTTTTGTGCCTACTTTGTATCATCCTTATCTATCGCTGAAGTTACAGGAAAGCAAAAATACGCAATTTAGTTTACTTGGATTACATATTTTTTCCAGTTATTTAGATTTAAAAACTAAACTAAGTACTAGGTAAGCGAATTTTAATGAAAATTCTATCAGACCAATCGGGAAGTAAATCCTTACAAATAAAAAAAATATTTTCTAAATCAGTTAATAAATGTAGCAGTTCTGAATTGACAACCCCTACTTTCTTTGAAGTTGGATGAACATTATGCTATTTTAACGAATACAATACCTATCATTATATCCGGTAACAAAAAAGAAACCAGTCGGTTTTCACCTGTAGGTACACACACTTAGATAGAACAATACACTGTGATCAGCGACTCATCTTACAACATCACGACACTTGTTAAGAAGGTGTCTCACTAACAGGCGTGTAGCGTGAAATGGCCAAATATGTTGTTGAGTTTCTATTTCCTGTGTTTAAAATTTTACCTCTCAGTTGGATTATGAATTTCTCTTCACAATTCTTTCATTGAATGACTACCACAGATAACTAAAATGGTAAATGTCAGCTCAGCAGCATATTTTATCTGGTCTTCCGTTCATCTTAACGTCCTTATTATTTGCCAGTTCTGTGTGAGTTCCTTCATTCTGAGCTCCAGGTAAGGTCTCCGGTATTCGATGACCAGAGACATATATAGAATCCCGACATTCTAAAACTTCTCTAACGCAAGCAACATGCTGATTTCCAGCGTAGTACCCACGAAAAAAAGGATGTTTGTATGTTGTTTTACGTACGATAATCCGCTCGGCACAGTCATGTCAAAGGTCACCCATATTTACAAAGCACTTTCCACCGACAATATAACAAGCACATAACAATCGTGGCGGCAGGCAAACACGCGGGGCGTTGTAGTAAACATCCTTTATACTGTCTATTACTTACGTATAGGTACAATGTTTGGTAAACAATATTCGTACAACGGGTGCGTTAAATTTTGTGGAAGTTACGGAAAACGTGCAGTTTGTGATATTATTGTACAGGTGGAAACTTGAGAAATTAAAAATAAACCAAATGAATGATTCTAAAGCCCATGAGGTTAATTAGTCACAATCAAAAGAAAATCGTAAGAACTATCAGATTTACAATTCCAATAATTCAATTCATCCGTGTTTTTGTGAGAAACTTTCGGTTTTTGATATCAAGTAACAATTGCTCAGTTGGGCGACCTTGCAATGTCAAAAATGAAGTCATTCTCACCGGCCATTGCCCAACAAGTAATTACTACATAATGTCCATGACGATGCGAATTTAACACAATACCGTGGACACAGTCAATGTTTCAGCAACAGGTATTTGAAGAACAATGAGCAAAGAATGGTCAAATTCTCTGAAATGTTTAAAAGATTGGTCCTTTTCTCCGCGATATCGTTGAATTGTACCCTCTAGAAGTGATGCACGTCAAAACAATTAAACGCGGTTTCTCTTAATAAAACAAACCTCGGCACGCCACTAATAAGGCAACTGTTAACAATACTAGTGTATAATATAAAAGCAATCAACCGAGTAAATCTAAGCGTTCTTAATTTTTCGTAGTGATTGCTCCATTGACTGTTACAACATGTAGAAAAGGTCTTAAGTATTTGCTTGTCCATTGTCACGGAAGACGTAAACAGACCTAGTGGAATTGCTATTGGTGCCAACGTAGGATAGACTCCATACAAGACTATATGATATAGGTACAAGCTTATAGTTATTGTTGGCCATAAACCTGAACAGGGGTCATAGTCCTATCATTATGAATAACTTTTACCATGTAACCCTAAAATCGCGAAAAAAATTATTCGTTAATCCATTACACATGTTTGCATAACGCGACGCGAAAAAATAAGAGCAGCAATACCAACATTTTTTTGTCATGATTTCAAGTTTGGGTCCATTATAAAAATGTTCATAAACACCCCTTTTTAGGTTTATGGTCAACAAAAACTAAGCTTGTTTTATAAACCTAACTATTATAAATAAATAAGTTAGTTAATTAAATTCTAGTTATATTTCTGTTTAGTTAGGTTTTAGAAACCGATGAGATTTTAATTTTAAGGTAAATCGATTTCTCTGGTACCTACGTTAGTCAGGTTTCAGCATTTTAGTCGACGCTAAAATCTATAAACACTGAAGACGAGTAACGTAACGAAGTGTTAGTTAAGCATTTAACTAGGTTTCTCAGACTCAGACTTCAAGTTCAATTTGAGACAGCTGTATTACGCAGTAGAATAGAATACATAACAGTACTAGCTATATGTTATGGTCGTTATCAGAGCATGAAATCAGTGGATAGCTAGCGAGCTCATCAGTTGTGACTGGAGGTTATTTTATGGGACAAACCCTCCACACTGTTCTGATACCACTGCAAGTCCTGAAAGCCATAATCAACAGTAGCGACCACCAGAATAGCGTCGAGACACTGAAGCTTGACAAGTCTCGGAGAAACATTACAACTGTCTGTTGGATCCCACAACGAAATTAACCAGAAAAGAACAGCGGAGGAGTAACAAAAAAAAAGCATATTTTCACTTTACCTACTGAAAGCTGTGGAATAAAAGTGATGGCAATGTTTCTCTCCAGATAAACAAAAGATTCCGTAACTGTCAGTGCTTTCGTTCCAGCAAGGGAGGGAACAAGAATCCTCACCATTATTTCTAAAGCTTTTGTAGACAAGAATCAAAGTAGACCATCTATGGTTAACTAACTACTAAAATGGCGCAGAGGCGGGACATTCGCCTTATGAACGAAAGGTCGCGATGTCGCTTCCCGTATCAGGAATTTAGGACACAGTACATCCTAGTATGGACGGTCTATGGACCTTTAGCCCTTATTTTCTCAATATCGAAAATCTTTCGAATGTTGCTAAATCTTCATCATATCACATATTACCGTTCAACGCTGAGAAAAAGTTCTGGGTATCTTCAAGGCACGAGTGAACCGGTTTATCCTAGGCAAGCGTGCTTCAACTTAGGCCGCATCATCACTTAAGATCAGGTGAGTTGCGGCCAAACACAAGCATATTAAAATATTAAAAAAGAAATAGAAGTATAAAATGGTATGTGAGTATGTGTGTGTGTGTGTATTTTTTTTTGCAAACATTGAGTCATGTCGTCGATCATGTTTGCTTGTTTATCAATTCGTGTTTCATTAACTAGGTAATTACATAATTATACTGAACAAAAGGTAATCATGTTTTTTATATCAGAAATGCCTTTGACTGCTTCGTTGGTCTCGAGCACTACTGCTGAGCATGGGGTTGGTTCCCAGGTCGGGGAAAGTATTACTAGGTGGTTTCATAAGGAATTTCTCAGTAACAGCCCGGAGTGTGGAAGTTGGCGGTGTAACACCCCCTGTGTCTCGGAAAGCACGTAAAGCCGTTGATCCTGCGCCTGATGTTACCCTAGTCGTGTCGGATTGCCGTCCCATCTGACTATGAGAGTGAGGGAAGAGGGAGTGCATCTGTGTTTGCGCACACACTCTGCGTACTTGGCTGATCTCCATTGAGATTAGCCGCCATGACCGAAATTCGGTCTGACTGTCTGTATATGTGAATTTATATATCAAGCAGCACGGGTTGCACATTCATAGTGCACTCCAGTGTGTAATATATGGCATAATAACAGATAGTATAATATCACTTGAAATAACGTTCACATGATATAATTTTCAGATGATAGCATCTATCAAAAACAAATAACCTAATTTCATGTGATCGAATGTTATATTTCATATAATCTTCTGTTGCTCTAATAACATTTAGTATAACGTTCACTTCATATAATTTTCATTACGTATAATGCTCTTTTTATATAACGTTAAGTTCACCTAATTTGCCTTTGACCTAATTTTGATATTAACTAAATTTCAGTCTAAATTCTGTAATGAATAAGTAAATACCAGGAAACATACTGTTATAACCGTATATAAAAATGTACGTTGTTTTATAGCTAATAGTTAAAGCAAGCATGCAGCATGCAAGCAAGCAAGCATGCATCATGCAAGCAAGCAAGCATGCATCATGCAAGCATGCATCATGCAAGCAAGCAAGCATGCATCATGCAAGCAAGCATGCATCATGCAAGCGAGCATGCAACATGCAGCAGGCATAGTTTCTGTCACGGCTCCGGCGTTGCGGGGCTCCGGCGGTCCCACGCGATCTTATCTTCGCAGATGGTATTCACGCTCACCACCGCAGCTTCGGTTTACTGGCCGGCCTGCCGGCCAGCCTTAGCCGCGGCGGCGGGCGTTAAAACCACCTGCTCCTCAGTTCGCGGGCCGCCTCGCCCCTCTGCGCCTACGCGGATTTAAATTACACTCTAGTCGTAGGGCAGACAAGACTACGTGGATTCGGTTTCGCAGCGATTCGTTTCTGTCATTAACTTTTGTAGCACAACATAATGACTTTTAGACAATATTTTTGTTATTGTCTTTTTATATACATTTTCGTTGAAATAAATTCCATGGAAAAATACACTGATCAAACAATATTCGTTAAAAAATAATTCTACTGTTTGATTGGTTTGTTAACCGGCCTGTTACAACAGTTCCGAATTCCGAACAAAAAAAATGTGATTAAAAATTCATTGGATTGTGTTTCTATGAAATAGTCTTTGAAACAATAAATAATAGCCAAAATAAAAATACAAGAACCAAATATTATAATTATGAAACATTTCCTGGGAAACGAAATTCTATGAAATTTCTGTCTGCGAAACAAGGGGACACCGTTATAACCTCATCTAACCCATACGATTCACCAACAATAGAGGGAATCTGGTTAATGGTCCCTGTTCTAACCTAACCCAAATTATTCAATAACTAAATTATGCTAAACGTTACTTATAGATTTCAAATATTATAGTAACTGATTATTATACTATATGAATATTAGTTCAAATGTGCATTATAGAGAATGTTCATTATACCATATAAAATTAGGTAAAATGTAATTATATCAATAATTCATAATATCATTTCATCGTTATATTAAAAAAAAAAGTATGTTAAATGAAATTAGATCATAAAATATGATCTTTAGAGATTTTATTATTATTTCAAACGTTACACACCCACACTCCAGTGCACTATGCCTCATTAGAAGTAGTCTAAAGTTGCCTAAACACTTAATAATTGTTACTAAGTAGAGCGGTACCTAACCCACAAACTCACAGTGACATACGTGCATTAAAAAAAATGATCTCTCTGTTTTTTGTAGGACCTGACACGTTATTACCAAAATGGTACCAATTTTCTAGTCTAGCACTTACAATAATAAGCTCAACAATAACACATACTAACAAAGTTGATGATTATTTGAATTCAGCGCGCGAACGGTTCATCCCGTCATGCGCCCGCGCATCCACTGCACGATCCATAGAAACATGAACATAACAGCAATTTGATGATTATGATTCACTATATTTTATTTAAAACACCTGTTTTGAATAGAATCGATGTTTTTTACATACGATATAATATTGTTGAAAGTAAACTCAAAGCATGCCTTACTGCGCAAACGTCCATAAATATTGTTATTTTTGTTGATAGATCGTAATGTAAATAAATAAGTTCCTATTCATATTATACCACAAGTTAAAATTATAATCGGTTTCTACTACACATGATGCTAAGTAAAAATATTATGGTTTTTTTCTAATTTCAAGGTGGTTCTGTTATATGTATAGTAGTACCGCATACCTAACGTGGATCACCTTGAGTGTAGATGCGCAAGCGCCGCAGTACTTTGAAGTTGCTGATTACATTTGGAATTTCATTCAGTATAATCATGTACCACATAATATTACATAATCCATACTTCCATACTAATATTATAAATGCGAAAGTAACTCTGTCTGTTACGCTTTCACGATGAAACGGCTGAGCCGATTTTGATGAAATTTGGTATGAAGATAGCTTGAACCCCAGCGAAGGACATAGGCTACTTTTTAATCAGTGACTTCGTTTGCATCCATTATAACCGCAAAGCTAGTATTATATGTATTTCCATTATTTTTTTAATTTCATACATTAATTACATTTTAAATATTAATACTATTAATAGATAACTCAAAATTTTTTTGAAAACATTTTCAAAAATAGTCCACCGGTATCAGGAACAGGGTCCAAGCTACCGGTGGTCAGGGCTCCTGAGAGAGGAATTTCCTAAATTAATACGCGCCGTATCCAGGAGTAGATAAAGTGATTATTTTTATTTATAAGTTGTGTAATTATATTTAACTCTGGTTAAATTGTAAAGTGTTATTCTGTAAGACTTCATTCTAAACTTCGAATCTGAATACGCTGTGAGTTTCTTGATTTACACTAACGCCACCCTTGCGAGCGTGTCAGCGAGTTGAACTAAATTGACAGGGAGATTTTGACAGATAAAGTATGAGATGACGTAAGAAGTGGCATTCTGTAATTTCCCCGTCACTTCGACGCTCACTTCGCACTCGAACCCGATTCCAAGTGTCAAATATATCAAGGTCATTTCGAACCTTATGCGAAGTGAGAGTGAATAGCGATGTGAGATGCGAGTTGTTGTTTGAATTTTACAGAATCGACCTACTAATGCTGATAGTTAGCAAGGGGGATAGTAATTTTCTTAACAATCAACCCATTTTCTTTACCTTAAAATCTGCTGAAAAAACTATCTCGTAGACATGGTCACATTCAATTAACTAGCGAAACTTCGCTGATCGATAAGTATCTTGTAATCATAAAACAAAAAAAAACGATTTACTTATAATTTCAAATTCTATTACAATATCCCTCGGTGAACCCCTAAGTAAAGTGAGTCATCATCTGTCCCGATGCTATAGGGATTAACAAAGCACTACAATCGGGTGACAGCTTACTTCACCTAGGTGTTCACCGAGGGAGATTGTAACAGAATAGCACTTCACGAGATTACCTACACCCAGGGTCAACCCTAGCCCGTGGCCGGGAACATAGTGATAGGCTGGCAGGAAGAGTAGTGGGTTGGACTAGTGTGGAAGGTTCGACCAAATTAAAAGAGTTTTTTCACTTCTCTTGCTCAAAAAGGCCGTCATTGTAGCATACCAGAGCGGGGATAAAATAGCATTTCATCCTCTAGGGGAACAAGTTTTTTTTTAAACTTTTGTGTGTCCAATATGACAATGAGCCTACAAAAACGAAAAAGTCTTTAGTCATAAGTAGAATAATCATGAATAAAGACTCGACTTATTACTGTTTCATAAAAAAAAGAACCTTATTTTAATTTTGAAAATTTAACTAAAATCGGCGATCTCTGGTAGAATGAGACTACAGAAGACTACAGAAGAAACAAAAAAAAGACATTGGCGCGAAATCTTTATAATTTTTCTCTAATTGCAAATTGAATTGGTAGTGACCGTAATTAATTTCTCGCAATCGTAGTGAAAAGTATAGTGTAACACACGGCGCTAAAACCCATTAAAACTCGGTTTCTATTTACTCCCTCGCTAAAGCTCGGGAGTAAAACTACCTCGTATATAATGGGTCATTTTAGCTCCTTGTATAACAATCTACTATTAGTGTCATGTCAAAGAGACATCAGTGAAGCGAGGTCACCTGGACTTACAATAATAAATCCCAGTCTGAAGTCAACAATCGTTACTAAATACTACTTTTTTACTTTACATATAAAATACTTTTTTATTAATTGTAGCTGATGATAAAAATAATTAAAGCACTGGGTACAAAACAATATTTAATGATTACTTCTGTTTGAAAAGTCAGGCTTGTTTTCCACAAGCCGTAGCTAGTTGCAGCTGCATATAGTCACTTCAACGGGTACCTAAGTAGGTACTTCTCGGTCCGATTAACTTCACCTATTTCATTGAACTGTTAAAAATTACCTGAAAGAAGCAGATTACCTACATCTTATTTGATTGGCTAAGTACTTGGTTAGTAGTTACTTCTGCATACTTGATGCTATAACCTGGAACCTCTAATCTATCCCTGCTGTTAACATATCCGTCAAGGCTGATATAAGACAGAACTGATGTGCCCAGGCCCAAAGGTTCAGGTTTGATCTTCACCTGTCCATCGATTAATGAACTAAGCTTTGTGGAAATTAGCGCTACCAAGTACAAGATGTTTTCTCTTGTTATCATACTTATATTCTTTGACCAACCAGCTTAATGTTAAAGCTTCTATTCTTCTTCTGATACCTGCACTGGTATCAGCATGTGCTGTATCAGTAGGTACACTGCTGGGCATAGGTCTCCCCCAAGGGGGGGCAGCGGTAATCGCCATGTTTGGCAGATGCATGTTGACGATCGAGTATCGAGTAGATGTTTTGGTACTCAGAATGACGCTGCTGCCCTTCCTCTGGTCTATATCCCTCTGTCGCCTTCTACGATACCCACGGGTAGAAATGGAGTGGTGCTATTCGCAGCCACACGGCTTAGACGCAGTAGGTACATGTGGTGGTACTATGCATAATGAAAGCTAGTCAGCAAGCTAGCTTTAGGGGCTGCCTATTCTTGGTACAGCAATGCATCAAAAGCACTCAGCCCCCTTGAATCATATGCCATTGCTTCATTATTCTGTGCCCATTGCTCACCATGTAAGGTGCTGGAATAAACCTCTAGCTCCGACCCACACGTTCAGCTTTCCATCGGATATCTTATGCGTCATTATTTGAGAGAACAGTCGCAGCGGGAACATTCGCGACGCGCACCGAAACAATTGCATGTATCCGGGAGGGTGTGGTCTCAGTGCGAGAGGTCCAAACTGTCTTAAATCTTTAAATATATAAAAATCTTCTGTGCGTGTGTATGAAAGTGAACTCCTCCAAAACGGCTGGACCGATTTTGATGAAATTGATTGTGTGTATTCCAATGGATTCGAGAATGGTTTAGAATCACAATTGGACCCGGTAGGTGGCGCTACAGTCGGGATGCAGGACAACGTCTGCCAGGCCCGCTAGTATTATATATGTAATTTTCCTAACTGTAGGTACTATTTAGGTAGGTAGCTGCAGGTACACCAAACATAATAGAGCTTACAGTAAACATTATGTGCCGCATGTGGCAGCCATTGCACAGGGCTCTCAAAGAGAACTTAAGACCGCCCAACCCGTCATATATCCCATACAAACGCTCGTAGTACGCGATTACGGCGTTATAACAAATTATTTTCCAAATATTTTTAAGACACAGGTATCTTGTGGTTAAAATCTAGGTTTGTTTGAAGCCAAAAATAAACTTTTTTAAGAAACAAATATAGTAAACACGTCCGAATCCAAATCAGCTTTTTTGCAATTTTATCCGAACTTTGGCTGGTCATAATGCACTCATACATTAAAAAATTAAAAAACAGCTTCATACAAACCTTGCACATGTAATGGAGATTCTAAATTACAAACATTTTTACCAAAAACTTGTAAAGCTTTTTGAAAAACACGTAGGTATGTCCTAGAACAAGATTTGTGAAATTTCCGCGCTCCCATTTTCCTGTGATGTTATCGCGTTCTCACTCACTTGTTTGTTTACGAGCTTTTCGTTGGTTGAAACAAAAACAAATTCAATCACGCTCGCGTTGAAGATCGTTCGATGTTTGATGCAATTATTTTTTTGCATGCTATTTTTTTTCTGTACACAAAATACGCGCTGATACGTGGAGAAGCGGACACTAGCCCGTTTTAACATACCTACCATACCATTTGAATTAATTTATTTAGTACGTATTTTTCTGTTTCGAACAAACTGAAACTTAACATTTCGTTTAAATTTACAAAATTAAAAACGCTGTAGGTAAAATGATAACAACAATCCTGTAGGTAGGTACTTATACATATACTGCTAATAGGTAATGTTTTACATTAATAGGTTATTAAAACTATAATAATTATCGCTATCGGTTATTGTGTGACCATATTAACTAAAATTGATTTAACAACAAGGTTATGGGAGAAATCATCATTTAAATGCCAAATACTAAGCCAGTTGCAGTAAAACTGTAGCGGCTATAGTTTTACTGCAACTGACTTTGAGTTTTGCACTTACGTGCAAAACTTATTCAAACATGTGGACATACGTCAAGGACCTTATAAAAATGTAAAAGGTCCATGTAAGTGCGACCACGCCTTTATGCACTCTACTGATTGTTCTAACTCCGCCGAGACACGATAACATCGTACAATTTAAGTATAAACAGCTGGTGTGTACTAGGTACAGTGTACTCTGCACTTCTACCGGGTATTGATTACCTTCAGATAAACTCGCATCTGCTTGTGTTTGTAACAATAATCTATGTACTTATTAAGAAAATTTGTTACGATGCAGCAACCAATTTGGGGTTGAAACCCTCGGGTCGTGGGGTCCGACTGCTCATCTTCTTTTTAAGGAAATTTGCAAAAAGTTGGATGACACTTCTCGGGCTGGTTTTTACCTCGGACAAAGGTTAAGCATTGCCATCCAACGTGGCAATGCCGCCAGTCTCTTGGGCACATTCCCAGTTGACGACGATGTGGGGGAATATTTTGATGCCTTATTGTACCTACTCATTAGTTTTTAGATGTATAGCTATAGGTATTTAATTTTTATTTTTCGTGTAAATATTGTATATAAAACCAAATTGTATAATAAATAATGAATTTTACGGTACATTTACCTATCAATTATTGTTTCTATGTATATGTAATTAACTTGGTTGTAAGTTTGTTTGTAAGTAGGGGGTAATATCCGAAACTGCTCATCCGATTTTGAAAAATTCTTTCACCATTAGGAAGCTACGTTATCCCTGAATGCTACAAAAGTCAAAGTCAAAGTCAAGTCATTTATTTCAATTAGACCATTAAAAGGCACTTTCGAACGTCATATTGTAAAATTTGAATCTAGTTGCCCATTCCAAATGGTAGTTTCGTATAGAGAAGAATGGGCAAGAAACTCCATACGTACTCTTTTAAAAAAAGGGTGTTTACAATATTTTCTTTTACAAGAATGATTATGTTATGTGAATACGATGCACCTTGTATAAAAATCATTATTGTGTAGTATTAGATTTAGTCATTTGAATTAGCAATCAGTTTGATTTTGTCTACACTAGATTAATAATAATAATAATAATAATAATAAAGTAAGGTGCCTCTGCCTTTCAATAAGGTCAAGCCAGAGATGAGGAACGGAGCTCTCACCTCTATCTTGCCTTAATTGGCCGGTTAGAGTGGAAACTCGCGAGAGCATTCGTGCTCGGGGTAAGGAAGTATTCCAGTAAGACGCTGGTAGGGATCTTGACCGTACTTCCGGGATTGTCCTGATAGCCGTGGAATACCTCTCCACTCCTCTAGCACCTCAAGATATGTTGCCCCCTTGTCGCTACGTCACTTCGTGCTGGCGACTGTTTCAGGGGGCCCATTTAGTGAGTGTGCAAGTCACCCCCTGCTATTTTATCCATGTATACAAACATTGATTCGGCAGGGGCCATAGTCACTTCATAGTTCCAGGTAACCAAGTCACTTTAGCAACCCATACCCATAGTCCAGTACTGTTAGTTTCCATGTCCTGTAATAGTCCTGCACCAACCCGGGTTGTCCTTGGGTGCACTTGCATAGTGCATACAGGGATAATCGTCGGTTGATGTCTTATTTCATATAAAGCTACCCAAGGGGCCTCTGCGAGTTGGCTTCGGCTCCTCGTACGCCTTACAAAGGCCCAGGACCTCTGGGTCCCGAGATACATAAAGTATATAAAATATAATAATAATAATAATAATAATTTATTTGCATCAAGTTTAACATTTTACATTAAATACATGGTAATACATACAGTTTAAGGTAAATAAAGATTATGTCCTATGAAGCCGGACCAGCATGTTCCCAAGCATCTTATCTTGGATATAATCCTCTAACTAACTTATAGTATGCCTGTTTACAAAGTCTACCTATATACAGGTTATATCGTATTATCAAAAAAATTGTCGCGGGAAAAGTGCTATTTACAAAATAAAAAGCTTTACATTTATCACTTTGGTCCCCCCCTGTCAACCTAATCCAGTCATAGTAAAAGGAAGGCTGTGACTAATGCACAATTATAAGTAGTTGTCTATTGATGGGCACAGGGATTGCAATTGGTAATAGGCACTTCTCTAAAATTTTTTTACATAAATTTTTATGAATAACTTGGCTAAGTAAATGTTTTGCAACAAATCCCAGCAATGCTATACCTAAAATCATAAAAATAACTGAAATATCAGTTATTTTACATACATTTCACATTGCTTATCGTCAAAATTCATACCTAACTGCGTCTGCGCACGGTTCTGTAAAAAATTGTACACCTACTCGTAATATAACTGGGTCGACATGTTTTATTGAATTTAGTTCTTTTAAATAATTTGTAATCAATTTTATTGAAAAACTGCTGTGTTGAATTTTATCGTTGATTAATTATTTGAAGGCAAACAAGAAGTTGTTTATCAGGTATATTTATGTAGTACCTAGTAATTCATCCAGGCATTCAGGCCAGACATCGACCTTCCCTTATCAAGTTAGAAAAATAGTAAGTATGTTTGCTATAATTTAGGTTTTTGTTTTTAACAAACTTTAAAAAAAAAAGGAGGTTATCAGTTCGACCCGTATGTTTGTATGTATGTTTGTCCGCGATTATCTGCCGTTTGACTGAACCGATTTTGATGCGGTTTTCAGAAAAGTGTTTGTTACATTCTGGAGAAAGTTTTAGTTTACAACCAACAGAAATTTATTTAGGGCTTTTTGAAAAAAACAACAAAAACCGAGAAGACGTTTTCGTTTCTTCCATCTTTAGGTATATACAGAGGTAAAAAAACTTTTTTGAAAAAAGAGAAAACCGCCTTCAAAAAAAAACTAAAAAGTGATAAATAACTTTAGCACAGAACACACATGACTTTAGTTTCGGAAGTCGGTGGCTTTGTTCTGTTTGTTGTTTTGTATTGCCACCTACTTTCGAAACTAAAGTCAATGTGTGTTCTGTGCTAAAGTTATTTTTCATTTTTTAGTTTTGAAGGCGGTTGTCTTTTTTGTAAAAAGCTTTTTATTTTCCGATTTTTAGTACCTCCTTCTCATCCAAATCTATTAAGAAGAGATTGAAAGTTAACTACTCCAAAGATTGAAGAAACTAGAAGGTCGTCTATATAATTTTTTTGGGTATTTGTTGATTTTTTCAAAAAGTGCTAAATCAATTTCGATAAATTTTATATGGGACCACCCCTAATGCATACCCTATCCATTAAAAAAATAATTTTCAAAATCGGTTCACCCAGTCCAAAGTTCTCAGGTAACAAACAAAAAAAAAATACAGACGAATTGATAACCTCCTCCTTTTTTGAAGTCGGTTGAAAATAATAAACATACTTTAAAAAAATACATATACCTACTTGAAGTAGACCATGGAACCTCCTCCTTTTTGGAAGTCGGTTAAATCACGCTTACAATAATGAGTTAACTTAGAGAAGGACAAATGAAAATCTGGGAAGTACGTCTTATGATCTATCGGAGTCAAGGCGATGCTGGTGGTTTGCGCAACGTTTGCGCCCGCGCAGCCCTGCGCCAGTGAAAGCCACTCTTGCACAACCGTAGATCTTAGAGCAAAGTATCTATGTCTCGAGTAAAGTGAAAAATTACCATGCACTTCATGCGCAGTCCGTTAATTAAATTGCATAGTGGTTGGAGAGTCTATGTTCCTGGTAGTGGCTAAGGAACTGTTAGAATTTGTGGTCGTGGTCTGTTAGAAATGTACTTAATCCTAGTGTAATACCTACACCGATGTAAAGGTTTTTAGTTTTAGTTTATCATAGACTGCTAACTAACTAAAAGAATAAGAGAGTTTCATACAATTGATCCAGATATTAATAAGTTAAATAATATTATACCTGGATGTTTCGTCGATACGAAAAGAAGAAATGGATCCATGGAACAAGTTGTAAGGTATTCTTTAATTTGAATTATAGAAACCCAACCTTTACCTGTACCTACCAATATAAAATCATCATCTGCCTAGCCTTTTCCCAACTATATTGGGGTCGGCTTCCAGTCTAACCGGATGCAGCTGAATACCAGTGTTTTACATGGAGCGACTGCCTATCGGACCTCCACAACCCAGTTACTGGGTAACACGATACTCCTTGGTAAGACTGGTTGTCATACTTTCTGGCTTCTGACTACCCATAACGACTGCCAAAGATCTACAAATGACAGCCGGGACCAACGGCTTTACGTGCTTTCCGAGGCACGGACTGAACTCGGTATGAAAGGGACAGTCACCCATCCACAGACCGACCGCGGCTAGCGTAGCTTAACCTTTGACCGATCGATTTGTACGGCTTCAACTTAGCCACGAGCTCCTCCCCTACCAATACCACCAATAATACCAATATAAAATAAAATAAAATAAATATCAGTAAGTCGATTCTGTAAAATTCAAACAACAACTCGCATCTCGCATCTCACATCGCTATTCACTCTCACTTCGCATAAGGTTCAAAATGGCCTTGATATATTTGACACTTTGAATCGGGTTCGAGTGCGAAGTGAGCGTCGAAGCGACGACGGTGAAATTACCTTACAGAATGCCACTTCTTACGTCATCTCATACTTTTTCTGTAAAAATCTCCCTGTCAATTTAGTTCAACTCGCTGACACGCTCGCAAGGGTGGCGCTAGTGTAAATTCGAATTATCAACCGAGTTTTAGAATGCCAACCAAGAAACTCACAGCGAATTCAGATTCGAAGTTTAGAATGGTTCTTACAGAATCACACCCCAGTATATAGACTACTAATAGCAGTGGCGTATCTTCCATTAAAGTCCAAAAGCCAGGTTTGTAATCAATAATGCGAGACAATAAAAAAAAAACACAAAAATAAAATATCTCTTTGAAGGCTTGCCCTAAACTTTGACCTCTAGGCACGCCACTGCTACATAGTATAATAATAATATGGTTTAAAACAACGTCGCTTCCCGACGTCTGTCCCTCTGTACGGTTAGATCTTTTAAACTACGCAACTGATTTTAATGCGGTTAGATTCAGAAGAGAAAGGAAGAAAGAAAAAGCATTTATTGGCCCGCACAGGACGAAACACACAAATAACAACAAGGTTTAAATATTATTACAAAAAGAAAAAAAAAAAGAACCGAAATCGGTCCTGTACGATGCCAAAAGGCCCCTATCTCAGCATTGTGCTGTAACATTTAAAAACGTCACAGCGCTGATATTCTGATAGGGCCCAAAGTGATGCCACGGTCAGATACGGATATAATAAAAAATAAATAGTGTAAATGAATAAACAAATATAAATACATGTAAAAAAGTAAATTAGAGAAAACAGTAAATAAAAAATAATAATTATTATTATAATCTACACCTACGTAACCATACTTTTCGTCAATCTGCGCGATGCCGATGGCCGATAACTTTCATTTTCATTCACTGGCAAAGAGGAAGGAAAGGTTTCTGCTCGTAAGTACGTATAGTTTGATATTGTTTTGTGTTAATTTGCTGAAATATGATGATAACACCACATTAGTATCTACATTGCACCCGTTCGAAGCCGGGCGAACTAGACAGGTAGTGTATGTTACTAATACAGGTTTAGTCCCATCTCGGTACCCATGCCCACGAAACCTTTTCATTGTCATTCATGGGTGCCGAAATGGGACTAAACACAAACAACAGGTGGCCATTACATCGCTCGCCGTCCCGGCGGGGGCGGCCAGGGGTGTGATTCTGTAAGACCTCATTCTAAACTTCTAATCTGTAGACTTATTCTGTTACAATCTCCCTCGGTGAACACCTAGGTGAAGTGAGCTGTCATCTGTCCCGATGCTAGGGATATACAAAGCACTACAAGCGGATGACAGCTCACTTCACCTAGGTGTTCACCGAGGGAGATTGTAACAGAATAGACATACTAAATTCGCTGTGAGTTTCTTGATTGGCATTCTAAAAACTCGGTTGATAATTCGAATTTACACTAGCGCCACCCTTGCGAGCGTGTCAGGGAGTTGAACTAAATTGACGGGGAGATTTTGACAGATAAAGTATGAGATAACGTAAGAAGTGGCATTCTGTAAGGTAATTTCCCCGTCACTTCGCACTCGAACCCGATTCAAAGTGTCAAATATATCAAGGTCATTTTGAACCTTATGCGAAGTGAGAGTGAATAGAGACGTGAGATGCGAGTTGTTGTTTGAATTTTACTGAATTGACCTACAGCTCTCCACACTACACAATCTGTTTTTTTATAAGTTCTTAACCGTAATCTTATCGCGTGGGTTTCCTCAAGGTTCCTCTATCGGCGTTAGTTAGTATCAGTGGTAGGACAAGATAATGTTCCTCGTTGTCACTTCATACTAAAATATTAGGTACAATTAAAATGTCAAATCAAACCATTTCTTTCAAATAAACCATTTACATGCACTTTCGAAATGTCTAGGTGTCAGTCATAGAAAAAAAATTATACATAAATAAATATAGTGCGTGCCACGAAAGATGAGACTTGACACAGACTTGACCAAACACACACACACAGACTTGGTCAAATCAAGACTGTGTCAAGTCTTATCTTTCGTGGCACGTATTGTACCACGGAACAGATAAATTATTGTACTGTACATGTGAATACAAAATTCAAAATAAATTTATCTTTGTGGTGACTGCTATGAGACGACCAGTTCCAATTGACAGCGCCCGTTCACGAACATGACGTACGAATCATTTTTGAAGAGAATCAAATGATCCAACACATACGTCACCATCACCTGAACTTTCGATTGAGCCAATCTCTCAAGCCAGCCAAAGTCATTAAAAACCCAGTTGTCGGAGGAAAGAGGACACCAAAAAAGGTAAAATGGTGCCTGAAACAGAACATAGAAAATATGTGTAGCTTTGAGTAGTCGCAAACGTTTATTGGTGATAGAACGTTGAATGTCAACATACCTAAATACAATATTTATATGAATGACAAAATCCTGCACAAAGGTATTTACTTCAAGTGTAACTATGAAGCAGGTGGATGCCTTAGTAAAGCCATGACTCACGGTTATTAACGACAAGAAACTAACTGCGTGTACTTTACCTACCTGCAATAAATATCATATTTGTGATTCACTGCTGAACCTAGCCGTGTAAATACAGCTGGTTTGTAGAAAAACAATCATTTGTTCAACCTTATGGAACTAAGTCGCTTTTTGTTTTGTTCAACGAAACAAAAGAAATAACTTACAAAAGATTGAATACAAACTGTTTTTTTTCCAACGTGTGCGATTAATTTTATTTTGCACTGGCTGCTGCCTGCCATATCATTCCTGGTGTTGTTTTTCTTTTGTTTTTACTAGTAACCCGTCCCGGCTTCGTATGGGCGCAATGTTGATCAAACTATAAATACAGGATAATTTTTTAACCAGTGCGAAAATTCTAGAGACTGATTCGGGTGCTCAAAACCAACACCTTTTCCTATGGGACCAACATCGAAATTTCAAAAATTAAACTTAAAACTTTTTCATAGAAATCGCAACAAATGATTGATCACTTAGTATGAAAGCGTATTGTTGTTTTGAGATTTCGATGTTTGTCAATAGAAAAAGTTATTGTATTTGAGGACCAAAATCAGTCTCTAGAATTTACGCACTGGTTAAAAATGTATCCTGTTTAAACCTTCCTCTTAGATCACTCTATCTATTGCTGAAAACTGCATTAAAATACGTTGCGCATGCGCAGTTTAAAATAAAAGATCTATGCCTCAGATTATGAAACAAAAGGTAGATAGACCACGTGGAACACTAACCGTGAAGCCAAAAAAGCAAATACAAATTCAAAAGCGAATACCTACAATCTCGTGATTGTATTCGCTTTTGAATTTGTATCTGTATTTTTATTTGTTTTTATTAACGATGTGGCGTTTCGTGCTATACTGACTCGTAGTACTGACTCGCGTTGTAGATATTCGCTTTTGAATTTATATTTGCTTTATTGGCTTCACTCTCATGTTCCGCGCGGTCTATCTGCCTTTTGTTTCATAATCTGAGATTTAAGCGTACACACAGCGGGAGCGACTTTGTTTTATACTATATAAAGAAGAAAATGGGCAGAACAACCCACCAAAGTGTAATCACAATCGAGGCAATAGTTTAGAAACACAAAGAGGACAAACAAACATTAACTTTTATTTATTTAGATTACTAATAACATATTGACAGCTCGATGCAATATGAAAAATGTCAGCTAAAGTACTTATCTAGGAACTATAAACACACACGCGTCTCCCGAGCACTATACTACACACATACTTGTACACGCGTCTCCCGAGCACTATACTACACACATACTTGTACACGCGTCTCCCGAGCACTATACTACACACATACTTGTACACGCGTCTCTCGAGCACTATACTACACACATACTTGTATAGGTCTCTTATCAACGCACGAACAACATATTAAGCCACTTTATTTACATAAATAAGTAAAGTCAACATAAAATCATTAATTTCAATTAGACCATTAAAAGGCACTTTTGAATGTTATTTATGAAATAGCTTTTTACAAAAAAGATAGGCTTTGTTCTGTTTGTGGTTTTGTATTGCCACCGACTTCCGAAACTAAAGTCAATGTGTGTTCTGTGCTAAAGTTATTTTTCACTTTTTAGTTTTTGAAGGCGGTTGTCTATTTTGTAAAAATCTTTTTATTTTCCGCTTTTTAGGACCTCCTCATCCAAATCTATTAAGAAACGGCAACACGGTTAAAACAGAGATAGAAAGTTAACTACTCCAAAGATTGAAGAAACTACAACGTCGTCTATGTAAAATTTTTGGGTATTTGTTGATTTTTCAAAAAGTGCTGAATTAATTTCGATAAAATTTATATGGGACCACCCCTGAGGCATACCCTATCCATAAAAACTAAAAGAATTTTCAAAATCGGTTTACACATGCCGGAGAAATCGCGTAACAAATCTATGGGTTTCTCATGGGTGCCATTGTCAGAACTGGACGAAATTGAAATGGCTTTCAATTAAAAAAATAATCATCAAAATCGGTTCACCCAGTCGAAAGTTCTGAGGTAACAAACATAAAAAAAATAACAAAAAATACAGACGAACTGATAAACTCCTCCTTTTTTGGAGTCGGTTGAAAAATTTAATCTAATTGCCTCTTCCAAAATGTTTCGTATGGAGAAGACCCATTATTCTCCTTCAAGAAACTCCATACTTAGGTACTCTTTTAAAATAATTGTTAACAATGTTTTATATAATTACGGGAATTATATAATTAAACGTGAATACGATGTCTCTTGCATAAGAAAAAACACTATTAGGTACTATAGATATAGAGTATGTACAAAGTATTAATTAAGAAAGGACAGCTAAGTTATTTTATAGATACGTAGTCGTATAGTTCACAACACATATTTACAATATATTGAAACTGGAGACGACCACTTCTTATTTTTAAATTTCTGTAGATCATAGTATTCCGAGCCAAAGTATCGATCCCATGCGCAGATTGTAAAACAAATTTTATAATCTGAGACCCCATGAACAAGTGTCACTATGGGACATTTTGATATGTAAGTACTCTGATTATGAAACAAAAGGCAGATAGACCGCGCGGAACACTGAGAGTAAAGCCAAAAAAGCAAATATAAATTCCATATTGAATACTTACAAGGCGCTTCGTGCTGTACTGACACGAGCAAGTATAGCGCAAAACGCTGCATCGTTAACAAAAACAAATAAAAATACAAATAAAAATTCAAATACAAATACAAATTCAAAAGCGAATACAATCTCGAGATTGCAGGTATTCAATTTTGAATTTGTATTTGCTTTTTTGGATTCACTCGCAGTGCTCCGCGCGGTCTATCTGTCTATGCTTTCATAATCTGAGTGTAAGTAGGTACATATATTTTAATTTATAGATCACTGGATTTTTGCAGGGCAAAGCCGATTTTGAAGTAAAAGTGAATGTTGTACTGTTTAAGGTGACTGACGAAGACATCTCCTCACTCTTATTGATTTATGAAGATATGCATAACGTATTTATAACATCTGCAAATATAGCATCGATAAAGACCGACTATCGACTATCGGTGTGATAAGACGTGGTTTAGCTTGCGTAAATTAATAATGATGTGCTCACACACGAATTACTTATCTATATAGTATGTATTACAATGATAACCCAAATAGTTGATTTTATATAAGTACACATTTATTTTTATTGTTTCCTAAATAATAACACCTTTTCATGTGCTTCAAGAAATTAACAACCCTGTCTGCTGTACCTATTAATGTAATGTGCATTTTCTTTGGCAATACCACTTATGGACTGCACGAGACAGGCTTGACCTAGTGTGGAATCCATAAGCAAAATGCTTCCTTGCGTCTTTTATTTTTAATGTAAACCGCCGTTTAGTCCGTACTTTATGAACATGTAAAGCACTGTTTTGACAAATAAACATTATCCTATCTTATCTTATCCTTGAAAGAACGTCAACTGGCCTTACTTCATAATTATGAAGAATTGTATAAGTAGTTTATTTTATAAACTGAGCAAGTTTTAAACGAGTTAGGACAATATTATGAATTTTCGTTTAGTATAGATGTTTTCTGCATAGCGTTCCTATGGCGTAGCAGCCGCTTATACGAAATATTGTAGAAACAATTGGAAAATGGCACACAACTAAAGTAACGAACTACATTTACACATCCGTTATCAAAGTGAGTAGACTTTCAAGTAATACCAACATAACAATCATGTCACGTCGAAAATGTTGGCTCTTTGATAACAAAACCGACCCAAACGTTGCGGTTTCACACGAATACCAGGGTACCTATGTTTTATACTTGATTCTTTGAATTGTAAAATTGTCACAATAATCTGTTTTATTGCTACCCGCTTTAAGAAGCAGTAGAGATTGAAGGCTGGAAGAAGAAGAAGAGATCTACACTATCTTTATCCAAGTCCAACTCGATGACATTCACTCAGAGAAAGATTTTGATTAATTGCGCACATGACTAACAAATATTCGCTCAAGGGTAGGGTCGCCATATTATAAGGACGGGCCTTTAAGGGGAATGAAACATCTCAAACGTCGAGTAAACACTGAGTAAATTTGGTGGATTGCATAGATATCCGTGATGGATTGATACATCATTTCTTACACCAGTAGAATATAATATCCTACGTACTACATCACACTTCCAAGATTTTTTGTCCTGCGACACCTCGAATCAATCCTGCTGGTTCAGCGGGCTAATTCACGTAACTAAAGAAGTGCTGTTGTAGTGCAGTTGCAGTTAAATGTCGATCAAAACAACGCGTTTCGCGAGCGCAATAACGGCATTCTACTGTTGAACGTCTTTGGTGCGTGCGTCGGAACGCAACATGATCGTTATTCTACTATTCGTTTGACGTCTCAAAATGACAATTAAAAAAGCACTAAAAGCTGTACTGGGGTATTATTTTAATATTATAATAACGTCATATTCATTTTAGTGAGTAATATTTTTTCTCTCATGTGTCTACACCATAAGTAAGTTTGGTAGAGTTTGGTTGTCGTACAGTTGACGTGCAGTTCACGTGCTGCTTACGCGCAGTTCAAAGATTACAAGAATACCGTTTATCGATCAAACTTGAACTCAACTGCAACTGCACTACAACTTCATCGGTGCGTCATAAAATTAAGTGAATTAGCCCTCAGGTCATCTCGCCAACTCAATGTACATGCGGCTGACGTATAACGTGACCGCCCATTGCCATTTAAGCCTGGCAACCCTTTAGCCTAAGTCTGTTATGCCCATTTTTTTTTTTTTTTTTTTTTTTATCTATTGATAGGCATACGTTTGACCACTATCTCACCTGATGGGAAGCGATGATGCGGTCTAAGATGGAGCACGCTTGCCTAGAAGTAACCTATTCACTCTTGCCTTAAAGACTCCCAGGTTGTAGCTATCAGGAAACACAGACCCAGGCAGGGAATTCCACTCCTTAGCAGTACGCACAATGAATGTATTCCCAAAACGTTTCGTGCGTGTGGGTGGGATGTCCACCGTGTGCCGGTGGCGCATCGCCGTACGTCTTGTGGTCCGATGATGGAACGGGCTCGGCGGAATTAAATTATGCAATTCCGTCGCACACTCCCCAAAATGCAACCGATAGAAAACCGACAGGCCAGCAACTCGGCGTCGATGCTCAAGACTTTGGAGCTTTGACTCGACGAGCCTATCATTGCCAATGATCCTCTTGGCTCGTTTCTCAATTGACTCTAGGGCATCAAGCTGGTATCTGGCAGATCCGTCCCAAAGATGAGAGCAGTACTCCATACACGATCGAACTTGCGCTTGATAAAGTTTAAGCAGCTGTTCCGGCGTGAAGTACCGTCTCACCTTTGCTAGGATCCCCAGCTTTTTGGCAGCCACTTGAGCCTTTGCCTCTATGAAAGGGCCAAAATTGAGGGTTGATGTTAACGTAACACCAAGAAGCTCAAGTCGGTCGGTTATCGGCACGGTTACACCTCGGAAAGATGGAGCTGGGTGGAATTGGCTCCTTTTAGCGGAAAAGAGACACGCTTGGGTCTTAGCAGCATTGAACTTGACCAGATTGGCGTCGCCCCATTCAGAGACAGCCTGTAAGGACAAGTTCAAGCGCTCAACCATCGCCTCCCGGAGAGACCGGATCTGCGACCCACCAGCTCGTGCGTCGGAAACGTATCTCTCAGCGACAGTGCTGTCTGTTTTTTTATCGCAGCGTGGTGTTCTGGATTCTGTACTATCTATTTACACCCAGAATGCTGCGTTCCATTGCTCGTAACAAACTCCGAGGCGGAACTTTTGCCACTTGGTGAGCGACCAGGTCTGAGCACCGTAGACCTTGACAATTCAAAAGTGCCTGTAAATGGTTTATTTGAAATAAATGATTTGAGTTTGAGTTTGAGTTTGAGTAGGTTAGGACGGGCAGGATACACATGTCAATGAGTTTACGATTCCGAGTGATGAGCAGGTGACCCTTCATTAGAGTTTCCAAGGACCAGTAGCTTTACCAGGTGTTTTCGATTCTACGATCGATTTCATTTGTTACCTACGAACTAACAATCTAGCTAGATGAAAACGGAAACATTGACAATACGAGGAAAATGAGAGTTTCCCCCAACAACAGCTACTTAATAGGTGTTATTTTGTGGCAATCGTGTCATTATGACGTGTGACACGTGCATTCACACGTGTAGGTATTGTCTATGACTGCGCTGTCATACCACACTCGAGCGAGCTCCGGACACTGGGTCATGAGTGTTGCGTGGGTTATTGTTGATAAAGTTACCTGTAATGACTAATAGGTCCGACAATGGGAAATCTACGAAAGCGTCTGTTTTCTAGTCTGTTTCTGCGAATAGCTTAAAAAAAAGTTAATTAAGTACCTATAGTATTTTGGTTTATGGATTTTTCAGGGTTCGAAATAAAGCTTTATTATTATTATTATTATTTTTTAATAATGGCACAAACATTTAAAAAGGCTGCATATTACTGGAAAACTCTTATTAAATTCGATAGAACGTTTTTTTACAGAAAAGACAGTTTGAAACATTACGGCACTAAAACTGTTTGTCATCTATTACTTCACCTTCAATTTAACTAGTTTTTGACTTCAATATTAACCCTGAATCTATCTAAATAGTTACTTCCGCATAGTAGGCACAGAATGCTTGATGTTTTCCGACGCGGTCCACGATCTATCAAATTTTCCCAATTGAAAATTAAGAACGTTATCATTTTGAAATAAAGTTGAAAATCTATCAAAGAAATTTGACAGATGGTTGTAGTACATTAAATTATATGAAAATAATTAAAACAAATGACTAACAATGCGTGTGTGTGTGTGGGTTAACAGGTTCCCAACCCTATCTAGGCATTTGCATAAAATTTTAAGGCCTAATATATTTTAGCATACTTTTTTTCCCCTAATTATATTGTCGCATAACATTATTTACACATAACAGCATAGGTACGCATAATTTTTTTAAGCATCATTTGTCTAATCATAATAAAATTATAATTAAGCATAACATTCTAAAGCATAAAATTTACATAATGATATTCAAACATATTTTTACCATGCATGCAGCAAGCATGCAAACATGTAAACAAACATACACCATGCATGCAGCAAACATGCAGCAAGCATGCAGCAAGCATGCAGCAAGCATGCAGCAAGCATGCAGCAAGCATGCTAGCTAGTATGGTTTCTGTCACGGCTCCGGCGCTACGCGAGCTTATCGTCGCAGATGTGTTTTACGCTCACCACCGCAGCTTCGGCTTGCTGGCGTTAAAACCACCTGCCCCTCAGCTCGGGGGCCGCCTCGCCCCTCCGCGCCTACGCGGGCTTAGATTACACTCCAAGGGTAAGGCATAGAAGACTACGTTCGTTTCTGTCAGTAATTTTTGTAGTACAACATATTGAATTTTTAAGACAATACTGCCAAAACTGTTATGCCAAAGTATATTAGGAAAAACAACATTATGCAAAAAGAAGGGATCCCTACTTACCATAACTGAAAATTGTGTTACTTACTCAAATATTGAACAAGCGTGCAAATAATTCAGCTCTACTTGGAAACGGTACCAAACGAGGCGAAGCTAATATTATAATTACTTATTTATTTAGCTGTTCAACCAGAACTACTGGTTTCTGAATTACCTGTTATCTTCTGACGTACGTACGTTTGGTAACTGAAGTTACCAAAAAAGACGAAGGTCAGAAAGTGCGTGGTAACCACTACTACGTGGTAATACAGTAGGTGGTAACCAACAGTAACGACCTTTCTGGCAGAAATCCGCGCGCGTTAGCACTTTAGCAATACTTCGATTCTAAGCTACGCTTATTTTAAATCATCATCATCATTTCAGCCGAACGACATCCACTGCTGAACATAGGCCTCCCCAAGGGGGGTTTTGCCATAATCGCCACGCTTGGCAGGCGGGTTGGCGATCGCAGTATGGTTGTTACAAAGGCACAGAGAACGCTGCTGCCCATTCTCTGGTGAGTCCCTTAGTCGCCTGTTACGACACCCACGAGAAGATATGGGATGGTGCTATTCTTTACGTCCGACACCACACAGTCTCAGACTCAGACAGACTTATTTTAAATATGAATATTCAAATTAGCATATTAAATAATCCTAATTAGTATTTCGTATATCCTAATATACTCGTAAGAATATCAATACAGTCTACGTAAGTATTAAGTAACCTGTTTCCTTATTGTTTTTTTTTATATAAAAAATAAATACATATTTCTATCCATATTAATAATAATATATATATGGGGACATTTTCACACACGGCCATCTGACCCCAAACTAGGGAGACCCTGTACTATGGGTGTCAGACAGCTGATATACATACACAAATACATTTTTTTTTTGTAAATACATACATATATAGATAAACAACACCCAGACACAAAGCAAACACAAGTGCTCATCACACCAATGTTTACCCTGGGCGGGAATCGAACCCGCAACACGCTGCGCAGCAGTCGATCGCTCAGCCACTGCGCCAACCGTGTCGTCAAACATATTAAAACTACATTGTCCATAATAGTAATATAGGAAAAATAACATCATACAAGATTTTAATAATAAATCTTCTAGAATATTTTTGGTCAGTAAAGCTAGGTTAATCATATATTTACATGTTATTGGTGAAGTTCTATTTCATAAATGGCAACCTTGGATTTATACCTTTGTAACCGGGTTTGTTGACGATATCTTGGGGAGCCCTAAGTACGTTCTGTAGCTCGATGCTGTAACATTACAACAACAACTCGCATCTCACATCGGTATTCACTCTCACTTCGCATAAGGCTCAAAATGACCTTGATATATTTGACACTTTAAATCGGGTTCGAGTGCGAAGTGAGCGTCGAAGTGACGGGGAAATTACCTTACAGAATGCCACTTCTCACGTCATGTCATACTTTATCTGTCAAAATCTCCCTGTCAATTTAGTTCAACTCGCTGACACGCTCGCAAAGGTGGCGCTGTGTAAATTCGAATTATCAACCGAGTTTTTAGAATGCCAATCAAGAAACTTACAACGAATTCAGATTCGAAGTTTAGAATGAGGTCTTACAGAATCACACCCCAGCAGTGGACGGCAATAGGCTGACATATTATGATGATGATGAATACAGTGTGTAATGTGTGTAAAGAATAACTGAACTTTAATACAATAGAAGTGAAATCATTTCACTTTACCGTACATACACATCATCATCATCTCAACCTTTAGACGCCAACTTCTGGGCATAGTAGTCGATTCTGTAAAATTCGAACAACAACTCGCACCTCACATCGCTATTCACTCTCACTTCGCATAAGGTTCATTCAAAATGACCTTGATATAATATTTGACACTTTGAATTGGGTTCGAGAGCGAAGTGAGCGTCGAAGTGACGAGGAAATTACCTTAAAGAGTGCCACTTCTTACGTCATCTCATACTTTATTGGTCAAAATTGGCAAGGATGGCGCTAGTGTAAATTCGAATCATCAACCGAGTTTTTAGAATGCCAATCAAGAAACTCACAGCGGATTCAGATTCGAAGTTTAGAATGAGGTGTTACAGAATCACACCCTGTGTCTCCCCAAAAGACCTCCACCTGTATCGGTCTCACGCCGCGTTCATCCAGAGAGCGGCTGCCCGCGGCTCGGAGTAGGTCGTCAGTTCACCTTGTGGGGGTAGCCGCCACTCCAGGACCTTTGTGCCCCATCGATCATCAACTCTACAACAAAGTGCTCAGCCCACTGCCACTTGAACTTGGCCATTCTTTTTGCTATGTCGGTGACTCTGGTTCTCCTGCGGATCTCCTCCTTCTTGATCGACGCGCCTTTACCGTACGCACTAAAATAATTATGACTAACATAACGTGTATGTTTATTCCAGACAGTCCTAAAAGATGGATCACATGGACCACAGCATGCACGCGCACGAAGGGCACGGGTCGCACGAAGGGCACGACATGGACCACATGCACGACGACCCGTGCGCACACGCATCTCACGGACACGCCATGGTGGTGAGTGACCTTGCTGGTGGGCAGACCTCACGTTATTTTTGCAAGCAGACCTTGCTGTTGGGCAGACCCCACGTTATTTTTGCAAGCAGACCTTGCTGGTGGGCAGACCCCACGTTATTTTTGCAAGCAGACCTTGCTGGTGGGCAGACCCCACGTTATTTTACATACACATACCTTTCGTCATCACATCACTGCATATAATCTCCGAAATTACTGGTTTTTTTTTTTTTTTTTTCCATCTTTATTGATTTAATCGGGGTTTTTATCCCAATGGATACGCCAACCCCATCGTGCCTTATGCAAACTACCACCAAACCAGGAACTAAAATAAACTTAAACTAAAAGAAGAATCTTAATCAATATGATACACCAACTCACTAAATCTTTTCGCCACATCTGACTTCGGTTGTGCTAAAATCGATTGAATTAAACCTATCTGTGATATATTTAAATTAAACTCATTGATTAAAATTCTTCTTTTCTCTTGGTTCTTGACGCAATCCATCAGCAAATGATGTACATCCTCAAGCACATTGCATGTGCTGCAATTGGGAGAACTTACTTTCTTCATGAGGAATGCAAACTTTGCCGATGGATAGTGTCCAGACCGTAATCTTACAGCTAACTTTACATAATTTCTACTTAACCTGCTACTTTCAAACCAGGGCACTTGAGGAAGCTCATTTTGAACTGTTTTGTACCATATTCCTTTGTCTACTGACTTAACGTTAAAATGTTGTTTCCAATTGTTAAAACTTTTTATTTTAAATTTTGACACATATTCTATGTAATCTGGTACAAAATCAAGTTCGACTCCTTCCTTTGCTGCCAATTTAGATGCACAATCAGCTTCCTCGTTACCCCGTAAACCAACATGCGCTGGAACCCATTGCAACTTCAACTCTATGTTATTTCTTATGAACTTGAAAATTTGTTTTAAAATGTCGTAAGCTATCGATGTACCTCTGTAGCCAGAGGCGCATCGAGCTACGTGGTGCAATGCACTTTTGCTATCCGTAAATATAACAACCTTGTCAAATTTTTTCTCTATTGCATAGGACAAGGCTTGCAAAATTGCAATGAGTTCCAACGTCATGATGGACACATCTGATATTATTTTAAAACCGGCTGTATAATTACAACTTGAATCGTAAAACGCTGCACCTAATCCATGAGCGCCCTTAGACCCATCAGAATATAATTTCTGCCACCCACAATACTTACTACCCAATTCTCTCACAACTTCGTTAACTAGAGTATTAGGCTCGTATCTTGATTTAGCTAGTGATATACATTCTAAACTCGTAATTAAACATTTATGAAAATCAACAGATGATAACCAAATTTCAAAAGTAAACATTGAAAGAATATCCACCGAAACCCCTTCCGTCCGTTTTACATCCTCGATTGTTTGTGTGAGTAAAGGTTTTTTTTTATTAACCCAATAACTAATGTGTGTAAGAACCCTCATTTCAGAAATTAAATTAATAGCACTATTATTTGACCAAGCACTGATTTTTAATAAATACTTATAGGCTAGATATTGTCTTCTAATAAATAAAGGGGCAATGTGTAACTCGCTCTCCATGACGTGGATTGGAGTACTTTTGATAAATCCGCCTACTATAATTACTGGTTCAATTCTGTAAATTCTTTCTCTAATAAGAACTTACGTTACTCCTTTATGCTATATACTATAGTTTATTATCAAAACATTAAGGATCCGTGAAAAAAGCACGTGGACGAAGTCACGGGCAAAAGCGCTTTGCTTCCACATTTGAAAGAAAAGAAAGAAAGAAAGAAAAATGCGTTTCATTTATTGTGCTGACTGGAATTCACTGCCCACTTCTCTGTTCCCCGATAAGTATAATCTGGGTATCTTCAAGGCACGAGTGAACTGGTTTATCCTAGGCAAGTGTGCTCCACCTTAGGTAGCATTGTAAAATTTAAACAACAACTCGCATCTCACATCGCTATTCACTCTCACTTCGCATACGGTTCAAAATGACCTTGATATATTTGACACTTTGAATCGGGTTCGAATGCGAAGTGAGCGTCGAAGTGACGGGGAAATTACCTTACAGAATGCCACTTCTTACGTCATCTCATACGTTATCTGTCAAAATCTCCCTGTCAATTTAGTTCAACTCGCTGACACGCTCGCAAGGGTGGCGCTAGTGTAAATTCGAATTATTAACCGAGTTTTTAGAATGCCAATCAAGAAACACTGCGGATTCAGATTCGAAGTTTAGAATGATATCTTACAGAATCACACTCCAGGTGAGTTGCGGCCAAACGCAGGATTCATGTAATCGAATCGTACTTATAACAAGTAAATGCCCTCTCGGCTATTAGTTTGAAGTAGCCACTATCTCTACAAACAAACAGCACCTATCAGTCGCTATCTGTTCCTTATCACGTGTGGTTGGCTGCAACCACTGTTTCCCATAGATGTCGGAACTACCTAGTAGAAGTCAAATGGTTTGCGGTGAGCGGAAGTGGCAAACCAAATGTATGATAATAAGTATGCCTTTTGGGTGTTGCAATTTACGAATGTAATTGTATTTAAAATGTTGCACTTGGTAGGCAACGTTTTGCATGTGGGGAAAACCGATTCTATAATTATTAAGAATGCTACAAAAAGCTGAGACTGGATATTTTAAAACGGATAATTACGTGCTGCTTATCTATACTAATATTATAAAGCTGAAGAGTTTGTTTGTTTGTTTGGTTGAACGCGGTAATCTCAGGATCTACTGGTTCGAATTGAAAAAATATTTTTGTGTTGGATAGTCCATTTATCGAGGAAGGCTATAGGCCCATGCGAAGTATCAGAGTATCAGATTATTGAGTCTTTTTAGGTCATTTAATTTGTCAAATGTTTTTATGGAACCAACCAGAGTGACAGCTTCTTCTGCCACTTGTATTGATAATATATTTTGTAATTGTGATTATTTACATAAAGAAATTATAAATAAGCTACCATCAGATCATAGTGGACAGACAATAACGTTATGCGCCTACATTCCTTTACAAAAAATTCAAATAAGGTTTAGGCCAATTACATGTAAAAACTTAGATAAATTTAATAGTTCATTGGAAAGTAAACTAAGTGTTCATTGCTTTAATAATATAGATGACCCAAATGAGTTCTACGCTGAGTTTTTTTCACTAATAAACACGCAATTTAATGATACATTTCCACTAAAGACTAAAAGTATTTGCACAAAGTTCTTATTTAGCGATTGGGCGACTCCAGGTATTCGTAAAAGCAGGGAAAAACTATTTGAACTTTATGGTCTAAAGCAACATGTAATGAATACAAGCTTTCATCAGTATGTTGCGAAATATTCAAAACTTTTTAAAAGTGTCTGCAAAATAGCCAAATCCCTTTATATTAGAAATAAAATAAAATTAGCTGATGACAAAATAAAAACTACTTGGCAAATAATAAATAATGAAACAGGTAGGAAAAAACAGCGTAATACTGAATTTAATCTAGAGACTGCACATGGCCCCATAAATTCAGATATAGAAGTAGCTCAGGAATTTGAAGCATTTTTTGGAAATATTCCCATTAAAACTACTGAAGCTTTAAATTCCTCTCCCGCGCTCTCTGCTGCCTTACTTAGGAAGAATGTTAAGGCATGCCGTTCGGAGTTTAGGTTTGAACATACAAACCCCCAGGCTGTTATAAGAGCCTTTAAAGATCTTAAAATTAAATCAACAGAAGATCTCTGGGGAATGTCTGTAAAAGTCTGTAAATCTATTATAGAAACGATTGCGCCCTATTTAGCTCTTATATTTAACACCAGTGTAGACCAAGGAGTCTTTCCGGATCTGATGAAACACAGTAAAGTAGTACCGTTGTTCAAATCCGGTGATAGTAAAGACCCCAACAATTATAGGCCTGTGTCGATTCTGCCAGTTCTCAGCAAGGTGTTTGAAAAGTTAATGCTCAATCAAATGTTGCGTCACTTTAATAAAAATTCCATCTTTCATGAACAACAGTATGGTTTCACCAAAGGGCGTTGTACAACTGACGCCGGTGTCACCCTAATAAAGAACATTTTTAGCGCCTGGGAGGAATCACAAGATGCCATTGGAATCTTTTGCGACCTCTCAAAGGCGTTCGATTGCGTTGACCATGAGACACTTTTGCTGAAACTGGAGCACTACGGGGTTAGTAAAACATCTCTAAATTTACTAAGGTCATACCTGAGGGATAGACGGGTAAAAGTACAGGTTAACGGCGTGAACTCATTGGGGTCTGAAACGACTATGGGCGTTCCTCAAGGTTCAATATTGGGTCCATTTCTATTCTTAGTTTATATAAATGATTTACCCCAATTGTTTCAAAATCAACCAAAAATGGTGTTATTTGCCGATGACACATCATTGATTTTTAAAATAAACAGACGGTCACAAAATCTAGACGACGTAAATGACGCTATTCTTCACGTTCAAAATTGGTTTACGGTAAACAATTTGGTACTTAATGAAAAAAAAACCAAATGTATTCGATTCATTTTACCAAATGTTAGGAATAGTAAATGTGACATCATACTTAATGGAGAGAAACTGGAATTTACTAGTCAAACGGTTTTCCTAGGAATCACGCTAGACGAGAAATTACAATGGGGACCTCATATAACATCTATTGCGGGGCGACTAAGCTCCGCGGCTTATGCTGTTAGAAAGATAAGACAGTTAACAGATGTAGAAACTGCGCGTTTGGTCTATTTTGGCTACTTTCACAGCATTATGTCGTATGGTATTTTACTGTGGGGTCGGGCTGCTGACATTGAATCCGTTTTTATTTTACAAAAAAGAGCTGTCAGAGCCATTTATAATCTACGTCGCCGCGAATCTCTTAGGGAACTATTTAAAAATATTAATATAATGACAGTGCCTTGCCAATTTATTTATGAAAATATTATGTATGTAAGAAAAAACTTACATATGTTTAATAAAGTAAGTGATAGACATGACTTTAATACTAGAAACAAGGACAAAATAGCTCAACCATATTTTAGATTGTCTAAAGTCCATACATCTTTTATGGGGTACTGTGTTAAGTGCTACAACAAAATTCCTAGTGATATATTACAACTAAGTGAAACAAAATTTAAATCATATATTAAAAGTACACTCTGTAAAAAAGCTTATTATAATCTAGAGGACTATATTCAAGATAAGAATGCTTGGAAACATGCTGGTCTAGCTCCATAGGACGATCGACAGTCTAGACAAAATCGAACCGATTGCTAATTTAAAATACCTAATTTCATACTTAGTATAAATATGTACATATATATATTTGACTCTTTTTTTATACACTGCTCAGGCTCACATACTGATTCATTGTTTGTTAAAATATAAGGAGTGGTCGTCTACTGTTTCAACATTAATTGTAATATGTAATATGTGAACACTGTGTATCTATGTACATATAACTTAGTCTGTCATTCCTTAATCTGTGATACTTTGTACACACTTTCAAATACCTAGGGTTTTTATGCAAGGTACATCGTATTCACGTATAATTATATAATTCCTGTAAATGCAAATATTGTTAACATCGTTTTTAAAAGAGTAAGTATGGAGTTTCTTGCCCATTCTTCTCCATACAAAACTACCTTTTGGAATGGGCACCTAGAATCAATTTTTTTTTTCTCATTTGACGTTCAAAAGTGCCTTATAATGGTCTAATTGAAATAAATGATTTGACTTTGACTTTGACTTTGACTTTGAAGCTGGGTGTCGCTAGTATCAAATAAGCTTTTGACTGCGTCTTCGCCCGCATGTTTTTCTTAAACTAAGCCTATGCTGTCCCACTTCTAGGCAAATGCCTCCCCCGAAGTTCTACCAGGATTTTTTCCCTGTGCCACCTCGAACTATCTCTGCTGGTACGCGTCCAGGTCATCCTCTTCCTGGGTCGTCATCGGCGACGCCGTCCATCTTGAGGCACCCATTGTGTGGAGACTTTTACCCAGCGATCGATGTATATGCTGCTGACGTGACCCACCCAATAGTATGTTTTTTTTTAAGGGTGCCTAATTTTTTGACAGTAAATTCCTAGCCTATAACACTCAGTGATAAAGTAGCTTTCTATTAGCGAAATAATTTACAGAATAGAACTAGTTGTTCCGAAAATATCCCCAAACCCAACTTTAATTTATGAGAGGAAACGTGAGTAAATCCGTTTTCTCAATCTATAGAGGTAGTCTTCCTCTTCTTTTCGAACCGATGGATTTTCTTTTTACGGCTTCAAAAAAAAAGGAGGTTCTCAGTTCGACCCGTATGTTTGTATGTATGTATGTTTGTGATTACCTCCCGTTTGGCTGAACCGATTTTGATGCGGTTTTCAGAAAAGAGTTTGTTACATTCTGGAGAAGGTTTTAGTATACAACAAACAGACATTTATTTAGGGCTTTTTGAAAAAAGCAACAGAAACCGAGAAGACGTTTTCGTTTCTTTCATCTTTCCATTTTTGGAGGACTTTCAATCTCTGTTTTAACTGTGTTGCCGTTCCATAATGGATTTGGGTGATAAGGAGGCACTAAAAAGTGGAAAATGAAATCTTATTTGGAAAAAAGGGAACCGCCTTCAATAAAAAACTAAACAGTGATAAATAACTTTAGCACAGAACACACATGACTTTAGTTTCGGAAGTCGGTGGCAATACAAAACACCAAACAGAACAAAGCCACCGACTTCCGAAACTAAAGTCATGTGTGTTCTGTGCTAAAGTTATTTATCACTTTTTAGGTTTTTTTTTTAAGGCGGTTCCCTTTTTTTAACACACTTAAATTGGTCCCAGTATCTAGCCACATTTATCGCAGCATTTCGCAGTTCGACCCCAGGAACACCTACCACTCGGAAATGATTTGTAGTGGCCTAGATGAAAAGCGCTCAATAGACTGAGCACCCAGGTAGACCGCTGCAAACACAACCTAGCAAAATGGGGGATTATAGATCCCACCGATACCAAGTGTGAGTGCGGCGCTTCTGACTAGACAATGACCCACTTACGACAGTATCCAAAGTGCCTCTACACCTGCACCTTAGAGAATGAGAGGTAGTGATACACCTGTATCTATATAATCAGTAAGTTCTAAACTATTGATAAGTTCTTCGATTGATTCTTCATAGACATTTTGTTTAAATTCAATGGTTACAGATTCTTGGAAACACAATCAATATGATTTCAGTTATAAAAGAAACTTTTGGAAGACAGCGTAGCTACTCTAGTTCCGAGACTAGAGTAGAGCAACAACACTACAGTGTGAATTAACACTAATACAGATAGCGTTGTTCTCATCTCCAAGCAAGAGCACATCTGCACTATTTATGTTCTACTTTCCTGTACTTTCCCCTCCACTTTTGCGAAGGAAAACTCTAAACATACTAGTTTACATTATTAATTCTTATTTTCCTGTTTCGAGCGCAACGAATTGATTATAATTTATGCATAGGATTTACATTATTCATTGTAAGTTGACGCGAATTTCCCATCGCTCTGTGTATCTGTCCAGATACGTATATGTATGATAAACAGGCGCATTCCTTCACGATTGGAACGAAACTGAGAAATTCGTGTCTGTGTGTCAGCGTGTCTGTTTGTCGCTGTGATAGCGCGCGCACCGCTTCCTGCGCTATTGTGTTGGCAGTGGCACCCGGTGACGTCTGTCTCCGATATTGTATCTAGCATTCAGGCTGAGGAGGCATAACTGTAGTTGTTCGATAAGGTATGCACTATACAGGTGGTTATTAATATTACAACATTTGGTTTTACTATTGTTTTACTATTGTACTTGCAAATATTTTGTCTCGTTTCGGTAGAAATGGTTCGGCTTACCCAACGGAAGAGAACAACTAAACAACAAAAAGATTTGACTTCAAAATACTTACCTTAAGATTTAAAAATACTTAAGTAATATGAAATCTTTCCACCAACTTGTTCACAAAATAATAAATTGGTAACAAGTTGTGTGATATCCTGTGCAGTTCGTCAGTAACTTTAGAACGTGGGAAACACGTTAATATGCTAAAATCGTAAAAGGAAACGTCTGCGCGAACGTTTATTAACGATATATTGACTGACTTCGATAAAGTATTGAGAATTAAACGAAAGGATCAGTGAAGAATACTGAAAACATTTTTATTTGTTAAAAAATATAAGGTTAAAACGTTGAGCACTGGTGCTCACTTCAGGAGTTACTGTTACTTTACTTTCTGAAAGTAACAATAAATAAAATTGTAGTAACTATTATAACTTCAGAGTCTGATCTTTCGAGTTTAATCTTTCGGTTTTATTATGCGTTACGATGCTTCGAATTACAACATTTTTATTTACCACAGCACGGTAAGCAGTCTACGGATTATATTTAATTTTCCCACTAATTCTTACAATTGTCGCCTTCCAGTTCCACGCTGGCGTCTGTCAGGAGATCCTCTTCAGCGGCTGGATGGCCACCAACGCGCTGGAGCTGTTTGGTTCCGCGTTGGCCATCTTCTTCGCGGGCGTGCTCTACGAGGGTCTGAAGTACTTCCGAGAGGCTCTCCACGCCAGGGCTTCGGCTTCTACCGGTGACTCCAGGGTTAATATTACGAAGAGCGAGTGCGGAGCCAACGGACCTTGCAGCGGTACTGCGGTTGTTAAGTAAGCAGGTTTTAATGGCTTTGTAGATTAAGGATTTGTGTCATCTTATCTACACGTTCACTACAGGTAAACTGGTAATAGGGACAGTTCCTAAAGTGTCGTCTTTTGGACTCTGTCGTAAACGGGTAAAAATGATAGGTCATTGAAGACAAGTTTTCAACTTGTTGTAATAACTATAGATAGTGATTTATTACACTAGGTCATTAAAGAGGCATTGAGTACTGAGAGTAGAGTAAGTTGAGAGGCCTTGGATCCGCGGCCGAGATGTGTTAATTACACTTGATCTCTTGTGTGTGTGCCCATTGTAGCAACAAGTTATTCGATGTGCTCTACAGCAACATATATAGTTTTTAATGTTTTTTTTACATCACACAATAAATTGTAACCATCACTTCAAAACACCATTCAATCAAAGTAACACAATATTTATCTCTATAAAATCACCTACTATCCTACGGATACTAACTCACACATTCACATTCTTACTTCCAGATACACGATGCTATCTTCAGGCCACGTGGTACAAACGCTGCTTCACTTCCTCCAGTCCACTGCCTCCTACACTCTCATGCTGGTATTCATGACCTACAACGTGTGGCTATGTCTAGCGCTGGTCCTCGGCCTGGCCGTCGGGTACTTCTTCTTCGGCTGGCGCAAGAACACCGTGGTTGACGTCAACGAGCACTGCCAATGATGCATAGCATCCTGGGCTGGCCTCAGACCTACACTATACATTAAGAGGTGTTTTAGAATGGCTGTACGCGACTTTTGGTTCGCTCTCAAAAGCGGGACTAAATTTGTTTGTAAACTCTTTGTGAGACAAAATGGTGTGAGATTCAGTCGCAAACGTGTAGCAGGCCTTAGTATTGGTCTGTGCTTACTCTACACAAGTACATATTACTTCAAAAGTCAGAATTAGGTGAGGTGAATGTAGAACCTTGCTACTTAAGAGTCGATCGCCGAAAAGTAACGTTGAGTCGTTATCAAAAGAGGTTCTACACAAAGTATACAGGTAAAGTTTTGTATTACCCTTACATTTAATATATATTTCGATCATGTTGTGTGGTGTATTTAAATATTTTATCAATTCCAAGAGAATAAGTACGACATTATTGTCCTTAAATAATTCTAAATGACAGCGTGTGTGGTCCAGCATACTCGTAAGTTTATGTGACTGTACCCCGAGGTCTACTTATAAAATGTAATTTGTTATTTGTACAACAGTAAATCTTCTATCTATATAATAAAAATGAATCATTGTTCGTTAGTCTCGCTAAAACTTGAGAATGGCTGGACCGATTTGGCTAATATTGGTCTTGAAATATTTGTGGAAGTTCAGGGTCCAGGTTTAAACGGTAAGAAAGTTGAAAAATCGATTGACAACGTCTGTTGGGTCAGCTAGTTTAAAATATATTTTTTGTAATGGGTTTCATTGTTTTATAATAATTAATTGGCGTATTGACAGCAATCCTGATTATAGTGAGTTTGTAAAAATAAAACGATGTTGCGAATTTAATACCAGATTATGTATCTAATAATAATAATAAGGTTGCCTGTGGATTCCATTTCGAAGATATTTGCAATATTAGTGGTAAGATTAATATTATTTTAAGATTGAGAAGTATTTTAAGTAATGCCTACTGGTTCTTGTTTGATTGAAAACTTTCAGAAATCCGAATGAAAATGTGGTTAGTTCAATGAAATGAAAACCATGTAGGTAGGTAATTAAAAATATTTCCCAATAAGAACTGCTTCTTCGATTTTTTGTACAAAACTAAGTAAGTACCTACCTATATGTTTAGATGATTTGGTTTATTATTAAAAAAAAACGTTTTATTAAGTAAGTGAGTGTAATTATTCATGAGTAGATATTAGGTATGTGATATTCCATTAATTTTTAGGTAACTAGTGATAGAATGTTTTTTTTATTTTATTTTTTGTTTGATTTACGTTTACTGATGCTCAAAATTTTGTAACATACCAAACTACAACCCGACCTCTACTGGTTTTTTACTACATTACCTAATATGAATAATAAGGTGGTATCTATCTACCTATTTGGGGGCTCGAACGCTTGCCGCAAGCGCTTCGTGAATGTGTGCCCGTGCCCATTCATTTCCTCCCATTCATTTTTCAGGTCAGATAGGCAGTCGCTCCATATAAAACACTGCACCCCCATATAAACACTGGTGCTCCACTGTAATTGGGAATAGGTTAGGCAGATGATGAGTATGATGATGACCTATCTACCTATTTTCTCTATGAATGAATAATTGAACTAAGTTGGACCAAAAGAAGCCAGTATTACCGAATTTCTCAGTATCAGGTTGGAGTCTAGATTCGTGGCCGGTTGATGGAATTAGACTCGCTACCTAACCTATAGGTACCTGTATATGTTACAAACATATACTATAGTATCTACAAGACTACAACATGCTTACAGGATATCGAGTAGGTACCTACCTAAAGGAACATCTCAGATTATGAAACAAAAGGCATATAGACCGCGAGGAACACAGAGTGAAGCCACCAAAGCAAATACAAATTCAAAGCGAATACCTACAATCTTGTGATTGTATTTGCTTTTGAATTTCTATTTGTGTTTGTATTGGTATTTTTAACGATGAGGCGCTTCGTGCTGTACTGACTCGTGTCAGTATGTTACAAAGCGCGATTGTAGGTATTCGCTTTTGAATTTGTATTTACTTTGGTGACTTGACTCTCAGTGTTCCGCGCGGTCTATCTGCCTTTTGTTTTATAATCTGAGAGGAACATAAAATTTATAGTTTCTTGAATTTTCTTGTAGCTTACTGACAAGCTGTATTAATGATTTGAATATAAAAATGCAATTTTGTAAATTATGATGATCTGAACATTCTGAACACTTTATTAATGGGCTGTCTACTAATAATGTGTCCAAGTCGTCATCGGAGGTATTTACTACTACTTATTGTATCTATTTTAAAAAAATAAATAGAGTTACACAATTTAGTTTTTACCTACTATATAATAATTGTAATAAGACAATTAATTAAGCAAAAAGTAATTAAGCATCAATAGTTTCTTGCCATGTCTGGTTACACATTGACTTTATATTTAAATATATGATAAACAAAACTGTTGAAATTGTTTATTTTTCTGAGTCCTTCCCTCAGCCTACGATCTGCCAAGCCCCATCAGGCCATAGGCAAATAATAATAGCTATTACTATAAGGGTATAAACATAATGATCACCAAAAAATACTTTAGGATCTTAAGCTCCCTTACCAAAAAAATATACTAAATTATACCAAATGTACTAACTGGTCACCAAATCTTAGTGTGCAAAATAACCAAAATCTTTTTGACCCCCCTGGGGCCGATCCGACATGGTTAGGTTAGAACTGTGACTCCCTACCAAAGACTATAATTCTCTTTGCCCCCTACGCACGAGGTGAGCGAGCGGAGCGAACCTGCCGCGGCAGCGCACGCCGAGTGCCAGAATTAAATCGCATTTTACAGTCAAACATACATTTCTACAATACTTTAGGAAACACCATTTTGGTGACCATTTACTATTTTTGGTTTTATTTTATTTACTATCATTGGTGATCATTTAGTAGATCTGGAGGTTCGTTAATACGTTAACTGCCGGGTCAAAAACGTTAAAGGTAAAACCTCCACTAGCGTCGGACACACGGTGTCCCCCATGGCGCTTAAAGTGTTAAACCTCAGCCTTACTATAATATGGTCGTGATGGCCAACATGTAGGTATGAGGCTGCGAGTTCGATACCGGGCGAATACCATTTTTTTTTTCAATTATTTGTCTTTGTCACCACGGGCTACATCGATGAAGAAAAACATCGTGAAACTGGGCTTATAATTAGTGTAAGTCTGAAATCGCCAATTTTCGCCTTGAGCAACCGTGGTGTTCAAAGCTCGTGCTGTACAGGTACACTATACTGCTGGGTTGGTGAGGAGTAAAACACTGATGAGCTTCTTTCTTCGATTTATTAGGAGGAGAGTTTCCCTCTAGATAGCTTGCTGTCGAATGTTATATTGAACTTTCTTTTTTTTTTTTTTTCTGAATGGCATCTCGCAGTTCAACCTGAGGGTTGGTTACTGCTTAACCGGACAATCCTGTGGTGCCTTAAAAGTGACTTTTAGGGCCTCCAGCCAGGGCAAAAACTTATAAACTAAGTGACTACGCTAAGGGCACCCCCTGCGGGGTACGAGCCTCGGCTTAGGTCGCCACTGAGAGAGGGCAGCAAAGGGACAGGCTGGATCGGGTCTCCATTAATTAGGGGCTATTTTAAAGCTAAGGGCTCAGCGACGCGGGCTGGCGCTAGCAAGGGTCGGGGGCGGGGGCTTTACGGGGTCGTCGCGAGGGACCTCGGCGGCGAGGTCGGAATGACGGTATTTTGTGTCTGTGTTTGACTAATGTGCTAGTGGCCCTATTTCTTTCCTGAAGGAGGGTAATAACGTCATCTGGATCGGACAGGTTATATATTGAACCGAAATGTTCCTGAATTTATACATATTTTTTACAGGTAATTCACCAATCAAATTTAATTACAATATTTCAAAAAACGCGGGAAAGACTAAAATCCAATCAAATTAAAACAAATTAGCGGGAATTATTAATACAAATTATCTATAGTATCGCGAAACTTGACCGTAACGAGGACCGCGTGACTATATTTGCGTTTTTCTGTAATTATTTCTATATAAACATATGTAAAACTATATGTAATCCTATTCTATGTACAAGATTTACAAAAGAAAAATATAAAACTATCACTAAACATTACATAATAAACTTATATACTCTAACGTTAAGTCTACTATGTACACAACACAAAATGTTAAAAAACTATCGAACTATAAACTCTAAACTATTAATTGAGCGTTGTTAATGTTTATATACATTCCTATCATTGCCTATGTACCACTATAACACTATAGACTAAATAATTCACCTATAAACTGTATTTTTACTGTCCCGCATAGTCAGCACTGTTTATGTACATTCCTATCAGTGTCTATTGCCTATGTAACACTATTACACTATAACACTATGTATTTTCACTGTCCCGCACACGTGCCTTCTTTATAGAAGATAATTGTCACACTGCAGGGTTACCCTTCAGTGTGACAATTATAATAGGCACGGTTCCACGGCATGTCAATCCTAGCTAGAAACTGAATGACCATTCAAGTTTCCATTCAGGTATCATCTAAGTTTACTGTGGAATGTGTGGTGGCGCTATTCGTCAACCACTTTAGAAATTCAAACAAAAGACGACTTTATGTAAAGTATTAGTTCCAAAAACTGCCGTTTCACAGACAAGTTGCAATGGTATTTCTGTGGGTAAAGTTGACATATGTGAATTTTAACCGTGTGTGCACCCACTGTTGCCTTGTCCCGAACTGCGCCTGCACATCACCTACCTTGCCAATGAGATGAGTAGATACTATAAAGGTTGCATGCATTTGGCATGCTGGTCAAAGCCATGATGACTTCGTCTAAACCTTCTTGCCTATGGTCTAAACACTCTACATTCATTCTACAAGAATTTTGTATTTAGAACGTTAGTCTTATTTTTATATGACAGGCAGATTGTAAAGCCGACAGCCTTCAGAGGCAATCATATCATTCTATAATAGAGTGATCCTAACAGAGTCCCTCTTTGATTGAAGTATCCCTCCAACGTCCTCTAACCGGTGTAAATTATACCTCATCCCGATACAGTAAGAGCCCAGCAAGTTGAGGTCTTACAGTACATAAGAAGGGCCTCATAGTCATGAACGTTTGTAATACGATCAACTCAAGCGCAAGTTGCCATACTCAAAAGGTTCGGTACATATATATCGATGGTTCGGAACTATAAATAAAAAATAAAGAAAATATTGATTTGTTGTCGCGCATTAAAAAAGGCACTCACCACAAACTTCTACTACGCAAGTCAAAAGAGTGCATGCACCTACTTTTTTTTTATAGCAATGTTTTATTTCTAAGTAATTAAGTATCTAAAATAGAAATATAAAGAGCTTTTTTACAAAAACAGACAACCGCCTTGTGCTATGTGTGTTCTGTGCTAAAGTTATATTTAACCGACTTCAAGAAGGAGGAGGTTCTCAATTCGAATGGTTTTTTTTTTATGTAGGTATGTACACCGATTACTCTGGGATTTATAATCCGATTTACGTGAATCTTCTTTAGTTTGATGCGGAATAGTTGCAGTAGTTTTCATTTTATGAACATTTTTTATTATTTTTTAACCGACTTAAAAAAATAAGGAGGTTCTCAGTTCGACCCGTATGTTTGTATGTACGTTTGTCAGAGAGAAAAAAAGAGAAACGCCTTCAAAAAAAATCTAAAAAGTGATAAAATTTAGCAAATGTGGAGTTCTCTTTATTTCAAAAAAGTTTTTTTTTTATGTTTGACCACGCATAACTTTTTTCAGTATAATCAGATTTCAATGATTCTTTTTTTAATTGATAGTGTACACCTCAAATGGTATATACCTCATTGTGGTATGGTGTATAGTGTGTATACCTCAAACCCCTAAGGGTAGAAAATAAGATTTTTTTTGGTGTTACCGTTCCCTAATTAATTTGAATATTTCAGACTTCCGCACTGAAAAGCGAAAAAAAAATGTTTAACAAAAAAGATAACCTTCAAAAAGTAAAAAATAACTTTCAATTCGCAAGTCAGTGGCAATACAAAACAACAAGCAAGGCCAAAGCCGCCGACTTGCGAATCGAAAGTAATTATTTAAGTTTTTGAAGGCGGTTGTCTTTTTTATAAAAATGCTTTTTTGTTTTTCGCTTTTTAGTATTAACCTCAATCTTATCTAAATCCATTAAGACACGGCAACAAAGTTATAACAGATTGAAAGTACTCCAAAGATTGAAGACATCAGAACGTCGTCTATGTAATTTTTTTGGGTTTTTATTTATTTTTTAAAAAACTGCCGTTTAAATTTCTATAATATATTATATGGGTCCTCCCATACCCTATCCATAAAAAAAAGTGTTTTCAAAATCGATTTACACTTGCCGGAGAAATCGCATAACAAACATAAAAAAAAACAGAGTCGAATTGAAAACCTCCTTCTTTTTGAAGCCGGTTGAAAAATACCTAAGTTTCTATGGTATGGTATCGTACTTATCTGTGTACATAAGTACCCCCGTTTGTACACAACAAGTTGCTAGAGTTTAAATGCATACAAGGTAAAAATGTTTTTAAGAACAAATTACGGACATATTTGTTGAAGAAGGGCTATTATAGTATTAATGAATTTGAAAATGACAAAAGGCTGTGACTGAGTGATTACATATTTTATTATTATTATTTTTATGACATTAATTAAAAATCGAATGTATGTATAATTTATTATTCTTATTATTTAATGGTTTTGGATTATTTTTATTATGGGTTTGTTCTTACATAATTTTCGACGCAATGTACTATTGTTAAGAAATAAATGACTTTATGACTGTATGACCCCCCCCCCCCCCACATTAAAAAAAGTAACATAGGTAATATAAGTCTGAAATCGCCAATACGTCATGACTTTACCAGTCCGATAACCATGTTCGGTAAGCCTATCCCTTGGGAGAAGCAAGCCGAATACCTAGGTGTGATTCTGGACCACCATCTTACTTTCGGAGAGCACATAAAGACGGTGCGTTCGCGCGCCGCTTTCGCTCTCGGTAGGCTCTACTTCATGTTGAATGCACGCAGCAAATTGCGCATTTACACGGCGTGCATTCGTCCCATCATGACTTACGCCTGTGCTGTATTCGCACACGCAAAACCATACCGTTTCCATAGGATGCAGACCCTCCAAAACCGTTTCTTGCGAAGAATCACAGGAGCCCCTTTTTACCTTCGCAACGAGAACCTCCATCACGATTTAAAAATACCCACCATCCAGCAGTTCCTGAAACGCTCCGCCAAGCGCTTCTTCGACACTGCTGAGAAGCACTCTAACCCTTTGATCGTATCGGCCGCCCGGTACACTCCCTCCCGTATTAGTAAAACTCGACGACCGAGACATACTCTGACCGACCCTGACGATGCTATAACTCTCCTCCAGGAGAGCAATAAGGCCACCAGTACAGTTAACAAACACAGACCGCCGTCATTCCGTCCTCGCCGCCGAGGCCCGCCGCGATGACCCAGTACGTCCCCTCCCCGACCCTTGCTCGTGCCAGCCCGCGCCGCTGAGCCTGTAGCTTTAAATTCGTCCCTAAATAATGGAAATCCGATCCAGCCTGTCCCTTTGCTGTCCTCCCCCAGCGACGCCCTAAGCCGAGGCTCGTACCCGTACCCCACAGGGGGTGCCCTAAGCGTGTAGTCGCTTAGTTTGTAAGTTATTTTGCCCTGGCTGGAGGCCCTAAAAATAATAATTTTTAAGGCACCACAGGAAAGTCCGGTTAAGCAGCCGACAACCTCCTAGGTTGACCTGCGAGATGCCAATCCGAAAAAAAAAGTGCCTTCTCTGTATGAGAAGAGGGCTTTATTTAGCAGTGGGACAATTACAATTATAACTGACTGATATTATTATTAATATTATGTGTAGGTGCCTTCCTCATGGACAGGTACCAGGGGGTCAACTGGGGTCAACGGAGAGTTATGTCGGACTCTAGCGACTAAAACCCCTCAGTTCTTCCTACTACCTACACTCAAAGCATGATCGTGCCCCCGACTGATTACCATAGCCACAGATAATTATAACCATAGTCAAGTATATGCTTATGTATGGTAATGCTTTTAACTGTTATTTTTAATTACCTAGTTCACACTTGCATACAAAGACACTTTAGCTTATTAGAGCGAAACAAATCTCAGTTCAGTCAGACTTTTCTGCTGGTTTTACTAAATATCTAGGTATTATTTAGTAAACCCACTAGGTAGGGTACACATTTAATTGTAGTGTAAATAAATACGTCTAACGATTATCGTTGAAAAAAGCAGGAAAAAAAACCCGTTTCTTTCCAATTCGAATGAATCTACTATGAATATTGTTGCTACCCATGCCTGTGTGGCGAATCATAGTATCTGTATTATTATCTATGGTTCCCACTACGGAGTTGACAGTAGTTTTGACATACGAGAGTTGTCTATGACGAGTGATAAGTTTTCCGGGAGAAAATAATAAGACTTGACCATTCTTAACTGCTACACAGTAAACGGTTATATTTGTATTGTGTTTGGTGTTGAATATCAAGAGGCATAGCCTACAGCTATTAAAGTGATGATAAAATGTACATGACTTTTATTTGGAGAACGGCGCAAGTAAGCGCCTAAATTGGTGACCCCGACTATAGAAGAACAATATCGGCTTAAAAAGAACAATTGGGATCCAGTCCGAGCACGAGTATCGAATTCACATTCACTCCGGGCAGCAGGTTCCTTCGGAACAGACGGATCCAGTTGAAGTTGGTTTACCTACTCGCCAGCCATCACGCGAGTTTGCCGGCTAACATCGAAGGATTTTTGTTAAAAAAAAAAAATCGCCCAGTCGTCCTACTATAGTGCGTGAATCCGTGTTTATAGTGAGCTGACTTGAATTCCTGTGTCAAATTATACTGTTTCGAACATTTTACTCAAAACTAGAAAAATCCTCAAATTCCGCGACAACAGAGCCAGTTTTTCTTGTGCGATTTTTTCAAACAACTTGAAGTTAGAGCGCGAAAAGCTACCCTGTCAACTGTCAAAACCGTCATCTGCTAAATAGTAAATATCAAACGCCATCTGCTGTGTTCCAGTTGCCAGAGATTACATCTTGCACCGAAATAAGTATTCAAAAGAGTGATATCAAAAGACTGTAAGTTTTTTTTATTTTTTCTTTAAACCCTGCTTGGACAATACAACTTACTCAGTGTACACAGCAGCGTACCTACATGAACAATAAGTGATTAATCTTTCACCGGCTACCTGTTACAATATAATTATAGCAGTATCAAACTTATTCAACTAATTCTATGTTATAGGTTTTGTATGGCATTAATGTAAAAAAACTTAATACTCTAATTAAACTAGTGTTGCTAGCTAGAATATTATTGTTTGTATGCAAAATATTGAACTTGTGTAGCATTACATGCAATTAATTTTTTATTTTATTATACTACTACACTATTTACAGTTTTAAATTGTAGTATGTGTTAAAAGTTATTTTAATCTGTTTTCTCATGCAAATCATCTGTTCTCACTGTCATACTATTGTTAATCATTTATACTGTGCCACTCTGATTAGATTTCTTTTAGCAAATTTACCGGTAACATGTCAACCGAAGGAAAAGAAGTATTTCTTGACCCTGAATCTGGAACTGAGGGTGGACTTTCAGTTGACCTTTCCACACCTAACCCTCAAACTGTCTCGGTAAACAGAGTGTCGATTCGTGTTCCCCCTTTCTGGCCTGAACGGCCTGGTCTCTGGTTTGCCAGTTTAGAGGCACAGTTCCACATTAACGGCATCACACAAGAACTAACTAAGTACTACTATGCGGTCAGCCAGTTAGACACTAAATCCGCATCAGAAGTGGAGGACATAATTACCGAGCCGCCAAAAGAACAACCTTACACATGTCTGAGGAAGGCTCTCATCTCCCGTTTCTCCTTATCATATGAGGAAAAAGTAAGAAGGCTCCTGGAGAAAGAAGAGATCGGGGATAGGAAGCCCTCCTCCTTCTTGCGTCATCTCAGAACTCTTGCTGGTCCTTCTTTTCCCGAGCAGCTCCTCCACACAATTTGGATAAATAGATTACCGCATCACATACAAGGCATTTTGGTTGCCCAAAAACAATCATCCCTTGAAGACTCAGGTGAGTTGGCTGATAAGTTGCAAGAAATCAGTGCGCAACCAATGCATATTAATGCAGCCAGTAGGGCAGCAGTGCCTATTGATGACACCAAAGAACAACTTAAGTTACTCCAGCAACAGGTGGCAGACTTGACACGGCTGGTAACCAGCATTACCACAGGAAACAGCAGAAATAGCCGCAGCCGCTCAGGCTCAAGGTCTCGCACCTTTAACGGCTTGTGTTGGTACCATAAGCAATTTGCTGCAAAGGCATCCAAGTGCTTACAACCATGCACTTGGTCTGCCCCTGCAACACAGGGAAACTCAAACAGCAGTCAGTAGCGGCGACCACTGACTGCTCCCTGTCTAGTCGCCGTCTATTTGTAACCGATCGGTACTCTGGCCGACGATTCTTAATCGACACCGGGTCCGACTTATCTTGCCTACCTAGACGGTTCTCCCAGGGTAACAAGCAGCCACTACCATACGAACTGTTAGCAGCGAATGGCACCAAAATAAATACCTTTGGTTTAATAGAACTAAAGTTAAACTTGGGGTTAAGACGCGATTTTACATGGAAATTCATAGTTGCTGAGGTAGGAATTCCAATAATTGGTTCAGACTTTCTAGCGCATTACCACCTTCTACCGGACTGTGCTCATGGAAGGTTACGAGACGATAAAACAAGTTTGTCAGTTGAAACTGAAATCTCGTTGATAGACCAACCCAGCATCAAAGTAATTCAATCACCTGATTCTCCATTCGCTCACATCTTGGCCGAGTTCCCTAGCATCTCACGTCCTCCTGGCGCGCCTGAAGATCCGAAGCACACAACGGTGCATTTCATTAACACTACTGATGGCCCACCGGTGAAAGCACGACCACGTCGTCTCGCTCCACAAAAGCTTCGAGCTGCTCAAAAAGAGTTTGAAGAGATGATTCGCGTGGGCACTGCCAGACCCTCCAGCAGCTCATGGTCCTCTCCATTACATCTTGCGCTTAAAAAGGACGAGTCTTATCGCCCGTGCGGTGACTACCGAGCATTGAACGCCCGCACAGTCCCGGACCGCTATCCTGTCCGTCATATAGGGGATTTCTGCCAGAACTTATCCGGATGCACAGTTTTCAGTACCTTAGATTTAGTAAAAGCATACCAACAAATCCCAGTTAATCCTGATGATATTTGTAAAACAGCCATAATCACACCTTTTGGGCTTTTTGAATTCCCCTATATGACCTTTGGCCTGCGAAATGCGGGGCAGACTTTTCAAAGGTTCATTGATGAGGTTGTGCGGGGGTTTAATTTCTGTTTCGCTTACGTGGATGATATCCTCGTTTTCTCAAGAGACCTCCAGCAACATGCTGAACACCTGAGGCTCTTGTTTCAACGACTACATCAATATGGCGTGGTCATCAACCCTGCGAAGTGCGCACTTGGTGCAGCCGAGGTAACCTTCTTGGGTTACCGCATAAATGCCACAGGCACACATCCTCCCGAAGACCGTATTCGCGCTTTAGTGGAGTTTCCTCTCCCTAAGACCGTGCAAGGTGTTCGCAGATTCCTAGGCATGGTTAATTATTACCGCAGATTTTTGCCAGATGCCGCTAAATATCAGGCTCCTCTAATAGATGCAGTGGCTGCTACTAACAGTAAGGGTGCAAAACCATTTCCATGGACACCTATACTCGAGCAATGTTTTAATGACTGCAAGAAAAGTCTAGTCAACGTTACCACCCTTTCGCATCCGAACTGTGAGGCTCCCTTGGGTCTCTTTACTGACGCATCTAGCATGCACATAGGCGCATGCTTACAACAGAAAGCTGATGGTAACTGGCACCCCCTCGCGTACTTTAGCAAAAAGCTGACCGAGAAACAGTCCCAGTGGCCTGCTTATTATAGGGAGCTTCTAGCCGTGTACGAGAGCGTTCAACACTTTCGGCACATACTAGAAGTGCAAAACGCAACTATTTTTACCGATCACAAGCCTCTGGTTCATGCCTTTACACAGCGCCGTGACAAGCTCCCACCAATACAACTCAATCAATTAACTTTCATCAGCCAATTCACCACCGACATACAATACATAAAGGGAACTGACAATTTAGTCGCAGACGCCATGTCACGGGTAGAATCCATCTCATTAGAGGAAGACTATCAAGCCCTCGCCAAGTCCCAAGAGGAAGACGACGAACTCAAAGAGTTAATTTCTTCTACTTCTATGAATTTAAAAAATATCTTGGTTCCCGGGACAAACACTTCTATTCTTTGCGACACGTCGACAGGTAGACCTCGCCCTTATCTAACATTACCATTCCGTCGAGCAGCCTTCGATCGACTGCATAATCTCAGTCATCCTGGCGTGAAAGCAAGTTTACGTTTAGTGACTGAGCGATACGTGTGGCTAAATGTTAACACCGACTGCCGGAAATGGGCGAAGTCATGTTTACAGTGCCAGCGTAGTAAGGTGACCAGACACACATCATCACCTCTTACAACCTTCCCGATCGCATCAAGCCGGTTCTGTCATATTCACATTGATATCATAGGACCACTGCCGCTTTCTTGCAATTACAAATATTGTTTGACCGCGGTTGACAGATTCTCGCGTTGGCCCGAAGCGTGGCCTATGACATCTATTACGGCGGAAGAAGTGGCAGACACGCTAGTAAATGGGTGGATTTCCCGTTTCGGGGTTCCAAGTACTTTGACAACCGACCAGGGTCGTCAATTTGAATCTGATTTGTTTCGGCGCCTCATGAACGTGTGCGCAACAAAGCGGATTCGCACAACCAGTTACCACCCGTGCGCAAATGGCATGGTAGAACGTATGCACCGCCAGCTAAAAGCTTCATTAATGTGCCATTCCCAAACATGGAGCAAGGCACTTCCATTAGTACTCCTTGGCATGAGGACTGCGCTCAAGGAGGACTTAAACTCCTCGTCTGCTGAGCTGGTCTATGGCGAACCCCTCCGCCTCCCTGGAGAACTAATCATGCCGGCGGAAGAACCCAGGAGTCCACACGACATTACGGATTTCGTCACGGAGCTAAGAAGCCGGATGGAAGTTTTACGTCCCATACCAGCCTCACGACACGCTCGACCGTCAACCTTTGTATTCAAAGAGTTGGCGACATCAACTCATGTCCTGCTTCGTGACGACACCGTTCGGCGGCCCTTGCAACCTCCTTATACTGGCCCATACCGCATCCTGAGGAGAAGAGACAAAACCCTTACCTTGGAGATTCATGGAAGAGAGGTAACGGTCAGCATAGACCGCGTTAAGCCAGCGTATCTGGATTCTGAACCGTTTACAGTTCCTATTTCTCCTTCCACACTGACACCTGCACCGCAATCTTCATTACAATTACACCCAACTGCTTCTACCTCAACTAATCCACCTACTCCCACTCCGACTACTCCACCGCCTCCAACTGCTGTCACCACCAGAACTGGCAGACGGGTCAAGTTTAGGGACATCCTAGATTTATAGTTTAGTCATTGTTTTATTGGTTAATTAGTTTTTTATTCTATTAGTTCTGTATTATATTTTAAAATGTTTTACATTATACCTAAGTGCCCTGTTTTTACGTTCTGCGTTTATAGCATATTTTTTGTGACACCTTTGTTTTCTCCGTAGGGGGGTGGTGTGGCGAATCATAGTATCTGTATTATTATCTATGGTTCCCACTACGGAGTTGACAGTAGTTTTGACATACGAGAGTTGTCTATGACGAGTGATAAGTTTTCCGGGAGAAAATAATAAGACTTGACCATTCTTAACTGCTACACAGTAAACGGTTATATTTGTATTGTGTTTGGTGTTGAATATCAAGAGGCATAGCCTACAGCTATTAAAGTGATGATAAAATGTACATGACTTTTATTTGGAGAACGGCGCAAGTAAGCGCCTAAACCTGTTTATTAGGCACAATGCGTGACGTGCTAGCTAGACGTACCTAGCTGGCTATAATATGAGCAGTACCACATACTATGGCACAACTGAAGGAATTCAACAGGAACTTAGCACGATAATTTAATAAGTAAACATTATTGTATAAACGGGGTCGCCAAACACATCTGGCGTCCGGTTGTAGCGTCCGATAGTACCTACATACTAAGTTACTACTACAACTCTAAATTCTAAACTAAACTATTTGTTTTTATTAGATTTGTAATAATGTTCATCGATTAACTCATCGTTACCCACCTACTTAGATAATTTATCACTACTATCAATGAATGAAAGTTGCTTTCGTGGTATATGTATTGGAATTTGTGAATGTGTTTGTGTACGGCGTACGCCAATATCTAAACGTTCAAAAACTGACGATAAATTGCAATGTACATTTTTATAAAATAATGAGATAAATAAAAAAACCCACACCTTAAAACCAATTAAACTATTTTATTTGAAAATAATAGATGTTCTTATTTTTATAAAGCATTAGTTTTGATTAGTTTAATATTAAATCAATAAAAAATACTAACAGATTATTTTTCAAATTAAACATCTGAGCGCGCAGTTTCCGAACGTAACTAATGTCATGTCAAGTATAATGTGACGGGTGCCCCATGTTTTGCCTTTTGTATGTAATTTACTTGTTGATTTTACTAAAAGAATTTAATGAGAATTTAGTGAACAATCGTTATATCGCCGCGAGGACAGCTATGTTATAGTTTTGTAAGAGTACACAGTGCTGACGACTCCACGTAACGCTTCCACAGCCGCCGATTGTTCAGGTAACGGGATTTATTTATGACAACGTCGATATTTTCTTGGAAACGTTTACTTGTTTGGTTTTTATTGATTGTAATCTCTTCGTATGACCTTTGACTCGGTAATTAGTAGCCGTAGTTGCGAATAATCATGTTTGTGTACGAAACGATTGCGTGGTTATACTATTTGGGCTACACATAGTATTTCGCGAAGCGGAACTAGTGTACGTATGACAAGTGCACGGCAGGCGCGCTGGCCTGATGATATTTGAATAATTCTCGACTTTGTAATCAAATGAAAATAATCTTAACGCTATTGCCCTATGAGTCCTGGCAGAATAAATAAAACATTGTTTTCCCACTTGCAAAACATTTTATAATAGTTGATTACGATTTTACACTGTCTCAAATACATGGAACATGAATTTAATCATTGTCATCCAAATCCTCAGATTGTTCTTGTTCTAGAACATGTGGTTTGTAGAACCTACTGTAGATGTTGTCCCAGAACAACAGACGTTGGTTAGTAAGTTGCACACTCATTCTCTGGCTAGTGTCAAAGTGTAGCAGTGGTACCTCTGATAAGTGATAGTTCTCTTTGTCGGAGGGCACAGGTTGCCATATGACTGGGATTATTGATGAAGTCAACGGTGTCGGATCTCTGGAAAAATAAATAATAATATATTATAAATTTTGAAAGTTGTAGAATATATAGAATAATGTCACTTCTACCTTGTTATTTTGTTTGTCTACTAGTGAATAAAAGCAGAATTAAGAATAGGTTATCACTTTAGCAGTAATTGTTGAAGGTTTGGGTTCATTAGGCAATGTAATAAATGACAATGTCGACAGATTCTAGTATAACCAATTAAAGCAACTATGAAAGCTGCAATGCAATCTACTGCATTGTTTAATGCTTCACTGGCTGCATCGTTAAAAACTTAGAAGGTATTTAAAGCATTAAGTACTTAAATAATATATTGTACTGCAACATACCCCAATTTTATAAAATTCTTCAACAATGCTCCAAGCTTCTCTAGGACAAAATCTGTTTGCTCATCTTCTGTATATAAATAATCCAGTAAAGTGTCAAAACTAGTTGATTCAGAGGTCTCCATCTCTCTTGGCAGAGAAAACTTCATGACATAAACAGAATATGTATTTTTAGCTGCAAAGAGCGTTGCCATTTTTATTATGGGGTACTCAGTGAATATGTCATGCATGTAGTCTGCATAACTTTGAGCCATGTCACCTCTATTAAAGTCTTCACTGAAGTAAAACTGCTTCACAATTTCCCCTAATCCATGTTTGACATTATGTTGTTCAAATTCTAAATTGTTTGGCAGTAAGTATTCAAAGTTCTCTGGTGGATTCTCAAATTTTTCTGTATCTTTTCCAAGGATAGATGTTTTATCTTTATATGTAAATGTGATTAGCATCGGCACCTTGTAAAAGTTACCTTCTTTCAGTTTTTCGATAGGATCTAAATCTATGAGACTGTGTACATAATCTGACATGTTGTCAACACAGGGAAGGAACATTTCAGAAATACTAGTCAAATCTCTGCCTGAAGCATCTTGGTAGAAGCTGTGTAATTCGTCTGGTTCATATGAGCCTGAATAACCCAACGAGCTGGCTCCATTGTAAGCTATAACAAGGGGATCATACGCCATAGAGGAAGGCGACAGAGCTGATCCTGATTCTAGAACTACTCTATGTAGAAGTCCTTTGACCAATCCGGACAAGAGAACCAGCTGTACTGCTGCGGCGCCGGCGCCCGTGCCGTATACAGTGACGTCATCAGGGTTCCCGCCAAACTCTGCAATGTTTCTGTGCACCCAATACAGGGCTGCTATCTGATCTTTTAGGCCAGCGTTTCCTGGAGCTTCAGAAGTGTTGAGACATAGGAAGCCTAGTGCACCGAGCCTGTAGTTGAAGGTGACGACCACAAAGCCCTCGTTAAGGAACATGGTGGGAGCCTGGTATGCGCCCCATCTGAAAACAGATGGTTTCCTCATTTTAGACACATGAAACTTGGTGACTAATAACATGTTTTTCATATCTATATTCATTCAGATCCGTTTTGGATGTTACATCCTACATCAGAATAATATCGTACTAAATACATCGACAGATAAATTGTATCGTAGCTAACATCCGTAATTTTTAGACATCGCATCTATCTAATCATTGGTACCTATTTAAGTTTTGGAAAACCCCAGTTAGTCACTAAAGCCGTTGCCTTTCTGCCTACAAGTTCAGGAGACTCATTTGATGAAAAATGTCGTAAAATATAACTTGATTCTGTTTCTGTGTTGGTTTGTGTTGTAGGTGGTTAGGCCTTCGTCAGCCGAATCAGTCAGATTGAAGGTTCTTTAGATCTAAGTGATCACGTCATTTAAAAAGAGACTGGTTTTAAAACAGAATATTCGACTATCTCAACTCTGCTCCACTTCTACTGTTCTTGACCCGATGTCGAATCGGATATATCCGTTTCGCGATTAACCTCAGCTTACTGTCATTAGGTAGGTACAGTTTATTTTTGTCCTATAGTAAATTGAAGCTCAACTTATTCTTAAGTATTGAGGATCGAGATAAAAGGTCTCGATCCTCAATACTTAAGAATAAGTTGAACTTCAATGGTCATGATAATGTTAGCGTTCTTATGCAAACATTTTCTAAATTAATGCATCAAATACTCTCAATCGTAACATAGAGAGTCGCGAGTGGATTCACGAGTATTATTGATCCGATATAAATAGTAGTCACGTATTTAGACTACCATCAAAAGATTCTGTATTTGTATTACGAACATAAAAATTAAGCGTCTTTGCTAAATAGTTATAAATATAATACATTACCCGTTTTGAAAGTCTCCATCGTGCACAAACATGAGGACAGGCAGCGATGACGCGTGCTCTGGTGTGAATACATTGACGACCAGGCAGTTCTCCTCACCATCAGCGTTAGGTTGAATGCATTTGATCTTGTGAGTGGCTTCGAAGACACCGTCCCATTCAGGTGGAGGTTTGGGAGCCTAGAGGAATGGGACTTGACTGACTTTTTACAAGTGTAAGGAGTCGTCCGATAATGCTGTCATGTTATAGGTGCTTTTAAAAAGTTCTTTATTTTATTTCGTTTTTGCATCATTCACTTACTACTTCACTCTCAATTACTTAAGAGGTATTAAATTACGGCAGTTTCTTGTTTTTTATTGCTGGCCTTAGAGCTCTACTATAGATGTCACTTATTTCATTTGGATTATAATGAAACTCGCTCGCGAAATACTTACGCCAACATTTAACATATTAAAAATATATATTTAAGTCATCGATATTATGGACTTATATTTCTATAATTTAAGTTCATAAAATGATACCCGGTCAGAGGTACCGAAATGTCTATTATTTGACCTAGACAGAATCAATAAAATTTTGTTTAAAGTGTAATTCGATACAAGAATAGATAGACAATTACGTATCTGCCGATTACATGTAAACTAAAACGGGATCTTCAAACTAAGTAATTACATTATCAGCGGCAGTAAACCCGTACGATAGCGATCTAATCTACATAGCACCAAATGGGGTCTGTCTATCAACAAATGGATCAGCTGACCTTAAACCTGTCGCGACGCGTGGGTGGGCTTGCGTAGGGGAGCCCGAAGTAAGCAAAGTGGGGTGGGTCGGAGGCCAGGTACCCGCGGACCGCGCCCTGGCAAGTGGCCACGTCCCGATGCGCCCGTGGTGCCGGGGTCGGGCGACCCGCCACCACACACAGCACCACACTCACTGTGGGCACTACGCCGACACCTCGGAGCCTCATGACCATACTTACCGAGCTTTGGCATCAGTGTGTTGAGTCCGGTGAATGCTATAGTTTACCTATCGTTATCTAAACAGACGGCGTCTAATCAAAACAGTGACACGTCAAATGTTGGGCTATTTGTAATTGTGACTCAGTGTTAGGAATTCCTAAACAGTTCAATATTAATAGGTTGTACTTATTGGTACTTAGGCCTTTTACAACTTTCGGAGTAAGTTATTTTTGCGTTTCATTATCGCGATACCAACATCACTTTGAAAAGCTTTCCATTGTACGTACGATATTCATAGTTTATTCAAAATATACAACTCAATTTTGCTAAAGTACATGGCTTTTATTAACTTAACTAAAAACGAAATATGTTTAAACAAAAACGCAACGACTTGATCAGAAGAAATGCCAAGCGTTTCTGAAGAAGCTGATAAAGAAGACGACTTGTAGGACCAGCACTGTGTAGACGCTGGGGGAGACTCCGTAGGCTGGGCTGGTTTCGATGAAGTGCTCGTTGTAGATGTCGGTCCAGAGGCTGAGACGTTCCACGTGCAAGCCTGTCTTTAAGACCGTCTCTTCTGTATCGATCGACAACCACTGCTCTTGTGAAGCGGTTACTTTCTCAAATTTGTTCCACTCGATATCTTCAGCTTCAGGCGTTCTGTAATATGTTTAAAAAAAGGCACTAAGGTTACCTGCGAAATTATTTTTTGCAATTTGGAACCCAATATATATGTTGATCAATATGTCAAAGTCAAATCATTTATTTTAATAAGACCATGAAAAGGTACTTTTGAAAATATTATTATTCGGCGCTGCTGACGCGAATTATGATATATATTTCAAATATCATTCATATCAGCAATACAATACCCTAGACTCCTAGAGTCTAGATTTATAATTAGACGGAAACCTTGTTTTCGACATTGAAACTTATTAAATTTCGTAGCATACCGCCATCGACACCAGACTGTACGTCTTAGATTTTCAACTTTCGGCACTGAAGGAGCATTTTAAATCAAACAGAGCCATTTCATTTAGGTGTCGCCTATTGTTAGTAAAAACGGCCATAGTAGTGAACGAAATTAGGCCGGCTTGGCGGAAATAAAGTGCTGACTTGTTAATATACAAAAAGTGCTGTGCTTGCACTGCACAATAATAGTATCATCTATCCTGTAGTCTTTAACTATCAGGCCGCCACCGCCTGATGTGAATATGTCCTGTAATGAATACCCAAGCTGTCGCGGTGACAGCGGCGATTGGACCGCCACACGCGCCGATTGGAAAGTGTCTCTTTATCAGTAATATGAATCATTAGCTGTTGCCAATACTGCTATATTCCATGCTGCTAAAGCAATGTTTCCTAATAAATACGTGGTTTTAGCTTCATTGTATCTGTAACGAAAGGTCTTACCCAGTCCTGAGAAAGGATGTCCAGAATTGAATCAGCTGTTCAATCATGCCTCTCTCCTTTGTTCCTTCAGCTGGTACGTCTCCTTCTTGATAGAACAGGTAGCTAATGATGTCCCCCCGAACTGCGCCATCAACTTGATTCTGTATAGCCACCAATTCCCTGTTTAATTCTCCGACAAAAGAAAACTCATAGAAATGCACCGTCGCTCCAGAATCGACAAGGGCTCGCGCGGTACGGATCCCAGGACCAACATATGCCATATCCGTATAATATAGAGTTAGTTTTTTCACATCGTCCAAGCTAATAGCAGCCTCATCAAAATATTGAGCTTTCACCTTGTTCCCTACTTCTAATCTTTTTTCGTTTGTTTCAAATTGTAAGTCGTTGGGCAGTAAAAGACTCGCATTCGCATTAAGTTCATCAATGCTAGCTTCTGTATGTCTTAAAGATTCGTGCACACCTGCGTACTTAGCGGAACCTATCATGAACGTGACCTTAATGTCTTTCTTTTGTAACATTGTCCATGGAGTTTCCACCATAAAATGTACTCCATTATCTGTAGTATTACTTTCTAAACAAGGTCTCCAAACTATGTTTCTGGCTGCTAACAGAAGGGTATCCATATGTACATCCTGCAATGATCCTGATATGCTATTTTTTAAATTCGTTGCAGCTTCAATAGGGTCTCTGTCTATTGCCCAATGTGAAAGAACTGAGCCACTTTCTATAATAACTTTATTTATATAGCTTTTAGACACAGGAGACAACGCTAAATATCCAACTAAAGCTCCCGCCGTCCCTTCACCGCTCACAGCAATATTTTCAGGATCTCCACCAAACTTTTCTATGTTTGTCTTTATCCACTTAAGTGCTAAAGTTAGATCTTTTAAAGCAGCATTTCCTGGAGCTTCTTCATTTCGCAAACACAAAAATCCAAGAGGTCCTAGTCTATAATTAGGTAAAATAAGAATTATATCCTCTGAAACTAAATATTCAGGACCGTACATTTCAGGGTTTGCGCTTTCATTGACGAAGTTTCCTTCATGAATGTGCACCAGAACACTTGCACCGCTTAGGCCAGCTTTGGATGGCTTAAAGATACTTAGAGTCAAGCAATCCAACACCCCAACATTTTTATCGCCTTGTAGCTGCGGGCAACGTTTGCTATGATCTTTTTCGCCGTGAACAGTATCCTCGTCCACATCTGGAAATACTGGTGCCTGAAAGAAACAGATTAAGAATGAGAATTATAAAATATTTAGCAAAGTTAGTTCTTGACTGCAATACAGACTTACCTCAAAACGATTATTAAAAGTACCGTACTTTATATCTATGTAGCTAATTATGTTTAGGTTTTCTCGCCACACGTGTCCACGAACGCGGCCAGTGGATGTTTCGACAATTGTATCATCACCGCTTTCTGTTTCCGGTGGGCTGGTAGTGATCTCATGCTCTCCATCATCTTCTGTTGTTCCCGGCGTGTTGCCTGGGCTTTCATTTTCTTCTGTTTCGTCGTCAGATCCATTTCTTTCGGACCCCGTCCCGCTGTCTCTACCTCCTCTTTCATTTCCAAATGTTTCTTCAATTCCAATAAAGTTGGCGTCGGTGGTTTCGTCTATATATTGTTTTTTACTTGTTTCGAGACTACGTTGGCCGTGACTCGTCTGATCGGTCAGGAGGTCGTGCTCTATGGTGAGATGCAACGCTGTCGTGGCCACCACTAGCACCCAACTCATCCATACCATTGTCTCCCACCGCATTATTCACATTAGCAAATAGCTTTTGATGTTCATTCCTATAAATGAAACACTTTATTAAATGACTGTCGTGCAACAGTTCAGTAACTGTATATTATGTTCTATGTTAGGTGGGTTTGGTTTCCACACCTAGTCTTTAAATATGGACCATTGAACGTGAGCCATGGCAGCGGATTCAGTAACTGAATATTTAATTTGCAAAGTGTAATGGAACAGGTGTTATTTTACACTATCTACTTTCAAATAATTGAACATACAATCTATTAATAGCTTCCGCTATATCGCCATCGGTGTTACACGAGTGATATCTATTGTAATAAAACAATCCTGATTGATCGCTTCTTACGCAATATGTCAATAATGAATACAATATTACAAACTAAAAATATTATTGGATACAAAAATGTATTGCAGACGAGATTTTATATCAAAACCCAGTTAACGTAAACCACACAAGTAACGACTGTTCCTACGTGACCAATCCTGCTTTGTAGCTTTTGACTAAAGAAAAAGAGTCTACTATGTTAGTATTTTATAGTCTACAAAACTATATTCTCTTGTTACGGAACCTCAAACCGTTGTGCACTAATGTGGTGGATGCTGAACTGAACTGGACAGGTGATTACTTGAACTGCGAGTACGTCTCACATCTTCACTTTGCCGTCGACATTGTCATCATATCAGAGTTGGTGTATGGATAATCTAACTCTAAATGAAGTCTCACTGTGGGTCGGCCCCGGCATAAACTGGGACAAGACTTAGGTCATTACGATTCCCGTGTCTGGCCGAATCCAGTTCGTATAAAAGAGCTAAACGTTGTAACTGAGTATGTCTGTCGGGAACAATCTACCCCGAGGCCTGTGTCCAGCTGTTTTCTGCCATAGGGTGAATTCATTGATCGAATTCCAAACGCAACTGACGGTAAATGGCGCATCGACTTTCAGTAGATAACCATACTCACTGGATGAGCACTCGTCCAAATTAACTAGCCCAGTTTAACATCATGCCATTAACATTGAAGGGTAGACAGACTTAAAAATGACTCTTACAGTTTTCCTTTGATAGCAGGCATGATACATAAACACCAAGCAAACTGAGGATTAAACCCAGTGTCCTGTTGTTATATCAGCCACACACAAAGCTAACAGAGAAAATATTAGAAGAGGAACAAATAAAAAAGCTTATTTAAAAAATGGACACTATCGATAGAGACCACAACAGAAGATACATTGCCGTAATAAGTATCTTATAGTGTATAGCAAGACGCAATGTAGTTTAAAGAAAACTTACTCTTAAAGTGAAAGGAGCTTCAAAATGAGTGCGTACTAACCTTTTCGTGTTGGTGCGTAGCTGGTCGCTTGCTCTGAACACCCACGGATGCCGCACTGACGAACACGCGGCTGGGATTTAAAGATCGATGACACAGGACAGTCGCTAACAAAACCTGTATTGTCTATTTGCCATAGTAGTACATATATAACAGTGGCAGTCAGTATGCATTTGAAATGTTTGTGGTCGTGATAACAGTAGTTTCAGCTATCAACGTTCTTTTCAAATCAAATCAAATCATTTATTTATTTGCCAACATGGGTAGAGGGCAAATAAATAAATGATTTGATTTGATTTGAAAAGAACGTATCTTCATTACAGAAGTCAGGTAGTATAACTACTGGTTTTAGGATTATTAACTTAAATATGAATTTAGAACTGCCGTACCATCTGACCTATGAATGTTATAATAAGGGTGAAAATGTTTTTGAATTTCATCGGCGCATCATATCAGCCTATTGCCGATCACTGCTGGACGTAGCCTCCCCCAGAGATCGCCGCAACCAACCCGGTCTTGGGCAGCCCGTATCCATCCGCTGCCAGCCACCTTCTTTAAACCGTCGGCGTCGGACCATCGTGCCGCAGGGCGAACAAAAGCCAGCGATATAAGATCTAGAACAATATTGCTCTTATGACCTGCTACTGACTACTGGCGTGTTGGAAGTGCTCAACCGCATGGTGGAATGTTGCGGTTAGCCTCTCGCTAGCTTGAGGTTCCTTCAAGCTGCCCATTAATGACCGTGCTTCGGTTTCGTAACGAAACAGTGACGTACGCGGTACTCCCGGGTGTAACATGACAAATTAGAACAAATTTTGTCCCATTATTTCAAACTTATCAGGTTGTCAGTTTAGTACGACAAGGTAGCCTCGAGTGTATTATAAATGCGAAAGTAACTCTGTCTGTTACGCTTTCACGATGAAACGGCTGAACCGATTTTGATGAAATTTGGCATGAATATAGATTTAACCCCGGGGAAGGACATAGGCTACTTTTTTTCCGCGACTTCGTCTGCGCCCACTATAACCGACATTCACGCGGACGAAATCGCGGGCAAAAGCTAGTAATCAATAATTTCCTTTAGTAAAAGTAGCAGCGACAGCAAGTATTTTGAAAGTGATATGAACAAGGCAGGAGTTGACGTGCAATATTGTTTTAGTCCTTTAGTATTATTTAATATTGTGGGTCCAGAAACACTGCCTGCACACTACTTTATATGACAATGAGTCTATGATATACGTGTTAATAGGAGTAAGCTTGTTTCGAGTTTTTCAAACAGTTGTCTCTATGTATATTCCAGACTTTAAAAAAGGCATATTTGAATAGGCAAAATTGAAGTATCTATGTTTCTCTTTAAAAGTTTCTGATGGTGATTGTACTCGTATAAGGTGGTTGGAAGAGCGAAAACCATTAATAGACATAATATTAGACAAATACTACATAGATGTAATAATCTATTGTTAACAATATTTACAGAAGTTCATATTTATGACCCTTTTTGTCTATAATGCTTATTATTACTTTCGTACTTTTAATTTTGGTGTTACCAGTACTAAGATTAGGGTATCTACTTATCGGAGTTCAGTAATACCGTTTTTATCAGGCCCTTGAGGCTTTGATAACAAAAAGCTCTGCTGTTTATTTTGTGCTACAGCACTAATAATATATTATAAGTATATGAAACCCTATCCCTTTGCCCGCAACTTCGTCCTCGTACATTTTTTAGTTCTCCTACAAACGCAATTTGATTAAATCAAGAAATACGATTCTTAGATAACTCCCCCTTTCCATTTCTTCAGGGGTTGAGTTTCCAAATATCCTTTCCTAGTACTCACCTATATGATAAAAAAGCCATGTGTTAAATTAATAGGTTATGACTATTTGCCATGAGAACTAGCACTGCTGTAACCACTGCTGGAAAGAGGTCCTGGTTAGGATTTTCAGGTGGAAGCAACACGAAACAATTCTCTAAATTCCAAGGCAATTAAAAAAAAAAAAAAAAAAAAAAAAAATCTTTAAATACCTATACAAAATTAATAACTTGATAATATTCTTGTTACAGGTAAGCAAGTAGCAACGGACCAGGAATTTAGTAATGTGTGTGTGTCCCTTCGCACCTCCTGTCATTCAATTATGGTAAGTAGGTAACACAGGTATAATTATACAATAACAAACGCTTCAAAATAAATATATTTTCATTGAAATAAAAATGAATTTTTAGATAATTAAAGTTGAAATATAATTGGAATAATTTTTAATTTTGAAATCATTATCTCGTGCATCTTTTCATTAGTACTTCAACGCGCCTTCGTCTGACTAGACGACTGACGTCATAAGTACTGCGCCACTAAGATGACGCGGCCGCGCTAACTCTGGAACCAAACAAGTTATTATAAATATTAATGTGAGGAGCTCGTGGCAGTAAAAGCCGTACGAATCGACCGATCATGATATTTAAGCTACGCTTGCCGCGGTCAGTCCGTAGATGGGTGATCATCCATTTCATATCGAGACCCCTCCGTGCCTCGGAAAGCACGTAAAGCCGTTGGTCCTGGCTTTAGAAGCTAAAAAATCTGACAACCAGTCTTACCAAAGGATATCTTGTCACCCAGTAAATGGGTTGTGGAGGTCAGATAGGTAGTCGCTCCTTTTAAAACACTGGTATTCAGCTGCATCCAGTTAGACCAGAAGCCGACCCTAACATAAGAAACGGCAAGGCAGATGATGATGATGGGCGCTATTAAATAAGAATATAAATAGATCTGAAGGACCATACGCATTCTATGCCGTGTTAAATTTGCTGTTTAAATGAGAATCACCCCTAAGTGTTTTTAGGAACGGGTTTTTAAATGAGAATCACTTAAAAGTGCTTTTAGGAACGGGTTTTTCAAATGAGGATCACCTACAAGTGCTTTTAGGAACGGGTTTTTAAATGAGGATCACCTACAAGTGCTTTCAAGAACGGGTTTTCAAATGAGGATCACCTACAAGTGCTTTTGGGAACGGGTTTTCAAATGAGAATCACCTACAAGTGCTTTTAGGAACGGGTTTTCAAACATCGACAGTTTAAAAATATATCAAAAATGTCGCCCACTTACCTCGCCATTTCGTAGAGGTTATCATGGAAGTCGATCATGTCTCGCTGTGCGTCCGTCACGTTGACCTGGTTGTATATGAGCACGGGCTCTTTGATCAGCTGATATCTTAGCTGCTCCTTATCCACCGGTAGCCATTGTGATTGGTTGTCACAAAGCGGGTGGCTGTAAAACAACACGATGATTCATTGGAGATTATTGGGAAGAACGCTTATCGTTTCCACCACCAAAGAATTCTGCGTCTGAACATTTTTGGGCTAAATGTGTAAGTGAACCAAACTAAGAAAGTTACACTCCGCTAGACTACGTTATTCCCCTAATTATTTACTATGGAACCAAATCTTCTCATTGATACTCCGTCAACTTGAAACGTAAGTTCGGAAAAAAATTGATTCTCAGAAATGTGACCTCGCAGTTATAAATAAAGAGAAAAACATATTTTACGCGCACGTACATAATTTAGCTCCAATTGAATGCTGTCTTTTCATACCTGCATCGCATAAAGTTGACGAAAAACGTTGTCATCCAGTGCTTCATGAGGTCGTCCCTAGTTCTAGGGGGGAAAGACTTCTCGTTCGGGTCCATTATAGAGTTGATTCGCAACACAAATGTCTGGTCCTCAACATGAGCGCCTCCTCCTTCATACGACACCATCCGGCCGAATTTAACAGGATTAAAGTCGCTGTCGAATGCAAATTGATACATGTAGAGTGGTGCGGCTCCTAGAGAAGCTCTCCACTCCGCCAGCTTGAACGCCGGGTATGAGAAAAATGAGTTAGCACAGCTTGTGAGATACTTGTCCAGCGTAACATCTTCGCCGAAATATTTATCTGACAAAATCTCGCCCAGGCGAAGAGCTTCGCTTTCAGAAACTGAATATGTTATATTCGGTGGTAGATTTACTACAGGATTTTCCTTTATAAGGCCGACCATGTCCAAATATTCGATTCTTCGTTTAAAATATATGCACTCATTGCTTGTAGTACCTACGATCATAGGAAGATGTTTCCCTCGACCTTGTTTTATCAGGTTCGCTGGATAATCATCCAGGATCCTCTCTACTCCAGAATGTTTCTCTTCAACGATAGGAACGAAGGACACGAGCCCAGTCTTTAATTGTACGATCCGATTTGCATCCATGATCTTTTCGAGAGGCATTTGTATGAGTTGGTCGTGGATGTCGTCAGCATCAGTAGAGTTTATGCCCACGTATCCCAGAAACATTGTAGTGACACTTTGAGCGTAGGTAGGTGAGCCTGTGTAAAAACCACTGTTGGCTACACCGCTCATCAATATGAGTCTGAAACATAAATGTGCATATTTTATCATTAAACGAAACGTGAGTGTTATTACACACTATAGACTGAGAAAATAAGGAAAAAATGGTGGCCGTATGCCATGGAAACTCGACGAAACCGGTTACACAGTGAGTTAATCGATTTTTCTCAGTCTATAATAAATAAATATGCGTAATGTTCGCAACACAGTTGATAAAGACCCAAGCATAAGGGCTGAAGTTTACCTATTAAATAGTCCCACAGAGGTTTCAGTTAATGAAACTAAATGCGCAGTAACTGAGCCACAGCTCTGTCCAGCCAGTGTGACGTCATCTGGGTCTCCGCCGAAGGCTGCCGCGTTCCTTTTCACCCACTTGAGCAAAGTGATGACGTCTCGGAGCCCATTGTTACCAGGTATCGACGATGAGTTCAAGGATAGATAGCCGAACACGTTGAGTCTAAAAGTTGAGATATAACGAGCTCTTAAATTATGATGATTACCTTTGTTAGTGGTTGAAGATTACACTAGGTTTATGTGCACAAGTGTTTTGAAATGTACGGAAGTAATGTATAGGCAAATGTACAAATAGATTTTAACTAATTACCAAGTGTCTGAGTACTAACCTGTAATTAAATGTAATGACAATAACTCCTCTGCTGACTAAATATTCGGGACCATGGAGGTCTGAATCACCCGAACCACTCTGGAATCCTCCGCCATGTATAAAGACTAAGATAGGAAGTCCTGTTGTTTGGCACATGACATTCTTTGACTCATCTAAAGGAACGTGTACGTTGGCCAGAATACACGACTCGCTCATGCCCACTGGCCTAGCCAGACGCCCGTATGCCTCATCATACTGGGGACATATGGGACCTTCCTCTGTAGCTAACAGGACACCATTCCAGGGAACCAATCGTTGTAATTCCTGAAATTGTATTATTACAGTATTAATAAATTAGCCAGTTATTTCTTGGTATGCCTATCTACCAAAGAATGACTACTATGGGTTGAAGTGACATCTATGGCGATTCCTAGATCGCAACATTAATTGATATATAAATATAAAATCCCGAGTATTTTATGGAAGATGAGGAACTTTCCACTGTTCCTCATAAATGGTTAAATTGTAAATGGATTATAGTGCATGATGAGTTTCTCCTAGGTGAAATTGATAGTAAACATGCATGACATTGTACCTTGAACCGCAGCTCCTTCAATGGCTGCTGAGCGTACGGGATCCCCCTGAAGCTGGCATACTTGATGTCTTGCTCCGCGGTTCTGACGCGCCCACACACCCAGCCCGAATCAATGCGCGTGAGCACATCGCACTTTAAACTTGTATCATTGTTAGCAGAGAACGTTGGGTTTTCTGGAATTTATACATTTAATTAATATATTAAATAATTACATTTATTTCGGAGAATTACCATATCTGGTTAGTAACACAAAGTACTTAAAGCCTATGTTAGTAAAAAACTAAATGTACACAGTAATTTATTCCAGATACACACGTAACGATGTATCGTAGCGATTAAACTGTACAAACCAATTTGCGCAGATTTATCGATCGTGTGTATGATAAATCGTTGCAGATTATCGTTCATCGGTGGCAGTTGCAATTTATATCAGATAAATCGTTGTCGATTGCGCTTGCACAGTTTTATCGTCGCGTGTGTATGGCGATCGCTCATTTCGGCACGCCCGTTTTTCACGGAGCTCGCTTGTGTTCGTGAGCTACAGAAGCGAAATTTGCCTTTGGAAGACCAACTCCAAGGATTACCATGATCGCGATAAAAAATGCAGCCTACAACAGGCTAGTCGAAAAAATAATTATGCCAATCTTTCGGAGCGAATTTTAACTCATTTAATAAGTTGGTATGAGAAAATAGCTTCCGTTTCATGAGCCAATCTACACTACACACTCCGTGCCTTTTTTTCTTTAAACACAACCAGGCCTAATAAAGCAAGTGCGTCATCATCTTCCATCGTGGATGACATGTTTCTTGCGTGAGCTTCTGCGGAGAACTGATGATCGACGTCGATATGGGTGGCGTGTGGAGACACTAAGGACGTTCGATTTATCTGCACAGTTTGAAATCGCTACGATGTATAGTTACGTGTGTAGCTGGCATAACTAGAACACGCATGAAACCCTGCATCAATTTAGAGGCGAATTTGTCCGCGATTAGTGCTGCCCCGCACTCTGTGCAGTAAGGAGGCGGTTCTCTTGCGTATGATGGCATGAAACCCATTCACGCGAGCTTCCGCAAACATACTAGATGCACTGCAGAAGCGAGGAAGAAATAAACCAAAGATTTCAGTTATAAAGGATACTTTTAAATGCAAGATTTCATTTCAAAATTAGTCTAAAGTACTTTACTCTAGCTCTTGCCCGCCACTTCTTCAAACGAAGTTGCAGATTAAAAAACTTTTTTGAAAAAAGAGAATTGCCTTCAAAAAAGAACTAAAAAGTGATAAATAACTTTAGCACAGAACACACATGACTTTAATTTCGGAATTGGGTGGCTTTGTTCTGTTTGTTGGTTTGTATTGCCACCGACTTCCGAAACTAAAGTCATGTGTGTTCTGTGCTAAAGTTATTTATCACTTTTTAGTTCTTTTTTGAAGGCAATTCTCTTTTTTCAAAAAAGTTTTTATTTTCCACTTTTCAGTGCCTCATTATCACCCAAATTCATTAAGGAATGGCAACACTGTTAAAACAGAGATTGAAAGTCCTCCAAAGATGGAAAGATGGAAAGATGGAAAGATGGAAATAACGAAAATGTCATCTCGGTTTTTGTTGTTTTTTTCAAAAAGCGCTGAATAAATTACTGTTTGTTGTATACTAAAACCTCCTTTTTTTTTAAGTCGGTTAATAAGTAGCTTAAACCCCTTTCTTGGGTTAACCTTAGTACCAAATCTTATCAAAATCTTAAAAAAAAAGTTTTTTTTTTACATTTCACACAAACCAACTTAACTTAACTTAATAATCCCAACAGCACCATTAAAAAAATATGTACTTCGTAATTGGTCCAATCTTTTGTAGTCCATAACTACACAACCGAGTCACATACAAGAAATAAACAATGAAGGAAATGTCCTCAAGGACTATAATTAACCTGAATTTCAAGATGTCACTTTTTTTTATGCCCGCTTCACGTGATAAGCCCCTTAGACAATGTGGAATGAGATACTCCTACTGTTCTAGCAGTACTACGCAGCCCATGGCATTCGTGAACAGAGGCCAGCAAGCCGTACAAAACTGACATTGAATATGAACCTTATTGTTTTGCAATAAAGTCAAAAATCTATCAAAAATATTTGACAGATAGCTTGATGTGTTGGCGTCTGTACATTGTTGCATAGCGAGATGATGCTGCACTAAATAGTGTGACCAATCCAATAAATTCATACTTTAATATTGTAAATTATAAAAGTAACGTCTGTAACGCTTTCACGACAAAAAGACTAAACCGATTTTGATTAAATTTGGTAAGACAATAGCTTGAACGCTGGGGAAGGACATAGACTACATTTTCATTCCCGTCTTCGTCTGCATCCGCGATAACCGACATCCACGCAAACGAAGTCGCGGACAAAAGCTAGTAAATCATACTTTTCATCCCACCATCTCGGAAAGAGTATTTTTAATCTTCAATATCTGAGTGGAAAAGCCGTTTTTATTCTCTAGAGGATAAAGTAAATTTATCTTCAATATCTGAGTGGAAAAGCCGTTTTTATTCTCTAGAGGATAAAGTAAATTGAATTTAGAACATCGTGTGCACTAAGTTTGTGAATTAAAAAAAAACATTAAACCTATTTACTGCTACCTCTATGGTGCCGAATATATCATACAACTTTTTTTTAATTTGTTAAAAACTCAGACTTTGTAAACGTTTTTTTTTTGCATTTAGTCATTTCCTCGCTGAGGTGGAATGAAAAGTTACGTGTTGCACTCGAGTGCAAAGATTTTTCACCTCGTGCTCTTTTGATTCCCTCGCTAACGCTCAGGATTCTAATTTTGAATCACTCGCTGCGCTCGTGATTCAATTTTAGAATCCTTCGCTTGCTCGGTCATCAAAATTGAACACGCGGTTAAAAAGCAACTTTGCACTCTTGTATAACAAATAACTATTATCCTACTAATATTATAAATGCGAAAGTAACTTTGTGTGTTACGCTATCACGATGAAACAGCTGAACCGATTTTGATGAAATATGGTATGAAAATAGCTTTAACCCTAGGGAAGGTCATAGGTAGGGTTGCCAACCCTACTATTTAATATAGTATCCTACTATATTAGAGGCCCGACTACTATATTTTTTAAAAAGGTATAGTAGGCGAAACTACTTTATTTTAAAGCCATCAAACTCTTAGCAATAATATTCGTTTCAAAATGTGAAAGCGTAAAACAAAACGTCAATACCTATTTTTAACGATTCTGGAATGTCAAGTTGACAGATGCGTCCAATAATTCACAAAATATTCTTAAAAATAAATAAAGTACCTACCTAATTTTTGGAACCAACTATTTTTTTTCATCTTTTCGTTATCTACTATATTTTTTATGGGTAAAAATTTTAGAACTACTATATTTGACCGTCAAAGAGTTGGCAAGCTTAGTCATAGGCTACTTTTTAATCTGCGACTTTGTCTGCATCCGCGATAACCGACATTCACACAGACCAAATCGCGGACAAAAGCTCCTTATAAATAAAGAATATAAAATTATATTGATTTAATTACAAATGTATAGTTTTCAGACCCTATATTATAGTATAAGACGATATTACTTGCCATATTTCGTAGTTCTAGGTTAACGGAAAGTACTCTATAAATTTTGATTCCCTTGAGAGTGTCAAAATGTACGTTTTTTGCGACATAAACGGCCGTATTTTTTTTCCACTTTAACTAGAAGTTCGAGTTTTTCACAGCTTCAAGGGGCCGTGGACCTAAGTATACGGTTTAATTTCAACTCGTTACCTCTACGCGTTCCCGAGATAAAGGGTCTTGACAGACAGACAGACGGACAACAAAGTAATCCTATAAGGGTTCCGTTTTTTCCTTTTGAGGTACGGAAACCTAAAAAATGAATCAAGCAAGTACCAACCAATGTGACTTTTGCAATAGGGTATTTTACCAAAAAAATCTAATTAGTCCGTCAGTTAGATTATCGAAAAATATTGGATACGTATTTTTTGTTTTATCAAATCAATAAAAACTGACGGAGATAAAACGCATCATGATTCATGAGCATCATGATCATGATCATGAGTGGGGGTTTGTGACGTCACTTCGCCAGTAAAAGTGTACTGACATAGTGACGTCACACGAGTTTTCGACGCACTGTATCGTCTTCATTTTTTATTTACGTGAAAAAAGAAAAAACACGTGTCCAATATTTTTTGGATATCTATCTGACGGACTAATTTGATTTTTTTTGGTAAAATACCCTATTCATATGTACAGAGGCCAGCATATCAAGCTACTACAATCTGTCAAATTTCTTTGGTAAATTTTCAACTTTATTATAAGAGCATAAGGTTCATATTTAATTGGGAAAATTTGACAGTTAGGTATGGCTTGATGTGCTGGCGTCTGTACCTACTTACTAAAATCTTGAAGTGAAGGAAAACATCGTGAGGACTTTGTTTTATACTATGTAAAAATATTATTATATTAATTTAATTATGTACTAACCAGTAATATTTATTATTCATGAAAAAATAAAATCGTATACCTAAATAATAATTTTATTTATACCAACAATATTTTGTGCAATATTTGTTTGTATAACAATACACCAAGTTACTACCAAATTTAATTAAAAATCGGTTCAATAGTTTAACCACGGAATAATAAAAACAAGAGGAAGTGCCCTTAGTCTTACTTAATACTGGATCCAGTGTCGCCAAACTCACACATTTGCAAATTAAAATGTACTTGCAATACACAGAAAACGATGATATAATTGGCTACAAATTATGAACGCAACTTTGGCGAAAAGCTTATTTTATTGTTGTTCGAAATTAAATCGTATCACAACTGACGAACGTTGCTATTATTTTACATGACAAAATCACTAAAGAGATTTTTTCCATCTAACAATCCAGTTCGAGCAATGTCCAACGAGTTCAGCTATTCGACGCTAGAGAGCGCTGTTACCAAACTACTTAACATGACATCTATTGTTACTATAAATAGATGTCATTTTCGCATGCAACTGTTAACCATTTTGCTATTCAATGAGAGATGTGGTCAAGTTATCGATAATTTGTACAATAGAAATATATTAATCTTTTGAATGTACGTAATGGATCAAAAATGATGATTAACTAATGATGTATTGACATATTTTTCTGCGATACCTTTCATTGAGTCCGTAATATGATTGTATGTAGGAAATTGATTGACATCCCAATGAAATGACGCATTATTTTAGACGTGACAATATCTTTTTTAAATATGTGACAGTCTTTTAAAAACATAATTGACATCTCAATTTTTGAACATGAAAATAAACTATATACATGTAGGTATATAGAATATTTATAGGCCTACGTCTAACCGCGAATGAATGACTATTTGCCAGAATATAGGTATAACGTTTTTAAAACTCATTCTTTCAAAGTCGTACTTTTATTTATTAAAAAAAAATTTTGGTACTTTAAAAACATGTTAATGTTATTGTGTTATTGTTTTGTCGACACGAACTATTTGCATTAATGTGTCCCATCCCTAAACGAGTAGCGTCGAAGTTTCTAGAATTGATGCCACGTAAAACGATTACAGTCAAGACAGCGAGCAAGCTAATTTAGACTTTAATGAATGGACATAAGGTAGTTTTTAGTTCGCATCAAAGCAAAAATATGGTATTGTCAATAAAAATCGATTATATTGAAATATATGAAAGTTTTATACTTTTTGGTGATACGATATACCTCTGTAAGAAACATTCTTTGACCTGCTATCATTTTTGCATGTAAAAATTGCACAATAAGGCATGGTTGTATTTTTTTTCCTTACGTGCGATATTGTGCGATAAGTCACATCGCAGCAAGTAGTTGATCGCGACTGAACCAGTGTTGATCATTTCCACATAATTGTGCCACACGTTCGATGGCTGCGTGGCACTTCCACTTGTTTTTATTAACCCCCGACGTAAAAACGACGGGGTGTTATAAGTTTGACGTGTCTGTGTGTGTGTGTGTGTGTGTGTGTGTGTGTGTGTGTGTCTGTCTGTGGCATCGTAGCTCCCGAACGGATGAACCGATTTTGTTTTTGTTTTTTTTATTTGAAAGGTGAATTAGTCGGGAGTGTTCTTAGCTATGTTTTATGAAAATCGGTCCAAGATGGCCGCCGCTACAAAATAGCAAAACACATATTTTTTCACAACTCCATCAATATGGGTATCAAATGAAAGGGCTTCACTAGTAGAATACTTTACACTATGATAAATTTCTAGGCCAAGATGACCGGCACCACAAAATGGCGAATTATATATACCAAACGCATTTTCAGGGTGATATCTTTATTATAAAAAAAAAGACCCATGTGACGAAATACAACTTTAGACGTATCTACAACTTCTCAAAACCAGACTAGATTACATTTAAAAACTTTCAAATAAAAATTAAATTAAAAATTTAAAAAACCCCCAACGCAAAACATAAAAGCAATTATTTAAAAAGTAAAAAATAATATCTTTTGTTGAGCCATCAAATGTTTGTTCGTTGAAATGGCGCTATAATGTCGCGGCGGGGTACCGCTAAGTCAGCAATAGCTAAATAGGTAAAATAGCGAACTAATGGATTTGCAATGAGATTTGACTTACGCGGTACCCCGCCGCGACATTATAGCGCCATTTCAACGAACAAACATTTGATGGCTCAACAAAAGATATTATTTTTTACTTTTTAAATAATTGCTTTTATGTTTTGCGTTGGGGGTTTTTTAAATTTTTAATTTAATTTTTTTATTCCGTGAGTTTAACTGTGAACCTGGACATAGATCTATTCTGCACTGGCGCGCAAAAGATTAGAAACATGCTGAATGTGGAATATTTTGGCGAAAAACGTAAATAACGTGTTGTCTGTTTCGATCCAAAATGTCTCGTGTCACCTACTTTTTACTACTTACTACTTTTTGCCATAGAATCCAATTTGTTTGTTTTAAAACTTGAACATATATATGTGGAAGCTTGTAATTAGCAAACATCATAATGTATTATTGTTATTGATAGTCTGTAAGCTTTCTTTAAAATAAAATAAATAAATAAATCGTGACAAACGAAGTCACTATCACCATTATTTACAATATTAGTATGGATAATTAAATAATCATTAAATAATTATAATATGACTCACCGCAACAGAAACATGTTGACAAAAAACAAATAAGGAAGAAAATATATGTTAACATAATAATGGCGACGTGAAGATTAACTCATTTAATGTTTCGAATCTTTATATAGCCTGTCACTGACATGTTTACATGTACCTAAGGACGATTGCACATTGCGCGGTAAATAATAAAGGCAGTCCAAAACACGTCACACGAAATAAAAAAAAAATAAAAAACCTGGCAGATAATTTCAGTCCTGTATACGTTGGAAACCATTGAGTAACATTTAATGTTGCGAGATGTTAATTACAAAATACGAGCATGTTGTTAACAGCTCTCCGACTTTCTATGTTGACAGCAACATTGTTTCCCGCAACAGGAATACATGTTGCTTAAATAATACCTATAGCGCAATGTTTTCTCCTAGTGAGCTTTAATTTTATTTTACTAAATAAGCCATTAATAAAGTACGCTATTAAATATATAAAAAGCAAGCATGGCAATACCTTAAAATGTAGTGTTCAGTCCTTCTCTGTAGATAGTTAACAGTAGTCATGCAATAGTTTGTATAGGTTGGTTATTTATAAATCATCATCATCATAATTTCAGCCGAAAGACGTGCACTGCTGGACATAGGCCTCACCCAAGTGTCACCACATTGACCGGTCCCGTGCGACTCGCATCCAGCGGATCCCCGCAACCTTTACCAGGTCATCGGTCCACCTAGTGGGAGGCCTTTCAACGCAACGTCTTCCGGTTCGCGGTCGCCACTCTAGAATTTTTGGGCCCCATCGGCCATCCGTTCTGCGAGCAATGTGCCCTGCCCACTGCCACTTAAGTTTGGCAATTCTTCGGGCTACGTCGGTAACCTTGGTTCTCTTACGAATGTGCTTCGGAAACAGGCTTGTTCGGGAGGCTGGAAGTCGTCAAACCTATTTATAAAAAAATAAATAAAAATAAATTTTATTTACGCACCGCTCCTACACTCATAATGCAACGTTCCCATTATGATATCAAAACACTTTTTTCCTATTTAAATACAGCTTGAGCATAGAAAAGGCTCAAGTGGCAGCGCGTAGGTGCAATAGCTGATGGCTGATGAGCCTCCGTATGAGCCATTGAGATATAACAATGGAGATGACATAATTATCTAAATCTGTGCAGAAATAAATGTACGTCGGTAGATATTAGGTATGGCAAGTCCATAGATACAGATCAATGGATAAGCGTCGTTATTTTACGATAGCATTGTTACATAAGTATTGCATTTTTTAAATTCTCTATAATTTAAAAAATAATTAATTCTAGCATTTAAGCGTTTTGGTTTTTCGCTGTAAGCTTATAATGTACTTGTTAAATAAATAAATAAATAAATAAATAAGTAATTAGTTCAAAAGCCGTGTGGTGTGCCGGCCGCGAATCGCACCACCCCATTTCTACCCGTGGGTGTCGTAGAAGGCGACAGAGGGATATTGACCAGAGGACGGGCAGCAGCGTCCTTCGAGTACCATAACACCTACTGCGATCGCCAATATGCATCGGCCAAGCATGGCGATTACGGCTGAACCCCCCTCCGCCCTTGGGGGAGACCTATGCCCAGCAGTGGGCGTCTTTGGTTGACATGATGATGATGAATTAGTTTAGATAAAGTAGTGTATGCAACATTCTGCACAAACTCGTGAAGACTATTATGATCCTCATCTTCGGTTTATAAAACCCACTTGCGTTTTAATAATAATAATAATAATAATAATAATAATAATAATCTTTATTTTCAAAAAGCCATTTACAATTTCGTCCATCTCAAAGAAACATAAAAAAAAAAAAACAAAAAGAATGACAAAATACGAAGTACAACACTATGCATTTTTGAGACAGAGTGAACGTCTGTGTCCGTGCTAGTATAAACTGTGTTACAGACACAGGCGCCTTCCTCTTACAGTTCATTCACAATTTGCTGTACTTGGTAGGAATTTCGCGAAAATAGCATAAAAACAAAGTTTAACAAGTACTTAGCACTTATTACAATGTATGCAAGCAAGGAATGGGTGTGTGTAGTGTAGGTGTATGTATGGGTGTGTGTGGTGTGGGTGAAGTGTAGGTGTGTGTGGTGTGGTTGTATGTATGGGGGTGTGTGTGTTTAGTTGTGTTTTTTGTATATATATATATATATATATATAAAATCGATAATTAAGGAGCCATCATATAAAAACAATAAAAAGTTATCTAGGAGCTATTTCACTCTATTTAACACTATTTAACTTTTAGATGCGTTGGTAAGATTTTATTGCAAAAAGTTGTTCAGTCTCATCGTACGTTAATTTTTGGAGATATCGAATAATTACAGTTTTACATTTAAATTTAGTTAAAGAATATACGTTGCAGGTTTCGTTTAAAGTGTTATAAAGGTGGCTGCTAAGATATGGGTAGCTTCGCCTCGCCAGAGCAGTTTTGGTGGCGACAGGTGGGCATACAGGATCTTTACGCCGTTTATTTTGCTCTAGTAACCTTGGGTCATAGGTCAAAGATGAGTGTACACGTAAAGTGATGTTTAGTGCACAGAGCTGTCGGACAGTGAGTACAGATATGTCTTTATAAAGCTGGGTGGTCGGGTACCGATAGGGTTTGTGAAGCATAACTTTCAAGACAGCTCTTTGAGCCCTCTCAAGACGAAGTAAATATGTTTTATGTGTACCACCCCAGACAGATACACAATAGGTAAGAAGTGACTGAGCCAAGGCAAAATAGATATTTTTTAACAGTCTGTCGGCAACTACTTTTCTTAGTTTTTTTAAAGGAAACATTAACTTACGAACTCGCGCAACTGTCACACTGATGTGTTTTTGCCAGCCCAACGTATTATCGATGTGCACTCCCAAGTATTTAACACAAGAGCTTCTATGTATAGTAGGGCAACTGCAAGGGGTCAGTGTAGGGTGACAACTATGGGCTTTAACGTCTGGCATACGAGGCTGTGTAGCAGAGTTCGCTGAGAAAGGCACATAGTGGGTTTTAGAGACATTTAGCGTAAGTAAATGCAATGAAAGCCAATCCATAACTATGCTAAGAGCATTTTCAGCTGCGTGGTGGGCAGATTCCCATGTTTCTCCACTTATGATAAGTGCAGTGTCATCTGCATAAACTAGTATTTTGCAGTTTGGGATTGACAGCTGACACAATCTGTTTACAAATAGGAGAAAAAGGGTTGGACCCAGCACGCTGCCCTGTGGTACGCCAAAGGTCAGATTCACATCGTCACTGATGTAGTTGTCTACCTTAACACGTTGGTTACGGTTTGTGAGATAGTCACGGAAGAGGTTTAGAGTGATATCTCTGATTCCCAAGCTTTCTAAGCAACGTAGAAGGATGGGAGTAGAGACCGTGTCGAAAGCTTTGGCTAAATCAAGAAATATACCTATAGTTTTAGTCCGAGAATCAAGATTCTTAACAACTTGGCTTGTCAGTTCAAGCACAGCATCCTCTGTTGATACGCCTCTCCTGAAACCGTACTGGTTTGGCGCAATTATGTTGTTGCATTCAAGATAACTAAGCAGTCTTTTGTTCAGAACCTTCTCCATAATTTTGGACAGAGTGGTGAGTACAGATATAGGTCTATAGTTCTCGACACGGTCACTATCCCCACCCTTAAATACTGGTGTGACTAATGCCTTCTTAAAAGTGCCGGGGAAAATACCTTTTAACATACTTAAATTACAGATATGCACTATAGCTGGAACAAGTACATGTCTGGCAGACTTAATAACTGAGGCAGGTATTCCATCGTAGCCTACTGCACAATTATGTTTTAGTTCTATGATTATATTTTCTATTTCTGAGGAATTCGTTTCAAGTAATACGAATGAGTTACCTTGAGGATTTACTAAGCTGTCAAATTCAAAGTCCGGCCGAACCACACGCTGACCCTGCGCAGCCTGCTTAGCAAGGTCCGCTCCAACATTTGCAAAATACTTATTTATAGCATTGACAGAGGAATTTGGATCGCTGCACATATTGAGCAGTTCTCCTGACTTACTTATGGGTGAGGTGTTCTTGTAACTGATGGTTTTAATGATGTCCCAAGTTGCTTTGGGGTTACCATTAGCCTTCAGGAGTTCATTTTGGTCAAAATTGCATTTAATAGTCTTCAGTAAATTGTTACAGTAATTTCGGTATCTAGCATATATTAAATTAGCAGTAAGGTCTTTAGGATTTTGCATTGCTTTTTTATGGAGTTGATCCCGATTTCGCACGCACCTCAGGAGGCCAGTGGTCATCCATGGTTTAATAGTCTGCTTCCTGTTAGGGACCTTTTTTAGCGTACTGTGTTGTTTTATTGCATCTGTTACAATGGAGATAAGTTGTTCCGCACTTTCATTGGGGTCTGTGCTAGTTAAAACACTTGAGAAGTCTGAGTTTTCTAAACAGTTTATAATACCTTGGAAATTTAAATGACGAATCATATTTTTAGGTTTTGCAGCATTAAGAGGGTTTCGTTCAGTACAAAATAGGATAGGCGCATGATCAGTAAAATATGAGTCCAGGACCAAAGTTGTGGAGGGTCTATCTATTTTTAAAAATACATGATCCAGGCAGTTTTCAATGCGAGTGGGGAGAACGTGGGCAGGTAGGAGCCCATGAAAAGCCATTGTATTTAAATATTCTTCCGAGTTTGGGTCATTATTATCAGGTCGAATGTTTATGTTTAGATCTCCAATCACTACTACAGTTGTTAATGATGCTAAGGATTCCAAAATGTTGTTTAAGGAGTTTAGAAAATTTTCTATATTTTTGACTGAGGGTGTACGGTATATTGCAACAATTGCTGTATCTAGACCTAGCCTCAAAATAAGACAGTTCGCATCCTGGAAAACCGGTTCAACTATCTTATGATTCACCTCAGAACTTACATAAACTACCACCCCATCATTTTGGTTGTTAAATGAGGATCTGGCTGAGGTAAAGCCAGTTAATACAGGAATATCTGTCACTTTACTCAACCAGCACTCAGAGAGGATTACTATATCGCAATTAACATCCATGGAATGCATTAGGACATTGAGGCCATCAAAGTTGCGATTCAGGCTTCGGATGTTGACATGCAGTATGTTCAAAGTTGGTTGGGTAGTGTTTATATGCTTCACACATTGGTCTGGCAAACTCACATACGACCGTGAAATATTAAATGATTCTACAGAATCAATAAATTTATTTAAATTGTCCTTATCGAATTTATCATTTTAAATGTAACTGACCAGTTTAAGTTTGTGCTGCAGAGTATCATTTGTGTAAGAACTGTAATGTACAATTTACAATTTAGTATGTTTAGTCTATTGTTAGTAAGGGGTTTGTGGTAGTGTTTGGTGTGAATGTTTTGGGTGTGTAACTGCAATTGTGTTGCGTTGTAATTAATATTAAATTTTGTTTTATATGAGAAAATAAGTAAATTACGGTTGTTTACAGGGTGTACCAGATTACAACACATTGAAATACTGAGTATGATAGCTTCTACAAGAACGACCTTTGGATAGTAACAAATAATTATTATATATTGGCTAACTATACTATTTAGATTTACTGTAATACTAGACTTAAAATAAAAATAGTGTATAATGAATAAGCTGTGAGAGATGACATTCAGGTAGTTTGTACAATATAGTCATTTTTCAGCTAGGAGTTTAAGATTTGCTGCGGATTCGATTCGAATTTGGGGCTCACCTTCAGCTTTACGCAAGAATATGGAACCGCGTGAGGTCCAGCAGTACGTGTAGCCTTTTTCCTTTGCAAACTGCCGAGCTGCATAGAATAATTTCTGCGCGTTAAGTGTTAGGGCTTCTGATATGTACACAGGTTTGACAGGTCCGGGTATACTCAGGTGTCCAGTATTTAGTTTTTCTTCATTTGGTTTCTTCTTGTTGTAATTCTTGACCCCCTGCATTATTTTGTCCTTTTTTAGGACACTGTTCAGCTCAACTATGATGGGTTTACTGCCTTCTTTGTGGGTTTGGATTCTGTATACGTCTTTTATGTCACAGTCTTGAATATCCACCTCGACAGCTTTCGACAAGGTTTTAACTATCAAACTGGCGTCTTCCTTCGACTCAAATTTCCTGTCATCTCGCAAGCATATGGGTACATTACGTATCTCCAAGCTAGCTGATCTACTTTTACGCTCAAGAACTTCAATCTTTTCTTCCAACTTCTGGATGGTCTTCTTATCTTCTGTTCTATGTTCTTGCAAGTTTTGAAGGGTTTTCAAAATTAGGTCGTACTTATTTGACATAAATTGCAAACTTTCCTTAAGCTCTTCATTTTTCTGCTTAAGTACAAGGAAGCTTTGGTCTACCTTAGATGATACGGAGGAGATCAACCCTTTCAGTTCCTTGATGTCATCATCGCCATGTCTACGTTTCTGTCTAACACTGACATTTCTGCTACCGCTTCTCTCAGATGCAGTATCCGATTCACATATCTCAGGCGCACATACCTCAGAGAACGTGGAGCCGGGCTCAGAGGCGGGCACGGGAGCGGGTGAGGTAGGCGGGGGGGAGCGCTGAAGAGGCATGTTGAATCGGTGTAGAAGTACCAGGCGTCCAATACTTATGAAGAGGTTTCACCGGTGTGCAGCGCGTACGGGTCACTTTACTGGTCGACGATCGAGGACTTAGTATATATTTTCCATCCGCCAGCCTAACTTGACCCCTCTATATAAAGCGACACTGCAAGCGGAGTAATAAATCCGCTGGACTGTTGAAATGACTCTTGGAGTCCTGTCATTGTTTGACTATTGTGTTTGCTAATTGTACACAGCTTCATAAATTACTATTATACTTTAATAGTAATTTTTAGAAGTGTTAACAATATTTACCAAAAATACACAATTTACCATGATAATTATTCCGTTACAATGAGACAATAATTGTGTTAGCGACTCCAAGTTTGTTTTTTTTTATCATTTGATAGGCGTACGTTTGACCACTATCTCACCTGATGGGAAGCGAAGGTGCGGTCTAAGATGGAGCACGCTTGCCTAGAAATAACCTATTCACTCTTGACTTAAAGACTCCCGGGAAAGGGTTGTAGCTATCAGGAAACACAGACTCAGGCAGGGAATTCCACTCCTTAGCAGTACGCACAATGAATGTGTTCCCAAAACGTTTTGTGCGTGTGGGTCCACCATGTACTGGTGGCGCGTCGCCGTACGTCTTGTGGTCCGATGATGCAACGGGCATTAAATTATGCAATTCCGTCGCACACTCCCCAAAATGCAACCGATAGAAAACCGACAGGCCAGCAACTCGGCGTCGATGCTCAAGACTTTGGAGCTTTGACTCGACGAGCCTATTATTGCCAATGATCCTCTTGGCTGGTTTCTCAATTGACTCTAGGGCATCAACCTGGTATCTGGCACTTCTGGCAGCTCCGTCCCAAAGATGAGAGCAGTACTCCATACACGATCGAACTTGCGCTTGATAAAGTTTTAGCAGCTGTTCCGGCGTGAAGTACCGTCTCACCTTTGCTAGAATCCCCAACTTTTTGGCAGCCACTTGAGCCTTTGCCTCTATGAAAGGGCCAAAATTGAGGGTAGACGTTAACGTAACACCAAGTTCAAGTCGGTCGGTTATCGGCACGGTTACACCTCGGAAAGATAGAGCTGGGTGAAATTGGCTCTTTTTAGCGGAAAAGAGACACGCTTGGGTCTTAGCTGCATTGAACTTGACCAGATTGGCATCGCCCCATTCAGAGACAGCCTGTAAGGACAAGTTCAAGCGCTCAATCATTGCCTCCCGGAGAGACCGGATCTGCGACCCACCAGCTCGTGCATCGGACACGTATCTCTCAGCAACAGTGCTGTCGTCTGCATACCCAAAGGTACCGGGTTTTAGCAGATCATTAATATGCAGCAGGAACAATGTTGCTGAGAGCACCGACCCCTGAGGAACCCCGGCATTAATATCCAGCAATCCGGACGAGCAGCCATCTATCAACCAGAATAGACCGATCCCTCAGGTAATCTGCAATCCTATCACACAATCCGGCGGACAGACCGAAGGAAGGACGCTTATTAATAAGGCTATCGTGCCAGACCCTGTCGAAGGCCTTCGAGATGTCAAGGGAGACCGCTAGTGCCTCTCCGTGCTTCTCGATGGCCTCACTCCAGATGTGAGTGGCATACGTTAGTAGATCCCCAGTTGATCGATTTCGGCGGAAGCCGTATTGTCGGTCACTGAGGATATCATTCGCTTCTAGGTATGCCAGGAGCTTACGATTCAGCACCCGTTCCATACTTTTACAGAGTATGGACGTTACCGAAATGGGTCTATAATTCGACGGGTCAGCCCGACTGCCCTTTTTGGGCGCGGGCTGCACGTTAGCTTGCTTCCAAGCCATCGGCACTTTCCCAGTCTCAAACGACAGGCGATATAGACGTGTCAAGCTCGGAGACAACTCAGGCGCACAAGTCTTCAGTACAATCCCGTCGGGCCACTAGCCTTGTTCACGTCTAGGTTACGCAGTACCCTAAGAACGTCCTTCTGATGATTGCTTATGTTCGACATACTCGACTCGCATGCAACAGGAGAAGCAGGGGGTCTCGTGCCACCAGGATCCAGACGTGACGATTCCGCAAACATAGAGGCAAACAAGTTTGCTTTCTCCTCAGCGGAGTGGGCCAGCGACCCGTCGGGTCTCAGCAGTGGTGGTAGTGAGGGGCGGCAGAAGATCGATTCGACCGACTTAGCCAGGGACCAAAAAGCCTTACTACCTGCTGGATATGGAGCAAGTTTGTTCCTTATAATAATAATAATATAATGTGGTCAAACCGAGCTCTCCGCAACACCTTCTTGCAGGAGTTGGCAGCCCTGTTGAAGGCTCTCTTCTTCTGACTCACGTCATCAAAACTTATAAAGATACTTTAATTATTCATTTCGAAAAATAATATGCCGTAATTAGTAAGTACCTAAAGCATCTACTCACTTGTTGGTTGTACCAATGTCCCATGGTTGACAGCCTAACAATGTCCAATAATTTGATATCACCTTCAAATCTACACCGGACATTATTAGGTACCTCTACTTTTTATTACGACTTTTGTGCGATGAGTTTTTTATAACATTATAATTATGATTGAATGTATTGCATGACCTTCACGGCAATAAGGTACCTAGTTAGTTACAACTGCATCAATATTTGCTGTTCGTCTGTTTCGCTGTTGTTTTTGAGCAAAATTAATTGTCACAGTACAAATTTCATTTTGGTCTAGACTTTGCGTTTCTATGTTCACAATAAACATCTCTTCTGGTATGAGTCAGCAATGATGGCATTTCATTTTGCAAATAATTGCACATTTGGAATTATTTGATTTTTTGAGTTGATATGGTGATTGGAGAGTTTTTATTCTATTAAGCTTTCTTCTTTCTTTCTTTTCTAATTCTGTTTGCATGCGGAACACCTTTTTTTGAAAGTTTCCAAGGAAATGCCGCAAGTGGCGAATCACTACACCAAAATAATAAAAAAACGGAGTGGAACATTTTAAACGAAAGGGGGCAAGATCCAAGGGGCGAGCGGACCTAAACCGAAACGTGCTTTGTTCCAACTATGACTTAACATATTAATGGCTCACCGGCACTATTCTAAAATATGGCAGTAATATCACGGCAGTCCCCCGCCAAGTCGAGAAAACCAGCCGTATCTTCCTTTCTCGAAGCCACTCGGGGCACTTTGGACCTCTCTGTAACTTCGCTGTGGATACATCTGGACTTGAATTTTCAGTAACCAAGAGGACATACTATAACTAGCTATATTTTCACAAATTACTGACTATGTCACAGTCAAACCTCTTAACCAGTCAAAATTATTTTTGACTACAAAAATCAGACAAAACTACTTTTGAACGGTTCAAATTTATCCTTAACTGGCAACCCGACCCGGTTTCGCATGGGCCTATAGCCTTCCTCGATAAATGGACTATCCAACACAAAGATAATTTTTCAATTTGAACCAGTAGATCCTGAGATTAGCGCGTTCAACCAAACAAACTCTTCAGCTTTATATTATTAAGTATAGATACTTAGAAACCCATTGGGTTGGTACATTGGTAGGTTTTTTTTTTTACTCTTTTAAAACTTTGGTTTTGTAGTGATTCTTAAAACTAGGGCGCTTCGTATTTTTGTTTTTGTAAGGCAAACGCGTTTTATCTAAATAAGGGTTTTGACTGGCTAAAGAGTTTTAACTGTAAAAACTATACTATACAATACACCTTTATTTTACGAACTATTGCCAGATCGCTTTTTTATTTATTACTGACTGAGACACTCCATCAAAATTCTGAAGTTTATCTAGCAAACACACAAACTGAAAATTTTGAATTCTGTTACTACTAGCGTATAAAAGAAGGCAACATAATTAATTAAGTATTTCATTTGATTGTCGCAATAAGTTAATTTTTTATGACAATGACTTCCTGATGACATTATTATTTGACGCAAAGTTTTGGAACAACAATAACATCTGTTGACCAAATAGGAATTGTCCTTCCACAAAGTTTATTTAATCTGACCAATCTTAATGCATTGTAGAATGCAACGGACGACCGAGAGTGGGGCAACGTTTATTTTTAAATAAAAATTAAAAAGTATAAGTATTAACACACAGTATTAACTCGTTATTATTTTGTAATTCTAATAATTGAACTTGACTGACGTATCTATCTTTTCGACTAAACTTTGAGAGTTTTAGACGCAGAACTGACGCAGAACGGACGCAGTCTGCGTCCAAAACTCTCAAAATTTAGTCGAAAAAATTAAATAAAAGTAGTATTCTTTCAGAATTGAAAAAAGGCGTATACTAAAAGATAGATAATAAAATTGTCTGTAAGATGGTGTAGGTTTCGTTTAATTATACCTGGTAGATTTTGTGTGATTGTCAATGTTTTGTCCGCGTCAGACACAACTTCACGTGTTAATTTAACTATATAATATGAATATAATTAAAAATATTCACTTACTAAATGATTAAGAGAATGTTCTAGTTTAACATATATTTTTTTTAAATCATTTACACTGCACATTTTGACGTGATTGTCAGTTTAAAATCGGTAAAAGTCGTTGAAAAGGGTAGTATGAAATTATTTATTTGTTGGGTTAATGAACATGAAACTTGGCACGAATTGAATGCCTACCTAAGTAAATAATAAAGTTAGATGTCTTTAGTTTTTTTAAACTACCCATCAAAGGGGTCAAGGGGGTGTTGAGTTTGTAGGGGAAGTACGATATCTCCGCAGACGAAGTCACAGCGAAGTGCTAGTACCTATTAAATAAAATATAATTATTAAAAAACCGGACAAGTGCAAGTCGGACTCGCTCACCGAGGGTTCTGTACAAATTTCTAGGTACCTATACCCTGTTCACAATAAGATTTGACATTTACAAAAACCTTTTTTACAATCCGTTCAACCGATTTTGACTTATATTGCGTTGGTAGCATGACAAATGGCAACTGCAGTAAACGGTTGTTATTGTAACCACTTTTTTGCCTCTAATGTCATCCTTAAGCCTACGGAATAGAAGTCAAAATCGGTTAAAGGGACTGTAAAAAAGGTTTGTGTTTATGTCTAATCTTATTGTGAACAGGGTATACATATCCATACTAATATTATAATTGAGAAAGTAACTCTGTCTGTTACGCTTGCACAATGAAACGGCTGAACCGATTTTGATGAAATTCGGTATTAAAATAGCTTGAACCCTGGGAAAGCGCATAGGGTACTTTTTAATCCGGGACTTCGTCTGCATCCGCGATAACCGACATTCACACGGATCAAATCGCAATCTTAAGCTCGTTACAAATAAAGATAAAATAGTATATTTTTATGATTTAGTTTAATTAGAAATGTATAGTTTCAGACTTTTTCCTGTATTTATAGAATAAGACGATATTACTTGCCAAATTTCATAGTTCTAGGTAACGGAAAGTACCCTATAAATGATTCCCTTGACAGTGTCGAAATGTACGTTTTTTTGCGACATAAACGGCCGTATCTTTTTTCACGTTAACTTAGAAGTTTGATTTATTACAGCTTCATATACTTAGGGCTAAGTAGTTATATGGTTTTAATTTTTGACGGACAACAAAGTGATCCTATAAGGGTTCCGTTTTTTCCTTCTGAGGTACGGAACCCTAAAAATTCAAAATAAACATCATAAAAGCGCCTTAGACTCTATAGCACCTTACTGACATGATCGTATGATAAATATCCCTTTAATTTTTACGATTGAATAATATTTTTTTTTACTATTTTCATAGTAATTATAATGACTAGCTTTTACCCGTGACTTCGTCCGCGTGAATGTCGGTTATCGAGGATGCAGACGAAGTCGCAGATTAAGAAATAGTCTATGTCGTTTCTTAGGGTTCAAGCCACCAAGTAAGTATCAAGCTTACCTAATTTCATCAAAATTGGTTCAGTAGTTTTACCTTAAAAGCGTGACAAACAATTGAACTAACTCACTTTCGTATTTATAGGTACCTGCAGTGCTATTCTGTTAGAATCTCCCTCGCTGAACACCTAGGTGCAGTGAGCTGTCATCCGATAGTAGTGCTTTGTAAATCCCTAGCATCGGGACAGGTGACAGCTCACTTCAACTAGGTGTTCACCGTGGGAGATTGTAATAGAATAGACATACTGGTGCTTAATATAGTTTTTGAAGTGAAAACTTCTTTAGCGGCGTTGAGCACTTTTTCTGTAATGGGTATAAAATCTTAAACTCGCGTCAGGACACGTGACCTGATCGAAAAAGCGTAAGACGGATGGAGAGTAGACAGCTATATACTACTGTTTCGTTTAGGCAGCGCAGGGCGCTTGCGCGAATGTTCGTGTATGTTACAGCGTGCCACGCGCATCCATGGATGGTGACAGCTGATGGCTCGACCGTCTGTGTAGTAAAAAAGACAATTAATATAAATTGTCATGTTTGTGTACGATAGCGCAATAAATGAATATTGTATTCTACTACATAAATGATAGTACTTTTATACTGATAAAGCAATTGGTGCAAAATTATTCCCTAACCATTCCAAAATATCAAACATGCTCAACGTTAATAATCAAGTTTTCACTTCTGCCGGCACTCCCGGAGTGCAACCCGTCTTTTTTTTTTATTAGTACGGATATATATGCTTCACGTACATTCCCCCCCCCCCCCCTCCTTCGACCCCGCTCTTCCTCTTTCCTAATTTAGCCGTGCCCAACTGGGTCCCGTTGTTATATTATCTCCGTGGACCCATATGGAATGCAATCAATAAGTATTATAACATTTGAGTAATTGATTTTATTTATTGAGTATTTTTGCCTATTTTTTTTAATCTACACTTCAATACGCTTCACACAAATACCAAAACACAACATTTTAATTAATTCTTGATGCAATATAATTAAGCTGTGTCAATGAAACAAGCTCAAATAAACCGCTTGATAAAAAAAAGATATGGCCGTTTATGTCGCAAAAAACGTACATTTTAACATTCTCAAGGGAATCAAAATTTATAGGGTACTTTCCGTTGACCTAGAACTATAAAATTTGGCAAGTAATATCGTCTAATATTATAAATACAGGAAAAAGTCTGAAAACTATACATTTGTAATTCAATCATCTATATCTATATCTATTGCATATAATAAAACAGTAACAAAACTGTGTCCGAACATTGAATATATTAAAAAAAAAAAAATTGAGGGGGGTTTAGGAACAGTAATAGAGCACGAATCCAAAAAAAAAATCTGTCTGTTTGTTTGTTTGTACACGCTAATCTTCGGAACTACTTTGCGAACTTGAATGATTTTTCTTTTGTTGTATAATAAATTTGAAGATCTGGAACACCAGATGTGGAACTCCTTGGGCTCCTGGGCTCTTGAGCCCAGCTACACCATGACACATATAGGAATGACGTCTTAGCAAAAGTTGTTCGGTCTGATGAGCATTTCCTGTTGACTTATAAAAATCAAAGATCAGAAACATCTGATGTCAAAATCAAAGCTACCACTAATTTCACTGTATCTTATAAAATAACATAAGTTGGGAGTACCTCCACGCGGTGAAGGCGGTAACAGTTTAGGACTGATTTTTGATGACGATGGTATATCATTGAAAATTTGACTCTACTGGCAAAAATTTCCATTTATTTTTTATTTTATCGAATAAATATGCCTTCGGGCTTATGTTATTTGGGTGTTTAATTTCCTTTTCCATTTATCTTCGTGACACGGTAGCCTACCCGGTAACGCAGGGGAGCAGTCACTTAGATTTTAATTGATCAGGTATCTTTACAATAAAACTATAACCATGCCTAGAAAGAGGTCAAATCTTTCCCAATGTTCCAAAGGAGCTAAAAGATTGAGGATCATAAGAACCCAACAATCTACCGAAGAGCGTCAGGAGAGACTTGATGCTGTTCGAGAACATCAGGCTGCAACTCGCTCCGTGGAAACCTCTTCAGCAGTGCAAATCTGTAAGAATTCACTCACGAATTCGAATCCTATCTCATTTCCGATTTCACTTTCTTGAAGTGTAAAGTATTTGGTATTCGCTTAAATAGTAACGAAACACTTAGTAGCGCTAGCGTAGTTTTCATCGAGTTACAGACTACCTAAAACAGTTTTCACTGCGGAATTTGAAGTGAGAACTGGAGTGAGTTCTTACAGAATAACATAGCTGATCGCGAAGCACGCCTGCGTTCTCAGCGTATTTACGCATCTACATCCAGGTCTCTAGAGACCAGTGAAGAGTATGATGCGCGACTGACCGCTGATCGTGAACGTCATACATTGTCTCGCGAGTTGGAGACGTTCACGGATAGAGAATTGCGCTTGAGTTCTCAGCGTATCTACGCATCTGCTGCGGAACGTGATGCGCGACTGTCCGCTGATCGTGAGCGACATGCATTGTCTCGCGAATCGGAAACGTTTACCGATACAGAATCACGCTTGAGTTCTCAGCGTATTCGCACATCTACTAACAGGTCTTTTGAACCGAATGATGAACGTGGTGTACGCCTAACTGCTGATCGAGATTATCATACACTAGTGACCCGACCCAGCTTCGCATTGGCCTACTTATAGCCTTCCTCGGTAAATGGACTATCCAACACAAAAATATTTTTTTATTTGGAACCAGTAGATCCTGAGATTAGCGCGTTCAACCAAATAAACAAACAAACTTCAGCTTTATAATATTATAGTATAGATTGTCCCGAACACGCACACAACAAAATATTCATAATCAATTAGAAAGTGATAGAAAAAGAATTGCTGGAGTAGGGCATGAAGCGACAGAAGAAGAGCGCAACGAACGTTTGAATTCTGATCGACTTTGACATTCTCTGAACAGAATGTCGATATCATCTGAAGAATCGGATGTGTCTCAAGATATAGCCGTAGGTTATGGCGACCTTCCTTGGGTTGATAAGGAACGGAGTTCATTTACGTACCTATACTCCTATGATTGACTACGCCACATAATCCGCCATCGGAGGTATGATTCAAAATTGTACTTTTTGGACGTCTCGAAGCATCTCGCGCATCCCGTTGTTTTCCCGTTTCCGGGCTCTTAGAATTCGACATCAGACGTTTCAGATCTTCGATTTTGCCGCGTACGAAGTCGCGGGCAGAAGCTAGTAAAAAATAAATTCTTTATTTATAACGAGGCTTTTTCCGCGATTTGGTGGACCAAATCGCGCCAATCGCGCGTTTGGTGGACGCGATAACCGTCATTCACCTGGAAGTGAATGTCGGTTATTGCGTATGCAGCCGAAGTCCCGGATTAAAAAGTACTCTATGTACCGTAGTAATCCAGGGTTATGTCTGTCTGGCAATACCCTTTATGTCGGGAACGCGTGGAGGTATCGAGTTGAAATTAAAACCATATACTCAAGTCTACGCTCCCTTGAAGCTGTGAAAAAATTCTAAGTCAACGTGACAAAAGATACGGCCGTTTATGCCGCAAAAAACGCACGAAACGCACTCTCAAGGGAATCAAAATTTATACTAAGACTACTACTACCCGTACCCGTTTAAACTCACATACACAAACAGCCAGACCCGGAACAACTATCTGTAGGCCATACAAATATTTTGTTCCGTGCGGGAATCGAATCCGCGACACGCATCGCAACAGTCGATCGCTCAACCACTGCGCCAACCGTATCGTCAGATAATTAGGAGGTCCTTTCCCCCTAATAATGAAAAATCAATCGCTCGATCGTGTGCTATTTTGTATCATCACCGACTTGAAAGTTTAATTGTGCCGACAGATTAGAATTAACAAAACCCTAATCTCCTAACAACGTAAGAAGACCCATTTGACGTTTCTTCTTTCGAACTATACTCCATTTATAATAGCATTAGAAAAAAGAGGCTCATAGAAGCAGGAATGCAAAACATTTTTAACCAACATCAAAAAGGAGGAGGTTCTCAATTCGGATGTTTGTATTTTTTTTTTTGGAACGAAGTTCCTTATCGCGCGTTGTGAAAGGGGGCTAGACGGAAAAAATTCTTACGAAAAGTTGTCACGACATGCTATAATAAGCTAAATTGAATCGTTGGAACTGTCAAATAGAGTTCATTATTAGTTGAATGGCGGCTTTTCTATGAAAATATTGGAGCGAATTAAAACCTTATTTTTGCTATTTTTATTACTTCACAAACGCAGACAATTCGAACAGAAAAATTGAATCGTTGGAACTGTCAAATAGAGTTCATTATTAGTTGAATGGCGGCTTTTCTATGAAAATATTGGAGCGAATTAAAACCTTATTTTTACACATTAACCGTGAAATTCGGTTGCACATAGCTCCTATTGTCCGGTCGGGCACCAGCCTATACGTTTCTCAGAATAATTTTATCATACCTAGTTTGGTAAAATTTCAATTTTTAACCGTTTACGTTTACAAAATAAAGTCCGAATTCGCTTTTCGTAGAATATGTTTATGTATTTAAAGGCGGCGCGGCAAACTCTTTGAACTAGGTACCTACGGCGATATGTTTAGTACCTAAGTTTATTCGCTCAAATAGTGGCGAGATAAGTCCACCTTTCACTGTGAGACTGTGTGGATTGTGAAAACGAGTGTAAATTTTTTGATTTGATTTGATTAAAATGTTTTGGTTTAAATTAAGCCAGTGGGAGCTTAGGTGGGTACCTAGGTAGGTAGTGGTACTTACTTCTATCATTGGCGAATTATTTGTAGTTGTAAGTAGGTAAGTGAGTAGGTACTCTTTTGCTAGAAAAAGAAAGGCAGGCAGGCGTAGGTACCTATAGGTGCTATAGGTAACCTATTTAAATAAATTAGAGCTATTCACAAACACAGTTTTAATCAACTTTGGCTTAATTAAAAAACTTACCTATTAGGTATAAAATTTACACTTCCCTGTATCGAAGCAACTGCTCAATATGGAGTCCATTTCGCTCGATACATAAACGGGCACGTTTAATTAAATTGTCTTTTAATTACATTATATTTGTTAATAATAATAAAAAATATTATTATAACTTCAAAAAAATAAAGTTTTATTACAATTCCTTCACTAATTAATCGAAAGGAACTTCGTCCATCCGGGTGTCCCTTGACACCTCTCAAGTTTTTTTTAGGTTTGTTCGCGCTTAACTCCGTCGTTTGCCAACCGATTTGAAAAATTCTTTTTTTGTTGGAAAGGTTATACTTTCCAAATGGTCCCATGAAAATTTTATCAAAATTGATACAGCCCTTTTTGAGAAAATCAACAAATTCCCTAATAAATTACTTGGACGACGTTTTAGTTTCTTCAATCTTTGGAGGACTTACAATCTCTTTAAGTGTGTCGCCGTTTCTTAATGGATTTGGATGTTAGGGGAACACTAAAAAGCGAAAAATAAAAAGTTTTTTCAAAAAAAAGAAAACCGCCTTCAAAAACTAAAAAAAACAAAACTAATTAGTTTTTGAAGGCGGTTTTCTTTTTTTTGAAAAAACTTTTATTTCAAAGATAAGTTAAAACAATTTAAATTAAACTTATTTTAATATAATTTTGATAAATAGATCTAAGATAGTACTAAATATGGACGTATAATAATATAAACAGAATAAAAGTCTTTAAAAGATAAGGTACAATTTTAAATTAGGTAGAATTACAGTGAAACGAATAACGTTCCGGTTATTGTTCATCCCTGCTTCTGTTAGGTTTTTACCATTGACACTGTACTTTTAAATTGGAATTAAATATACAACTAAATGAAAACCACATACCTAATTTGAGAAGATAAATTATTAAAATGGTTACAAATACGCGCGACAGCTATTGTAAAAATAGATTATAATAAATTCGGTGTCTATCGTAACTTTAACATTGTTTATTGTACTTTTGTTACAAAGTGTGCATTAAAAAGAACCTTTTTAACTTCTGTCTAATGCTATTGTAAATAGAGTATAGTACGTAAGAAGTTGAAAAATAAAATAATAATCCTAATTAATTATTTGCCGTGTGGTGCCGGCCCGAATAGCACCACCCCATTTCTACCTGTGGGTGTCGTAGAAAGCGACAGGCAGATATTAACCAGAGGATGGGCAGGAGCGTCCTTCTGAGTACTATAACATCTACTGCGATAGCCAACATGCATCGGCCAAGCATGGCGATTACGGCTGAACCCCCCTTGGGGGAGACCATGCCCACAGTGGGCGTCTTAAGGTTGATGAAGCAGAACAAGAATTAATTACTATGTTACCCATACACTGAAACAACGAGTACCATTCGTAAGTATCAAGTTCACCATTATATTGAAAAAAAATGCACTCAAAAGCACGAATTAATCGTTGATTCATATTCAAATAAGATATGTCAAATGGGACTTCTTAGATATTCAAGTCAGGAATATATTTGCGTTACTAAGGGCGGGTTGTTTCAAACAGTCGGTTAACGTTACATACGGATGGTTAAAAAGTTACTATGACTGATGATGTTTAGCGTATGTTCAATGTAACGGGTTGTTTCATGAGTTCATGACATAACAATCCGTCAGTTAAAGTTATTCAAAAAGAGATTCCATAATATTTTGATGTTTGAAGTAGCTGTTTGACAACACAAAATTACGATGACCGGTCGGTTATGGTAATATGTAGTAACTTTTTGACGTATGATTTTGTGAAACATCCCATTTTTTTGATTTGACGATAGTTAGCGCCATTTTTTACTATTACCGGTCAGTAATGGTTAGTTGAAGCAACCCACCCTTATTTGCAATCCCGTCACTTTCATTTTGACAGCTCATCAATGTAGTAATTGCGTAGTCGAGCAAAAATTATAAAACAATGGAATATCGAACGCCGTTTAAAATTCTTCGCATTCTTTGCCACAAAATATAAAGGGTACAGAAGGACCGCTCCTGCCATCTTCAAAAATAATTACCTAACCTTGGTAGACTCACTAGGGCTACTACTGTATTGACTCTGTAGGTTTTATTTGTGACAATATGAAATTTTATCGACACTGGTTGGAACTCTTTGCATATTTTTTATAAAAAAGAAATCTGTTCGTCGTGAAATGTCAATGTCTCTCATTTATTCATTTAGACAAAACGTGACAGTCGAGAATGATGTCTGCTTGAAACTGCTTGAGATTGCCTATAAACGTAATGTTAATGTGTGCGTGAGTAAAATGTCGGTTTGTTCTAAGTGGTCTCTCTGCTCAGGCGCGCCGCAGCCTTACGTACTTTGTGGCTTTGCTTTAAGTCTTTAGCTACTTCGAGCTCCCTCCCTATATTTTCGATTCACCAACCGCTAGGGTAAGTAATATATGATATCATTACAAAATCTCTAATATTTACAAGATATAACAACTGATTCTATAATTTTGTTTCATATAATGATCAGTAATATAATAAACGATTGATATAATTTTAAAATAACTAATTTTTATAAGCATAATATACATTCAATATAAAATCTTTTGATATACCACTGATAAGACATAAAACTTATTTAGTCTAATATGATAAAGACGCCTAGTGAAAAACACAAAGCAAAATTGCATAAATACACATTATAACTTAGTCTAATTATTGATAAGTTGAAGCTGGGTACACTTCTTAAATATGAAAACGATTTTAAAAGTATTTTCTTATGCTGGTCATAGTTCAAACCTAAACCAAATGATTCACCAACGATAGAGGCGATTTGGCGCTTGGTGGCCGCTGTCACGGCGGATATTAAAACATATTTTTACCATGCATGCAGCAAGCATGCAAACATGTAAACAAGCATACACCACGCATGCAGTATGCAGGCAAGTATGCAGGCAAGCATGCAGTATGCAGGAAAGCATGCAAACAAGCATGCAAGCAAGCATGCAACATGCAGCAGGCATGGTTTCTGTCACGACTCCGGCGCTGCGGGGCTCTAGCGGTGGGTCCCACGCGAGCTTATCGTCGCAGATGTGTTTTACGCTCACCACCGTGGCTGAGGCTGGCCGGCGCAGCCGTCCAGCAAGCCGAAGCCGAGCGTTAAAATCACCTGCTCCTCAGCTCACGGGCCGCCTCGCCCCTCCACGCCTACGCGGGCTTAGGTTACACCCTAGGTGTAGGGCAGACAAGACTGCGTGGAGTTGGTTTTGCAGCGATTCGTTTCTGTCACTAACTTTTGAAGAACAACATATTGAATTTTTAAGACAATACTTTAGCGTGGCGCAGTAAATTTGCAGATCATGCCTAGTAACATTATACGAATTCAATTTATGCCAAAATAAATTAGCTTTCAAGATAATGTTGCCAAAAAAATATATGACAAAGTATTATAATGGCAAAACAAATTATACCGAACTGGTTATGTCAAAGTATATTAGGTAAAAGAAGGGATCCCTTTCTAACCTAACCTATCCGAGTCGGATTGCTCTGAATCGGGGTGTAAATTATAATTATGATATCAATATACATTTGAAACGATAGACTTAATGATTTTCGATTAAATAAACGTTATATCCAATAACGTTATACGAAATAAGTTTTAGAGTATATAAAATGTTATATGTAAAGAAATTATACCAACAGTTGGGATATCTCACGTTTATTATATCTTGTGAACGTTATTGGGTTGAAAATATATCAAATAACTTTATATGATATGAGAAACACCCCTACTGCTATCTCCATTGGATCAAAACTGAGCTGTAACTTTCTCTCATATAATGTAGGATGGAAAATGGAACGTATGGATGGTGTGCAGAATGAAACGTAAAGGTGTAAGTGAGACAAAAGATGGATACAGAGAGAGGGAGAATAAAAAAGGAAGATGGTGAGGACGGTTGAGTAAGCGGTGTGTTTGAACGTTTTAAAGCACAGGAAGGTATTTAAAATATTTAAAGAAAAGTAAGTTCAGTTGTATCCATCGTTTTTATTTGCCACGATTTACAAACTATATATAATTGTTACGAGCTGGGATTCGGCATAAATAATGAACACCAATTTACACCAACTAAAACACAAACACTTTATTTAACAAGTCACAAACTCAATAATCAGTCACTTACAAAAATCACCTAATAATCACTTCGATCGCAGTAGTCGCAATATTCGCAGTTTTTAGTTTCGCTTTCAAAAACCAACTAACTCCTCAGCGCTGGTCGGCCACTTTATATATGAGTTGAAACATACCCTAGAACATTCCAGCATATACGGGAATGGTGTGACACGAAATTTCACCATTTAGAATAGTATCGAAAGTTCCACTGTAGTTCTGCTATTCACTGTAGTGTGACGTAATTCTGCTACTCGACAATAGGTGGCGCTAGCATGGCATTTTTGGTCGTACCGACCTACGTAACAATACTTTTAATATATTATATTAAAAGTATAGTTATAATAACGCAGAGTAACTCGTGGCAAAGCAAAACCCGTACTGATCGGTCGGTCAAGGTTAACACACGCTTGCCGCGGTCAGTGTGTGGATAAGTGACCATCGATTTCATACCGAGTTCCCTCCGTGCCTCGGAAAGCACGTAAAGCAGTTGGTCGCGGCTGTTATCCGTAGATCTTTGACATTCGGTATGGGTAGTCAAAAACTAGAAAGTGACAACCAGTCTGAAATGAATGTATTTAACTGCACCCAGTTACACTGGAAGCCGACCCTAATATACTTGGGAAAAGGCTAGGCAGATGATGAATGGAATATGGGACGCTATAAAACGACGCGAAAATCCTTCAGATTGTGATGGAGTGTTACGCTTTGCTTTGAGTCTTCTGCTACTGCCAGCTCGCTATATTTTCGAGTCTCCAATCGCTATATATCTCCATTGGACCAAAACTGAACTGAAATATTCTCTGTATTAAAAGTATAGTCATAATAATGGAAACATATTTACGCGACTGACGCGACTTTAGTTTCGGAAGTCGGTGGCTTTGTTCTGTTTGTGGTTTTGTATTGCCACCGACTTCCGAAACTAAAGTCATGTGTGTTCTGTGCTAAAGTTATTTATGACTTTTTAGTTTTTGAAGGCGGTTCTCTTTTCTTTTAAGTTTTTATTTTCCACTTTTTAGTGTCTCCTTATAACCCAAATGCATTAAGAAACGGCAACACAGTTAAAACAGAGATTGAAAGTCCTCCAAAGATGGAAAGATGGAAGAAACGAAAACGTCTTCTCGGTATTTGTTGTTTTGTTTTTTCAAAAAGCGCTTTCAATATTTCTGTTTGTTGTATACTAAAACCTTCTCCAGAATGTAACAAACACTTTTCTGAAAACTGCATCAAAATCGTATTAGCCAAACGGGAGATAATCGCGGACAAACATACATACATACAAACATACATACGGGTCGAACTGAGAACCTCCTTTTTTTTTAAGTCGGTTAAAAACCACGCCTAAGTCGATCAAAAGTCAATTGTGCACTCGGAAATCTTTGCCGGAAGGTCAAACGGTAAATAAATAATATTATTTGAGCGTTATGCGACGCTTAAGAGAACAAATTAGACGAAAAAGGCCAGATTTTTGGTAAGAAAATTCTTGGATTTTGCACCACTATAATGCGCATTCGCACAAGGCCATCATTCTGAACGAATTTTTGACCAATAACTCAACAAATACCATCGAGCAACCACCTTATTCAGCAGATATGGCTCCAGCCAACTTCTTCCGTTTTCCTAATTTTCATGTTCCTAGAAGACATTTAGGAGAATTCGCAGCGAGAACTGAACTCAAATTTGACGACACGATTGGCGCAGTGGGTGAGCGATTGACTGATGCGCAGCGTGTCGCGGGTTCGATTCCCGCACGGAACAAATATTTGTGTGGCCTACAGATAGTTGTTCCGGGTCTGGCTGTTTGTGTATGTGAGTTTAAATGTTTGTAAACGCACCAACGACACAAAAAAATCCTGAAAAAGCGTTTAAAAAATGTTTTTGATGATTGAATTATTCGTAGGCCTAAGTGTATCGTTCCTGAAGCAGCATAGGTACTTTAAAGGTGTTAAAATAAATTTGGATGAATAACTAACATTTTGTGTATTATTGATCGTTTCCCGGCACTTTCTTAACAGAGTAGTATATGAAACTTACGGGGGAAATTCAAGGTTCACTTAGAGTTTCGACCCCCTTTTATTAGCAAAGAAGTTTAAAAAAACAGCTGACGACTACTTGCCATGAGAACTAGCACTACCTGTTATACTTAGCAGTGCTATAGCCACAGTTGAAAAAAGATCCTGGTTACGATTTGCAGGATGTACCTAATCAATAGACATTTTGTTTTCTAATAAAAATGTCAAGTGGAAGCAACACGAAACAATTCTCAAATTTCCAAGGCAATTCTTTAAATACCTTGATTATTTTTGTTACAGGTAAGCAAGTAGCAACGGACCAGGAGGTTAGTAATGTGTCCCCCCCACCCTTCGCACCTCATGTCATTCAATTATGGTAAGTAGGTAAAACCGGTATAATAATACAATAACTAATGCTTCTAAATAAATATATATTTTCACTGGAATATAAAGTAATTTTTCAACACACTTGCTCATAAAATGGCTCTAATTTCACCGCAATTAGGCACATAATGACACCTGTAATCAAACTGTGACTTTTTCATTGCTATTATTCACAAGTGAGTTATAGGGTTTTTTTTTATTTTATTGGTTGAGTTGCTTTGTTCTTAAAAAAGTTTCGATACAAAAAAGATCGTGTTCAATAGTACAAATAAATTAATGTACCTATTGCTTGCTCATTTCGTATTTTAATAGATAATTTCAACTTGTAGGTACGTTTTTAATAAATAAAACTTTCACTCAAATATAACTTTTGTTTTCTCTGTAATAAAGAAAATTTTGAATTCCCCATTTTGTACGTGGCTAGAATGGTATCCGCGAAAAGACAATAAAAGAAACCTCATTCTTTTAGTCTATGACCGATCGCGATTGTTTGATGCGCGCGCATAGGAAAACTGATTAATTTTTCCCGCCATTGCGAAAAATTTTTCACTACTCGTTTTCACTGTTGAAAAGGATTTTTTAGTATTATTTTCTTCACAAGTGTGTTGAAAAACGTCGTATGATACACGTGTGTATTGATGATTACCGTCCTCGGCTCTCTTAAGACCCTCACCTAACGGCTCGGGTCTCAATGGCGCCTCAGCGGTAATCACCAACATTACTCACTTGTACTATAATGTACTATTAAGATAACAAAAATAGAAACGTAATAGAGTAATTTTTAATTTTCAGCTCATTGTCTCGTGCGTCTTTTAAATTAGTACGTCAACGCACCTTCGTCTGACTAGACGACTGACGTCATAAGTACTGCGGCACTAAGATGACGCGGCCGCGCTAACTCTGGAACCAAACAAGTTATTATAAATATTAATGTGAGGAGCTCGTGGCAGTAAAAGCCGTACGAATCGTCCGGTCATGATATTTGCTACGCTTGCCGCGGTCAGTCCGTAAATGGGTGATCATCCATTCTATATCGAGACCCCTCCGTGCCTCGGAAAGCACGTAAAGCCATTGGTCCCGGCCGTCACTCGTAGATATTTGACAGTCGTTATAGTTAGTCAGAAGCTAAAAAATATGACAACCAATATTAACAAGGGATATCGTGTCACTCAGCAACTGGGTTGTGGAGGTCAGATAGGCAGTCGCTCCATGTTAAACACTGGTATTCAGCTGCATCCGGTTAGACTGGAAGCCGACCCCAACATAGGAATTGGCTAGGCAGATGAATATGATGGACGCTCTTAAATAAGAATAGAAATAGATCCGCAGGACCATACGCATTTTGCTGCATGCATGTTTTTGCTGTTCAAATGAGAATCACCTACAAGTGCTTTTAGGAACGGTTTCTCAAACATCTACAGATTCTACAGCTTACAAATATTTAAAAAATATCGCCCACTTACCTCGCCATTTCGTAGAGGTTATCATGGAAGTCGATCATGTCTCGCTGTGCGTCCGTCACGTTGACCTGGTTGTATATGAGCACGGGCTCTTTGATCAGCTGATATCTTAGCTGCTCCTTATCCACCGGTAGCCATTGTGATTGGTTGTCACAAAGCGGGTGGCTGTAAAACAACACGATGATTCATTGGAGATTATTGGGAAGAACGCTTATCGTTTCCACCACCAAAGAATTCTGCGTCTGAACATTTTTGGGCTAAATGTGTAAGTGAACCAAACAAAGAAAGTTACACTCCGCTAGACTACGTTATTCCCCTAATTATTTACTATGGAACCAAATCCTCTCATTGATACTCCGTCAAGTTGAAACGTAAGTTCGGAAAAAAATTGATTCTCAGAAATGTGACCTCGCAGTTATAAATAAAGAGAAAAACATATTTTACGCGCACGTACATAATTTAGCTCCAATTGAATGCTGTCTTTTCATACCTGCATCGCATAAAGTTGACGAAAAACGTTGTCATCCAGTGCTTCATGAGGTCGTCCCTAGTTCTAGGGGGGAAAGACTTCTCGTTCGGGTCCATTATAGAGTTGATTCGCAACACAAATGTCTGGTCCTCAACATGAGCGCCTCCTCCTTCATACGACACCATCCGGCCGAATTTAACAGGATTAAAGTCGCTGTCGAATGCAAATTGATACATGTAGAGTGGTGCGGCTCCTAGAGAAGCTCTCCACTCCGCCAGCTTGAACGCCGGGTATGAGAAAAATGAGTTCGTACAGCATGTGAGATACTTGTCCACTGTTACATCTTCCCCGAAATATCTATCGGTCATAATCTCGGCCAGGCGAAGCGCTTCGCTTTCAGACACTGAATAGGTTATATTCGGTGGTAGAACTACTACAGGGTTTTCCTTTATGAGCCCGACCATGTCCAAATATTCAATTCTTCGTTTAAAATATTCGCACTCAATGATTGTAGTACCTACGATCATAGGAAGATGTTTCCCTCGACCTTGTTTTATAAGGTTCGCTGGATAGTCGTCCAGGATCCTCTCAACTCCAGAATGTTTCTCTTCAACGACAGGAACGAAAGACACCAGCCCAGTCTTTAATTGTACGATCCGATTGGCCTCCATGATCTTTTTAAGAGGCATTTGTATGAGTTGGCCGTGGATGTCGTCAGCGTCAGTAGAGTTTATGCCCACGTATCCTAGAAACATAGTAGTGACACTTTGAGCGTAGGCAGGTGAGCCTGTGTAAAAACCACCGATGCCTACACCGCTCATCAATATGAGTCTGAAACATAATATTTAATTAAATATAAATGTGTATAATGTTTGCAACACAGTTGATGAAGACCCAAGCATAAGGGGTAAAGTTTACCTATTAAATAGTCCCACAGCGGCTTCAGATAATGAAACTAAGTGCGCAGCAACTGAACCGCAGCTCTGTCCAGCCAGTGTGACGTCATCTGGGTCTCCGCCGAAGGCTCGCGCGTTCCTTCGCACCCACTTGAGCAACGTGATAACGTCTCGGAGCCCATTGTTACCAGGTATCGACGATGAGTTCAGGGATAGATAACCGAACACGTTGAGTCTAAAAGTTGAAATATAACGAACTATTAAATTAAGATAAAAAATAAAAATTAAAGTAGTTTTTATTCTCACCAGGTAGCAACAAGGATCACATATTAAATATTTCAACATCATTTGTGGTGGTAAAGGGAGGTTTACGTAGGGTTGACTTTATCTTCTGAACTGGCGCGAGGCCTGTATCTCAGAAGATAGCATTCAGTTGACAACTCATTATTCACAACTTAACTTAACAACATTGTGTGCTACTAATTTAATTTATTAATAAAATAAAAAGAGAGAAACAAAAAAAAAATACAACGAAACTGAAAAACAAAATTTTATTGTAAGTGCTGAATAAAAGTGTGAGTGTGTGTGTGTGTGTGTGTGTGTGTGTGTGTGTGTGTGTGTGTGTGTGTGTATATTCCGTTTTTAGGTAGTCCAATTGTAATAGGTAATTACAATTGGACTACCTAAAAAATCTTTTAAGATGATGACTTTTATAAGTGATTGAAGTTTACGACACGATTAATTTTTATATTTTTTTTTACTTGCGCTTTCCCCGCGTCTTCTCTCGCGTGATTTTGACGGAACCCTTATTTTTCTATAGGACTCGGTGATAACGTTGCTTCCAATTGGCGAAACAATTTTCAGAAACGATCCAGTAGTTCTGGAGATTAGCTTTATTATATTAAGTACAGATTTATCATTTATTTGTCAGATCAGTACAATCCAATCTTTTTTTTTCCATCCTTACATCTACCATTACAGTTTCCCAATGCGGTAGTGCAGTTATCCCTAACAATTCCAATTTCCTTAAATTTATAGTAAGTCTATTCTTAATACTAATATAGGTATTAAGAGGAAACACAAGGGCCGTTTTTCCATACAAACTTAGTCCCTTGTTTCCTCCCTGGATAATGCCAGTAGATCAATTTTTTTTTTAAATATCCATGGCTACTATTGGCATGTCCCTATGTTTTCCTTTTTCTCATAAATGTATTATTAAAAGAGATATGAATATTCAAAAACCTAAAAAATTGGCATGATTCTCCGCTGTGTTCAAACATTCAGAAAACAAATTTGACTTGATTATATAAAAAATAGAAAACATAGAAACACGGCAAAAACCTTTCTTTATTTTTTAACGAAAAAACCAGTTAAATCGGTTAAGTTTTGGAGAAGAAATCAGGGGACTACGAATAATTGATTTTGTGTACTTTTAATAGGTATTTTCGGTCAAAGCTGCAGTTGTCTCTATCGCGCTCTGCGGTTCGTGTTCGGGCATCGCGCGACAGCAATAGATTTTACAAATACCTAATTTTCAATTCTCTAGCCCGTGGTATTTCCTCTTAAGTGCTAAGTTTATTTAAAAAAATATTTTAGACCTCATTACACAATACGTGCAACGTCACTCTTGCGAACTCGCCCCGTGAACACGTAAAAAGGTCTAAACTATGGGCCACCTTGCTCGCGTGAGAGGGACACTGGTGCCAATTCTGTTGTGCACAAACTAAATTAATTTTACGCTATTTATATCTCTTTCTCTCCAATAAAACAAGAAAGAGACATATATTAATAAGAGCTGTCAATTTAAGTTGATTTAAAATGTTCATACAAATAGGTGTCATTTCAGAACGTATTGATTAAAAACACTGCGAAGTTCAAGGGAAAAACTAATTTGACATCTATAACTTAGTCATTGTCTGTCGCCGTCCTTTTCTTCAGCTGCCTGTTGGTAAGAGATGCCGTATGCCTAATTTTAATTTAGTTTGTAAACAACGGAATCGGCACCATTGTCCAACAGTTTAGTTCGACTGCGCGGCACCGCATATTGTTAGTAAAGACATAAACAACTTACAGACTAGTGTTAGTACAGAGGCCAGCACATCCAGCTACAACAATCTGTTTTCAACTTTATTACAAAATGATTAGGTTCAAATTTAATTGGGAAAATTTGACAGTTTGGTATGTCTTGGTGTCACTTCTGTCAATTAATAAAATGCAAAAAACATGTCAAAAACGATAATGTGCACAAGTGTTTTAATAGGTTACCTAAATGTGCATTTAAATATTTCCCAATTATACATCATCATCATCATGTCAACCTTTAGACGCCCACTGCTGGGCATAGGTCTCCCCCAAGGGGGGTTCAGCCGTAATCGCCACGCTTGACCGATGCATGTTGGCGATCGCAGTAGGTGTTATGGTACTGAGAAGGACGCTGCTGCCCATCCTCTAGTCAATATCCCTGTTGCCTTCTACGACACCCACGGGTAGAAATGGGATGGTGCTATTCGCGACCGGCACCACACGGCTAATAACTAGGCAAATTAATTATACAAATAGATTTTAATTAATTAACAAGTGTCTGAGTAGGTACCTGTAATTAAAAGTGACGACAATAACTCCTTTGCTGACTAAATATTCGGGACCATGGAGGTCTGAATCACCCGAACCAGTCTGGAATCCTCCGCCATGTATAAAGACCAAGATTGGAACACATGACACATGATGACACTTGACGTTCTTAGAGTCATATATAGGAACGTGTACGTTGGCCCTAATACAAGACTCGCTCATGCGCACTGGCCTAGCCAGACGCCCGTATACCTCGTCATACTGGGGACATATGGGACCTTCCTCTGTAGTCAACAGGACACCATCCCAGGGAACCAATGGTTGTAATTCCTGAAATAAATAATTGCGGTATTACTAAATTAGCACCAGTTATTTCTTGGTATGCTTACCTAGAAACTACCTTACAAAAAATTACTACTTATGTGGTTGAAGCGACATCTATCGGTCATGGTGCTTACTACTGACAAAACCTAGATCGCGCAAGCAAAGTTCTCCGCAACACATAAATAAAAGCCTGACTATTCAATGGAGGATGAGGAACTTTCCATTCTGTTCCTCATACCTCAGAAGGGGCGCGGACACGACTCTAATAAAGACATGACACGAACTCTGATCCAATACTCTGACGGCCTAGTGTGAGCTCTTATTTGAACTCGATCGCGTTAACGTTTTAATTGTGTTTCCTATTGTTACCACTAGACTGCGCTGTTCCAGTTTCAATACAAATTGGAGTTTACGTTAACGCGATCGTGTTCGAATAAAAATTTCACACTAGGTACCTACCCTCTGGTCTAATCGAGCACTGCGTGCGAACTCAGCTTGAGCTGTAGCTCGTGGCGACGCTTCCAACTTGGCGACGTCGCCAAACCGTCGTCAAGTGAGTTAGGTACCATACATTTCAATATTAACTGCTTGGATACGTAGCCGGCGACGTCGCCATGGCGTCTTGGTGAGGCAGAGCTCTAAGGGCGCATATTCGATTTAGCGCAACTCAAAATCTAAACGATTGCTAGAATGGCGTAGCAGCATTGACACTCACTAGTACAATACAATAGACTGTTTATGTGCATCAGAAAATAAAAACGTACGAAATAAGCACGAATCATTAAAATAGATCGGCAAACGAAAGCGCGCGAGGTTCTACAGTACTTTTTATTAAAATAAATGAGTTCGTACAAAGAACTGAAAAAAAAATGTGTATATTGAGCATAACCTTTGTTTTCATAAAATAAATATATCAGTAATATTTTTATTCAAATACTGGTAAAAAAAAATTGTTGAAGCGTACCGATTTTGTACTTTTTAATACTGTTTTTTAATATCTAATAGTAATATTTTCGTAATTTTGGCTCTGTAATGTACTTTGAGACTGTATATCCTGTTGTATAAACGCATAAAATATAATATTTTGGAATTCTGTAATAGTTTTATTCGTCCTGATAGTTAACTCTGACGTCTAGTTTCGTAACACGCTATGAAAGGATTGTCTTCGCTTTAAAAAACCATAATTAAAAATTATCCTTTTACTCTGTAGTTCCCTAAATCAAGACTTAATCTTTCTAAAACTTTAATTGTCTTTAAATAATCTGCTCACATCAGTACGACATTGCTCTGGGCAAAACGCGAAAACATGTAGTTTTACGAATCGAATACACGCTCTTAACTTCCCGTACCCCGAAAACCTCCGAACCCCCGGTCGCGCTCGAGTCCTATCATTTATATGTTTTTCAATAGTTTTCAATAGGACGCAAACGAGTAAGCGTCGTAGCCGTGTCCCGTCTTTTCTACTTGGCGTCTCTTTTATACATTTTGTATGAAAAAGGCACCGCGTCCGCGACGAATCCTCGTCTTACGTCTGTTCTGTCTGGCTTGGTAGAATGCTAATTTCCCAGCCTCCTTAGCGCATTCGCCTTCACTATTCACAACCCACTTACCGAATGAGTAACACAACATCCTTTGGTAACACTGATGATCGGCTGGTCTCTCGGGCTGACACGTCATGATTGTCAAACATCCAGGAATGTTACACTGAAGGCTTAGAGCATGATGAGTTTCTCCTAGGTGTAATTGATTATATCCATTCGTGACATTGTACCTTGAACCGCAGCTCCTTCAATGGCTGCTGAGCGTACGGGATCCCCCTGAAGCTGGCATACTTGATGTCTTGCTCCGCGGTTCTGATGCGCCCACACACCCAGCCCGTATCGATGCGCGTGAGCACATTGCACTTTAAACTTGTATCATTGTTAACAGAGAACGTTGGGCTTTCTGGAATATTTACATTTAATTAAATTATTAAATAAATAGATCAAAGATTTTTGTTAGGAAAAGTAGTCTGAAATGTTTTACACTAGCATTTGCTTGCCACTTCTACCGCGTGAATGTCGGATATCGCGGGTGCCGACGAAGTCGCGGATTAAAAAGTAGTCTATGTCCTTTCTTGAGGTTCAAGCTTAGTACAAAAATTTATCAAAATCGATTCAGTAGTTTAGTGAAAGCGTAATAACAAACAAACAAAGTTATTTTCTCATTTATATTACACTGGGACACAAAAATAACGGATCGCTGAAAACTGCCATAGTTTCTTAAATACCTCCGCTAAAAACGGCGATAGTTTCTCAAATGCGCCATTTAATTTGAATTAAAAACAACAAAAACAGAAAAAAAAACACTTTTTTCGTTGTTTTAATTGTTTGTATTTCCACCACGAGCCCGTATAAGTTCAGCAAGACGTTGTGGCTTACTGTTTACATACTCCTGCTGTTCTAGCCATACCTAGTCTGTGTAGCAGTACTACACAGACTATGGCATTCGTATACATTCTTTAGGACGCTGTACGCTGTGTGTGATGCTGCACTGAATGGTGTGACCAATCCAATAAATTGTTTATAAGACAGCTTGGTTTAAAACATGGTTATAATTTTGATTTTTTTTATTTAGCTTTTTTGCTGTATCTTGTACAAATGAATACTCTTTTGAGATTTATAATAAATATTACCAATCAGTAATATTCATTATAAATGCAAAAATAAAATCGAATAATTAAAATGTTGTGCAGATTTGCTTATAACATATGCAGTAGTTTGTTTATTGTTTGTTGAATGTCGGTTATCGTAGATGCAAAGACGCGGATAAAAAAGTAGCCTACATCCTTTCTTAGAGTTCAAGCTTAATCTGTATTAAATTTCATCAAAATTGATTTAACAGTTTACCCTTGGAACCGTATCAAACCAATTCACTTTCACTTATTAGTATAGGTAATTAAATAATCATTTAATAATTATAATAAAACTCACCGCAACAGAAACATGTTGTCAAAAAACTAATAAGGAAGAAAATGTGTGTTAACATAATAATGGCGACGTAAAGATTAAATCATTTAATGTTTCGAATCTTTATATAGCCATTGACATGTTTGCATGTACCTAAGGACGATTGCACATTGCGCAGAAATAATAAAGGCAGTTCATAATACCTCCCACGAAATAATAAAAAATATTTTGAAAACTGGGCAGATAATTTAAGTCCCGTGTACGTTGGAAACAATTGTGCAACATTGTTGCCAGCAACATGTAATGTTGCGAGATGTTCTTTGGTTTACCATAATTGAATTACGAAATACTAGCATGTTGTTAACAACACTCCGACTTTCCATGTTGACAACATTGTTTCCCACAACACAAATAAGATATGTTGCTGAAATAATGTAGCGCAATTGTTTTTCCTAGTCAATGCTTTCCTTTCTTTCATAAGGGTTCAAGCTTACTTAAATAGGGTCCGCCTGTTCCGGGGTCCGGAACAGGCGGGTTTTGTCAAGGGTCGCGGCACTCGTTAGCAAATAGTCGTCTTCAGACAAATTATTAAGAAAGCCAGAGAGTTCAATAGTACGCAGTATATCTGTTTCATTGACTTAGTAATTTGTATTCAGTAAAGCTTTTGACATTGTTATCTGGTCATTGACTTAAGTAAAGCTTTAGACACTGTTACCTGGTCCAAATTGTGGGAAATACTGCTGGAAATAGGCGTGCCTCGCCATTTGGTACAACTTATCAAAAAGCTTTATGCAGGTTGAAGAGCAGGGCCTCAAGTCTGCTATTACAATAGTGTCAGAATGGCCTATCATTGATTTCATAACTGTTGATTTTGACAGTTTGGTAATCTACTAATTGAATGGCGTCATTATGACTTTCAATGGTCAACCACTGACACGCCATTGAAAGAAATGATTTAGAATGGTAATCTCGTACAAAATGCCAACTGAATGTTAGGCGGTAATCTGCTAAAATTTTGACAGTTCCTTTGATCAGTGACATACCTACCATTAGAACGTCATTGTGCAGTCATTGCTTTTAATTCGGCCGACCAATGATCGACCGTTATAATTTTAGCAGATTACGAGCATTTAGCAATATGACAATGGAATCGTGTTGGAATGACGAAATTATAAAAATAGCAGACTTGGCCCCCAGGTGTGTGCTTGGATGGTGTTAAGTCAGAAAACCTTCAAAACACAAGCTGGTGTCACACAATAATACATATTCGTCTTTCTCTGTAGATAGTAGATAGTAATGACACAGTATAAGTATTAGTACTACCGTACAGTAGCGACACGCTCCGCCTCCCTCTGAAACCGTTCCTCACCTCTCCCCGCGTCGAACGACTAGCTCTGGAAATTGTGTTTTTTTTTACACGCACACTCACACACGTATCTTTACAGTCTATTATTTTAGTATTAGTGTAAGCAATTATATCGTTTTGTTTCTATGGAGTAACGAATTACATTTTATTTATATCTCATATCGCAAGGTTCCTAATAAGAAATCAAAAATAATGTCTTAATCAGAATTTATGCATGTGAAACCCTAATGACTTTAAAAGTTTTAATAAAACACACCTTCCCTAACACATGTTTTCTATAAAGTTCAGCTAGAGTATAGAAAGGGTTCAATTAAAAGGTTTTAGTTGCTATCGACGCAAACAATTATTAAATTACGCAACTAACTGTTCAAGTAATAGTTGAATAATTAAAAACAATTTGTATGAATTAAAGTAAAGTAAGACAAAATCGATTACCTCCAAACTAGGTATTAAAACACTCGGGAATAGTTACTATTATGAACCTCATTTTCATCTCGGTTTGTGAAATCCATTCGAGTTTTAATAACTCCTGAGCCCGTCACAGACGTAGCTATAATATATATTAATATAATTCATAGCAAGGCATACTACGATATACTTATATTTTCAATAGTAATCTTTGAGTGACCACAGACAGCTATAATATAGGTATATCTTTATTATGTCTCCAAAATTTGTGGACAGATACAGCAAGGCATATTAATATATAGATGAGAAATAAACCACGACCGCAGACGTAAGAAAGGCGAAAATATATTATTATATTATAGCTACCGTGTGTGGTGGCTAGCTATAATTTATGTATATTATAGCTACGTATGTGACGGGCTTTATGCAACAGTTTCGTAAATTACTATTAAAATATTTTTAGGAGCGTTTACTATATGTTTACCAAAACTACACTATTTAACATGTTAGATAATCCGTTACTTTTGTACAGAGTACACCCTATCACTTGATTGGTGGATCTTAAATGAAACAACACTGTCTTCACAAAACACACAACCATTTATTTCACAATAGTAAAAATAGTTTTCACATACAAAGAGTTCACAATCACTAACACTGTTTTTATCGCACACTAATCACTTATATTGTTTTATCGCACAGTAATCACTTTGTCTGTTTGTCCCGCACACTTATAAAATGTGACAACAATTGTGTTAGCGAAAGCAAGATCAAAACTTATAAAGGTGCATTAATTATTCATTTCGAAAAATAATACACCATAGGTTTTTTTTTTTTTAATTATCAAATAGGCTTGCGTTTGACCGCAATTCACCTGATCTTAAGTGATAATGCGGCCTAACTTGGAACACGCTTGCCTAGGATGAACCGGTTCACTCGTGCCTTGAAGATGCCCAGATTGTAGGTACCTAAAGCATCTACTCACTTGTTGGTTGTAGGTACCTATGTCCCATGGCTGAGAGCCTAACAATGTCCAATAATTTGATATCACCTTCAAATCTACACCAGGCATTATTAGGTAGGTACCTACTTTTATTACGCCTTTCGTGCGATTATTTTTTGTCACATAATAATTTTGTTTGAGTGTATTGCATGACCTTCACGAGAATAAGATATTAGCTGCATCAATATTTGCTGTTCGCCTGTTTTGCCACGGTAAAGATATCTAACAGTATTGTGACTGTCCTTGAAATAATTACCTACAGTAGCACGGTAGTTCAACACGCGGGAGGGCTGCCCGTCAGTATTTTAATTTCATCAACCTACTTGAGTTTCAGCGTCAGCAATGATGGTAGATTTCAAAGAATTGTTAGAAAATTTGCTTTTATGATGTAGGACTAAGAAATTATAATTGAAAATTCAACCCCTAAGAGAATGGATGAAAAGGGTAGTATAAAAAGCTTTTGTTAAGTTAATCAACTTGAAACTTGGCACGAATTGATTGCCAACCTAAGTAAATAATAAAGTTTCATGACATTCGTTTTTTTTTTAACTACCCATCAAAGGGGTCAAGGGGGTGTTGAGTTTGTAGGGGAAGTACGAAATCTACACAGACGAAATCGCGTCCTTTTTTTAACTGACTTCAAAAAGGAGGTTATCAATTCGAATGTTTATATTATTATTATTATTATTTCTTTTTTTATGTATGTTCGGGCATAATTCGTCGTTTTTGTTCGAAAGGGGTTTATTCCGAAAAGGTCCCATATAAATTTTATCAAAATTGGTACAGCCCTTTTTGAGAAAATCAACAAATTCCCAAAAAAACTTACTTAGACGACGTTTTAGTTTCTTCAATCACTGGAGGACTTACAATCTCTTTTAAGTGTGTTGCCGTTTCTTAATGGATTTGGATGTTAAGGCAACACTAAAAAGCGAAAAAGAAAAAGTAAAAAAAAAAAAAAAAGAAAACCGCCTTCAAAAACTAAAAAGTGATAAATAACTTTAGCACAGAACACACATTACTTTACTTTCGGAAGTCGGTGGCAATACAAAACAACAACCACAAAGCCACCGCCACCGACTTCCGAAAGTAAAGTAATGTGTGTTCTGTGCTAAAGTTATTTATCACTTTTTAGTTTTTCAAGGCGGTTTTCTTTTTTTTTGAAAAAATTTTTTTTCTAGTCCGTGACTATGATGTAAATGTGTGCGTGAGGCATGTTTGTACAAACGGTCAGGCTTACTTAGGCTGCTTCACTTTCGATATGCGTGGCGCGGAGTCCTTCTTTTTTTTCTAATCCGTGGGTACATTATTTTTTTTACGATTGATTGTTTTGCGTATTGTTTTGCATTTTCATAGTGGGGTATTGACTAGCGTTTGCCCGCAACGTCGTCCGCGTGAATGTCGGTTATCGAGGATACAGACGAAGTCGCAGATTAAGAAGTACCGTAGCCTCCTTTCCTAGCCGTCCTTTCTTAAGGTTCAATCTTAGGTTCAGTAGTTTACGTGAAAACGTAATGCCTCCTCTACACAATCGGCCATGATCGGCACTCGTTGATCGTCTGTGATCGGCAACGTAATTGTCACGATCATCGTGCATGCATCCACACAATCGCCCGTGATCATTTACTGAGCGGCAAGCGTTCAAGATGGACGTGGAGGTTATAGCTCCACCTACATCTACAACATTTGTTTTATATAAAATGAAAATAAAATCTTTGCTTTTATGCATACACATTTTGTCTAGTTATGCGAACATAATTATGGATTCACAGTTCGAAGAATGTCTGGAAAAATAAAACTTAGTTTTAAATCTGCCTAGTCATTTGATACCTTGACCTTCTGTGAATGTCTATGATCGGCGATCGTGTGGGCACGCGCTCGCAACTACAAGCGATTCCCTTTGATGTGTGTCCAAAAAACCGACAAGTCGCCGATCGCCGCAATCACGACGACGATTACGGGCCATGATGGGCGACTATAGGCGAGTACCCCGTCCACACGATCGCGCTCTCGTGTAATCGCCCATCATGGCCGATTGTGAAGAGGCGCCATAACAAACAATTGAATAATAGTACGTGCTTCACGTACATCGCCCAGCTCTTTCTCTTTTCTAATTTTGCTGTGCATGACAGGGTCCATATTGATCTTTCACATTGTACTCTATGTATCTATTACGTGTACAATCTTATACGGAATGCAATCAATAAGCATTATAATATTGAGTAATTAATATTCTTTATTGAGTATATTTGCCTATTCTTTTTAATCTACACTTTCAATACGCTTCACACAAATACCAAAACACACCATTTTAATTAATTCTTGATGCAATATAAGCTGTATCAATGAAACAAGCTCAAATAAACCTCTATAATTGGGTAGATCTCAGATTATGAAACAAAAAGCAGATAGACCGCCCGGAACATGAGAGTGAAGCCAAAAAAGCAAATACAAATGGTATTCAGCTACATCCAGTTACACTGGAAGCCGACCCCAATTTACTTGGGAATAGGCTAGACAGGTGATGAATGGAATATCGCGCTTACAAACGACGTCTAATATCCTTCAGATTGTGATTGTGTGTTACGCTTTGCGTCTTCTGCTTCTTCTAAGTCCCTATACTTTCGTTTCTCCAATCGCTATTTCCATTGGACCAAAACTGAACTGAAATATTCTTTGTATCAAAAATATAATCATAATAATGCAAACATATAATGCGAATAACGTGTCAAGACTCAAGGATCAATAGAGAAGTTAATCACCGTTTTCCTTTTTTTTTAAATACTTAGATTGCATTTGTAATTGGTATAGCGTGCGGCTGTATCAGCCAACATCGAGCTCTTTTATATAGGGGAATCATAGTTTCGTTGCAAATAAAGGGATAGTGCTGGTTCGACCTGTAAACGTATAGGACCATCTGTTTTGTACCTACTAAAACCATGATAGCACTTACACGTACGGTGAGTTGCACGAATTCAACATTAGTTTAATAGAGACCTTAAATTGATTCTGTTACTTTATTTTTCTTAAAAAATAGAAGGGATGGCATGAATTTAAAGAATCATGGCGAGATCCATAAATTCATTTGTATGAAAAAAAACTTTAGGGCGTATAAAATATTTTCCAATGTGAAGAATACATTACCAGGAGTAGATTGATATACTTGGCATATTTTAAACCCCAATTAAAGTATTATGAAATAACACTTTTTCGTTTCATCTCGATACCTACCTATTTTGTGTTTATAAAAAAAATTAAGTGACAAGCGACGTTAACGGATCTATAAAATTGGCAGACAAGTGATGTGACAAGTGTGTGAAAAAAAAAACATTATTTGTGATATTATTTCCCATAAAACGATGCAATTTCAGTGTAAAAACTGCGAAACGGCGGCTGTCACTGTTACTGTCAGTCGCCGTTTAGTTCTGAAATAATGAGCTTTTCGTTAAACTATTCATTTTTTTTGCGGGGGTTTAAAAATATTGTAAATGCCTGAAAATACTCTATTATAGGTACCCAAGAATATAAGAATTAGAATTTCAACTTCTCTAAACATCTTATTTCTTTTGTACAAATCTTGCCATGATTCTTTCCGTTAAGCTATTTTGGTTTTATGTAACTCGACGTTAGTCTGTAAGGATCGAAACCTTACCTAGCAGGTACAGTTTATAATAAAAAAAATTACGCATCGTACCTACGATCTGCGACAAAAGATATTAACACTTTAAATTAATACCTATTACCTATCTATTTAGATACCAAAACTAAAACATTACAACATCAGAGTACTGCACCTCAAAGTTAAATCAAAGTTACTACGACATCAAGTGAGTTTTTAATAACGATCACAATACGTAATCAGAAACTGATGCAATTTTCAGTGTAGCTATAGAATTTCGCTTTCTACCGCCGCGACGTCGTTGTGACAGCATCCAACGAAGAATTTCTGAAACAATAATACTTATTACTTTTTTTACTATTTGCGATATCATTTAAAAAAACAACTTCAATCTTTAGACGCCCTCTGCTGAGAACAGGTCTCCCCCAAGGGGGGGTTCAGCCGTAAACACCATGCTTGGCCGATGCATGTTGGCGATCGCAGTAGGTGTTATGGTACGTCGAACAAACTAATTGGTTTACAGGCAAAAATATTCATCTTTCTACTATACGCACAATATCTTATTTTATAAAATTATCTTAAGTCGAGTACGTAGGTATCCCTCGTACCTACGTACTAAAGATAAAAAAATAAAATAAATTAATGAATTGTTAATGTAGAAAGATGAATATTTTTGCCTGTAAACCAATTGGCTTGTTCGACCGTACTCAGAAGGACGCTGCTGCTCATTCTCTGGCCAATATCCTTCTGTCGCCTTCTACGACATCCACGGGTAGAAATAAGGTGGTGCTATTCATGGTGCTGTTATGTCTAGTCACCTGGCAATCTGGTTGATCTTATCGTAGAACTTGATCATGTCCCATTGGTGTTTCGTCGGTGGTGTGTTGTCGTACACGCCAGGATCGTGGATGTCCTGATAGTTCAGCAGTTTCGCCTCCACTGGAAACCAGCCTCGCTCAACGCAAGTTGGCGAACTGAAACCAAATCAAGTGTTAACATTTTGTAATGTGTAGTGTTTTACGAGTTCAAGATTAATTCTTGACATTTGATGAAATGGAGTCCAGTTCTATGTTGTATCAAAAACGAAACTGGACCAATCTCAGGCAACAATTTACATTTATAAATATGAAGTTTTGCACTATCGAGGTAAATACATACTTGCATCGAATAAAGTTGACAACGAACTCAGTCATCCAATCTTTCATTAGATCGTCTCTGTTTCCTGGTGGGAAAGATTTCTCGCTACCAAGAACGGCATTTTCGCGAAAGACATAAGTCATGTCTTCAATGTGAGCAGTGCCGTTGTACTGAAAGTTCAGACCTGCCTTCACTGCGTTGAAGTCACCCTCGTACGAGAACTGGTATAAGTAGACTGGTGCTGCGTTCATCTCGGCTCTCCATTCCGACACCTTGAAAGATGGGTACATGATGAACACATCTGTGCATACATTTATCAAATCATTTATATTCAGCTTTCCATGGAAATTCCGCTCAATCACTTTTATACCCAACTCCAGTGCTATATTGGGAGGTGTTGAGAATGGAATTCTGGCTGGCAAAATTAAGGCAGGATTCGCTTCAAGCCGGCGTAAAAATTCTCTGGCTAACAATCTTCTCTTGAATACTTCACACTCTGCTGTGGTGAATCCGACAATCATTGGGAATTCCTTTCCTCGCCCTCGTTCTATAAGTCTTAATGGGTCATCGTCTATGATTCTCTCAACTTCTAGGAAGTTCGTTTCTATTACGGGAACAAAAGAGACAAGCCCACTTTCGTATTGGAAAACGGTGTTAGCATTTAGAATTTCCTCGAGTGGAGTATTGACTAGTTTGTCGTGGATGATGTCTGGATCTGTCGAGTTGATGCCTAAGATTGAAAGGTATCTAGTAGCAGCTATGCTGGCGTAAATAGGAGAGGCTGTGTAATACGCTTCAACAGCCGTGCCACTTATTAGGATAACCCTGAAATAAAAAAAGCATGACATAAAAATGTTGATTTAACACTTATAGGCCTTTTTAAAGCGTTTTACCTTTTAAAAAGTCCCCTAGCCGCATTAGACAAGGATAGCAAATGTGCGCAGGTTGCTCCGGCGCTCTGCCCCGCTATCGTGACGTCGTTGGGGTCTCCGCCGAAGGCACGAGCGTTCCTCTGCACCCAGCGCAGCAGTGTCACCTGGTCGCGGAGACCAGCGTTCCCGGGGATTTTAGGAGTATTTAGCGAAAGAAAGCCAAACACGTTGATCCTGGTTATTATTTACACACTTTTAGCTCAGACACAGTTGATCCATTAATTTTAACTAAATTTAGAAATACCTGTAGTTAAAAGTTATGACGATTATTCCTTTGCTGACAAGATACTCCGGTCCGTGAAGGTCAGTGTCTCCTGATCCTGCTTGGAAGGCTCCTCCGTGGACGAACACAAAAATGGGAATGCCTTTCTTGGCCTGATTGTTGACGTAACCTGTATTGTATTCGTGATCATCAGCTCTGTTCACTGCAGGAAGGGCTTCTACGGGCACGTGGACGTTAGCGTAGATGCAGGATTCACTCATACCCCTGTGTGGCTTGACCAGACGCTCGTAGATCTCGTCGTGCTGGGGACACACTGGTCCCTCCTCGGTGGCGTCCAGGTGGTGAAGCCACGGTCTAACCGGCTGCAGCTCCTAGAATATTCAGAAATAGACATGAACAGCTTACCCTCTTGTCTGTTGTCATTGTTCAAGTATTGTGTCTGCTAATTGGACAGTTGAGCTCATATAGCCAACTAGCTTTTACCCGCGACTTTCCGCGTGAAGTTCGGTTATCGCGGATGCAGACAAAAGCCCGGATTAAAAAGTAGCCTGTATACTTTCTTGGGGTTTTAGCTTAATCTGTACCTACCATAGTTCATCAAAATCCGTTTACTCTATTAGCCGAGAAAGCGTAGTAAAGTGTTATTAACAAAAACACTCTTTCGCATTTATACTATTAAATAGTATCTTAATCACGCCATATTAACCAAAACAATTTTGAATGATATGGCTCCCTGAGTTAGAACTATTGATTACCAGCGTACCTTAAACCGTAGCTCCCCCAGGGGCTGCTGAGCATACGGGATGCCCCTGAAGCTTGCGTACTCCACGTCCCACTCTCCTTGTCTGAGCAGTCCGCACACCCATCCTGAGTCGATGCGCGTGCGCACATTACAGCGCAAGTCACTGGATGATGATGCAAGGGTCACTAGAAATTTAATTGCATAAGTATTTTGGTCAACAATACGACATCAGAGGAGCAATTCAGAGGAATTGGCCCGGCGGTCAACATTTTAAATACAGAGGTATTTAAAATGTTGACCGCCGGGCCAAAAATGTTGAAGGTAAAACCTCCATTAGCGTCGGTCACCGGTAAGGTAACCTACATGGCGCTCAACGTATTAAATACGATCGCATTTTAATCTTTGTGTCAATCTGTAAAGAATACCTATAACTTACATATGTTTTTAATGTTGTTGATTGTCGCTGAGATGAGATTGGGGACTAGATTTTGAACGTTTTTAATTACGGAAACTGATTTTATGTCGTCATCGTCACCGAATACCGCGTCATAGTGCATGGTTGAACTGAGCTCCAAAAAAAAGGGCTCATGTTTAACGAACCTCCAGAGTAAATGACCTCCAAAAATAGTAAATGATCACCAACATTTAACCAAAGTATTGTAGAAATGTATGAGTTTGACTGTAAAAAGCGATTTGGTTCTGGCGTAGGGGGTCACAGTTCTAACCTAACCTAACCATGTCGGATCAGCCCCAGGAGGGACTTAAGGGTCCTAAGATTTGGTGATCATTTATTATTTTTGGTGGTCATTATATTTATTCCCAAAAAAAAATGCAAGCAAACCTCTTGATCACTGACGCAGTTTTTCACAACAACATTCACTTTTAAATCAAAATCCTGGTAGTGGCTTTTGGCTAAGTAATGCCGATCGTCCGTGGATGGGTGCCCATTACCTAACGACACCCCTCCGTGCCTCGGAAAGCGCGTAAAGCCGTTGGTCCCGGCTGTCATTCATAGATCTTTGACAGCTGTTGTGGGTAGTCAAAAGCCAGAAAGTCTGACAACCAGTCTTACCAAGGGATATCCTATTAACCCAGTCACTAGGTTGTGGAGGTCAAATAGGCAGTCGCTCCATATAAAACACTGGTATTTAACCGCATCCGGTTAGACTGGAAACCGACCCCAGTGTAGTTGGGAAAAGGCTAGACAGATGTTGATTCACTTTTAAGTCAAAGAACGTATTCAGTATTGCCAAGTAACATGAAACTTACCACAACAGAAATAATGGACGAGCAACAACAAACTGTGGCCAAGCATCGTGTGTTCAATTAAGATAATGCGTTAAAACGGTTAGTTCCTTCGAGTTATATAAGTACTATCGAATTAAGGCATAGCGTAGACGCGTAACATTATTCTAACACTAGCTTCTGCTCTCGACTCCTGCGCAAGCTTCAGTATTAAGCCTTATCACATATCACATACATATATAACCTACATCATGTTCTATATCTGTGCTAAATTTCAGCTAATAGGGTATTTTACCAAAAAAATCGAATTAGTCCGTCAGATAGATTTCCAAAAAATATTGGACAATGGTTTTTTCTTTTTTCACGTAAACAAAATGAACACGATACAGTCGAAAACTTGTGTGACATTACTATGTCAGTACACTTTTACTGGCGAAGTGACGTCACAAACCCCCACTCATGATCTTTGATGCGTTTTATCTCCGTCAGTTTTTATTGATTTGATAAAACAAAAAATACGAATCCAATATTTTTCGATAATCTAACTGACGGACTAATTAGTTTTTTTTTTGTAAAATGGGTATTTTACAGAACCGGGTACAGTAGGGTTATTCTGTCCAGCCGTTTGACCGTGAAAGAGTAACAAACATTCGAACGCACGACTTCATGACAGGCTTATACATAATTCTATAGAGTATGTAATTTAGATTGGCGCCGACGCCGAGGGCTCGGTTTTGCTTTTTTGACGTGGCGGTCAAAAGGTTAACTAAACTCAGCGATACTTTTGTTGCAAAAGTACAGTTTCCTAATATGTACAGTCGAACAAGGTAATTGGTTTACAGGCAAAAATATTCATGTTTCTACTACACTCACAATATTTTATTTTATTCCATGTTCTTATCTCGAGCACGTAGACCATCCTTGGTACCTACGTACTAAAGATTTAAAAAAAAAAACCGGAAGATGAATATTTTTGCATGTAAACCTTGCCTTTAAACTTTGCCTGTAAACTTGTTCGACACACACAATATTTTATTTCATTTTTTTAACTCGAGTACGTAGGTATCCCTGGTAGCTACCTACATGCTCAATATAAAGAAAATAAATTAAATATTGTTATTGTAGCAGAAAGATGAATATTTTTGCCTGTATACCAAATAGCTTGTTCGACTGTACTACCATACCATTTCGTCCGTGTGGTGTCGGACGTAAAGAATAGCACCATCCCATATCTTCCCGTGGGTGTCGTAAGAGGCGACTAAGGGACTTACCAGAGAATGGGCAGCAGCGTTCTCTGTGCCTTTGTAACAACCATACTGCGATCGCCAATCCGCCTGCCAAGCGTGGCGATTATGGCAAACCCCCCCCCCCCCCCCCCCTTGGGGAGGCTTATGTCCAGCAGTGGACGTCTTTAGGCTGAAATGTTGATGATGATGATGTACTACCATACATATTTCAAGACCAAAATCAGCCAAATCGGTCCAGCCGTTCTCGAGTTTTAGCGAGACTAACGAACAACGGATTCATTTTGATTATATAGGGTGACTGGTAATTAGTGTACGATACTTAAACACGTGATTGTGTTCATGATAACGAACAACTTTCCCGAAGAAAAAATGTTTTTTGTACTGGTTCACTTTTATCACAATAACACAACAGCCGTATTGAAATTCACGCGCGCGCACGCCTGTGACCTAAAGTGAACCAGTACAAAAAACATTTTTCTTTCGGGAAAGTTGTTTGTTATCATGAACACAATCACGTGTTTAAGTATCGTACACTAATTACCAGTCACCCTATATACATAGATTTTTTATGTACTGTTTTTATATTTTACGCCACAATTCAATTCTCTATTGCGCACTATAATGTATATAGTTGCTAGGGAAATCATTTTATTAGTCACAATTATGGACCCTGTCGGGCACAACATAAATCAAGTAGGAGAGAGGAGGAACACTGGGTGCTTCATGTAATAAATATTATTAGTAAGTAGTTAGTTATAAATTAAATTAAATTTCATTTATTTCATATTTCAGGCAAGTTTAACCCATATACAGCAATAATAATAATATCATCATATAAATATAAATTATTATAAAATTAATATACATTAAAAAATTTAATTAAAATAAAATACAATACAATTAAAATTAAATGCAAGTAAAAATAAAATCAGAATTACATATAAAGCGCCTTAAATATAACATTGTTCGCAAGGTAATTATGTTAATTGAGATTTGGCAGAGCGTGTTAACCAACTGAAATTAAAATGAAGTATTATTCAATGTTGGTAAATTTTATATAAGTATTTATAGTTCAACTAATAATCTTCTAATAATATATAAAATTCTCGTGTCACAATGTTAGTTATCTTACTCCTCCGAAACGGCTGGACCGATTCTCATGAAATTTTGTGTGTATATTCAGCAGGTCTGAGAATAGGTCATAGGCTATTTTTCATCCCCCTAAATGTTAAGGGTTTGGGTAGGTGTAGTGTAGGGTAGGTGTAGAGTAGGTGTAGGGTAGGTGTATGCAGGGGCGTGCACAGGGTTTTGAGACAGGGTAGGCAGAAATTTTTAAAAGCTTACTTACTAAACAATAACACCTACTGTTTGTTTGTTTTGGTTCGTCGCTATTTTTATCACTAAAAGAGTTTTGAAAACACATCATTTAAAATTTTCTGTACAATCACACCTATTATCACCCCCATCTTTCACCTATTATCAACGTTAAAATCGTAAATATAGATACCAGAATAAAATTATTATCATAAAACCACATAACAGTCTGACAATTCATATCAACAATGGCCGCTCATAACTCACGTAAAAATAAAAATAAAATATACTATAAAACTAATAGTGCTTCATTTAGCGCTAATATAACCAAAAGATGGCTACTTTTTAAAATAGTCGCAGATCCTTGTGTAGCCTTCGGTTTTAAGACCCCGCAATTGGCTATTTGAAACCACCAATCAATTGACCACCAATCAAAACGAGATTCCTCCATAGATTTTTTTATGACGCGGCTGGCTCCATAGATTTTTTTATGACTGTGACGTCACTTATTTACCAAATCAATTGACTAACTATTCATTGATTTCAAAGCAACTTAAAATCGAATTTTACAGTGAATTGAAAATTAATCGGGTTTTCCGGGCTAAAATAAAATGTAATAAAATATATGTTGTATTTTGGAATTATTGGTTAATGGGGTCAACAACCCAATTGTCCAAAGTGTAAGTAAATGTTAAAAAAGGCAATGTCTACTTTTGACGTTTGTGTGCGTTATTTGTCTCAATGTGTGCCAAGTATTTATAGAAAAATCACACCATTGTAGCACGTAAATACGGGTCTGTCACGACGCACACATATAATCATCCAGAGTCTTTGACTTTGTGCCTTTCCGTTGGCGGGTGCGGCGCTGGTGCAGCGCGAAATGCGCGAAGGTATCAATGAGACTTCATGATTCCACCGTTACTCGATAGGTGGGGCTGATTTAAGATTTTCTATTTTTCGTTTTTGGTATAATGATGGTAATTACTCGTGCATAAAATATTTGTTACCAAAATAAAATAGTTGTAGTATTTTATTTCGATAGTAGTAAGTATTTTGTAAGGTAGGCAATGACTATTTGCCTGTATGAACCGCACGCCACTGGGTGTATGGTAGGTAAATAGGTAGATAGGGACAGGACAACGTCTGTCGGGTCAGCTAGTTATTATTATATTATTCACCGACGACGCCGAAGAAGTGGCTAAGTTTTGGGCCAAACAAATATAAAAGTCTGTCGTGCCAACGATACGAAGAAAAAGAACTAATAATTGACCAAATATTCCCGATCGGTAACACCCCGTCGTCAACACCGTTGACAATCAGGAAAAAAAAAAGGTTTGTCCGATTGTTAACACTGTGAACGAAAGAAACTTTTATTTCCCGATTGTCAACAGTGGGAACGACAGGGGTGTTACTGAACGGGAATAATTGGAATAATCCAAAAAATTGTCCCGCTCGTCAACACTGAACGATCGGAACTTTTTTTCCCGATCGTCAACATTGTTGACGACGGGGTGTTACCGAGCGGGAATGTTCGTAATTGACTAGTTAATGTCGTTATGGCCCAGTGGTTAATGCATGAGGTTTCTCACGAGTATCATGCACAAGGTTGCAGGTTCGCAACCCAGCAGGAGCAAGTACCAATGTCAATTTCATATAATAATAATAATAATATGTGGGGACATTTTGACACACGGCCATCTGACCCAAAACTACTACTATGGGTGTCAGACAGCTGATATACACAAATACATTTTTTTTTTGTAAATACATAGGTACATATAATTATGTATTTTCTAAAGGTGCGAAGTAACATGTTATGTACCTAACTTGTGTTTTATATCACGTCCAAATTATGTAACATATTTTTCAACATTGCAACATAATAGCAATACTGTACACAATAAAATTACAATGCAATATAACAATGTTATATGACTTTGTAGTTTGTCGTGCTGCAGGGCCTATAGCCTTCCTCGATAAATGGACTATCCAACACAAAAATATTTTTTCAATTTGAACCAGTAGATCCTGAGATTAGCGCGTGCAACCAAACAAACTCTTCAGCTTTATTAGTATAGATAATGTCTACGCACCTTAAGTTTATCTTGGACATCATTGACATTGGTAAAATAAAACATCGTTTAAGTCCAAAATCGTTAATTCTCTTTCAGTAAGCGTGGTCACTAAGTACGTAAGGTTGCGGGGCATTGTGCTTTTGCCTAACAATTAGTCAATTATAGGCTAGCATTATTATTATAGTTAAACTAAAGAGTTTTGTCTTTGAAGTTCCCATATGGTTTTGTTTTATTATCATCACATCATCATCATGGTACAAACAACGTCATCAACTGCTTACCCCCTATCCGAAGAAATTTTAATACGGGGGGCGTAGGCAGTTGATGACGCTGTGTGTACAGACACGAATAAAAACATGTAAACAGTTGGTCTCATTCTAAACTGATTTTCTCCTGAACTATTGATTGAAATGTTATGGGGTTACGAATAGGGTATTTTTGATCCCGAACTACTGTTAATATAAGCTTAAATTTGCCGCCTTCTGATATATGTGAGCCGCTTGTATATTGCTGTCTCGCTCACTCTTGTTCTGTGTTCGATGCGAACCCCGAGTCGCATATACATTCCGCCATTAAGCTCTGTTGTATTTTTACCTGATTAAATAAATATTATCTATATTTACGCCAAGAATTCGTTTATTTCGACAACTACTATAAAATAGGTTTTATCTATAAGTTGAAATAGTTATTTCACGAGAAAATTGCTTTTGAATTCTGCAATCTGTATACATAATTATTTGTGCTCGTGACTGTAGATCGTTATTGTAAGTTAATTAGCGATGCGGTTTCTCGTGTAGTAGTACTTGTCGTAGATATCGTCCCACATGCGCTGTGCCTTCAGGTGAGGGTAGTCTATCATCTTCATCTCGATGCCTATGTCCAACAATGAGAAGCTGTCGGGACTCGTCACCTTCCACGTCACTTCGCTCTCGTGAGATGGGTTTCTGAAAAGCAAGTAACAGTTTATTTCATTTTATTTTTTATTTTTTATTCATCATCATCATCAGCCGAAAGACGTCCACTGTTGAACATAGGCTTCCCCCATAGAACGCCACAACGAACGTCCACTTGCCGCTTGCATCCACCGGTATACCCGCGACCTTGATGATGTCGGTCCATCTGGCGGGAGGCCTACCAACGCTGCGTCTTCTGGTTCGTGGTCGCCACTCGAGAACCTTTCTTCGCCATCGGTATTTTTATTATTACTAGCTTTTGCCCGCGACTCCGTCCGCGTGATTTAATACGGATCCCTAATTTTTTGATAATATAATAAAGCATTTCGTAGCTTCCGCTAATGGCGAATGAATTTACAGAATCGGACCAGCAGTTCCAGAGATAAGCCCGAACAAACACAATCTCAACTTTAATTTATATTATGTAGTGAAGTGGTACTAAAACAAAACATGAATGATAGTAATTTTTATTATCATTCAATGTTTTAATGGTAAAGTAAGTAAAATAGGCAGTAAACTCTTCTTGTTAAAGAAATCTAGCTGAAGGAATTACTCAAATGCAAATACCGTAGAATCTAGCTACAAATAGTAATTCAGAATCAGAATGCTTTATTTGTAAACATAGGTCAAATTACAACAGAGTGTAAGATGTTACAGATAGGTAATTAACATAGTCATTTTCAATTATGTCAAAATCGATTAACATTAAATCTTCTACCAACTTACAAGTGCTTAACAAAATTCGTCCAAAGCTTCAGTAGACGCCGCTGCACAGCGCCCTCCTCTCCCTCAACACTCCCGTCATAGAACAAGTAGGCCAGCTCATCAGAATGGGCTGCGCCTTTCTTCGGCACCCCAGGCTCTGGTCTGACTCCAAGGTCACCGGAGTAAGAGAACTGGTAATAGAAGACTTGAGCTGTTGAGGAGTGGTGACGGACGCTGCGGTGGATGTGGCTCGAAAAGTAGGCGTCCCTGTAGATGATAAACAGAGCTTTACGAAGTGACGATACCAGAAATATCTGATTATTTGATTTTGAGAAATAAATGGGTATATGCAGTAAGCAATAGTTGAGTTTACCTATGATACGCTAACACAGAAGCCATGGTAATATTTTTCTTGAAATACATGTCTTTAATCAGTCTTCCTGTTTGTTTTCGTTCCCTTTCGTTCAGAAACTTCAAATCATCTGGTACTAGAAAACTCGCACCTCGGGACGTTCTCCTAAGCACATTAGCTTCCTTCAATATTGATACAAACACATAAGCTTCATTGTCGTTATATCCAATCATCATTGGAACTGATTTACCCTTCTTACTTGATAATAAGTCATATGGTGCTTCAAATAAGAGTCTTTCTTCCTTTTTCGCAGGGTTTTCAACACACATTCCAAAAGGAAAATAAGGGACGTTTAGTTTATTAGCTTTTGCTACTAAGTCCTCAATGTTAGCATCAAGCAATGATTTTACATATTCTTCCGTGACATCAGTCGTGCCTACTGCTTTAGCTCGTTCTTCTGCGTCATAGTTGAAAGACCAAGGACATAAAGCACTTCCACTCTGTAGTATAGCACCATGGTACAGGCCATTGGCCATAGGGGCCAGTAGAACAGCTTCTACCATAGCTGCACCGAAGCTATGTCCTGCCACCACGACTTTCGCTGAGTTTCCTTTAAAAGCGACGATGTTATCACTCACCCATCGTAAAGCTAGTACTACGTCCTTCACGCCGGCGTTGCCTGGTATTTGCTCGTCTCCTAAGCACAAGAACCCTAAAGGTCCCAGTCTGGAAAAGTAGAAATTGTGGTTCAGTTACTGAAAAATGATTCCAGAGTAAATAGAAATATAATTAGTCACCATACCTATGATACACAATTACCACAATGATCCCCTCTTGTACCAACTTCCCAGGGTTGTAAGGTCCGCTTCCTCCTGTGACCCACACCAGCACAGGCCAATTGCCACCCGCTGCAGTGGGTGCATGAACATCTAGCTGAAGACAATCTTCAGCATCCGAGATAGAGGAACAGGTCGACGATCTAGAGCGTCTAGTGTCTGACCAGAGGGGAGCGAGACCAGCTCTCTGAAACATTTAACAAAATAATGACTTGCTTGCTGATGTGCTCAGCCTTTGAATTGATATTTGTATCGTGACAAATATAAATAAATTATCTGTTATCAATGTAACTTATACATCATCATTATGCCTAGCTTTTCCCCAATTATGTTTGGGTCGGTTTCCAGTCTAACCAGATTCAGCTGTACTGCTGAATACCAGTGTTTTACATGGAGCGACTGCCTATCTAACCTCCACGACCCGTTGTTGGGTAACACGATACCCCTTGGTAAGACTGGTTGTCAGATTTTCTAGCTTCAGACTAACTATAACGACTGCCAAAGATCTACGCATGATAGCGAAAAAAGACCAACAGCGTGCATGGAGGGGTCTCGACATGAAATGGTCCCCCATCCACAGACTGACCGAGGCAAGCGTAGCTTAACCATCGTGACCAGTCCGGATCCGTACGGCTTTTACTTAGTCCTAATGTAACTAATACCTATTCTCATAAATATTGGTGCCAATTCTGTTGTGCACGAACTAAATTAATTTTAAGCTATTTATATCTCTTTCTCTCCAATAAAACAAGAAAGAGACATATATTAATAAGAGCTGTCAATTTAAATTGACATAAAATGTTCATACAATTTATAGTTATCATTTCAGAACGTATTGATTAAAAACACTGCGAAGTTCAAGGGAAAAACTAATTTGACATCTATAACTTAGTCCTTGTCTGTCGCCGTCCTTTTCTTCAGTTTCCAGGTAGTAAGAGATGCCAAATGCCTAATTTTAATTTAGTTTGTAAACAAGGGAATCGGCACCACTAACTTACCTTAAACCTGCCCATTGTGCTTGTAATGTTGGCATAAGGTATCCCTGTGTAGGACACGTAACCCTCCCTGACCACTCCGCGCAGCCTGCCCTGGGCGATGTTGACAACGTCCTGTCTACTCATCATCAACATTTGTAATATCACCACTAGTTTGTACGGCAACATTTTTAGAGACACTAATGTGCAAGAAATATTCGTTCATGAATCATATGAATGAAATTCAGTATTAACAGAAATATATAATGTATCTGGTGCCCCTCAATATGTGTTTGATGTAAAAATGTTCTCCATTTGTAAAATCACTCTGTTCTGTTGCCATTCGAATCAGCAGGAAAAACCGAACACTATACACATTGCGTTTTGTTAAATGTTAGGTTTTTCAATTTTATAATGTCACTGACTGTATTCTATACAGTATCGCTCAGATCGCTCCGTTTATCTGCACCGATGATTTCGTTTAGGGCTGCCGTGACTGAGCCTATCTAGAGCATACTTACTGCCTAGTCTACTGACTACCTATCTCGCCAGGTCTTAGTCAACTGCTGACATCATGCCTAACATACCAGCTGATCTTAATGAATTACAATATTTAATTCTTTTTCTAAATTAAAGGACAATGCCAAGAATTGGCCGCCAGCGGACACCTTTTGAAAGATAATCAAAAAATATAACTTTTTAAAATAGGAATTATCCGATTAGTGCTACCTATCCAAATAAGTCTACGTAATCACAACAAACAAATAAGTCATTTAACTTATTATCAACACGACAGCCATTTTAACATGTAGTTTAGTGTTGCCATTATATGGTCAATTTATGTCAATTCATTTATTTAATAAGTCTAATCGATTACGGATTAATTAATAATAATATAATATTGGTTTAAAACAAAAAATAACATAAAAAAAATAGGTTCTTGAAATCTAAAACCCGACAGTAAAAAGAAATACAACGGCATAAAATACACTACTTGAGTATTTTATGACTGTAACTTCAGGAAGCGCTTATAATATTGCTAAATACGTTAGAGTTTTTTAAAACTGATTTTATGTATTACTATGGTTAGCAAAAAGTTTTTCTGCTGTCATGGACATTTAAGTTCTGAACGAAACCTACTCGACTTTACACTTTATTCGACAGATCAATTATGTTAATAAACACCTCAGACTATCCAATAGTTTACACATACATAAACATAGAATGGTAAAATCACTGTATTCTTTATAGCTTTAATTAACGTAGTTTGAAAAAAAAAATTAATCGAGACTAAAAATCGATAAAACTAATCGATTAGTTTTCAAAATATGGCAACATTATCCTTTGACGGATGATGTAATGTTTATTATGTATAATTAATTGTGTATGTATTTGATTTGACAATCTGCTCAATAAGCGCGCTCACTATAATAGTGAGTCATTGAGACAGGCACCTGAAAATGCAATTGATTATTATTTCATATTAATGTCACTGTAAATGGTGAGAAAGAATGAAATGGGTAGCATAAAAGTCAACAGATTTTGTTAGTTTGTGTAGATGTCGAAAATTCTACCAGTATCAAAGTGAAAACGAACATGGAAATGAAAAGTGCAAATTATAATTTATAATTCGGCATTGCTTACCATTAAATAAAAATACGATGAATTGTACAGCAAAGCAATGGGTTCTTTCACAACAGGTAAGCTTACTCATCTACATTAATCCTTTAGAAAACCATGATAACATAGGTAACAACATATGCAACCTTGCCCCTAATATGACCCACTGACCCTTTAGTAATTAAAAAAAGTAATTTCACATAAGTATTATGAAACATTTTCATACAAGACTTAGTAAAAATATTTTTTATAAATATTTCGAGAAACTAACAAAATCTGTTGACTTTTATGCTACCCATTTCATTCTTTCTCACCATTTACAGTGAAATTAATATGAAATAATAATCAATTGCATTTTCAGGTGCCTGTCTCAATGACTTGGTCACTTTTTTTTGTTTTGGACTGCAGTATAGAATGAAATAAGACATGCAGCAGAAAGTCTCACTTTCTACTGCTTGACTCATTTGTGTTAGCTGTGGTCGCTCACTACATAGACAAAGAAATCACCTGCTGTCTCAAGATTCTCCACAAGAAAATCAAATAAGAAAAAACATTTCTAGACAAATTGCTCCATGTCAGGTAGGTACTTAAGGTTTCAAATAAATAGTTTTTATATTTCAGTTTATGGTGTGAAATATTTAGATTTATAATATTATTCAATCATACTGAAGCAAATGAGTCAACACAAAATTCATCACAACGGCAAGATATATTTTTACCAAATTATGTAAGCTCAGCGCTGCTGCTTTGTTTCTAGATCTACAAGTTCTGATCACCTTACTGCTCCAGCATCACTAAGAGTAACACTTTTCTGTGAATCATGTACCCGTACAATGCAGAATTTGCAATTATCATCTAACAAGCAACTCATTGGACTTGTTCGGAGACTTTACAGAAAACCCAATACTAATTTTAGTTCATCCCACATCAAAGAGTTTGCTTCTTTGCTGCAGCAGACTATGTATAAACATTTAGATATGTATAAAAAATATGTATTGATATATATGTATAAATAAAAAATAGTTAGATATGTATAAATATTTAATAAATATTTAGTATACCTAAATATGTATTTTATTTTATATTTAGTATAAATAGGATAAACATATCAATTGAAACATGCCAGGTCTTAATATGGAGAGCACATTTTTTGTATGTATTTACAAAAAAAAATGTATTTGTGTATGTATATCAGCTGTCTGACACCCATAGTACAGGGTCTCCCTAGTTTGGGGTCAGATGGCCGTGTGTGAAAAATGTCCCCACATATTATTATTATTATTATTATTATTAGATTAAATGGATGTTATCGTATTGAGGTTTCTTATGATAGGAGAACCAGTATTTTGGAAGGTTCACTTTTTGAAAATGATTGCTCGTTATTAAGGGCCCGAGTCCAAAGCAGGCATATTAGCCGAAAGACATACTTTGTCTATATTTTTACAAGGAATAATGCCACTGGAAGTGCAGCCATTTATCAGTAGGTACTGCTGTAATTGTATTGTAAGCCGCAGAACTGTAGGATGTGTCTGTTGTCTGGTATCTTGGATGGGCATGGCACCAAACCAATATAGTCCCTCCAGCACAGTTTTAAGACGGTGTGTTGGTATATGATGCTGATGATAGTACAGGTAGGTAGGTAGGTAGGGTAGGTAGGTAGGGTAGGAATGTAGGGTAGGTAGGTAGGTAGGTAGGGTAGGTAGGTAGGGTAGGTAGGTAGGGTAGGTAGGTAGGGTAGGTAGGTAGGTAGGGTAGGTAGGTAGGGTAGGTAGGGTAGGTAGGGTAGGTAGGTAGGTAGGGTAGGTAGGTAGGGTAGGTAGGTAGGTAGGGTAGGTAGGTAGGTAGGGTAGGTAGGTAGGTAGGGTAGGTAGGGTAGGTAGGTAGGTAGGGTAGGTAGGTAGGTAGGGTAGGTAGGTGGGTAGGTAGGTAGGTAGGGTAGGTTGGTAGGGTAGGTAGGTAGGGTAGGTAGGTAAGGTAGGTAGGTAGGGTAGGGTAGGCTAGGTAGGTAGGCTAGGTAGGTAGGATAGGTAGGTAGGGTAGGTAGGTAGGTAGGGTAGGTAGGTAGGGTAGGTAGGTAGGGTAGGTAGGTAGGGTCGGTAGGTAGGTAGGGTAGGTACGTAGGGTAGGTAGGTAAGTAGGGTAGGTTGGTAGGGTAGGTAGGTAGGTAGGGTAGGTAGGTAGGGTAGGTAGGTAGGGTAGTTAGGTAGGGTAGGTAGGTAGGGTAGGTAGGTAGGTAGGGTAGGTAGGTAGGTAGGGTAGGTAGGTAGGTAGGGTAGGTAGGTAGGTAGGGTAGGTAGGTAGGTAGGTAGGGTAGGTAGGTAGGTAGGGTAGGTAGGTAGGTAGGGTAGGTAGGTAGGTAGGGTAGGTAGGTAGGTAGGTAGGGTAGGTCGGTAGGGTATGTAGGTAGGTAGGGTAGGTCGGTAGGTAGGTAGAGTAGGTAGGTAGGGTAGGGGTAGATAAATAATGTGTACAGGACGTCTATTGGGTCAGCTAGTACTACTATAATAATAACTCAACTGCACCTATAACCCGGTCAGATTAGTCATTCAAGGTTACATTTTTTTTTATTGTATATACCGTGATGCACCAACAATAAAATTAGTAAACTCTATGTCTTGAGACTGTTCAGCCACCACTTGTAAGAAAAAACTAGAGCCCTTTTAAAACTATCATACGAAGACACAAAAACTCTTGTATTTCGAAATGGAGTCTTATTTTCTAAAGTGACAAGTTCTAGGAAGTGTTCATAACAATGTATACTATAATTCCATAAACTATTTATAAGTGGCCACTGTGGGCCAGGATTGTTCTAGGAAATGGGCATTGTCTTTTTAACATCAGTGAACTTTTGTGGATGCTAAAATATAGAAAAAGGAAATCCTAGTCGAGAACACTTTAAAAATAAAATATAATTAAGTGTACCTCCTACAACATAAATTGTTTTAGCCCATTGAGAGACCACCTTTACAAGACCCTTAAATGAACAGTCAATAGAAATAAAAATACAATATCCGTCCGTCCATCGCAATTATTTTATTGAAACCATTCAATCTGACGCCACGCGATCACGTGACCATTGTACTCACAGCATCATTGTGCGGGATGCAACAATTACATTAGAAAGTGAAATATTTACAAACGTTTTGTGAACTAATAGTAAGTTGACTTAAATAATAATACGTTACATCAGTCGCTTCATTACGCATCTGAAAAGCCTGGACGCAACAGACATGCTAAATGGACAAATTATCTTAAACTGAACACGTTTTGCAAACCTTTTGGTCAAGCCAAAGAGGTCCTATGAAACAAAGTTCGGAACAAAATGTTCCATGCAGTAATAACTTCCACACAGGATAACTAACAGTCATCTGTAGACTGCAAAGCCATATCTTGTACGAATCAACAACGTTTTATTTTAAATTTACGTTTGTGCAAGTTACTGCAAGACAATAAACCTTATTTTCACTAACAACTAAATTGTTTTACATTTTCGTTCAGTTTAAAATTTCTGCTTCGCGATCCTTATGGATCCGTACAAACTTATTATCATTACTTACATTAACTTAACAGTATTTACTTGCAGGTGGATCCTACTGTTGTGATCTGAGGCCTAGTTAAGTTTTATGAGATCAATCCCTCGGGCTCTCGAAAGCTCAACAGTAGCTCCGAAACAACCCAGACCCACGCTTGAGCCTTACAGGAGCTCAAGTTTATTACAATTGCTTCGTAAAACGAGACTAGGTCTGAAGACAATCTAGCTCTTCTTAACACTAAGTACGTATATATTAAATTAAAACAATAATGATGTCCTCGTTTACATCAAAATAGTTTTGGTAAAGGTGGTCCCTCATTTGGAAATTTCGCCTGTAATGTAACGTTACAGAGTCGAGCATTATATCTGTGAGGGAAGAGAACCGTGCATGACAGTACGCAACTTGATATAATATGTAATATTTTGATACAACTTGTAATATCAATGCGCACCACTTAAATTGTAATTGAGCGTGTCGACTAAGTGTTCCACATCGAATCGAATTTTACATTACCAGCAAATGCTGATCAGTCAGGGAGACATTACTATAATGTAATGCTCAAAATCGAATCTGAAATGTTACATTACAGGCGTATCTTCGTCAAGACAGGGAGGCATTACTGTAATGTAATGCTCAAAATCGAATCTCAAATGTTACATTACAGACGAACGGTCCATGTGAAGGAGCACCTTTAGAATTTAACACTATTAGAATTTTTAATTGCAACCATCATTGACATAGATAAATCCTTCCTATGTCCAATAACACAAAAGATAATAATATTGGACCAAATAAAGCAAAAAATTACATCAATTACCGACTAGACTTGTGACAAAACTAATAAATTAATTAATGCTAAATTATAGAATCGGAAGCAACGCAACCATATCCCGATAAAATGTTCATGACGACGACTTGTGTCGTATTTAAACACACTCAAACTTAGGCTGAGATAAATAGATGTTACTGCACATGCTTTGCTATTGACGAAAATGTATCCCTGTCGCGCATCATTCAAACAACAAGAGAAAAACAGAGACGGGAACATACCTTAGCTCAAAGCACATGTTAAGTAATGTATATTTATCTTGGCCCTAATGTTTTGGTTCAGGCACATCACTGCTCCATGAGGACACTACTGTCAGTCGAATATTTACATCCACTGTTTGTTCAGTCTGTTTATGTAAATCCCTTTGTACTGGTCAAACTATCAAAGAACTCGATGACGTCTTGCTGTCTCGTTGAAAGGTCCTTGTTCTGGATCGACGTAGGAGATTCTATGTCTTTGAACTGGTGACCGTTGTCTGCTGGCCATATTGAGTGGTGGTCTTCGCAGATTGGTTTACTGAAATAGGAAAAAAAATATATTATTATGGATATTTCTGACTTTTTATAACAGAATGGCGAAGTCACTCCTCGCAAAAGAAACAGTTTTGATTTCTATTTATATGAACTTTCGTAGGGTTCACAAAAGCTTTAGGGACACTCCGTCGAAGTGGAGAGGAGTCGATAGTATAGATTCCTGAACGTCCGCTTCGACCCTTAAGATAGTATCTCAGTAAATTTTCAAAATTAAAAACTAATAGCATTACGTCTTAATTACCTGCACGTCATGAAGTTGACGAAGAAGTCTGTCATCAAGTTCTTCATGCAAATATCGTTAACACTAGGCGGGATCGCTCGCGGTGCGTTGAGGACAGAGTTCACCTTGAACACGTAAGTGAGGTCCTCAATATGGCCGGCTCCCTCGTAGTTCAGGCCCGTCACCTCCTTGATGACGCTGCTCTGACCCTCGTACGCGAATCGGTACAGGTACACGGGAGCTCCATCGGTTTCCGCTCGTTTCTTTGCCAGCTTCAACGCAGGATACTCATAGAAACCTTCCGAACATGCCTTCACGAAGTTATCTATGTTCATCGTACCGTTGTAGTATTTGCTATCGATTTTCTTCGTCACATCCATCTGAAACTTTGATGGAGTCATGAAGAGAGTCTTGGGCGGTACTATTAGAGCAGAATTCTCTTGGATCTTCTTGACTAAGTCAAACTCTTCGAAGCGTCTGACGAAGGTCTCGCATTCAGCACTCGTGTATCCGATAAGGAGAGGAATGTTCTTGCCGCGTCCGCTGCTAACTAAGATATCTGGGTCATCTTCAATGATGGGCGTGACTCCAGGTAGTGGTGATTCCACAGTGGGTACAAAGGTTGTTAGGCCAGTATTGTCTAGAAGGATTTTGTTGGCTTCACTGAGTTTCTCTGCTGGTAGCTCAATGAGCTGGCGATGTATGTCGTCGGGGTCAGTGGAGGTGATGCCCAGAATGGGCAGCAGCAGCTTGGAGAGGTACTGAGCGAACGCTGGAGACGGGCTAAAGAATGTAGAGATGGCTGTTCCACTCATTAGTATCGCTCTGTAATTAGAAATTATATAAAGTGAGAAAAAAGGAAATCCATACTAATATTATAAATGCGAAAGTAACTCTGTCTGTTGCGCTTTCACGATGAAACGGCTGAACCGATTTTGATGAAATTTGATATGAAGATAGCTTGAACCCCAGGGAAGGACATAGGCTACATTTAATCCGCGACTTCGTCTGCATCCACTATAACCGACATTTACGCGGACGAAGTCGTGGGCAAAAGCTAGTGCTCTATAAGTCTGAATTGTCTTACACTTCTCAATTAAGAACATAATAATTGCATAGGTTTATTTGTCCTAAATAAATTAAACCACGATAATTAGCCGCGCTATTGAATAAAAGACAATTGTTTAGGTTTTATTTAAGCTTAAAAATAAACCAACCTTCTAAAAAGCCCTTCAGTAGTTTTTGACAGCGTGAGTAAATGCGCGGAGACTGCGCCGGCGCTCTGCCCCGCTATCGTGACGTCATCGGGGTCTCCGCCGAAGTTCTTTGCGTTCCTCTGCACCCAGCGCAACAGCGTCACCTGGTCGCGGAGACCAGCGTTGCCGGGGATCTGAGTCGTGTTCATAGACAGGAAACCGAACACGTTCAACCTGAAACATTGATACAATTCTGTTAATAATTTTTAATGATCTGCTACTTGATAAATGGCAAAATTGTATTCCTTATTAGAAACTAGAAAACGAAGTACGGGTATGAGATCTCAATACCAGAATTTATTGTGCACGAAAGTATTTAAAATTAATTGCATAGCTAATGTAATATGTAATAAAATACCTGACCATATTAAAAACTTAACGTTGGGAAAATTTAAAAAATATTTAACAGAATTACTATTAATTGTTATTATTCTGTGCAGGATTTCTTGGACGATATTCCTGTAATTTCTGTCCTTTCCAATAATACGTGTTAAGGCAGAATGTAAAAGGATTCTGTATGTATTGCAACAGCTGGTTTTATTATATTCTTATCAATCGCAGATTAAAGAGCGAGAACCTTGTTATTATTGCTCAATGTTGTTAAAACAAAGATTACCTGTAGTTAAACGTGATGACGATGACTTTCTTGCTGACTAGATATTCTGGACCATGTACATCTGCGTCACCAGATCCAAAGGCGAATCCTCCACCATGTATAAACACCAGGATCGGTAGTCCAGTTGACTTAGTTTTCTCAGAGTACGGTGAGTGGAACTGCGTGTTTAAACTGAACCGAGGCAAGGCTTCTATGGGTACGTGGATGTTGGCGTAGATGCAAGCCTCGCTCTGCACCTGCGGCTGGTGCATCATCCTCCCATACAGCACATCCGTTTGTAAGCATATTGGACCTTCGTTTGTTGCGTCGAGGACGCCCCAAGGCTCTGAAGGCTCGAGCTCCTGAAATAGAACAATTATTTTATCAGCATAAAGTCTAGTAAAAACAGTTGATTACTCAATCAAAGTTGATTACTCAATCAAAGTTGATAAAACATGAGACAATGTCGCGAATTCTCTACTAATTTTTTTATTCTTAAAATTGTTTGTTTTCCCTAATAAATATAATAAATGTTAAACAAAATCATGACTAAATCTCAGGAATCGGTGAAAAGAAACTATTAGGTATATTCCAACTAAACCAACGTGTTAGTATTTTCAAAGAATTGACAACCCTACTTCTGACTCTTCCCGGGATCCACTTTGTAAACATCAGTTTAATTTTTGCAATCCAAATCGTCGTTGCTAATAGTCGTTAGTCGATCCATCAATCGTTCATCTTGAAGGTATGGTTTGCTGTAGGTTCCATAGATGACCTAATGTGGATTAAACCTAAAACCTCACCTTAAACCTCAGCTCTCCTAGGGGCTGCTTAGCGTACGGTACTCCTCGGAAGCTGGCGTACGTGCCGCCGTCCTGCGCAACTCGTAGGGCGCCGCACACCACTCCCGCGTCGGTGTAGGCAGGCACACGGCATGGCGGCGGCGACGCATGCGCAGTGCATGCTGGAATCGTGAAATAATAATCATGAAGTTTTATTTCGGACGCAAAAAATCATAGTGTAAGCTATGACTTAATTTTCCACCTTTAGGGGTGGAATATTTTCTTGAAATTTATATGGGACCAAATTTGAGGTATACGCCATCAATTAAAAATCATCGAAATCGGACTACACAGAAAAAAGTTATGCGTGGCAAACATAAAAAATATAAAAAATGTTCATACCATTAAAACTACTAGGCCAAACTATGTTAAATTTTGTATGGGACCAAATGGCAACTATTCCGCATCAAACTAAAGAAGAAATCACGTAAATCGGATCATAAATCTCAGCGTAATCGATGTACATACATAAAAAAAAATGCCAATCGAATTGAGAACCTCCTCCTTTTTGAAGTCGGTTAAAAATAGAAGTCAGTAAAAGCAACCACTCCACCACACAACCACTATGCCTCGTGGGCATTTTTTTACAGAATAAAGAACCTTGAGTGATTATATCATAACACAGTACAGTGATAAACATTATACCTGTTTTTTAAGCTACACGAGTTCATCGTGTAGTTCATGAAAATTAGATAACTTTAAAAACTGGCTCTGTTCAAGGTCAAGTGTTATATTGAATAACATTATTATTTTCATATTGTGTTCAACATAAATAGTTTTACTTGCTGACCTTCCAATAGTAATAATTAATTTAGATTATAAATAAAACTGGTTGACAATGCGGCGCGATAATGTTTTGGTGGATCGTTATCTAAAAACTGGCCAAGTTCGTGTCGGGCCACGCGCAGTAAGTCAAAGTCAAAGTCAAATCATTTATTTCAATTAGACCATTAAAAAGGCACTTTTGAACGTCATAATAAAAAAATATAAAGTTGATTCTAGTTGCCCATTCCAAAAGGTAGCTTCGTATGGAGAAGAATGGGCAAGAAACTCCATACTCACTCTTTTAAAAAAAATGTGTACAATATTTTGCATTTACAGTTTTCAGTCATATAACTATACGTGAATACGATGGACCTTGCATAAAAACACTATATTGAAGTATGTACAAAGTATTACAAGATAAAGAATGACAGCTAAGTTGTATACCTACATAGATACATAGTGTTCACATATTATTATTTACAATTATTGTAAAAGTAGACAACCACTCCATACATTTCAACAAACTATGAACCTATGAACCAGTGTGTGACCCAAAGCAAGAATTAAATATAATGTATATACTAAGTATAAATTAAGTAGTTTAATTAGCAATCCGTTTGATTTTGTCTAGACAGTAGATTGTCCTATGGAGCCCGGACCAGCATGTTTCCAAGCATTCTTATCATGGATATAATCCTCTAAACTGTAATATGCTTGTTTACAGAGTGTACTTTTAATATATGTTAGTAGTATTAGGTTTCCGTAGTTGCCCGTCACAATATGCTGACTTAGAAGGGAGCTTTTTATTTGATACATGAAAGTATTAATTGAGTTCAAGCTCAATGCTAAGAAAAGTTTTTTTAAACTAAAAAGTGATAAATAACTTTAGCACAGAACACACATTACTTTACTTTCGAAAGTCGGTGGCAAAACAAAACAACAAACACAAAGCCACCGACACCGATTTCCGAAAGTAAGGTAATTTGTAATGTTTTGTGCTAAAGTTATTCATCACTTTTTAGTTTTTGAAGCCGGTTTTCTTTTTTTTTTTAATAAGCTTTTATTTTCGCCTTAACATCCAAATCCATTAAGAAACGGCGACACACTTAAAAGGGATTGCAAGTCCCCCAAAGATTGAAGAAACTAAACGTCATCTAAGTATTTTTTTTTTGGGATTTTGTTGATTTTCTCAAAAAGGGCTGGATCAATTTTGGTAAAATTTATATGGGATCATTTGGAATAAATCCCTTTCAAACAAAAAAAAGAATTTAGCAAATCTGTCTATATATGACAGAGTTATGCCCGAAAATACATTTAATAAATATATAAACATCAGAATTGGTAACCTTCTCCTTTTTGAAGTCGGTTAAAAACATCTAAAACCTGGACTACGGTCCTCTGTAAGCCCGTTTTTACCGGCTACCATCCTCCTGAATGGTAAAAGTAATCATTCCCACATTACGGTTAAGCGAGGCATCTAAAAAAAAATCGTATTTCAGATTTTATTTAACCATATTGTTGGCGTGATTAATATGTAGGTATACTCATGTCAAACCTTCCTAGTACTAATAGTCACTGAACCAAGCCGCGAACAGACAGACAGACGGACATGGCGAAACTATAAGGATTCCTTGTTTACTACTGTTAAGATAAGAATCGCAAAGTTGTCCCATAGCGCGATAGATAGCGTTGTACTGTTTAAATTCGCGCTATGGTTTCGTTGCATACGATTAGCTATAAGGAACAAAATATTATGAGATGTAAATACAACCAAAAACAGTATCGTCTTGTTTTATTCGTAGAATTTCAAGCATAGTGACGCATCTTGGTACGATATTGTATAACTACAGAACCCTAAAAAGATGAAGCAGGTTTTTTTTTCAATCTAAATGAAACTGTATTAAAAAGTTTACAGTTCCAATGCATGGCGGATTCGTAATTAATAATAATGTATTTATGATCGCTTTTCGCTTGTCTATTGTTTCGCTTAATACGTTCTTTGAATAGCTAAACTGAACATCGACCCCACTTAGTTCCTCGCGTCATCCGGTTCGATTTTGCATATTTAGTGCGGAACTCTTCAAACAGTTATATCGTTTATATTCTGCACGTAATAGCAACAGCCTATGCCTTTTAAGAAATCCTAATGACGGATGTTAGGGAGTTGTAAACCATTTGGAGGTTTTGAACTGCCAGACTGTGGAATTGACTCCCCGTCTCTCTGTTCCTCGATAAATATAATCTGGGTATCTTGGCAGAATTAACCCACCCTAGGCAAGTGTGCTCTACCTTAGGACGCATCATCACTTAAGACCAGGGCCTCAAGTCTGCTATTACAATAGTGTCAGAATGGTCTATCATTGATTTCATAATTGTTGATTTTGACAAGTTTGGTAATCTACTAATATAATGGCGTCACTATGACTTTCCAATGAACAACTACTGACACGCCATTGAAAGAAATGATATGGAATGGTAATCTCGTACAAAATGACAACTGAATGACTGACTTAAGCGGTAATCTGCTACAATTTTGACAGTTCCTTTGTTCAGTGACCTACCATATTAGAACGTCATTGTGCAGTAATTGCTTTTAATTCGACCGACCAATGATCGACCATTATGAATTTAGCAGATTACGAACTTTTAGCAAAACGACAATGGCGATCCCATTGTCGTTTTGCTAAAAGTTCGTTTGCTAAATGTTGGAATGACGAAATTATAAAAATAGCAGACTTGGCCCGCAGGTCAGTTGCGGCTAATCGCGGCTTGCGTTTGGCCGATAGGGTAATGTTATGGAAGATTTTGAGACCAAGTCAGACAACCCACTAATGAAGCTGGTATGATTGAGTTGGAGGTGGATAGTCACCCCCTCTCCGCACAACACAGACATAGCCATTAGTAGTAATCGTACTACTACTACAAAAATGACCTATAATGTCTTAAATTGCTAGATTATCATTTTTGATTTCAAACACATTGAAAACTTAAGGTTTGCTTGCGGCTTCGTTCGCGAGAATGTCGGTTATCACTGATGCAGACAGAGTCGCGAATTATGAGTAGCGTATGTCCTTCCCCAGGGTTCAAGCAATCCTAATACCAAATAGACTGGCTGGACTATCTCGTATTTAATTGCTATGGGTGCCCAGCGACCTGACTTCCAAGATTTAAAAAAGGCTTTGTTTACGCACCAGTCTTCCACAAATTAAGTACAAAATTGTATCTGTAGACTAAGTTAACTTCAAGCTGTAGTTTACGGTAAAAAAAAAACTATTCTATTCATAGGACTGTCAAAAAAAAAGAGCTAAAAATACAAAATAGGTAGCTATTCGTAGCCGTCCGTATTGTGTCGGACGTAAAGAATAGCACCATCCCATATCTTCCCGTGGGTGTCGTAAGAGGCGACTAAGGGACTCACCAGAGAATGGGCAGCAGCGTTCTCTGCGCCTTTGTAACAGCCATACTGCGATCGCCAACCCGCCTGCCGAGCGTGGCGATTATGGCAAAACCCCCCTATTTCTTGGGGGAGGCCTATGTCCAGCAGTGGACGTCTTTCGGCTGGAATGATGATGATGATGAGGTAGCTATTTCCACGATGTTAATCAAAGATATAAATTGCGTAACTAATAAGACGTGGGAGTTTATTCAGTAACTTTTTAGTCAGCTTAAGTTTATTCAATAACTAATTATCCTGGTGCGAGTTAAACAATGATGTTACGTAACGATAATTATAAAAGTAAATCTCATAGACATAATAAAATAATTGCGCAGCCGTGTGGAGTGGCGTCAGGTTTTTTGTCAGTCATAACCGACCGGTATTATGGAAGGACCTTGTTCTTTATTACGAGCACGTGTAACCGAATCTGTTGGACATGTGTAGCTAGTAGGTACACATCAGGTGACATGTGCTAGTGACGCTCTATCGACTTCGCAGAGGTCACCTGCCTACACTCCTAGGTGTATGAACAAATTAATGGGCAACATGATCATCTATATTATCTTATATCGATTTGGATGAGGGCCGTTTGAAAAAACTTTTATTACAAAAAGTCCATTCCCGCCTTAAAAACTAAAAAAATAACTTTAATTTCTCAAGTCGGCTTTGGTTTTGTTTATTGTTTTATATTACCACCGATTTCCGAAATTAAAGTTAATTTTTAGTTTTTGAATGCAAATGTCTTTTTTGTACAAAAGGTTTTGATTTTCGCTTGTTAGTGCCTTCTTCTTAAAATCTAAATTCATTAAGAAACGTTAACTCCAAACAAATTAAGTCATCCCTTTATTTTCCACCCCTAGAGGTATTATATTTTTATTTATTTATATGGGACCAACTTTGAGGAATCATCGAAATCCGACTACACTGTGAAAAGTTACGCGTGGTCAAACAAAAAAAGGTCCTTTAAAAGGGCCTTTGTACCTTTGTGCATGAAGTATAAATAAATAAATAAATAAAAGGTTAAAATCTAGAACACGGAAACACGAATTTGGGGGTTTTCGGGGGAGGGGGGGTTCCCCTACAACTTATTTTATGATGTCCTCGAAAACTAAGCGGTCTCCTTTAATGAAAGTAGTAGTGTTATAATCGGGACCAAACCCCTACCAACTTCATCACTTTTTGTCCCCCCAACTCGTGTCTCCATGTTCTAGATTCAACCCCAAAAAAAATACATGTCGAATCGAGAACCTCCTCCTTTTTTTTGAAGTTGGTTAAAAATGCAAAATCAGAAAACCATTTAAGGTATCTGACTCCCGAATAAGGACCCAGCATTCTAGCTAGCAAGTACACATACTTACCTGCTTAACTACGAATGCCGATAGGGTTTCCAGATCTTAAAATGGAAAAGCCGGAGAGACCAGCCAGTTTAGCCGGACAGTGGGCGGAACGTGGAAACACGGGACAAATGTAACAAAAAAACTGGCCAAGTGCGAGTCGGACTCGCGCACAAAAGGTTCCGTACCATTATCTATAACAACATTAGACATTGAGCAAAAAAAACGGCAAAAAATCACGTTTGTTTTATGGGAGCCACCCTTAAATATTTATTTTATTCTGTTTTTAATATTTGTTGCTATAACGGCAAAAGAAATACATCATGTGTGAAAATTTCAACTGTCTAGCTTTTTTTTTACCAATGATAGGCTAATAGGATAGTGGGCTAACGCCCACTATCTCACCTGATGGTAAGCGATGATGCGGTCTGAGATGGAGCACGCTTGCATAGAAGTAACCTATTCACTCTTGACTTAAAGACTATCATGAGATACATATACTTAAAGCTATCACAGTTCATGAGATACAGCCTGGTAACAGACAGCCAGACAGACACGTACAGTGGAGTCTTAGTAATGGCGTCCCGTTTTTACCCTTTGTGTACGGAGTCCTAAAAATGGTCAAATTAAAAAAAATCGGACAGGCCAGGTTCCTTCTAATTTTCAAACATATGTTAAAAATCCACAATAATGTGTGTCATCGTTAATTTACCGTTACGATACCTACAACATAATATCAATGAAAATAAAAAAACAAACGAGAAGCTATTTGTTGTGAATATTTATAGACGCTAAGTAGAGATAATAACTTAACGCAAACGTTATTTATAGCTTCTACAGTCACGAGCAAAAACATGTAAACAGTTGGTCTCTTTCTAAATTGATTTTCTCATAAACTATTGATTGAAATGTTATGGGGTTGCGAATAGGATATTTTTGATCCCAAACTATTATAAAAAAAAGTGATAAATAACTTTAGCACAGAACACACATTACTTTACTTTCGGAAGTCGGTGGCGGTGGCTTTGAGTTTGTTGTTTTGTATTGCCTTTTACCAAAGATAGAAAATAAAATTGTCTGTAAGATGGTGTAAGTTTCGTTTAATTATACCTGGTAGATTTTGTGTGATTGTCAATGTTTTGTCCGCGTCAGACACAACTTCACGAGTTAATTAAACTATTTAATATGAACTTAATCAAAAATATTCACTTACTAAATGATTAAGAGAATGTACTAGTTTAACATATATTTTTTTCAAATCATTTACACTGCACATTTTGACGTGATTGTCAGTTTAATAGCCCCTTAAGGGAGACATCTCGTAGTCACGATTTCATTGGGCTGGCGGGCGTGGCGTAGCTCGTAGGCCGTAACCGTAGCGGCTTGCTACGACTGCTACGAGACTTTGAACATACCGGTAAATGATGATCCCTTTGTATTATTGACCATTTATTACAATTTACTTTAAATTACTTTCTTTACAATAAAAATTAAGTTTCACTATGTTAATAACAAAAATAATAACCAAGTATTTATGATAAGTTCTGTAACAAAATTCGTTTTCGACTTTGTAACATTGACAAAGTAATAAAAGAAATAATATTCAGTTTTTAGATTCTGAATGAATATCATGCAATCACATTTATTTTGTTTATAACATTTATCAAGTAAAGCTAGTTGCTATGTGTATCAGTAACGAGCTAAAATAATCGATTATTTACAGTCGATAAGCTGACATACATTTTCAGAAGTATACACACGTATCTTTTTAAATATTTATATTATTTATTATAGAACTGTAATTATCAACACGTATGAACCAAAGCTTTTTATGTGAGTAATCGGAAAACCTCTCGAAATTCCTCCAATACTGGAGGGATGAAGCACACGATTGTCGGGAAAGATAGAAGGCGTGGAGCTCTATCCACGCCTTAGCCAAGAAGCGGGTCAGAAAAAAAAAATGCTTTATACTATAGTCAGTCAGTCAGTCAGCACGGCCGCTGATCAGCTGCTGACGCGAGCGAGACATTGTACAATACAAAGTTGTAATAGTAAGTAAGCAGTAGATATCAATTTGCATGATCGTTTTTTGTGGTCCAGAGTCGAGGTCGAGGTGTCATTTGTTTAATTAACGTTGTCGTGGAATATTATCACGGATCTATGTACTTGTATGACAACCTATACCTAATCTATACTAATATTATAAAGCTGAAGAGTTTGTTTGTTTGGTTGATCGCGCTAATCTCAGAATCTACTGGTTCGAATTGAAAAAATATTTTTTGTGTTAGATATATTGAGGAAGGCTATAGGCCCATGCAAAGCCGGGTCGGGTCGCTCATTTCACACAGAGAGAAGACTCAAACTGACACCCAAACACCATAAAGATAGAAATAAAGGTTAATGATAAAAAATGTTAAGTAATGTTATAGATTCATTTCCGATTTATTCATTACGTTGACTATACTAATTCATATTATTCTGAATTTCAAAATTGAATGATTCGTGGTTTGTTTTTTTTTTTAACTTTTTCTAAATACTAGCTGCTGCCCGCGACTATGTCTGCGTAGACTTTAAAATAAACCAAAAGTCCTCAATTGTCCCAGCGAAACACAACAATCTATACATCCTATGTGTTAAGTTAGATTAATATCATTATGTATGCCAAATATCAGCTAATTCTGTTCAGCCATTTAAACGTTAAAGTGTATCAAACATCAATCCATCCAAACAAACTTTCGCATTTATATTATTAAGTAGGATGTTGAAACCAATGCAATTGGTCAGCAACAAAACTCTATTCACCTAACTAAATCTGGCTGGCTATCAACAACGCTGAAACATAAAAAAAATGCACAGAGAAAAAACGAAAGAAAATAATAGTTTCCCAAATAGAACACCACTGTAAAATCACTTAGAAAAAAAGAAAACTTGCACACAAACTTTCAGTGTGGTCCAAATCACTGCACCGCTGTCGTAACGTGAACTCACCGTGCAATGCGAAGGCGAGCGCGATCAAGCGAGCAGTCATGTCGGCTAGGTGTCGGCCAGTACACTGGCCCGGCAGCCGCGCTCACGCCGTATATATGCCACGCGAGACCAACCCGCAATCGCACTACCAAAATGGAATTAAGTTAAGGGTATAAATATAATGATCACCAAAAAATACTGTAGGATCTTAAGCTACCTTTTTTTTTTTAAATGGGACAAGCCCAGCACACTATCCCTAACCACTGTAACTCCTGTAAGCCAGAATCAACAGTGGCAAACACCAGAAAAGCGCCAGAGCAATGAAGCTCGACGAGTCCCAGAGAAACGATTCAACTGTCTTGGATCCCGCAACGAAATTAATCAGAAAAGAACAGCGGAGGAGTAAGAAAAACATATTTTCCACTTCCCTCCAAATCAAGCAGGAGACAGAACAGAACTAGGCCAATAGGCACAAAGGGACGTTTACAACTGGGAGAAACCCAGTTGCTAAGCACCACGGATTATAATTGACATAATAAATGGGTCCTAAGCTCCCTTACCAACAAAATATACTAAATTATACCAAAGGTAGGTACTAAATGGTCACCAAATCTTAGTGTGCAAAATAACCAAAATCTTTTTGACCCCCCTGGGGCGGATCCGACATGGCCCAACCATGTCGGATCCGCCCCAGGGGGGTCGTTAGGTTAGAAACTGTGACCCCCCTACGCCAGAATCAAATCGCTTTTTACAGTCAAACTCATACATTTCTACAATACTTTAGGAAACACCATTTTGGTGACCATTTACTATTTTTGGTTTTATTTTATTGACTATTATTGGTGATCATTTAGTAGATCTGGAGGTTCGTTGAACATAAGCCTTAAGTTAACTCTCATTTGAAACTACCCTTTCGCTGGGAACTCCTATACAGAACTAGCATTTTAGACATGAGAAACAATGTTGAGTTTATGATGTTGCAAGTTTTCAACTGGTGACAGTGAAGATTTGAATGAAGAACTTTGAAAAGGCTGTTGTATTTTTTCGTGGTTGAAAATGTAGTGTATTTACAGGACGTTGAGATTTTCTCTCGAAATCTCGACTTGACATGTGTCATTAAGAATAAGAAAAGTTGGTTAAAAATGTTAACTTTTCGCATACAATATTATTAACAGCTTGGATTCTCCAAATTTCCACCGTATTCATTTCTACTCAAGCGCTTCTAGGCTGACATCAAACGAAGAACCGACAAACAACAGATCAGGCATCATCTGAGTTTTAGATTAAGTTTTAAGTTAGCTTATAAACTGCCAACGTACGGTCGAACAAGCTAATTGAAATGATAGATGAAAAATATTCATCTTTCTAGTACAGTAACATTATATTTTTTTATTTTATTTTTTTATCTTTAGTACGTAGGTACCAGGGATACCTACGTGCTCGAGATAAGAAAACGGAATAAAATAAAATATTGTGAGTGTAGTAGAAACATGAATATTTTTGCCTGTAAACCAATTAGCTTGTTCGACTGTACCTAGGATTACAATTAGCATAATTTTATTTAGTTCATGTGGTGTGTACCTTTCAGTAATTGTTACAATATTAAAAGATTTTAAGGAAATGTTTTTCTTTAACTGAAACGTCACGATGCGATGCACCGAAAGGTCATTCTTATGTGCCTTGCGTGACATGACAATAACGTTGCTACCCAAGTCGCCCACGTGTGAGCCCTCTTAATGGCACAACTCTATAAATACTCGACGCGTGTGCAGCTCTACAGCTTGTGTAGCTCGCACGTGGAGGGTTCGTAAGTGTGCCTCTATCACTCACTATACGTGTTTGTTTCTATTGGCTCGAAAGGTTTTATTTTCTTCCAACAATTATTGACTTAAGTAATAATAATAATATGTGGGGACATTTTCACACACGGCCATCTGACCCCGTTTTTTATATGCACCTGCCGTGTTATCTCTTCACCACCCTGGGTTGACTGGTAGAGAATGCCTAAGGCATTAAGTCCGCCTTTGTACCTTTGTGCATGAAGTGTAAATAAATAAATAAATAAACTAGGGAGATCCTGTACTATGGGTGTCAGACACAGCTGTCTGACACCCATAGTACAGGGTCTCCCTAGTTTATTTATTTATACTACTAAAAAAATGTATTTGGGTATGTATATCAGCATATACATGACCCAAATACATTTTTTTTGTAAATACATACATATATAGATAAACAATACCTAGACACTACTGCTAATGTAAAAAAAAAACAGCTGTTCGATACAAAAGTGAAATCACCAGGTCAGCTTCCAATCTAACCGGATGCATCTGAGTGTTTTACATGGAGCGACTGCCTATCGGACCTCCACAACCCAGTCACTGGGTAACACGATACCCCTTGGTAAGACTGGTTGTAAGAGTTTTAACTAACCTTGACTTCTGACTACCCTTTACCCTCCGTCTGTCCAGAAGCCAAATATTGGTCGCTTGCCATTGTTTAACTATTGTCTCCTAATTGACAGCTGAGCTCTTAACGACTGCCAAAGATCTACGAATGACAGCCGGTACTACCTATAGATTTTGGGATGCGTGTCCGGTTAATTTAGACGATGCCCGGCCTGCGGTCGCCATCGAACTGAAGAAGACTGATTCATTAAATTAATGCACGTCAATGGAGATAATTTGATGTTTATTCTGACGGCTTAAGTAAACATGTAGGTAATCTGCTTGAATTATTACATCTTACGTAAAGACTCATTGTCTATTCATGTTTTTACTTGCAGCTATTAAATTGTCCTTATTACTTACGTCCATGGCATTTTGAAGTTTAATGCAAAGAAGTCTCTTTCTTACTATAAGTACTACATTATTGTATCGGTGACCGTTACTTAAAAAATGTATAACAATGTTACCTTATATTCTCATGTAAGTGACTCTTTTGTCTTTTTTGAGAATAAAGTATTTAAGGCGGTGCCCTGAGCAAATAACCTTGAGCATTCGTTCCCTCTTCGCCGCTCAAGAGATACAGTAGCAAATACGCTCAGATTTTAGAATTAAATCTTTATAAAATGAAATTTTGGGATTTCGAAAATAAAATCTACCAAAATGTTCATTAATAAATTGCCTATCCATTAGTGTTAGTAAAAAATCGAATTAATGGTTACTTGCCGAGGAGATGCATGTTTTCAATAATTATTTATAATTTCTGTGGTGTCGTCGTTGTGAGGAGATTAGTTAAATACTATACTTCGTAAACAAAAATCAGATCTACCATTTTGGAGTCAGGATTATGTAGAAAGGACAATTCCAGAAACTCTATAGAACTTTGCCCCACTCAATAAAAGTCATGTGCAATATGTAGCATCTTACTGTTTATTTATTGCTGATAACTAAACATTAGTCTTAGTGACTGTAGAACTTGCGGTTTCCGTTTAAATCTAAAAACAATAATGACATTGATTACAGGTTAAATTGTATCTTAGGTAAAATGAGTTTGTATTTTGTGGGTAGGTATTTCGTAATCCGCAAGTTCTAAAGAAAAACAATTTAGTATAGAAAGGTTCTATATTCATTACAATTATTTTCATTAATTTACTTTTCTGTACATGGGTGGGGCAGGATCTGGCATTGTCATTTAATCTATTTTTTATTTGTTGATATTTCTTTTGGATATAAAGTATTTTCCGAAAACCTGAACAAAAAACGGCTAGCGATGCGTATTGCACAGGGACGCGCCTTAAACCTAAGTGTTTAAACGGTGCTTAGATACACAATATTGAATGCATCGTCTGCGTTGCCTTTTCCCAACTATATTGGGGTCGGCTTGCAGTCTAACCGGAGGCAGCTGAATACCAGTGTTTTACATGGAGCCACTGCCTATCTGACCTCCACAACCCTATGCTGGTTGACATGATACGCCTTGGATCAGGGTTTCTTAAACTTTTCAACCGACTTCAAAAAGAAGGAGGTTCTCAATTCGTCTGTATGTTGTTTTTTTTTTTTGTAAAGTTGTCACGCGATTTCTTCGGCAAATGTAAAGCGATTTTGAAAATTCTTTTTTGATGGGTAGGGTATGCCTCAAGGGTGATCCCATATAAATTTTATCAAAATTGATTCAGCACTATTTGAAAAAATCAACAGAAAGCAAAAAAAATATACATGGATGATGTTGTAATGTTCTCCAACTTTGTACTTTCAATCTCTGTTTTGACTGTGTTGCCGTTTCTTAATGGATTTAGATGATATGGAAGTACTAAAAAGCGAAAATTAAAAAAACTTTAAAAAAAAAAGACAACCGCCTTCAAAAACCAAAAAGTGAAAAATAACTCTAAAACAGAACACACATGACTTTAGTTTCGGAAGTCGGTGGCAATACAAAACAACAAATTGAACAGCCAAGCCACCGACTTCCGAAACTTTTCTTTAAAAGGCGGTTGGCTTTTTTGTAGTCCAAGTCACGGACCACTTTCACAATTAAAACAATTCCACGGATCCCTGTCAAGAATGTTTCAGGAAAAGAGAACAAGCCTTATTTAGAGTTCGTGGCTTGGCCGAGAAATGCAGAGTTTACTACACAGGTTCCTAATATGTTGTGAGTTAACTGACCTACTGGGGACCACCGATAGTCATGCTATGGACCCCCCTTTAAGAAACCCTGCCTTGGATAGACTGGCTGTTAGATTTTGAAACTTCTGATTACCTATAACGACTATTTATTTATTTATTTCTTAAACAGTTTTAACATTGTATTAAGGCTTTGGGCACTACACACAATCTAAAATAAATTGAAGCTAAACATATAGAAAATTAGATATTAATCCTTATAATATAACCATTACATGACTTTTGAAAACATTATTCTTATTAAAAATCAACACAATTTTACATATAACAAATTAACAGATTGAAAATTTATGCAACTCAAATAAAAATAATTTAAATCTGACATATACTCCAGGGGGCCAAGTCTGCTATTTTTATAATTTCGTCATTCCAACACGATCCCATTATCATTTTTGCTAAAAGTTGGTAATCTGCTAAATTCATAATGGTCGATCATTGGTCGGTCGAATTAAAAGCAATGACCGCACAATGACGTTCTAATGGTAGGTCACTGATCAAAGTAACTGTCAAAATTTTAGCAGATTACCGCCTAAGTCAGTCATTCAGTTGTCATTTTGTACGAGATTACCATTCTATATCATTTCTTTCAATCGCGTGTCAGTGGTTGACCATTGGAAAGTCATAATGACGCCATTATAATTAGTAGATTACCAAACTTGTCAAAATCAACAATTATGAAATCAATGATAGACCATTCTGACACTATAATTGTAATAGCAGACTTGAGGCCCAGGTACTTATACTCTATCCACTGATACTTTAATATTAATTAAATTATATCTGACTGTCAAAGTACTGCGAATGCCAGATGGGACTAATGGCTTTACGTGCTTACATTAAAACAACATACGCGAGGGCGTGCGTTGTTCGTATGCGTTTCAATTTTTATAAATGTTTCCTTTCTTTCTTTCTTTTGCTTTCCGAGGCACAGAGGGATCTCGGTATGAAATGGATGGTCACCCATCCAAATACCGACCGCGGCAAGCGTAGCTTAACCATCATGACCGGTTACTACTACCGGCTTTTACTTAGTAACAAAAAAAAAAAATGTTTATTGTGTGTTGTTGTGTTTGCTTGTAACAAGCTTCTCATACACAGTATTGAATGCAAACGCCATGCTTCATATAAGTACATTTCGTGAAATAAGACTAATTGCCACACTCAGAGACGTCACTTACGGGGCTATTAACCGACTTTTACAGATTTTAAACTGACAATCACGTCAAAATGTGCAGTGTAAATAATTTGAAAAAAATATATGTTAAACTAGAACATTCTCTTAAACACTTAGTAAGTGAATATTTTTAATTATATTCATATTATATAGTTTAATTAATACGTGAAGTTGTGTCTGACGCGGACAAAACATTGACAATCACACAAAATCTACCAGGTATAATTAAACGAAACTTACACCATCTTTTGAAAGTTTTGGACGCAGATTGCGTCCGTTCTGCATCAGTTTTGCGTCCAAAACTCTCAAAGTTTAGTCGAAAAAATTAAATAAAAGTAGTATTCTTTCAAAATTAAAAAAAAGGCGGGTACTAAAAGATAGAAAATAAAATTGTCTGTAAGATAGTGTAAGTTTCGGATAATTATACCTGGTAGATTTTGTGTGATTGTCAATGTTTTGTCCGCGTCAGACACAACTTCACGAGTTAATTAAACTATTTAATATGAACTTCATCAAAAATATTCACTTTCTATATGATTAAGAGAATGTTCTAGTTTAACATATATTTTTTTCAAATCATTTACACTGCATATTTTGACGTGATTGTCAGTTTAAAATCTGTAAAAGTCGTATATCGTCGCCTTAATATTAATCATTAACTTTAATTGACCAACATAACTTGGAACGCTGTCAGTCAAAAATATTGTTGTTTACATGTGCCAAGTTATGTTGGTCAATTAAAGTTCATTCATTATTATTAAGTGACGTCTCTGAGTGTGGCAATTAGTCTTATTTCACGAAACGTACTTATATGAAGCATGGCGTTTGCATTCAATACTGTGTATGAGAAGCTTGTTACAAGCAAACACAACAACACACAATAAACATTTTTTTTTTTTTTTTGTAAGGTAAGGGTTTTTCAGTAAGGTTGTTAGATTAAGATTTATTAACTGGAAAATCTGGGCACAGGGCCTAAGGGCGCCTTCATTTTTTATCGGCGAATTTACAAAGCAGCGCGGCTGCAGCACTGTTGTCGCACGACTAATTTGAAGCACCCTTGGGTATCTTTCCACTATAGATGTGCTTGGCAGCTTATCGGTGAATCTATTCTACGAAACTATGGGTCCTCTTCCTCCAGAGCTTTATGGTGCAGCAGAATTTGCAAAATGTACTATGATATGGTAGGTTCGTGTCGCGTCTCTGTTGCGAACCAAGCGATTGCGAAGCACACTATTCCATATCCTTGTTCACTGTTATTTGTAAATGTTTGTGTTTATGTTGTTGATGTGCATTATTAATAAATAAAAGAGGGTAACATATAAAAAAAATGAAAATTCGTTTAACCTATTTCCACCAGAGCTAAGCTAAGCTACGTTATAAAAATCATATTAGTTGATATCATATATACCAATCGCTACGCAGTTTAATACATCTCTGATAGAGAGGCAGCCTCATTCGCCTCTACTGGCGCTAAGATAAACCTGTCACATGACAACGTATTTTACATCCTTGAACATATTTTTTTGTTCACATAACATCTAAATTAATTCACACGTTCCTGTACTTGTCTTGGCCAAATACATAACAAAAAACCAGTTATGTAAGTAATGTAACATAGAATACATAGTAGCACCTTATAGTATATTTTTTAGGCTAATCCTGAACACGTTTAGCTATAACAGGTCAATGACATAATAGACACTAGGAAATTAATTATTTTGAATAACCGTAACTGGATTACAACTGGCATTTTTGATATCCTGTTTACTATAATAATAATAATAATTTATTTTGAGCAACAAGACTCATAGTGTTAGTAACAATATACTTACAAGCTACGTTAGTAACACTTACACAAACACAGAATCAGGAGGAATTTATGACATCACTGCCGCAAGGTGACAAACCCAGCCGAAACCCTGCAGCAATGATTCATAAACACACAATCAAGCCTAACAAGCGCTATCATACACATGATGCTGTACTATGTGTGTGTATAATTAAAAATATCAATGTAATTTTAGATATTTCCCAAAATGTTGATGTCTTGCCAATTCGACTCCAATCCAAATTAAACCAGCTCTTGTTTTCTAACTGCAATATGTTTACTCAAGAATTTTCTTTGGCAGGTAAATTATATTGTTTTTCAAAAGCGTACCCGTTGCAGACACCTCGGACAACTAAAGGTATTTCATTTTGCTTTGTTTTACGGCATACCGATGCATAAAGCACCGTCTTTAAAATTTTCACATTCATGAAGGGCTCAATTAAACTCGTTTTAATGAAAAAATGTAGGCTTAGATTTTTCTTCTTTTGAACATGTTGAGATTAAAAATACTAAATATGAAATGTACAATTAGTGCACCGAATGAACTTGTTACAATACATGCAAGAACATCTCAAAAGCAAGTCATATGCGTTTATTTCAGCACAACAATTTAAATATACTTATGCAATAATCTTTAAAACATTGTAGCGAATCTAATTACGCATCTCGTTAAAAATCCGCATGAACCTCCTGAGAAGATAAAGATAAAAACAATATAAATTAAAAAACAAGAAGTAATCAATTTTCAAATGACCTGAAAAAACAAAGGGTCGATTCATTTTGTTATCAGCCTGCGCGTGTAAGAAACGTGCGGTAAGTGAAATGGGGCAGTTCAGCTCGCAGATGTGTGATAAAGCTACTGTGAATTATGCATTTCTAAAACAGCAATATAAATTAACTGAAATCTAAGCATTTACCATTTTTTTTATTTTTTTTTATTTAACTTATGATAAGGGAATTCTCCTGGACGGCGAATTCCTACCCAATGCACCGATAACTGAACTGTTGCGCATTGCAGGGCGCATTCTGTATAAACGCTTTAATAGACATTATCTTCCGTCAGAGCGTCCCAGTTAATAATCAAAATTATCTGACTTTAAATCTGATAAAGTTAGAAATGTAACATTGTTATCGCAATATCGATAGCTACATTGTTTGACTTTATCCACGTGGACCACAGCTAGCACGTATCGCCATTACTGTCAGGCATATATTTTATGTGAAGACACGTAGAATTTTAGTGCTGATTCAAGAATTTCTTTATTGTATCACAAACTCTTAAACGTGATTAGATCCACGGAATAAAAATTATAATTGAAACAACGTTAGAATAACAAAAATGTGTTTGCTCTAATATATTTCTTGATTTTGCTAATGCTTTCGATAAAGTTTGGAAGCGGCAGACAAATTAAATGAAATTTTATTTTTTTTAGTCATCGTTTGCTAACGTAATGTCAACACCTATTCAAAAAGTATGGCAATTAACACAGGGAGTATCTCAAGGTTCTGTCTTCGGCCCGGTTCTGTACATAAAAAAAAAACATACAAAATATAAACTTTTAGAAATCAGAATCTTAGTGCCTAGCTAATGGAGTTCTATCAACTAATTCTGTAATGAAGATAAAATACAAGTTGAAGACAAGATTGAAGACTAGTTCACGGAAGAGTATGCGTTGATAACATTTCCGGCTTAAAATTATTAATTTATATTTACATATTGTGTCTACAAAGAATCAGAATTATATAATAATCAGTATATACTTCATAATCACGTGCTTGCCCATAATTCGTGTCGTTGCCTTGACCATCGAGCACTGACGCGAAACGCAGATACTACCGAAATAAGATGCACCTGATAACTAGTCCGATACATTGATCGCACTCACGTTATCAATATTATTTCTGTTAATCAGCTGCTACTGTTTTGGTAATGTACCTATATCGTAATATTTAAACTAGCTTTTACCCACGACTTGGTCCGCGTGGATGTCGATTATCGTTTAAGTAATCTTCATGCCAAACATCAAAATCGGTTCAAGTGTTTTGTCGTGAAACGTAACAGAGTTACTTTCGCATTTATAATATTGGTATGGAGTAGTCCTATTGATCCCACAACTCGCTAAACTGCACCTACCATTGTTAGTCTCTGCATCATTTAAAGGTTGACTGGTACAAAATTCCGCCATTAAGCCCGCTTCTACATGTAAGGTCAAACATTCTAAATAAATGTTGTGATTTATTGGTGTTGTTTGTTGTGTTTTAATTAATCAACTTTAGTGACTACGTAACTAAATGGTAACAGAAAATTTATAAGTATAGATAGAGGTACACCAAATGAAAACAATACAATTTCTTAAAAAACAAAATATTCCTAACTGGTATCTCTGTTATCTCATAGGTAACATAAAGGCTCCCCGAAACGATGAACTGTATTAATCATATCAGTGCTGCTTTCAATGACACGCTGTGATGATCATTGATCGTTCACCATAGCAATTGAAAATATAGCCTATCGTTAGTGTCTTTTAAATAGCATTTGGCGTAAACGCCAACAGAAAAGTTATTGTCTAAACCCTCGAAGAAAAAGAATAATCTGACTCACTTGCGATTTAATTAATTGCTGAAGAAGGCTACAAAAATCCATCTTAAATACAAGGATACAACGCTGACGTACTCATTGCGGTTTTTAATTCATTCTTATATTGAACTATTTTGTTGGTTAATCTCGAAAGTTCTACTGACTATAAGCTTCTCAAATACTGCTAAAAACTAACCAATTCTTGAAATTAAGCAAATGATACGGGTCGATCGGACAGATTACTATTATGCAAGAAAATATGCGTACGTGAGCACAAGCGCATCGTCTCGTTTCAATGTATAAATCATAAATTGACAAAACTGGGTCAATATCAGGATCATTACACGCAGCGATGTAATTGACATGAGGTTATTCCGTTGACTGACATTATTAAAGCACTTTATACATTTTGCTATTTAGTATTCCAAGCAACAGCAACAGCAACTAACTTTTATTTGACTAGTGTCAGGAATTCCTTTTCTTTTATCATTCAAGATCAAAATGTGGAATAATATTGACAATTTATACCAATTTCCATAACAAACAACCGTTGCTAATAGCTAATAAAATATAATCAACAGACATGCCATCTGCATGATAAAATAAGACGAATTCTTACACCTTCAAGTGTCTCTAATTGATCTCGGCCAAATCGTAATGAAATCTGTAACGTCCACATTGTATACTACAGAATCTTAGTGAACACTATTCAGCGGTGGACTCAGATGCGGAATTAGTTTCAAAATTATAACAAACTAGCGACCCGACCCGGCTTCGCCTAGGCCTATAGCCTTCCTCGATACATGGACTATCCAACACAAAAAGATTTTTTCAATTCGAGCCAGTAGATCCTGAGATTAGCGTGTTCAACCAAACAAACAAACTCTTCAGCTTTATAATATTAGTATAGATATTTACCTTTCGTGTTTGGAAATAACTTGTATCAAATAATTAATTGACAACAAGATCTAACCGTGCTGAGTGGTTAAAACAAAAATGTTGTTGATGGGAGATGAAAGGGTCTGTAATTCACCCTTTAAATATCTCTTGTAAAGTATAGATTTTCACTAAAATCGTCCAGAATGGTTATGTAGGTACATACTTATCCCGATTCCTTGGATGACTCGTTTACTTGTTAGGCTTTTAGCGAGCTTGCTCTTAGTTTGTCCTCTTGTAACCATACATAAGTCGTCCATCCAGGCCTTCTTGGAACTATAGCTTCTAGTATTAGGAGTATTGTCAAGTTAAACTAAATATGTTTGTAGACTTCAAAGGTAATAAAATTATTTCGTAACTTTGTCTTTTCTCGTTTCTATTTGTCGGTTCTCGAAGTTCTGGTCGGATACAAGGGCCAGATTAATTAAACCGTCGTAGCCGGTTTCACACAGATAAAGTTTAATCTTTAGCCGCTAATTTAAGAAATGACAACATTTCGGGTGAAGGATTACCAAAATGCGCAAAATCAATTTGTAAATAAAATATAAACTACACCCAAGATTTTAAACTTTACTGCCTCAAGTTGAAGTTGAAATTGCATTGTTTTTACTTATGGTATGTTGTCAAAGCTATCGCATGGTCAATGTCGAAGTCAGTAAGACAGCACCAGTATTTTAGTAGATTGAGATAACACAGTTGGAGACAGCTACACGTGGCGTTGAATCACACGTGGATATCCTGACCTTGGTGCGCTGGAGTTTATGTCATAACTACAAGATAATGTTTACTTTATTATCGTTTCAAATTATCGGAGATGAGAAATGTTTGTATGACCTACTAATATATTTCTTCTGCGTTTGACTGTTTCTACATGCAACGTCCACACTACGGCATATAGTTGAGTCATAAATTACAACATTTGAGACATTAGCAACATCAGCAGCAAAGTAAGTGCCAAAAATGAAAATAAAAACAAGTCAAGTTTAAGTGCCAAGGTCAAGAATTCAGGCCCGAAATATACTACGACGACTGCAAATGTGAAAGGCCCAAACAGAAAATATCCTAATGCGGTTCAAAAATCGAGGCGTTTTCGTAGTCTAATGTCAATTCTCAAAACCTACGTTTTCTGATTAAGATCCCGGATGTACAAACTTTTCCTCTCATCATAAAGATCCCCAAATTAATAGGTATTCCGCAATCATTTCGTTTCTTATTATCTCTTCAATATTTTGGCAACAAACGATGCATTGCATTTCGTTAAGTACCAAATTGATGACAGACTAATTAAACGCATTAAAAATATCCTACTTGTGATAAACCTGCTCTGATAACGTTATTATATCATTTGCTTATGACCCGTGGTCATCTGTTCCTATGCGGAAAACATTTATCTGATGTACCTACCCGACTTATAGCGCATTGTCACTATCGCTTTGGCACTTCGCAGACACAGCGGCTCCGAAAACAATTCCCGAATCGTAAATCTACCTAGCTATTATAGGTTGTAGATAAGCAGTAAGTCCTTGTTTTGCTAAGGATGTTATTTTTATTGGAATTAATGACGTCAATATTTCTATCATTATACAGTCTGCCCGGTATCTTCGAATGGTGATTGCAGTCAGTATTATAGGTATATCTATGTACAGCAATGGACGCGGCTCAATACATGAAGCTAATCATACGTTACTATAACTGTCACTATCACACTTATTGCCAATTAGGTCAAGAGTTAATGCTTAATTAAGGTAAATATCGAAAAGTGCAGTAAACAACGTGTCACGTGTCTAGTAATATGCTCCGGCTCATAGATTACACTGAGACCTTCGTGTGGTAGGAAATTTTGTACGGAACTATGTATTTGATTTTGTGACCAAAATCATGAACCCTTCGTCGAAGCTTCTCCTTGCCTAAAGAAACTGCTATTTGAAAATGCTTATGGCATTGATGGCATAAGGAAAACTTTTGGTTCACTCTGAACGATATCTGAGAGTCCATTCCCTCATCCGCGTCATTTGCAATAGATTTAAAAAATAGAAGGTGGTTCTCAATTCGATACATTTTTTTTTATGTTTGGCCACGCTTAACATTTTTCAAAGTAGCCCGATTTCGATGATTCTTTTTTTAATTGATAGATACCTCAAAGTTGACTCCCAAATAAATTTTAAGAAAATATTCCACTCCTATGGGTAGAACATTAAAGGATGACTGAATTTTGTTGGTGTCATCGTTTCGTAATTAATTTGTATGTTAAGAAGTAGGCGCAAAAAGGACAACCGCCTTAAAAAAGTAGAAAAAAACTTTAAATTCACAAGTTGGTGGCGGCTGATGATACTTCCAGAAGTCTGAGTGCCTTTCCTTATATATCTTTGCTGTCATATAGACAAGACAAAGAGCAAACGTCAAGCAAGGATATTTTGGAATTGGACCCGTAACAGCGACTCTTGAATATGACGCGTCATCATGGTCGTGTACTAGTCAAAGCAGGCAGACAGACAGACACAATACGACTGTTATCATAATTGGTACGTCTTCCTTCAATGGTGAGAAGTGCGAACACGCGACGATCATTTTTATAAGATTGGTATTTTGTTTTGTCTCGAATTCTCGATCTATTGGCGCTATGGATGCGCAAGCGCATGCGTCTTTACATAACAGAGATGCCTATGAAATAAACAATGAGTTCTAGAGGATTGAAGAATTTATGAGAAGGAAGGTTTTAGTTTTAAAATCATTTTACGCACTGTTCATGAATGTGCTAATAAAAACTTTACGTTAAAATTATCTTCACATAAATAAATAGGTGAATTTGAGATACTAATGGCCAAATACTCAAACGCTACTCGATTTTAAGATGCCCTTAAGTCTCGTGCTGTCTCTATCACTTCATTCATATCAAAGTGACTGTGACAGTTAGAGACTTGAGCGCTTCTTAAAATTGAGTAGCGTTGGAGTATTTGGCCATTAGCTGTTTTATCTCGTCGTGCAACTGGGCAAGCCACTTGTTTCACATTGTTTTGTTGTGTGGATCGTATAGAAACCAATTAGTTAGGAGTTTTTATTGTTGTTTTGACGCACTGAGTGACCGCACGTCACTTACACACTTTAAAATTCATATTTAATCCGCAAAATAACGAAATTGTTTTACGAGCACCTTGTTTATTGTTAACAATATTGACGTATTTACATAGATGTGATGTCACAAGGAGACGTCATGGCACCAGCGAGCGTTATGGCGTGTATTTTTAAATTCAATTTAAAAAAAATGATTCTAAAGACCTTTATTTCCTGTAAATACGATATTTTCATAGAAGTTGTAGATGCTTCGAACTCGATAGAACAGTTTGCAAAATCAGTGGCAATGCCCATTATTTGCTCATAAAAAAAATCTAAACGTCTACGAGGGCTTAGATTACACTCTAGGCGTAAGGCAAAGAAGTCTACGTGGAGTCGGTTATGCACCGATTCGTTTCTGTCACTAACTTTTCTAGCACAACATATGGAATTTTTAAGACAATACTTTAGCGTGGCACAATATAGTTTTGCACATTATGTATGCCTAGTAACATTATGCGAATTAAATATATGCCAAAACAAATTATATGTTATATTTATGAGCAAAACCTCGTATCTCGTCACAATTGAACCGATATCCGTGGTTGAACCACACAAAGTAAATCTTCATCCGCTATTATACAACTATTAACTACGAAACACTTAATTGTTGATAATTCACGCGGTTTGATTAATAATCCATGATTATAGTATGGTTGATTGTCTTCAACGTTTTTTAATCGACTTCAAAAAGGAGGAGTTTATCAATTGGGATGTTTGTATTTCTTTTTTTTTTATGTTTTTGTATGTTCGGGCATAACTCTGTCATATATAGACGGATTTGCAAAATTCTTTTTGTTCGAAAGGGGGTTATTCCGAAATGGTCCCATATAAATTTTACCAAAATTGATCTAGCCCTTTTTGAGAAAATCAACAAATTCCCAAAAAAATTACTTAGACGACGTTTTAGTTTCTTCAATCTTTGGAGGATTTACAATCTCTTTTAAGTTGTTCGATGTTTTTTAATGGATTTTAATGTTAAGGCAACACTAAAAAGCGAAAAGTAAAAAGTATTTAAAAAAAAAAGAAGACCGCCTTCAAAAACTAAAAAGTGATAAATAACTTTAGCACAGAACACACATTACTTTACGTTCGAAAGTCGGTGGCAATACAAATCAACAAACTCAAAGCCACCGCCACCGACTTCCGAAAGTAAAGTAATGTTTGTTCTGTGCTAAAGTTATTTATCACTTTTTAGTTTTTGAAGGCGGTCTTCTTTTTTTTTGAAAAAACTTTTTATTTTTCGCTTTTTAGTTAGTTAATATTAAATATTATAATTTTCTTCCTCGAAACGCACCCACGATGAAACATAGTGAAGTGCATGAAGGTAATTGACGCAAATCATCCGATTAACCTTTTCCTAACTACATTGGGGTCAGCTTTCAGTCTAACCGGATGCAGCTGAATACCAGTGTATCAGTGAGCGACTGCCTATGAGACCTCCACAACCCTGTTACTGGGTAATACGATACGCCTTCGTACGACTGGATGTCAGACTTTCTGGCCTACTACCCATAACGACTGCCAAAGATCGACATTGACAGCCGGGATCAACGCCTTTACGTGCTTTTCGAGGCACGGAGGGAACTCGATATGAAATGGATGGTCACCCATCCACAGACCGACCGCGGCAAGCGTAGCTTAACCTTTGTCCGATCGATCTGTACGGCTTTTACTTAACCACGAAGTTGACACAAAAAATATATAGGATTAAAAAAATGATTGTGACTAAAGTTGAATTACAGTTATTCGATAGGGTGTTACTACACCAATCAATCGATCATCGATCGATGCCATCAATCGGCATCGATCGACGTTGATCGATTGGTGTGGTAGCTTCTGATCGACGGATACCGTTCCACTAACTAATGGATCGATTGCCGGTCAATGGCATCGGTCGATGTTGATCGATTAACCCTAGCTAAATTCTACCATCGATCTATCGTCGATCGACAATCGATTGGTTGGTCTGGTGACACCCTTAGAAGGTTTTACACTTGAAATGCTTACACGGATTTCAATTTCCATACACTTACACGTGGAGGCTCGGTGACTGGTTGCCAGTTGGTAGTATCTGTAGTATCGTGCAGTTACCTACGACACAAACACGTCTTGTTCAGCCAGTTACGTAACGATACTTACCGACAGATTTATCTAACAAACAGAAGAAACAATGAACCGTGCTCTGCGACCTTACCTACGTAATGCACGTACTAATCATTTATCAGGAAAACATTTATTTGTCTTGAAGCATCGTACCGTCCAACATTTTCAAGATTTTCTTACGTGCATCCATGCATTCTTTATATTTCAGGAATGTTGAACATTCTCCAAGATTTTCCGCCTTTAAAAATGTAAGTTCTATATTTTTAAAATAATAATAATATGTGGGGATATTTCACACACGGCCATCTGACCCCAAACTTGGGAGACCCTGTACTATGGGTGTCAGACAGCTGATATACATACACAAATACATTTTACATACATACATATATACATAAACAACACCCAGACACAAGGCAAACACAAGTGCTCATTACACAAATATTTACCCTGGGTGGGAATCGAACCCGCAACACGCTGCGCAGCAGTCGATCGCTCAGCCACTGCGCCAACCGAGTCGTCTCTCTCTAAAATAAAGCATTCATTCTAAATACGAGTTCTAGTTGGCGTTTACTAAATTTCAGGATAACTCTGCTAACCCAATCACCCTCTAGCAAACAGATCCAATGTAAATCACGCGGTTGAAGTCGCGAGCATAAGCTAGTTAAATATATTAATACATCATCTGGGTGTAGCAATTGATAAGTTAAATTAGGATAATCTAGCATAGCTAGAATAATAATGAAATATGATTTTAGAACGCTATTAACCTTTAGTTCGATATTTTAACCAGGGACATTGGTCCCTGATTAATATATCGAGTGATGGCATCAAATCGTATAAAGTGGGTCACATTAGCTACCTAGGTACAGTCAGCAAAGGAGATAGGTATGCAGGGTCGTCAGGTATAGTTAAAGTTTACTTAGAAACCGATGGATGTTTTTGAATAAAATAAATTTAATTTAATAGAGAATAAACCTTTTAATGTTTTAATTAAATTTCATTTGAAAACATCCATCGGTTTCTAAGTAAACCTCAACCATTTCCGATGACCTGCATACCTATCTCTTTTGCAGACTGTACATATCGATTTTTAATTTCCACTACAGCTAAGCCATATCGCTGTTCGACTAAGGGCTCTTGCACACGGGCGGCATTTTGCCAACGGCAGAGGTAACTGCAGCCGTCGACATGCCAACTTTATTATTAGAACCTATTATTGGAATCAAATTTAATGTAACAGCTTACTTTTTAGAGCCCATTAATTATATCAATTATAATCCGTGGTGCTTAGCAACTGGGCTTTTCCCAGTTGTAAACGTCCCTTTGTGCCTATTGGCCTAGTTCTGTTCTGTCTCCTGTTTGATTTGGAGGGAAGTCGAAAATATGTTTTTCTAACTCCTCCGCTGTTCTTTTCTGATTAATTTCGAGACAGTTGAATCGCTTCTCTGGGACTCGTCGAGCTTCATTGCTTTGGCGCTTTTCTGGTGGTCGCCACTGTTGATTCTGGCTTACAGGAGTTACAGTGGTTTGGGAATAGTGTGGCGGGCTTGTCCCATAAAAAGAAATTTAAAAAAAGGCCAACTTCAAACGACGACGACGACGGCCGCTGATCTTTAAAGTTGACATGTCAACTTCAAACGTCGACGGCTGCAGTTACCTCTGCCGTTGGCAACATGCCGCTCGTGTGTAAGAGCCCTAAGGTGGTAACCTGTCGCAGGTCTCCTGCAGAAACTTAACAAATAATCTACCTTGTACTTAGTATTTCTTCATATTTGCTTACCTTTGTTTGTCGTGTGTAAAATAAATAATAAGGGCGGGACAGTTTTTGTTACTCAAATTGAAGTAATTAAGTAATGATTTTTCCTTTGTGTTGATTTTTTCATTTTGAGATGAAAAAATGTTCAGCAAAGCACCTGGAATTTTTTAATATCTCCTGACAGGTTGACACATCCGCTTCTGGAACGAGGATACTTCTTAGGGTTCCGTACCCAAAGGGTAAAAACGGGACCCTAGGCCTCCACTGTCCGTCTGTTTGGCTGTCTGTCACCAAGCTGTATCTCATGATCCGTGATAGCTAGACAGTTGAAATTTTCACAGTTTATGTATTTCTGTTGCAGTTAAACTAATCTCAGAACTAAAAACAGAATAAAATAAATATTTCATTTTTTTTCATACAACATGATTTTTTGGCGTTTTTTTGCTCGATGTCTAATGTTGTATAGATGGAATGGTACGGAACCCTTCGTGCGCGAGTTCGACTAGCACCTGGCCAGTTTTTTTTTTTTGCGGCTGGGGTGGTATCACTGGAGAGATTGCCACCAAATCTGTTTGCTGCCAGGGATCTGCTTTGGGGCAATCTCCCTTGTTTCATCCAGGCTTAACAGGTGTTTGCCCAGACGAGGATACTTGCTGGCATATTTACCCATTCGCTGCCAAAAAAACTGGATCAAACCAGTATTTCCGTACATTTATTTCGCGAATATGCGGAACTGGCTAACAAAATATTAAAAGATAACTGAAAATCCAAATTTCACACAAATACAAATTCTGTCTGCATACCAAAGGCCTCTTTTCACTTGTACAAACACAAATATAAGGAAAAAATAAAAATGAGTTCGCAAAAATCGAAAAATAATCTTTGTTTCTATGTTCTTTATCGCTTTTAAACCAAATGTGATTGGTTTATTAATAAGTGATTCAAACCTTATTACGTATACAAATATGTATGTCATAGTTTAATGGCATACACACGCAGCATCTGTCTAGACCAAAACAGGCGAATCTCGTTAATGGCTCCAACAATAGTTTATCTCTGGCACGTGCATGGAAAGTATTGCAATCATAACAACATGAAGGATACACGAGCTGCGGACACCGGCATGTTATCTCCACTGATACCAGTTACTAGACCGGGATTCAAAGTTTTAAGTAGGTATGTACCTATATCCTGTTCACAATAAGATTAGACATAAACACAAACCTTTTTTACAGTCCCTTCAACCGATTTTGACTTCTATTCCGTAGGCTTAAGGATGACATTAGAGGCAAAAAAGTGGTTACAGTAACAACTGTTTACTGCAGTTGCCATTTGTCATGCTACCAACGCAATATAAGTCAAAATCAAAATCGGTTGAAGCGACTGTAAAAAAGGTTTGTGTAAATGTCTAATCTTATTGTGAACAGGGTATAGTAACAGTCAAAGGGCGCGACCATAAAAACTCGCGTCGCAGGTGTCTATAACTAAGTGCAGACAGCAGGACCGGATTATCCTTAAGGCAGATTAGGCAACTGCGTAGGGGATAGGCTGGCCTCATAAACCAGGGGCCCCGGGAAACGAGAGAAAATATTGAAATTGTTGAAAACGAAAACGTAATGTAGTAAAAAAGTAGCGTAATTATAAATATAATTAATGATATGGTAATAATGGTACAAATATATGTATTTTAGGAAGTTTGAAAAGGGTAAAGAGGCCCTGAGTATTGCATTGCCTAGGGGCCCCGAAATGAGTAATCCGGCCCTGGCAGGCAGTTTCTGCATCTACAGACCTATTAACGACCTGATTGTCACACTCGCATTGCAATAAACTCAATTTGATCACCGCGCAGAAGACAAAGGTCTGTCATATTTTTGTAAATACTCCTAAAGACAACTACCTATACTGCCTCTCAAACTAACCAATATAGAGCAAAAATGATTGCTGGGAATCCTATTAATATAATTTTGAACGTTGTGAGGATGAATGAATGTTACTCTTCCACGCTTTAACGGCTGAACAGAATTAGCTGTAATTTAGCACATATTTTAATTAAATAAGTTTCACAAAACTAAACAAAAATAAAAGAGGTAGACACAAATCGAACGGAAAAAAAATACCCACTCGTTAGCTTAATGAAGATATTCCTATCGGTTTCTTTAGTCAACTCATCCCCCGGGATCAGTTTTGAACGGGATCAGTTGACTAAAGAGCCATATAAATATTGTGAACATTTTTTTTTAAAGATTACCTAAGTGCTTATGGAGTTTCTTGCCCATTCTTCCCCATACGAAACTATCTTTTGGAAGGGGCAACCAGAATCAAATTTCTTATATGACGTTCAAAAGTGCCTTTTAATGGTCGAATTGAAATAAATAATTTGACTCTGACTTTTGACATATATATTTTTATCCCGCTTTTATTTTCTCCGCAGCCTATGCGCGTGTAACTCGCGGGCATAGGCTAGTTGACTTATATTTTTAACCCCCGACGAAAAAGAGGGGTGTTATAAGTTTGACGTGTCTGTGTGTCTGTGTGTCTGTGTGTCTGTGTGTCTGTGTGTCTGTCTGTGGCACTGTAGCTCTTTAACGGGTGAACCGATTTGAATGCGGTTTTTTTTATTTGAAAGTAGATTCTCTAGCGATGGTTCTTAGACATGTTTCATCAAAATCGGTTCAGCAGTTTTAAAGTTATCAGCTCTTTTGTTTGCTGCGGTAGGGATCTTAGACGCATACCGGATGTTTACTTTGCTTTTAAACATATTATTATAGGTGACCACACTGACCACACAAAACCAAACTAAATTACATTTAAAAAATTTAAAATAAAAATTAAATTAAAAATTTAAAAAAACCCCCAACGCAAAACATAAAAGCGATTATGTAAAAAGTAAAAAATAATACTTTTGTTGAGCCATCAAATGTTTGTTCGTTGAAATGGCGCTATAATGTCGCGGCGGGGTACCGCTAAGTTTAAAGCAAAAACTAAATATCTAAAATAGCGAACTGATGGTAACTAGATTTGCAACAAGATTAACAACTAGATTAGCAACAAAAATTTGATAATATCGTAGCAAATTGGTCGGAAATGCTGGTAAATTAATAGACAGTGAATGAAATTGAGGGACTGACTTACTTAAGCGGTACCCCGCCGCGACATTATAGCGCCATTTCAACGAACAAACATTTGATGGCTCAACAAAAGTATTATTTTTTACTTTTTACATAATCGCTTTTATGTTTTGCGTTGGGGGTTTTTTTAAATTTTTAATTTAATTTTTTTAGTGTGAAAAAAGACAACCGCCTTCAAAATCTAAAAAGTGATAAGTAAATAACGTTAGCACAGAACACACATGACTTTAGTTTCGGAATTCGGTGGCAATACAAAACATTAAACAGAACAAGGCCACCAACTACCGAAACTAAAGTCATGTGTGTTCGGTGCTAAAGTTATTTATTACTGTTGGCGGTTGTCTTTTTTGGTTAAAAGCTTTTTATTTTTCGCTTTTTAGTGCCTCCTTATCATCCAAATCCATTAAGAAACTGAAACACAGTCAAAACAGAGATTGAAAGTACAAGGTTGGAGAAACTTAAAACATCATCCATGTATATTTTTTTGCTTTCTGTAGTTCAAATATCTATAACATCTTTTAGGGTCATTTATTCATCAAACTGACCTCAAAGTGCACTCTCTCTTCTTTTAACCTTTCTTTGAGTGCTACATCGGATATAGCCGATAAATGAAAAAATACCCAACACACAACATTTTTAAGTACAAAAAAATGTACTCAATTAGGTTTCCTGTTTCTTTTTCCTGTTATTTAAATCTACATTAATTAAATATTGTAAATAAAAAACACACAAAGATTTATCTATTTGTTATTTCCCTATTTTTATTTGTAGGTATTTGCGTTGATTTATGCGCGGCGTAGAGATTACGCGCGTGCGTTTATGCTTTGGCGTTCTCATGGTGGCTCAAACACACACACAACCACCACCGCCGCCACTCATTTGGAAACTTCCACCATATGCATACTATTCTGCAACACTGATACGGAAGTAAAAGGCGACACAATGCATCACCACGTTATCACTGCTCATAATAACGTAATGGTTGCAGTAACATCTCTGTGTATTGGTATCGTGAACCCGCAGGGCTGGGTCAGTGTGTTGCACGGTTACCGCCGCAGCTATCAGCCGGCATGCGGGATGCGGCTCGTGGTGCTAAATATAGCTGAGAGGACTTACGACTACTGGTGCATTATCAAGCAATGTATTGTGTTAATGTTGTCATGCTATTTGCTATTGCATATCCTAATTGTTGTCTGGTGATTATATGTAACGGAGTCACACAATGTAAGTGTAGATTTTTCTCTTCTTGTCGCATTTTCAGTTTTCACTTTTGTGGTTTTGTTGACTAGCTACTGACAAACATATAATTTGTTTTTTATTTAATTATGTATTTTGACCATCAAAACAAACAAGTGTTATCCCCACCACCACCACCAAAAGCACGCAAGCAAGCAAGACAAGCATAAAGCAACCAAGCAAAAAAGCAAAGGTCAACAAAGGCAAAAGACAATATTACTTCATCGACAAAATACGTAACTTTTTAGCTAGCAAACAATAATAGTGCTTAGTATAATCTATCCGCGCCACGTGTCCTTTAGATTGTACACAACAAACAGATACAGTAGCGCTCTACGTAACTTGCTTTCAGAGCATTGTTACCTTAAGTACCCCATATATTCTTCACTAGTCCACCAAACCTCCGTTTGCCCAAACCTAGTCCTGAAATTATGCAGAATAAACTATTTTTGTAATTACCTAGTTTCTTTGCTGAGCTTTTGACAAGATCTGAGTTCAGCACGCCGAGAATTAATAAAGTCATTAATTTTATTGCAATAATTAACTATAGTAGCTTTATGAGAACTTTTTATAGCTTCCGTGCGGTGAAGTTATAGGTGTACGCAGAAAATTACTCGCTTCTTTTGATACTAGTGACTATATTAATGAGCTTTCTTCACTACGTACTAGTACTAGTTGCTAGCCATACTTTTGAAAACTAGTATAGAATACTTATTTGCCAGAAACATGGTATGTTTATAAAGATATTTATATAATAGTGCTACTTATGTCACCGTTTCCACGGTATGCATAATCAATTTACAATAACATCAAATAACAATTTCATTAATTTTCAATTTACATTAAATTTTAATTACATCAGACATTCAAATATACCTGCCTATTGAAAGATAATTGTTTTGCAACTGATCAGACACCATCTTGCGGAGTCAGAGACATAACAAAACCTTAGCGCCATCGTCTGCCGCTGACGTGTCGACATGCGCGAGAGTCGAGCCTGTGTTTGTGCAGTGCTGGGTCATCCGTGACGTGACGCATGTTATTGTATAACAATATTTTATTTTATATAATGTAGTAAATCATAAATATAATAATAATAAGTAGTTTACAGTGAAAGTAACGATACTTACAAAGTCGCGCAGCACTTTGTTGCAAATTATACTGAAACAAAACTTGGATGATATCGTCAGTGATACCAGCTGCAACTTTGTCCTACAAAGCACATCGCCCGGTTGTCACCACTACGGAGATTGCCTGGAAGACACGACACAGTATTCGCTGGCGGAGTACCCATCTTGGGCAGAGCAACGCCGTGAACTTTCCCCAGCAGTCGGTGACCCCTCGCTCCCGAACATCGTTCTTTCGATGCTCCAGAGCGAGAGTGCGTGGGAGGCTGTCGCCTCTTTTTGCAAGCAACTCATTCACGCAAAAGGGGCGGCAGAGAAGGAGAGGGAAGCAGCTGCCTCGCTTCCCTTCAGGAGAAGACGCACCGGGCGCCGGAGGGCGCTAAATAATTTCCGCGCGCGGCCTCCATGAATTGTTGGCCTGCGGGTGGTCGACTTAGGGGCAGTACACCACCCGACCTAATGCAGGCCCGTGTAGGCGGTGCGTTATGGTTCGCGCGCGCCAGACTAGAGGATTCGGCGGCGCCTAAACCGCCGAAGTCAAACTCAAACTCAATTCATTTATTTCAAATAAACCATTTACAGGCACTTTTGAATTGTCAAGGAGTCAGTCAGTCAAAAAGTTGCAGCTAGTTGCTCGTTCCAAACAGTAGGTTTCTATGGAGAAGAACGAGCAAGAAACTCCATGAACACTCTTTTAAAATCAATAGAATATTACAAATTTAGGTTACATCATTCATGTTGAATCTAGGGGTACAATGTGAGAACAATGTAACAAGTTGTGCACGTTAAAAGAGGTCTAGTGACAATGAAATTAGACAATTCAAAATAAATTTAAAATAACCGAGGCAGCTAAGAGATGACCAGTCTCAACTGACGGCGCCCGTTCACAAACATGACGCACGGATCGGCACCATTTAGTTCAACCATTTTGAAGGGAACCAAATGATCCAACACATGCGCCACCATCAGCAAGACATTCAAGTGAGCATGACAAACTCTCAACCGCCAGGGCATTATATTCAAGTCAACGAAAGACATCTCGTAAATGGTGGCTTTAAAGTACATAGCGCTCACATGTTTGTGCTATGCAAACTTATATAATACTAATAGTTTGAGTTTATACAATGCAAAGATAATGTAGTTCTACATCTTCAGCAGCTCCATAAAATAGTCACCAATGCTAATCAATAAATCTATGAACCCTTATGACTGTGGAGCTAGACCAGCATCCAGCCAAGCATTTTTATCAGTGATGTAATCATCCAATTTATAATATGCTCGGCTGCATAGTGTGCGTTTAATATAGGACTTAAAATTTGTCTCATTAAGTTGAACAATGTGGGGAGGTATTTTATTGTAACACTTTAGACAGAACCCCATGAAAGACGAATCTACTTTAGCCAGCCTGAAACCTGGTTGAACTAGTTGGTCCCTATTTCTAGTACTATAGTTATGTCTGTCACTTCTTTTACCTAAAAGATGCAATTTTTTTCTGGCGTAGGTACATAATGTTTTCATATATGTATTGACAAGGTACCGTCATTATGTTAATTTCCTTAAACAGTTCCCTTAGAGAATCGCGCATACGTAGATTGTAAATGGCCCTGATTGCTCTTTTCTGCAGAATAAAGACAGACTCGATGTCTGCAGCTCGCCCCCAAAGTAAAATACCGTAAGACATAATACTAGGAAAGTAACTAAAATAGACTAGTCTCGCGGTATCCACATCAGTAAATTGCCGGATCTTTCTGACAGCATATGCTGCCGAACTTAGTCGTCCTGCGAGAGATGTTAAATGAGGACCCTATTGTAGCCTTGAGTCGAGCGTGATTCCCAGGAAAACAGTTTCATCAACGAATTCCAGTTTCTCTTTATTCAATACTATATCGCAATCACTACTTTTGACATTAGGTAAAGCAAATCTGATTTTTTTTCCATTGAATACTAAGTTATTTTTGGTCTGTGTCGTATGTCGGTTATCGCAGATGCAGACGAAGTCCCGGATTAAAAAGTACCCTATGTGCTTTATTTTTATTATTTGTTGTTATCGCCGCCATAGTAATACACATGGTAAAAATGTCAAGTGTCTATATATTACCTACGGTTTAAAAGTTACAGCCCGCTAATAAAAATAAGCCTATCCGCGGAGGCTTAGTTAAAGGGTTCTTCCGGCAATCATATTATTTACTCTAGTATTAGTATAGAGTGAACCTTGAGTCGTTGGTGCACAAAAGGCCAATAAGGTTTGGTTGCTTACTTGCTAAAGCTTGCATAAATATTACACGAGCAACTGTTCTACTTAAGTCAAGGCTGAGATGTAAACAATTCCTCATGTAGGGCGCTCTACTGCGTAATTCAATTCACAAGTCTGCCGTGCCCTAGATCATCGCAGTCAAAACATAAATAGTAAACATTAATGGTAAGTATGTGTACGTTTGTACTTTTGTAACTTCACCATCCTTGGTCGACTGCTAGGGAATGCCTAAGGCATTAAGTCCGCCTTTGTGCCTTTGTGTATGAACTATAAATAAATAAATGACGTTCAAAAGGATACATTCGTTTTTGGTTGGTATAAAATCCGCAACCTATAAGATTTATGAGAAAGTCATATCGCTTAAATATGACTTCAAAAAAGAAGGAAGTTCTCAATTTATCTATTATTAGGGTTTGCCAACAGTTTCTGTATACATTGGATCTGAGGTATAATACGTGCTGTCACAGACTTATACAATCGCCAATTACAGGCCGATCAACATGTTAAAAAATAGGATAAAACGAAGGATGATACTTCTGAAACTAAGATTATTCTATTGTAGAACAAAACATAATTTAATTAAAATAGTAACTAGTAGTAGTAGTATCACGGGCTGGTGTCCGCAACTCCACGTCTTAGCGCGTATTTAGCGTAAGTAGTAACTAAATACTTTTACAAAGAAACATGAATTAAAATGAATTTATAGGCATTAAAATATAAATTATACAAAAAACTGAGGAAAAAAGGTAAATTGGGAATTCAGTAAATTATCTGGTTGTGTTCTACAGATTTCAGTATTTTGGTCTTAATTTGTCGTTTTTGATTTTTTTTTTTTTTTTTTGGGAAACTTACAGCTAGACAGGTTCTTTGAATAAGGTAATTATACAAGTTTTCACTGATACATAATTGTGAGTGGAAAAGTAGACGATATATACATAATGCATTATTATGCAAAATGCTCTAATTACCATTACCGTGTGGTAGAAATAGAGAAAGTAAGAGAGTAGTTATTACAGACGTTCGTCGTATACTTCTCAAATATTTAGGTTCACCTAGGTCAATACCATTGTCATTAGATCCTCTGTCTCTCATAATGATGAGTTACATGTCAGTAAATTTAGTATATGACGTTGGTAATTAGTTATAAACCAGTCTCTGTTATTATAAGTTTCGTTCAGGATTGAAAGTGCCACGTGTATACTGTATTTAACATGAGTAGCTATGTCATAGCAGATGGATGGGGGCACGGTCAAGAAAACATTTGCGTTTGACGTCTGTTTTGTAAATAATATACACGAGCTTTAATGGGGTTATCTAAGTCTTGGCCTAGGCTTGAATTTGTCAAAACACATTTCAAAACAACGACTGCTGCCAAACTCTTGACATATAAGAATGAGAGGATGCCTGTTACCTATAATTTTATTTCGCTAAATGTGGGTAAATGACCCGTGTGGTGCCGGCCGCGAATAGCACCACCCCCATTTCTACCCGTGGGTGTCGTATAATGCGACAGAGGGATATTGACCAGAGGATGGGCAGCAGCATCTGAGTACCATAACACCTACTGCGATCGCCAACATGCATCGGCCAAGCATGGCAATTACGGCTAAACCCCCTTTGGGGGTTGACATGATGAGTAAGTCTCTGTAACACAATAAAATATTTTAGTGAACGTTTTTCGAAACGCAACGGTGTGTATAACTTACATAAGTATAGTCACACGTGAAGGCCAATTATTTAAAACGTGTAAGTTATAATGAGACAGAATGTTTAATCTATCGAATTGTTGGAAAAAAGCTAAGTGCAAAGGTATCTGATACCAGAGCTGCTAATCTTTAGTGCTATTTAACCTTTTCACATTGCAGTGCAAACGGCGATGACCAATCAGCCTGGGTTTGTTTTAGTTACCTTCACTTATAGCTGTCTCAGTTAACAGTCATTACGATCTAATGAGTACATAAATTAATAATAATAATAATCTTTATTTCACTCTTCACAAAGTTTCACGTATGTACACAAGAAGTAAAAAATACAAATAAATTAACTAAAATGCATGAAGAATGATCCTTTGTGAGAGACTGGAGTCCATACTAGGATACCCTGTGTGACGGATCACCAGGCCCTCACCTCGAAATTGTGTTGGCTAATTTTATTACTGTCTCTGAACAAATAAAGAATGAAAGAACGAAAACGAACGAAATGAAGAATGAATGATAAGTTTACGTGAGAAATAGAGCAAGTAATCGTAGAAATCTGCATATGTTTTTACGGCCGAATCCAATAACCTATCTCCAATTTACTGTAGTAAAAAATAATTTGAATTTCGGAAGTAGATGGCAATACAAAACAACAAACAGAAACAAAGCCGCCGACTTGCGAAATTCAAGTTATTTTTTACTTTTTATTTCTTTCATTTTAATGCCTACTTCTTATCATCCAAATTAATTAAGAAACGGCAACACTAAACAAATTTAGTCAGCTTTAATTTTCCAACTTTAGAGGCGGAATATTTCCATGAAATTTATACGGGACCAACTTTGAAGTACCTATACACTATCCGTTAAAGAAAAAAAGGCGTCTTCGAGTAATCGGGGAACCTACATAAAAAAAAAATATTCCGACAAATTGAAAAACTTCTTCCTTTTTTGAAGTCGGTTAAAAATGTTGTAAATATACGTACTCAAGGGCAGCGAAATACCGTTTTGCTAATCATACAAACACAATATCAGAAGTAAAGTGTGGCAAATTCCATCGCAGACCAGACGAAGCCGAATAACTGAAGCCACAGTTATGTAGCAGATCAGATTACATTAGGTATTACGACCAGCTAATATATAGACACGACAGTCGCAGGAATTGCACGTAGATAAGCCGATTACACTGGAATTCACTGGAATTGCAAAACTGAACCCCCGTATTGCAATTCCTGTAAGTTTTGAGGTATAACCGATGTAAATCATAGGTGCGAAGTTCATTACCCCGATTAACGTTACCGCGGAACTTACCAACGCGACGTTCGTTGCTGCGAAAGTTATTTAGTGCGATGTACGTTACTGCGAAGGTTTACCATTGCGACATACATTGCCGCGAAAGTTCTTTACTGCGATAATTGTGTAGGTAATACTTCTAGGGTGCATCTGATATGGTTAGGTTAGAAGGGTCTTAGCCTTCGTGGTTATTTTTTTTTTTTACCTGAAAATCCCCGTTTGGGCGGATCCGACACAGTTTAACTTTCATTTCATTAAAAAAAAAACGTTGCCCCACACTAGGAATTACTCCTGTGTCGTGGGTGCGTTTACATACACATAAACTCACATACACCAACAGCGAGACTCGGAACAACTATCTGTAGGCCATACAAAAATTTGTTCCGTGCGAGAATCGAACCTGCGGCACGCAGCGCAGCAGTCGATCGCTCAACCACTGCGCCAACCGTGTCGCCAACTTTCGCAACAACATACGTCGCAATGGTAAGCTTTCGGAGTAACGTATAACGCAGCAAAGACTTTCGCAGCAACGAAAGTCGCGATGGTACACTTTCGCAGTAACTCAGGGGTATTTTAAATTCCGGAACACTGAAACAGGTAAGTGCACCCTCGCATCGTGCACACAAACACCTAACATTCCAAGCCAAATTGAACAACAACATGCATTGACTAACATAAGTGTGTGAGTAAGCTTACACTTCCGAATACGAGTACCAAAGGACTGTATTACTTTCGTTCCTGTAACATCACCGAGTTATACCTACAGACCTATCAGCTTTCTCCGTGAGCTGTAATCGGAGATGATAATAAACTAAGCAATCAGTGAACTATTGGAATGATTAGCGTGTATTAATAGTGAGAGATAATGTACCGACCGCGTCTGCGTGCGAACCTTGATATCTAGCCGGCGAAATCCTGTTTTGTTCACTATTTTCGAGACTACCTCAGTTGTAATCAAGGGCGTCGCCAGGGGGGGGCAGGTAGGGGCAGCTGCCCCCCCCCCCCTAGAGATCCAAAAAAATCCTTTTTTTTTAAACAGGCTCCAAAACAAAGAAGGAAGTTTTAATCAATAAGAACTCTTGACTGGTACTACCAGTGTAAAGCTTTACATGCTTTTAACTGTACCTATTTAAAATCATATCATCATCAAATCTCTTCCCATCTATATAAATAAAAGGAGAAACTGACTGACTGACTGACTGATGTATCAGCGCACAGCCGAACCTACTGGAACTGGGAATGTGAAATTTTGCACACGCGGTCTTATTATCATGTAGGCTAGCACTAAGGGGTCATCCATAAAGTAGGTCACACAAATTTCCTGGGTTTTTGCCCCTGCCCCGTCCTTGTCACAGTTGGTTACATTTGTAAAACCCCCCCTTCCTAGAGTGACGTCACATATTTTGCAATTTCACATCTAGAAATTATGAAATTAAAACAGTGATTTCGTAATTGGTTTTAATTTCAGGAATATTCATCCAACCTTATAGCATCATCGTCATCATCCAAACAAAGAATTTCTCTGGCACGTTTAGCAGCAATTCTTTTTGAGGACGAATCTTTGCGAAATGTGACGTAACGAAACTTAGGATCACTCCCACCCCTTGTCACACAATGTCACACTTCGTCGACCCCCTCCCCCCCTTAACGTGTGACGTACTTTACGGATGGTCCCTAAGAAGGGATTTCGGGATTCAACCCCTAAGGGTGTATAATTGGAAATGAAATTCGGTCATTTTTGTAGTTCAAGACATGAAACGGTGATTGAAAAAAAACGTATTTCAGCTTTTTTGGAAATTCCTTTGGCACAAAGACGGTCGACGTCAGGTCGACGAAGTCCCGCTGTGCGGGGCTCCTATTCCTGTCTGCAGGCTTTAAAGCAGGGATGCACAGACCGCGACCCGCAGGCCGCATGCGGCCCCCCAGCAATATTCTAGTGGCCCGCCAGCAAAAATATTCCCTCGTACATTTGAAGGAAAAATACATATACATACCTACTGAGGTTAACAATAAGTAGTTTAAACATATTCTGAGTTTCAAAAAGTTAAACGTCTATTGAACATATTTAGCAATACTTTCACCATTTCAGCTGAAATTGCACCAGAGTCAATGCAGTTAGAATTAAACGATATTCAAAACGATCAAGATTTTCGCACCAAATTCAATGAAGGGGACTTGCTGAACTTTTACCGCTGCATTGATAAAACCATGTACAAAGAGTTTCGCACAAATGCCCTGAAATGCGCCAGCTTATTTGGTTCTACTTATATGTGAAGAAATAATAATAAAACAAAATATCGAAATCACCTTGCAAATGAAAGTTTGGAAGCAATTTTATGTGTAGCGCTTTACAAGCAAATTTGAGCGAATTGGTAAAAAAAATTTAAGCACAATTCAGTGCCACACTATTTTAATTAAATTTACGTAAGTTTTTGTTTTTAAATTGTGCTGGTGGCCGCCATTAGTTCATAATTTGCCCAAGTGGCCCATGCTGTGCATCCCTGCTTTAAAGGAACCTGACCAACCGAACTTCGGCGTGTCACTGTCGACCTATAATCTACCTAAGTTTTTCTGTCCAAAAAGTTGACGCAAGACACAAATAATGACATTTCTTTTTTTTTACGTTCCGTTTTATCAATTTTGCACGATACTTTACACCATAAATAATATATTTTGACAGATTTGGTTTTCAATCGCCCATTTGAACGTTCCGTTCAAGTCTAAATAAGAAAATTCAGTGAGAAAAAAATACGTACCTACTTAGTACGTATTTTTCTTTTTTTTTCACTGAATTGTTAAGATTTTCCATACAATAGTATTTCACCCTATTCACCCCCCTTAGGGAATATCCAAAAAAACATGTATTTTATATATTTAGCTGTAAAGCTGAATACTGATTGTCATGTTTCTATCATAAAAAATACATTTTCATCCCTTATTTTACACCCTTATAGGTGAAGTTTCCAAAATCCTGATACATATTTATATGTCTAACCGCAAATCCAAACACTAATTTACATGTTTCTAACATTAAAAATAACGGATTTCCCATATAAACTTTTATCCCCCATTTTACCACCCTAGGGGTATAATTTCCAAGAAAGCTGAAACTACTACTTTTGTTTTAGTTTAACCAAAGACCTATACTTATATCAATTTTCATGTCTCTTTTAGACATAAAAAACAAGTGTACCTACTTATCAGCATGTATGGAAAATAGGGAATGAAAATTTAAATGGGTTATCCAATTTTTTAAAGTTCGAAATATGACAATTGTTATTCAGATTTACGGTTACCTATACAGACAAAATATATGTATCAGTCTTTTTTGGATATTGCCTTAAGGGGTGGAAAGGGTGGAACACTGTTGTATGGAAATTCGAAACCGTTAATGAAACAGATAAGCTACATTGCTTTTTTATACAACACTGATATTTTTTTTTTCAAATTAAATATGTTTAAGAATAAGATTATTCGTACGATACACCAAAGGGGAGTTGAACGAAAAATCTTATTTTTTTAAACTAATCAACTTGAAACTTGGTAAAAAATGCCAATGCTAATAATGTTTTTTATTTTACTTGAGTACCCACAGGGGCTTAGCGGGGTGTTGTGTTTGTGGGAAGTACGAAATCTAGTCGCGGTAATCGCGGGAAAAGTGCTAGTCCTCCACATATTAACTTGCCCCCCCCTGGCCCACCGGCTGGCGACGGTTGTAATTGGTTGTAATCATAAATCTGTAGGAATTATATGAAATAAATGGTATAACTATAGGAGCTTTCGTAACTGATTAACTTAATTTTTTTTCTGACTGTGAGACTAATCAGGTTGAGGGTACCACAGCCTGCTACACTTTTATAGCTCGTGCTGATACGAAAGAAATAGAAAGCATGGGTCTCCTTCTAATCTGAAACCCCTAATAACTCACTATAAAGAATAACATAGACTATTAAGTAGCCATAAGTTTACATCAATTTTAAGATGTTTTAACCGACAGAAAAGGAGGAGGTTATCAATTCGAATGTTTGTATCTTTTTTTTATGTATGTTCGAGCGTAACTCTGTCATATATAGACGGATTTGCAAAATTCTTTTTTGTTCGAAAGGGGTTTATTCCGAAATGGTCCCATATAAATTTTACCAAAATTGATCTAGCCCTTTTTGAGAAAATCAACGAACTCCCAAAAAAAATACTTAGACGACGTCTTAATTTCTTCTATCTTTGGAAGATTTACAATCTCTTTTAAGTGTGTCGCCGTTTCTTAATGGATTTGGATGTTAAGGCAACACTAAAAACTTTTACTTTTAATCTTAATTAACTTGCCTACAGCAGGCTTCCTGCTACGATGGTCCACGCGCCCCTACGAAGTTACGGGACTACGAAATTTCGTAGACCTTGTAGTGATGGTGTAAGGAAGATTTTTTTTATCCAAGTGTCTGCCAACTTGTGGAGCACCGGTGCTGCTAGGACTAGTATCTACCAAAACGTCAAGAGCTGTGGTTTAGTTTTGTTATAATAATAATATGTGTATTTCACACGGGATCCCTTCTTTTCCCGTAATGTTCTTTTTCCTAATATACTTTGGCATAACTGTTTTGGCATAATTTGTTTTGCCATAATAATACTTTGCTATATTATTTTTTTGGCAAACAGTTTATGTTGGCATAATTATCTTGAAGGCTAATTTGTTTTGGCATTTTATTGCTGCATGCATGGTAAAAATATATCTTAATATCATTATGTAAATAAATTCATGCTTTAGAATGTTATGCTTAATTATTATTATGATTACGCATATTTTTTTAAGCACAATTTCTCTAAACTGTTTTGCGTAAATAATGTGATGCGAAAATATAATTAGAATAAACAAAAGTATGCTAAGTTATATTAGGTCTTAAAATTGTATGCAAATGGATAGGGAACCATTTCACACATGGCCATCTGACCCCAAACTAGGATGACTCTGTACTATGGGTGTCAGATAGCTGATATACATCCACAAATACATTTTAAATATATTCATATATAGATAAACAACACCCAGACACATGGCAAAACACAAGTGCTCATCACACAAATATTTACTCTGGGCGGGAAGCAAACCCGCAACACGCTGCGCAGCAGTAAATCGCTCAGCCACTGCGCCAACGGGGTCGTCCACAATAGGAAACCTTATTGAATAACGGGTTATCTATAAATATAAAGGGTTAAGCTACAACAAGATGTCTAAAATTACAACGTGTTTACAAATACGTTTAGAATAAGTCCAAGTGCACTCAAACACTTGTTTATTTATAAATGCGACAATGTCACAATTTCTCCGAAGGTCAGTGCGCAAACGCAGTGTCCGGTACTCCCAAAAGAGTTATAAAGTATAAGAAGAAAAATACGTTCTTTAATGATAAAGTGAGATAATATGAGGTAAAAGTAGTTTTTAACTTGCTGCGCAATATCATTGTAGTATAAGTGATAACTTTCGTTTCGTATGTACCCTTACCCTTAATCGACCTCCAGAGAACGATTAATAGTTTATCATAGTAACATAATATTTAGGTTAAAGGCCTATGAGATATTGCAGCTTTTGGAATAACCAAATAATAATTCTTGAAAGTATTGCACTAATATCTTTGAAAGCACCTCGAGAATCAATACTTAATATGATACTCATCTGCCTAGCCTTTTCCCAACTATATTGGGGTCGGCTTCCAGTCTAACCGAATGCAACTGAATACCAGTGTTTTACGTGGAGCGACTGCCTATCGGGCCTCCACAACCCAGTTAATGAGTAACACGATACTCCTTGGACTGGTTGTCAGACTTTCTGGCTTCCGACTGCCCTTAGCAGTGCCAAAGATCTACGAATGACAAATGGGGACCAACGGCTTTACATGCTTTCCGAAATGTATCGTTACCCATCCACAGACCGACCGCGGCAAGCGTAGCTTAACCTTTGACCGATGGATCTGTACGGCTTTAACTTAGCCACGAGCTCCTCCAATACTGAATCTGATACTACTACTAGATAATCAGTAGAGGAATTTTAAGTAATAGATTGTAGTCTGAACAACACTTGACACTTGTGAGGTCTAAGTCAGTATCCCCAGGTAGGGTCATTTCTCAGTAGCAAAGCTTGGATCTGTGCCCGATTAATGACACGAAGTGCGCCACAGAACGTTGGACTTAAAACGTGACATATAGACGTCATTTTATGTTATGTATATATATAAAAAATAAATGAATCCCTATTTCCCTTGGTCACGGCATCACGTGTGAACGGCTGGACCAATTTCGCTAATTCTTTTTTTAAACGATAAAAAAAAAGGAGTCTGTGGCAAAACAAAACCACCGACTTCCAAAACTAAACTCATGGGTGTTCTGTGCTAAAGTTATTTATCACTTTTTAGTTTTTGAAGGCGGTTCTCTTTTTTTTGTTTAAAAGTTTATTTGTTGTGTATTGTAAGACAAATTTTATTATACATAGATGACGTATTAGTTTTTTAAATTTTTGGAAGATTAGCTCAATAAGAGTGGGTAGGTTTGTAGATAGCTTAGTAGGTAGGTTGGTAGGCTGATATGGTAGGTAGATAGGCAGGTAAGTAGTTAGATAGTAGTATAAACAATAGCTCCGTGAATGAGGCAACTCAATTGTAGTGTGTGTAAAACAAATTGCAAGGAGGCTAGTGTGCGTGAATTGTGCATAAAAAATACTCTGTAACCTCCACCCTCTACATTGGATGCTAGGAGACAGGCTCGAATACCTAGCGAATTTTTGCTAGGTATTTGACGTATTGGTTGTCTCATTTGACAAGTGCGTCGGCGGTATCTAGCTGTAGCGCGCGGAGATCTATCAATAATCTATGTTTTTTTTTTTAAGTAAAAGTAAAAAGTTTAGGAAATGTATATGACATGCAGTCCATTCTAACCTTGTTGTATTCTTGTCAGCGTAGCGGTGAGGCGGCATGGACGACGACGTAACGTTCCTGTTCCAACTGGGCGTGGTGCGGGACGCGGTGGCGGCGCCGGCGCATCTCCTCACACTCGCGCACCTGAAGGACCTCGCCGTCAAGTTCGTGCATGAAAAGGTAAGGAGAACCGTCCTAGGCCTGTAGACAACACCCTTTTCTGTTAGCGTTAACGCCAACGGAAACATCAAATTGTGTGCAGTTGACATATTAGCCAAAGTCAAAGTCAAAGCATTTATTTCAATTAAACCATTTACAGGCACTTTTGAATTGTCAAGGAGTCGGTCAGTTAGTCAGAAAGTTGAAGCTAGTTGCTCGTTCCAAAACGTAGGTAGGTCTCTATGGAGAAGAACGATCAAGAAACTCCACGGACACTCTTTTAAATAAAGTTTTTACAAAGTCTGGTTACATGATTCTTGTTGCTTCTATATGTGAAAACTATGAAGGTAATCTAACAATACAAAACACAAAAAAGAAGCAAGATAAAGTGGCATCTAATCCATGGCATATAAGAGCTGACCAATCTCTACTGACAGCGCCCGTTCACGAACATGACGCGTGAATCAGCACCATTCAGCTCAACCATTTTGAAGGGACAGGGATAGCATCACGTGACATCAGGTATGCAAACGTCAACTGCATACAATTTGATCTTTCCGTTGGCGTTAACGGTAACAGAAAGGTATTTTGTCTACAAGCCCAGAAACCATCAAAAGTTGAGGACAAAAAAGAACAGTAATTAATCCATACTAATATTATAAATGCGAAAGTAATTCTGTCTGTCTGATAATTTTCACGACGAAACAGCTGTACCGATTTTGATGAAGTTTTGAATCGAAATAGCTTGATCCCTGGGGAAGAGCATAGGCTACTTTTTCACGCGGATTAAGTCGCGGACAAAAGCTAGTTCTCAATATGACTAAACAACATCCTGCAGTCACAGACAAGATACAACTTTAAGTTGCAGAACTTCACCTAGTCCCATTAAGATCGGTCGTAAGCACTGCGGAAAAGAAAAAAGAAGGCATTAGCACCATCGTATTTTAATACGTTTATGTTAAATACTTAATGTGCGAACTGCCAGACTGTGGAATTCACTGCCCGCCTCTCTGTTCCCCGATAATCATAATCTGGGTATCTTCAAGGCACGAGTGAACCGGTTCATCCTAGGCAAGCGTGCTCCACCTTAGCCAAATGCAAGCCTATTATAATATTTAACAAAATGTGCAATAAATACAAAATGGAAATGTGGTGTTGAAGACACATGTTCAGAATAAGCTGGACCGCTCATCGGACTAACGTGGCATTACTCAAAGAATTCAATATTAAAAATGACTCGTCGCTTGTGCATTTACGATTCCTCAGATTCTTTGAACACGTTACCCGCAACAATGATTCGCAACAGGGAAGAGTTGAGGGCACGAGACCACGTGGTCGATCGCCAATCCGATGGACAGACTCCATCAAATCTGCCACCGAGATCCCTGTGGCAGAATGTGCTCGCCATGCAGCCAATAGAGACCGGTGGAAAAGGATCGCGGAGGCTGCGATGGCAGTTGTAGGCGACCCCCAATGATCATGACCACTCTGTCAAGAGTGAACGACTAAGATAAGAGACTAAATACAAAGGTCAATTGTCCCATATTTACTATACTGTAGAGAAAACAGTTACTCGACCTTCATTAGAGACGGAAGCCAGAGCATGTTATTATGCATTTCTTATGTCAATCCAAATCCTTGCCCATTCCTATCATCGTTCTTCGGCAACAAATGACAACATTACCAATGTTACCGAGCTTTGCAGCCTTTAAACGCAACTTCATTTAATTGTCCGTTTTGGTAACTGGTAACATATCTGCAGATCCCGGACAACGGCCTGAACCGGTTGTCGGACCGGATCCTGCTGTTTCGGCACGACTACTGCTCGCCCAACGTGCTACAGCTGATCAACTCGGCCTCTGACGTCACTGACGAGACCCTCGTCGAAATCGTGCTCACTGCTAACCGTGAGTATGGATGTCAGTAGATTTTGTGTGGTGAGGCTGTAATGTAAAACATTGTAGAAAATGTGCACATTTGGCAGGAAATAGCAAAATATCTTAAATGGCATGGGACTAAAAGTCAATTACGCAAAGCTACACGTTTGGTTTAGTTACTCGGTAGAAGTGACCGACATAGGTGACTTTTCGAATTTGATTTCAGATTTAAAATGAAGAACAGAAACTATGACGGTTGGGGCATCAGCCATTTGACATTGTTCTACTCTGTTTACATGCATATACCTGTATTCACGAATACCAATCTAAATGACATAATATCGTCGTTGTTACAGCGTTGCTATGCGACGGCGGTGCGCCAGCGCCGCGGCCTCACGCGTTGGCTGTGCACTCCTACAAGGCGCCCACCTTCTGCGACTTCTGTGGGGAAATGCTGTTTGGACTGGTGCGGCAGGGGCTCAAATGTGAAGGTAGGAAGACCATACGAAATGCTCTTCCATCATTTTATGCTTAAAAGCTTTTTGGTCAACGGATTGAACTTACTGTAAATACTAAGTTCTAAAAAAAAATATCAGGTCATATTAATAGTAAATTTACTAAAAAAAATGAATAAAAAAATAATCAGGTCATATTAATAAGTAGTAAATTTACTATTACCTGATTTTTTTTGTTGTATGAAAATTTTACTGGTTAACTGCAAAACCGGACGGCAAATCCCGCCCGCTTTTATAAGGATTTCAACATCTGTCAAACGGTTCTGATACGGAACAAGATCCCATTTTTTACCGTCACCGTTTTTTTATATTTGATGTTAACCTCTCATCAATTGCTTCCAGGATGCGGCCTAAACTACCACAAGCGTTGCGCTGTCAAAGTGCCGTCCAACTGCACATCCCCGGTGACGCCGGGCGCGGGGGGCGCGGGGGGCGCGGGCGGGGCGGGCGTGCGGCGCGTGTCGGGCGGCGCGCGCAGTCCGTCGCGCGGCTCCACACAATCGCACGACGACACGTCATCGCTGGTAAGGCGCCTCGCCAGGCTTGTCACTGATAAAGACTCCTAGAAATAATGGGGAAATTTGCTACTGAAATGTCCGAGCGCGCGTCAATTGTTGCGTCATGGCAAGGGCGTAGCTAAGATTTTGTCAAGGGGGGGGGGGCAGGCGTAGACAAACCAAAAATATATCTAAGGTAAATGCTGCATGAGCAATGGGACAGGGTTGGGATTTTTTATACCATAATTCGGCTTCTTGATTAAAATTAAGTAAATCGTAATATTACTTTACGGTTTGTGAGTAATATTACTTTACGGTTCGTACGGTTTGTCATTCCTCCATCTTCTAGGGGGGACAGGTTGGGGCACCTGCCTGTACCTCGCTACGCCCTTGCATCATGACGTCCCGCGAGGGTCATTTCGACATTTCGGACTACCTCACCCAGGCGGCTGCCGCAGCCCGGACATTTAAGTAGTTGAGGAGTTTGTATAGGAAAAGAATCTCGTTGTTGAATCTCTATTAAAATCGTATTTGGTATTAAAGTATTTAAATGAAAGTCTGAGAAAGAGATACGAATTTAGGAATGGAAAAAGCGTGTACTGGCAGTCTTCCTGAAAGAGTCTACCATAAAATGTCGACAGTAATTGCTCTTAGCTAGATGTAACAGTAAGAAAGGGAACAGGGAACATTGAGGGAGAATGTCTGAGTTTACGAATAGACTTAACCAAACTGATTTAAAGTAGTATCTCTGTAATAACAATTTCGTATTAATTGTTAAAACTTTTAATGTAATCAATCGCTATACGTATTCTGATAAAATAAAATTAAACTTTTAAAACTAATTACATTATATTCTCATTGATGTCACTATTTTACTGTGTAGACAAATTTATTGCAGTAGGTATTAAATAAGTACTAATTGCATTTTACTATCAAATGTGTCAAAAGTTATTACATAATTAAATAAAATTATTTTTAATAATATATATTTCTTAAGATAATATTGCATTTACATGTTAAAACTGTAGTAAAAAATCGTTGCACAATAATATTTTATTAAAGGATTATGAATATACAAAAAAAAATAGTATTAGTTGTATTAGATGTACGATGAACTATAACTCTATTGGCCGAGTACTCAAACGCTACTCAATGTTAAGATGCCGTTAAGTCTTGAGTCAAAGTGATCGGCAGTACGAGACTTGACGGCATCTTAAAATTGAGTAGCGTTAAAGTATTGGGCCATATATCTCGTAAACTTGTCACTGCTGTCACTAGGAGGCGTACTTACATGAATCTCAATGTGTTGATATTATTTTACTAGATGTAAGGGTAAAAATCTAGTATCTGGAAACAGGAATTGGGAGTGGGGGGTGGTTGGAGGGAGTATGGGGGGACCTCCCGACCCCCTGGTACCCCTCCCATGAAAGAAAAACATTTTTTGTAACCTAACCTCAAAACACTAGGTAAAGTTGCCTAAAAGGCGTCGACTGTCGGCAACGGGTACGAAAATTGGCACATAGACGGCCGCCATCAGGTCGCCGGCATCATACATCTCCTATTTCTGTCTGCAGGGCTTAAAGGAACCTAACTAACCGAACCTCGGAGTGCCCCTGATGTCGACCTATTACTTAAAATTTTTCTTCTATCCAAAAAGTTTGACACAAGTCACAAATGTCTTTTTTTTTACGTTCCGTTTTATCCGTTTTGCACGATATTATACACCAAAAACAATATATTTTAACAGATTTGGTTATCAATCGCCCATTTTAACGTTCCGTTTTCGCTTTTTACGTGGTATGATGTGATTTGAGGTTAGTAACTTATTTTATTAATTTCTCGTAAACTACGCAGTTTCCTTTAATGAGAGTGGTAGAGTTATAATCGGAGACCTAACCCCTACCAAATTCAACACTTTTTCCCAACCCCTGTTTCCAGATACTAGATCCAACCCGATGTAAGATAGACAGGCATTCTATAAATAAGTTATAACTAATTGTTGTTATTTAGTTAATTTACAATACGGACTCTATTTTTGCGACAGTCAAGTGTTTTGTATTACAATTTCTAGAAGCGTTCATATTAGCATAATTATGTTAGGCCAGTCCAAACTTAATTGTCGTTTGTATTTTTCTCACAGTATTTGAAAATGTTCAAGAATAATGATGAAAATAAAATCAACTCTTTTAATTACTTATGCATTTTTTCTAAATACATAAAAACTTTTTTCAAATTTAATTACTTAATTATTTGTTTTAACTCGGTTATTTTTTTATTTTTAGCGGAACTCTTCATTAATTTCAAGTTGATTTTATTTTCTATATAAATATCTATATTATAAAATTTTTGCTCAGTTTTGGTTAGCATATTATAAGTAACTTATATTGAGTATTTTATGTCCGTCCTAAATACTTAAAAGTATTATTTTTTACTTAATTATACTATAAGTACAAGTTTTACAAGTATTGTTAACTTTTACTTTATTGATATTGTCAAACTAACAAGAATCGGGTGGTGGGTAGCATTTGTGGAAAAAATATATTTTGGTTTTTCAATAAATGTCTTATTTTGATCTATTTCGTTTTATTTACAATTCCCATGTTACCCATCATCCAATTCGAAACAAGTATAATTATGACCAGTCTAGGGCAACAAATTCGCCATCCAAAAATACTGATGCGATTAATAATTCCATATGTAAATATTGACTTCACTCTAAATAATTGAAGAGAAAGTAGAGGTAAGTCTTGTGGGCTAGCCCAAGGGGAGAATATTAGAAAAGTTCGCTGAAAAGTAGTAGCGAAATAACAGATCAAGTCTAAAACAAGACAAAATTGAAAGGGGATTAATTCCACGAAGGTGACGTAACTAAACGTTTTGACTGACATCAAAACACTTTCCTTAAACTGCCATTTATGGAGGTCCATGCAAAGATATACACCACAACGTATATATATAGCCCCAACGGGCTGGCACAGCTCAGTGGGTCTAGTACGATCAATTTGACCTGTATTGATGCAAACGTAAGATTATAAAACGTGTTACAGAAATGGGTGGCCATATTAAGAAATAGGTGGTCATATTAAATGGTTATATTTGGTATCTGATAGGCAAGTTATTTGCACAAAAAAAAATTATATTGAGTTTTCTTACCTTATTCATTATATCGATAAAAAGATCAAAACAAAGATGTCACTTCATAACTCAAATGGATATCGTATAAATTTTTCACATCACACAATTTTCACACATTCTGATAGGTAGGACGTATTATTGTGATTACAGTTCACAACACTATCGAAACCTTTGGTTAACACAATTTTACACTACAGGTTAACGAAGAGCGATTGTTTTAATCACGCCACAGTGTTCACATTTTGTATGACTTAAATACACTCAAAATATTTGTTTGAGCAGTAGAACTAGGTATAACCTCGTGTGTATCGCATGCTGCAGAGTTCTTATTGCAAATCCACAATAAAATAACTCTACTGGGAAATGTCTGAATAATTTGTCGTTGATTAGTGATATTTTGGCATTATATGGGCATAATGACATAAATCCATAGAATAAAGTGTGTTTTTGTCTGTGGCCTTTGTCTAATGAGTGCATGAAATTAAGTACTGATCAGCCGTTTGTTTTAAGGGTTGTCCGTGGCATCACTTAATCGGGTATCCGTATATTTATCGATATATCTTATTTGTGACCTTATATATCGCTTATTTAGGAAATTCTCAGGATCCTTAAATATGACCACGCATTTCTGTTATACGTTGTATAATGTAAATAAACTTACACAAAGTACAACAGCGTTTATTCTTTGTTTTAAATAATAAACACACCCCCACATATTATTATAATTATTTATTTAATGTTAAATACGTGACGAGTGTCGTGATGGCGCAGTGGTTAAGGCGCTCGCCTGTCATGCATGAGGTTGCATGTTCGATACCAGGCAAGTACCAATGTGACTTTTATAATTCATACGTACTTTCTAAGTTTATCTTGGACATCACTGACATCGGTAAAGTAATACATAGTAAGGAAACCTGGATTTTTGAAATTAAAAGTCTGAAATCGCCAACCCGCCTTGAGCAAGCGTGGCGATCATGTCTTGCCTATACAAGAAGAGACCTTTGCCCTACAGTAGAACAAAGACAGGCTGGTATTATTAATTAAGTACGTAAGAAATATGTAGAATCAAAATTGACTTACGTTGATGATACTGTTTCGTCACCCCGCAGCACGGCAAGCAGTCGCGCTCCCCGTCCCGCACAGGCTCCCGCACAGGCTCGCTGGGCGGCTGGAGCCTGGCCAGCGCGGGCTCAGGCGCCGCTATCCCGCACACCTTCGAGGTGCACTCGTACACGCGCCCCACCGTCTGCCGGCACTGCAAGAAGCTGCTGCGAGGCCTGTTCAAGCAGGGCCTGCAGTGCAAAGACTGCCACTATAACGCGCACCGCAAGTGTATACCCTTCATACCGAAGGATTGCAATGGCGAGATACGGGATCCACATAGTAAGTATGAATGCTTTAACGTTAATATGGTATTCGAAAGAGCGGAAGAATTTGTAGTGCAATTTAACTACATTGCCACAGTAGGCGCTGGATTTGTAAAATAAGAATGTATAATTAAAAGTCACTACAACGCCAAACGCTGGTAGTCGATGCTTTACCAATAGGTTTATATATGGAGTCTTCTTATGAAAGCAAAACTTGTGAACCGTCAAAAACGAACGACACGTCATGAAGAAATTAAAATTAAATCACAATAACACGTAAAAAAAAACCAACAAAAAATCGCTACGATGGAAAGAACATGTAACTTTCGAAAAAAACACTACCTTTTTACACCCGGTATAATATTAAATATGAGAGTTATTTTAATACTAGCTGTATTAAAATAACTCAGTACATAGTCGTCAAGTATAATATTTTGATGAATTATAAATGTCCAGGTGAGTACCAGGACAGCAGCGGCGGCAGCGAGCTGTCGGAGTCGGCGCGGCTGCCGGACGACGAGTCGGACGACGGCGGGACCGAGGCCGCCGAGACTGCCACCGGAGACGACGGAGAGGTAATGTACCCTCTGCACCGAAAATATCGGAACGAATGCTTAAAATGACGTCCCAAATAACTATGAGCGTCAACCTTTTCATAAATTTTTGTCAGAAAAGCAGTACCTACCTACGTATGTACCTCCCGTATTCATTCTGAAACTGAGACTCACTGATATAATTTGAAACTGCCGGTTCTTCCCGATATTTCTGATGCTGACAGTCAGCATCAGAAATAGTGTACCATAGTTTTATGATTCACATACAATAACTGCAGCTAATGCCCGCCGTAGGGTTGTTCCACCTCGTCAGGGCCAAACAGAAGTTTTCAAGGCTGATGTCCGACTTTCAGTAGTTGGAAGGAAACCATAAGAAGAAGAGGAACTCAAATTCTCATCGATTAGTTCTTCAATCAACGTCTGTGGGGATATATTTAAACTAACACATATTTAAAACAAATCGAAGTATCGATACGTATCGTAGGAAAACTATCGACTTTTGCAACGACACGTATCGATACCTCGATCGCCCTACGGGCCTGGTGTGAGTTTCTTAACCTATTCGATCGCGCTAACGTAAACGTTCACTTATGTCAATTTGTATGTAAAAAGTGTGTTTCGTAACGTTGTCACTAGACAGCGCTGTTTCAGTTTCAGTACAGAGGCCAGCACATCAGGCTACAACAATCTCTCAAAGGACAATGCCAGAAACTCTGTAGAACTTTGCCCCACTCAATAAAAGTCATGTGCATGTGTAGCATCTTACTGTTTATTTATTGCTGATACCTACACATTAGTCTTAGTGACTGTAGAACTTGCGGTTTCCGTTTAAATCTAAAAACAATAATGACATTGATTATAGGTTAAATTGTATTTTAGGTAAACTGAGTTTGTATTTTGTGGGTAGGTATTTCGTAAGCCGAAAGTTCTAAAGAAAAACAATTTACTATAGAAAGGTTCTATATTCATTGCAATTATTTTAATTAATTTACTTTTTCTGTACATGGGTGGGGCAGGATCTGGCATTGTCATTTCTTTGATAGATTTTCAACTTTATAACAAAAGCATGAGGTTTATATTCAATTGTGAAAATTTGCCAGTTTGGTGTGGCTTGATGTGCTGGCGTCTGGTCAATGAAGTAACGATGTGTATTGTGCCGCGCCAGGTGGAGCTCCGGCGCCGGCCCGACGAGCCGCAGCGCGACTCGCTGGCCGAGCGCTCCGCCAGCCGCCCCAGCAGGTGAGACGCGCTCCGCACTCGCGCAGTGTGTGGTGGTGGGCTTGTGTCTCTGTCGCGTTTCTACTGTCGCATTCATGTGCTCCACTAAACTCGATGAGGTCTCTCATTAAGAACTTTGTGGGGAACGCTTTGTTACGTTGTAACGTTTCTACTTTCGCATAATATCTTATATAGGTGTCGGTCGGAATCTGAAAGCTTTGTGGTATTTCCTGCTTCACACTTCGCTTTTTGTATTATATTCGTGTCAACCTTCTTATATGCTTACTTATTATGTTACTTGTTCTTGTCACAAACGTCTTGGACGATGAGGTGAGAAGAATGGACACGTTTTTTCTACTCCACTTAAAACCTTCCTGTAATTTAACAATTGTTTTTACGTTATAACTACTACAATAATTGCTTATACAGCGTGTAACAGAAATAATAATAATAATAATAATATGTGGGGACATTTTCACACACGGCCATCTGACCCCAAACTAGGGAGACCCTGTACTATGGGTGTCAGACAGCTGATATACATACACAAATACATTTTTTGTTGTAAATACATACATATATAGATAAAAAACACCCAGACACAAGGCAAACACAAGTGCTCATCACACAAATGTTTACCCTGGGCGGGAATCGAACCCGCAACACGCTGCGCAGCAGTCGATCTCTCAGCCACTGCGCCAACCGTGTCGTCAAATGAGTGATCATATTTATTTCTTATTGTAATTCCACACAAAAAAATATAAATAAATAAATTCTTCAGTTAATACCCTCCGTATTAACTGCAGAATTTATTTATTTATTTATTATTAGGGGTTTGCCAACAGCTTCTGTATACATTAGATCTTAGGTATAATATAATATATAGAAGTAACGGACTTATACAATCGCCAATTACAGGCCAACGAGCATGTTAAAAATTTAGATAACACTAATAAAAACAATAATATTTCAGAAACAAACTATTATAGAACTTACCCAAAATAGTAACTGAATACTTTTAAAAATTAAAATAACACAAAGAAAACAATAATACTTCTGACACTAAAACGATTCTAGAACTTAACTAAAGTTAAAACATAAAACATAAATCAAAAATGTAACTAAAAGCTTTTGTAAAAAAGAAACGTTCGCATCGCATGATGACTGTTCGTTATGCATGTAAAATTTGCATGCTTAAATCTATTAAGGCAAAACATGTTTGTACACATTGCTAACATCACCATCTTTTATACCATGTTTTTAGCAAATAAATGATATTATTATTATTATTAAAAATGGATGTATTTGTAGACATTAAATAAATAAATAAATAATAAATATGTGGGGACATTTTCACACACGGCCATCTGACCCCAAACTAGGGAGACCCTGTACTATGGGTGTCAGACAGCTGATATACATACACAAATACATTTTTTTTTGTAAATACATACATATATAGATAAACAACACCCAGACACAAGACAAACACAAGTGCTCATCACACAAATGTTTACCCTGGGCGGGAATCGAACCCGCAACACGTTGCGCAGCGGTCGATCGCTCAGCCACTGCGCCAACCGTGTCGTCGATAAAATCACATATGCAATAAAAAAATCCAAAGAAAATTAAAATTGAAATCAATAAGAATTTAGTTATTATTTTGTGCAGTATTTTAATAAATGATGTTTTCATGGTGATTAGTGATATGTTGACATTATACGTATATGACAAAAGTCTATAGACTAAAATGAGCTTTTGATTGTGTTCTTTGTCAAATAAGTGCATGTAATTATTAAGTACTGGTCAGCTGTTTGTTTCAAGGGTTTTTCGTGGCATCGAAAAACCAAATCCAAATATCAGTGTTTTTATCGATTGAAAATTAAAAAAAAAAGCTTGGTTTGACCTTGTGTATTACTAGGTAATTTAGGAAATTCTCCTAATGATCCTTAAAATCACATTCTGTTACACGTTGTATAATTCATAAATTATGTTTTAAAATAAAACAAACAACAAACGAACTATCCTACAGCATTTTGATTATTTTTTATGCTATAAGCACAATTTATACTTATCATGTACTCGAACATGCCTAGCGCAAAACCGTCATCCACATCAAAACAAATAACTGTTTACTTCCGTTATTTTGTGCGTAAATATTACTACAAGTTTATCTAATTTAAAATTGCGTTATATCCACGTCCGCCGGTCTAGGTATTAGGTAAAATTTTAGATTAGATTTAAAGCAAAAACATTACAAAATAAAAATATTGAGAAAAAAAATTAAAAAACACGTCTGCATGAAAAATTCATAATTTTAAATTTTCAAACTTATTTTATTAAATGAAGTAAAAGATAGAAACAAGTTGAAAAAAAAAAAATTTTTTTGCTTAGTCGAGTTTCATAGTGTGCAAAAACGCAGTCGGAGGCATGAAATACATTACTTAACATATTTTGTTAATTCTATTTCGTTATCTAATCCGTTGAAAGTGTCTATAACTCTTATATTAAAACCTACGAATGCATTAAAAAAAAACTAAAATAATTTTGAAGTATATTATGGCGCCAAATATCGGCCATTTTGTTTTTTATAATTATTATTTGAATATACCCAGTGCCACACTCACAATTAAGACGAATCTAATGACACCTCTCATGCTAAAATCCGTCAAGCTGTTTGGAGGTCAAAGGAATTTACATACATAAATAAACTCCTGGCGCAGTCGGGTAATAAAATTACAGCAATTAAAAATAGTTATCCGGGACATAGGTGTGGATAAGTGTAAGGCTCAGTAAAGTGCTGGAGATGGTTGGTACACACGGCTACACATTAAGCTATTATATATTTCTATTCTAGGCTAATCTTGCATTGTATAGAATTTTCTTACAATGCGAGGTAAGCTTATACTGGAAATGTGTAGCTTGATTTGTATCCGTGAGTACTATGCATCCTTAAGAGCGCGTATTCGATTCGTGACGAAAACTTCACGTTTTTGCGTTTTGCCCAGAGCAATATCGTAATTATGTGAGCAGATTTTTTTAAAAAAAAAGTCTTGATTTACACAGCTACAGAGTAAAAGTATAATTTTTAATTATGGTTTTTTAAACCGAAGACAATTCTTTCATATCGTTTTACGAAAATAGACGTCAGAGGTAACTTTCAGGACGAATACAACCATTACAATATGCCAAAATATTTGGTTTTATGCGTTTTTCCAACAGTATATACAGTCATAAAGACAGTAACAGAGCCAACATTACAAAAATATTACTATTATGTATTAAAAACAATGTTGAAAAAGTAGAAAATCGGTTCACTTTGACAATTTTTTTCACCAGTATTTGAATAAAAACATAACTGATATATTTATTTTATGAAAGTAAATGTTATGCTTAATATACAGAATATTTTTCAGTCCGTTATACGAGCTCATTTATTTTAGACAATTATTTTCAAAAGCACTGTAAAAAATCCCGCGCTGTCGTTTGCCGATCAATTTCAATGATTCGTGCTTATTTCGTGCATTTTTTTTTTTCTGATGCACACAAACAGACCGTTGTATTGTACTAGTGTGTGTCAATGCTGCTACGCGGTTCTAGCAATCGTTTAGATTTTGAGTTGCGCTAAATCGAATACGCGCCCTTAATAGCTGCAACTATTTTCTACTTGGGCAGTCAAAAACCTAGAAGTTTTTATCCGGTATTATACACAGAAAATCTTTCGCCACCTGCTGATGTGTTTGACCAAATCACAATAAACATTTCACTTAACCGAATCAATAGATACAATACAAGCACGACAAAGATCACTTGAAACTGGTAAAAACAAAAGAGACCGTACCCAACCACCACACACATTCCTCACTGGCTTCTCCCCAACCCCCCGCTCTTGTAGATCTGACTCGTCTGCACGTTACAGCTCGTCCTCGTCGCCCAGCGCCAACATCCCACTCATGCGCATCGTGCAGTCCGTCAAGCACACCAAGAAGAGGGAGGGACAGTGGCTCAAGGAAGGATGGCTCGTGCACTTTACTAATAAGGACAAGGCTGTAAGTATGCCGTGTCACGCCTAGTCATCAAGATCCGTGTCGGACCTCTAAAAGAGGTACGGTCAACAACGAAAGTCGATTAACACTTCAGATTTTTAAATCGTAATTCTTGAGCAGAAGGAAATACGGACAGGATAGAAAATCAAGATAAAATAAACTATGACCTGAAATACTGTAAAGTATTACTTACATCGTATTTGTTTTTGTGTCTTTTTAGAGGATATGAAAATGTAAAAGGGTTAATCTACTTTTGTTGCTGACTGTTGTTACAGACAGCGTCATCGAGTGATTACCCCCCATGCATTAAAATTTGTCCAGATAGGGGTAAGCAGTTGATGACGCTGGCTGTACCACAAAACAGTGTTGCTGTGACTGTAGGTACAGTCACCAAAAGAGAAAAGTGACTAGGTTCATCGAATAACAAACCGATGGATGTTTCTGAATGAATTTAAATTAAATTAATTTATTGTTTACTAGCTTTTTGTAAATGTCGGTGATCGCGGATGCAGACGAAGTCGCTTATTGAAAAGTAGCCTATGTCCTTTTCCAGGGTTCAAGCTATATTCATAGAAAATTTTATGAAAATCGGTTCAGCCGATCGTCGTGAAAAGGTAACAGACAGAGTTATTTTCGCTTTTATAATATTAAAAGTATGGATAATATGAAAGTATGGAATATTATTGAAAGACGTGCCAAGAGGCTCATAGACAACGACTTCCTGGTTAAGGCTAAGCTCCAAAGCCTTGAACACCGCCGCGCCGTTGCCAGCCTATCGGTCTTTTATCGGGTACATTTCGGAGAGTGTGCTTTGGAATTGCACAACTTAATTCCCCCATCCCCATTCCATCACCGGACGAGCAGGGATACGGCGAAGCGTCACCGCTATACGGTTGAAGTTCCACGGTCTCGAACCAAGCGCTTTGACTCCACATTTATTGTGCGAACTGCCAGACTGTGGAATTCACTGCCCGCCTCTCTATTCCCCGATACATATAATCTGGGTATCTTCAAGGCACGAGTGAACCGGTTTATTCTAGGCAAGCGTGCTCCACCTTAGGCCGCATCATCACTTAAGATCAGGTGAGTTGCGGTCAAACGCAAGCCTATAACAATATAAAAAAAAAAAAAAAAAAGAATAGCTAATTATTTTATTTAAAAACATCCATCGTTTTCTAAGTAAAATTCAATAATATCTGACGACTCTGGTTACTAATCTCTTTTGGTGACCGTACATGAGATATCTGAGCTTGTTTCTCTGCGATGCCTGTTGCATAACAAATGTATTCAAGCGGCGTTGACCACTGACTAACAGGTGGGCCGTTACATTGATTGCCATCCAATAATATTAAAAAGGCACATTTTGCATTCTTCTCCGAAATTATAAAATTTATGTGAAAATTAAATAATATTTCCTTGTAATGTTGTAGCTAAAACGTCACTACTGGCGCCTAGACAGCAAGTCGATCACGCTGTTCACTTCGGAGCAAGGCAGCAAGTACTACAAAGAGATCCCGCTCAACGAGATCCTAGCTATAGACACCGCGAGGCAGCCGCATGCTGGCACAGGTAAAATTTCTTTATAGATAAACTACAACCAGTTTTTGGCTGATCATCAAAACGTAATCTATGGTCGATCGATGAAGATCCGGCTATGCATCACATTGAGTCGATCAAAACCAGTTGTACTATAACATTATATTTATAATACTATTTTAATATAGGTACCTACAGTAATGCAGGAACACAAAAAAATAGATAAAACTGTAAAAATTATTGATAAAGAAAAACTGATATAAATATACTACTGTGTCAAGAAAGTACCGGGAATATTATTATTCATTAAAAAGCAAAATAAGTATGAGATATCTAAATTTATTGTATCGCCTTCAAAGTAGTTCACTGAAAGCCTTATGTAACGTTTTCAGTGCTTCTGCACACGAAATTCTATTTGCAATGCAACATTTAAGACGAATTATTTGTTCTATATTTTTAACTATAGTAAAAATCGCAAAACACATTACATGAACTGACAAAATGGCGCACTGTGAACAAACAGAATGACCAGTGACGATCGAACTCCGCGTGAGTAAAGAGGACAGCTGCTGTTGTGTCAACTTAGCGCCACAAAGAATTTACTCAATCCCTTTTAAATGAGCTTTTTAAATGATTCATTCCCGGTACTTTCTTGACAGAATGTATGATGACGAGAAAGACAATGCTGTCGCAGATGCTGATGAAAGATGACCAGAAACAATACGAAATAATTTATTTTATACATATTACTTATAGCAGAAGTGCGCCGCAACAAGGCGATTCCTTGCAAAAGTTGTAAAGCGCAATTTCAAAAAGGTCAAATGAATGAAAACTGCTGTTACCCTCGAAGAACCGGTTCATGCCTTTGGGGTAAGAGGTTGTATGTGTGCGTTTGTGTGTACGTCTGCTACCATTTCACTCGAAAACTACTTTACCGATTTCGATTAAGTTATTTGTTGACAGATTAATACTACGATTATAAACCGCTATGAGTTGTACAAAGTTGTCGTTGTGCAAAAATAACTATTTGTTAGTTTTGGTTTAGACAAAGTAATCCGCTTTTATTAAAAAAACTAATTAAAAAAAAATAGTTTTCATAAACTTGGCATTTTAACGCATTGGTTTGAAGCTTTTGTCGTACCACAAACTAAAAACTTTTTTAAAGCCAAGGACATCTTTACAACCTTTTTTAAATCACTGTATTGTCCTACCATTGTAATATTATTTTATATATAAAGTACTGGTATTCAGCAGCATCCGTTTAGTCTGGAAGCCGATCCCAATACGTTTGGGAAAGGACTTGGCAGATGATAAAATAAACATAGCAAACGTTTGATTTAATTTTATGGTGACTTCAAACAGTTCAATATGTAATCTGGGCTTACTGTACCTGTCATGGTTTATCGGATGTGGTATATTATACATTTAGTAAGTATTGTTTCGTTTGTAGCGTGGGTTAATTTTTGTTCAAGAATCAACAATATTCTGTATTTCTTTTCTTTAAACATAAATCCCCGTATTTGTAAGAAACAAAAATTGTGAAACAGTTGTTTAAAGGTACACCAACTAATCGTCGACTCGACTCCAACTCAACTCACAGTATAGCATTGAAATGTAAGCTTTATTTCATGTTACATACGAGTGAATTTTTCAACACATAAGTTGAAAGTCTACGACGCGTGGTCCATGCGTTGTTCACCTTGATGTATTGAAAAATTCACTCGTATGTAACAGGAAATAAAGCTTACATTTCAATGCTATACTGTGAGTTGAGTTAGAGTGGAGTCGACGTTGAGTTAATGTAGCGTGCTATGACCTTAACATTGCGTCGTGACGAAAAGGCGACAAGTGTACAGTCAGCAAAAGAGATAGGTATGCAGGTCATCGGAAATAGTTGAAGTTTATATAGAAACCGATAGATGTTTTCGAATAAAATTTAATTAAATCATTGAAATGTTTATTCTCTATTAATTTTATTTTATTTTATTCAAAAACAATCATCGGTTTCTAAGTAAACTTTGACTACATCTGACGACCCTGCATAACTATCTCCTTTGCTGACTGTACCTGACCGTTGCAGACGTAAAGTCGTGTATGTTCCGAAGAAGAATCGGTAAGGTCATGTGTGGTGTCCCCACAGAAGTGATGCACTGCTTCGAGGTACGCACGGCCAACTTGGACTACCTGGTGGGCGTTGAGGAGGCGTGGGCGGGGGGCGCGCCGCCGCCGCCCGACTCCGGGCTCGGCGCCTACCTCGCACGCTCCTGGGAGACTGCGCTACGTCAGGCACTCATGCCCGTCACGCACCACTCCGGTGAGAACTGCTCCAAGCAACTATATCTATAGCCAAGGGCGTCGTCAAGGGGGTGTAGCTAGGAGCTGCTGCAGAGAGATTCCAATAGGTTCATGTGCCTTAGACTGTATTTAAAATTCATACTTTTCCTATCCACCCTATATCAACTTGCCCCCCTCCCCCTAAGCCATCAGCTGGCGAATCTTGGCGACGCTCTTGCCTATAGCATATCGTTTACGACATGTTTTGCGGCAAAATGCCAGAGTCTGTGTTTCCTGATAGCTACAACCTGAGAGTCTTTAAGTCAAGAGTGAATAGGTTACTTCTAGGCAACCGTGCTCCATCCTAGACCGCATCATCGCTTCCCATCAGGTGAGATAGTGGTCAAACGTATGCCTATCAATAGTAAAAAAAAAAACATAATGGTGCCAATTCTGTTGTGCATGAGCTAAACTCATTTTGACCTATTTATATCTCTTTCTCTCCAATAAAACAAGAAAGAGACAGATATTAATAAGAGCTGTTAATTAAAGTCGATCTAAAATGTTCATACAAATTATAGAACAGTTCGAACTCGACTCGGTCTAACATAAATCATCCTTTACAAGAAATATGTCGCGCCATTTTAGCGGAGTCTCGCGGCTGTGCCGTCGCGGAAGCTGAAGGTGAAGGCAGCACAGAAGAGAGGGTAACAGACATGGCACAGCTGTACCAGATCTATCCCGACGAGGTGCTGGGCTCGGGCCAGTTCGGCATCGTGTACGGAGGCCTGCATAGAAGATCCAAGAGACCCGTGGCCATCAAGGTATTTATGATGTCTTACAGGACTGCGTAATGAGGTGCTAGTAACACTGAAGCTGGGCTCGATGCAGTTCTGCATCGAAGGTTCAAGATCCGTGACCATCATGGTATCATGTCTTACAGTCCTGCCTGTCTGAACAGGCGATGCTGTTAACCATCCAGTTTAGATTTCTTTCAAGACTCCTACACACTATACCGGCGACACAGCTGACGGGTTTTTACCGAATGAGCAAGCCGGCATTTGCAGCTGACGGCCGCAGAGCATCATTCCAGTTGTGACAGCCGGGTAGAAAGCTAGTGGCTTACACTTTGTGTACTGATGCCGGGTCCCCGCGCTACCCGCCGCCATAACTCGGCGGCCATGCCGTCAACTAGTTTGCGCGGCAAGATCGGCGGCACAGTTACCCGGTTTGTAGACGGCATAACCAGGCCGCCGGCACTGTGCGTAGGAGAATTTAGGTCGCACGTGCTGAAATCAACGGGCAGCTTTAAGTAGCCTATACGCATTTCCTCTCATTTGCACACACCATGACTTCACTTTGGACTAAATCCGAGAATTTGTATTTTGAAACCCTTCAAAGGTGATAGACAAGCTCCGCTTCCCGACGAAGCAAGAAGCCCAGCTGAAGAACGAGGTAGCCATTCTTCAGAATCTGTCGCACCCCGGCGTGGTAAACCTCGAGAGGATGTTCGAGACCCCTGAACGAATCTTCGTGGTAATGGAGAAGCTGAAGGGAGATATGCTGGAGATGATCCTGTCACATGAGAACGGGAGGCTGACGGAGAGGATTACCAAGTTTTTAGTAGCGCAGGTATGGTAGAATATACATTTACAGCAATACCGGTGATTTTAAGTCATCTTTGTTAGCTAGATAATGTTAGAAATCCTTAGAAGACTTGTTGCTCTAGTATTAAGTTCTTATCTTCGCCACTCCTTAGATCCTGGTAGCCCTAAAGCACCTTCACGAGAAGAACATCGTGCACTGTGACTTGAAGCCGGAGAATGTGTTGCTGTCTACGGACGAAGAGTTCCCTCAGGTGAAGCTCTGCGACTTCGGCTTCGCGAGGATTATAGGAGAAAAGTCGTTTAGGAGGTCTGTCGTCGGCACACCTGCATATCTTGGTAAGTTTACTACCACGTGCATATTTGGATCCTATCCTGATGATATCGAAGCCAACTAACCGTATTCAGTCACAGCTATAGCGTTTCATCTTGTTCAACAATTGTTCTTCAACAAACTAGCATAATCCTTTTACTTCTGAAATCTTAAACTAACTCAACTAACATTTATAGTTTCATTTTGTGATGTAAGCGCAGCTCAGCGGAGATGCAAAGAGCCTGAATTATTTATTTACGCCTAATATTACACAAGCGACTTCATCCGCGTAAATTTTCTAAAAGATCCCAATTTTTTTCATAGCATTCAGGAATAACATAGCTTCCTAATGGTGAAAACATTTTTGAAGTCGGATGAGAAGTTTCGAAAATTACCACCCACACACAAACTTACAAACAATACATTTTTATAATATTAGTGTGACACATAAAACCATAAAATAAAGCACAAAATAAAAGCAGCGGAAAATGTACGTTACCTTCGCGCATCTGTCAACATAATCTTGCGACTGGCTGACAGTCGAAGCGCTGGTGTTCAGCACCAGCCTGCCTCGCAGCAGCCCTCACGGCAGTTCATTGCCCACAGCTCCGGAGGTGCTCCGCAACAAGGGCTACAACCGCTCGCTGGACATGTGGTCCGTGGGCGTCATCATCTACGTGTCTCTGTCGGGCACCTTCCCCTTCAACGAGGACGAAGACATCAACGAGCAGATACAGAACGCCGCCTTTATGTACCCGCCCACGCCGTGGAGGGAGATATCCGCTGAGGGTGAGACATTTGTTTTCTTTATAGGTATTAAAAATACCTAGTTTTGAAGATTTATTTAAGATTTTTGCCCGCTTATTCATCTTAAGAATTAGGAAAGTGTCATCAGCAAATAATACCATTTTGATTTTTCAATAAATGAGAAAGGTCATTTCTATAATTATACTAAAATGAGCGAAGGACCCAAAATTGAGCCTTGTGGAACCCCGATTTCTTCTTTGAAATCATGTAAATTCACCCTATTTATTTGATCTTGCTGCTATCTATCATTCGAATAAAAGTTTAATAAACTAAGCGCAAGTTCACTTAGTCCGTAATGTACAAGTTTCAGAAATAATGTACCATGTTCTACGCAATCAAATGCCTTTGAGAGGTCACAAGAGATTCCTATGGCATCTTGTGCCTCTTCCCACGTGGTAAATAAGTATTTAATAAACAACGTCCTTTAGTAAAACCATACTATTTTTAGTACAAACATATTACATTAGTGTTTAGATGAATAAGCATTTGATATTTGTACAGCGATCGACCTCATCAACAACTTGCTGCAAGTGAAGCAGCGCAAGCGGCTGTCGGTGGACAAGTCAGTGGCTCACGCGTGGCTGCAGACGCGCGGCGCCTGGCTCGACCTGCGCGCGCTCGAGGCACGCGTGGGCTCGCGCTACCTCACGCACGCCAGCGACGACGCACGCTGGCAGCGCTGACTGTGAGTACTGACACGCTACCTCACGCACGCCAGCGACGACGACTGTGAGTACTGACACGCTACCTCACGCACGCCAGCGACGACGACTGTGAGTACTGACACGCTACCTCACGCACGCCAGCGACGACGACTGTGAGTACTGACACGCTACCTCACGCACGCCAGCGACGACGACTGTGAGTACTGACACGCTACCTCACGCACGCCAGCGACGACGACTGTGAGTACTGACACGCTACCTCACGCACGCCAGCGACGACGACTGTGAGTACTGACACGCTACCTCACGCACGCCAGCGACGACGACTGTGAGTACTGACACGCTACCTCACGCACGCCAGCGACGACGACTGTGAGTACTGACACGCTACCCACGCCGTGTGGCTCGCGACGCCTATACCTGACCCTAAGCTTGTTAAAAATGTAAATAAACCTGGTATGCTTTAATTAGCTCTATGTCTGTATGTACCAGAACGTCCCCCGCGCCTCCCGCGGAGGCTACGCGAGCGCGGCGCTCGTCGCTGCGGTGGAGCTCGCTACTCATCCGCGTCAGGTAGACCTTCATAACCTCACACCGTGACACCACCTCATCGCCACCCCTCAACAACACTTGGAGATATCATCTGACTTGTACCTAATAGTTAACGCTTGCCACAGACTTATACGACGGTACGATATAGTGTCATGGCCGCTTACTTTTACATTCTTTATAAATAAACAGTGTCTTTATACCGGTGTGACGTGGAGTTTGAGACATTTCTGCATTTTACAATAACGTCTTACCCGATATAAAAAAGAAAATAAGAATCGAATAAATAAGACTAAAATAACGAATAATTCACAAAGATGTATTTTTTTTATCATACATAGGTTTACTTTTAATAGTAAACAAATATGTTTTATAAAGAAACTTTTTCTGTAATGACAATCTAATAGGCCCGACAATAGGTGGAATATAGCATGTTGTAGTTAAGATGTATTAAAAATGAAAATGTCGCAGACGACAAGAGATTAACGTTTTGTATGTTCGACAAACATAGTTCTGTCACAAAATGTACCATATTAGGGTATCCACAATGGTTGTCTAATAACTGCATTCCTACATAGAAAAATGTTTTAAAACTTATTTTTATTGTTTTTAACTATTTTTAACTTATTAGTGCGGTGTATTTTCTTACGTAAATTAGTTTAAATTAAAAATATTAACATTGCGTTTATATGTTGTGAACAAATGTTTTTTTTTTTAAGTTAATTATTTTTAAGTGTTACGAGGTGAGGGCTTTTGCCCAAGATATTTGTCACAAATAGATATTATTATGCTAGAGAACTTTACTTGCTGCGCTCAGTTGACTGCGTTCCCGCGGCAAGAATGATAGTCCTTTTGTAATATTAAGATCGTTATACACAAGCGGATCGGCAGATTGATATTTTAAATACTACGTTATCACAGTTTGTATTGAGAAAACCGGCCCGCTTGCGTATTGCGAACCCTACGTAAGTCACAAAACAAAAAGTACATACTTAAAACTCAGCGTTCATTATAAAATAAAAACTTGATTAAACATCATCAAATTTACGGTAATTGCGTTTCCGTACAGTCTACTATACTATAACAAAAATCATCAAATTCCTAATAATTGAGTAGAAATTCTTTACTTTATGTTTACATGTTGAGCTCGCAGATGTCTACAACGAGTTCAACTTACCTCTTTCTAACTGACTTCTTAACGTTAAGCCAACTCCTAGTCTGTAAGAATTTGAACTCTATCTTCTAAGTTAATATAAACTACTATTAGAACATTGATTTTGTAGATTTTACTAAAAATGTCTATCTGAACGCTAGATTATCACTCGAAGTGTATTTATTACTCGAACATGAACAAGTTATAAGCGTAAATAAACCAAGTTTATTTTTAAGAATAACATACATCGTTATTTTTTATACCATACAAACCTTGCATTGTTCAGAAATTGTTTAAGGTATAAAAAACCTGATGTATTATTGGTAAAAGAATATTCATAATTATGTTATTCATAATTATGACGGTCTTATAAATCCCATCTAGTATATATGAGCCTACGACACGGCGGCCTAAATGATTATACTCTATCTTAAATTAGCAAATTAATAATTAATTAATTATACGTCGAAACAATAGTCACACAAACGCATCTTATAGACTTATTTTGTTAATATTAGGGTTTTATTTATATGGCGCGTACGCGAAGTATGAAATTATTACTACGCGATCACGTAATACAAGAATTTTAAACTTAATCTTACCAAACCGAGTGACAAAGCTACAGTAGTGCCAACATTTTACAATTTTACAACGCATATTAGCATTTTGTAAATATACATATACCATTTTATATGAGACATAATATAACCTATAAGGAATATTACATCATAAATATTCTAATAAAACTTGAAAATGCATTATAATATTTAAATGGCAGTTTCTCCATTTTGTTACTTCATTTACAGATTATATTATATCAATAAGTACAATCAATGCAAAGTACCTACATTTAATATAATAAAGTCATAATGCTGATAACGCTTCATTCTAAATAAATGTTGTTTCCGGAATTCAATCCGAATAGTATTTTATCGACACGTTATCTGTAGTTTTACGCTCTCATCACATCTCTATTTTAAGGATACATATTTAAACGTAACAATAAATTATTGATAATATAGAATTGGAAAGAAACGGTTATCAGCATTATGCATAGTAAATTGAGTCTTATTAAAATGTATTGAAGACTAATAGTGGCAAGACAAGTGTCACACAATTTTGTCGAGCTACACGCGGGATCTGACAGATTATATGACATGTGTGTTGTCGCTGCGGTGCGTGCTAGACGCGATGGGAGAACCACGGGAGGTAAGCTAGAGCTACGTGACAAGAAGGGACCTAAGTTAAGAGTATACGTCGTGATGTGTGTGTGTGTTTCTATATGTCACAATTTATTGTACTGTTTTTGTCTCGAGCCGTCATTCCAAGAGAGAAGTGAGCCGTGGGGAGGTCTGGGTGGCTTTAGGTAGACGTCGTTCCTACAGGTTTAACGTACGGGTAACATTCTGATTCTCAGGGCAATTCGATTTGCATTTGAAATAACTTTGCCGGTATATTTTGATATAGGTACAGGAAAACATGTTAAAAATCTAAAAGAATGGCCTATCAGCCCTCAAGACTCAATCCCGGTCGCACGATTTTAAATGAAGCTGTGATTTTATACATTTATTTTTTTTATTTTTTATACACTTTACATTTTGCAATACAAGCTTCCATTTTCTGTGATCTCTTTACGGCGTTCCGTTACTCGCAGGTAGCTCATGAATTTATAAATATTATTTATAGTAAATTATACATTATATAATTATCTAGGTGTATGTAATATGTTGTCTGTGCAATGTTTATATTCTAATCTTTGTCATTCATCTATATTAATATTTGTAATTAAGCAAACTTGCGAATTTCCTGGCGTATTAAAGAAGCAAACTACCGGGTATTTTACCATTTGATTATTCTTATTTTCCCATTCAGCAACTCAAAAACATCCGCGTTATAGAACGTAATCTGCACTCATTTTTATTGTAAATATAGAGGTTTCTCGAACAACATCGAAGTTTAAAAAAAAAACCCGCTGTATTTGCTATATATTATAAATGTGTACCTAGTAGGTATGTGTTTATCGATATCAAAGTTTGTGATTGCACATTTGATTTTTCGTATTATTGAAAAAGCCGTCTTATGTTAATGGCTTTAAAGTTATTATTGACACTTAAATGCCCTAATTTGAAAGAATTGTGTATGTTGGGCTTTCATATGAAGGATACACACATACGTCTCTTTATACGCAAGTTTGTATACTAAACTATACATTTCAATCGTCAATTCTGGCTTGTTAGTCTTAGTAGGCTGGTTGTTTTACTCAAGTGTTTTATTGTAAATCCAATTAAGAACGCTTACTGTATTAGTATTATTATTTTCGTGTCTTTTATTTATTTGGGTGTCCGTTATTTTGAGGCGACAAACAAAATTGTGGTTTTAATAATTTGACTACAGCAAAAAATAACGCTTACATTTTTTTTCTTGTTTTAATTGACATGCGACTGTCAATTACATTTTTGGAACGAAGTTCCGTAACGCGGCTTACGGGTATTGCGAATTAGTAGAAATCATCCTTACGGGGGTCCCCCGACCGCACAATTTTTTTTTCTTTACAGCTTGTCAATTCTCAATAGTCAAATAACGGACGGAAAATCTAAATGATTTTATTTATTAATATTGACTCAACTCATTTGTATGTTATGTTATTAACCCTTTGACCGCCACAGTCATATATAATAGATGACAAACCAAAATGTGTCCAGCACGCCACGGTCTCAACTACTTGACAGGTTTCACGAAATTCCATAGAGTATTGACCAAATAGATACTCAAACACTACTCAATGTTAAGATGCCGTTAAGTCTCGTGCTGTCTCTGTCACTTTATGTCAAACTCAGGGTCTGACGAACCATAATATACCTTAATGTCATGATGTTACAGTTGAAATTTCAAACACGTTCGTACACAACATCGTATAGCATTTAATTTTAGTAGTGGCTACTACAATTATCATTAAAATTGGAACTAAAATGTTATGGTGTATTATGCTGCGTTACATAAAAATCCCTTGCTGTGACGTGCCGCCAATGGGCGTAGGCCCTAACTGTGACAGTACTATCGTGGACACACCCGCCTGACCACCACTAACTTCATTTTTGCTTGCACTCAAAAGATGGAAGCGCTCTCTACCCCGCCCCGTTGACTTCGCAGGAGCCAAGGGATTTTTTTTTTAACTGAGCATGCGGAAAAGTCCGCGATAGTACATACGAGACTTAACGGTATCTTAAAATTGAGTAGAGTTTGAGTATTTGGTCATTTGTAACTTAGCTTGGCGCCGAGAGAATGTTTTTGCTTTTTTGAGGTGGCGGTGAAAAGGTTAATGGTGAATTTTGGACCAAAACCCAAGATTGTAATCATATAGTGTAATATTGTAACATATTATTATAATTATTATCACCCAAATATGTGTAGCGTCCAAATGTGTTAGTTCGAACTTCTATAAAGGTAAATAGAGAAGCGTAGCTTTATTCTGCCAATTTTGTGCCAAGTTATAAATTAATAGTTTTTCATATGCATACATTTTACAGGTGTTATTAGCATATTGCCTATTTTTTTTTATATATCATTGCCAATAAACCTTCAGAAAATTATAGTGATTTAAATAATTCCAATAAATAAATGTTCTTAAGAGTCTTCTCAAAAATCGCGGGTTATCGATTTTTCAGAATAACTCTAAAAAAATCATTTAGAATACCTATTACAAGTTTGCCTAACACATTCGGACACATCGGTGGCAAATGTAACTTTAGTACCTAACAAGAGTGAATGATGATTGATTTGTGTACTGGTTCAGTACATAATGGTCTTTGGGAGCGTTACTTTGACCTGCATTACAGTAAAAAAAAACCTAACAGAGTATTTAGCTTATTGTAGGTTTTATTATACAAAGCCAGAGTTATTCAAATTTGAATATTAGGTGACTAGCACTAAATTCAAAATAACTCTAGCGTTGGTAGAGTAATACTAACCATCCTGAATCTAAACATTTATGGGTGCAAAAATGCTATCATAGATGACAATAGATCATCGTATAAAATCATAACCAGCCTGGACCATTGTGTACTCGAGCAAATCCATGGCGGTGCAATATCACGAATGCGGTAAAAGAAGAGAAACGGGTGTGTTGTGCTCGCCTTAAAAGCAATAGACAGCAGTTTACTCTGTAAATTGTAAGATTCTGTATCGTGATAGCGTTGTGCTGATGAAAATGAAAGTATCGCAAGGAAGATGAAACTGTAGGTACGTAATAAATATGTCGGCGGTAAACATCTAATCTATCAAATGTAGCTGAATTCTAAGGTAATCCATAATATAGGCCTGGGCCTTAAGTCTGCTATTACAATAGTGTCAAAATGGTCGAAGTATCATTGATTTCATAATTGTTGATTTTGACAAGTTTGGTAATCTACTAATATAATGGTGGTATTATGACTTACCAATGATCATGGACTTAATAATACAGACAGGACCGAGTACTCGAAAAATCGCGTCATTCAAAAATGAACCATAACTGTTGAACTTAGGGTTTATTTTAGATACATTGTCGGAGCAGAGGCAAAACGAGCTGAGAGAGATAGCCAGGACCGAGGCCGTTTGTCCTTTTTTCTCAATTGCCAGAAGATAAAAATGTTAATAATGGTAAAAAATATTGAACTTACAGAACAGTTAAATATTCTGTAACTATTAAGTCATGAAGGTAGTAACTAAGAAAACATTTTCTATATAAATATTTATGCTTAGTTATAAGACAAGCAAACTCTCTTAAATTTAATTTATGTAATAACTGCAGTTAATGACACAATGATAACTTTCGCAAAAACTGGTCTGGCAACCCTAGAATATCATGGCGAAATTTATTGTTTTTTTGCATTAAATCAACCTACGATATTTGAGTTCTTTTTTGTAAAAATGGTCAAAAAGTATTGCCTTTATGAGTGCAAAAGCAAATCCTATAGTGGATGTAGCATATTGTTTAACAGAATCAATAATAAAGATTTTGTTTACTAACATGGCTAGAGTGACTATGTCGCAGATGTTTTGTAAACAGATGACACAGTAGGCTTTGGTTTTTGAATTTAAAATTACCTACTAATATTCTGTATATAATAATTATATTTTGTTTCACGTATCGCATGATTAAAAGAGCAATATTATTATGTTTATATCAGCATGCCGACAAAAGAAGACATTTTTCAAAACTGGTTGGATGTAATTCCCATAACAAAAAAAAATAAATAACAAAAACTCAGTTATGTGCCGGCAGACTTTTATGCAGGAAAGTGGAAATCACCATATGCAAAACTCTAGTATGGAAATATCTTCACCCAGCCCTTCGACAAGCTTTTCGGACCAACCTCCAGTAAATACATTTTGTTCAAGCTATAAAGATGTAGTGGTCCAGACAGAAATGTACAGACATAGTAGCCCCGCAGAAGATGATTTAAAGCGTAAAGTGATAACTGTCACTGTCACATCTGACTTAGTTTTATTTCCTTATTGTCTGCATTTAAAACACCTGCTCTCAAAGGCGTACCCTTGAATCAGAAAACCGTGCATGCACCATAATTCCTGAACATGCTCTGAAAACAATCCTTCAATCGCTTATACAATCTGTTAAACAATACTTATTGCTTTGACTATTTTTTTCTCTGTTTAAGAAATGTTTGGGTCACCCTATTAGAATGAGACAAACAGCCTCGGTACTTCACATCTCTGTCGGCTCGTTTTTCTGGTACGAGTGCTCGGTCCTGTTTGCTATATTAAGTCCATGCCAATGATCAACCACTGACACGCCATTGAAAGAAATGATATAGAATGGTAATCTCGTACAAAATGACAACTGAATGACTGACTCTGCTAAAATTTTGACCTACCATTAGAACGTCATTGTGCAGTCAATGCTTTTAATTCGACCAACCAATGATCGACCATTATGAATTTAGCAGATTACGAACTTTTAGCAAAATGACAATGAGATCGTGTTGGAATGACGAAATTATAAAAATAGGTAGTAGACTTTGCCTTATGTTCTGTTGTAAGTAACTTCAATATATCGGTGGACTACGTTTTTAAAGCATAGGTATGTTTATCTAAAATACAGTGGCGTTTTCTGATCGGTTTTAGCTCAATATGCCAAAACAAGCAAAGGGCTAGTTACACCACGTTTTAACAATGTCACGATCAGATCTTGACTTTACATTATTAATAGTTGAATGTAGTCTATCGCTGCCCCATACAAAATAATAGGGTATTTTACTTTATACGAGAAAAAATCTATAAATATATTATTGAGACAGTTTAGGCATAAAGAAGTCGGAAAATGTAAGTTTTAGTTCATAAAATAACAAAACAAATTTTTAAATTCAATTCAAAGTTTTCAGTATTTTTAATCTGTTATAAAACACCGTAAAATAGTAGCGGCCATGTTATTACGCCATACGGCTGTGTAAACAAAAAATTGACAACTGTCAGTCAACCTATTGGCGTAATATAGGCTTTGTACTTTTATTATTTTCGTAACCAATGTAATTTTTTCATTATTACACCTATTACAAAATATGCTTTTAATTATTTTTAAATGATATACAATTATCATATCTAATATGAGCTCATTTGATACAAAACGAACTGACGTCATTCATGCTGAGCAATATGGCGTTCAGTAAGAGGCGCTTTCGTCAATCTACGCGCGAAATTTGAAAATTTAAAATTTATATGCATTTTTATGGCACTTAACGATTGAATAAAAATTTTGTGTTTTTTTTGGTGGCATATTAGCACTACAGAATTTCATTGAGACACTTTTCAAAAATGGGTGTAATACCCTATGTAAAATGGTGATTGATCGAAATTTTATATGAGGCAGTGTTAAAACGCATTTAAATACCCCCGACAAGGCTTGTGTAAATGTAACGCTTAATTAAGGCGAGCACAACCATGTTCTAATAAAGGATGTTACATGTTTTAGTATAAAATATTAATATTGTGACAGATCGATTTACAAATTGTGTTACTATTAATAATTTAAATAATAAATGCCGTTTTAAATATAACCATTGTTTTCATTGACTTACTTATGTCAATATGTTGGATTCCTTATTTCTATTAACCCTAATCCGCTATATAAAAAAGTAGCTATACCTAATTAGGAAATTTATCAAAAACATAATAAAAAATAACATTGTTAAAGTCCAGCCAACAGATCGAAGGTGTTAGCTACCTATTAAAAAAAACCGGACAAGTGCGAGTCGGACTCGCCCACCAAGGATTCCGTGGTTTGGTCACCCATACAATTATGACCGCGCGTACCTCGATGATTGATTACGTACTTTAAATAAAGACTATATTTTTTATGATTTAATTACAAATGTATGATTTTCAGACTTTTCGCTGTACCTACTTGTAGTATAAGACGATATTACTAACCAAACATTTATTTATTTATTTCCATCCTTACATCTACCATTACAGTTTCCCAATGCGGTAGTGCAGTTATCCTTAACAATTCTAATTTCCTTATATTTATACTAAGTCTATTACTACTAATATAAGTATTAAGTACTAAGTTTATTCCTAAATGAATGTTACACCTCATTACACAAGACGTGCAACGTCACTCTTGCGAACTCGCCCCGTGAACACGTAAAAAGGTCTAACCTATCGGCCACCAAATTAAGTGTGCGCATTGCTCGCGTGAGAGGGACATTGTCCAACAGTTTAGTTCGACTGCGCGGCACCGCGAACAAGTTGGGCTGTCGTCGGCGCTGCACGTAACCATCGGGCACACTCAAACTCATACTCTGAAGCACCCCCGGATTATTTATATTACCCCGGAACACTCCAAGAATATACGACGCCAGTGCAAGATCTCTTCTAGTTTCCAACTTGTTGTATCCCACCATGCCCAAAACAAACAAGGTTGGATACATCAAGGGGTAGTAGGGATATACTCCGTAAAGTCTGAGGTATAAGTATCGCGTAAATTTATTTTGTATGCGCTCCAACATGAGACTATACTTAGACTCATGTGGAGCCCATATTGCCGCATTACCCTCCAACTGGCTCCTTATTAGAGCGTCGTACAATGCTGAAATGGCTGTAATGCTCGTGAAAGCTGCCGCTCTGCGAAGCACAAATCCCAGTCGCTTGTATGCCTTCTTACAGACATTAGTGATGTGTTCCCGGAATCTCAACTGACTATCCATGCGAACACCCAGGTCCCGCACTGCCGTCTCTCTTTTCAAAGGCGTGTCATTCACTTTGTAGCTGTAGTGGAGCGGTTCCCGTGCACGGCTGAATGTTAAAACTGAACATTTCGTAACATTGAATTGCAGCTTGTTATTTTGACTCCACTCCACTACACGATCAATGTCTTGCTGAAGGCGGTGACAGTCGTCCTTGCTTTCAATATATTATACATAATACACATTATACATAATTGTAGGTCAACGGGAATTACCCTATAAATTTCGATTCCCTTGAGAGTGACGATTTATACGTTTTTTGCGGCATAAACGGCCGTATCTTTTTTCACATTAACTTAGATGTTTGATTTTTTCACAGCTTCAAGGGACTGTAGAGTTGAGTATTGTAGCAATTCTACATGGTTTAAGGAATAAAAGGCTATGTAGAACTGTACGTATTGAATTTAATAAGCTCTCACACGAAAGATAAAATGTGATGAGTATCAAAAACAATTGTTAGTATAAAAATAAGTACTGACCTAAACGCACTGGGATTAGGCAGAGTTTTCCAGGAGGATTATGATCCACAGCCTGGCCGGCGTACAGGATCGGCCGAAGAGAAGACTGACGCGAGCAGCTCGGGATCACCCAGGCGGTCTCAGTAGGAGGACCCGCCCTGGGAACATAGGCACGTGACAGCTCGGCTTAACCCGCTTAACCGACTCTCGGTTGCAGGCTGGTAGACTTGTAGTAGTAGACTGGTAGACTTCAGTAAGGTACGCGTATGGGTAATCAGCGTGTTACCCAAGCGACTCCGAGATCTAGACTCCAGCAACGTAAGCGTATGGGTAAGCAGCGTGTTACCCAAGCGGCTCCGAGATCTAGACTCCTGCAACGTAAGCGTATGGGTAATCAGCGTGTTACCCAAGCGGCTCCGAGATCTAGACTGCCTCTTTGACAGGTTTTGTTTTCTGACCGTTCTTCCGAAATTCGTAAAAAATCCAATTATGAATCTTCTTTCTAGAACGGTCATTGGTTTTCCACAGCGAGGTATTATAATACCGGCCAGACTTAATAATTGTCGAATGCCAATAATAATAATATTTTTTTATATAATATTAGTGCGAATTAGATCTAAAGGAACACACGATAATACAGCGGGTGTTCAGCCGTTTCATATATGACACTAACATACAAGCTTACAAGATCAACAACATGGAGGATTTACGTTAGTAGCCGAAAACTTATAAGAAGAAATGTTGACGGTCGTCAATTTGACGACTGTCACTGACAGACATGTCAAAGCAAAACATTTATTTTTCAGGTTTGTAAATATAATCGTAAATGATATGAAATGATGATGATACAGGAATACAATTATAACACAGACAAAACCAGCACATAAAACTGTGAGTACATTATATATTACTTATAAGATTCCAAGAATCCATAAAACAAATATTATAAGATGTAAACAATAAGTCGTTACAAATGATTTCATGCTTATGAAAAGTAAATATAGTTTTCGTGTTGAACCGAAATACTATAGTATATGGTTTTCATTTCAACTCGATACCTCCACACATTCCTGAGATAAAGGGTCTTGACAGACAGACAGACGGACAACAAAGTGATCCTATAAGGGTTTCCTTTTGAGGTACGAAACCCTAAAAATAGAAAGTGTGCTGCCTACATCTAATCTAAATACTTATACGAGCAAATGTTTACATTATCTATCACCCACTAACACAGCACAGAATCAGCCACGGGTGACACCACGCGAGACACCATGGAGCAAGTTCAAAATAATGTTCTCAACTTACGTGGTGTGTGTACCGATGAGGTAGACAAACTTCACGGCTCGGTTGTTGGGTGACTCGCAGAACGCGCGCGTGGAGCGGATAATAGCTGCGTTTAGCGCCAATGTTACAAACATTTTGCTTTAAATATAAATTTTTAGAGATACTTACATTCTTTTATTTTGTAGGCGTTAGAATACTATTTATGCAACTAATTTTTAACCACCGAAAGGGGATAACTTTTTAAGGTAATTACAATTTCTTAAGATTCCTTAGCATGCATATTTGGTAGGTACCTACCAGTAGCGCCAAATTAGTAACTATCTATAAAAGTGAATTTAGATTAGAATTTAATATTGCTATTGCATATGAACCGCATAACGTTTTCTACCGATTCCTAAAGTAAATAAGCAAACTTTTATTTTTTAGTTTTCCAGTAGGATACCCCTGACCTAACAGTACCACACGAAGCGAAGCGCGTCACACGTCACACGACGCTTCACAACCAGACAAACATCTAAACAGTCCCTCGCGACAATGACACGCATACTAACACTGCTCCTCGTCGCTCAAGTCACCGCGGAATGGGTAGAGATCTCACAGCAGCACTACAGGAAGCCCGTCAGAGCACACAGCCCCTTCAACACTCCAGACAAAGTCTTAGATATCGAGGACACCACAAAACCTTGGACCTACAACAACCGTAGTGTGGCTGAGTACAACTGGAACAGAAGCCCTGCCAGACCATCAAACATCGGTAATGTGAAACGTGTGCATGTTGGGAGTACCGTAAAAACAACTGAAAGAGTTAAACCAGAAGACGACGATGATCTTGATCTACATGTTGATTTTAGAGATTACGAGCTAAGAGCGAACTACCACCCGACGAAAGCCACTATAGAATTGCATGAACATGACAGACAAAAAGGTACGCTTCATAGAGTTTCTAACGTGGGTAATATTAAACGTGTTCAGTTAAGTAACAGCCCTGTTAAATCGCCTGCTGTTAATTACAAGGGAGATAGAGAGAAATACTCGAACAGACACGAGAATACCCCTCATGATGAAGATGATGATAAAGCAAATGAGTTTGAACGTAAAAAGAATACAGAACCATTTAAGAGAAGAATTTACGTAAATAAAGTGGTAAATGCTCATGGCACCGAAAGAACGGGTACATTTGCACCAGGTGATGATGAAGATCAAGTAACTACTTTTAATACAGAAAGATCAAAACAGGATGAAAGGAATTTTTACCCTACGAAACCAACTATTGAATTTGAAAATGAAGATTACACCAATTATGAAACTCAACGGAATAGATTTTACAAAATTACCAATAGCAAATCTTCCGAAGTGACTGACAAAAACAACGTCTTCACCACAGAAACTATTGATACCGAGGAAGTAACAAAAATTAATACAAAACCCAAAACAGCAAATGCTAAGCAAAACAACGTTCAGAAAAACATGAACGATTTAGAAGCGGAATCACACGAAAATATTGTCCATGTTTCTGGTAACAATGAAACACATAGGGCCAACGATCATGAAACAAAAACGACAAGTCACAATGCTCCTATCATGCAAGATCATCAAACCAGAAAAGAAAATGAATCGAAAATTAATAAGGAAATTGAGGACAAAGCCGCTGAATCATCCAGCAACAAAACGAAAAATAATAAAGTAAACACGATGGAGAATGTAATAAAATTCATGAGAGTGGTCGCTGACACTATATCCAAGAACACACGGAGAAGTTTCGGCGGCAAAATGCAGTACTTACGCGAGCTGAAAGACTCTATCCTGGCCAATATAGGTAAATGAAATCAGTAATTATAACAATTGTGATGAGATTTCGAATTAAAGTAGAACCAAGTTTGGTAAATATTTGTTCCTTTACAAAAAAGGTGTGCTCTCCCCCACAGGCGCGTCATTACCGGCTGATAATATCGGAATCGGATGCGTTTTTGCGATATTTGTTTTCAGTACCTACATTTATTGCAGCAGTGTGTAACTTCGTAGCCGTCCTACTACGAAGTTACACACTGCTGCAATAAATAACGACGCAATAGTAGTAGGAGGACGCTTGCGTTCCTCCGTCCTGCGATGTTCCGATATGAGTTGATGAGTTCATAGAACATTTGTATTAGGACGCATGCGATCCCACACACAGCTGCGAGATCGTTAATACGTCAAGGACGAAATTTGATTTTACCGACGGTTCAGTCCGAGTGTTCTAAAAATCTATAACATGGATATGATTTATCGTCAGACAAAGAACTTTTATCATTAACACGTAGCTACTGTACAGTGTGTAAAAAATGACAAATCTGCCCGACATTAGGGAAAAACCTGCTAAAAACACGAATACGAAATAGAATTATCGGCCGATAAAAACGCAGCTGTGTGCAAGAAATCAGGACACGTTATCGCAATAACGCATCCCGTATTATCGACTGATAACAACGCACCTATGTGGGAGAGCCTTAATTTGTTATACAAACGATTTTTAAAGATTACACGCACGAATCTCATTCCAGAGCAGCGCATAGATGCAACATGGCCGGACGATGACAGCGCCGGCGCACGGCGCCGCTCGCGGTCCGCGCATGCGTCTTCGCGCGGTCATGTGCAGTTCCCGTCGTCAGAGAGTGCGCTCATGACCATATCCTTCCTTACCTTCGCTGTTTTTCTAATCAAACTGGTTCTGGTGAGTTTGGTTGTTTTTAACATTTTATTTTTGGAACGAAGTTCGTTAACGCGGCTTACGTAAAAATCGTCACGCAACGAAATGCGTGTGTGTATGTGTGCGTGTATCGAGCCTACTACAAACAAATCGCGATTCTCAAACCATAGGGGCGTACACGCTAAAATGCGATTTTTTGTTTTTAACATTAAGGAACTTCGTTCCATAGTCCCCCGACCGGACAATTTTTTTTTTATATAATGTAATATTTATTTGCCAGAAATATGGTGGCTAATAATCAAAAGCTGAACCTAGAATACTAAGTCTGATTTCTAGGTCGGGTAAATTGTCATTGGGCATTTTCCTTACAAAATTCAGTAGCGCAACATGCATGTTGTATTGTTGTCTGAATCTCAATTAGCATGATGATAAGTTTCAGAAACAGTCCTAGTAAATCTTACCTTAAGACCTTCTAATGTTAACTTCACCCAGTTTTACGCTGAACTTCTGCTCATCGGATCTTTGCAACCTATAAACAAGAATTCAGGAATAATTTCGTTCATGTGCTTACGCACTAGACTACACATACAAAATTAATTATTTATGATTCACACACAACACACCTTTGTACCTTACATTCATTATTAATAATTATAATCTAACACCCTATTACTGGCGCCGCTTAGGTAGGTAGGTAGGTATATCAATTATTAACTATTGGCGGCCATGCCCACTACGAAGTACAAAGTTATGACGCAGAGGTAGGTAATGTATAGGCATCGGGTGCCTTTCATACAGGCATAGAAGTATATCTACCCATATAGGTATAAAAACCATTTTTTATAAACAGGCACCAACTGCTCAACCACAACATGTTGAAAGAACGATTTGTTTGCAGCAAGTCATTCAGACGTACAAGCACAAGACGATGATGGTGGCCCCGCTGATGGTAGCCTCCGGACGCAAGGTCTTCACTCACCGTGGACAGCATTGATCGAAATAATTCTTCGATAGCTATAGATTGTGTTATTCGATTTTAATAAATATTCTTCCTCCAAAATTGTGCCGCTTATTTTTTTAATAAGGGTACTTAAATCTTCACAACAAACACCCTAACAAATATTATTTTATTTATATTAAAAAATCCCGCTCTTTTAAAGAGTGAATGACAGTTTTACGCTGAAACAGAATGAAACTTTCTGCTTCGTTCAGAAATAGATTACTAGTTTATGGTCCATAATTAATTTCCTCTATTTTTACAATGTCACTATGGCCGTATTACGTATCTATTTTTTTTATTACTTTCTTTTTATAATTCAGTTAACCTAAGTCCAGGTAATATAGGGAAAAAAAGATTCAAAATGAAACCCGATAAATTATTTTATGTTTCAGAACGAAACGAATTATTATTAAGATATTTTTATTTTTTGTTCATTTCAATCACATTTCAATCCATTCATTCATTTAGAAAAACACAGCCTGACAGCCAGTGTTACCAATTAAAAGTACTTAATTCAACTCATTTATATGTTTTTATACAATACGTCTGTTAATGTTTTACTTACTACAATGTCTTCACCCTTCATGGATACGATACGATATTTACTGATATTTTGGTTAATCGAATTTTACAAAAGGAGGTAACAATCTGTTTTATTTAATCAGCGTAATTTTCATTATTATATCTTGTCGCCGAGGTCGGTCCATGAAGTGGTGGAAAGTTAACCTGTACGTGGGCTACTAACTACGAGGGCTGGTTCGAAGTGGCACAAAAAGTAATACTTGCAAAGACTCTTAAGAGGCTTCTGTCCAGCAGTGCTAGAACAAAAAAGTTATATTCTAAAGTTAATAAAACTATTCCTAATTGTTACTCCCTTGAAAAGAGCTAGGATGACCCACGAAATTCAATTTTATTTATGCAAGATATCCAATGAAAATAAAATAACTGTGAATGATCAATCTTGTCAAAATAGAATATACTTGCGAGTTTTACTACAAAAAACTAAGACTTTTATATATGTGCGACGCGACAGGATTAAGAGGTTGGCAACACTGACTGAACTCAGCTAGCTTGTGTTGTGGCGTTTGTAAATAATTGTATGTAATTTCATCGCATTGGTGATCAATGAAAATGAATAATGAAACAGAACAAATATTTTTACTAAGTGCAGCTCCAAGCCAGGCCTCGACCTCCACTCAAAAGATGGGCACTCTGGCACTGCCCCCCAGTTCACAAGTAAACCTTGAAGGTGAGTTCTTCAACTTGTTTGTGTACATTTAGTTTTTGAGCAAATTGATGGAGAAATACAGCTTTATACGAAACACGTGTTAAACAAAATTCCTCTTTGTAACTAGACCACGAATTGTTTTGCTTTGCTTACTTGCTACTATCCATAATTCCTCATGCGACCATACCAATACCTAAGACGACTCACTGACCAATATTCGGCCTATTGACACGGTCGTCTTATTATGAAGTAGGACATAAAGGTAGTAAGAATAGGATTCTGTATAAAAATAAGTTAATGAACCATTTAAGATTTAGTAGACAGTTATTGAGAAACATTCCTGGGTTATAAATATTTATTGTAACATAATTTTCAGATGTCAAAGACTTCTCGCATGTGTGTCGGACATGCGCCACCATCACAGAGTTTGTTATGCCCATATTTGCTGGAGAAGGACTGCAGAACAACTTGGCCGATAAAATAAAAAAACACTTACCAATACAGGTGATTACTATTATTTTAATTATCCTTTTGACCACCACATCAAAAAAGCTAAAACATGCCCTCGGTGCCAATCTATGAATTATGTATAGAAGTCTGTCATGTAGTTGTGATGCTGGTGTGCTGGGCACATTTTGGTTTGTCATCTATACATGACTTTGGTTGTCAAAAGATTAAAGCCACAGATATAGATAGACCTAGATAACGCAAGAGCAACTACTTCGCATGCCTATTTTCGTGCCTAACTTACGATACAAAATTGTAAGTAAAGAAATAAAGTACAAGTTTCCTTCCATCGGTAAGTCATTTTGTGGTTAATATTATGCATATATAATTTAAAAAACAATTATTTTTAAATTTTAATACTGTCAGTAATACCTAGTAATACCAAATATAAGAAAAACAAAACATTGTGACTTCGTAATAGGTATTCAAAAAATGGCACGCTTGGTTTTCGCGCTATCTAGGGTCTATCTATATCTGTGATTAAAGCCATTAGTTCCATGCCTAAAGTAAGAATCTGTAATTTGATGTTTCCATACAAATGCTATATCTATTCTGCTGCATTCTTTCATAAATAAACTGTAGTCACTTATGGCCATAACCAAAACCGATAATAATAAAAGTGGTGAGGTTATCAATTTTAAGATGCTGTTAAGTCTCGTGCTGTCACAGTCACTTTGACATGAAGTAATAGAGACAGCTGGAGACTTAACGGCATCTGAACATTGAGTAGCGTTTGAGTATTTGGCCATTAGTGTCTTAGATCATAGAAAACCCTAAGAGAAAAGCTTTGCATTACATTTATTGTGGTCAATAAAGTGATAATCGAAATGGTCAGGAAACTAATTTCTCATTTTAATAACCAACTTCAAAAAGGAGGAGGTACTCAATTTGGTTGTTTTTTTTTAATGTATGTACATCAATTACTCCGAGATTTATGATCCGATTTACGTGATTCTTCTTTAGTTTGAAGCAGAATAGTTGCCATTTGGTCCCATAAAAATGTAACATTGTTTGACCCAGTAGTTTTCATTTTATGAACATTTTTTTAATTTTTTATACATTTATTTTTATGTTTGACCACGCATAACTTTTTTCAGTGTAGTCCGATTTCGATGATTCTTTTTTTAATTGATAGTGTATACCTCAAATTTGGTCCCATATAAATTTCAAGAAAATATTCCACCCCTAATGGTTGAAAATTAAGGGATGACAGATTCTTTTTGGTGTTGCCGTTTCGTAATTAATTTCTATGATGAGAAGTAGGCACTAAAAAGTGAAAAAAAAAAATTGTGAAAATTCAATTCGCAAGTTGGTCGCTATACAAAACAACAAGCAAAACCAAAGCCGCCGACTTGCGAATTGAAAGTAATTTTTTTACTTTTTGAAGGTGGTTGTCTTTTTTGTTATTATTTTTTTATTTTTCATACATATACATTATATGCTGAAAGTATGAAACCAAACACTTAAATGCTAGAAAAGGATATCACTAACTGAGTAATAATTAGTACACTCAAATTAATGTCATAAGAATTAAATTACTTAAAATAAGTGTTCATCTACTTTTTAAAAAGGTTAAATTCCCAAAAGGTTGGTTGACACATCCCGTAATTCAAGAGATGGTTTTTATCTCAGTCAGATGTTAAGCATTGCCACGGCAATGCTGCTAGTCTCTTGGCCACATTCCCAGATGATGTTGATGTGGGGGATTTTTTTATTTTTTGTGTAAATATTGTAGTAGTTCACAAACACACATTGTATTATTTTATTTTCTATTTAATTATGTTAATTCATAATAATAGTACTTACGCAAATGAATGTCATGCAAAAAGATTGTCAAAAAGATTGAGATTTTTATATTCTATCCTTATCTTAATATTAATAATCGTATTTAAATAACTTAGAAAATAGGCACAAATAACTTGTACTTTTACCTAGGAAATCGCATTCATGTAACAAAAAACATTTTGGGTGACCATCTGAATAAGGAGTGGAATGAAATCTAGGCATGTTTTTATTCTAAGATTTTTTTCATTATGGTTACTAGACCTAGTATAAAATACGCACCTTTGAGCTTTAACTAAATGTAAACTTATTTAATTATCACATTTTGATTAATTTAAATATTCATGATGACTTTTCATTTCACTGATTTGGACGAAACGGCGGAATCACTCAACAATAAATTATTTTATTTTTTCACTGCTATTTTCATAGCGAATTGTATGCGGCATAAGGCTCAGCAACTGTGACTGTCAATATGTTAGATATAACTTGAATTCTCATATATTATCTCTGTTGTGCATTAAATGCTGTGTTATCTATATTACACCAGGTATGCGAAAGCGACAAGCTGCCCCTAGTGGTGTGCTACCAGTGTGCAAACACGCTGCTAGCATGGCACGAGCTGGTAAAATGCTGCTTGCAGGCCGATGCAGCCCTGCGTGCCAAGCTCAACTCCATCCAACAGGTATTTGTCTATTCCTCTTTGAAATACCATTAGAAAATATATATTTACACTGATTGACTGACACTTTTCAGGTCACTAAGCTTGCTGCTTTGCTAGATAGATTACTTTCAAATTAAAGAGTTACAAGCATTACGGCTGGCAACTTGGCAAGCCTGCAGGGAGTCCTGACACTCCTGACATAGATATAGATTCCATAAAATGTATAAAATGAAGCACTCCAGCGGTGCTCTCTCTGTCTATTGCTGTAATAACTTATCACTAAAAGAGACTATACTCCACTTATAATAGCATTAGAAAAAAGAGGATCGTAGAAGCAGGAGTGCAAAACATCGAAAGATAAGTTAAAAAAATTAAAATTATTTTAATATAATTTTGATAAATATATCTAAGAAAGTACTAAATATGGATGTATAATAATAAAAACAAAACAAAAATCTCTTAAAGGTTAGGAAACATTTTGAATTAGGTAGAATTACAGTGAAACGAATAACGTTCCGGGTATTGTTCATCCCTGCTTCTGTTAGGTTTTTAGCATTGACACTGTAATTTAAAATTAGAATTAAAAATACAACTAAATGAAAGCCACATAATTTTAGAAGATAAATAATTAAAATAGTTACAAATACGTGTGACAGCTACAGTAAAAATAGATTATAATAAATTCGGGTTTTATCGCAAAGTGTGCATTAAATATAACCTTTTTCTACTTCTGTCTAATGCTATTGTAAATGGAGTATAGATCAGATGATTAGAATATTTCATAAATAATAAATAGTTAATTTTTTATTTTTCAGAAAACAATTTCCCTTAACATTAAATCAAACTCAAGTTTAAAAGAAGAAACACAGGGCAAGTAAGTATGAGACTTTATCTTAATATTGTTGGTTCTGCAGAATTTGCGAAACATATTCTTATTTCAGATTGTTTTACATGAGTATTAAAAATGCTCTCATTGATATTCAAAAAGATCTGGAAGAAGATCATTTGGATGTAGAGTTTGTTTGCCAAAAGTGTGATGAGAAGCCAACACTGAGCACTGTGCACTTGCTTGCTGAACATATCATGCAACATCACTCTCCTGACTTACTCCACAACAATGTGAGAATATTTATCACCAACTACATAACCTTCGATCAAGTACTAGCTGACGATTTTGATCGAGAAACAAAATCAAACACTAAAAAGAAGTCAGAAATAGTTTTGCCGAGTCTGCGTTGTCCTTTCTGCGCGAGTGTGTTTTCGTCGGCCACGCGGCTTATGTACCATCTGAACAAGCACGTGCAGGTGAGTGTGGGGGGCGGCATCAGCTGCTGCGACCTCGTCTACAGCAGCAAGAAACACTTCGTGCAACATCTGCAAGAGGCTCATGTCGATAACACGGCGCAAGTCCAGTGCGTCAGCTGTGGCTTTACCGCAACCCGCGCAGAACTGTTGAGACAGCATTACCGAGACGCGCACAACGATCTGAAGGTTGCGAAAAAGAAGAAAGTAGAGAGTCCTAATAACCAGAAGTATATCCCGGCGGTGTGCCCCGAGTGCAACAAGACGTTTTCCAATAAGTACAACATGTTCGCGCATATGCGCAGCCATACACACGCCGCGGTGTTCCCGTGCGACAAGTGCACGCGCACCTACCGCCACCGAGGAAACCTCAGCCACCACAACAGAACGGCGCACCAGGGAATACTCAAGTTCATATGCGTCGAGTGCGGCGACGCCTTCCCCAGTCGCGCAACACGCGACGTACACACGCGTATACACTCGGGAGAGACCCCGTACGAGTGCCATCACTGCCACAAGGCGTACCGCGACAAGAACACGCTCACCCGACATCTAGAGATACACTCAAACATTCGGAAATATCAGTGCGAGATCTGCTCCAAAAAGTTCCGGAAGAAAAGTCACGTGGACAGCCACCTAAAGACGCACATGAAGTAATGGGCATTATTTGTTGCAGGAGCCCCTGCGACTTGCCCGAGGAGCCCCGCAGTGAACTGTCCGAGCTGTCCGATGACGAGCCGCTGGCCATTATCGCCACCAGAAAGCCCGCAAAACTCTATACGGAGTTCTACAGAGCACTCGTCAACTTTAGAAATCATTTCGTTAATGATCAACATCATGAGGATTACCCTGAGTTTTCCGACTCGAGTGTGTCTGTCGACGAGGACAACGACGTGGACAGGTTCGACGACCTGACGCAGTCCAACATGCGGAAAGACAGGCTGGACGAGGAGACGAGGCTAGAACTGAGAGAAGTGCAGACCAAAATCGACAACAAGACTTACTACACTTGCAAGATATGCAGCAAGAACCTGAGCTCTGCGCACACGTACCTGTTCCACAAGCGCATCCACACGGGCGAGCGGCCGTGCGTGTGCCACGTGTGCGGCAAGCAGTTCCGCGCGCCCAACGGACTGCAGCGACACCTCACGGAGACGCACGAGCGTCTGCGCCGCTACAGCTGCACGCTCTGCACCAAGACCTTCGCCAACTCGCAGAACCTCAAGCAGCACCTGCGGATACACACAGGAGAGAAGCCTTTCGTGTGTTCACATTGTGGGAAGAGGTTCACTCAGAGTGGCTCGCTGCATGTGCATCTGAAGACTCATAGTGAACAGTTTCCTTACGACTGCGCGGAGTGTGGAGCCAAGTTTAGATTGCGATCGGGATTGGTGCGGCATAAGCTGAAGCACACGGGCGAGCGCCCGCACGTGTGCGGCGCGTGTGGGAGGGGCTTCCGACAGCGACACGAGCTCAGCGCGCACGCGCATGCGCACGGCGCGCCGCTGGCCTGCGCCGCCTGTCCGCGCGCATTCCGCGGCCGCCGCGCGCTGCGACTACACGTGCGGCGCGCGCACTGCTAGCTCCTACCTCAATATACTCGTTACGAAACTATTTGACAGTATCATTACACCGACCCCATCCTTTCCCTTTCCAGGGCGGTAATGCCAGAGGAAGAATGCGATATCCGAGTAAATCACGAAACGAAAACCGAGGAGGTCATCGAAAAACCGGAGTTTACAATGAGTGAAAACGGGAAGCGGTACGCGAAGTGTGGCGTGTGTAACAAGAGCGTGTCGCGGGGGGGGTGGGCGCGCCACGTGCGCGCGCACCGCGGGGAGAGGCGGCACAGCTGCCACGCGTGCGGGCTGGCCTTCAACGACAGCGGCAACCTGACGCGCCACGCGCGCGCGATACACTCCAAGCAGAGACCCTTCTCTTGCCCCTCATGCCCGAAAACGTTCTCTCGAAAGAGCCACTTGGACGACCATATAAAGTCTCATTCGGATAGCAGAACATTCGTGTGTGACATATGTGGGAAGGGGTCGAAGTCGGGCGCAGCACTACGCATGCATGCTCGCACGCACGAGTCGTGCAGGTTCCCGTGCGTGCAGTGCGGCGCGAGCTTCAAGAGGCGCGGGGAGCTGCGCGCGCACGTGTCTGTGCACACGGGGGAGAGGGCGCACGTGTGCGACTGCGGGAAGAGCTTCCGACTGCGCAGCCAGCTCACTGCGCATTCTCGAATACATCAAAAAACACGGATAGACGACATGCAAGATCTGAACGATGCTAGTGATACACTAAGGTTACACGAAGAGGAGATTCAAGATTTTTTACATTAATCGGTTGTGTGAGGTCAGTCAAACAACAGCGAATACAAAGTAGTTTAAATAGACATACCAAATCAGGCACAACCAGATATTGTTTTGCAACTTACTTAAGGTTTATCCTAGTTAAATATGCGATACAGTGGCGGCCCTAGAGCGGTGTGACGGGGCGCTGAAATCATCTGAAACGTGATGAATAGGTTATAGACTCGATAGTGAATTATATCTTTCGTCTGAATTTAAACTATGTAGAGTATAATAAAATTGTTCATGCTATGTGAACCAGTGGCAGTGCTATCATCGCCAAGAGACCGCGCGCACGTTATCTATCGAGACCTCTTGTCGCTAGCCCTCCATCTTACTTTTTTTTGTTTTACGTGTACAGAATTTATTATACGTTGTAAAGTTGATATGTGGTTATTATTGGTGGCTATCATCAGCCAGAAAGTCTGACAACCAGTCTTACCAAGGGATATCGTGTTACCCATTAACTGGGTTGTGGAGGTCCGATAGGCAGATGATTGGTGGCTATCACCACATCCCACAATAATCATGGATAAGCAACTAGGTACATAAAAAAACGCAAAGTTATATTTAGGACGGCCCAATTTTGAGATCCCCCACCGCCAAAAAGCTTTACTAGGGCTGCCACTGATGCGATGTGCTGGATTCATTTAAATAACCATATACTTTTTAAACATAAAAAAGTAATTATTGAAAAATATTCACTTAATGCATTAAAAAAAATTTGCTATCTGTGACATCGAAACGATTGTCGAGGAAATATGCATGAAAGATTGGTTTCCAGCATTCAGTTTTTTTTTTAAGAAAATATTAGCTTTATTTAAAAAATACATAAATTACCATTGGTGGAGCGCCTGGGGATTTTGACCTCGGAATACAGTTACAGTGAATAAAAAATAAGAAATAAATAAATGATAATGCCAGATCCTGCCCCACCCATTTACAGAAAATGTAAATTAATAAAATAATTGTAATGATTAAAGAACCTTATTTTGATAAATTGTTTTTCTTTAGAACTTGCCTGCGTTCTTGGCTGGTTTCCACGAGACAGGCTCGCGTGTGGAGTTGTGTGGAGTTCATTAGCAAAATGCTTTCTTTGTGTCTTATTTTGTTTTTTCAGAACCTAATCGATAATCTTATATATAAAATTCTCGTGTCACAGTTTTGTTCCCGTACTGCTCCGAAACGGCTTGACCGATTCTGATGAAATTTTTTGTGCATATTGGGTAGGTCAGAGAATAGGCCAACATCTATTTTTCATCCCCTTTTTTCACCCCTTTTTCATCCCCCATTAGGTCGATCGGGACAGGACAACGTCTGTCGGGTCAGCTAGTGTAGACTATAAGGAAATGTAAAGAACTTTTTTTGTTGGCAAAAAAACATTTTTTTTATTATTATTACTACTTGCGGAATACATAATGCTTAAAGAAATACAAATACAGTTTTTTGATTTAAACATGCAGAAACTGCAAGTTTTGAAGTCATTAAGACTAATGTTTAGTTATCAGCAATTAATAAGCAGTAAGATGCTACATATTGCAAGCTAGTACAGAGGCCAGCACATCAAACTACTACAATCTGTCAAATTTCTTTGATAGATTTTCAACTTTATTACAAAAGCATAAGGTTCATATTTAATTGGGAAAATTTGACAGTTAGGTATGGCTTGATGTGCTGGCGTCTGTACATGACTTTTATTGAATGGGGCAAAGTTTTATAGAGTTTCTGGCATTATCCTTTATAATACCCAATAGGCCCTTAGGTCCTTCCTAAGGGCCCAACAAGTTTATGAACTATCATCATCATCATTTCAACCCTGCTAGGTATAGGTCTCCACCAAGCGGGGTTCAGCCATAATCGCCATGCTTGGCCGATGCATGTTAGCCATCGCAGTAGGTGTTATGGTACTCAGTAGGACTAACCCACCATAAATACTGAAAATACGCCTTTAGCGGTCTTCCGAAGCGACGACGCATGGATCATAACATTACTAGGTACTGAAAATAAATTAAAAGGGCCAACAAACACATTTTTTTTTTTTTACATGTTAGAGAACTTTTTTATGTCGGGAGTTAGATTTAATTTAATGTAGAAGACACGCTACACCCAACGTAAAAACTTTTTATTAAGTATTTAATAATTTAACTAGATTGATTCTGTGTCAGAAATTCCCTTCATTATAATGAAAGAATGCTGATATCTTCGGATTACCTTATCCAATTTTAATACTCAATTATTTATTGCATTCCACAATGTATTTGCTTAGGTGGTAAGTTCTTAGGTTCCATTGTACAGAGCTAAGAACATTCTACACAAAATCTGCTTTCTACGAAAAACAAACCGCGTCCAAATCGGTCCATCCGTTTGGAAGCTACGATTAGGAAATAAAAAAAACTTAAACTTTAAACGCCTACCTATGTTTTCGTCAAGGGTTAAAAAAAAAAAATATGTGGGGACATTTTCACACACGGCCATCTGACCCCAAACTAGGGGACCCTGTACTATGGATGTCAGCCAGCTGATATACATACACAAATACATTTTTTTTTTTAAATACATACATACGTTTATCTATATAAGATAAACAACACCCAGACACTAGGCGAACAGAAGTGCTTATCACACAAATGTTTACCCTGGGCGGGAATCGAACCCGCAACACGCTGCGCAGCAGTCGATCGCTCAGCCACTGCGCCAACTGTGTCGTCATTCGCCCAACAAAGTGCTAGTGTCAAATATTTTGACACTAGCACTTTGTGGGGTACTTAAAAAACTAAGCTTCTATGCTTTATCCATACTTATACTTACTATACTTACTTTAATATTATAAATAAGAAAGTAACTCTGTCTGTTACGTTTTGACGACGAAACGGCTGAACCGAATTTTATAAAATTTGGTATGAAGATACAGTTCGATTCAAACTTAATGGCGGCTGAGAAGTGCGCTGTTGGCTGCGCAGTACCCCGTCCCTCACCCCCGCCGTCACGTCAAACTCAAACTCAAAATCATTTATTTCAAATAAACCATTTACAGGTACTTTTCAATTGTCAGAGTCAGTCAGTCAGAAAGTTGAAGCTAGTTGCTCGTTCCAAACAGTGAAATTGTTACTGCGCAGCCACTCGCCTCATGTTCAGAGCCGCCATTAAGTTTGAATCGTACTGTAGCCTGTCGTACTTGAACCCTAGGAAAAGACATAGGCATACTTTTAAATCTGCGACTTACTCTGCATCCGCGATAACTGACATTTACGCGAACGAAGTCGAAGGCAAAAGCTAATAACATCATACTTAGTAATTTACTTAAGTTCACATTCATCCCAATATTCAAGTTGACTATCCCAAGAAATAAGATCCGTGTAAAACACTGGTATTCAGCTGCATCCGGTTAGACTGGAAATATGAACAAATTCAAATTATTTATTCGTAAAACAGGCACAGTAAAATAAAATCTCAAGATCAACCAGATCCGAACCGGATCAGAGAAGTTTATTTTATTTAATTAAATTACATCATCCGTCGTTCTCTTGCCTTCGCCGGGATGCTTGCTACTTTAGATCCTAATGGCTTGGCACACGACGATGGGGTGACCATAATGCCTTTGAAGTTGGGTAGGCCTTTGGTGTGGGATGCAACATGGCACACTTGCGCCATCCCATCTTCGTTAAAGACGTGTTGTGCTGGGGCGGCTACTGCAGGGGCCAAAACCTCAAACGGTGCAAATATAACAGTCTTCTTGGAAGCTATATGTTTAAACCGTTTGGGGTGGAAACACTAGGGTCACGGGATCCAAGTTGTCATCTTGTTTTTCGGGACATCACCAAGCGGCTGGTCGACTCTTCATGTGACCCGAGGGCTGCCATATTCTTTGGCCAAATAATCAGCATTGCCATACAACGTGGCTATGCTGCTAGCCTACTGGGCACACGTCCGTTGACAGCGATGTGGACGAGATTTTTGATGCCCTATGAGCCAGTCTCTTTTTCTTAGTTGAACAATATTTTATTGTTTTTATTTTTAAGTTTTGTGTGTATGTAATTCTGATTAAATTGTAAACAATGTGTAAGAGGTTAAGAATTTACCTTAATTTACATTTTTTTCCCCGATTACTATATCTGTATAAAAACCAGCCAAGTAAGTAAGTAAGAACCATGTCAAGTTCTTTTGGTAAAGAATCTACAGTGTTATACGTATTTTACTATTTGAATTATTGTAATTATCCACCACCCAGACCAGTTCATATTTTAAGATACATTGTCCAAGGAGCTGTGGATTTTGTGAATAATAAATAAATCCATTTTTTTAAATCAACGGCATTATTTTCTTCTAAGTTTTATTCGAAATTTAATTCCCTGTACAACTGTATTCCGAGGTTTTTAATGTGTTAACGCTCCAGGCACGCCACTAGTCTGACCAGCCGCATTAGATGTTTCCCATCAAAATTGTAGTTCCAACTACCCTCCACAAGATGCAATAGAACCACTTTGTTGCAGGTTCGCTCCCATACCTATGTATGAGCCCGCGCAGCCGCAGCACTACCGCGCCTGCACGTACTGCGTCAGCTCGCACCCCACCTCCACTTACAAGGAACACCTCGTGCTGGCGCACTCCGACCTACTGTTCCACTGCGAGGAGTGCGAGGAGTACATCGACAGGAAAGACTTCATCCTGCACATGTCGCTACACGCCTTACAATACACGACGCAGGACATTAGAAAAAAGAAAATTAAGAAGAAAAAGGAAGATGTTAGTCACAATCCCTCCTTCACGGAAACCAACAATATAAAGCCCCCAGCAGTGGTTAAAACCAAAACGAGTGTTCCAGAGAATGAATTCTCCGACCACAGCGATATGGAAGGCTTCGGACCTCTACCCGAGTCAGTGTTCGAAGCTATAGAAGACTCGCAAGACAGCCAGCATATAGAATATGAAACGAATCCCGCCACGCCTGAGAATGACTGTTGCGATGATCTCAACAAAAGTGCTCAACTCAAAAATAATCATTTGAACATTCCTGCCGTGTGTTTGGAAAATAACAGGCCTAATAATAATAATCTTAATAATTGCTCAGTAGTCATAGAACCTATCAATATAAATAAATGTACCCAAATGAATATAGCAACTAAAAATAATAAAATAAACAACAATATTGCTCTACCAGCGAATGAAACTGGCTTAAACACTAATGACAGTAGCGATAACGACGCGACTGACAAAAGCACCAAAAGCAACTACAAGAAGTTGCGCAAGTGTCCCTTCTGTAATAAAGAATACACAGCATCTTCCAGCTACTTCTACCACTTGAAGTACTTCCACAAGAGGAGCAAGGAACACGGGTGTGAAGTGTGCGGCAAGAAGTTCGGCACCAGGGCCGGCTTGACGCAACACGCGGCCATACACACCGGACAGTACGACTTCAAATGCAAACAGTGCCAAAAACAGTTCAAATCTAAAGCAAGCCTCTACATTCACGAACAGACCCACAGTGAAAAGAAGTTGTGGCCTTGCAGCCAGTGCAACACGTCGTTCAGGTGGAAGACGCACCTGTTCAGACACATGAAGAGGCATGCGGCACAGAAAGTAAACGTGTGTACTACGTGTGGGCGCGGCTTCAGTGTCCGGTGCGATCTACTGAGGCATGCGCGGACGCACACGGCAGGAAACTTCACTTGCGATCAATGCGGACAGAAATTCGCTCAACTACGATATTTAAAAGTGCACACGACAAAGAAGCATTCGATCGATAACACGGTATCTTAGTAAATACTTTTACAGTGCCTTTGCCCGCGAGTATGGCTCCGGTCCATAATGTAAGTAAAACCGGCGCGTGGGCAAGTACCACAAGACCGATAGTCAAGTACAATTAGAATGTATATTATCATACAACATTTGTATGATAATTACTGACTACACGTTGAGTGTAACCCAAAGAAAGACTTATATGTAGTGAGAGTAAGTAGCTAAAATTAATGTTGGTAGTCTTTATACCGACGTAGAATAGATGAAATACTTTTGTATAATATTTAAATATTTGTAATTATAACAAAATTCTTAAGTTTACATCTACCTCTGAGGCTCTAACCTAAATGAAATAGACTGAGGTTGGGCCCAGCAAAAATTTCATAGACTAAGTTCAAAGTCATAGATATAGTTAACTTAAAATTAAATATAGTTAGCCTTGTTTCCAAGACAATTAAACGATGTTAAATTCTTGATTCCTTTATTTATTTTAATCGTACCTTAGTGGTAAATATAAAACTATTTAGTACAAACGATAACATTACACAAATCAACAATAAGTAACCTACTGACATGGACAGACATTAGTAATGTAGAACATTTCCCTTCATTCATTTACTATACATTTGTTTTAGGACGTGTTTTTGTGACACCGTAGGGCGTTGCTTTTGGCATTGTATGGATTATAAACACATTCGCAATTTGCAAAGTATGTGAATACATAGTACCTATGTGGCATAATTACGGACGCATACTGTACGGTACTTATGTATTCGGAAATAAATAAAAGCCAAAATTTTAAAACACATGCATTTATACTTGAATAATAAATATCATGCACGATTTTATTTCATATCATACTTTGTGAATGTTGTATAAAAGCATTAATTTGTACAAATCATTGAAAATTAAGTTACTATCACATAGTTAATTATAATGATCATTATTATTCTATTCATCATCATTAGCACAGTCTTCTTCCCAAGTATGGAGGGGTTGACTGCCAATTAGTTTATTATAAATACAGTTATATTAATTTATATTAATTGAATGTCATTTGGCATGACTAAATGATTATGAAACCTTGAATCTGCCTGAATGTTGAGTAAACATGGATCCTTGAGCTCTAATTCAAATTTAATTAAATATTTGTTTGTATAACACTCAAAATAACTTAAAATGATTATTTAATTAATCGAATTAGGCAGGATAATAAATATTTAGACTGTTATGATTTACAAAAACAATAAAAAACAGGAAATATTCTATTGAATCCTGCTGTTTAATACTGTTTGTAGCTAAATCGACGTTTTCCTGTTCATTTAGTATTACATTACGTAGATGTTTAATATTACGCGACTATGAACTGGAATGAACGTCGATGCCTTGCCTGTGTTCTGCAACATGTAACACCAGTCTTACTCAACGAAAGGCAAGTAATATTACCTCCTTTCTAATACATAACAATCAGTTCGTCTTCATCAGCCATACATTTTATGACATAGATTCTGATTCAATAACGGTCAGACAGTAGGTTTCCATTCCATTATAAAAATAATTATTATTAGACAATTTGACCATATTCTGCTAGAGAATTAGGACAATTTCGAAAAATAATATCGCATATCTCAAATAGACAGTCAGTTAATTTAGTTTCAATAACTGGACAGTAAACTGCACGTCGATGGTAACAATTTGACTTCGACAGCGCCTTTATTTCGTAGGTAAGGGCTGTTTTCGTAGTTCAAGTGTTACTACTGATGTGCGGTTGGCCGTACGATATACAATGCTAAGATAAATCACATTTCCTAACATATTACATTCTTAGCCATTTTCTTTATACATACTCAAGGGGTCCTAAGGTGAGATATCGATGGGAGGCGTAGAGCGTCCGTCCTGCGTAGTAGGGGACCCACTCTCGTTGACCAGTCGCTGTCTCTCGCGGTACATGGAGACCTGGATGTTCTCCAGCTGATGGTAGCGACACACCTTGATGGTCGAGAACACTGCTAAGCCCACCCACGTCGCGAACGCTGCCCACGTACCGAACTGGTGGACGAAATAAACGTGACAATAGCCTTGGAAATGAGGTGTTCACATTCAATGTTATATATAATAAAATATTGTGCATGTCGGTGATAGTTGTAGACACTATCTCTAGTCCACTACAACACTCTAATGTTGTTGTTGTTTAATAAGTAAGTAAAAATAAAAAATATATGCTAATATTTAGCCATAGATTAATTAAAGGGGCATTGACAATTTGTTAAAATTTTAGATATCGCTAGCTAACTTGGACAGATTGCCTAAAGCGTAATCCGAGTCGAAACTAAACAAGTCAGAATGAAGTACCTGTGATGTGCCGATCTCCATGTAGAAGCCGCTAGTGGTTATGTTATCTTTCTTGTCTATACTCTGACCAGCCGCGACATCGCAGCTGAAATATCAATAAATGTCATAAAGAGTAAGTTACTCTTTCAAGTCACACTTGATGATAATTCAAAGTTGGCACTGCCTCGGAGATAGAGTGAGAATGCATAAACTCCTCCTTTTATTTAAATCGGTTTTAAACACTTCTGTTAAAAATGGCCAGTTTTTGAGATGCGAATGTCGCTTTTATGTACCTACATTGGTCGTTAAGTATTACTGGCGTGCGGTTGGTGAAGATACTAGAGGAGTATTATTATTACACTTATTACGCACCTAGGGAACCTCTCCACGATGGTCTGGCACCAGGTCATGAAGCCGAGGGTGACCATGACGGCGGCGGACACTGCGAAGCCACACAGCATCATGCAACCCACAGCCTCCAAGAAGGCGGAGAGGAAGGAGCTGTCCAGGCCCTTGTACATCAACATGGACAGCCTGGGGACAAATGTGAAACGTGTTAATAGACTGCAACAGATATTTTTTTTGTTGACGAGCTGACCCGAAAGACGTTGTCCTGTACCTATCTACCTAGGGTGGGTAGGTAGCTGGCGTACCTTCCCTACCTACCCTACGGAGAAAACTAATATGTCATCGATGTATATTTTTTGGTATTTGTTGATTTTTTTAATGGTGCGCGCAACTTTTTGTAACGAATTTCCTTAACGCGGCTTACGGGTAGTACGAATTAGTAGAAATCGTCACGTAACGAAATGCGTGTGTGTATGTGTGCGTGTATCGAGCCTACTACAAACAAATGAGCACACGAACATTTTCTTTTTGTGTAGACTCTTAGGTCTTCTTCGTTCATTACGGGGGCCCCCCGACCGCACAAGATTTATTTTTCTTGCATATCCTTCTTCTTCTTACAATGACAAACACAACAAAAAAAGAATTACCGAAATTGGTTCAGCCATTCACGCTTGATGCCGTGACCAAGGGAAATAGGGATTAATTTTTATATATTTAGATTGTTGCCAGGATAAAGTATAGAGGAAAACATACAACAATACCCGTTAATGTAAATCTGAGTCTGTTTGTATTGGGCATTATCGAGTAATTCGAGTACGGTGAGAAGGGACGTCGTGTTAATGAAGTACTAACACGACTTCGCTGTGACGTTTTTTTTAATGTTACAGCACCATGCTGAGAGGCCTTTGGGCCTCGTACAGGAACAGTTTTCCTTTTTAAAGTTATTTTTGTGTGTTTTGTCCTGGGGGGCGAATAAAATGGTCTTTTGTGGTCTTTTTCTTTCTTTCTTTCTTTAAGAACGTGGCGAGGATGCACCAGCCCGTGTAGCACCAGATGGGTATGTGGGGTCGCACCGCCGCCGCCCCGTTTTGTTACTAAACTTGTGTAAATTCTAGCCCTTTGAGGTGCCAAGGGCTAGGACAAATTTACTCAAGTTTGCTCCTTTGTCAAGGGCCGCACGTTCTTTAAATAACATACCATCGCAAGATATCTTTCGTAGCCTGCCATTTGTATCAGGAGCACAAAGATGCATTGAAGGGGCGGACACAAACATGACTGACTCTTGTTATTTTTATTTTTAATGTTGATTATTGTTTCAGGTTATTGTATGACGAATATAGATAATATGTGTGCATAGTATGTGTGTATGACATCGACTTGAAATAGTCTGCAAGATGTTGTACTTATTGTTATAAATCATCATCTGCCCAGCCTTTTCCCAACTATGGTGGGGTCAGCTTCCAGTCTAACCGAATGCAGCTGAATAGCAGTGTTTTACATGGAGCGACTGCCTATCAGACCTCCACAACCCAGTCACTGGGTAGCACGACACCCCTTGGTAAGGACTGGTTGTTAGACTTTCTGGCTTCTACCCATAACAACTGCCAAAGATCTACGAATGACAGCCGGGACAAACGGCTTTACGTGCTTTTCGAGGCACGGAGGAAACTCGGTATGAAAGGATGGTCACCCTTCCACCGACCGACCGCGGCAAGCGTAGCTTAACCTTTGGCCGATCGATCTGTACGGCTTTTACTTAGCCACGAGCTCCTCCTGTTATAAATAAATAAACAATAGTGAATACGCAATGACCCGGTACCATACCACCCTCACCACGCATTCCGTTAGGTACTTGTGTCTTATTAAAGCTTTTTTTTACCGATGCTGACACACTGCTGGGCAAGTCCTAAAGCTAAAAGGCTTATAAAGTTTTAAATAATGACTAGTATATTTCTATGTAAAGTATTACATTTTTTTTTTTTTATTATCAATAAATTTTTAGACTCATGAAATTCATATGAAGACACCACCTATCAATTGAAAAAAAGACTTTTTGAAATCGATCCACAATTGCCGGTGATATTGCATAACATACAATATGCAAAAAATACAGTTGAATTGAGAACATCCTCCTATTTTATAGGTGATTCACAGTAGCGTTATCTATGTTCAGACAGACAAGAGACCATGTCAACACACCATGACTCATGCAAGCATAACAAGATAAAACAATTTGTCTCTCAGAGCACAACAGGGGTCTTTTAAAAACATACCAAATTGGTAATTATGAGTTTATTGTACCAAGGGGTTGCAGCATTAATTCGATACAATAAACGAGTTTTAATAATGATAAACTAATCTATGTACAGTCAGCAAAAGAGATAGATATGTAGGTCATCGGAAATGGTTGAAGTTTACTTAGAAACCGATGGATGTTTTCGAATGATATTGAATTAAATCATTGAAATGTTTATTATCTATTAAATTAATATTATTTAATTCAAAAACATCCATCGGTTTATAAGTAAACTTTAACTATACCTGACGACCCTGCATACCTATCTCCTTTGCTGACTGTACATGAGTTACTATGTTGGCAATTGGGAATGAATTATTTTTAGCATAAACTAAGGTCTTTATACTTTGAACAAGAACTTTGATGAATTTATAACAAAGCCTGCAATTGTATCAATATAAAACTATACCTGTAGATCTGAATGCTGCAAGCCAGGAACATGAGTACTCCGACCACAAGGACATAGTCACAGTAGGCCTTGTTTGCCCAGTTGACCACAAGCTGACCATTTTCCGTCTGCCATTCACCATAAGAGAACAACAAGCAGTGACCACTGAAAACACAATAATTTATGAGTAACAACAAGTAACTAAATAGTAGAGAATTTTATTCCGTTAGGAATAGTATTTCTCAGTGCACATTCTGAGCTCAAATCTGCCGTGCTAATTAGAAATTTAGTAAAGAAGGATTTTTGGAAAATTGAGTTTTGATGAAAGAATCATGGCGAGACTCACACATTCATTCATTTGTATGAAAAAAAACACATTTAGAGAGTTTAAAATATTTTCCAATGTGGAGATTTACCAGGAGTAGATTGATATAGGTACTTACCATATTTTTAAACCCCCCATACTTAAAAAAAAATTGAAGTCAAAATAACACTTTTTCGGTTCATCTTGTTGCCCATTCCATTTTGTGTAAATAAAAGAAAGTGACAAGTGACATTAACGGATCTATCAAATTGGCGGACAAGTGATGTGAAAAATGTGTGGAAAAAAATAATCATTATTTATGTGACATTAATTCCCATTAAACAATGCAATTTGTGTAAGAACTGCGAAACGGCTGACAGTGTCAGTGTTACAGTCAGTCGCCGTTTTGTTCTAAAATAATGAGCTTTTCATTAAACTATTCACTTTTAACATCCATTTTTTTGCGGGGTTTTAAAAATATTGTAAATGCCTGAAGATACTCTTTAGGTACCCAAGAGTGAATTAGAATTTCAACTTCCCTAAACATTTTTATTTTTTTTACACAAATCCTGCCATGATATGAAGATAGGTTGACTCCTGCAATAGGAAGGCTACTTTTTAATCCCATACTTTGTCTGCACCCGTGAAAACCAACATTTACATGATCAAAAACTACCTTCATAACCCACACCCACCAGCATACCTTCATACCTACATACCTGCATACCTTTGTGTGCAGTAGCTTTTAAGTCTATTGTTTTAAAATATATATTAGTTTATAGTTATTGTTTTTATGCTTATGTATGTATTGTTTTAATGAGCTTTAGTTGCCTGAAATAATAATAATAAATAACAATGATATAACAAAGAAAGTACTTAGCATGTTATGTAACACTACAGACATAATAATGTTACACACACGGTAAATGATAAAACCTAATTAAAATAACAAACCTCAGCCCAGGAGGATAAACAGCATATTATAATAAAAATAACCTTGGAAAATATTTTGATAAAAATAATTAATTTAAATCTGGTTATCACCAACACTATCCTTGCTCAAGGCGAATTGGTGATTTCAGACTTATATCAATTACAGGTCCAGGTTTCCTCACAAATGCAGAATGCTGCTCTGTATGAGAAGAGGCCTTTGCCCTGCAGTGGGACAATTCATCACCATAATCATGTCAACCTTAAGACACCCTCTGTTGGTCATAGGTCTACCCAAAGGGACCCCCCTATGCTTGGCAGATGCATGTTAGCGATCGCAGTAGATGTTACGGTGCTCAGAAGGACGCTGCTGCCCATTGTCTGGTCAATATCTCAGTGGGTCATGTAGGCTGGTATTATTATTATTTTTTCAACGACTTTCGAAACTAAAGTCAATGTGTGTTCTGTGCTAAAGTTATTTTTCACTTTTTAGTTTTTGAAGGCGGTTGTCTTTTTTGTAAAAAGCTTTTTCTTTATCACCATCTGGATGATGTTCCTTGTGTATGACAGGAATGAGCATGGTGGTTGAAAGCATTCTCACACTCACTAAAATATCTCGCTGATTGTGTGTTGGATCATCATCAAAATTGGTGATCTTTGTAACTTGTTTGTGATCCAGGTCCATCATTTAGGACTCATCATCTCGTAATTCATAGTAGTTGTTATGCTTATCGCTCTTCATCTAGAATCTAGATTCTAGATTGTTCTCCCAGAAGTAACAAGAATAATGTAACCAGATTAGGCCAGTGGGATTTTTTTAAACTTGTTTGAAAAAGTTGTAATGAAGTTTGTTGCCAATTCTTCTCCATAGAAACCTACCTACGTTTAAGCTTCAACTTTCTGAATATTTGACATTTTGTATTATAGCTTTAAATGGTTTAAAGACTTCGACTTAGTTGAAGTTGTGGACGACTTCTTAACTATATTGTGCAGTCCATATTGCTTACTTGAATTCATCTAGGTGCATGCTCATCGGCACTATGATACATAGTGATAATATGAGCCCGATCACATAGCCTGCTATTTGACTCAATAGCAGCACGTTCGTCAGAGCCATCACGTTAGATGCACTAATGCACTCCCAGAATTAGCACAGTAATTACGATTCCTGAACAGTCAGAATCGAGTTAAAAATAATGTTGAGGAAAACACACAGTAAATCACAAAAAACAAAGCTGACGCTTGACATTCCAGACCTTCGCATTAAATGATAATGAAATGACATTTCTGATTTCATTGACTTTGACATTGACTTGTACGATCGTCGATCGGCACTTTGACATTTTTCATTCTGTGAGAATAGCACTGACGTATAAATCATATGGACTTGAAATGTTTGACTATAGAAAAAATAGTTATACATATATGAGGCTTATGGACGCCAAAGTCATAAAAATATTGCCATCTCTTTTTAACTTTCATAATTTTGCGTAAGTGAAAAAGGATAATAGTGTTTTTGACAGTTACTATAAAGGCAACCCTTCATTCCTAGCGTCATTGAAATACCTATTTGCGGCCGGTCGCCATTTAATCCGCTCGCTGTTTGGTACCAAAGTTAAAGTACGTCAACTGTCAAATGCTCCTGAGCTGTGGATATAATTTGTGAATTTTGGAGTAATTTGCTGTGTTATTGTGTTTGAACTCGTTTCTATAGTGGAAATCGTCAATAGCAAGATGCCCAATTGCAATATAATCGGGTGTGGCATCAAAAGAAGCAGAAATCACCCGAACATAACTTTGCACCAGTACGTATTTAATTTTCAGCTGAAATATCTTTAGATTTAGATAATAAACAAAAGATTCTGCATTCGTTAGAGTTTCAACAGTAAAGCATTCATGATTTTTCCTTTTTCAACAGTATTTTCAACATGAAATCATTTTCTTGTAATGTTGATAATGAAGAGATAGAGTTGTGCATTCGACATTTTTTATATTTATCGATAATGCTATTTTATGGTTCTTTATTGGTTTTACGTTTTACTTTCTAGGCTGCCTGCTAATAAAGAAAAAAGGAAAATTTGGTTGGAAACAATTGGTGTTGAAAATGTAAAGATGTCAACAAAAATAATTCATATTTGTTCTCTTCACTTTGAAGAATCATGTTTTAACCGGACACTGAATAAAGTAACATTACGTGACGATGCTTTACCTTCACGAACCTTATTGGTAAGTAACATTGCGAGTTAATTTTGTCCAACATGATAGTGTAGTGGCTGATAATGTTTTATGATGATGTCTTCATTATTGCAATACTTGTCTAATGGACACATAGAGAAAAGAAAATAATGAAAAATAGTAAAGAGTGTATTTCAGTGTGTTCTTAGGATTAATTAATTTCTTATGATTAATTAAAAATCCTATTAATAAAATCAAGAAACATCAAAAATACTAATAATTTTATTGCTTGTTTACAGCCTGTGATTCAATCAAATATGTCTGGCATTTTAATTGAATATAATCAAAATCAGACAAACTCACAATCAATATCTGGATGTGATGCTCCTAATAAGGTAATTTTCTTGTAATTAAAACAGTAAGGTCATCCTACTGTTTTTGAAGTCATACTATTTTTGAGTATCTGCTTTTCTATTTTTATTAATATTTATGTTAATAATAGAGTTATTTTCAGGTTGAATATGGTTGTGTGCCTACCATTCAAAATCAACCTGGAGAGATTTTAAAGAGCAGTGGCATAGATTTTGCCCCTAGCACATCCACTGGCTTAGATTTAGTTACCAGCATCTCTGCTGCGCCAGATTTGGCCGCTAGCACCTCTGCTGTACCAGATTTACCTGCTAGCACCTCCGCTGCGCCATATTTAGCAGCCAGCACCTCCGCTACGCCAGATTTAGCCGCTAGCACCTCCGCTACACCAGATTTATCGGTATGATTAGCTTCAGTTTTTTATCATCATTATTTGCGAATTTGATCTCAATGATAACATTTCATCAACTGAATTGGGTGGGAGATATCTCTCACTTGACTTCAGTATCTATTAAAGCTTACTTTTATTTTATTTGATTTCAGATACACACATTTACAATGATAAAGAAACTTAAGGACAAATGTCAAAAACAGTCCAAGAAGATAAAGAGACTTAATGAGAAAGTTAGAAGACAGACGAAAAAAATTGCTCATTTTAGTAATATTGTCAAAGATTTAAAGAAAAGAAATTTATTAAACTCAGAATCCCAAGCTTTGCTTGCAGAATGTGCAGGACCCCAAGACTTCTTAAAAAGGCAAGTTGCAAAATCTAAGGGCTTGCCATTAGAGAGGCAATATTCTGAAGAAATCAGAAAATTTGCTCTCACCTTAAATTTCTTTTCCCCGAAAGCTTATGAGTTTGTGCGTAATACTTATAATACCTGTCTTCCACATCCACGTACCCTGAGTAAATGGTATCAACACATAAATGCTGAGCCTGGCTTTTGCAGTGAAGCATTTGATACTTTAAAAGCAAAAGTTCAAAGTAGTCATTTGCCAGTACTATGCGCATTAATGTTTGATGAAATGGCAATAAGAAAGTCGCTGTGCTGGGATCCGCAAACCAAAAAATATTATGGACGTGTAAACTGCGGTATGGATTGCGACAGTGATGCCCTCGATGTCGCCAATCAGTGCCTCGTGATATTACTGAATTGTATAAATGGAAGATGGAAACTGCCTGTAGGATATTTTTTTATCACGTCTCTAACAGGCGAACAAAAATCGACTTTAGTGGAAATGTGTATCCGAAGGTGTGAAGAGGTGGGTGCCAAAATAGTGAGCATAACATGTGACGGACCTGCTGCAAATTTCAGCATGTTTTGTTCACTAGGCTGTGATCTCCTGAAGGATCAAAATGTTACCACATTCAAAACAGGTGAAAATAGAATGCACATTTTTATAGATCCATGTCATACTATTAAACTGATCCGAAACGCTTTTGGAGAAATGAAGGTATTTTTTGATAGTTTTGGCAGGAAAATTGATTTCAATTATTTGGAGGAATTATTAAGACTGCAAGATTGTGAAGGTTTGCACATGGCGACTAAGTTGACAAAGGCACATTTGATGTTTGACAAACAAAAAATGAAGGTCCGTTTGGCCACTCAACTGTTGAGTAATTCAGTCGCAGACGCCTTGCACTACTGCGAGAATGAATTAAAGCTTAAGAAATTTGAAGGTTCTACAGCGACAATCAACTTCATACGAATAGTAAACAATGTGTTTGACGTCTTGAACAGTCACTCAGTTCGACCGCCGGGCTGGAAAAAAGCTGTATGCCCTGAAAACATTGGACTTATAGAAGCGCTGTTTGAAGGAGCCATTTCTTACTTTCGCAATTTAAAGCTGCAATCTGGTCAGTTAGTCATTTGTTCCCGTAGAAAGACTGGATTTATTGGCTTGATTATAAACATGCAGAGTACCATCCAGTTATTTAAATATTTAGTTGGAGAAATGAAAGTATTAAAATATCTTCCTATGTATAAAGTGAGCCAGGATCACTTGGAATTGTTTTTTTCTGCCATCAGAGCTCGTGGTGGATTTAATAATAATCCGAATGCAGTCCAGTTCAGAGCTGCGTTTAAGAGACTTTTAATAAGAGCTGAAATTCGCGATGGTGGTGTCGGCAGCTGTATTCCTCTGGAGCAAATTAATATATTAACTTGTTCCAGTAAAGTTGGCCCAGTCACTACTATAAATAATTTAACAGAAAAGAAATCCTTTGTAGAAATTCCGGAGGATGATAGCAATTTGTATGAAGAGTTCCTTGATTGTATATACAGTAATCTTTCAGGATATACAGAAAGTGTATTAACTTACATTGCTGGCTTTGTGGCTAGAAAATTGTCACGTTCACTAAAATGCGAAACTTGTCACAAACTTCTTTTTGGAGTTTCTGAGCTTTATAAAACAAGTTTAATTACTTTAAAATCTCGGGGTGGTCTGGTTTATCCTTCGAAAGACGTTGTAAATATTTTAAAAAATGTCGAAAAAATATTAAAAGCTGTTTTACATGTAAAAGACAGAGAGGAAAATTACTATTTGTATGTTTTTAAGTTTTTCGTGGATTACTATGCCGAACCAAATAATTTATTTGATTCTGGGGACTGTGAACATGATACGAATCATAAATATTTATTAATTAAAAGTGTAATAGAGGTTTACATGAATTTGAGATACAAATATTATGGGAAGAAATCTACAGAAACAATATCACATAGAAATTACCTGAACAAAATTGTATTGTTCAGAAATTAAAGAGATTAATTTTGTTTATTTTTTTTTTTTGTTTGATTACACCTATATACTTCATCATTGTTGACTTTTAATGAAAGCCCACTATCATCTGTATGTTAGAAAAGTTTGGTGTTGGAAACTAACTTCAAAAATATTAATTATGGTGGTACCGTCAATAAAGTCCGTGAAATTCAAATTTTCCTACGTTTTTTTGCAATTTGTAGCTGTGTAACAAATTGCAAAAAACGTAGGAAAATTCAGTCACGTATCACAAGATCAACATTGTTGATCCTTGATTGTTGATACGTGACAAAAATCTGGGGGCACGGTAGTGCCCCCGCCAAGACGAGCCAAGCGAAGCGCAAGGGCACTACCTACCTTTTCTCGAAGTGTTTCGTCGTTTTTTTTTAACCCTCATAGAGTTGGTTTCCGATGTACCAGATAGTTCATATTCTCAGGATATGATGTCCATAATAGACTAATTAAACATACAAAGTCTCAATTGAATAGCTCTAATACTTTAGATTTTATTGATATCTAAAATACACCGATTTCGTCACTGACACACTCACTGACACACTGATGATCATCACAATGTTTGGCTACTTCCTGAAGTGCTAGAAAGCTGAAATTTGGTATGTAATCTAAGTTTAGTATACAACCAACAAAAAAAATCATAAACTTATAACTTTATAACTTTAGTTATTATTGATTAAATGGGGGGTGAAAGTTTGTATGAGACTTCAAAATGTTAGGGTACTTCCTGAAGTGCTAGAAAGCCGAAATTTGGTAAAAAGACTGCCTAGCAACTTACAAAAAGAACTGAAATCCCACCAAAAACAAAAACAGCCAAGCCATACATTTTTACTGATATGTAGAATTTGTGAAGTTAGGGTCGATAGAGTTAGTTAGTTATAGGCCGTATAGATTCAGAAGCTTGGCTCTACATGAGATCTGATTTCTTTTTTACATCGCAAACCTTATGTGGTCGTATTTTTAAGTAATAGCCGTGGTCGTATGCCACCTAGCCAATAAAGATTGTGTGAAACAACCGCAGGTGGCATACGACCACGGCTATTACTTAAAAATTTCGAAAATATCGGTCAAATGAATATTGTTCTTGTTTTATACTTTTCATTGCGCGATTTTGTCGTAGTCGGGTTTTAGTTATTTTTAACTTATTTTTTATTTACACTATTTTGGGGATTATATTATTTGAAGGAATAAGTCTATTTAATTATTTGATATAATAATAAAAGCAAAGTAGCGAGTGAATTTCAAATGTACCTACTCATTAAGCCTCTTCATTTGATATCCATGTTGACACTGTTAAAAACAGACAAAGTAGCTAGTAAAAGATATATAATGTATATATATTTCAAATGTGCTCATCAAGCCCTTTAATTTGATACCCAAGTCGATACTGTGCGAAAACATTGTTTTTTCGATAACGACTTCACATCCCCTGGAGGGCGCGATATTGGATTTGGTGACACGTCACCTACCCTATAACCAGCGGACAACTGAGACGCTTCTAACGACACTCATTTGTCATGTAATGATAAGTAGTATAGAAGTTACGAGGGAACAAACAAACATACATACATACATACATACCGGTCAAAATCATAACCCTCCTTTTGGCTTTGCCGTAGTCGGGTAAAAAACCTCAAGTTTTCTAACTTAGGTCTACTCACTCACTCGTCTCACGGTCTACCACTGCGCATTTACCTTATATGAATTCGGGTGTGGTGTAGTGTTAGAACAGTCTAATAACATACATACATTACATAATCTAATGATTATAATTCTGTAAATACGTACCTTTTACAGAAAAGGTACGTATTTACAGAATTATAATCATTAGATTATGTAATACATATTTCTAAAATAGATTTGTTATTTTATGAAAAAGTGCATCTCACTTAAAGAGATATATTAATGATTCTAATGAATATAATTCTGTAAACACATATCTATAAAGTCGCGAATCATATTTTGTTCAAGATACAACCTGACACTGGCCTGCAAATTGCAAAAAACGTAAAAAAAATTGGATTTCGCGGTCTACCACTAATGAAACACCTACCTATGTTAGATTTGGGGTATTTTTACCCGTAGATATTGTACCGTGAGTGCGTGACACTAAGAAAACATTCTTACAATCTATTATCGATGTTATTTTATAGACCTATCGATCGTAGGGACTACTCTATTATCCGCCATTTTATCCGCTCAGTAAAGTGTAGGTATACACGTTTTTTTTGTAGGTATGCCAAGTCCATATGATTTAATACGTCATTGGAGAATAGCAAATGAAAAGCATGGACTTTAATAATACAAAACCATGGTGAATAGTGATAGGATCTAGGATCATAGAGTAAAGTAAGTATCAAGAAGCTTATAGATAAAAGTGGAGGCAACACTCTAAATACCTAAGTGAAGCCAACTGTGGGCAGACGCTCTCTTTCTGAATGCATACATAAGATAAAGAAAACACATATCACTGCCTCGTTCTTATGTATGCATTCAGAAAGAGAGCATCAGCCCACAGTTGGTTTCAACATTTTGTTCTAAGTGTTGGCTCCATTTATACCTATATCTTCATGGTAAGTATATGGATAGGATTGTGACTTTTCATTTACCTACTTCACAATTTCATTCACAATAGATACATTTTCATTCACATTACATTCAGAAACTAATCAGTGTAATAAGTTTTTCTGCTTCATTAAAAATGTTAATCGATAGCAAATAACTATTGTGAATAGAAATGACGAAAGTATTTTATTATCTAAATAAGCTTGGCACGCGACGATGGGAAGAGACCTGGATGACCATAATGCCTTGGAAGTTGGGTAGGCGCCCTTTGGTGTGGGACGCAACATGTGTCGACACCCTTGCGCCATCTCATCTTCCTAGCACAACGTGTTGTACTGGGGCGGTTGATGCAGGTGCCGAAAACCTCAAACGGCGCAAATATAATAGCCTTCTTGGAAGCCATATATTTGAGCCGTTTGGGGTGGAAACTCTAGAGCCATGGGGTTCGAGTGCACATATTGTTTTTCGTGACATCGCTAAGCGGCTGGTTGACTCTTCACGTGACCCAAAGGCTAGTCTATTCTTGTGTCAAAGAATCAGCGACGTGGCAATGGAACCTAATGCATCTTACTTACCATCCATCTTGCTGTACGTCCGCTCAAGGTCGCGGCGCTGTATAAAAATTATTGGGTTACCTATCATAAGGTCGAAAAATATTTGACCGAATTTCATTTCACCTAAAACTTTTCAACTTTTCTCGTTTCGTATTTTTTTACTTCATCGAAGTCACGTCTGCCACTGTATCAGTTGACCTATTATCAATTCGCCTTTTTTCGTTGCTCCGACGTTTCATTTGGTCGATAAACTTTTTACCGTAGTTACACTTAGCCGAAATAACATTTGTTCGAACATTCATTATACCACTGTTTTAATTACCATATTTCACCAAACGCCTAGAAGTAAATATGTCTAATATTGAGTCAATGATAACCGGTACTCCACCAAAAAAAAAATACGTCGTTATAGAAACGAGAAATCAAAAACTTTTGAAAATTAAAGACAATTTGAGTGAAATTAAATATTTGATAGAGCTTTCAAAACTAATATATTTATTTATTTACAGTGGCTTTATAGAGAGCTAATTTCAGATTAGTTTCCTACTATTTTGTTTCAATAATTATTTAAATGTAATGGCACTTAATAAAACAGGTGGTCCCAGTAAGAAGCTTGCAAACAAAGATTCTTGCTTCAAGCATGCAGCATGCAGCATGCAAACAAGCATGCAGCATGCAATCAAGCATGCAGCATGCAAGCAAGCATGCAGCGTGCAAACAAGCATGAAACATGCAAGCAGGCATGCAACATGCACAAGCATTGTTTCTGTCACGGCTCCGGCGCTGCGGGGTCTGGGCGGCTCCACGTGAGCTTATCGTCTATAGTGTTTCGGTTCAACTCGAAAACTATATTTACTTTTCATAAGCATAAAATCATTCATCGCACGTTATGTCTACATCTTATAATATTTGTTTTTGTAGATTCTTGGAATCTTATGAATAGAATGTGTTTATCTACTTACGTTTTTTTATGCTGTTCCTGTCGTCATCCTTTGTAATTTATTCCTGTATAATTGGATCAAATTAATATTTACAAACCTGAAAAATAAATAATGTTTTGCTTTGACATGTCTGTCAGTGACAGTCGTCAAATTGACGACCGCCAACATTTCTTCTAATAAGTTTTCGGCTACTAACGTAAAACCTCTATGTTGTATATCTTGTAAGCTTGTTTGTCTGTGTTAGATAGTAAACGGCTGAACACCTGCTGTATTATCGTGTGTTTCTTTAGATCTTATTCGCACTAATATTATATTAAAAAAATATTATAATTATGGGCAATCCACAATTATTAAGTCTGGCCGGTATTATAATACCTTGCTATTGAAAAGCAATTTGACCGTTCTAGAAAGATGATTCATAATTGGATTTTTTACGAATTTCGGAAGAACGGTCGGAAAACAAAACCTGTCAAAGAGGCAGTCTAGATCTCGGAGCCGTTTGGTGAACACGCTGATTGTTCATACGCTTACGTTGCTGCAGTCTAGATCTCGGAGCCGTTTGGTGAACACGCTGATTGTTCATACGCTTACGTTGCTGCAGTCTAGATCTCGGAGCCGTTTGGTGAACACGCTGATTGTTCATACGCTTACGTTGCTGCAGTCTAGATCTCGGAGCCGTTTGGTGAACACGCTGATTGTTCATACGCTTACGTTGCTGCAGTCTAGATCTCGGAGCCGTTTGGTGAACACGCTGATTACCCATACGCTTACGTTGATGGAGTCTAGATCTCGGAGCCGTTTGGTGAACACGCTGATTACCCATACGCTTACGTTGCTGGAGTCTAGATCTCGGAGTCGCTTGGGTAACACGCTGATTACCCATACGCGTACCTTACTGAAGTCTACCAGTTTACTACTACAAGTCTACCAGCCTGCAACCGAGAGTCGGTTTACTAGGATAAGTCGAGCTGTCGCGTGCCTGTGCTTCCAGGGCGGGTCCTCCCACTGAGACCGCCTGGGTGATCTCCGTCACCGAGCTGATCGCGTCAGTCTTCTCTTCGGCCGATCCTGTTGCCGGCCAGGCTGGGGATCATAATCCTTCTGGAAACTCTGCCTAATCCTAGTGCGTTTAGGTCAGTTCTTATTTTTATACTAACAATTGTTTTTGATACTCATCACATTTTATCTTTCGTGTGAGAGCTATTAAATTCAATACGTACAATTCTGCATAGCCTTTTATTTCTCTTAAATAACCAGAATTGTTACACGTTGCAGATGGTTTTAACGCTCACCACCGCAGCTTCGGCTCCAGCCTCAGCCGCGGCGGCGAGCTTTCAAACCGCCTGCTCCTCAGCTCGTGAGCCGCCCCACCCCTCCGCGCCTACGCGTTCTTAAATTACACTCTCGGGGTAGGGCAGACAAGACTGCGTGATATCGGTTTTGCAGCGATTCGTTTCTGTTAAGTATTTTAATTTCATGTTGAAAATGCTACCAAGTAACCGGCTATATATTTGTGATCAAATAATATTCCGTAAAATGTTGTTTTGACGGGGTGAAAATATGGCAAATAAATCATTTAGCAAATGAAAATAGTTCAAAAGAGACTTCGACCAATAGGAAAAAGTTATTTTGTAAATCGGAGAAACATAGTTCGGTAAAATAATACCTCAGTATGACACATGATACTTCGATGATCTAAAAATATGTCAAATAATGCATATAGCAAAAAAGACGTCGGTCAATAGTTTTCGGTAAAATGAAATTTGGACAAAAATAATTCGGAAAAATGATCGGTTCCCAAATTATTGACGTACAGCAAGCTTATTCACGGTACTTTTGCATCGTGCATAGTGCTTGACCTTGGCGGGAGGTACAGCATGATGGATGGTGAATAAGGCGTTTAAGTTCGTAACGCGTACACACTTGCCGTAGCTTGTGAATATACCAATGTGTTTCGCACATACGACCATGTCCGACATCGTACTTGCTTTGGCTTTTATGTTTGTTTTATCATATCCATTTCATACTTTTACTACTTATCTTCTATATATATCATTAGGGATCCTTGAGCAAAAATTCACAATTCATAGTAATATTATTGTGTGAAAGTGAGTTGTCCTGTTACGCTTTCGCGATAAAACGGCTGAATCGATTTACGACGAAGATGGCTTAAGCAGTGAGAAAGCCGGAAGGACATAGGCTACTTTGAATCCGCGATTTCGTCTGCATCCGCAATAACCAATATTCTCGAGGACCAAGTCGCAGGCAAAAGCTAGTATTTATACAAAACATAAAACCGAAGTTCGATGATCAATGGTAACATTGGTAACTAGTTGCCAAATGCCTTCGTTCGTTTACATGGTTGTCTTGTTGGTGGTTGGCAAGCGTGTAAATGCGGCATTTCATTGAAATATATGCGGTTACGTTTCAACAAACGCACATTTCATGTTTATTTGAGATGAGAATTATTTAATTTTTTAAATTTATTCATAAAACTTAGATTAATATAAATTTTTATTCATTTTTCAAATTAAATATAACATTTTCTCAATTTAATATTTAACTATAAAATAATGGAACTCTCACTGCGTAAAGAAATGTAAATAACAATCAAATTGTCTGTCATTCGCAAGTCACAACTCACGTCATTATAACGTCATGCTTATGTGTCAAATTGCGACAGATTTGGATGTTGGTGATGTGTTTCAATCAGTGGAATCAGAAATAAATCGTGTTAATTGAACATTTTACTATGTCATTGCCTTCTCATTAGACTGATAGTAAACTAACACAATGAATTTCAACGCTTCCAGAAACGGTAAGATGTATTTTCGATGTCAACAACATTGTCCACCTGTTACCGACATGCTCGGTCTATATCTAACAATTGCACATAAATTTCTCACTTTATTCGTGTGAGCCGATCACACCATAATATCTTTTGTTACACTACACATTAATCTTCTTTTGTGACCTAAATCTTATGAATATATTCTATATTTATCCAAACATCACATGCCTTGTAATAAACACAACACCTACACAGCTATAGAGTTCTAACTTGCAGCATAGCCTTTATGTTGCAATTCTTTATAACGTGATTAATGGTGTCCTAACATGCCCACTTTGTGGACGAAGTTTCGGTCAGTGGGTCGTCTTAGTCTCTGCCAAAGTTGGTTATGCCAGTCACATAAGGGCACATGAAAGAGCAGTGATCTAGGCCAACCCTCATGAAGACCGAAAAGCAGTCACAGTGACCGAAATCGGCTACACATCATTATCATAATTTTACCATATTATGGTTTGTTTGCAGTGGGTCAGGCGAGTGGGATCCGCAAGGCGAAGCGCGTTAGCGATGTAGCGGCGATGGGGGCGCCGACGCCAAGTCCCGCCTTTAGTCCGGCACCACCGCCATATAACGCCCCTGGCTTCCAGCCTGCCGGACCCCCACCTCCATACCAAGAAGGAATCCAATTAGACCCCTCACAAGACTTTGGTGCACCAGTTCCACCAACTGGAAGTAAGTTTTATTTTGATACTGTTACTATTTACTGCATGCAAAACTAAATTCCATAAACAATAAAAATATCTATGGCAGTTTTTTTTACAGCTGTAAACTGAATGTTTCATTGTCAAAACAGCTTTAACTGATAATAAGAATCAAGACTGTCATAATTGTGGCCACTATTTGAATAGGAGAACTAGTTGATTAAAATTCAGTATTACAACCCTAACAGAACTCGATGATTTACATAATGTTGTAATTAACCTCGTCTTGATTTTCAATTGTGCACTTTACTTTTTACTTTCACATTTATACAATGATTTTATTAAACAGCCAAAATATCATTGTGTTTCAGGTTTTGGTTACATGGCTGGCTACTCTCAGTCTCCGATGCCAAATCCAGCACAACTAGGTTCAATGTTACATCAGCCTATTGTACAGGTAAAGATAATAAGATTTTTACCATCAAGTAAGTAATATTATCTATATAATAAAAATTAATTGTTGTTCGTTAGTCTCGCTAAAACTCGAGAACGGCTGGACAATTTGGCTGATTTTGGTCTTAAAATATTTGTGGAGGTCCAAGGTAGGTTTAAACGGTAAGAAAATTGAAAAATCTATTGACAGGACAATGTCTGTGGGGTCAGCTAGTGTTACAATAAAAATTAGGCCGTAAGGTTATATGTTACAGTTGCAGCCAATACTAAAGCCAATAGTAAGCTAAGATAACTTAATATTTTGTAATTATAGGTATCAGCGTCCACCCTCTATTATCATTATAGCCTAAAAAAAAAATAATGGATTGTGATAACTGATTTACCAAATCAATGTGACAGAAATAGCTTTGTTAGGGCTCTTTTCACCACCTCCAATTTCCCATAAATTCTTTGGCACATAAATTTATTCTGTTCCAGCTTCCTAATTGACTTAGTGGTCCTTGTAAATTGTAACATTAAGAGTTCAACTGTCCAATTAGCAGAAACAATAGTTAAACCATGGCCAACGCCTTCAGAAGGCGGCGTCACATGGGCGGGTATTGAGCACTGATTTTACACAAACACATACTAATACTATGCCCTGTCTCCGCCAGGACATGGCTCTTCAGTACGGCAACCAGCTGGCTGCGCAGGGTCGCGAGGCTGTGCAGCGCGAGATCAACAAGTACGTCCCAGTGTCACGCCTGCGCTACTACTTCGCGGTCGACACACGCTATGTGCTGCGGAAACTACTTCTCATTATGTTCCCTTATACACATAAGGTAAGTAAACGGCATACAATAAATTATTACTTCTAAGGTTAAGTCCGTGTGGTGTCGGACGTTAAGAATAACACCATCCCATATCTTCCCGTGGGTGTCGTAAGAGGCGACTAAGGGACTTACCAGAGAATGGGCAGCAGCGTTCTCTGTGCCTTTGTAACAACCATACTGCGATCGCCAATCCGCCTGCCAAACATAGCGATTATGGCAAAACCCTCCCTTGGGGAGGCCTATGTCCAGCAGTAGACGTCTTTAGGCTGAAATTATGAATGATAATGATGAAGGTTAAGTTCAAAAATTCTCAAGCACATTATTTGTGCCCAAGTTTTAACTAAAAATATACACTCCTCTCTGGTAAGTAGTTGTACCCTGATGATAAGTAATTTCACCCCAATAGCAAGTAATTATACCCCGATTGTAAGCACTGACACTGTAATGGACGACACGGTTGGCGCAGTGGCTGAGCGATCGACTGCTGCGCAGCGTGTTGCGGGTTCGATTCCCGCCCAGGGTAAACATTTGTGTGATGAGCACTTGTGTTTGCCTTGTGTCTGGGTGTTGTTTATCTATATATGTATGTATTTACAAAAAAAATGTATTTGTGTATGTATATCAGCTGTCTGACACCCATAGTACAGGGTCTCCCTAGTTTCGGGTCAGATGGCCGTGTGTGAAAATGTCCCCACATATTATTATTATTATTATTAATGGTAAGTACTCACACTGCGATTGTAAATATGGATGGATTTGGCTAATTTCTGTTTGCAAATTAAGCACTGATATGTAGACTTGTGGACACCAACCTGGTATACTATACTACCGCGATGGTTAGTACTTACACCTCGATAGCAAGTCCATCCCTATTACTCTGTTTCCATTCCAATTGTAAAAGCTAATCTACCTCTACATATATTTGCTAACATAAGGTACTGTATTCTAGGAATGGATGGTGAAATACGACCAGGACACGCCGGTGCAGCCTCGGTATGACATCAACGCGCCAGATCTCTACATACCCTCCATGGGTTACGTCTCATATGTGCTGCTTGCTGGATTCATGCTAGGTAAGTGCTGATGAAGAGCACCTTAGGACCCATATCATTAGCCCCATATTAGCTTATTAGATCTAAGATCGGCATTAAGACGTTGTTGGTAGTCTTAATAATCATAATTTAACAAAAATCGTTATCGCCACAGGAAACTTATTCCCGGTTTATGATAGATACACAAAACTAAAAAACAAGAGTAGTAAATTATGATATGATTAGCATTGTGTCGGTACGCCAAAAGAAGCGCCCGGGTTCGAGTTCCGTTCTCGAAATTTTTTTTTTTTGCAAGTAACAACAAGATGGAAGGCATGGAGGGAGGCCTTTGCCCAGGAGTGGGACAGAACAGGCTAACAAAAAAAAAAAAAAGTAACAATAATGATAGTATTTTTATTCAAAAATCACAATGCATAATAAGGCGCTTAACTAATAGTTAGGTACTAAATTAGATAAATACTGTAAGGTAAAAATAAATTGTAAGTAAATAAACACAGAAGTAAAACATCATAATAAACATAAGGTGATTTTGATAACATAGTGATAAATCTTTTCTATCAGAAATTATATTATTATCGCATTGTATAGCATATTATTTTATCAATTTTCGATTGTGTTAGATTTATCAGGCTTTTATTTATTGTACAGTCAGCAAGAAAAGTAGATTAACACTATTGCATTTTCATATCCTCTAAAATTACTCAAAACCTAATATGATGTAAGTAATAATTAACAGTATTTCAGGTTTCAGAGTTTCTTTTATCTTGATAATAATTCTTGAGCAGAAGGAAATACGGACAGGATAGAAACTGTCCGTATTTCCTTCTGCTCAAGAATTACGATTTAAAAATCTGAGGTTTAAACTTTCGTTGCTGACCGTACTAGCTGATGCCCGCGACTTCGCTCGCTTGATTGTTGGTTTTCAGCGGCGTTTTAATTTGTTATGCGCGGAACCCTAATTTGTTTTCTACAATATAAGTAGCCTAAATTACTCCCTATAACATCAACTATCTGCCAGTGAAAGTCGCATCAAAATCGGTCCAGCCGTTACAGAGATTAGCCGGAACAAACAGACAGACAGACAAAATTTTTTAAATAGGTTTTTTTTTATAATAGGTTCCGTATATATATGAACTTTCATTTGCATTTAGTCATTTGTATTTGTATTTTTATTTTAACATTACAAACAACACACACTTCAATAGGGAACATTACGCGAAACTTGGCGCAGAGGGCGCCATTAGCATATTCCGTAAATCATAACCTCGTATTCTTGTTATATCATGTTATTAATTGTAATAACTAGGTATTTTGTGAAAATATATCAAAGTTTTAATTAATTTTACTTACCTAACTGTACTTTAACCGTATTATGGCGTCCTACGACCATTTGAAAGTGAATTCTAGGTTATGCTCAAAATTAAATCATATTTGGTTGTCTTACATGATAAATGAGAACGTTATTCTGTAAATGCGACTATCTCACCTGAATACTTAATCTGAACATATTTTAGAGTGATTTTTTGCTGTTTCCCAAAGTTTTCGAACATTTTCTTTTGGAAATGAATAATTCCCTTCATTTCTTCATCGAAATACACAGCATTGATACATTATTGTATAATATAACACCCTTCCCAATTTTGTACTCAATTAAAGGCAGAATTTCACGCTTTGAACGACTCGTCGGTAAACTGTTTACGGATTATGCTAGCGCTGCACTCTGGTGCCAGAACATTGCAGTAATATCCTCTATTCTATTTATTTGTTCTACAACACTCTACACTATTATTTATTCGCAATAACCCCATATCCTTTTCCCCAGGTCTCCAACACCGCTTCTCGCCAGAACAGATAGGTATGCAAGCCTCCTCAGCCCTCGCCTACATCATCTTCGAGATGATCATGTACCTGGTGACCCTCTACGTCACCAACACCAGTACCCACCTGAAGACTCTGGATCTACTGGCCTTCTCGGGGTACAAGTACATCATCATGATTGGCAGTCTCTTAGCGGGGCTGATGTTGGGCAAGACGGGGTACTACTGCAGTCTTGTCTATACCAGCTTCGCGTTGTCTTATTTTTTGGTGAGTGATTTTAAAAGTCAAATTATTTCTTTCAATTACATTTACATAAAAAATATAATCTAGTTGCGCCCTCTCAAAAGATAGTTTCGTATGGAGAAAAATGGGCAAGAAACCATAGTTACTCTTAAATTAATTTGTTCACAATATTGTGTATAAGTACAGGATATAATTTTATACGTGAATGCGATGTACCTTGCACTATGTCGCCATTATGTTTTCGACATATTGTATTGTAATAATTTACCCTTTGATTATATATAATATCTAGATGGAGCGTCAAGTGCACGCAAACGTGTCAAAAAGTGTCAGCCAACTATTGGCTGACAAGTGTTTATATAATCAAAGCCCAAATGCGTAATAATAATAATAAATAAATAATATATGTATAATAATATTAATTTATGTATAATTATATACATAATTGCTTATATAATCATTATTTACGCACACAGAGACGTAGATGCACAGTGTAAAACGACGCCTGCACGCACACATACTTGAAATTGTTGACTCGTTTTGTTATGATTGTAGGGCGACGCTCTATCTAGACATTATATAATCAAAGAATTTACCCATATTCTCATTTTACCGTGCAGGTAACATTAGGTACGATTCAGACCAACTGGCTCACATCGGGCCGGGCCGGGACCCGGGCGGCATTTTACAATGCGGTAAAGAACATTGAAATGTATCAACAGTTATTACAGTTCATATTTGCATGCAACTTAAGCATAGTTACCTCCGTCGGCATCCCGCGACGCGTCCGTCGTGTCGCAGAATGCATTCGGCTGTCGCGACGGCCGACCGGCTCCGAACGGCGCTGTCGGCATCCAATCGGCTGCCGTCGGGTCCGTTCGTAGCCGGTCAGCCGTGCGTCGTGGAATACGAACGGAGATTACGGTGCAGCAACTAGCGAATCATTCAAGTTGTGTTCTTCAAGCGACAGTTTCAAAAATGGATACGGAAGAAAAACTAATTTCTTTAGTTCAGACATATGATTGTCTTTGCTGTCGGTTGCCGCGGCACGCGTACAGCTACCGCGGCAGCCGTACGCATGCCGCGGTAGCGGTACGGCTCCGACGGACGCGTTCGGCTGCCGCGGCACGCGTACGGCTCCGTTCCGATGCGACGCGACGCGAGCCGGTTCGTCTGAATCGTACCTTAGTATTTATTTGATATCCTTATTATTTTACATTTGATATTTTCTTCCAATACCTAAAAACAGTTGTGACTTTTTAAACAATGAATCCCAATCTGGTTACTTCCAGAAAGTTCTGCAACAAACCGACCGAGAAATAACAATAGTAATAATAATCATTTATTTCAGATTATTCTTACGATAACATCCATATTTGTTAGTAGGTACTATTGCGAGCTTACAAACTACTGTTAGTAATACCTAATGAATTGAATGACTAATAATGATGACGTTTCAATTAATTCCAGGTAAAAACTCTTCGACTGCAGCTTTTGTCAGGGTCCCACGCGCCGGAGCAACAACAAGCCGCGTACGGCTACACGCCGGCCTACTCGCCCAACCCCTACGCGGAGAGCTGGAACAAGCCAAGCGCGGGCGGCACTAAGCGAAGAGTCTACTTCCTCCTGTTCGTGGCCATCACCCAGCCGCTCCTGTCCTGGTGGCTCACGTACCACCTCGTGCCGGCCGAGCTGCCGGGGCCGGCGCCGGGGCCCGCGTAGCAGAGACGTCTAGCGGACACCTAGATACTTAGCCAACAGTGCGGGCTCTCACTGTTCTTTGTAAATACTTGATCATATATTGCCTCACATTATGAAACAAAATGCAGATAGACCGCGCGGGACACTGAGAGTGAAGCCAAAAAAGCAAATACAAATTCAAAAATTAATACCTACAATCTCAAGATTGTATTCGCTTTTGAATTTGTTTTTGTATATTTATTCGTTATTTTTAACGAAGCAGCGTTTCGTGCTATACTGACTGCTATCAGTACAGCACGAAGCGCATTGTAGGTATTCGTTTTTGAATTTGTTTTTGCTTTTTTGGCTTCACTCTCAGTGTTCCGCGCGGTCTATCTGCCTTTTGTTTCATAATCTGAGTATATTGCCTTTTTATTATAGATTTTATGGACCAAGTTGGGAACTATAGTGAGGAATGTTTTTTATGCAATTTTTGTTTCGATTTTGTCGATGGCTGTAGAAATTTCTGAATAAAACTTTTTGGTGAATTAATGGTTACGGAACAGTTGGAACCCGCTGCTGTGTAAGTAATGCTGATACATCGTTTTACAATCGTAACGCATTTAATTCCATTTGACTCGATTCGGGAACGATCCTGTGACCCCATGTGTCAGTATCTAGTCTAAAACAAATTGTGGAAGTTCTGTAAATACGAATATTATATTGTTTTTTATAACTGCTTCACTTTCAAGATATATTTGTAACGTTTTCTACCTCTAAATAACTAGGTAGGTAACGTTAAAAGTGAGTTTTTTTTAAATTATTTATTTTACAAAACAATATTCTAATAACAAATAGGTACTCAAAATTAAACTGTACCCGTACACAATTAATGTTTAAAATTACATTACAATATAAAGTAAGAATTCTCATTCCAAAGTACAAAAATGTATTTAAATAAAAAATAATTCTTATTCTGTAAAAAGATAGGTATGTATTAGGAATCTCTAGATAATGTTGACTAGGGGTAGAAAATGTTACAGCTAATCAGCCTTCAACCTACGTTTAGACGAGTTTTAATACTATCAGAGTGACCAGACAGAATAACTTTATATTTCAAATCATTAGAATACATTAGTCAATCCGTAACATTCCTTTTTCCGTCTGTCCCGACTATTACCACTGTAATAATACCAAAAACTGTGCAGTGGCTGGCCGTAAGTAATGTTGCCACATTGAGTTGTAGAAAAACTTTGCAATCGTTTTTTTACTCTGTGCCACATCGTTTTGAGTGACTAGAGAGTCACTCAAAACGATGTGGCACAGAGTAAAACTAGACAGTAATTTATTTCTGAAGCTCAATGGCTCTTTACTTCCGTGTACTGTGTCTACCGGGATGTTTTGTTAATACATGAGAGACGTAGCTGCCTGTTTACCTAGTGTCATAAATAAGAGATCAAGATATTTGTATAGTAGTGCCAAAATATCACATAATTGACATCATAGCATAGCGGGAATATGTGTGGACCTGCAGTGCTATTCTATTACAATCTCCCTCGGTGAACACCTAGGTAAAGTGAGCTGTCATCCGATTGTAGTGCTTTGTAAATTCCTTACATCGGGACAGATGACAGCTCACTTCACCTAGGTGTTCACCGAGGGAGATTGTTACAGAATAGACACTGTTTGTGGTTTGCCATTGTTTTATTTGACCATGATGACCATCCATCAATGTACAGACGCCAGCACTTCAAGATATACCAAACAAGTCAAATTTTCCCAATTGAATATGAACCTTATATACTTTGCAATAAAGTTAAAAATCCATCAAAGAAATTTGACAGATTGTTGTACCTTTATGTGCTGGCCTCTGTACAAAAGATGTACTTAAATAACTTACCTAAATAATCTTATTGGTGTTTGAATGGATATCTTCTAGTTGGCTGGAATATTGGCCCAGAAGTTAGTAGAATAATAGAAAACACGATGGAGCCATAAAGAATGAAATTATAATTGTTAATGTAATGGCAACCCTATGTTATAAGTACATTGATTTATATCTGAGATAATGCTGCAAAGAGTATCTACACATGTTTCCACTATATTTTGTACAGAATTAACATCACATAAAATAAAAATATAGTCAATTCAAACTGTTTTAATGTAAAATATCTAAGCTATTGTTACCTAGGTAACCATCTAGCTACGTACTTTAATGATAGCCCTAATGGTATTTATTCCAATCCCTTTTTTATTTAAAAAAAATTACGGCTAATTGTCTTAAGACGTTACTTTACTTATCATTTATAAGAATGTTTTCAACAATATACAACCCCGACCTTGTCTTACAGCTGAGCTGTATGCGTGCAATGAGCGTGTATTTTGTACTAATTCAATGCAATATTAAAGGCTAGTTTTATACTGAATGTACTTTTATTGCTTTTTCTTTCTTTTGTTCAATTTCTCATTATTATTACCGCCGGTTTGTACTTAACCGGGATGTATTACCACTGGCGTAAGAACGTCATTATCAAATCTTATTTGCCCATCACACACTTATAAGAAGGTAGTTAGTTCTATATCTTCCTTATTAGAAAATAGTAAGTAATAGACTTGATTATAAATAGGGTGAGTAACTAGCTAATTATCATCGGAGTTTTTTTTTACATATTTATCTACACTAATTCTAAAAGAGAAAATAATTCTAAAGAGGAAAGATTTGTATTTTTGTTTTTAACGAATAAATTCAAATTTACTGGTCCGATTAAAAAAAATAATACGAGTGTGCTTTAGACCACACGACTGAAGTAAAACTTCTTTAGCTCCATAATTATGTATTTTTGGATCCGTTTGCAACTGTCTATGAGAGAAAGAAAATGTATGCTCGCACCTCTCTCTCTTGGCCATACAGTAATATATATACGAAACGTAACTCTTTCTATCTTCACTAACTTATATCTCTCTCTCAACTTCCGTTCACCTCGCCCGATCACACTTTTCCTAACGCTCTCGTCACGCATTCACCATGCAGCTTAGTCAAGCGTGCGTAAAGAAGTTTTACTTCAAAATTCTTTCACCAATCTAAAGCTGCATTATCCCTGAGTAACATAGGATATATTGCATTATTAAAAAATTAGGGGTCCTTGAGAAAATTCATGCAGACAATCACGGGCAAAGGGTTGTTTTTTTTTTAAAGAACGTCTCATATTATAATTTTTTCCTGTACCGTGAGTGCGTTTACAAACATGCGGTACATAAACAGCCAGACCCGGGAGTCTTAGACCGCATCATCGCTTCCCATCAGGTGAGATAGTGGTCAAACGTATGCCTATCAAATGATAAAAAAAAACTATCTGTAGGCCATACATATATTTGTTCCGTGCGGGAGTCGAGCCTGCGACACGTAGAGCAGCAGTCATTCGCTGAGCCACTGCACCAACCGCGTCGTCACACTTGACTAAAGAAAAAAAAAATTCGTGCCTGGATAAAGTGCCCAATCGCACGTAGCTACCGAATGACTCGTGCCAGGGCGATTCAATTCTTAAGCGGGAGATGCACCCCTTAAAAGAAATAGGCTCATCTTTCGAGTATAAAGTAACGCGCTGTCTGTAGTCAAGGCACACTGGTGCCGTGTGACTAGTGAAGTGTAACCTACAGCACACTAATGGCGAAATACCTTCTCAAACGCTACTCAATTTTAAGATGCCGTTAAGGTTTAAGTCTCGTGCTGTCTATACTCTCTCTACCACGTCAAAGTGACAGTACTATACTTAATGGCATCTTAATATTGAGTAGCGTTTGAGTATTTCGCCATTAGATATAATATGTGGGGAGACCCTGTACTATGGGTGTCAGACAGCTGATATACATACACAAATACATTTTAAATACATACATGTATAGATAAACAACACCCAGACACAAGGCAAACACAAGTAGATAGACGATGAACAATTCATACTTTCCATACTTTATTTTACTTATAGGTAATATTATAAATGCGAAAGTAACTCTGTCTGTTACGCTTTCACGATGAAACGGCTAAATCGACTTTGATGAAATTTGCTATGAGAGTAGCTTGAACCCGGAGGAAGGACATAGGCTACTTTTTAATTCGCAACTTCGTCTCCATTTGCGATAACAGACATCCACGCGGACGAAGTCGCGGGCAAAAGCTAGTTATTTATATTTGTTAGTGATTTGATGTGATATCGTGTTGCGGCGTTGTGGGTTCACAACCTGGCACGAGCAAGTACCAATGTAACTTTTTCAATTTGATATGTAACTAATAGGTACTTTCAAAGTTTATCTTAGAGATCACAGACACTGGTGAAGGAAAACATCGTGAGAAAACTTGGAAAGTTTTACCTACCTAAGTCTATAATCGCCAATCAGCTTTAAGCAAGCGTGATAAAATCAATGCTCGTGACTTTTTTAAGAGAAGAGGCCTTTGTAGTACAATATTAGGCTGGTATTATTTATTTGACAGTAAGTACAGTCACCAAAAAAGATAAGTATCCATGTCGTCGGGAATAGTTGAAGTTTACTTAGGAACCAATGGAGGCCGCGAGCCAGTTAAGGTCGTAGTCGTAGCACACATATCAACTCGGAAAGGGATCGTCACCGTATCGCCGACAAACAGGCGTCAACCTAACGTCAGCACGTAACCAAAGTAGATCAGCAGCTCCGATACGGCGACTCGGCTACGGCTAGGTGACGGCACGCTTACGGCTCGCCGACCGCTGATTGACCTGGCTGGCACCAAGAGACGCAAGCGCAGCGACACAGAGGCGTAAGGGCGTGGACGGCGACCGCTGGTTGACCACGCGCCGCGGTGGGGGCACCGCAGTTCGTGAGCTTGTCCCGAGGCGAGTCGTTTACCTACGTTACGAATCCGATTAGTGTGCTTTGCAGTAGGGAGTTTCATACAAGGAATACTGAACGTCACTGAACGGCTCGAGTTGATATGTGTGCTACGACCTTTAGGTATCTAAGACTCAGAACTGGCTCGCAGCACTCACAGGTCAGCACATCGAGGTCGTGCTTCTCACGCACTATTGAGAATCTGTTTGCGATCATTAACAACCTACAGACTGGGCTGGCCGCACACTTGCGACTACACAGGTACACCACACAAGAAGTTATTACCTAATGTCTTTTCTAGTATCAATATCCCTCGCAAAGGTGTCCTGTATGGATTTATTGCAGTATCAAGTCAAGAAAACTTTAACCTAATTTCTTGAGTTAGACAAGCAGCAACTTCCGTATGGTTGATAACGTAAACCATGCTTTGTTCTGTAACTTAAACTTCAATCAATGGTGGCAGTTGCCTCTGAGAATAGGCCACCAGGAGCAAGGGCGTCGCCAAGGGGGGGGGAGGTACTGGCAGTTGCCTCCCCCCCCTTTCAAATTTCTTTAAATCGAGTACTGCGCAAGTCAAATCAAGTCTGTGTCAAGTCTCATCTTTCGTGGCACGCACTATACCTACTAAGTATAATTCCCTTGAGAGACTCAACTTGAGTGTAATATGTCAAAATCATCAAATCCTATGTAAATATGCAGAATAAAATAGTATCATCATTTTTGTCACTTAATCAAGATTTGATTAAATGATCCACGAAGCACAACCATAATACGAAAATGTTTTGATTGTGATAATTTGGCAACTCGGCCCGTGGGCCGTGGCGCGGCTGTTCGTGATCGTGAGTTGTTAAAACTCTGCTGACACGCAACGTGGTCGGCCGTGGGACCCACGGCGTGGGTGTGGCTGAGCTGCCGGCAATCACCACGAAGTGTAATGCTCAATTGCTCACACAATATTGAGTCTATACTGTTTTCTTTTTTTAAACGACTTCAAAAAATAAGGCGGTTCTCAATTCACACGTTAACCTTTAGTGCGAATTTAAAGTTATTTTTTACTTTTTGAAGGAGATTGTCTTTATTTGTAAAAACGTTTTTTTTTATTAGGTTCTTATCGGCATTTGATTTTTGACTGTCGAGTCGATTTTCCTAGGTGGGTAATAATTAGGTAAGTACAATAGGTACTTACCTACCTACACGCGAGGGATAATAAATTGTGAAGGAAAATCTGGTGATAGGTAAATGCTCTTATCTACTCATACCTTATAGGAACTGGTAGCTTAAAACCAGTTATAACAGACCGATTATATTTATTTTGAAAATCGTTATCGTGTAACAAACTCATATAACACGTATTTAGGTATTGTTTGTTCATTTGTAAAATAACTGCGATAGTATTGCTAACCGCTCTAAATACTAATTGCTTTACCTATTTACAGTCATTTACAAAATGTATGATAACTGTTTTTGTGCTTGTTAAACGTACGTAGGTATCTGATTACTTTCTATTTTGTAGCGCAGGATAGCCAAAATATTTGGAAACAAACAGGAATATAATAATATAGGTATATAATATTCTCCAGCGTCGTGTTAGAAAGAAACAACAAATAGTGCAGATTATTAAATTGTAAGTAATCATTTGTTATTATCGGTGGGACATGTAACAAAGGGTTCAACTTGGCTTTCTGTTGGAGGTAACAAATTACCTTATTTTAATAACAATGTCTATTAAAGTTTATAATGACTTCATTTTACTTTCTAATTTTAAGTACCTATATTTTTGGCAACACGTTCTGCAACGTAAAATAAACTAGAGATAAAAAAGTAAGTAGGTACCTACTTTATACGCTATCCATTTAATTCTGCATTACATTATTTTTAGTTTCCTGCATGACTAGAATAATTATGTATCATTCCATTATTACCTACACTTAGGTAACTCAAAGCTACATAATTTTATAGTTCTTAATTTTAAGTAAAAGATGGCGCTAGGTTTACCCGCAATGCGCTAGGAGCTATGCGGCAAAAAATGTTTTAAGAATAATAGGGAGTTTCGAACTCAAATATAATATCATCAAGGTCCTACCTAAGTAAGTATTTTATTTACGATAAATTTGTATTTTTTCGACAAAAAGACATTCATTTGCAATAATACAATGTTAATTTGACGTAATTTCCGAGTACAGGATGTTCATGTTATGGACGAATTTTCAACCACCCTCCTTGTTCTCTTGCGGGGCAAAAAGGTTTCATTTGGTTGATGAGGTTTCTCAAATTCGTATATGACCTAAAATTCTCTTGATCTAGTTGCAGAAATGAGACAGAAATACTTGGCTTGGTCCTTGACCTAGTTCTGAGCTATTTTCCTAGGCACATAAAAGGCGCCATATTTAAAATAGTTAAGAGGAGTTATTTAAGACAAAAACAAACAATGTAAATTTAAATAAAACGTACCTAGTTTACCTTGAACTTTTTGAACTTTATATAATTAACCGAAATTAATAAAATTATTATTATCTATCATCTTACTCAAATCAATTTTAAATTAACTAAACCAGGCAGGACGCAATTTTTAAGAATATTATTATGTCGAGGTCTTAAAACATGTAAACGTTATAAAATGTTTTACAATCCTGTGTTATATATTGGCGTCTAAAAACAATATTTATTAAATTACGTTTTGTATTCTTTAATTTTAAGTCGCGCACCTCTAATACGTTTCCTAACAGTCCTGAAGTTTGCAACGAATGTTGATTGGTCCCTGAACGACCTTGGCGCATTATGTATAAATAGTGCTGTACAGCTTAGGTAAATAAGTTTATCGATAAATATGACACACCTTAATAATTATATTCTTTTCACACAAAGAAATTGGAATTAACAAAGGCATAATCCGAATATGTGGTAATAATAAAGATAGCTTTTTATAACAAATATCTTTTAATTCTATCAATTCTGAGTTATTTTATTTTTCTGTTTGATCAAATGAAACTTCGACTTCATTAAAATGAAACAGAACTGGAGCAGCGGGTAATAGTGAGGAATACTAGCGTAAGACAATTTGATGAAGAAGATTTCGACAAAAATTAATTATGATAATTCATTGCTTCGTAATAATATTTGAAAGATTTCCTGCTTAACAAAATTACAACGTAAATAACGCAATTACTAATTTTTACTGTCTATATATTATTCTAATTATGCACTTAGATTGCATTAAGGTTTGTTTAAAAAAATGCAATAATTTTAACCAACATCAGAAAAAGGTGGTTCTCTCTTTGAACCGTATGTGTGTTCGGGATTTTCGCAAAAATTCGCCATCCATAGCCAGCATTTAGATAGGTTTCATTTCATTTCATGCATTTGAAATGAAATAAAATGTTTTTGCCGTTCGACGGAATACTGTTCTGGGAAAGTTTTAATGTATTAAACTTCGTTCTAGATTATATGACACCAGAGCTAAATACTAAAACATAGGAGTAAGTCAGTGAGATATCAGATATCCAGTTATCGGTGAAGTGCTAGATCAAATTTTTCCTTTCATTTTATGTGTCACCGTTTCTTAATGGATTTGGAAGATAAGAAGTAGGCAAACCAAAATTATATAACTAATTGTTCAAAAATGGCATCGGATTTCAAAAATTAGAATGTCCAAAATTATTCGGAAAAGTAATTTCGGAAGTCAGTAGTATTGGTAATGCAAATTATGCAAATCAATAAATAGAACCAAAGCTGGAAGTTTTAGAAAAATAGTTGATTTTTCAATGTTGATCAATCGATAAAACCCTGTGTACGGCACTACAATAATCAGCTGGTTGCTGTCAAAATACAGTAGGGCCAACATAACAGCCTGACATTCACGGCTAGCTTCATGCTGGCTGTGCGCCACAAACAGCCGCAGTATCGACAAACGTTCACAAAACGTTTAGACGTAACAACCATAGTGTCACTTCTCTTCTTATTTCATTAACTACACCATTCAAAACTTCAATTTTCCTTCGTTTCTAGTTGTATAAGTGTTAAGTGTTACCATTAATATGTTATAATAATGCATAGTGCCGCATAATCGTACATATTTTGAAGCAATTACGTAATGGGAATTATGCTAGACAAGTTTAAAGTTTTGCCCTGAAATTCAACATGGCCGCTGACACAGGGATGGATACTTGCCCCAGTCCGGAAATCACGGACTCGAGGAAACGGCCGCTCGACGGCGACTCGGAGAATGGAGACGTAAAGAGATCACACTTTAGCTCGGGTGAGTAGCGCACTATTTACCTGCACACTATACATAGTTATGAATGTAGCTTTGTCTTTACTTCATTGCGTACTTGGCAAGGCGGGCATAACATTGACACAGCAAACTTGTGGTCGATTTAGCCGCACGCAGCTGGACTCCCAACTAGATTCTTATCAGTATACACTGTTATCATTTTGACCTACTTATTTTTCTGTGATTGTGAGGTCATAATGTATCGAAATATTAAACTTTAAAAAGTATAGATAGATAACATGTACTATGTAGTTAATGCCACTTTATTGCTGTAATAATGAGTATATAATTCCGTTGATAAGTTTCAAGAAATATAGGCACAAATTATCAGAGTAATTTCGCCGTACGTTCGATAAGACAGGACGGCCGGGCCCGGCGTCCTCATGTAGAGCTAGTATGAATTTATGCAATGTTAAAAGATAGTCGTTGTTTTTTAGTGCAAGACTTGGTGACCGCGTTGCCTCTGGCCAACGGCCATGGCAATATAACGTCTCATTTCGGTGAGTCGACAGTCAACGCATATGTTCCCTCATCGGCTTTGTGGTTGTTGCGGCGCGCATGCCTCACGCGCGCACTCTCTCGCGCTCATCACCTCTGCTGATGTCCACCGCCTCCATGCTCACACATCACATCATAGATTTCCTAACCATTCATATAAGAGTCTTATTAGTCACCAATAATACCAGCTATTGACCTATTCTGTAGCCACTCTCACTAGATTTTTAATAGATACTAATAAAGGCCACACCAATTTGATTGGACCTTGAACGTTAATATAAACCTTTGAGGCGATATTAACAGCAGCAGTAGTTACCATGTACCTATGTTGAGCAACGCAGTTCATTGGCTAATCAAGTAATCAACTATTACTTATATTTTTTGCATAAAGAGAGATGCAAAATAAATCATGCTTGTAATATTGTGCAAAATCATTAATTACAAAGTTTTATGTACAAACATCTATTTATTATTTTGAATTATTAATAATCTTAGCTTGCCAATTTTCTTAGATATTGGCTTTTTGGAATTGCTCATAAAATGTGAATTTAAAAACTATATTGTGTGCTAAATAGTATGTATAGTAGTACATCAGCAGAGTGTGAGCGAGCAGCGTAGGTGTTAGCATTATCGTTAAATCGTCCATCGTGCACAGTATACATTGCCTCGTTGTCGTGAGCCATGTCGTACTTAGTCTCACACCGATCCACCCATGGCTTAGTCGTTGCATCGTTGGTGTGAACATCAACCACTTCAATGTACAGAATTTCTACCATTTATTATTTTGGTGTATTCTTCTCATTCTTCCTCTTTGACAAAAAGTGTTTATTTTTTCGCTTTGATTTTAATTGGCTTAAACAAGAACTAACAATTTAATTGGAATAATATTAACATTATTTATTTTGCATAATCAAATCATTACAAATTGATATGACACAAGTAATTTAGATATTGGCACTGTATCACAATCATTAAAAAAATACTAATTAGCTTAAGTTTATTATTATGAGTACCTTTGCTATCTAGATCTGTTAAAGCAAGGCTGTGAATTGTTTATCGCTGACTTGATCAGTGTGCAGTAAATGTGATCTTACTGCTACCTTGAGCATCTGTTATGTATTGGATGGTAGAATGCAAAATGTCATTGTGTTCATTATCATAAGTATAATGATCTTCTTCTATTGAGTACTATGTCCTGCCACCGAAATACATAATGACATCAGAAATTAAATCACTCTCTCGTTATCACGAGGTATTCCGTCTTTTGGGGAAATTTTTATAGAACATTCCAATGACGCTAAGGGGTGGAAAAACATTCCGCTCTTCCATTCCACAGTATTAGTTAGAATTGTAAGAAGGGGTGCCATTCGTGTCCTTGTTCCTTAATTACGAGCGGCGGCATTGCCCCAGTTAGTTTGCCCGCCCATTGTGCTGCCCAGCGATCTTTCAAGAGCCCTTGAATATAGGATGGATACTTATAGAAAATCTTCCACACTTAAAACTGCACGAAAATTTGATAAGGGAAAATTACGATAGCATGCACTTCGTGATACTATAATATCTGTCGTGTTGTTAACCACACTACTTTCCAGGATATTAAAGGTACGTGATAAAATACCACGATCGCTACCAATACTACGCACCGATACCACAAAGGTTAAATATTGCCTTAAAGTAGGAAACTTTCCCAAAATTTTTGGCAACTTAGTTCTGGCAACCGCATTGCCTATAACTTTCGAGAGCCATTCGACCTTTATTAGCACTAGGTTTTACTAAGGAAATCTTTATGAATTATCGAAAGGATTACGTAATATTATGAGTATCTATAAACGTACATTAAAAGCAATAAGTTTAGTAACTATGTGAAGGTCTTGCTGACACCAGATTCATGACAGGCAAGGTCATTACCGACACTGACTGCACATTTTGTCTCGCTATGTGATTCTAAGTTGAATGGCTTTGCGTTAAAGTCTATTGTCTATCGCGGGGCGTTTGATTAGCCTGAAGGTTGGCAGCAATTTGTCAAGTGTTGTCTCTTGGGTTACGTGTCAAATGTTTACGCAGCGTAATGTTACGTGTTGGTTTAGATCGTGTAGACCGGCGACTCGATTAAATGCTTTGGTAGGACGATGTTGTAGCTTCATCCTACTTTTAAATTGATTGGTTTAGACAGTGATGTCAATAGGTTTGACGCTCACTTTTAAACACTATTGTTTTTCAACAAGTCGAATGTGCGGTGCAAAATTCTACTTGTGATATAACTTCGCTTTATTTAAGTAATAAACGAAAATGATTACGCGGTCCATCCCGTACACAACACCTTTAATTAGCACACTTTAATGTGCGGTAATGATACTACATTAATTAATTTTATGAAACTAATGCGCTCGCCACCACGTTCATACTTAATTACCGCACTTCCCGCGGACGATGCGTCGACACTCGACAGCGACCGAGGTAACCACACGTGTACTAAATGTCAAGGAAATTGTAACCTTTTTGGTTGCACAATTAATCTTCACGGTTAGATAGCAGTAGCTGTAATGATTAGACAAGAACATTTAGTTATTTGCTAGGCGTGTGTAAAATAAATAAAATATATTCGCAGCCGACCAGAATAAATAATGATTAGACACGCGTATTTAATTTCAGTCCAAATGTTGTCAGAAATTGTTTACATATTTTTTCAATCATGACGAAATCGATGCTCGAATTTACACGAAACATTAATAATTTTATGTAACGTTCAATTTTTAATATAACTTTACGTTAATTTCGTATCTCGGCTTTCCGCATGACTGGTCAGCGAACAATTTTAGACCGTGTACGTTTAGAGGTCCAAAATCATATCTTTACCCTAGAGATATATACTCTAATATTTCGACCCAGATCAAAGCAACCCTTAATAAACATTTTGTATTTCCTTTGGGAGAAAAGTATAAGTATTTTAAATGAATACATTAATTAATTGAAGTTTATATTCTTTTTAAGAGCGTGTATTCGATTCGTGACGAAAACTTCATGTTTTCTCGTTTTGCCCAGAGCAATATCGTAATGATGTGAGCAGATTATTTAAAGACAATTACAGTTTTAGAAAGATTAAGTCTTGATTTAGGGAACTACACGAACACAATCCTTTCATAGCGTTTTTCGAAATTGACGTCAGAGTTAACTTTCAGGACGATGAATGAATGATGAATTTTGAAAATTACGAAAATATTACTATTATGTATTAAAAAACAATGTTGAAAAAGTACAAAATCGGTTCACTTTAACAATTCTTTTTCACCAGTATTTGAATAAAAACATAACTGATATAATTTATTTTATGAAAATAATGGTTATGCTTAATAAACAGAATATTTTTCAGACCGTTATACGATTTCATTTATTTTAGACAATTATTTTAAAAAGCACTGTACAACATCGCGCGCTGTCGTTTGCCGATCAATTTCAATGATTCGTGCTTATTTCGTTCGTATTTTTTTTCCTGATGCACACAAACAGACCATTGTATTGTACTAGTGTGTGTCAGTTCTGCTACGCCGTTCTAGCAATCGTTTAGATTTTGAGTTGCGCTAAATCGAATACGCGGCCTTAAAGTACAAGTTAATCGTAAAATGTAGATTTTTTGAGCTTCGTTAAGTTAGTAGTTATAAGCAGAAACGCTAACATGTTTTATTTTTAACCGCAGTTTGGCTTGCGTGGGTTATATGTCTTTGCAAAATTAACGATGTCGTGATGTGCTTAAACTCCCAACTTTGACTAAAGTCTACTTTCAAGTTTTTATTATAGGCGCGTTTTATCGCGCTTTTTATGATATCTACCAAACTTTTTAAAGGACATCAATAGCGAATCCATTCAACGAGTTATCTATTATGTATTCCAAAAAGTTGTTAAAATCCAAACGCAAAACCATCTACATTTCCGGATTATGAATATCGGCTTCCGGATCGCAAGCGGCAGAGTGAAACCGCATGTCCGGAATTTGGATACCTGTACCAAATTCTGAATATGCGGTTAAGTCAGTCCGAACCATTGTGGTTAAGTCAGTTCCGGAACTCAAAAACAGTTGCAATTTCCTAGATCCCGGATGCACCTTACATCTCGAATGCTTAACGCACCGTTTATCCGAGAGGGTTTGCTGGTAACCATACCGCGTCAACACAAACCTAACAGGGAAATAACATTAAACCGGGCGTTTAACGATGTATGATAAACACATAAGCCCGTATCATAAGTTTGTAACTGAGCAGGCAGGCGGCTTGTAAACAGGTAAATTATTGTGTCGAAATAAATATTTGTTTTGCTCGCAATTTGTATGTTGGTCCTTCAGGACTATCTCGGGGGAGTCGTGGCACGAGGCCCTTACAAATTAAGGGTTCATTGTTTGTAATTACATACTTAGATTCTGGTCTTTAGAGACTCTAGTCGGCGTAACCGCATATTTGGCGCAGATCGGCTAAATCACATCAGGTGTTCTTCTTAAGTACTGTCAAGATTCGAGAATAATGTTCATTCTTGATGTCAGCAGCCAGACACCTACTGGTAACCGCACTTCTTGTGCCATCCTATTTAAATAGGTTCAATAATATTTGTGTTTGCTCTCTGGTTGCTTCTCGAATTCAACCAAATCAATATTCACATCTTTCCGATTCAATGATATATTTCCGATCGCAACGAAAATACTGTATGTTATACATAAGTTTTGACCATCCTACGTGGGCTTTATATGATTTACCTTACTTATAATGTTTTGCGCAGAAGGTTTGTGGCCTGAGGCTCCAAGCTTGCCTCCGTCCAACCCCTCAGTATTCTGGTTGATCCAATGATAAATATTTAAATAAAGGAATAATATATTATCTTGTTATTCTCCTGTTCTTCATCTTGTTCATGTTTCCTCGTGTTTTCTTTATAAGCATGTACTGTGTTGTCATTTCTTGTCCAATTATCTTACGGACAATGTCGCGGTATCCAAACCACGTCTTGGAAGGAATTTATAAAACCATTAGCTTTTGGGAAATTATCCCACATGGGTACCTACGTACTACTGAAAAAAAAGTAAGTATCATTATCCATTTACCTTTATATTTATAATAATATTAGGAAGTAGGATACTGCTGAATAACACAGACAAAGCTCATAGTATTCGTGTATCCAATGAATTTGATAAACCCGTTTACAACGCATTTGCCAGATTTGCCTAACGAAAAAAAACACTCGGGTTTCTATTGCAAAGTGAATTTAATAATTCACATAATTATTATACTAAATGTTTTGCTCTGTGCTGGATATAAAGGAATAGTTTCACAAAACAAATAACAAGTATTCTCAAAGGGTTACGATAGGGGTGCGTCTTTTATATCTTATTTTTACTCAAAATAACTGCTAAAGCACTTAAACAGTAACTTAGTAATAACTTAGTAGGTTCGTCTTGTCTAGAATTTAATTAATTTTACAAAATAATCTTGACAATGTTTTGTCGGAGAAAGGCAGGCATTTTAAAACTATTTAAACCCATCAGTATAGTAACCTTGCTCAACAATTCAGCTTTGATCTGAAAACTCAATTACATAAAAAGGCCACAAAGACGCTTCCTAAAGATAACAGTTACATTATTTATCAATACGATCCAAAGCGTGATAACGAGCTCTCATATTATTCTACAATTTGCTGATAATACTTACTGATAACACTATCTAATCAGCGACCAAGTATATCTTTAAGACCTGTAAATTGATAGATAATTACACTTGCCTAGTTCATAATGCATGCTCAAGTGATAATTTAATTTAAAATTGGTCCTTCTGCCGAGTCAAGTCCGCCTCGTGGGGCGGAAAATCGCAAACGCCACAACCTTCCTCCTGTTCCCATAAGAAAAATCGCAGTTGTCGCCCAGGGTTGAAAACTTGTCCCGAATTTAAGATAATGTCACCCCTAATCAAAGATTAACTAACCACTACAATCATGTCGGGCTGAGATAACCACAATCATCCAAACCTGTCCTCGAGAGACACGGCCAAAACGCCTGTTTCGTTTTCAAAATTCACAAGAACTTTTTGGTAAGGTGCAATTTTATGCGTGTCAAATAATTATATTTTAAAATGGTCCTTTGCTGCGCAAAAGGTTTCAAATCGATCTCGTCCGTCTGTTTAGCATTCTGAACGTCGGCGTCGGTTGTTGTTGGTATTCATGCTATTAAAGCTGAGAGCAGGTATGGCTCGACGGATTTGTTTTGCGTCCAGAAATTTCGAATTTGAAGCAAAATATTGTTGTTGGGGCTTTGAATTATTCGAAGGCGGAGGTCGATAAGAATGGTTTTAGCTGTTCGATGAATAAGTGGTTTAGTATTAAGCTATACATACTTGTCTGTCTACCTGCCTACGTACTAAGAATCAAAATTATTAAATTCGATTAGGGTATATTGTTGATGGCTATTGAAGAAATCCCAATTTTGAGTTCAATCGCTGAAGCGATAATTTTGTTAGTCGCCGTATAAATGTAGTTTTATTTATACTAGCGAAAACACATTCAACAATTACATTCCGTAGTACAAATACACATCTAATAAAGCAATAATCGTAACATTCAGTTTGTTTATCATAACAACGTTTTATCTCTACCCACACAATCAATCGAAATTCAACCAAGTGTTAATGTTTTTAGATCTCACTTTTCGACGTAAGAATAATAATCTAAAGTTTTTATTTTATCGGGAGCGTTTATCAGTAGTTATCGATTCGCATTACCAATGGAATTGTCACAATAACCATGCGCAGGCGCAATCGCCAACTGAATTACAATAAGCGACCATTTTGATTTGTTCACATTAGATGTTAGTATTGATTGATTGCAATTGAAACAGTCTTGTACTTTCGTGATATAAATTGTCTATGTTCATATCACAATTTTGCTACTTTACAAGGAACTTTTAATACGCCAATCGGTCGATACCTACGTTCTTCGAAAAAAGATAATTGAATACGTTCCTTCGATTTCCACTAGTCGTGTAAACTCTATCAAACTAATAGTAGCTTTCGAGTTAACGTTAGTTAAGTTTGATTACTTCTTGTAACTCTATGGCAATGGCTATAGTACCAATAAAGTCATAAAATGAACGACGTTGTAATCTTTCATGTAAGCTGTTAAGGTTATAATTGGTGGCAGATTTAACAAACTTTTTACCACAAAAACCTAATTGAAAAAACAAGAAACAATTCCAATCACAAAAAAACGTGTGGAAAGAGGAATAACAAAATGGTCAAAACTCTGTCGACTCATCACGCCAGTCACAGCATTAAAATAGTTTCGACGGAGCATTCGGAAACAAAAAGTAAGAAGTTACCCCCACGCGGCCTGAACTCAATTGTGACTCTCATTGACCTATTAATACACGTATCAGAAATAGTCCGCGACAGCTGGCAAAGTATTAGGTACGTGGTGCTGATAGGTCTTCGAGCCCCACGACATTGAACGGTAGCAGGTCACCATTGCGGTTCTAACAAGGTTTCTTCAGCAAAACAATCGTTTGGGAACTGTGATAGCTTGTTCGGCACTTTAGAAAACAGTTCCGACCATGTCTGATCACGTCTTTCCTAAGATAACTAGTGCAGTTGTAGACCTTTAAGACTGATGAACTTATTACACTGATGTGATACGCTCAGTTGCACAGCGGTTATTCATTCCAATGTCGCCGGTGCAAAGGTGTTTGTGCGGTAACACAACCTATGCGGTAATATTCTACCGGAGCGGCGTCGGCATGACATTGTAACGAGTTTCTCAATTCAAATCTCCGGTTTCCTCGTGTAGACCCATGTAACGTTTTGAAGTGTAGAAAATATTCATATGATCCTCAAACTAATCCCTACGTCGAGTTTGTGTCAATCGGATATCTTTATTTTGTGTACAAAGTCGAATGGGTCGGCGATAGGACGCGGCACCTGCCACGATGCTTGTAAATAGGGATACGGTGGTTATAAACATTTACCGCGATGATATTTCGTGACGATATGGTCCCCGGGCCAAGAATTTATACTCCGTCCTTTCCGGCGGGCGTCGTGTGCGGTGACTAGGGTTTATAGCAGGAATTTAAACAGAATATAGCAGTGCTTATAATTACAGTGTATTAGTGAAAATGTAATGCTGTAAAGTGAGAGGAAACGACGAAACAAAGGTTGTAACTGTCTCATCATTAAATGATAAATGATCTCGTAGCTTTCTATGTATATTCGTTCGACACAAATATCTCTTTCCTAGTACAAAATCATAACATGCCAAATAGTTGGATACTTTGCTCACGTCTCCAGTACCAATATACAGTGTTTCTGATTATCGTGTTGATATATCTACCCGTAACTGTCATGTAGCTCTATAAAAGTTGCACGGCAGTTGTAATCGTCCGTAACTTGTGGACTAGTGTCTGGCAACTTTTCTATTTCGAATTTCGCTATTACGATGACATATTTTTTTATCTTGCGTTTTACTATGAGAGAGCATGATGAGTATTCTTCGTCTTTATAGTATTTGTTAGAACATACCAATTTCGCATCTGTCCAAGTTGCGTTAGTTCTACTTTACATTTAGGTCTTACAGTTGGACCCACCCGTAATATAATCTTCTAATCCATACTAATATTATAAATGGGAAAGTAACTCTGTTACGCTTTCACGATGAAACGTCTGAACCGATTTTGATGAAATTTGGTATGAAGATAGCTTGAACCCTGGGGAAGGACATAGGCTACTTTTTAATCCGCGACTTCGTCTGCATCCGCGATAACCGACATTCACACGGACGAAGTCGCGGGCAGAAGCTAGTAGATAATATAATACGTACTAACAGCTACATCGAAGTCCGCGTGGAGTGGTGTAGTCCTCGGCAAAGGACTCGTGTCTCAAATCAAAAGACTTTGAGCTACATAAGTATTAGGTATACTTCTCAGATCGCCAAACATCTTGTCGAACGCACGATGACGCTTGTATTTGCGTCACACCCACGTTTATCCTTAACGACATAAACTAAAAATAGGCAGTGTAGGAAAACGTGTCGCGTTGACCCAAGAGCAAGTAACCTATTTGATATACCTTATCTTATCAATTGCCTCTCTAATTGCGCTCAGTAACCAAAAACACGTCTTATATTTGTTTTGCGAAATGTTCGCTTACTATTAATTCCTAATGAATAAATTCTTGTGTACTTAATTATGTTGGTCCTTTCATCCGTATGAGGAAAGAAGGACCAGAAACTTTCTCAAAGGAAAGAATTTGGATGTACGAGGAAAAGCTTTTTAAATTATCTCGTGGTACTTAGAAACCTAATATCGTTTCTCAAATTGAAAATTATGTTGAAATTAAATAAAAAGATACTAAAATGTAATATTTTGTTTCACCTTTCTCTTAGTTACAGCAAATATTCGACTGTTTTAATCACAAAATGGTTTGTTTGATCTACAAGTCAAATAATATCGATTCCACGAATACCCTTCATTCAACTTTTATTCTTTAAAAGCAGTAAACGTTATCATTTGATAGTAAATTGTTAGGAAATAAACAGAATCAGCGTTCTATCCACTTTAAAACAAGTACACTATCACTCTACCACGATGTAATTTATCGAACACTAAGTGTTTATTAGAGCCGTTCGGATGCGCAGGCGCGCTAGGAACGAACTTTCGTTTTTTATCCAAGTGTACACGCTTACGCAACTATTACACTATGGCTTAGAAGCCTACATTCTTTTTTGGAAGACTTTCACTGACAGACGGTGTGGAGTTTCTAATTGAAGAGTTGAGACGGAGGCTTCGTTTTAAGGGCGGACTGAAATCGGATGTTCCATTGTTTTTGTTTTAACTTTATTCAGTTATTTTAGCAAGTTGCCAGAAGTTCTCCTGGGGTACTTCAAGTTTGCCATTTTCCTTGTTTGGTTATATTGTAAATAAATCTTCTTTAGCCAGATGTTTGTCTTAGATTTGGCCGGAATCCACCCTTTGTAGTTAAATAAGGTATACCCAAGTACTTTGGTTAAGTACTTACATAAAGCAAATAAATAAAAAGCAAATAGTAGTTGCACGCTCGAGTTTATCCGAGGATATCGAACGTATGAATTCGTAAAGATATATTTATGTCTTCTCACAAACATGTACTTACATTCCTTGTGTTTGCTATGATCTAGTTGGTCAAATTCTATTCGGATAACATTTATCATAAGCTGGTATGTCTGTATTATACTATGATTTGAATCAATATCGTGCCTAGTCCAATTATGTTGCTAGCCTGAAATTCCCTACACGGTCACACAATGGCCTTGCGTATTGGTAATTGAACGGTTAGTGCAGCACACATCGATTGCACGCCATTGTGTCGCGTGCGAGCCGCCCAACGCCACGCTTTATGTTGTGAAATCCTGAACAGCTATCACGGAAAGTGCATTAACTTGCCCATGTCACGAAATAATATCAGCTATGTGACTCAGATTCGGGGCATGAACAACTCTATGCGGACGATTCAAGATAAAGTTGCGTCACAGAAATCGATGAAGATGCCTCCACTGGCCGGTACTGGCACATCTCCATGTTTTTCGCAGTTTTGACAGCCTAGTTCAGTTTCCGTCGGAATCTATCCAGGAAAGTTTACCCCAATTCACCCCATTGCGCACATGCCACGTAGTTTGCAAAAAGTTAGAAGCTCATCTACCAAATATATCTTTGTAGATATTGTCCATCTTTAGCTTCAAAGAACTGTAGTTAGATATTATATTAAAAACACCCATTCACGCAAGATATACGGTCTTTATCTATTTTTACATAATCACGAGCGTCCTCAATACCAAACTTATATTATTTGTGAACAGTAACATAAATTCATTTTACGCTACAATTAGAATGAGAATTAGGACGTGAATTACAATTTATTACAATTGTATTTAAATATCTTACTGCAGACGATACTTAGAATATTTAAGATTTTTCGCCTAATGTCCATATCTAAATGACGTGAAATATGGCTGAATAAAAAGGTGGTAAACAAGTTAGTGGTTTTAAAGTGATGTAACAAAAGGTACGTCCAGGGTTGTTGGCGCTATTGTGCTGGCGGTACACTTGTGTACCGAGTTTCGAGCTCACTTTGTTGAAGTTGTACAGTTTCGAAATAAATGTTGCTGAAACTGTTGTTTGTACCGAGAGAATTTGTGATGGATACGAAAGTTTAGATTCCTGTCATTCGTAGCGATAGCTGAAAAGATCAATTTTCGTTTCGCAATGTTGGAAGTGCACGATCAAATCTCACAAATGAAAACACGTCCCATAAAGTCGTTGACATAATATGACAAGAGCATGCTCTCACATGTTTCAAAACTGGTGTCCGATGTTCACTTCACCACGGAATCAAACGAAGCCTCTGACTGCCACTGAAGTAGGTCACAGCTAGCGGATTGAAGCACACACTGGAGGCACACCGCTATTTTGTGACCGGCCTTTGCGAAGAAACTCAATAAAAATACAATCTTTTCTACTCCTCACTATATGGGTCTTAGAGACAACTGATTTTACGATCACAGTACTTCGTAATACGTGAATAAGATTTAAGGTTTAAGACCCAACACGTGATTTACATAACCGAAGCGTTAAAATTGTTTTACATAACTCGTCACGCTCGCTGTAATTCGTGGTTAGATGAGGTGCTTGAGAATAGGCAGCTTGTGAATCTTGTCGGTTTAATGTTTCATATAAACCAGGGTAATCGCCACTTATCATCAGACCTAAATGTATGAGGATGAATAAGAACTATATGACAAATACAACTTGATTTTGGACAAAGCGCAGAGCAAATACTCAACGCGGGATAATCGCTAACTAAACCTCCATTTTGAATGCGGACGAGCAAGATCTGCGAAAAGCGTTGATGAAGCTTAAGAGCTTGTCAAGAGCTTCTGGAGTGCGACTTTTTATCTGGCACAAGCGCCAAAAGGAAGTACGCCCTCGCCAACGGATAAATGTACAAGTATTTCTCTATAAAAATACTCTGGATCTCACCAACCGTAAAGTGTAATTGAATATGTAATGACTGACATAAAAGAGAAATGAGATACACGAAATGAATTATCCTCATTTTATTATTTTAACAGCGTAAAGTTTCAGGTTTTATTGGCGAACTCTTTGGAGTCAGACCGCAATAAACGTCTATAAAATACGAGTTGCGATTATCTACGAGCAAGTTTTAAATTGTATCTTAGGTGTTCCTAATCTCAGTTTAACAAAGTTTTATTGTTAATGTTTATTTGGAACGTTTGATAAATTGTTGCGTTGATTAAGTTTATTGGCACAATGTAGAATATCGGGAGGAGCTTCCGTGTTTGGCGCCAGTCCTATCATAGTTCAATTTGGTTGAGTGCTATCCTAATCAGAAGTGAGATTGGCTATTTGTACACGATGTTCACCAATATGGGCGTAGACCTTAACGAGGTTCACATTTGATCTGACGTCATTCGTAAACCCTTCGACTGTGAAAGTGATAAGGGGAGGGTCTTAATTTCGCAGATTTTTTTCGGAATAAGTTTTCAGTTCACGTGAGAGCATTTCATCTATGAAAATTAAATTATCTCATTTGTTTTTGTCTTGTTGCTAATATCTGAGTTTAGTTTAACTTCTTTTATCTATGTCACGTCGTGCTCGCGTGATATCTTGCTCCTAAATAAATATAGTCATATTAAAACTTTATTTTTCTGAAATCGACGCATTCGGATGTCCGGCGAAACTAATGATTGTAATGAATTCCTCTAATAACGTTAAACTATAGTCATTAATCATGTAGCTACGTTCATTAAAGTCTGCCAACATACCTGTATAACATTCAGTTTCTTGCTAAGGCTGCTCAAGTCGTAAATTTCGATGTTAATTCATATTAACATGTGAGTATAACAGGTTACTGTAAATTGTTTTGTCTTTACGACGTCGTGACAAATGCTGGTGCTCCACTCGTCCGTGCATTGGCTGTGCAATCTTGTCCAATCATGTTTTACGATGTTAGTATCAGTTGTTTGTTTGCATTTCACTATTTGGCTCTATGGATAGATGCCTGAACCGCGTTTGATTCATCTTCTTGGGTTCTCGCTTTTGTGAAGTTTACTTGAGCTATTACTACTTGTTTAGGTTGTTAACAAGTTAAAGTATTCACTGAATATAATCGAAATAAAAAAACTACTGTAGCATTCTTCTTAACTCAGATCAGCCTTCTTTGTTCACTGTTATATTTTCTAGAATGTTAATAAAATTCTAAAATTCACTACAAAAACATTTCCACGTGCTTTGAGGAGGAAGATCTCGGAAGCTTTATAAAGTCGGAACGTTTTTCGTTAAAAGAAGGGAAAATTGAGGTTGGAATTCAAAGATCTTACGCAAAAAAGAAAATGGAACGAAAGGAATCCTTAGCGTACCTTAATTTTATTACTGGCGTACACCACCAAAGATATACATGTTATATTAAAATAATGATTACCCAATGAGGTTGGGGTAACAACAGGAAGGCGATGTCAATTCCGACGTGAGTTTGATTCTAAGCATACCCTGCATCATTCTGTAGGAAGGAAAAATAAGCAGAACATAAAAGTCCATATTTTAATCAGAAGTGCTGAAGCGGCGTTACGTCACGTAACGTTGAGCACGGGTTACACGAGGCTGCGTGTTATACATTACAGATATAGATGTTTCAGTTTGCGGGGAGGTGGGTGTAACTTTGATTAGAGAATTGGGCGTGAAATTGCGACATTTGTAACCAATTTAAATTTTCAAGCCTATAAATATGGCTTCTTTTAAATTATTTACATAATAGAAAGTTAATGACCGTAAAAAGTCCTCCAGTCTGGCCCGTTTCTACGAATTTGCGACAGGCGCCCATAAGTTTTATAAATGAGCCATAATGGTTTTCCAATTTTACATTTTTCCAGTTAGTGGGACTCTGGGGAAGGGACGCGTCTTTTTTCAAAGCTTCCTTTATATAGCACGTCTGCGTTATTGACAGCTGTATCCGAGCCGGGACAACCCCCCGTCCTCCATCGCTCTTGCGTCATTTCCGTTCGTATTCTACCTTCGATATTTGCGTTACTTCTGTTAGTGTCCTAAATTTCACCGGCCATTCCCGCATCCTGAAAATAGCTGCTGTTCTAACGCAAAGGGTTTGTTTAAACAGCTCGAAACTTCGCAAATTACCACCGAGTTCTAAAATAGCTGTTGACTTGTTTACGTTGTGTAATGTAGCGAATCAGATTATTCATGTTCTTTGAGCTCGTTATAAGATATATCAACTTAAGTGCGCTTGGATGAGTAATGTATGAAAATCCAAACATTTTTAATACTCTTAACCTCAATATGCCTATATTTTGTTTGTTGTAGTAAATAGGTTGGAAATTTCATGCATAATGCATGCTTGATGCTCAAACGGGCTATTTTTGCTTTGTCATGGTCGTTTTTTAGATAGCCGTAGATAACCTCAGAGTCCCGCGGGATGGACACCGACGAGTGATCGGATCACGCGTGATTTAATAGAGTCATCCGCGGCCATTTTGCAAAAATGTGGTAAAAATAAACACCGCTCGTACGTACCCGCTTTAGACAAACTTAAAGGAAGATTAAAACGTTTGAGGAAGATGCGCAGCCAAGTTGATCCGGGAATTTATAAAGCTTATTTCTTTGTTGCTGATTATTACGCAATGTCTTAGGTTTAAAAAATGTCGGAAAACATCTCCTTGCAAGTAAAAATCAGTAATTTGGCTGTTAGGAAAAAGTTTGAAGCTATATGCTGTGTGGAAGTATGATGCGAGAGACAAAGTCCCCATTAATCTCGGCAGCAGCTCCAGATCAAAGCACTAAGACGAAACGCCAGCAGCTTTGTGCAAGCAGAGTACCTTCTGGAATGGGAACACGTCGAGAACCATATTTATATGATGTAGGTATCTTGAGCTAGTTATAACAGTATGCGCATTTTTACGGCTTTCCTTGATATCTTCGATTGTGCCCGCGTAAGAATCAATGTGACTCAATACTCCTATTATACGTAGAAAGTACTCGAGAAAATTAGTTGTTTTGCAGCAAGAACAAATACATTTCATATGCAAAAGTATCCTTACAGATAAAACACAATCAGTTTCCACATAACGACCTACTACCATGAATACTAGAAAGCTTAGTAAATATTACCTTGTAGCAATAGCCTTGTAAATTTCAAAAATTTAAATTTTCAAATTGAAATTTAAATTTTCAAATTTCGCGCGTAGTTTGACGAAAACGCCTTTTACTGGACGCCATATTACTCAGCGGATATGACGTCAGTTCGTTTAGTATCAAATGCGCTCATATTAAATATGATAATATATAATTTAAAAATAATTAAAAGCATATTTTGTAATAGGTGTAATAATTAAAAAAATACATTGGTTATGAAAATAATAAAAAGTACAAAGCCTATGTACGCCAATCGGTTGACTCAATCGGTTGACTGACAGTTGACAATTTTTTGTTTACACAGCCGTACGGCGTAATAACATGGCCGCGAGTGTCATAAAACAGATAAAAAAAACTAAAAACTTTGAATTGAATTTAAAAAAATATTTTGCGATTTTATGAACTAAAACTAACATTTTCCGACTGCTTTTTGCCTAAACTATCTCAATAATATATTTATAGATTTTTTCTCATATTGAGTAAAATACCCTATTACTCCTCCTTCATAGCCTTCAAATTTCAAAATTCACCTAAATATGTGTGTAGGAGTAATAGCAATTTGAATACACAGCAAATTCGATCTTGGCTAGTGACCTAACAAAAGATTCCTATCTATTCGGCCTACATTCGCTCACTGGTGAGGCCTCTCGTGCCTTCCGCCCTCTTTTAAGCCTTATGTCCGGCCTTTAAAAAGAACAAAAAAGAAAACCGGGACGTCTCTGACACAGATTTCGTTGCAAATTTTAGAATGGGTAACAGACTATGAAAGACAGTTTGCCGTCCGAATGTGTACTGGTACTCTGGTACTTGTTAGTATCGATAGGACGTCGGCAGCCGGGTGCACAGGTGCCGGAGCTCGGTTAGAACAATCAGTTCATGGCAGCAATGGTCTTCAATTGCGACTCAACTGAAGCCAATTGATTGACCAGATGTGATTGCTAGCTTTCCATGCATTAAATTGACGGATATATACGCTGCTTTGCGACGTGATTTCTCTTAAACACTACTAGGATAACCATAGTTATAATTCGCCGTCTGTTCGCCTCTAATCTAATGATGCGCTATAGACAATGCGGATCTTCGCGGTTAAGTAAACGAAAATGTTCCGCTTTGTAACTTCATCGTTCATAATATAAGCTTTTGCAAACATAACTAATAATTAATTTTCAATGTCTGTAACGTCTAAAACCTTGACGTATACAAAGTTAGTAACTTGAACACAAAGCAAAACTGAACATGACCACTCAGAGCTTAGAGATATCCAAATACTGTTGTTGTGTTAGCTATTGTGGTCAGTGGCTCGAAACTAATTCTCATTACGTATATTATTGCTAGACAAATGAATGCACGTTGCTCAGACTTAGCAAGGACACAAAGCTCTTAATGCATGGTGTCGACATAATGGGAGAATAGCGAATTTTAACAGTAAATTATCTATTTAAGCAAATTGTTACAAAAAATAGTTTTTCTATGGACCCACTTTTGTGAGGGTCCATATTGGCTCACCTAAAGTTCTTTACCCGAAATTGTACTTCCTAAGGATTTGAAATCCGAATGATCACTCTTCCTAAAATTTTTCATCCTAAAGTTTTTATTCGTACTATTTGTAGTGCTACCGGCGATGTTCATAACACTCATGTTTCCGAAAATTGTTATTAATAATATCATTAATGTAAATATATTTAAACTCCTACTGTTTTTAATCATAACACTTCTGTCCCTAAACATAATTACCATAATATTTTCACTCATACTCGGAAAGATTTACCAAGTGTAATAAAAAATATATGTGGGTAGAAGATGATATTTATAGTTTTAATTTGAGGGTATGATTATTATTTGGGGGTATGCTTTACATAACGTACTGAGTTGTGTCTATTGCTAAGTTCAAACCTACTGCGCGTGCGTGCAAGCAAGCATGCAGCAGGCAAGCAAGCATGCAGCATACAAGCAAGCACGCAGCATACAAGCAAGCGTGCAGCGCGCAAGCAACCATGCAGCGTGCAAGCAAGCATGCAGCATGCAAGCAAGCATGCAGCGTGCAAGCAAGCATGCAGCGTGCAAACAAGCATGCATCATGCAAGGAAGCATGCAACATGCAAGCGAGCATGCAACATGCAGCAGGCATGATTTCTGTCACGGCTCCGGCGTTGCGGGGCTCCGGCGGTCCCACGCGAGCTTATCGTCGCAGATGGTATTCACGCTCACCACCGCAGCTTCGGCTTGCTGGCCGGCTTCGCCGGCCAGCCTCAGCCGCGGTGGCGGGCGTTAAAACCACCTACTCCTCAGCTCGCGGGCCGCCTCGCCCCTCCGCGCCTACGCGGATTTAAATTACACTCTAGGGGTAGGGCAGACAAGACTACGTGGAGTCGGTTTCGCAGCGATTCGTTTTTGTCATTAACTTTTGTAGCACAACATATTCACTTTTTAAGACAATATTTTAGTTATTGTCTACTTATATACTTATAACGAAAATATTTTCGTTGAAATAAATTCCATGGAAAAATACACTGAACAAACAATATTCGTTAAAAAATAATTCTACTGTTTGATAAGTTTGTTAAAGAAAAAAATGTGAATGAAAATTCATTGAATTGTGTTTCTGTGAAATATGTTTCATTGAAGTAAATAGTCTTTGAAACAATAAAATTACAAGAACCAAATATGATATGAAACATTTTCTGGAAAACGAAATTATATGAAATTTCTGTCTGCGAAACAAGGGGACACCGTTATACATGCTATGTGAAAATAAAGTTACGCAAAATTAATGTATATAGTTACTGATTATTATGAATAAAATGAAATCTAAACAAATAATAATAATAATAATAAAGTTTATTGTTTCACTAAGACTAGATACATGGTGAGGTAAACAAAGGATAATGATTGCCTTACAACAAAAAAGATATGACTTTGAATAATAGTGTAAAAGATGGTTATGTTAAATCTGGCTCTTGGCAACGTGTGCCTGTAAGGTCGCGAGTGCGCGACCTAGAACACGGTAGAGGTGCGGCAGCGGTGCGGCAAACCTATTTATAATCCTCTGATTTCTTTGATGAACGACACGAACAACTTTCTAAGGAAGACAGCTATTTAAAAATAATTGATGCGAAAAAATGAGAACACGAACGAACACGAGCGTGCCATTAAATAAGCTCCTTTGTCAAAGAGCGACCTGACTCCCGAATTGGAGCTTATTATTATTTCTATACAGAAAAAATCTTTTGTTACAAACGTATAGTAAGCTATGAAGGCTTCTAAATCTTTGAAAGTCGACTTTATTGGAATGAAGAGAATGTCAAATTGAGTGCGAAATTAATGTTGGCGTAACCCTGTAGAAATAATTCGTCAGTGGTCAGCCCGGTCTAGATTATCAGCTTCCGGTCGGATAAACTTCAGATCTTCATTATTAATGTAGGGTAGGAAGAATAGGCCTTTTTGCCATCCCGCCCTCCCTCCTCCGTTATCCAGATAATGACGAGATTGTACATAGAAATCTTTCTCTCGGAAAAATTCTGTGCTATTGTCCATGTCTCTTTATTTTGACGTGAATGGGTGCACCTCGTAGATGAAAAATATTCCAACTATTGTTTTAATTTGAATCATAAGAAATTATAATAGGCCACTTCCGTAGCCGTAGATTGCTATCGCAATTTTTCCCGAGTTAATTAATGAATATTTTCCTGTTGTTTCTAAATTGTGTAAGCAATTATTTTTTTGTTTTGTTGAAGTCCGTATCCTTGTTGTTTATTCATAAATGTCACCAAAGTTGTTATGTAACAGTAACTTAAGAATAGGCAATTATCGCGCATGATACATACAATGTTGATGACGCAGAGAAAGCATTATAATAAATCTATCACTGTGGCGTTTGGCTACGTCATGAACATATAAATCAATGACAACCCCCTTTTTTTAGCTCACGATGTTTGGAAAGAATATGATTTGCACCGCTCGTGTTCTAAATCGTTTTAGAAAATGTTTCTCTTGAAAAATATATTTTCATTGTTTTTGTCGTTGAGACGTATCCTCCTTAGTATTTTCTCCTTTAAAAGAATATTGGATCGCAGGCACTGTATTATCTTTCCATCTTAGAATCCCTCCGTCCTCCGTAACGTAATATTTATCAGGACAGTTTTTCTTAGATACTTGCTTTTCTTTTAGAACAGTTTTATGATATTTGCAAGCAGTTTACCTGTTCTACTTAGGCGACTTATTAAGTTTACCTCTTAACTTTTAAGGCTAAAAATGTTTATAATTACTGTTTTAAACAATACAATTTAATTTAGATTAAGCTCGGGAGTAACAATATTTCATGCAGAGAATACCGCGTACCGACCACACTCTCGCTAAGTTGTGAAAATGTTGACCGTCAGGGTTCCTGGGTATTGTAAATAAATTGCTTGTCTTTTTACTGGTACAAATACTTATTCTTTTCTGAAAAATGATTGACTATCTAATAGATTGTAGGAAACATAGGAGCTAGTGCATTGTCGCTCATATTGTGGTGCGAGACGTGGCAGGTGAACTGGCACGCTCCATTTGAAATGAGGTTAAATGAGACGCGCCGTCAGACGGTGGGATGCCACTCAATTGAAACATATTGAATGTAGGTGGCACACTAGTTTCTTCACATTGTTGTGAACAACGGTGCTTCGTAATACACCTAATTAATGACTCAACAAAAGCCACGAGGCGGCCCTCAAGGTCTGCTCTAAAATTGCTTTTTGATTAAATTCGTTAAAAAAATTCAATCATAATGCAATTTTCTTTAGAGATTAGACTGTTTTACATTTTGGTTTAGTTACTTTCTAAGTGGTTTTAATTCTGTGCTCAAAACGTGCCCAGCGGTTTGGTGCGTAATTAGATATGAACCATGAAAGCAAACAAGTGAAACTTGTCGTGTACTTAGTTTGTCCTTCTGCCAACTTCGTCCGTTCTCTTTGTCAAATTCGACTTGTTTATCCCTCTGGGAAACATCAAAACTTCGCAACTTTCTGGTCTACACTTGATATTATTCTTTCTTCAAAATGTTTCATGTACTGGGCTCGATTTCACCACAATCTCATTCTTCTTGGGTGTGAAGTCTTGGAAGTAGGGACCATTTTATTTCTATCATCAATCATTTAGGCTTCTTCTTCGTCGTTTACTCCATCTGTGTTTAGATCTAGCATTAATCAGTGAAATAAAATGCATGTTAATAACTATACAATAAAACAGCTGTACTATTTGCCTTCAAATTAAAATAAAAAGCATTAAAACAAACACATCTAACACTGGCACGTTCAAATTCTCATATCGTGCCAAAACAAACTTGCGAAATTAATTCGTCACCAAACACGCTAATGTTGGTGCTCATTAATATAATAATTTTTATTTTTGATGTTGGCTATTGAATCTTCATCACCGTCATCGCGACTGACATTAGCACTGGCCCTGCAGGTGTGGTTTACAATACATACATACATAATAACGCACTTCACACTGAATCATGCGATAGCTATACCGGAACTGGTGCTCCAAAGTTCGTACTTTCTCACGCTTTTGACCACCAACCACTACGCTGACTGAAATATTTTACATATAAATTGAGATTTCATGGTTAAAATAAAGCTGCAATATCCATACGGTCCCATGAAACCTCATTTAAATGTAACAGAATGAATCTGAGTACTGTGTTTTGTTGTTTAGATGATATCGCCGTTCATTTATTGGATTCCTTTTCAACGATGCTAGTATTTATTCAGCCCTTTGCACATTTAACCGCGGTTGTATTTTCTTTAATTACCTATGTAAATCGCTGTTTAATTTATATTCAGAGCCCGGAGCAATATCTAGAATATTGTTGAAACCAATTAGTATAATCTGGTGTTACGCCTTATCCTAAGGATTGGGTTTGTAAAGCCATCGTATTGATTTATTACCAATTCCGAATTGTATCCAAGTTTAATGTAATTTGGAAACTCTACTTCGGAACTGACGGTCCATTACATTATGTAGCCATCTTTCTCTCAATACCGAAAACGTCCTACGCAAACATTTACTCTGCCCAGTTCTTGTTTATTTTAATAAAAACCATTTCTTATTTTTCTCTAATTATTTCTTCTGCAAAAACAATCTCAACAAACGTTTTTGGGTTAAGCCAATAGAGAGCTTTCAAAATTAGATTTTCGTTTCTTCGCTTATATATTTTTTCGTAACAAAACACAGTGCTTAGTTTCTGATATTAACTTTGGACTCTTCTCACCATGCTACTGTATGCTCTGCAGCCGTGGAGCCGACATACCACTTCAAGGTGCTGGTGCCGTCCATGGTGGCCGGCGCCATCATCGGCAAGGGTGGCGAGACCATCGCCCAGCTGCAGAAGGACACTGGCGCCAGGGTCAAGATGTCCAAGTCCCATGACTTCTATCCTGGTAAGTGGAAAAATAATTTATGTTTTTTATGCCTTATGTTATTTATTAACAGCAGCTCGTGGCTAGCGGCGAGTAGCTTCAACTATACATTAGGTACTGACCGGTTATAGTAAAAAATGGCGCTAACTATCGTCAAATCAAAAAATGGGTTGTTTCACAAAGTCGTACGTCAAAAAGTTACTATTACCATATATAGTCAACGTAATTTTGTGTTGTCAAACAGCTACTTCAAACATCAAAATATTATGGAATCTCTTTTTTAATAACTTTAACTGACTGATTTTTATGTCATGAAACAACCCGTTACATTTAACGTACGTTAAACATCTCACGTCATAGTAACTTTTTAACCGTCCATATGTAACGTTAACCGAATGATTGAAACAACCCACCCTAAGTAAAAGCCGTACAGAACTATCGGTCAAAGGTTAAGCTACGCATGCCGCGGTCGGTCTGTGGATGGGTGACCATCCATTTCATAACGAGTTCCCTCCGTACCTTGCCAAGCACGTAAAGCCGTTGTCCCGGCTGTCATTCTTAGATCTTTGGCAATCGTTATGGGTAGTCAGAAGCCAGAAAGTTTGACAGCCAGTCTTACTAAGGGGTATCGTGCTACCCAGTAACTGGGTTGTGGAGGTCCCAAAGGCCGTCGCTCCATGTATAAAACAGTGGTATTCAGCTGCATCCGGTTAGACTGGAAGCAGACCCTAACGTAGTTAGGAAAAGACTAGGTAGATGATGTCATTTATTAACATCCGTATTTTGCAATACTATTGCTATACTATGATTATGTGACTTAGCAACAAAATGGAAAAAAAGAAACCCTTTTACGAACCATAAAAAAGAACTAAACAAACTCACGCCAAGCCATTATTCATACGCACATCAAAATTCGCCGACTTTCTCGTAATTTTCCATGTACGGCAATCCCTTAACCATTATCTTCGATCAGTAGTCGTTGAAGCGCAATTATTCCCACAACAGTTTTCAAACGTCGACAATCAGGCTAACAAGGCTTTGATAACATCTTGGAGTCCATTCAGCTTACATCATGCGAGATTTGGCTTCAAATTGTTTAGGTGTGTCAAGGTCTCGAGATGTGTGATCAGATTTACACAACAACGAATTGTAAGAATTAGAAGTGTTGTAGTAAGTGTAAACAGACAAAGAGCTGAAACATAATGGTGATGAATTCTGGCTTAGGAAATGTTGATTTTGTAGACTGAAGACCATGGAAATGTTCGCGATGAAAATGGATTGGTGTTCTTCTTAGATGCAGGATCCCTCGGGCAATAATCCTACTGATTCTTTGTTTGTTCCTACTGTTTGACGGTTGGCGCAGTGGCTGAGCGATCGACTGCTGAGCAGCGTGTCGCGGGTTCGATTCCCGCCCAGGGTAAATATTTGTGTGATAAGCACTTGTGTTTGCCTTGTATCTGGGTGTTGTTTATCTATTTATGTATGTATTTAAAAATGTATTTGTGTATGTATATCAGCTGTCTGACACCCATAGTAGAGGGTCTCCCTAGTTTGGGGTCAGATCCAGGCCGTGTGTGAAATGTCCCCACATATTATATTATTATTAATTAATATTTTAAACAATGATAATGCCAGTCATATTAATAATAATAATAATAAAGATATCCTCATTATTCAAACAAAACCAGGAACTAAACTGTAAAATAACACATAGTTGAAACAATAGAACAGATCTCTTGCTTCTATGCATCCACGATTTTCGACAAAACATTACCGTACACGAGCGTTGTTACAAAACGTAACATAGAAATAATAATGCGCAATACGACACAGCAGTACGCTTCATTAGAATGTAGGTCACAGTGTCAGGTTCGATTTCCGAGCCGGTGCCTCGCAGCGATGCGCATAGTCAACCAGTTCTGATTGGACATGTCGCTTCACTTCGCGCTAATATGTCATTCATGTGAATTGATATATTGTATGGATGAAAGTGGATTCTAGTTAGGACTAGCCTGAATGAAACTGGAAATTACTCAGATTTTTTATTTAAAAGAATATACAAAGATTTCCGAAATTTGCTTGCATTATTTATCAAGGTGAAACAACTTAAATCCTAGACAATTAATTTAAAAAAAAAACAATTCATTCAGCTGCATATACATCACGTCTTGGAAAAAATTAAACACCCAGACAAACCAAAACCCGTTGAAGCGACTCTTACTTATCAAAATAATTACATAATAATATATTCCGAGCCAAAACAAAAAATAAAAATGGTCGAACCAAATATTCAAACATGTTTACTGAACCTAGCCTTCGACCACAATGATAGCTGCAGTTGATCAACTGACTAAAAACGCAACGACTAATAATAAAGTTGATCTCGTGTGGGTAGGTTACCATTGTAGTGTTTATTGCAGCAAGTATAACGCCCATGCTTGCAGGCTACATACGTATCGCACCAGTATATTGTACAACGTCAGATTACGTCACTCGCTACTATTTCCGAGGCATTGTGTCACAGATTTAATTATTTATACGCCGTAGTTTCTTTTACTTGTTTGTTGTTTTATTTTCAAATAGGAATCAGAGGGAAGTGATTTGTTTCAATTAACGAAATAGCTGTATTTATCATCGGTATAGAGCTTTCTGCCGTAGCGACAAGCAATTTTACACAGCCAATGTGTTTGGTAATATTTGCTCGAACCCGGATAGAAACGACCGTGATTGCACTTCTGACTCATGTGCATAACCACACATTCAATAAAGCACCTATTGTTTTGTTTGTGTTTCTATTTTTGGTTCACTACGTTTTTAACTTTCTTTGCAGCATTAAGAAGTTTTTGAACACTTATAAAAATAATCAGATCCTATAAGTTAGAAAGAAGTTGCAATAGTATATTTACATAGATGACATGGTGGCATCCTTTCAACTTTCATTCCATGTACCATCAAAGTACACATATCACAAATACCATAAATATGACGAAATAAGTCGCGCGGGCATCCTATTTCTATAGATAAACAAAATAATCGAGTAAAAAATAGCAATGACCAGCGCACGCGCAATGAATGACATTAATTATCCTGACTGTGTGTGTCCTGTGCCAAATTGGTTGATGTAGTTTTGTCAAAAATATAGGTTAACTGGTTAACTCCACTCATGTGCTGATTGGGTCGGCTGGAAATAAACGGTAGATAAACACCTAATAACGGATGCTGCGGCGTTTTAATGGCAGAAGAACTTGTAGTGGTTTTGCAAACAAAATCCATACAATAATTTAGAGCACAAGTACAATATTCATCTTCACCGGTAACCACTTGGAGCTGGTTAGTTATAAGCATTCCCTTGATCGAGCCATTTCTTTCTGTTCTATTTGAATGCTAGTGCGACGTTATGATCTTATTTTATAACATCTTCAAAAGCGTTACGACTGAAGTACGTCCTCATCTTGTTTCATATTTTTATTAAAAGAACCTGACATTGTTAGCTAAGACAGAACGCTGTAACATGTTTCGGTCATCAAATATCTAATATTGACTCTATTTATTGACATGAACCATTTACTAGCCGAACAAAAGTCCGCACAAGTGCACATAAAGTGTAAGGATTGATATCCCCTATTTACTTTGATGTTGTGAATTATGTCAATGTCGAAATGTGCTCTATGTTGTTTAACACCCAGCTAATAGTGCTCGCTTGAGTAGGCGCCGATAGAATATAGACTAAACAACCCACTGGTTTGTATATTAGTAATATTAGTGCTTCAGAAGCGGGGACACCGATATTATGTCAGTCATATAATTTATTGATGGAACATTAAGAAGATTTATTGAGTAGAAGCTTGTTTTTATTAGTTTTTAGGGATTGTTCTGTATGTCAGGCTTTCTTTTGCTCTCTTGTGCTTGCACATGCTGTAAAAATGCTGATAGTGATAACGTAATGAATAATTCAACCAGTAATTTTGGTAGCACGGCTTAGGTCCTGTCTGTCCAAGTCAATTTTGCCGAACAATGATCAGATTTGTCACCCCTTAATTCACCGTATCAGTTATCACTCAAAGTCTGCTTTAAATGGCCCCATATTAAAAACAGTAATATACGTCTTCCCTTTTTCGTCGCATTAATTTCGACCTAAATGGCGTAATGGTGAAACGTCTGCTCTGTGTCGTGAATTTTATCCCCGCATCAGATTTTTTTATGATCCTACAGATGTAGATTCCGTTTGTGCATGTTTGTGTACGTGATTTGTGCTCATAACGACACCCACGAGTCACGACACGGGTTAATCCTTGTGTGGGATATGTGAAGTGTTTATGCTGGTATAATGCCACTGTTACTCAACCCTTAGACGTATCTCGAACAACATGCAAATAATTCATGACATACGATTAGTTAGAAGAAAGAACAAGTTACCACGAATTACAATGCAAGAATAATTGCCTTTCTTCTCTTTACAAGATCCGTAATTTATGTCTGTCTTGCTAAAGGTTAATGTTAAAAGATACTTAGAGATGTATGGGACTTCCATCAAGATTCTATTCACAATGATTTTGTTAACTCACTGAAATATTTTCGGTCATATTTTTTGTTCTCTTTACATCTATTACGATTACGACTCCTGGATTCTAATCACAGCCAGCAATGCAAACACTTGTCAGACCTTCAACAGTTGACACACCTTTTCCTTGCTCAACACACGTTATTAACTGTAAAATAAATTCATAATTAACTCGGCCTGACCTTGACCGATGCTAAAAGCGTGTGTAATCTGCTGACTGCTGAGCTTGTAAAAAACAAGCACGACTTTAGTTGGAGCTGCTGCATATTGGCGGTCCGTGGCGTGACTAGCACTCGTTTTATTTGTAGTTTATTTATACACTAAGGCACATGTGAGTGATGTATGATGGCCAGCGATCGACAATGTGAGCACGCCAGCCCGAGAACCTTCACTACGGAACTAGGTGGTCTAGTTTGAAGAAGTAGCTTCAAACATGGGCCATATCATTGTTTGTAGAAGCTGAATCACCGAAAGAACAAGTAAAGGAATATAAGTCCCAGCAAAAAAACGAATAGTGTAGCATTTGTAAAACTAAACAAGTCGTTCGTAACACAATTAATCCGGAAAGTCGCCATGCATTGGCAAAGCTGACAAAAAAAGGCGATCAACTTGATGCAGGAAAAATATTTGAACAAATATTATGGTATAGTCGTATATTACTGAGATAAAACTCCGGTATTCAAGATTGAAGGTGGTCTAACCTTGACTACAGCGATGTCATCAATGCGTCACCTTGTGTGACTGGAAGCAACAACAGGTATCTTCATTAGCAATACTTAGGTTAAAGGTCGTGCTAATGCTTTTTTATCGTGTCGAGTTTCAAATGATATACAGAATACGTCGCAAAAGTAAGCAAAATTGATTGACTTTGAGGGCAATAGATTGATCATAAAAAGCCATATAGGATAGAGTTGCTTCTTGACAAGACAATGGCTTGACGAGAATTTGTTTTCTTCTCTCCTAAATAAAGTTACTTTTGGTAGGTTCATATTTGAGTTAATCTTTTTGTTTTGTACAGAACTAAACGTCAATTATTGAACCTATTCACTTTTATGCAATGACCATGGTTTTAGCGTCCATGTCATGGCCAGATTCCGAAAGTGTCAGAGTAGATTCCCTAACAGTTGAGCTTGTTATATAAAGAAAAGAAATACCCTTATAAAGTGTCCCGTTTGTTTTTTCATTAAATTCCTGTCCATTAGTTGTGGGTGGTTTGTTGGCCGTTCAGACCATTTGAGGTGTACAAAGAGAAATATTTGCACACAGTACTTGTACATATAACGGAGATCAAAACATAATTCGTCTGTGCTCGGGTCAAAGCTGAAATGTTTGAAACAATCCCGACTAGTATTGTTGCTGACATTTCGTTTGCTACCCATCTCACGTCCAACTCTCGGACCTTGTTTTTATTTAACAAAATAACTTGATAAAGTATTTTTACGGGAAAAGGAAAGTGAGTAGATAGCTTTACTGTTGAGTGTCAATCACTGTGATAAATTATTATTCTGTCGGTTTCCTTTAGACCTACAAGACAGCTACAGCCAACAATTTCAAAGAGATATTTCAAATCGTCCGCTGTCACTTTAGTTTGACAGATGTACAGGTTCCACTCCATTTTGGTAAAGTTTAATGCCTTCAAGCAACTACAGACCTTCAGCAACAAATATGAACAATGTGCCCCAAGAGAATTAACTTAGCTTTGAACAGCTATTTATATTCAAAACACTGCAAGTGCAAATCCAATTCAACAAATACCTTGTATTCTTGCCCGACTTAATTGTTTTGTTGCAAATAATCCCCAGTTGGCCTTGCATCTAGTTACGTTACAGTAACTGCCGTTATAACCGGCGAGTATGTAACTAATGGCCGCGCAGGCGCACAATATAACGCTGAAAAGGAAATTAACTTTGATTGAAAAAGACGTTGGTCGAGTGCGGTAATAGAGACATAACGTGTTTCGTTTTAACCTGTATTTCCTTTGCTGAAGAGACTATTATATAAGCAGACACAGAGCTTATTTGTCCATCTTCTATGGTTATTATTTTGGTTTGCTTTAATCCGGAAGATTCTACATTCTAATTTAAAAACGTATGGTGACTATTTATGAAATTCTTATCATGATAAGTTTTTGTTATTACAACGATTTACTTCACTATCGTCTCTTTCACCTTTGACTGACCTGATGCTGTCATTATCTGCTTTTTTACATGTACCGTATGTTCAATGTAGTACTCTTCTTTGAATCTTGCTGCCTGAGTATCACGTTTAACAATTAATTTGGATATCTATTTCTACTCTTATAATAGTTATTTTCTCTCACTTTACCAGAGACACATTTTACAATTGCTTAAAATATTGTATAATAACCTTATATCCTCGCCTATCGATCATAAATGTAAATGTTAGCACAAGTTTTGACATTTAAAATATTCTCTGTTCAGACCCAATGAGTAAGCACAGCGCAGTCATCGTCACTTCACATTTCGCTACCTTATCGGCTACTACATAGGGATGATAATCGTTTGTTTTCAACTAGTACAAAAATCGCACAGATTGTATAAGTGGTAGGTTTTTGTGTAATTTAATCGAAATGTATTCGCATATCGATTGGATTGCGTCACGAGTTGTCACGAGCACTCCGTAGTCCTTGAACAATGTTATATTGTTCCTATTACTAACTTCACTATTCAAGATAATTCTGCTTTATTACCGTATCATTTTGTACTTTATTTTATATTCTTTCGAATTATTGTTCATTTTCTTTTCATTATTTTCTGTCTTTGTTACTTTCAGTAAAGTAGTCTATGCCAGTGTTCATGTGTTAAAGACTCGGGAATAACTGTGCGGTTCATTGCTCCTCAACATGCATTCCTAATGTTAGAAAATGATAAAATTAAAAGGAAACAGTGTACACCTAATACTAAGAGACGAATACTTAAAACATTAACATATCCGTTTTACTCGTGTAACCTGCAAAGGCACTTTGAATATTGACGTAACATTAACTTAATTAGGCATACAAAAGAATACAGAATATGTATTTTAACCTTACTTCATTTAAATAATTCTGTAAGTGAAGCTATACCGATAAAAGTAATGTTTGATGCGGAACATTTGATTCCAATACACAACTTATGACGTTGCGTCATCATTATAATAAACCAACACTTCGTGAGAATTATTGAGGCTTCAACCGACTTCAAATAAACATCAGAAAAACATTTATAACCCTATTTTACACATTAATTGGCCCCGAACCAATGCGTCAAAAGCTTTTTAAATTACTCGTGTAAGAGACATTGCTCTGATTCCAATTAATTGAAGCAATTCAATTCCAGATCATAGACCTCTGCAAGTCGATTCAGAACAAGCGTCACGCAATACTCCGATATTCTACTCAATAATATCAGTTTATTTTCTAAAATCACGCTCGAAATTTCGATTTTACCTGATTAAGAATTAACGTTGACACTTCTGGGTCGTCCATTAAACATTAAGATTTGTCGTTCGTAAATGATCGTCAAAATTCGGATTTGATACGATCGATCCAATGCGGACAAGCGTGAGACGTATCTCTAGAGATCACCGCATTATTACTCCTATTCGTACAAGTGTTTCCTTCGACATAACTGTGTTTCAAAGTGAGCTATTACGTAGATGACTGCGGACTTAAGTCATTAGGGAATCCCATGAGGATTACGGGATTTCAGACATCTTTACCCAGCTCTGTGATTTTATTATAGGAAGAAAAGAAAGTGTCGAATGTTATGGAGGAATGAAATGTTTATTACTGTGGTTCTCTGAAATTTTGAAGCACTTGTGGTTTTGGACTTCAACGAAATTAAAAATATTTCTGGCGGCCATAGCACCAGACGTTGACCAATTCGGATAGCAGAGCATAGTTGAACTAAGTCCGACAGTTCGGAAACTACTTGGGGACAAAATTCTAATAAGACCACATTAATATTTACAATGCTATGCTCATAGTGTGCCTGTGGTTTATCTCGGATGCGATCGTAAGAGTGATTGAGGAAAAGGTTTGTAAACATGTGCTTCGGGTCGCCCCGCGCCCGCCATTACCTGCATGCTTACCGTGAATTCAATATGAATATAAAGTTTACTCATCTGCTAGTCAAATTTCTATTTTATGAGGCAATTGAATGCAAACAAACAATCTACAGCGTAGGTATGTTATAGGAAAATTGTTTTTTTTTAACAATGCATCTTTTTAAGAAACCTTGGCTGAAATACCTATGCGGTCTACTGGTGAACACACTGTTTCCTGTACCTAACAACTTAACCAAACAAAATACGTCAAGTTTTCCAAACATGTAACTTCAGTGCACAGCCGTCATACTCTCATCCAATTTGTATAATCCCATTGAACCCCTCTTACGACACCACGAGTAATGAAGATGGGCTCTAACCTGCCTGGCGTAAACGAAGAAACGTTACAAAACTAATACATGTGCAGAAATCTAATATGCGAGGTCCATTCTAAATACTGCAATCTTCCAATGAAGAGTCAAGGTAAAACGTGTACGCTGGGCTGATGTCACCGTCTCTAAAATAAAAGTGAATACATACCTGCTGACTGTAATAGAAATCGTTTTTGATGTCCAAGAGTTGCGCTGAGAGTCATTTCGTCATTGCAAATGGCGAAAGAATTTGAGTTTTAATTCGACCAAGGTGGTTTTGCTTCGACTCCATAGGTAGAAGATACTGCTGATAATTAGCCGTCATTTAACAAGTATCGTCGCTGTTTTTACCCGTAAAACTTTTTAAATTAATTTTGATAATAGGAATGAAAGACTAAAAGTTAAGAACTTGGACCTTGGCATTGATTGATTGTTCACCTGTTCAATGACATATAAAAGCAAATGCGATCGTCAGCATAGATCCAAATGCAAACTAGTCAAAGCGGAAATAAATAAATTGAATTATTTGAGTTGATTGCTTCATTGTAACACTTGTAATCAGCATGATTGATGCACATCTTACACTGTACCACACAATTATCATTACGTAACTACTACAGGTTTTTCCATCATTCCTCGCCTCTAATGACATTAGAACTCGTTCTAACAATAAAGGTTAATTACTAGTTAACGTTGCATCGGGAACTCGACGATATGTTTGTTCCATTGTTCAGTCGTCGTAAAAACTAGATGGTTTACGAATACAAACATTTTTTAATACTATTAGCCAGGTCCCTTTGTATTATGTAGGTTACAGAGCCATCAGTGTTACATAAAAACGACATTGGATCTGATATCTTTTGTCACGCTTGGCTGAAATGAAAATGTAATCATGCATGACAATAAGGGATTATCCTCGGGCCTACATTGATCGGTGCTGGACAATGCTGGCCTTAAATGGGAGGCAAAAGGGTTGTAGTGAGTGAGTAGAAACCACAGGCTGAATTGTAAGCTATTCTTATCCTACCCGAAGGACAAAGACTCAACCGACTCTTTGTGAAAATAGAAAAAAAAGTAGACGCTAGTCAATCTATTATGTATTCGCTAGATTGTAGACTTGCATATCTGATTTATGCTCGGATATTTCTGAATCAATAGGAAGTTATGAAAACTGTATATTTTCAACGTAGGTAGGTAATTCTAGTATAAATAATAATGTATTGTTATTTGTTGGGTATTTGAATTCATGCAGGCATGTAAAAGCGGGGGAGATTTACACTTAATGTTATTTGTTTTGTTTAACATTTGAGCGAGAGAAATGTATAACCACGAAAATGATTTTCCTCCTTTTAAATTGGTCATTCTTTTCACTTTACATTGTTCAGTCATAAGGTCTATATTGTCATAAGATCTGGGGGCCAAGTCTGCTATTTTTATAATTTCGTCATTCCAACACGATCCCATTGTCATTTTGCTAAAAGTTCGTAACCTGCTAAATTCATAATGGTCGATCTTTGGTCGGTCGAATTAAAAGCAATGACTGAACAATGACGTTCTAATGGGAGGTCACTGATCAAAGGAACTGTCAAATTTTTTGCAGATTACCGCCTAAGTCAGTCATTCAGTTGTCATTTTGTACGAGATTACCATTCTATATCATTTCTTTCAATGGCGTGTCAGTGGTTGACCATTGAAAAGTCATAATGACGCCATTATATTAGTAGATTATCAAACTTATCAAAATCAACAATTATGAAATCAATGATAGACCATTCTTACACTATTGTAATAGCAGACTTGAGGCCCTGATCACTACTAAACTGTTTCTTTTTCTCGATTATGGGGCGCGATAACAGATAAAGTCTAAAAGTTTTCCAAGTGGAATAATTTTGATACTAATAATAATATTCACGGCACACATTGTGAGGAGGTTTCTTATTCCTCAATCATCGTCTGCTTGGGTCTTACTTCCTCGTTGTGGTTTAACAACTTTTAAAAACGAAAAATGAGAAATTAAACTAACTGGCTCAAATAAATAAAAAGTAAAAAATATAGGTATAATAATAAGACAAACGTTATAAACATTAATTTTTATTTGATCGTCGACGCTCACGGCAATGTTACGGAATACCGTTTTACGAGAAATTAATGCACTCTAGTACACATAAACAATATTTATTTTAATAGCAGTCGTCCGGTGTTGACAAATAACGATGAGGCTGACAATGTCATAGAAGATAACTTTTTAATCAGTTGGTCACATTGTAAATCTCTTCGACTTCCTTGATCATCGTTTTATTCACACTCTCTGCGCCAGAGATTCGGCACTACTTTCTTGAGCATTAACATTGAAAGACAAATGTCACAAACATAACAACTTTTTACTAATAAAAATATTTAAATTGGTATTTATTTACCGAATCACCTTGACCGACCACATTCAAATGAGCTGTAAAAAACAAAAATGTTCAAAGCTTGTGGCGACTAGGTGCCGTTCGTCAACAGACTTGTCATTCTCACGTCGAAGAAATAATAGAAAATAGAACTGCAAGTTGGCTTCTGGCTTACTTCTAGAGACCTTGACCTAAAAATAACAAAACATTCGTCTTGACACCGTGACATCGAAGTCTAGAATACTTTTTGTGCACGAGTGTACGAGTGCTATTGTTCTACTGCGGAAATCACTTTCAGTTTCACTAGGAGCACATGAAGCCGCGGCGTTATGAAATAACGTCAGCATACGTGACGCGGACAGAATACAATTCCGTCACATAATATATATGGCATTTTTTAACTGTATTACTAAAGCTATGCAAATTAAAAGACAATATTTGCACTCGATATTCAGATCAGCTATGAATTCGAATTCATTGCCTTGATCTCTTTTGGTAAGCATATTATAATGAATATGGAATAGGGTGGTATCTCATTTGTAGAGCTATACAGTATTCCGCTTTCGAAGTTTCGAGTCGATTGCAAATAGACCGAATAGCTGTGTTCTTTCAAACAGGTTTGTTGCATACGAAATCGAGGATTTTATATCTATCAGAATGTCATGTGCTGCCATCTATTGACTGACTTAGAATTATTAGAACTAACAAAAATAAAATGTTCTAATAAATATGAACTGAAATTCCTCGGTAAAATAATAATAATAATAATAAATGTTTATTTCAATAACTTAAGGATATATTAACATGTGGTCTTCAGGGAATTTCCATTTAAGTAAGAACTATACTTGTGATAGGAAGTTCCGCTCTTCCAGTAGTTACAACTTATATAAGCTATTGAATACACATTCCATTACAGTAGGTATTAGAAAAATCAAAAAAATAAATAAAGTAAAACTTAAACAAAAAAGAAAACAAAAAATGATTAACCAAAGATGCGCTGTGGTGTGAAAATACTAGTTCAAACGACGTTTGACATTGCCCACCGTAACTATGAAAATAAAAAGTGTTCTGAATAGTTGACCTAAATAATGTGAGTGTAACAAATGATTTATATAGCGGCAAAGCATTTGATATTCGAGTGTTTCGTAACAGAGTGTGTAAACACGCGGAATAACTTCGCGCGAAGTACTACAACTCAATAGCATGCATAATTGGATAATAGTGATTATCTTTCTTTATTACGACGGCCTTGCGCTGACCGTGCCGGCAACCCGTCCAATTGTGATAGCACCCCACGCGCGCATACGCGATGCAACTACATACACAACATTACAATTTAGCAGGACTGGACTAAACCAATGTTTGCGCCAAATGCGGCCATAGATTTTAATACTGCTCACATTTGTGCCAACACATGACCAACCTACCTATTTCTAACTACGTACAGGCTTTTGGCCCACTGTTCTCAATTATCATAGCATTGGACTAATACCAAGCGATAATGACATGTTTAAGACGATAATAGCCCTAAAGTTGTATAGTTAGGATTTAGAATTGTTTGTGTTAGCTACCAATGCTTCCAAGGTCAAGGGAGTTGCTCAATAAGACCGGTTGTGTATGACACTGTCTGCTCGTTGCATAATTTCCCGCGGTTTGTGTTCACGACGCCAAAGACGTCTCGACATACTCGTTTCTATATTTCTTCCATTTTACGAATCAATAAAACCTTTTTTATGCGAGACTGCTTTTAGTTTTCCTATTTGAATGTGGCGAATGTGACGTAAGTGGTAAGTTATGCTCAACTCCTGGATGTTCTGCACGTTTTATTTCGAAAACATTATTGCTTTTGGGCAGTGAAAGATTATATCGATTCTCTACTTAAGTCCTAGGACATCTTCTTCACCCACGTCTACTAGTCTTCATCATCCCAAAATGCTTTGTTTATAGACAGTCTCATTAAGTCCCTACCCATAGCGTGTCTCTAATAAAGTGCAATTTCAAATGAACATTACACATACACTATATTAAAATTAAAATAGTAACGAAAGTACCTAGATCATCATTTTGAAGAACAGTTTCAACAAATCGTAAAACTAGAAGTTACTGCCATCGACCAATACGTACTTGTTTTAAGTTGTGATTTACTACAATAGCTCTCAATACCCTCTTGTAGCATGATTGGACATGTTTACGACCAGCTGGTCTTCTCTGTAAAAATGTCTCGCGGTGAATTTCATCATGTGCCTTTAGGCGCCCACTGCTGGACATAGGTCTTCCCATAGGGGGTGTTCAGCCATAATCGCCATGCTTGACCGATGCATGTTGGCGATCGCAGTAGGTGTTATGGTACTCAGAAGGACGCTGCTGCCCATCCCCTGGTCAATATCCCTCTGTCGCCTTCTACGACACCCACGGGTAGAAATGGGGTGGTACTATTCGGCCGGTACTACATCACACTATCTAGCATTGTTCACCTAAATTCAAATTGGTAATAAATAATAGAGGAAATGCTAACCCATGTGGAAGTCATGGGCCATATCAATAAGGAAATACAAAACTCATTCGAGGGACTATTAGTATTATTCCAAAGTCGAGAACATTATGAGTCCATCAAGGCGCTCGAAGCAGGAAAATATAAATGTTAATTTGGCCATACATATCGGAATTTATAGATGCTATCAAGGTAATTAACTTACTCCAGCAACATTCGTTAATAATTTCTGAACAATTCCTCCATTATGATTGCAGAGATGATTAGATGAATATTAGGATCTCTAAATGCTCTTAAACGTTCCTCTTCAGTCTTTGGAGTTGCATCTACCTAAGGAAGAGAGAAATTAATTGTAGGTAATGTCGAAGATATATTTCCTAACATTATTTTTTTATAAACAAACAAAAAGTCCTATTACCTATGTACGTCTAATGATTCAATTAAAGTAATTTTTCTAAACGGCAGAAAATTGCAGTACCTAGATTGGTCAAATTACATTGCAACAAGCACCGTCATTGATATTCTAAACAAGTTGTAGTAATAGAAACACGCGTTTACACGGCAAGTGTAGCGTAGCGTAAGCGTTGCATCACCGCAGCAGGAACAAATTAGCTCATCACACAGAAATATTGAGAAACACGCCTGTAATATAGCTGATACGATTCATTTATCAGAGCTACATTCGTGGAATCATTATTTGATAATTCCTTTGTTAGGGAAATACCAAAATAGCGTAACGGAAATGAAACGTTTGCTTGAGTACCCAGATTACATGAAGGCATGTAACAACCGCTCGAGACATCGCCGAAGGTCGTTACACATTCTCAAACAAATAAGTATCTATTAAACTCAAAAGCATTTATATCAGGGAAACATTAGTTACAAACACCATTAATCTTCCATCGAACTTAGCAAATGAAGTCTTGATAAAATCACAATAAAAGTTTAGCACAAATAATGCGTGACGGTGGCCTATTCATTTGGGCAACAAAGCTGGCCCGGCCGGCCGCACGATCAATAATGCCGAAACACCGGGTGCCGTTCCCCATAACCCCTCCAGCGCTGATAGCCGGCCTCTAAACCTTGATTAGCTTGAACCTCAACAAAAGGGATTTGGAAAATTGGAATCTGAACTGTAATTGTACGATTTGGTGCACCCTGAGGCAATTGATAATATTATGTATTTCAAGACACATTTTCCCTTTTATGGTTCAGTAAAATCCGAATGAAAATGGATTGCGTTCGTCTGGGGCGAGTCGCGTTTGAACTTCGGAACAAAGAAAAGGCGGTGATAGTCATCAATAATACATTCTGTTTAATTTATTACACTTTAACTCGTTAGGATAATTCGCAAATAAATTTTAAACTGCGTATAAATAATGGAAGCTTTGAAAAAGAAAACCGACTCGGTTAAATTTTAAGTGAGGCTTTGGAAAAATAAAAAGGACGTCACATCAATATTCTATTTTCTCTTTGCAAGTTAGTCCAGTTTTAATGGTTTCATTTAACTAACTGCAGCACCGGCCCGTATCTCGATAGACTGCCAGGTTCTGGCAAGCGTTTGATCGCTATCCGTCATTTTTGGAACTATTTATAAATTGGAGGTAAGTGTTCTATTTCTGGAAAGCGCAGTTTCGTAAACGTCCATGAAATGATCGTTTAAACTTATGGGTTACGATTTTTACGGTTCCGTAACTGAAGGGTGCCCAACTGGACCCCCTTACTAAGCCTCTGCTATCCGTCCCTCTGTTTATCAGCGGTCTATATCGTATGAACCATAATAGGTAGCCACTTGAAATATTTACCGAGATAATTAAATTAAATTTAAAAATGAAGGTGTCCAAAGGTTCCATACAAGAGACATGTTTTTTCGGTGTATTTTTGCTCGATTTTGTATTATGTGACTCGACTTACATCGGTTTTTTTGTCTACCTTACGCGGAGATTACGCTACAGTACGCTATTACGCTCCTTCTGACTTTACCGTAACATCAACTACGGTCGTGGTCGTACAAATGCTTTGTAATTAACCCAATTGTATTCTTAACTTCCTGAATGCAGTCCAGAATTCAAGGGAACTTACTAAATACCTGCTGAATGCAGACTGGGACGTCTGAACTCTGAAATAATGGTCAGGTTTTGCTTAGATTCAATTTAATGGTATTGCACATCGCAATCAGCTATATTACGTTGTTTATCTTCAAGAGTGCTTCACTTTTTCCGGTAGTTGAACATTCGTTGTTCAGTTTAAAGTTGTGTAGGTACTTACTTGAATTGTAGAATTAGCGTTTATACAGTATACATTGATGATATGCTGCATTCATGTGTGCTGAATACCTATGATTTTATGCTACGTAAATCCCTACAGATCCTCAAATAAAGCAAAGTTAGATATTCTTAGACGGACAAAGCAACGTAATTATTTACGCTTATCTTCCCATCCGGTCCTTCGCGAACAGAAGGACCAGAAAATAACCGGTTGTTTTATTCCAGTCCGCAGGAACATTTACAAGAACAGTCGTTAGATAGCGAACAAACAATACAATTATTCTGATTAGACTGTTTTGTGTGAATCTGTTATAAACAAAGCATTTGAACATGCTCTTGTCGGCGCAACAATTTCAATATCTTATTTATAAACGGAATTTACAATAACCCGGTCTTTTGTCTCTTGTCAACAGGAACAACGGAGAGAGCATGCCTCATCACCGGCTCCGTCGAGGGCATCATGGTGGTCCTGGACTTCATCATGGACAAGATCAAGGAAAAGCCGGAGCTCGTCAAGCCTTTCCCGGAAGGCGCCGATACAAAGATGCCTCAGGATAGGGATAAACAGGTATGGCTGAACATGTTTTATACAAGGATATTTTGCAAGGAGCCTTTGTGAGAAATACCAAATACCGACAAAGAAAGTAGTAAAAGTAAACGTGCGACAATTGAGCATATCTTTACGATTGCGAAGAGTTCAAACTGACAAAGTTTAACTACGTGTGCCTCCAGCAAAACTACTAGGTTAAGAAGAGATATCAAAAATTGTTTTAGACATTACGAAACCGCCTTTACATAATGACACCAAATATAATGGTAGACATTCTTACAACAAAACATTAAGGGTCACTTTGGGTATTTTAATGTACGGATGTGACCTTTTTGCCGTGCATAAATTAGCCAGTTTCCGTCCTGTTTTTCGACTTAGATAAGCCGCGAACAATATTTGATAATGTCTCGACACGTAAGCAAAAAGTGGGGTATCTTCGGTGTTCAATCATCGCATTACGCCTGTCATGGCGTCCGCATATGGGAACGGGAGTGGCGCATAAATTGTAAGCAACGGCTGCGGTACGGAGCCGAGACAAATGGCTGCCATTTAGACGAAACCCCTAAATAACTGTAATGTTCGGCTCGTCTGGTACTCTCGTGTGTCGCCTATTACTTGATAAGGATTTTTTAGACTTTGAAGGAAGTGTGGAATATGTGGGTTGCTCCGATTTTATTCGTCTCTTTTATGGGATAAAGTCTCCCCTAAGCTTCCAATTGACTCCACTCTTGCTTCTATTGGATTGTAATAAATGTGGACGTCTATTAGTATAATTTATGTACTCGTTTGAATGTAACGCTACTGCCGCTCCGAATTTTAACGGCTCCTAATTTTGCATGTAAGTACTTACTGTATACAATGTAAAGGGTTATAAACATTTTGTATTACACCAAAACATTAAATAAACAGCGGAAAAAAAACAATGGTACAGTTGTACCGAAATGTAACAATTATGTACTTTATACCCGTTTCCCGAGTACTACGCCTTGAACGCGTGCGACGCGCTGTGCCAAAACTGTTATATTTACATATTTGTTCAGCTTCTTCATTGTTGTGTACTATATGAAGCGTACTATGTATGTCAGGGTGGTAGATCCGAGCCAGAAATTCAGTTTCATACAAGTCTTTGTGCACCTTTGAGTAGCTACGTTCCTCGCAAACGTTTGATACCGATGATTAGCCAAATTGAGATTCCGACGACATCGTCAAGGTCGTGGGTAACCGGTGGATGCAAGTGGCAAGTTGCCGCTCGTTGTGGCGTTCTATGGGGGGAGGTCTTTGTTCAACAGTGGACGTTTTCCGGCTGATGATGATGATGAACTTGACATGATGTTGTCATATCGATTTCAAATATAATCTCTCTTACTCAGAACTGTCCGTTTGTACGTTGTAGCAACTTACTAATCGGGTGGTTCTGATCAATCAGGAATCTTATCTGGCTCGTAATGTTTAGCAATTGATTCAATAAGCTTTTCTCAACCTCTTACTCTTTAAACTACGCGGATATCAACATCTTCAATTAATTATTTGCTGCATAGAAACAAATTGCCTCTGTAAAACAATTTGTTCCAAGTAAAACAGTTCATTAATTGCATCGAAACTTTATCAGGACTGTTTAAACCGGCGAGTACTGCTCAACTTACAGGCCACGAGCTCGCGGCTTCTCTGTGCGGCATCGGCAAGCCCGGCTTTTCGCTCTTCAAAAGTAATTAACGAAACTATTCGTTCGGAAGGCTTCGTGCTTCTCGTGAGGCGATAAGACTTCACAATTATGACTTATTTGAAAATAATATGTAGTGTTTTAAATGAGCCATCTTTATCAAGTAGATACATTTGATTTGATTCGGAAAAGGGAAGCTATTTTTACTTTATACATTCCATGCCATGTAAATTTTATGTGCGTCAACAAAAAAAGGTGAATATTTTCAGTTTCGGTTATCGAATGAGAAAACCGTACGGTCTGCATTCCAAGAGCACGATATCGATTAACTCATAATAGAAGCCAATTAAACATTAAACAAATTTTCTCCACGTTGCCGCGTCGTTTCCCCGTGATGGCGTGAATGATTTTAAACGGTATCAACGCTGGCATATTAAATTAGCGCCGACCGAGGGCGAGCCACGTGCTCAGAACACGTGCACGGCGTACTGATCACACTGATCAATAAATCATAATTGTATAACGAGAAAACATTGTTTTTTAAACCTTTTTGTAGAAATTGTTTTTGCTGTAAGTACATACCTATTACCCGGGAAGTGCGCGCCATTAATGAAGGATGTAATATTAAAATTTGAATATACCTATACCCTGTTCACAATAAGATTAGACATTTACAAAAACCTTTTTTACAGTCCGTTCTACCAATTTTGACTTATATTGCGTTGGTAGCATGACAAATGGCAACTGCAGTAAACAGTTGTTATTGTAACCACTTTTTTGCCTCTAATGTCATCCTTAAGCCTACGGAATAGAAGTCAAAATCGGTTGAAGGGACTGTAAAAAAGGTTTGTCTTTATGTCTAATCTTATTGTGAACAGGGTATAGTCTTGCCATAAATATTGTCACGAAGAAAAAATTTTTTTTTTATTGCAATTAATATTTATTACTTTTACAGTGTGGTAGTTTAATACATAAATATAAAACAATTTAAAATATAAAAAGCTTATTCGAAGTGACTGACACTACAATGGAGACCCCATTGGCTGCAATACAGTCCTTTAAACGTTGAGACCAGTTATTAATAGAAGCACGCACTCTTTCCATGGGAAAATTCTTTACTGCCAATCGTATGGATTGTTTTAGGGACTCCAAATTATCATGGCGTTTAGAGCAACCGTACTCTCTAAAACTGTCCATAAATCATAATCCAGCGGATTAAGATCGGGACTAGACGACGGCCAGTCTTCAGCTCTGATGAAGTCCGAAACGTTCACTTCCAACCAAGACTGCGTGGACCGAGCTTTATGACCCGGCGCCGAGTCTTGTTGGAAGGACCATACTTGGTTATTGAACATGGTGTTGTTAAGGGGCTTAACTACCTTCTCAAGAATGGTATCTTGATACACTTGTGCCGATGTTTTGATACCTTTTTCACAAAAATATGGCTCAGTCACTCCTTCATAGCTAACAGCCCTCCAAACCATCACTGAAGTCGGATATTGCCCACGTTGCACTCTGTCGACTAATTGGGAAGCTTCCTTAGAGCTTTGAGCATAAATACGGTCATTTTGTTTGTTAAAATGTTGCTCAATTGTAAAGATTTTCTCATCCGTAAACAAAATTTTTCTGTGACCTCCCTTTGCGTATCGCTTCAATAGTTGTTTCGATTTTACCACCCAATTCTTTTTAAATTATCAGTTAAAAAATGACCAGTGCGTCTCTTATAGGCTGCAAGTCCTAAGTCATCTTTTAAAATACGCGACATGGTTCTGGGTGCTATCTTCATCTCCCGAGATAAAATCTTTTGCTTTCGGACAGGATTTCTTCGAATTCTTTCCTTTACTGCTTTGACCACCTTTTTCGTACGAACACTACGTGGACGGCCAGATCTTTTTGTGTCACAAACAGAGGAGGTCTCATTGTACCTATTAATAGCCCGGTACACAACCATTTGACTAATACCAAGCATATGGAGAGTTTTAAAAATTGCATTTGGCTCCATACCAACTTTGTGTAATGCAATCACAGCGATTCGGTTCTTTTTCACCCCACTCCATTTTAATACCGCAAAATATTGTACAATGTTACGCCAAAATTAGAAAACTCAATGAACAATCGTATAAAAATTAGAGATTCCAAATTCAAAAGTAATATCTTTCTTATTTTTAATCGTAACAGTATTTATGGCCAGACTACTTAAAACAACAGAAGATCTCTGGGGAATGTCTGTAAAAGTCTGTAAATCTATTATAGAAACGATTGCGCCCTATTTAGCTCTTATATTTAACACCAGTGTAGACCAAGGAGTCTTTCCGGATCTGATGAAACACAGTAAAGTAGTACCGTTGTTCAAATCCGGTGATAGTAAAGACCCCAACAATTATAGGCCTGTGTCGATTCTGCCAGTTCTCAGCAAGGTGTTTGAAAAGTTAATGCTCAATCAAATGTTGCGTCACTTTAATAAAAATTCCATCTTTCATGAACAACAGTATGGTTTCACCAAAGGGCGTTGTACAACTGACGCCGGTGTCACCCTAATAAAGAACATTTTTAGCGCCTGGGAGGAATCACAAGATGCCATTGGAATCTTTTGCGACCTCTCAAAGGCGTTCGATTGCGTTGACCATGAGACACTTTTGCTGAAACTGGAGCACTACGGGGTTAGTAAAACATCTCTTAATTTACTAAGGTCATACCTGAGGGATAGACGGGTAAAAGTACAGGTTAACGGCGTGAACTCATTGGGGTCTGAAACCACTATGGGCGTTCCTCAAGGTTCAATATTGGGTCCATTTCTATTCTTAGTTTATATAAATGATTTACCCCAATTGTTTCAAAATCAACAAAAAATGGTGTTATTTGCCGATGACACATCATTGATTTTTAAAATAAACAGACGGTCACAAAATCTAGACGACGTAAATGACGCTATTCTTCAGGTTCAAAATTGGTTTACGGTAAACAATTTGGTACTTAATGAAAAAAAAACCAAATGTATTCGATTCATTTTACCAAATGTTAGGAATAGTAAATGTGACATCATACTTAATGGAGAGAAACTGGAATTTACTAGTCAAACGGTTTTCCTAGGAATCACGCTAGACGAGAAATTACAATGGGGACCTCATATAACATCTATTGCGGGGCGACTAAGCTCCGCGGCTTATGCTGTTAGAAAGATAAGACAGTTAACAGATGTAGAAACTGCGCGTTTGGTCTATTTTGGCTACTTTCACAGCATTATGTCGTATGGTATTTTACTGTGGGGTCGGGCTGCTGACATTGAATCCGTTTTTATTTTACAAAAAAGAGCTGTCAGAGCCATTTATAATCTACGTCGCCGCGAATCTCTTAGGGAACTATTTAAAAATATTAATATAATGACAGTGCCTTGCCAATTTATTTATGAAAATATTATGTATGTAAGAAAAAACTTACATATGTTTAATAAAGTAAGTGATAGACATGACTTTAATACTAGAAACAAGGACAAAATAGCTCAACCATATTTTAGATTGTCTAAAGTCCATACATCTTTTATGGGGTACTGTGTTAAGTGCTACAACAAAATTCCTAGTGATATATTACAACTAAGTGAAACAAAATTTAAATCATATATTAAAAGTACACTCTGTAAAAAAGCTTATTATAATCTAGAGGACTATATTCAAGATAAGAATGCTTGGAAACATGCTGGTCTAGCTCCATAGGACGATCGACAGTCTAGACAAAATCGAACCGATTGCTAATTTAAAATACCTAATTTCATACTTAGTATAAATATGTACATATATATATTTGACTCTTTTTTTATACACTGCTCAGGCTCACATACTGATTCATTGTTTGTTAAAATATAAGGAGTGGTCGTCTACTGTTTCAACATTAATTGTAATATGTAATATGTGAACACTGTGTATCTATGTACATATAACTTAGTCTGTCATTCCTTAATCTGTGATACTTTGTACACACTTTCAAATACCTAGTGTTTTTATGCAAGGTACATCGTATTCACGTATAATTATATAATTCCTGTAAATGCAAATATTGTTAACATCGTTTTTAAAAGAGTAAGTATGGAGTTTCTTGCCCATTCTTCTCCATACAAAACTACCTTTTGGAATGGGCACCTAGAATCAATTTTTTTTTTCTCATTTGACGTTCAAAAGTGCCTTTTAATGGTCTAATTGAAATAAATGATTTGACTTTGACTTGACTTTGACTAAGTATATTGGTAGTAGTTGGTAGATACAAAAACCAAAAGGTTTGCGATCCCTGATTTAGGTCACCACTATGTGTATTGCGACTGCTGGTTTCTTTTCCAAAATTATAGTCCGGCCGGAACAACGGGTTGCCGAAATTGAAACCGAATTTGAAACTGAATTTCTGTTGTTTCGTGACCGATATTTTCATAAGCGCATTCCAAAAATTCAACCGATATTCAATGTTCCTATGATTTCAATTTGTTACTTTTGAGACACATTCTTTTGAAAGTCAAAGTCAATTCATTTATTTCAATAAGATCATTAAAAAATAAAACATTGAATTGAATCTACTTGCCCTTCCAAAACGTACTTTAGTATGGAGAAGAATGGACAAGAAACTCCATACGTGCTCTTTTGGAGAGAAATAGAGAATATATAATGCTCTTGCCGCTGATAATAAACATAATAAACGATGTTTTAATGTTAGGTATAACAGAAACAGCATTAATGTCATGTTGCGAACATAAATGAGTTTATGTCAGTGCACCTTATCTATGCAGCCAGCACTGGTGCATTAGATAAAATTAACAGTCGTCTTTTTTATTACATAGTGTGTACTTGATCAATTTATGTACATACTAACTTTTGTCTACGACTTCGTCTGCGACTTTAGAATTAAGCTTAAGTCACAAAGGAACACAATTTAATATCCTGTGTTAACCTAAATCAATACCTGTAATATATGTGTGCCAAATTTTAAGTAATTCTGTTAAAATACAATTGAGTGACAAAGAAACATTCACATGGATAATATTACTGCCTAAGACTATAATAGAGCTTCACTAATGCCCAGTTTCTGAGGTGATTTAACTGGACTATATCTATTCGATAGTGCTATTGGTTCGATATTGCGTTTCCGAGCACTCAGTTAAGGAAGAACATAACTTAAATATAGCGTTGCCATTTCTAAAAATCTAAAAGCCCGTCTAAGCCTTCATAAAACCGGAGTTTTGGGTCCCAAAGCCGGACATTAAGAATATGGAAATATTGAATAAAGTACATATTTAAAAGCCAGACTTTTGAATTCCAAGACCGGACGATAAAACAAGGGATTTCTAACAAAAAAAATAACAACACATAGGGGTACCTACTTTATAAGAAGCGTTTAGTTGCGAGTCAGCAAATTCACGTTCGCTCGTTCGCTACTGACTGAAGTGATTGAATTTTTAGAATTGATAGTATAAAAAGCCTAACAAAAGCCGGACGGGCCGGACGCAACTAAATTTAGCTGGACAAGAGGTCAAAAATTCTAACACTGTCCGGCTTTATCCGGACGGATGGCAACGCTACTCAAATAGATAGCTTTGTCGAATAAATAGCTATCGAAAGTTTATCCGAAGACCTCAGAAACCGGGCATTACTCAGCCTGATGCAGTACCACCATCATCATCATCAGCATTTCAACCTTTAGACGCCCACTGCTGGGCATAGGTCTCCCCCAAAGACCTCCACCTGTGTCGGTCCCGCCCCGCATTCATCCGCAGTACCATAGCTGGATAACATTCCTAAATTGTGTCCTTACCAGGGTTTACGCATGCCGCATCCACTCTATTTTCAGCACCAGTAGAGCTATTCTGTTACAATCTCCCTCGGTGAACACCTAGGTGAAGTGAGTCATCAGTCCCGATGCTAGGGATTGACAAAGCAGACGGACGGTTGACAGCTCACTTCACCTAGGTGTTCACCGAGGGAGATTGTAACAGAATATACATACAGTTTTCGGTTTGTACAACTCGGTGGACCTTTTATTTACTGATTCATTTGTTTCTTCAACTTGATATGACGAATACAGATCTCGTCCATAGTCTTCCAAAAATAGTATCTATGTTGTCTTTTCTGGCTTATCTGTCATGAACACATCCATTTCAAAGTATTAAAACTTTCTGTATTTGGCTCTGATTTGAACCATGCTCATTAACCTCTGACCTGAATCTCTAAAGCTTACCTTACGCATCAGCCTGGATGAAAAAGCTGAATAACATTCTTATAATCCTGGAAACGTCATTGATGTTTGAATTTGTATCTTGCATTGCAAAGGATAGGTATCATTTTACGCTACGGACGGCCTCAGACGGGAGCTCTGACGATATGGTAACTGGGTAACGAAAGGGAAAAGCCTTTCGCTTACGCGCTCGCTTCAATATAATAATTTCGTTGTGTTGTATCGGTAACAACAGAAAACGACGAGGAAAATTTTATTTAGACGAGGTTAGGTTGAGAGCTACATCACCACTTTATATTATGTCGAAATAATATTGCTCATCTACCGAATTTGCTCCACTTTCATCGTAAAATAACAGATTAATTTGAGGTCTAATCAGTGAAACGTAACCATTAATGTTTCTGTTCCATTTAGCACTCGTCAGTGATAGAGCGAATGGAAAGTGATTACGCGCAGTAATTTGATGCGAAAACATTATCCTGTGCTCACAGCAGGTTAGCCAAATGAAAATCAAATTGTGATTGTAAGCAGAAACCGTTAGGCCTCCATATCAGACGATTTGCATGCAAATGGCCGCCCGCAGTTAAGGGCCAACTTTGTATTCATAGAGAAGAGTATTTTTCTTTATTTATTGAGGTAGGCCATTTTGGGTGCTGGACGGTTTCAGAAGAATCTCCGCAATTCAGAAGTTTGTAAAAAATATTAGGTTTCTTTCTTCAACGGTCATTTTACGATATTCTTCGGATAGGTCCAAAAAATTAAAAAAATGGTTTACCAAGGTTTCACTCCGGAATGAATAGCTATCGATAAGGACCTTTAGCAGTTTCCATGGTAACGAAGTTTTAGTGGGCACGTGAACCAGTGGGAGCTGTTACCGAGGCAGGCTTGACTTTGAGTTGTCCGAATACCACGTTTATAAGCTTGAAATGGATAGTAATCGTGGAGATAGTGCTACAGGTCGCACTAAGGTATTTGGATCCTTTTTGTTAACCGTTTCAGTCCCATTCCTGGTCAAAGGCGTCCCTCCATGCCTTCCATCTATCCCGATCCTAGGCGTTATCTCACCAGTTTGGGAGGAATCAGTCCAGTTCGTCCCGCCATCTCTTGTGGCCTGCCGCGACCCCGTCTTACTATCTTAGGGCTCCAGTTCTGTGTCACCTGAGCCCACAGTTTGTCCGGCATGCGGCAGACATGTCCTGCCCAGTTCTAATTTAGTTAGGCAGCCTTATGAGCCACGTCTGCTATCACTGTTTTGTAGCGCAGTATCCTGTTTGGATCCTTGTCGACCATATATTGTCTAATGTCTAACTATGAACTTCAACGCTCGCAAGCTTCGTTCACAGAACTAATAGTGCCATATTGTTACCTTTGTCAAACACACTGGAGGTCGCAGTACCTATGTTTTAACTTACGCACATCTGCTTCCAACCTTGTTCCATCGACCGTTTGGTTCAGGTAAACAATGTCAGCCCGTCATTTCTGTATTAAGGCTCCTTACTCTCTGTAAATATTTCACTGATCTGTTTGATTGTTTGTCTACGTATCGTCATCATATCAGCCTGTTGCCGTCCACTGCTTAACAACCAACCAACCACGTCTTAGGCGGTACGCATCCATCCGTACAAGATACGTACAGAGGCCCGCACATCAAGCTACAACAACTTTGATAGATTTTCAACTTTATTCAAAAAGTTAAGGGTTCATATTCAGTTGGGAAAATTTGAGTTTGGAATGGCTTGTTGTGCTGGCGTCAGTACATTGTCTACGTATAACATCTCTCATCTCAGAGCTTCCAAAGATACAAAAGTGATGAACAATTGTTAGTATAAACATAATTATGCGTGAAGTATAAACCAACAAAAACAATTTGCTCTGATTTAAGGTCAGACCGTGAAACTTAGCAATTTTCTTAACTTCTGACCTTTCAGGGTAGAACTTTTAACAGAAACTTATTCTATTATTCAACGTAATCTGTGAAATACCTGCGAAGTTTGAACACTTAGAGGGTGTGTAGAGGTCAGAGTTCACCACAATCTAACAATTTGGAAACATCGCGTGAAAACACTTTCGCGGTCGGAATTACATCCATCACGAGTGATTTATTATTACTGCTGTTATATTGTCGTTATTATCAGACTGAAGGTAACATTGTGCTTCGAATTTCGTTCATTTTGATCGTTATAGGAAAATTATGCTGAGGTGTTGTAGCAAAACTTTGTAGAGAGGCTTTAGGGCGTTACCCTACTACCACCACTACAATACAATCAATGTTTTAGACCTCCATCGTCTTATAATTGTCCATCTTAAATGTATCAACCCGAAAGAACATAATAGGGAATTTTACCAAAAAATCTAATTACTCCGTCAGTTAGATTACCGAAAAATATTGGATACGTATTTTTTGTATTATCAAATTAAGAAAAACTGACGAGGATACAACGCATCAAAGATCATGAGTGGGGGTTTTCGACGCACTGTATCATCTTCATTTTTTGTTTACGTGAAAAAAGAAAAAACACGTGTCCAATATTTTTTGGAGATCTATCTGACGGACTAATATTGGTTTGAAGAATTACTTTAAAAATGCACAGATATAATTCCTCCTACATTCTCATACAGGCAGTTACAGTTAATTAGATTTGTAAAATACCCTATTAAATATATCTTATAGTATAGGCCATAGGGCGTTGTTTTTCCACTACATCCCGTCTACTTTCGACAAAATCGCTCCGATATAGAAATGACATTGCCATATCCTACCCCACCCATTTACAGAAAATGTAAATTAATAAAGTAATTGTAATGATTAAAGAACCTTCATCTTCTTCCTGCCCTTATCCTATGTTACTTGGGGTCGGCGCAACATATTTTGTTCTTCCATAGGGTATCTTTACACCCTTTTTTAAAAATTGTCTCAATGAAATTCTGTAGTGCTAATATACCACCAAAAAAAAAACACAAAATTTCTATACATTCGATAAGTGCCATAAAAATGCATCTAAATTTTTAATTTTCAAATTTCGCGCGTAATTTGACGAAAACGCCTCTTACTGGACGCCATATTGCTCAGCGTAAATGACGTCAGTTTGTTTTGTATCAAATAAGCTCTTAATAAATATGATAATTATATATCATTTAAAAATAATTAAAAGCATATTTTGTAATAGGGGTAATAATGAAAAAATTACGTTGGTTACGAAAATAATAAAAGTATTACGCCTATAATAAAAGTATTAAGCCTTTATTACGCCAATCGGTTGACTGACAGTTGTCAATTTTTTGTTTACACAGCCGTACTGCGTAATAACATGGCCGCTACTATCTCATGGTGTTTTATAACAGACTAGCGACCCGACCCGGCTTCGCATGGGCCTATAGCCTTCCTCGATAAATGGACTATCCAACACAAAAATATTTTTTCAATTCGAACCAGTAGATCCTGAGATTAGCGTGTTCAAACAAACTCTTCAGCTTTATAATATTAGTATAGATTAAAAATATTGAAAACTTAAATTGAATTTAAAAAATTGTTTTGCTATTTTATGAACTAAATCTTACATTTTCCGACTGCTTTATGCCTAAACTGTCTCAATAACATATTTATAGATTTTTTCTCGTATAGAGTAAAATACCCTATTCCGTCCTGTCCAACGTCATGCTTTCACTGACTCCCTTTTCATTCATATCACATAATCCATCCGTCTTGATTAAAGAACCTTATTATAATATATTGTTTTTCTTAAGAACTTGCCTGCGTTCTTGGCTTGTTTCCACGAAACAGGCTCGAGTGTGGAGTTGTGTGGAATTCATTAGCAAAATGCTTCTATTGTGTCTTATATTTGTTTTTTTTTTAAACCTAATTGATAATGTAGACTATACGGAAATGTAAAGAACTTTTTTGTTAGCAAATAAACAACATTATTATTATTACTTGCGGATTACAATTCTAAAGGAATTCAAATACCGTTTTTTGATTTAAACAGAAACGGCAAGTTCTACAGTCATTAGGCCTAAAGTTTAGTTATCAGCAATTAATAAGCAATAAGATGCTACATATTGCAAGCTTGTACATGACTTTTGTTGAATGGGGCAAAGTTCTATAGAGTTTCTGGCATTATCCTTTATCCTTGTTTTTGACCTCTATCGTCTGATGTCCTTCTTGAATGTATCAACATCAGAAAAGAACATAATAAAATATAATATTATCTTATATTAGCAGTAAACCAATTAATCCACTAGAACTAATTCTTTAACAACCTTTCAGTTGAGCTACGTAGTGATAATATAAATGAAACGGTACGTTTTATCTTTATTACCTTATCAGTAGTATACATAGTCGTGCCTTTTATATAACGTAACATGGATGTGTCTAACTGCTAATCAATACTATCCACTTGAGACTAGAAGAGCGTGGCAATTAGAGAAGAAACAGAAACGCTATCAAAGGTTAAAGTTCAATATTTCATAACAACATGCGGTATTTGGTTAAACCACATAGCTACAAATTATGGAATAAAACTGTAATTAATTAATTATTCTGTCAAAGCGACCCAATTTCCCTTTGCTTTGGAACTTATGCTATTCAAATATCTGTATATATGAAATGTTAAAAGTCGTTAGTAAGTCATCCAAAAAACACTCCATTTATAATTTAAATTAAGTACTAACAAATTAAAATGCTATTAGAGAACCACAGTCGGAACATACCTACGTCACAGAATTAAGTCTGAATTATAAAGTAAGCTATGTGCGGTCGTGAAACCTGTAAATGCATATTTATATTATGCATGAGTTTCCGTTGTGCTTGCAGGGAGAAATAAAAACATAAATCACGTACACTTGTAAAGGACAAGTACAAATGGACTGTACCCTGTGTGGTACGATCGAATTATGATTTATCGTATTGATAATTATAGTGTTGTGTCCGTGTGGTGTCGGACGTAAAGAATTGCACCATCCCATATCTTCCCGTGGGTGTCGTAAGAGGCGACTAAGGGACTTACCAGAGATTGGGCAGCAGCGTTCTCTGTGTCTTTGTAACAACCATACTGCGATCGCCAACCCGCCTGCCAAGCGTGGCGATTATGGCAAACCCCCCTTGAGGAGGCCTATGTCCAGCAGTGGACTTCTTTCGACAGAAATGATGAAAAAAAATATGATGAATTACATAGACTGAAATGGAAATGTACAGTAAAATAATGTCGCTGGAAAAAGTGATGTCAATATTACATGAATAGCAACAAATCAGAATAGCTTCTGAGAAAAGCTACGCTTGCCGCGGTCAGTCTGTGAATGGGTGACCGTCCATTTCATACCGAGATGGAAAAGCACATAAAGCCGTTGGTCCCGGCTGTCATTCGTAGATCTTTGACAGTCGTTGGTCAGAAGCTTGAAAATCTAACAACCAGTCTTACCAAGGAGTATCGTGTTACTCAGTAACTGGGTTGTGGAGGTCCGATAGGCAGTCGCTCCATGTTAAACACTGGTATTCAGCTGCCTCCGGTTAGACTAGAAGCCGATCCCAACATACTTGGATAAAGGCTAGGCAGGTATCACATTATGAAACAAAAGGCATATAGACCGCGCGGAACACTGAGAGTGAAGCCAACAAAGCAAATACAGCTTCAAAAGCGTATACCTATACAATCGCACTTCGTGCTGTACTGACACGAGTAGGTAGGTACAGTACGATGCGACGCATCGTTAAAAATAACAAATACAAAAACAAATAGAAATTCAAAAGCGAATACAATCACGAGATTTTAGGGATTCGCTTTTGAATTTGTATTTGCTTTGATGTTTCATAATCTGAGAGGCAGATGATGAAATAGAAGAGTAAAAAATCTGCCATCTATCAGACCAAAACTTCGTGAAACTGACGGATGATTGCACTGAATCTTTAGTACATATTGAAACTGCACTAAAGTACACAAGAACAAGTCGTACAAGCTAAGTGGACGACTCAAGGTCAAACGCGAACGAATCACGTTCCGACGCTATCGGCGTACGTAATTCATTAGTGTGTCGCGATAAACACTTGTGTGTGTCTGAATCTATGTTGTTTCAACAACTATAATGTTGTTAGACAGCCAGCTCCCCAGCTGTTCAAATATTCCTAAATACGTACTGGTATCGTTTTTGTAGCATATTTATGTTCCTACTTACTTAGGCTCATAATAACTTGTCCGCCAAACGTATGACATTTGGAGATGCTTTTGCTCTATGTTTTGTAATAGAAGTAAGCCTTACGTTGTCCAATGATTTACGACAAGGCACTAGTGAACCGGTAACCGGTTTATCCTAGGTAAGCATACTCCATCTCAGGCCGCATCATCACTTATGATCAGGTGAGTTGCGGCCAAACGCCTATTCAAATATATTGTTCAAAGTTCACAAGAATCATAAACGAATTATTATTAGCAGAAAGTCATAAAACGGCTACCCAATAACATTTAGCCAGGTCATATCAACTACCAAGTACTGCTCAGAATACGAAGTTCCGCAATATCCACTTTACGCCCTCAAAACGTGTAAAATCGACACGTAGGACCATTCAAAGTAACCATTACACCATAACTAACATGTAACGGTGGCAATCAAGTTTATTTCCAAACGGTTATCTTCTCAGCTGATTAGCGTTAGCGTAACAGTGCTCGATGCCGCCTGTACCGAGCGACCGTCCACGTGCGGTAACGTGCAGGGTCATAAATCAATACCGTGTGTGAGCGAAGGTACGGGGACCACAGTGCCTGCTGGTACCCAGCACTGAGAAAGCAAAGACAGTAATGCAACCGCAGTGGTGTAGGGAAACTATTTACCTACTGCATTGTCTGCACTATAGTATACTCTGTAGTTTTTTGGCGATGCGGCACGATGGAATTCTGCGGTCGTTACATCACACTCTGTGAGAGGGCCTTGCTTTAGGCACTGCGGGTTTTAGAATAATGGCGACCCCCAAACTGGCCAAAAAATATAATATAAAGGCGAGAAAATCTATACTTAATATTATAAAGCTGAAGAGTTTGTTTGTTTGTTTGGTTGAACGCGCTAATCTCAGGATCTACTGGCTCGAATTGAAAAATTATTTTTGTGTTGGATAGTCCATTTATCGAGGAAGGCTATAGGGTGCGAAGCCGGGTCGGGTCGCTAGTATATAATATTCGTTCGGGACTGTTTACGATATGCACTATAAAAAGATGTGGTAAGCCAGCAAATATACCAGTTCTAAATAGTTTTGCTGTCATCATTCAATTACTACGGTTGACCTAGCCTAGACCCAATTAAAATCTATTACTATAAAGACATAGGATAGCTTTACTTTGTGCCGACGGTCATCGTACGTCTGCATCATTATATACCAGATCTTGCGTCGCAAGACTATTAATTAACGACTAATAGCTTTGTTATGTACATAGGTACTTACTGCTACTGTAACTGCCTGTATGAGAATGTAGGAGGAATTATATCTGTGCATTTTTAAAGTAATTCTTCAAACCAATATTAGTTTACTAATAGGGTATTTTACCAAAAAAAATCTAATTAGTCCGTCAGATAGATTTCCCAAAAATATTGGACACGTGTTTTTTCTTTTTTCTCGTAAACAAAAAATTAAGACGATACCATGCGTCGAAAACTCATGTGACGTCACTATGTCAGTACACTTTTACTGGCGAAGTGACGTCACAAACCCCCACTCATTATCTTTGATAAAACATAATTTTTTGTTTTATCAAATCAATAAAAACGTATCCAATATTTTTCGATAATCTTTGTAAAAATCCAGCACCGGCGGAGTTTTTATTTTTACTGAAGGGAAATTAATTTGCTCTTTAGAAATCTAAACCACAATGACTAAAGTTTGCACTTTTATGTCTGCTACTTTTGCCAGTCAAATTACTTACCTAATTATCTAGGGAGAATTTTAAACTCGGGTTCCCTTATCGTACACATTGTCACGCGCCGCCGATTTTGGAATCCAATTAACTAAGCATTGTATCAGGAAACCACTTAATATAAACTTGTGTAGGCACAGACTGTAATAATGCCAGTAAAAAAACAATCGGTTTCCAATCTTGACACCAAATGACATTCGGAATTTCGGAACTGCTAAATAATTCATAACAACAACAACAATTAAGAATGCCATATTAAATTCATCAATGCTAATAGCCATTCTCTTGTTAATGGCGGATCCTTCAAAATTATGAATTCTCAGCAATATTGCCTGTTTACGTAATGCCATTTAACATAAAATCAACTTTACTGTGTATTTAGCTTTTATTCACCCTTTGTTCTACCGTGCTTTACATTTAGAACCATGAAAGTGGAGCTGTTCAGCTTTAAGGCCTACATAAAATGAAATTTAAACGCTTGGCCGTGTGGGGTTGGTTTTATTCTAGCTCGTTTGGATCGTCGTAGAAAAATATCCTGATTAATGAATTCTGTTAGAAAAACCTTAGATTAGCCAGCGGGGATCCTCGAAAACGATAGAACACTAACTACCTTAACTTTTTGCCTTTACCGTTTCTATGCCATCTTTCATTCTTTAGGTTTCTCTTACTACGCATAAATTCACGCAAAAAGCTTGTATCGTTGGGACAATTCGCCGGTTACACTCACGGTCAACCAACATTATAACCACAGCAATCACGTCTGCTCATTCGCCTCTTAACATTTCCATTACCACAGTCACGTCTTCTTTCCAGGTGAAGATTCTGGTGCCGAACTCGACAGCTGGCATGATCATCGGCAAGGGAGGGAACTACATCAAGCAGATCAAGGAACAGAGCGGCAGCTACGTGCAGATCTCGCAGAAGGCCAAGGAGCTGTCACTACAAGAGAGATGCATTACTGTTGTCGGTGAGTATCGAAGTACCATCATCATCATATCAATCCAAAAGCTCCATGACAGGCCACGGGCACACTCAGGCAACAGTACAAGGGAATTGGTGATCATCTTTTGTAAATATAAGACAGGAGGACGTTGCTTACTCGGGAGTTCAAACAACGCGCTACGCCTTTAGCATTAATGACGATGAAGGGTAAGGGGCCTTTAATTATTGTAATTAAGTGGCTGCTCTTTGCAGGTGAAAATAGGTGCTCAATTAATTCAATATTAATGTGGGGTGGATATCTGGGATCACGGCGAGCCTCATTAGATAAGCAGCCCCTTAAAGCGTTCATTTGCAATTCACCAAATTATCCTATCTTTATTATTCAAAGATAAGTGTTGTACATTCACTGTCTCGGTACCCCATGATAGGGCTTTAATACGTTTGAATGGAGGAGTTTATTGGTTAGGCCCCATCTTCCCACTCTCAATCCTATTTATAGTGTCATGGAAACACAATAAGTGTCTCGGGAACACGTTGAGCAGTCGGTCCCGGTTACGACACGGGTACCTGTGGCAATGACAGCCGTTAAGGACAGTTATAAGACCGAGTGTTTCACTTCGGGGCGCACTTTAGAATATCGATATCCCTTAGTAATTACTGCAGAACGCAATTCGGTTGCGCAGAAATCTACATGAAGTTTTATCTCCTTAGATTGGTGTTGAAACACATTTTTTTCCTATGCATCTAGTAAATTGAATATCAAGTCACATAATGCTGCGATCATTGTACCTTTCTGTCATCATCTATTTCATGTTATCGTTAATCTAACTTTATAGTTGCTATCTCCAAAGTAATATAAGCGCTTACTAAATTACGTATGCTGTTTCATAAGCACCTGCTTGTACATTGGCACTACATGTTCTAACTTCCACCACTTCGTGGGCCTAACCCAATCTTATCTAGACTTCAATTATACGTTCTATGTCTAGCCATAAAATAGGCAATGAAATAGTGTCTTGACCGGAGATTAGACCGACGGTGACGAATAGAACTATAAATAAGTTTAACGCGAAAGCTTTTGACTTTTCGACCTCGGGAGACTTGATCCTTATCTTGAATAAGTAAGGCTGTTTTTATTTGGCTTATTGTATATTTTTGTTATGACAAGTCTGCATTGCTCAATAAAAGACTCCTGATAGATCGATACAAAAAATTATAGTTCACGAACCCTGCCGTAATCGTCAATAATTTCGATTGTGGTAGTAGATATACTAAATTAGGGCTGCCCAAGACCAAATTATTGGTTAGAGTACTCCCAGTTTTCTGTCATTTAGGACGGGTTGCTTCAACTATACTTTACTGACGGGTAATAGTAAAAAATGGCGCTAACTATTCGTCAAACCAAAAAAAATGGGTTGTTTCACAAAATGGTGGCCTGAATGTACGTCAAAAAGTTACTATTACCACCGACCAGTATATGTAATTTTGTGTTGTCAAACAACGTACGGTTTTGTGAAACAACCCATTTTTTTGATTTGACGATAGTTTGCGCCATTTTTGACTATTTCATCAGTAAGTTGAAGCAACCCACCCTTAGTGGTCTTTATACGCGCGCTGCCATTGCAGTTGGTCGCGGATATGTTTGACTGCTTCATTGGACATCGGCGAGTGCAATAGGCGCCCGGCCAAATGTCCGCAGTTGCGTCGCACGTAATACCATCGATCAATAATAGTCACGTTAAACACTTCATAAGGGAACCACTCGGATTATCTTGAATGACATGACGTGGTAGTTACGAAGTAAAACAATCATTGCTAGTCAAAGCATTTACTTCAATTAAACCATTTACAGGCATTTTTGAATTGCCAAGGAGTCGGTCAGTTAGTCAGAGAGTTGAAGCTAGTTGCTCGTTCCAAAACGTAGGTAGGTCTCTATGGAGAAGAACGAGCAAGAAACTCCATGAACACTCTTTCAAATCAAGTTTTTACAAAATATTGTTTACTTTATTCTTGTTGCTTCTATATGTGGAAACAATGAAGGTAATCTAACAATACAAAACATAAAAAAGAACCAAGATAAAAGCCATGGCAGTTAAGAGTTGAGCAATCTCTACTGACAGCGCCCGTTCACGAATATGACGCGTGAATCAACACCATTCAGCTCAAGCATTTTGAAGGGAGCTGAATAATCCAACACACGCGCCACCATCAGCGACATATTTGAGTGAGCATGACAAGTATTCTTATGTCTCTGAATTATCATTATCTAGCGTTAAATAAACAAAAGAGAAAGTAATAGTCAAATATTCGTAGCATAACAAGTGTTGCAATTGTCTGCCAAATGTGTCCTCGGCTTGAAAGGATGTATCGGCTTACACAATCACGTCTAGTCTGCAGTTTACGGATCAATGGTTTTATATTTAAAGCTTTGATGTTTGTAACTTGACGCTTTCGATTGTGACGTTACACGAAGCTTTTGAAGGTAGAATTCGTTTTTTAGAAAAAATATTGGATAACCTTTGAACGCTATGATTATAAAGTGGTTTCATAATACACTTTACATCACTTTAATAATATCACGAAAAATTAAGGTTATTTAGTTGAAACATGATTCAATGTAAAGGCCGTACGCATAGAAATCCGATAGTTTTTTGGGTAGTGCCCTTCACGTGCGCGAGGTCACATTGAGGCCCTAACTATACAGCATCGTTTTTGTTATGAACATAATTATTCACATAATTATCGTACGCTACGAACTGCGTATAATGACTCGTCTCGATTTTTTATGTCATTTTTGTAAACACTCTTCGATTTTAACAGAAAAGATTTTTTGGAAAAAGAATCTACGCGTCGTAGTTGGATATTTTTTTATTTAAGCTTAACGCACAAAGTTACAAAGTCAAAATTATATTAATATTAAAAACAGCACGTGATTCGACTTTAATAATGGCGTATGCCGTATGGTGCCGGTCACGAATAGCACCACCCCATTTCTACCCGTGGGTGTCGTAGAAGGCGACACAGGGATATTGACCAGAGGATAGGCAGCAGCGTCATTCTGAGTACCATAACACCTACTGCGATCGTCAACATGCATCGGCCAAGCATGGCGGTTACGGCTGTACCCCCCTTGGGGAATACCTATGCCCAGCAGTGGGCGTCTAAATAAAGGTTGACAAGATGATTATGATGAATGGCGTGTCGAATATACTTAGTATTATTTTCTTCCCGAAATGCAAACTGTTTTCAATCAACCAACAACTGAAGTTTACCGATAAAACTCCTCCGTATTTACTGAAATTTTAAAACTTGAATAAACGGCTGACTAGCTGAAAGCCAGATTATCAGATATTGGATTTGCGGCTTCCATATCGCGTCGGTGGCGGATGCGGCAGGAAATTGTGCCGGATAGTAACCGCGATGCTTGTATGGGTTGGTCGTAACCGCCGCGGGCTCTGAATTTGTATCCGATAAGATGAAACGCGCACTGGGAAATAGAAATGTGTGCTCTGCAGTTTTACGAAAGGCGATACTGTTTTTTTAAAGACAGTTTTATAAACATTGTAAGATACATTTTATATAAAAACTTGCTGCTGCCCGCGACTTCATTCCCAGTGTTAACTTGCGACAGCCATTAGACCTCCTTAATCCGGCCATGTCGCAAAATTCGTTCTTAGCGGACGTCTACTAACTTTAAACTACCTCCGTGCTCAATTTCATATTTATACGTCAAGCGGTTTTCTATATTCCGTGACCTTTAAATGGCAAAGATATCCTAGTATATAAAAGATACACAAGGAGAAAAGCTATATATGCTTATCCCAGAATAGTCTTAAGCCGGTAAGCGTTAATGCAGGCAGAGTTCACAGAGATATCTTACGTCTGCGGAGCTTTTAGTGCTTTGTTGAATTTTCAACGTTCGTCTCAGCGCCGTGAGTTGAAAATTAAACAGTCCTACAATATTTAAGCATTACATTGAGGTGGCGCCTAGAGTTAGTGAAAGCGGGAATTATTTCTCGGAAGTATACCATCAAATTCTTGATGGTACGAAGTCCTCAGCGTTGAATTAGCATACAGTAATTTGTGTAAACCTATGTTTAAACATCAATACTTGCTTTTGTACAGACAGGTACAAGCAAAGCTTAAAGGTCAAATCACGACGTGTGTTGACAATGACGAATGACATAGTATTCGCGTTTTTATCCAAGGTTGGCTAGTATAAATGTGCCTTTATTATGTTCTATGTGCAATGGCACACCAGTAATATTATAGTTACTGTATGAAACATTATCTATACATATAATAAAACAGTAACAAAACTGTGTCTGTACATTGAAAATATTAAAAAAAAACTATTGAGGGGTGTGTAATAGAGCACAAATCCAAAAAAAAAATCTGTCTGTTTGTCTGTTTGTTTGTACACGCTAATCTTCGGAACTACTGGGCGGATTTGAATGATTTTTCTTTTGTTGTATAGGTATTAAGTCTGGGCAACATATAGGCTATAATTTATCTTGGAAACTTGAATACCTGATGTAGAACCGCAACAGACCAGCTAAACTTTAAGAGATACAAAAATGGTACCATAGCAAAAATTGTTCCACGTGATGAGCATTTTCTACTGAGAAAATAAATTTGAAGATCTGGAACACCTGATGTGGAACTCCAAGAGCCCAGCTACACCATGACACATATAGGAATGAGGTCTTAGCAAAAGTTGTTCGGTCTGATGGGCATTTCCTGTTGACTTACAAAAATCAAAGATCAGAAACATCTGATGTGAAAATCAAAGCTATCACTAATTTCACTGTATCTTATAAAATAACATAAGCTGGGAGTACCTACACGCGGTGAAACCGGTAACAGTTTAGGACTGATTTTTGATGACGATGGTATATCATTGAAAATTTGACTCTACTGGCCAAAATTCCCATTTTTTTTTTTTTTTTTATCGAATAAATATGTCTTCGGGCTTATGTTATTTGGGTGTTTAATTTCCTTTCCCATTTATCTTCGTGACACGGTAGCCTACCCGGTAACGCAGGGGAGCAGTCACTTAGATTTTAATTGATCAGGTATCTTCTTTACAATAAAACTATAACCATGCCTAGAAAGAGGTCAAATTTTTCCCAATGTTCCAAAGGAGTTAAAAGATTAAGAGCTAGAAGATACATAAGATCCCAAGAATCTACCGAAGAGCGTCAGGAGAGACTTGATGCTGTTCGAGAACATCAGGCTGCAACTCGCTCCGTGGAAACCTCTTCAGATCGCGAAGCACGCCTGCGTTCTCAGCGTATTTACGCATCTACATCCAGGTCTCTAGAGACCAGTGAAGAGTATGATGCGCGATCGTGAACGTCATACATTGTCTCGCGAGTCGGAGACGTTCACGGATAGAGAATTGCGCTTGAGTTCTCAGCGTATTTACGCATCTGCTGCGGAACGTGATGCGCGACTGTCCGCTGATCGTGAGCGACATGCATTGTCTCGCGAATCGGAAACGTTTACCGATACAGAATCACGCTTGAGTTCTCAGCGTATTCGCACATCTACTAACAGGTCTTTTGAACCGAATGATGAACGTGATGCACGACTAACTGCTGATCGAGATTATCATACACTAGCGACCCGACCCAGCTTCGCATGGGCCTATAGCCTTCCTCGGTAAATGGACTATCCAACACAAAAATATTTTTTTAATTCGAACCAGTAGATCCTGAGATTAGCGCGTTCAACCAAACAAACAAACAAACTTCAGCTTTATAATATTATAGTATAGATTGTCCCGAACACGCACACAACAAAATATTCATAATTAGTTAGAAAGTGAGAGAAAAGGAATTGCTGGAGTACGGCATGAAGAGACAGAAGAAGAGCGCAACGAACGTTTGAATTCTGATCGACTTCGACATTCTCTGAACAGAATGTCGATATCATCTGAAGAATCGGATGTGTCTCAAGATATAGCCGTAGGTCATGGTAAGGAACGGAGTTCATTTACGTATACTCCTATGATTGACTACGCCACATATTCCGACATCGGAGGTATGATTCAAAATTGTACTTTTTGTACGTCTGGAATCATCTCGCGCATCCCGTTGTTTTCCCGTCCCCGGGCTCTTAGAATTCGACATCAGACGTTTCAGATTTTTCGATTTTGCCGACCCCGTTGTCGCTGGCGTAAGCAACAGGATCCGCGTACGAAGTCGCGGGCAGAAGCTAGTTTAAAATATATGAAAGGCTTAAAAGGATCATGGCAAAGAAAAAGCCGTACAGATCGAAGCTTCGCTTGCCGCGGTCTGTTTGTGAATGGGTGACCATCGATTTCATACCGAGAAGCACGGAGGGGGTGTTTCGGAAAGCATGTAAAAATCTGTTGGTCCCGGCTGTCATTGTCATTGTATGGGTAGTCAGAAGCCAGAAAGTCTTACAACCAGTCTTACCAAGGGGTATCGTGTTAGCTAGTAACTGGGTTGTGGAGGTCTGATAGGCAAACACTCCATGTTAACAAAGGTATTCAGCTGCATCCGGTTAGACTGAAACCGGACCCCAATATATTTGAGAAAAGGCTAGAATGATGATGCTGATGAAAGACTTAAAAATCAAAAGATTTTAGCCATAATTATCTAGCCTGAACTAAGGACTTATAACTATAGATACTGCCCTGGACGGTTAAAAATAAACGCCTTACTTTGGATAGTACGGGTGGCACCAATCTGTCACCAAGTGAATATATCCCCCGACAATATGTTTTTTTGACATGAGACATTCAGCCCTCTTTTAAAAATAATGCTTTAAATAAATTAAGGTAGTATGATTTCTTTTTTGTATTTTAATGAATAACTTTTTGTTTGTTTTTTGTGTACCACATAGACTGCGACAAATAACCGCGTGACTGTTTATTTATTTATTTTATTCAATTGATCTTACGAGCTAACAGATTTGACATCCAAAACGCTCATACGATTAGTTTACTTACAATTCAATTCAATTATGACTTAATTACACATGCTCGTCACATTATACAATGCTGTTGACATGACTCTTGGATTCATATGGTAATTGTTTAACTATTGTGTCTGCTAATTGGATAGTTAAGCTCTTAAACTTATTTTCTTTTTTTCTAAACAAATGCTTCCATGAGTCGACGCTCAAGCTGGTACACAACCTGACTGAAGCATTTAGAACTAGTCTCAAACTTTCAACCAAACAAATGGTTTGAATCTAATTTTAAGTAATGCTTAGGTTGGCTATAGGTCTTTAAATATATCTGCCGATATGTGTGTGGGCAATACGCCTACGTATTTAAATGATTTAAGAATGTGATATCTAGTTCGCTAGCTATGGCCGCGGTGGTAACGGCGACATTAGTAGAAACAATGCGTGAAATAGTGCAGAACTTGCACGTTGCTGGCTGGCTGCCCGGTTGCGCCATCATATATACTAATAGCTAATTTATATCAGTTTATATAGGGAGCAGAAACGGCGCGTGTAACTACTGATGTGTGCCTACTTACTTGCTTCCGAATATAATTTACTCAAACTCCTCATAATATACAGTGGAAACGATATATTTCGCTTTATGTTTATCCTCCAAACCGAACGAAGCTAGGGTTCAAAGTATCTAACGCGACCGTACCTAAACCAGTAACTTTGACATCGTGGGGGTTCGTGAAATTTTGAAAGCGGATTTTTAAGTAACAATGATTTTTGACGTGACAACGTCTTATAATTCGATAGCCGGCTGCACGAACGAAAAAACATGACGTCATGCGGCGTTACGGCGTTACATGACGTCATGCGGCGTTACCTCGCTCTGAGGCGTTCCAAGTGAAAAGTGAATGTGGTGTCAATTGTTTATAGCAACGATAATTACAGCGATAAAGGTAATGATTCTTTCGCGTTGTCACGTTCAACTATCGTCAGTAAACCGACTTTACAGACAACCAATTTTTTTTTTAAAAAAACAATACTAGTTTTGTGGTCCACTACACTTATTACGAATTAGGAGAGACTACAACATATATTTCGCAGCAAAATATCTTTGCAACAATGCTTCCACACAAAGCTGTAGTGCTTCGGAATACCAGTTCATAATCAATTCTCCCCTTACAGGTGAAAAAGACAACAACAAGAAGGCCTGCCTGATGATCTTACAGAAAGTCGTGGATGATCCTCAATCCGGCTCCTGTCCCAACGTGTCGTACGCCGACGTGGCCGGCCCCGTGGCGAACTACAACCCCACCGGCTCGCCGTACGCCGTGCCCACCGCTGAGGTGAAAGAGGTGACCTCTCGTACACGCTCCTATGTCGTGACCGAGGTGGGCCGAGGCCCTCAGCTTGCGGAGGCGCTCCTATGAGGGTTCAAGGGCTGGTTACTCAACTTGCTCTTGAATCAAAACTAGGGTTTGAATTGTGGAGTCTGATTTGTGGTTTGGGTGTGTTGTTAAGTGGTTTTAGCAGATGATTAGCAAATGTGTGCTGGATAAGTTCATGCTTACTCTAGCAACAAATACATTAAAAAAAACATCGCAGAAAATAAAAAAATGTTTAACTACTAAAATACTTCTAATAAAATACTGTACGTAAATTACGCGCTGAGACGTTGAGTTACTGACACCAACCCGTATACCATACCAACTACTGAAATAGGCGTCGCCATCTAATTTCATTTTCATCAAGGACCGAGAAAATAACGCTTCTTCTCCTAACAAAAAAAAATATTTACATTAAATGCTGTCGCTTGTTGAATCCAATCTTACAATCGCCGATCATATCAAGAAAAGGCAGTGTCTGTAGCTAAAACCACTTGATGAACACCGTTACCATAATTTTTAAACCGAAAATCTTCCATTATCATATGAAATTGAAACGTATGATCAGTGGAGCGCCGCCCCCTGTGTGTGTGAGGCACGTGAGCGTGTGCTAGTGGTGGCTCCGCGACCGACTCGCTCCACACGCCGTCCGCTCGCTAACCCACTCGCCTAGCTACTTGATACTTGACTAGCCACTACACGCCGCGAGGCGAGGAGTAACCTGAGCTTTGCATTTGTCTGAGTGATCACCAAAAAACAAAAGTTGCGTCGCGTGAGGGACGCACCGCGCCTCAGGCCGGTTGCCGGTTGTAGTATAAACCAGTTTAAGCTAAGCAAGGGACGCATCGCGCTCTAGGCCGACGTCACGCCTACACTTTCTATGTACCTACCTACGCCTCACGGATTGTACCCAGCTGGGTGAACGAGGCACAAAGATGCGATATAATAGGGTGACTTGTAATTAGTGACTAACATTTAAACCACATATTGTAACAATTATTAGGTAACACTTTTTTTCAATAGGTCTCATGGGAATCCACTGGTTTTGGATATATTGAATGTAAAATCAAAGCATTTATTTCAATTAAACCATTTACTACCTGAATTGTCAAAGAGTCAGTTAGTTAGTCAGAAAGATGAAACTAAATTGATCGTGCCAAAACAAACAAATACAGACACAAACATATTATAGGTCTATGGAGAAGAACAAGCAAGAAACTCCACGGACAGTCTTTTTAATCAAGTTTTTACAAAATCCTGGTTACATTATTCTTGTTGCTTTTATATGTGAAAACAATCTTAAGTGAAGTCCCAAATAATCACTAATTAAAAATAAATTAATATAAAAGCATATGTCTTTTATTGGTACAATATGGGGTGAAATATCGAGCATTAATCATCAGTCACGGCTACATAGCAATACAATGAAAATAAGTATTCAATTTGAAAGCTATAGGCGATGGGCCAGTGTACGGAGTAGCTAGTGACACTGCGACGTTAATCGCTTACACTATGTGTACACTAGTACTTGTGCACTATACTAACTCTAATACACTACTTTTGTATGCTCAGCGAGCGAGTTTTTCTTAAACCCAGTTTCACTTAAGCTAAATAATATACAGCGTGTAAAAGAAATGGGTGGTCATACAAATGCCCACATACAGTTTTCGTGTTTTTATACCTTATTAATTAAATCGATAAATTTAAGATCAAAACAAAAGGTGTCACATCACTAACTCAAATGGCTTTCGTATAAATTTTTCACATCACACAATTTTCACAAATTCTGGTATTATTATTATGTGTACAGTTTACACATCATTGAAGCCATTGGATTACCCAAATTTTTCACTACGGTTTACCGAGAAATAATAGTTTTAATCGCCAGACAGTGGCCACATTTAAAAAACTCAAAGATTTGTTTCAGCGTTAGAACTAGGTAATACTTTAAGTGAATGGCTAAAAAAAAAATCTATAAATAAATTTTAATTATGTTCTTGTCTGTGGTCTTTGGTGTAATGAGTGCATAGAATCATTAATATATTTGAGTATGTATATCAGCTGTCTGACACCCATAGTACAGGGTCTCCCTAGTTTGGGGTCAGATGGCCGTGTGTGAAATGTCCCCACATATTATTATTATTATTAAGTACTGATCAGCTGTTTGTTTTAGGGTTTGTCGTTGATATTGCTTAATTAGGATATTCTCCTAAAGATCCTTGAGTATGAGTATACATTTATTTTACACGCTGTATATATTTATTTTGGGAACGACTTATTTTATTTTCAACATGATATTTTAAGAGTATATTTTACACATTTGACACGGAAACATAAATGTTTAAATTAAAAGCCTATGCACGCTGGCCATTAGCAAATCTCTTTTCTCCGTAACTAAATTACATGACAAGTGTATTTGCTGAAACTTTTATTTTTTAAACACAAAACAATTTAGATTTTATTTATTTATTTAGATCATTAAACTTGTCAATGGTTACTGTGCATAAGGCCGATTATACCTATAAACACCAGTGTTGTGTGAGATAGTTGGAAATATAATTCTATGCTAATATTATAAAGCTGAAAAGTTGTTTGTCATTTTGTTTAAACCTGCCAATCTCCGGAACTTCTAATCCGAATCTGAAAATTATTTCGCTAAAAGGAAGCTACGTTATTCCTGAGTGTTCTCAGCTATATTTTATTAACCAAAATAAGTAAGGCTTCCGTAAAAAAAATAATTACGCGGACAAGTTGCGGGCAAAAACCGAGACACCTAAAATAATTACTAGTTTGTTAGTAGATTTTTCAATCTTCCTCGTCCAGCACTGGTGAACGATTTTAGTTGACCATTAGGCGGTCAATCTGACATTAGTCAGTCATTTCATCCATTATCAAATTGAGGCAAAAGAAATTACATAAATACAGTATGTTGAATAACAGAGGGCGTTTCCATAAACTCGTTCATTTACATAATATATCAGCTTAGAAAAAGAACGATAAAAAAATGTACAGAGTGTTGTAGTTCACGAATCTGATTTTGTATGAAATTTGAAAAATATTTTTATTTTTGCTGGGAATTTTTTTTTGGTTCTCTGTGGACGATGTAGTGTTACCGGTTAAAGGGAACTCCTTTCATTAATTAACATCTTGTATACATATATATTTTGCGTCGGTTCAATATTACACGATCATTTTGTCGTCAATGGATTGGCCGCCTAATAGCTACTTTATTTTCTGTTTGTGTATAACAAATCATTGTGCTGCATCATCCCGTCGTATTCATCAACGCACTCGCCTCCTGTCACAGGGCATGGACATGTTACAGAACCACGGCCTGGGCGGTGGCGTGGGCGGTGTACTGGTGAACGGAGCGGTCGGAGCGGTGGGGGGCGGGCTCGGAGCACTCGCGCTGTCGCTCAGCCTCGCGCCGCCCGGCACGCCGCCGCCCGCGCCGCTCACGCAGCACACGCTCGACCACATCAAGGTAAGACACGCGGGGGCGAGGTGCGGGGGGCGGGCTCGGAGCACTCGCGCTGTCGCTCAGCCTCGCGCCGCCCGGCACGCCGCCGCCCGCGCCGCTCACGCAGCACACGCTCGACCACATCAAGGTAAGACACGCGGGGGCGAGGTGCGGGGGGCGGGCTCGGAGCACTCGCGCTGTCGCTCAGCCTCGCGCCGCCCGGCACGCCGCCGCCCGCGCCGCTCACGCAGCACACGCTCGACCACATCAAGGTAAGACACGCGGGGGCGAGGTGCGGGGGGCGGGCTCGGAGCACTCGCGCTGTCGCTCAGCCTCGCGCCGCCCGGCACGCCGCCGCCCGCGCCGCTCACGCAGCACACGCTCGACCACATCAAGGTAAGACACGCGGGGGCGAGGTGCGGGGGGCGGGCTCGGAGCACTCGCGCTGTCGCTCAGCCTCGCGCCGCCCGGCACGCCGCCGCCCGCGCCGCTCACGCAGCACACGCTCGACCACATCAAGGTAAGACACGCGGGGGCGAGGTGCGGGGGGCGGGCTCGGAGCACTCGCGCTGTCGCTCAGCCTCGCGCCGCCCGGCACGCCGCCGCCCGCGCCGCTCACGCAGCACACGCTCGACCACATCAAGGTAAGACACGCGGGGGCGAGGTGCGGGGGGCGGGCTCGGAGCACTCGCGCTGTCGCTCAGCCTCGCGCCGCCCGGCACGCCGCCGCCCGCGCCGCTCACGCAGCACACGCTCGACCACATCAAGGTAAGACACGCGGGGGCGAGGTGCGGGGGGCGGGCTCGGAGCACTCGCGCTGTCGCTCAGCCTCGCGCCGCCCGGCACGCCGCCGCCCGCGCCGCTCACGCAGCACACGCTCGACCACATCAAGGTAAGACACGCGGGGGCGAGGTGCGGGGGGCGGGCTCGGAGCACTCGCGCTGTCGCTCAGCCTCGCGCCGCCCGGCACGCCGCCGCCCGCGCCGCTCACGCAGCACACGCTCGACCACATCAAGGTAAGACACGCGGGGGCGGGGGGCGGGCTCGGAGCACTCGCGCTGTCGCTCAGCCTCGCGCCGCCCGGCACGCCGCCGCCCGCGCCGCTCACGCAGCACACGCTCGACCACATCAAGGTAAGACACGCGGGGGCGAGGTGCGGGGGGCGGGCTCGGAGCACTCGCGCTGTCGCTCAGCCTCGCGCCGCCCGGCACGCCGCCGCCCGCGCCGCTCACGCAGCACACGCTCGACCACATCAAGGTAAGACACGCGGGGGCGAGGTGCGGGGGGCGGGCTCGGAGCACTCGCGCTGTCGCTCAGCCTCGCGCCGCCCGGCACGCCGCCGCCCGCGCCGCTCACGCAGCACACGCTCGACCACATCAAGGTAAGACACGCGGGGGCGAGGTGCGGGGGGCGGGCTCGGAGCACTCGCGCTGTCGCTCAGCCTCGCGCCGCCCGGCACGCCGCCGCCCGCGCCGCTCACGCAGCACACGCTCGACCACATCAAGGTAAGACACGCGGGGGCGAGGTGCGGGGGGCGGGCTCGGAGCACTCGCGCTGTCGCTCAGCCTCGCGCCGCCCGGCACGCCGCCGCCCGCGCCGCTCACGCAGCACACGCTCGACCACATCAAGGTAAGACACGCGGGGGCGAGGTGCGGGGGGCGGGCTCGGAGCACTCGCGCTGTCGCTCAGCCTCGCGCCGCCCGGCACGCCGCCGCCCGCGCCGCTCACGCAGCACACGCTCGACCACATCAAGGTAAGACACGCGGGGGCGAGGTGCGGGGGGCGGGCTCGGAGCACTCGCGCTGTCGCTCAGCCTCGCGCCGCCCGGCACGCCGCCGCCCGCGCCGCTCACGCAGCACACGCTCGACCACATCAAGGTAAGACACGCGGGGGCGAGGTGCGGGGGGCGGGCTCGGAGCACTCGCGCTGTCGCTCAGCCTCGCGCCGCCCGGCACGCCGCCGCCCGCGCCGCTCACGCAGCACACGCTCGACCACATCAAGGTAAGACACGCGGGGGCGAGGTGCGGGGGGCGGGCTCGGAGCACTCGCGCTGTCGCTCAGCCTCGCGCCGCCCGGCACGCCGCCGCCCGCGCCGCTCACGCAGCACACGCTCGACCACATCAAGGTAAGACACGCGGGGGCGAGGTGCGGGGGGCGGGCTCGGAGCACTCGCGCTGTCGCTCAGCCTCGCGCCGCCCGGCACGCCGCCGCCCGCGCCGCTCACGCAGCACACGCTCGACCACATCAAGGTAAGACACGCGGGGGCGAGGTGCGGGGGGCGGGCTCGGAGCACTCGCGCTGTCGCTCAGCCTCGCGCCGCCCGGCACGCCGCCGCCCGCGCCGCTCACGCAGCACACGCTCGACCACATCAAGGTAAGACACGCGGGGGCGAGGTGCGGGGGGCGGGCTCGGAGCACTCGCGCTGTCGCTCAGCCTCGCGCCGCCCGGCACGCCGCCGCCCGCGCCGCTCACGCAGCACACGCTCGACCACATCAAGGTAAGACACGCGGGGGCGAGGTGCGGGGGGCGGGCTCGGAGCACTCGCGCTGTCGCTCAGCCTCGCGCCGCCCGGCACGCCGCCGCCCGCGCCGCTCACGCAGCACACGCTCGACCACATCAAGGTAAGACACGCGGGGGCGAGGTGCGGGGGGCGGGCTCGGAGCACTCGCGCTGTCGCTCAGCCTCGCGCCGCCCGGCACGCCGCCGCCCGCGCCGCTCACGCAGCACACGCTCGACCACATCAAGGTAAGACACGCGGGGGCGAGGTGCGGGGGGCGGGCTCGGAGCACTCGCGCTGTCGCTCAGCCTCGCGCCGCCCGGCACGCCGCCGCCCGCGCCGCTCACGCAGCACACGCTCGACCACATCAAGGTAAGACACGCGGGGGCGAGGTGCGGGGGGCGGGCTCGGAGCACTCGCGCTGTCGCTCAGCCTCGCGCCGCCCGGCACGCCGCCGCCCGCGCCGCTCACGCAGCACACGCTCGACCACATCAAGGTAAGACACGCGGGGGCGAGGTGCGGGGGGCGGGCTCGGAGCACTCGCGCTGTCGCTCAGCCTCGCGCCGCCCGGCACGCCGCCGCCCGCGCCGCTCACGCAGCACACGCTCGACCACATCAAGGTAAGACACGCGGGGGCGAGGTGCGGGGGGCGGGCTCGGAGCACTCGCGCTGTCGCTCAGCCTCGCGCCGCCCGGCACGCCGCCGCCCGCGCCGCTCACGCAGCACACGCTCGACCACATCAAGGTAAGACACGCGGGGGCGAGGTGCGGGGGGCGGGCTCGGAGCACTCGCGCTGTCGCTCAGCCTCGCGCCGCCCGGCACGCCGCCGCCCGCGCCGCTCACGCAGCACACGCTCGACCACATCAAGGTAAGACACGCGGGGGCGAGGTGCGGGGGGCGGGCTCGGAGCACTCGCGCTGTCGCTCAGCCTCGCGCCGCCCGGCACGCCGCCGCCCGCGCCGCTCACGCAGCACACGCTCGACCACATCAAGGTAAGACACGCGGGGGCGAGGTGCGGGGGGCGGGCTCGGAGCACTCGCGCTGTCGCTCAGCCTCGCGCCGCCCGGCACGCCGCCGCCCGCGCCGCTCACGCAGCACACGCTCGACCACATCAAGGTAAGACACGCGGGGGCGAGGTGCGGGGGGCGGGCTCGGAGCACTCGCGCTGTCGCTCAGCCTCGCGCCGCCCGGCACGCCGCCGCCCGCGCCGCTCACGCAGCACACGCTCGACCACATCAAGGTAAGACACGCGGGGGCGAGGTGCGGGGGGGGCGCCGCCCGGCTCTCAGCACGTGGTCGACCAACGAGGTAAGAGACACAGGTCTTGGACTCTGCGTCATGGCGAAGAAAGATAATAACAAATAGAAGCTATTCAAACTTCACCACAAAACCTTCAAAACTGCCCGACTTAATTTCTGCTGTAAAAAAACGGTTGGTATTTTCCATTGATATCATATACATGAAACCAAACCAGTATTTTCTAGGACATTATGGTGGGTGTAAAACTATACCACTCGCCAATAATAAAGGGGATCTGGCGCTCGGCGGCCGCTACCGCGGCACAGCTCCTTCGCTCACTCACCTTCGCGCTTGAATGGTCACAGTTCTAACCCAAACGATTTTCTCAGTGAAAGAAAGGGTATACTTACCAGGTGGTACCATGGTCATCAGCAGTGCCATTCTGTTACAACCTCCCTCGGTGAACACCTAGGTAGAGTGAGCGGTCATCCGATTGTAGTTCTTTGTAAATCCCTAGCATCGGAACTGATGACAGCTCATTTCACCTAGGTGTTCACCGAGGGAGGTTGTAACAGAATAGGCATATTGGTCAGGATCTGATGATGAAACTAGGGAAATCAAGGGAACTACATATTTTATAGGCACATTTGAAGTGATTTTTTAATAGATAGATAGATACCTCAAAGTTCGTCCCATATAAATTTTATGAAAATATGCCACCTCTAAGAGGTGAAAACTCAATGTATGACTCAATTGGTTTGGTGTAACTGTTTCTTAATCAATTTGGATGATAAGAAGTAGACACTAAAAAAACCTAGCTCTAAACCTCTAAAAACCTAGCTCTAAAGCTCTAAACGCCTAGCTGTAAAGTCCCCGTGCTCCCCGTGTAGGTGGCGCTGCGGCAGGCGGGCTACAGCGAGGCCGGCATCAGCGAGGTGGGCGCGGCGCTGGCGCTGCTGGTGAAGCACGGCGTGCTGGGCCTGGCCCTGCCCGCGCCCCTGCAGGCCCCGCCGCTGTCCGCCGCCTACTTCCCGCTGCCCGCGCAGGACCCGCCCACCGTGTTCGGGCCCATCGGGCAGGTCCCGCTCGGTATGTACTCAGGTTCGGACTCACATAGTACCTATGTAGGCTAATGTACCACCTAAGTCTGACATCCGCTGCGTAGAGGCTCGTTTCAGGCGACTAATTAACTAACCGATGGACCAATTCTTACTAAATATATCATTGCATCAGGTTAAGACCTGTATTAGTTTTAAGGCATTTAAAGAAATAAATAAGTCAGTGTTGCTCTCAAAAAAGCCTCGGACCGCAGCGTCGTGACCGCGGTGCTTTCCGCGTGCAAATGCACTGTATACGAATAAACTCACTTTTAGCACATTCAACTTGTAACTGACGTGAAGTGCGCCGCGGTTGCGACATCACAAGCTAACAAGCCAGCGGTGAATAATCAAATAAAAAAACACCGTAATTAAACATAGAATTAAATTATATTACCCTAAAAAAAAATATCAGTACTATTTTTTGCTTTTTAGACATTTAAATAAAAACATCATAAAATCTGGCAAACAGTGTTGGCATCCTCTTTACTTTATTATTGCAATATGTATCTTGATAAGACCAGTAATTATGTAATGTAACGATAAAAACACTTACTACCTAATTAGTTAATGATGTAGACCTTGAAATGAAATACTTGTTTACGGAAAACATTGAGTTTTGAAGAGTATTCGTTACTGGTTTTACCAATGAAATAATTTTATATTCTGTGGACAATATTTTAGATAAATAAGCTATAGTATTAATATTTATATTCATACCTATTCAAATATAGAAATAAAAGTGTGTGTTAATCCTAGTTTCTCCAATAAATATTCTCCACAGAATAACTTGTATAATATGACTTTTTGATTTTGAACTTAATAATGATAGAAATAGATTGAAATCTGGAAATTATCATTTTCTCCAAAAATGAAGAAATGGCCACAATTTCAATATATTTCTACCCAACATTCCTTTTGAACATTTTGAACAGTATAGTTGAACCAAAGTTTCCAATATTGTGGACGTTCCGTCCGGCCGGCGCGAGCCCCTCTAGCGCGGCGAGCTCGTGGCGCCGGCTAGGGTCCCATACCTCGCACATCGCTTCCAAATTCTAAATTTCACACAACGCTTGTCATTTTGTCTTGGTATCTGATTGGCTGTCGTGATAAGAAATAACTTTCAACTACGCTTTTGTTTTCTCTCTGCCGTGTTTTATTTCAAATGAGAAATTGAAAAAACGTTTTCATTTATTTTTGTTACGTTATTATCTGGTTCCGAAGGAGTTAAATCAAAAGGGTTATTTAGACTGAACCTAGTTTGATTGAGCGCAATGTGACTGCATGCCATGTGATCCGATCGAGTGCCGAGGTGTCCGCTTGCCGAGTGCAGCCGGTCTCCCGGAACATAGGTGTCTAATACACAGACGTTTTTCAGGTGTGGATGTGATTTCAGATTACACACAGCAAATGATGTGGGCCTATAAGTGTTACCAAAAAGACTAAAACATATCAGGCATCTTGTAAAATCCAGTGGGGCGTGAATATAATGACTTTTGAAACGAAACACGGTTATATTACTAAGACAAGACTATGTATACTATATCGTTATAATTGCATGCTTAGATATTTTTTATGGTGTTTCAAGTGTTGTATTGCTGATTCTAATAACACAATTGGCTTACAGTTTTATTTTTGTTTATTTAATCTATCAAATGTTTTTCCAAATTCTTGACCATCGCTTTACCATACCATTCTGTCGGCAATACATAACATGAGCTTGTGCTATGGACGGACGTTCATTACTTATGTGGCCTAATTAGAAATAAGTACATACTTACCTACATAATTTTAAAATTAATACTTAATAAACCTTGAATTTTGTTGCATAAATAAATTAGAGCCTAGATTTTCACATTGCTATTATTCGGCCAGGCAGTGCCGGTTATGGATTTTGCATATAAATGCAGATTGCATCTTTAATTGTCCACTTTACTGGCATTTTGTTTAACCAAGTCCGGTTCACAGCACAAATAATAGAAAGAACAACTTTAAAGTAATATGATCTAAAATTAGAACAAGTTCTGTAAACTGATATGTATTATTTAAAATTTCAACAACTGTAAAAAGAATATTACACCTAATTTATATAATATTTTTATTTGGATTGAATTACTATAGTTTTGTCTAGATCTAGCGAATTTGTAAGAAATGTAAGTAAAGTTAAGTTTTTTCTTTGAAACACCAAAAAATAAGGTAATCGGTAAAGTTGTTCTTTTGTGTTGTATCATGTGTCTGTTCCGCCGCGACAGCGCCCGGCTGCACTCGATGCATGACCGTACAGTATACGTAGACTCACTTAGTCACAAATCTCACTACTGTAATATTTCAGCGTGTACAGATCTTAGCAAACACGTCCGTCTCCAATTCATTTCTTGTGCTTTATTAGATTTTGAATATTTTCTGTTTATGTAATGCAATATTTAAAATTCAACAGTTATAGTAGCCTCCTTTTGAGTTTCACCGCAATGTTTGTACAAAAATATTAAAAAAATTCAAATCTTAATAAAAACCATTATCGTCCTTAGTTAATAACCTAGGAAAATTTGAAATTTAAATACACATTTTCCTTTATTTTATTAAATTAAGTACTTAATTATTGTCAATGCACGCTGAAATATGAGAGTCCTTTGTTTTGAGTATAATTTAATCTGGTAAAGTAAACACAGTCGATAGTAACACTAGTGTAGAACACGACGCAGAAGAAGCCATAGACCGCGTCGAGCTAGCTGTCCGGCGTCCGGCCCGCTAACAGTAACCGTCCGCACCAGCGCGAAACGTTCTAATGTAAGGTCTCGGGGCTCGCGCCGGCACTGGGAGCTGCTGACACTGTGACGTCACGCGTCCGCAGGCGGCGCGCGCGGCGGCTCGTTAGAGCGTTTCGCGGAGGTTGCATTCGAGGCGCTTCGCCCCCCAGCCGTGGCGCCCATCTCGCTGTCGGCCGGCGTGGGCGGCGTGGGCGGCGTGGCCGGCTTCCCCTCGGCCTCGCTGCTGCCGCTGTCCAAGAGCCCCACGCCCGCCGACGCGGGGGCTAAGGACTCCAAGAACGTGGAGATCGCCGAGGTCATCGTCGGGGCTATACTAGGTCAGTTGCTATACACTTTTACACAATCTATTACTACACGCTCTGGAATATTTTAGCTCTTGGTATAAATATTAATTGCGAACCCACCATACCACTGGCCATACCACTCACATATCGAAACCCAAAAGATTCACCAATAATGAATGTGTGAAATTCACCAATAACAAATGATTCACCAATAATAGAGGGGATCTGGAGCTCGGCGACCGCTACCGCGGCACCGCTTACTCGGTTTCGCGCTTTAATGGTCTCAGTTTCCAACCTAACCGAACAATTTTCTCAGTGGTATAGTCTTAGAGCTGTCATCCCACATAAACAATATTAATTCCTGTTTAAATTTATTGCATTTAATTTATACAACGTGTTACAGAAATGGGTGGTCATATTTCAAAGTGATATTCTGTATCCGACAGAATCAAAACAAATAACCACATCAATTGTATCTCATCAATCATATCGATAACTTAAAGATCAAAATAAATGTCTAACATCACTAAGTCAAATGAATTTCGCATACATTTTTCACAGAATTTGGTAGGTAGGACGTATTATTATTATGTGTTCAGTTTTTACACACGATTCAAATTCAAATATTTGGGTTATACCAAGTTTACACGACCAGTTACCGAGAATTGATGGTTTGCTTCACCACACAGTGTCTACATTCATTTATGTCTTAAAACACCGAATGATTTGTCTGGGCGGTAGAATAAGATTTCCTCGTGTGTATAACTATAAAACATATACTGGTTGAGCTAAATGGTGCTTATCCACGCGTCATGTTTGTGAACGGGCGCTGTGAACAGAGACTGGTCATCTCTCAACTGCCATGGCTTATCGTGATTGAAAGTGCATTTCCATGTAACTAAAAAACGTTATATCTTTTTTTTTGAATTGTTTTATATTGTCCTTGCTTTCCTTGTAATCACAGAAGTAACACGATTAGTGTAACCAGGATTTAGCAAAATCTTGATGCTGAGCTTCAACTTTTCTGACTAACTGACCGAATCCTTGACAAGTAAAAATTGCCTGTAAATGGTTTATTTGAAATAAATGATTTGGCATCGCACGCATTAGAGTATATCAGTATAATATCACAAACACTACAATAAAAAAAAAAACTATGAGAATGTTGTTTTCGATTCTTTGACAGTGTTTACTATTGATAATGTTGTCATGGTGGTGACGCAATTGTCAGACAGTGACATTTTGCCATAATTATACGAGCGTGTAAGTAAATCCACAGACTAAAATTTATTTGTTTGCCTAATGAGGACATGGACGCATGGGGTATGGATGGTCTTGATGAACTGTTTGTTTTAGGGTTTGTTCATGCCATCGCCTAACCCTCGGGTCATTCTAGTAACTTCAACGAATGTTCAATCGACGAATGTGTAATCTTGGTCTCAATCTGTCAAAAACGCCTCTATATTACATAATTTTTTGTCATTGATTGTCATTGAAATGAAATTACGACTAGATTGTTAACGTTTTTAATTACGAGAATCGGGTTTCTGATATCACTGTTTTTTTAAATATACTTAACCGTAAAAAAGGACATGATTTGTGACCTTACATTATGTATAATGTATTCAAGAGAGTATTTTCATGATCCTTAAATATGACACACATTTCTGTTACACGCTCTATACTTACTTACTATCAAAAAGCTGCCCACTGTGTTCTGATATAACGCCCATTAGATAAGGAAACACGTGCTGGCTTAGTGCTGAGCCTAGTATGGTTGCACGTTGCAGGCCCCGGCGGGCGCAGCCTGGTGGAGATCCAGCAGATGTCGGGCGCCAACATCCAGATCTCCAAGAAGGGCACGTTCGCGCCGGGCACGCGCAACCGCATCGTCACCATCACGGGCACGCCCACCGCCATCTCCAACGCGCAGTACCTCATCGAGCAGAAGATCCAGGAGGAGGAGCTCAAGCGTACCCGCCACAACGCCATCTCCGGCCTCATGCAGTAACACGCCTGCCCCGGTACGCACGCACACTACGCCGCGTATCGCACGTACCGCCTCCTCTATGTCGTTCTAGCGTAGTATCTAGTTCTAGTCAAACACTGTTGGATCACAGACCGCGTGGTACTGCGTCGCTCGGTCACCATAAACTATTGGCGCGAGTTACCTGACTCTAGTTAAGAAGTTTTGTTTTGTTTTATCAGACGGAGGATATAATTTATGCAGCTCTCGATATGCGTCGCGTGCCGCCGCCCCGTGCGACTCTGTACGACACTGTGCGACTCTGTGCGACATTGTGCGCACTGTGCGCAGGCGCGCCGACACATATCGACACATAGTTACCTATTTACAATAATACAATTTTATGTATATTGATTTTATGCATGTAACATAGTGTTGTCGTGGCGGGGACACGCCCGCGGCTCACTGGGGGCCGCGAGACCCAAACGTTCTCCAAATCTGACTTTTTCAGTTTCGACGCAACACTGGATTGTTGCACATAATAATATACAAGTACAATGATACTAGTGAGTACGCGCGGCGTCGCTCCCCGCCACACTATATTTTACGTTCTTATCGTGATGACAAGTAATTATTTGGTTCTGCCTAGCAGACGGTTATTGTTGTTTAAGAAATAATAATGAAATATTGTGATATCTCCTATCACGGAAATTCCTATTCCATACACATATTATTTTTGTATATTATTCACCACAGCATACTTTTTTTTTATTTACAAAGTTGATTTCATTGTAAATGTTACCATTGATAAGTTATTTTTCTTTAGTTTATTAGGATTAGTGATGTGGTTAATTGATAAATCTATCGACATAGTTACGTCTCGCTGGAAGATATTATCGATACCTTTGCAGCACTACGGGAGTTTAGGAGCTAAATCCTACCAAAGTTGTTTTATTTACTGACATATTACGTGACAAGCAGCGACTTGGTGACGATCCTTATACTGTACGTTCAAGTCGAAACAAGCCCGACTATATAGTGGTATTTATCGTTCTGATTGTGGCCCTAGGGTAACCTGCTTGCGTTATATTCATAATGAGTCGTTTGCCCTGTTTGTTCGAAATAGGGCTGGGCTGCTCCACACTATGAGGGTAGTCGTCAAGCCGCCGCGCTACAAGTACAACATCGGAACGTTTCACTGCACGCCGTTTCACTCAACTCAGTTCAAGTTTCACCCTTATTTAATATCTTTGAATCTGGCTAGCAGAGTTCTTCATTCCTAATTTTCTCTCGTAAAGATCTTTATTTTTTTATACATTTATAAACAAAATAATAATTATCTAATCGTTTTAATATTTGTTTTTTATTAGGAATGTTTCATAGTTATCCATTTGTTGTCGGTCTAAATTTGTCTTACGATATAAGTACAATTTGATAATAATAAAATGCATGTCCAGAATAGTAGATGAAATTAATAAAAAAATATTTAAACATTTTAATGCAGATTTCTATATATCGAGATGACAATATAAATGATATAATCTTATTTACAGTTATTATATGATTGAATATTTTATTTTTTGCGCCGTCGTTTAACCAAGACGTTCTTTTAGTGTCTGTTAGTGTCCGCACGCCGACGACTTGTCGCACGACTCAGTCGCATCAGCGTCTGTGGAGCCTGCGATCGCGCAGAAACTGATGCGACTAATAGTTGAACAATGTTTCGATGAACTTCGTTCGGCGTAGAAGTCGTTCGCGTGCGATGTACGTTAGATTTACATAATAAAATATTATAAACTGTGATTGTTTTCGTCGACATTGTCAAGGTACTACGTGTCAGTCTCCACTTAGTGTAGAAGCCGTTCGGCACTTCGCCGGAGGGTAGTTATAAGTTGTGTTCGTTTACCTCTGAAGTGCCATCGTTACATGCAGCATGAGTGAGGTGAGCCTGGGTCCATGCGCACGCGCAGAGCGTTGCACTTGATTGTGACGTGTGACGGCTGGGACCTGGGTTGCCTCGGTATTAACTGTAGTAGCTTTTACGAACATCTCAGCCCTCAACACTTTACAATCAAAGCAAACACCCGGCCGCCATAAGACTTGTCGTGCACATCTCCGGCCCCACGTTGGGCGCCAATGCACATCTCCGGCCCCACGTTGGGCGCCAACGCAATACGGTTACAAATTAATGCAATACTAATGGGTGATAACTTACTACGAAGGCGGTGACTACTATCAAAATGTGAATAAACGTATGAAGTACAAAAGAAAACGTAATCATAATAAAAAAATATAATAATTCGAAATCGGCTTAATGATGGAAGTTAATGTACGATAGTGTTTAAGAAATCGGAATTGAGAGACAATTTCTCAGCTAATTCTTTCACAATTACGCGATTATAAATAAATAAAAAGTATATAAATATTTTAAACTAATTAATTATTATTAGGGAAGTGAGCACGCTCGATTCGCCATAACCTCGTACTTCCGTGAAAAGTGAAATAATAGTGATTATAACGTTGTTGTAAGTATTCTCCTCACGACGCCCCGCCCCTGCGCGCGCGCCGTGTCTGCGACTCACTTCACGTCGCAGTAATGCCCCCCCCCCCCCCCCGGCCCGCTGACCCCGCGCATGGCAGTACGCGGCCGCGCTCGCAGCGGATGGACGCATCGCTGTCCAACGACATCTCTATGATACAAGTTGTGGATATTGTTAACTGATCTATTACATATATACGTGTGTTATGTAGTTAACATTGCGCAGTGTAGTGTGGCATTACAGTAGCTAGTTAATATATATTCAATCTTTAAAGTGTATAGGTAATACTGTTGGATAAATTTCCGGTGTTTTTCGAATTTTTCTCATCTAAACTATGTATATTGGGGGTAGGTACAGATATCGTCTTGTGTCAATTAATAAAAATGTCTGTTTGTGCGTTCGCGGTGGCTAAAGTATGGATTTAAGATAAGTACTGATTGGATACTTCGAAGTACAATGAAATCTACGCGTTTCAGACTATGCATAATATAATCGAGTAGAAATGATTAATGAACTGATTTTTAAGAAATTGTGAAATGTTGGTGTGTTTAGATAATGGTAGTGATACGGGATGGGGAGTCGTGTCGGTGAGGTGTGAGCCGAGTGTTAGTGATCGCGAACACACAAGCGACGGTCGTGTCGGCCACAGCCTGAACGCGTATCGCCTGTCACGTCGATTTAACAAGCTCAATTTTATCGGAACTAAATCTCGATTAGTCAGTACGTATAAGTCAAATGCGTCAATTAAAAGAAGTGAAAGGTTTCCGAAAAAAGATATATCATTTCACGGTTCGGGCGAGCTCTGGGGTAGACATAGTTTCCGTCTCGTTTCTTCACTCTCTCTCTATCTCTCTTTCTAAGTTACTTGCCTCTATTGTTGCTCGGGGCGGTGTCGCCGTGTGTCGGGAACACATTCCGGCTAGAGCTAAGTGTTTCTCGCAGAGGGCGGTAGTGTGCCAGTGTCGTGACATGTTTCAAAGGAAGTAAGTCGTCTATGGAGACAGCCACAGTCCTCATAGATCCCCACTAACTGCACAGAGCGCGTCTATCTCGACACATCGCGACTACTGCACCGACTTTATAATAGTTATCAATGAAATTCTAGTTAGTTATAATTAACATATTTTAAATTCAATATAATGGGTATAATTAGATACTTTAAATTAAAATTACTGGGAAAATGTTAATGTTGTTGATACTGAAGTTGTTACAATATTTGAGAGTATATTAACGTGAATACAAATTAATAATTTTAGTGCGGTACTCATTATCCGGATGAAGTTTATCGCGTGGAAGATAATAAATAGTGCAACGTCGTCCCGAATACTTGTAATAGTGCACGGTCGTAGGCGCGCTTACCGCTCCGCACTGTCTGTGATACTGAGCGCGCGTTCCCGAACGCTGACGCACGCTGAGCACGCCCCCGCCCGCACCGCACCCCGCACTGTCTGTTACAGGTTGTGTCAAATTATATAGAGCTCAGTTCAGTAGAGTAGTTGTACCCGCGTACCTCTCCCGCACGTTACGATCACTAAGTAATGCTGTTACGATTAAGGAATTTCAATGTTGTAGGATAAGGTAGGTAGTTGTCATTCTTCATTGTTCGGATCTAACGGAGAGGGTTCAGCCTCCTCGCGGTGGCCGCGCATCTCATCCTCCCATTTTAATTTTAATAGCTAAATGTTGTTGAATTTGTTGATAGAGTGGTTTATTGTAATTACTATAGGTAGTTTAGTGGGTATACACGCGAAGGTGGCAGCCGTTGGGTGCGCTAGGCTAGAGTAAGGTTCGATACTGTGTTTAGGAAAATGGCTGTGCGTTCAAGTCGAACTCAACATTAAGACATCACCATAACGCTTGTTTCTGATGGGCGCGAATCGCACACGACGCTCGCGCGCTCGCCGCTCGGTGCTCGATGTTCGGTGCTCGCCGCTCGGCACCGGCGGCACGGCGCGCGCTCCACTCACTATCTGTATATAATTGCATAACATTTTTTCATTTGCGTTATTCTCCTTGCTCATTGTCATCAATTTATTAAAGACTGAGGAATCAACTCGCGCATATTGACATCGTCACGAACGCGTCCCAAACGGTAGGGATTAATTGTAATATAATTGTTTATCAATCATTAAAATAAAAATTTCGCTCGGTTTCATGTGGGCTCGCTCGCCAGGCGCAGTCGTGTGCGATTCCCGCGGTACACTCGCGGTGTTTAACGTTTCCTCGTCACGTGACAGTTAGCGCCAGTCGCAGGCTTCCGTTGTCGGCCGCCGAGTCGTGTCCGGTCAGTCGTTGTCTCATCAACTTTACACATGTTGAGATTGATATGTTATACTAATTCTATTGAATTATAACTTGTTGCGTATTATAAGTATGTATAGAGCGAGCTCCGGCTCCGTACGTTATGTGTAAATGTCATACGTTGATAACATTTGTTGCTGTACAGTTCAGTGATGGAATTTTTATTTTTTATTATTAATATTTTTTGTTAACTTGGTTTACGATAAACGGGTCTGCAATGTTATGTAACGAGAATATAATTTTTAATTAAGTTTGAATTTAAAAAATACAATGTTGAATAATAAATATGTTTTGAATTTAAAATTCACTATATTTTAGTCAATGTTTATTATTGTTTAGTTAGTTGTACTGTCAGATTGATTTTCTAATGAAGTGTTATTTTGCAATGTTGTAAATGATAAGAGATAAAAATGGAAGGTTACAATGTCTTAGTGTTTAAAAGCTCGAAACCAATTGAAAGGTACCTTGAACATTGTCTATATTATATTAACATTAATAAATGCAAAAACTAAATAATATGTCGTGTTCATTTATTTTTCTCCATCCTCTGTTCCACAGAAACATACGTATTTGTCGTGAGACATTGCTTAGGCTGGGCACAAAGGTATACGACACTCCTTTGTACAAAGTCCAGTTCCTTTCACTATCTTGTAGTTAGGTACCCCACAATGGTCTGACCTAGAACTTTAGCATTCCTAGCGTTGCATAATCTGCTCCTTAAATGAACGTTTCTTGCAAAAGATTAACGAGCAGTCATACATAAACCAACCATGGTTCGGTATGATATAACTGGCTGGTGTCCGGAACTCGAAGTCTCAGCGCGAATTAAAGTAAAACAACAGGAATCCACTGATATAGGGAACTGGGTCCAAGTAACCGGTGGCTTCAGAGACATAAACCTCTTCCTGACATACACCTGCCACGGAAGGTCTGGCTTCTGACTACCCATAACGACTGCTAAAGATCTACAAATGACAGCCGGGACTAACGGCTTTACGTGCTTTCCGAGGCACGGAGGGAACTCTGTATGAAAGGGACCCATCCACAGACCGACCGCGGCTAGCGCAGCTTAACCTTTCACTGATCGATCTGCATGCGTAGCATGACCACGCTATGTCTACTAAAGAATAGACATACTGACAGCAAGAATAGACAAGTCAGTACAGTTTGTCTATTCTTCCTGTCAGTATGTCTATTCTTCCGTAGACATAGCGTGGTCATGCTACGTGTGCTGTACGGCTTTAACTTAGCCACGAGCTCCAATGTAATATATTATTATCAAAAATGCACTACACTTATGCTTAATAAATAATATTTACTATTCTCTCAATATAAAGAATAGAAGTTTGATGCACAGATAAAAATTAGTTTCATGTGGTTTCATGTCAATTTCACTTAGTGTTAGTTTACGTTATATTTTGGTGGCGCCTCTAGCGGAAAAGATTGGCAGTAATATCACAGTAAAGATATCTAACAGTATTGTCACTCGTTTAAGGTCACGCGCTTAAGGCGACGATATACGACTTTTACAGATTTTAAACTGACAATCACGTTTAAATGTGCAGTGTAAATGATTTGAAAAAAATATATGTTAAACTAGAACATTCTCTTAATCATATAGAAAGTGAATATTTTTGATTAAGTTCATATTAAATAGTTTAATTAACTCGTGAAGTTGTGTCTGACGCGGACAAAACATTGACAATCACACAAAATCTACCAGGTATAATTATCCGAAACTTACACTATCTTACAGACAATTTTATTATCTATCTTTTAGTATACGCCTTTTTTTAATTTTAAAAGAATACTACTTTTATTTAATTTTTTCGACTAAATTTTGAAAGTTTTGGACGCAGACTGCGTCCGTTCTGCATCAGTTTTGCGTCTAAAACTCTCAAAGTTTAGTCGAAAAAATTAAATAAAAGTAGTATTTTTTCAAAATTAAAAAAAAGGCGTATACTAAAAGATAGATAATAAAATTGTCTGTAAGATGGTGTAAGTTTCGTTTAATTATACCTAGTAGATTTTGTGTGATTGTCAATGTTTTGTCCGCGTCAGACACAACTTCACTTATTAATTAAACTATATAATATGAATATAATTAAAAATATTCACTTACTAAGTGATTAAAAGAATGTTCTAGTTTAACATATATTTTTTTCAAATCATTTACACTGCACATTTTGACGTGATTGTCAGTTTAAAATCTGTAAAAGTCGTATATCGTCGCCTTAAGTACCTACGGCTCGCGTTCGTTCGAACGTCCAAAATCCAGTCGGGATGCCACGCGCTCGCTAAGTGTACGTATACCACAGATAATTTTTTTCCGATACCTACAGTTTAATTAATAGTTCCGTACGATACTGCGTCCGCAGCCTTAATAATGGGTAGTCGTGCAAATTGCAGTGTAGACAGCTATCAAAACAAAACAACCAACAAAAGTTTATCCTTTTTTACATTACCTAAGGAGGACGAAAGGTAATTAGGTACCTATTTTGTATTTATTTTTTCTTTGTTAATTCTTTTTTTTTATAATAGAGACTTCTTTGTGTAATGTTAAGAAGAAAGTTTTATAATAGTAGGTAATTATAAGTAGGTACGTATTGATTTGGTTAGATATTTTACTTACTTATTATTTTTCAAAATATACACACAATAACTAGCAAACTGTAAAAAACTAAAATGTAAAAACTGTTTTTTATTCACCTATTCTTTTGTGTAATCATTTCATAACATAGACAGCCCTAGTGTTAAGTAATTTGACGCAGGCGATCGCCCGACACCACGTCAGACAACGTAGTAGATACTCTCGAGCGTGTGCGTAAGGTACATTTTAGCGCGCACGAACGGCTGTAATATTTTTGTAGGCAGTTATAGTGTTAGGTATCTATCTTTTTCTATGGAGTGAACTATCTGCCCCAAGGGAACTATTAGTTAATCTGTGGTAATATTCGTAATTGATTGGTGGTGTCATCTACCCAATTATGCGTTTTGTATTACGTGGTTACTACTTCCTGTACCTTCTGAGTTTGACTCTTGATCTAGCAACCTTTCTTTTCGTTGCGTGGTGGAAATCCTCATGGATTTCCTCTTACTACAATATTCAAACTTACTTGTACTCTCCGTTTTATTTTTTGCACAGCTTACACAGCCACTAAAACCTTCAAAACAACAGTAAAGTTAGCTCTAAATCACAAATAACTTCATAATAATCAGCTTTGCGTACTCTTATCGCCCGCGTCGTCTTACACCAGCCTACCCTAGTGCGTGCCACGAAAGATGAGACTTGACACAGACTTGATTTGACTTGCACAGTACTCGATTTAAAAGTCTCTTACGTTTAAAGCGAGTACTGCGCAAGTCAAATCAAGTCCGTGTCAAGTCTCATCTTTCGTGGCACGGACTGTAAATAGATATTAGTTTAGTTTCAATTTTCACAGGAAAGGAGGATAAATAGGTTCACGAAATAAGTTATCGTTGGTTATCATTTTTATTATCAAAAATGTCACTTGGATACATAATATAAAGTTCACGCAAAAATGAGATTTCGTACAAAAATACGAAGAATTGGACGGAATTCCTTATTTCTGATCACACAATCATTAAGTAAAAAAAAAGACTAATTAACTAAATTATTCAGTACACAAAAAAAACATGATAAAAAATAAGTAGGTACCTACCCACCTATTTTAAAACTTAATAGCAGCTAATAATAGTAGGTAGGTAGATTATGCCAATTATTGCCAAATTACATAGTTTCATATACATTACGTAATATTATTTTTATTGATTTCCGCAGATAAGCAGTGCCACGAGAGCTTTGTAAATAGACTGGAAATACAAATTGCTGGGTTAACTCGACTCCATAAGAATTTAAATATTTATACATACCAGCATTTCAATATCGAAATCTCCAAAGAGGATCGCGATTGCTTTATGCACTTTCTTAGTACAGTCACAGAATTCTTAATAGTACTAGTAGTTCGTGTTTCATACGAATATGAACAGTATTACTTTTACAACAAAGTTCATACTTATATGAAACACTTGCTCACACACAATAGTTTTTATAGAAATATCATGTACATTTTCACTGACTGATGAAAAAAAAGCCATCTATTCGAAAAGAAGACGACCGACTGATGTGTTTGTTATTAATTTCATAATAATTTCATTACAATTTAATTTCATTACAAATTTCAATAAGATCCTTCCTTAAAACAAATACAACATACATATTTTATGAACACAAAAATTGTAGAACGAAAAAAACATAAATATCACTGAAATGATTCCGCAGTCTTCGAGAAACAAGGTTACATTTTATTATTCAACTAACAGATCATGAAAATAAATTGATTGACTTATGTACACTTATTTTATCTAACATAAGTAAGTATATAAAATATAAGCTACTTAAAGATATGTTTAAATTGTTTAAAAAATACAGTAAAATAAAGTACATCTAATTTTATCGTCGCACGCCAAATTAAAAAAATACAAAACACGCGAATCTTTTTGATTATCGATTTCATTTATCGCTACATTAATTTATCACGATTTTTACAAGCAGTCACGGTAAACTAATAATTCGATTTTTCAATAATTTGTGAAACTTACGACACAAAAAACTGAGACAACATTATTATACAGACTTCTATAATCAATTTGTATAAGGTCTAAGGTCATATTGTTGAAAAAACTGCATTTAAGTGCTTTTTTTTTTTAATAACAAAAAGTTTGCTTTATAGGTATTTATCGTAACTTCTTACATCCTTACATTGAAATAACGATAGCTATCTAACCATTATTTTTCAAATGTAAATGGAGAATAGGTATTTTTACACTACCTACCCTACATTTTTTATTAAATGTACGCACGACAACACAACAAACTATACATTTCCATAAACTGGAAATGTTTAGTTTAATGCTATTGTTGACCTGTGATTGTTCGGAAAGCGTATAAACAATGCGAGGGCAAGTTAAGCTTGCTGTGTTATTAAGTGTACAATATTTAAAATAGCTTTTGCCCGCGTAAATGTCGGTTATCGCGGATGCAGACGAAGTCGCGGATTAAAAAGTAGCCTATGTCCTTCCCCAGGATTCAAACTATTTCTTACCAAATTTCATCGTGAAAGTGTAACAAAGTTACTTTCGCATTAATAATATTAGTATGGATTGTATTTAAAAGTTTTTAGAAGAGCTTTAAAACATTCGAAATCTGCTTCCAATTTGGTTTCTAGTGTCTATTACACAGTTATTCATATGAGTACAGTACGGTCAACGTAACTTGGCGCGTCTGAAGTTAGCCGATTAGCTGCGCAGTAGACAATTTCGTTCCTAAAAGTTCCATTGCGCAGCCAAACAGCTAACTTCAGACGCGCCAAGTTACGTTGACCGTATTGTAAGTTGATGAATTTATATCCACCATTCATTAGAACAGCTTCTATGACCTACACGATTATTCCGACACTCCGTTGGTATTTCTTTTATTATAATATTGAAGTCTTATACTAGCTACTTACGAGTACACTACACATATTTCATTATAAAGTATGTAAGGGAAAGGTAACATGTGTTTGTCACCTACCTACGTATAGCGTCGAATACAATGACCTATTATAAAATCTACATATTGTTAATACTTGGTTAGTAAACGCAAAAAGACGAAGTAGTAAGTGTGTACTTTACTATGCTGTAGGTAAGTAGTTAATTGTTATTTAATACTTTATACATAGAAATGCAAAAATAAAATACTGGAAATGCATTCAGTATAAGTAAATCAGATCAATATAATCCGAAATTAGAGTATAATCAATAATGTAAAATCTAGTATATCTAGCTTAGCTATCATTTTCGCCTAATCAATGCTTTGCAGGCGTCGCCGCTTCGTGAGCGTGATGCGTGATCATTTGTTCCGCGTGACTACAACCGCTGGTCGAGCCAACCGTTAACATGAATACACAAGAAACAATACTTATACATATTAATAAAGAGGTCGAAAAGGATTATGTTTGTCAGAACATCAATTCCTTCATGTACATGGTAAAATATTGCATTTTTATCTTAATAAATACACCATTTTCGCTAACTTCGCGTCTAACATCCGAGTATCAAATATAACTCTTTGGATCCTAATAAAACTATCATTTTGGTTAGTTTCCTAAATACTATGAGACAATTTCGTACTGCGGAACATGAGGGTCGAATTCGAAACCATTGTAATGAGTAAAGCTGAGACTCCTGCAGCCAGGAGCTTCCGCGAATGGCTTCAGTTCTTGAACCAAGCTAGGGAAAGCTGGTCTCTCATCAGGGTCCACTTGCCAGCACTGCAGGCACATTTGGAAGAGCTCGTCGCCCACGTATGAGGGTTGGGATGGACGCATACCTCGTAGAATACGTGCTGCAACGTCTTTATTGGCACTGTGGAAGTAGGGAGTGGCGCCAATCGTGAGTACTTCCCACATGAGGACACCAAACGACCAAATATCAGCCTTAGGGTTGAACCGCGTCTGTCGCAGCATCTCGTGCGAAGTCCATCTGGTGTAATCTGGTGTTTCATGCAAGGGTCTCATGTGGGACAGCCCAAACCCGGACACTTTCGCGGCGCCGTTGCCTGCGATCGCGATATTACGACAACTAAGGCGTTTGTGTACAATTTTCTTACTATGCAAGTATTCCATACCTCGAGCGATGTCAACAAAGTACTGAAGCAATCTGTTTTCAGGAATAAGACAAAATTTGTTATTTTGAAGGTCTCTGTGTCTACTCTGAAGCAGGAGGTCTTTCAAGCTGTGTTTATTGTCTTCCAGGACCACAAATAATGTAGTATTAGTTTCACAAAAGCCTATGAGTGAGATCACATTTTCATGTTCACTGGACTTGATGAGCTGATCCAGTTCCACCAGCATCTGCTTCTTGTCTGGCCTCTCCAGCTCCCTGTCGGCCACCACCTGCACGAGCCCTGGGGTCTGTGCCCCATGTTGCTGTACTTTCCCTCTAGTAAACTTACCATAGCTGCCAACACCGACTATACAGGAAATATCAATGTCTATGAGGTTTCTTGGTATGTTCCATAGTTTTCTTTTTAAGTTGCTGTAGTAATCCACTCTTTCATCTTCTTCTTGCATAAAACTTGAGTTCTCAATCTCCATGCATGGTTCGCTCAAACTCAAAGGCAAGGACTGAGAGCATCGCTGTGACCTTACTATTTGTATCCTCTTCCTCAGGATGATGAGCAGCCCCACACCAATTAACAGCAGTACCACACTGATAGCTATAGCCGCTCCAAGTGCTATCACCATTGGGGAAGTCTCTTCAGGTTCATTAATATTTAAAATAATTTTCTTAGTTGATTCTGCATACCTGATCTTTTTCACATGATTTTTTTCACTTACTACTCCCAATGAAACATCTATGTCATTAGTCAACGGCAGTGGAGCATTGTAGAAGCCATTATAAGTATGCCTGTCTCCTATAATGAAGTCATGTTTAATATCATCAGGGTCTAACTCAGCAGTGATATAGTAAGGGAGGCCATTGTGAGTGGCATATGTGTGGTTCCCGAGGGTAGCAACGATAAACCCTTGCTGGTACAACTCTATGGAGACAACAATCCTGTACATAGATACCGGACCATTCACATTCTTAGCTTCAGGAATGTGTACCACCATTCTGTCTCCTCTCCGCTCTCTGACCTCTATGTCAGGTGGGCTGGGGTCCGGAGTACCAATCACTGTTTCTACTGTAGTTGTGATATTAGGGCCTTCAAAACCATTATTGACTGCAACCACTCCAATATGGTATGTAGAACCTGGTTGCAGGTTTAACAGTTCAGTGTAAAAAGTTATATTTGATACTCTCCATTCAAGATCTATCAGGGCAGCGTCAGTGTAGGTCTCCACAACTATAGCTCTTATTATATAATCAGATATTGACGAGTAGGCATCAGGGGCGGTCCAGCGCACCCTCACTGTTGTTTCAGTTATATTAGCGATGTTGATGGATGCTGGCGGTCCTGGGGAGTACACATCGGTGTCGTATACACTTGCAGCGTTCTCTCCTCCGCATTTCTGACTGTCATTCTTAGGACATTGAGTATCACAAGAATCTGGAGGCAATTGGAACTGGCCGGGCGCGTTCCCGCAGAAACACGTCGAATCGTTACCTATGATAGCGTATTTGTAGTACACTTGTTCACACGCCGACAAACAGACATCCACAGACTGCCCAGTGTGAGTGTTGAGCACATTTTCAACCATCAACTTGTAGCAGCCGATGTAATCTCCACGGTCGCCGCTGCACCCCCACGAACACAACACAAACAAAAACAATATGTAACATTGTCTCTCCATTGTATTCTTATGTGTAATTGACTCATTCAAGCCCATTTGACGTTCTGTTAACGCCCGACGAATTCGTTTCTTAGAATACCAATTTTTGGAACTGGAAATTAACGGCTGCAGAGTATTTATAGAATATGACGTACATCTTTGTGTATAACTTGAACCTAATTAATAAGTAAACTTACGAAAAAATTGCAAATTTTGTATCGCTTTGCTTTGCTTGTCGGATCTTGGTCGGATCGGTTGAGTTGATTCGTTATTATTTTGACAGATTGCAGCAAGTGTTGCCACCTAGCCACTTGCCCATGTGCTGCCATTGAGCTTTACGTCAATTAATTTACATACTTTATAGACCCTTTAATAAAATATTATACTTTTTATGCATAAACGAGTTTATCAACAAAAACAGAAATATTTCAGGGAACAAGACGGTATTTCATGATATCAACAGTATCATCTTACTTAATATATTGAACTGGCTACACTTACAAGCTACGGTCCAGCTGCGAAACACAAATTAAAATCATAAAACATTTATCTTTCATAATGTATGTAAATCGTCACGCTCATAGATTATAATGAAGTAAAACTTAATACTATACTTAAGGTCTTATACTGGTTATGTTTTTAACTTAAGAAAGCAAAGGGTTGTTGCACTTTCCTGCAACAACCCTAATTAAATGAATTATCATTGCATGCATTCATTCATAATGCATGCATTATCTTATTTAAGTTATTTTTTTGGACTGTGACTATTCATGAAGATAATTATATTTTGGAGCCAACACTTACAACAAAAACTTGAGTCACATACCTACGTATCTTCCTCTCACTCTCTGTGGGCCGACCTCTCTTTTTAGTGTGGCCTATAGTATTGCTAGGTATCTCCTTATTCAAATCTCCTACTCAATTCATCGATACAGTCGTCACACTAAGTTAAACTCTGTCAAATAATGCTTTAAAGGATCAATAGTTGTACTATGATTAGTTAAGTTATAAAAACATAAAATTTTAGATCACACTCACGCGTCACGCATGCTAGCTTGACGATCAGTGAATTACAGACTTACAGTGCCATTTCCTAAGGAATCAGTAATGTGGCAACATTGACACTGTGTGTCAACATAAATATTAGGTTGGGGAAAAAGTTTCTTCGCATTTTTTAAGAAAATTCAAAACTTTTTTAAGTATAGTTTATTTAAAGTATGTAGGTACCATTTTGTTCGATAACTTTTTGCCATCTTGTAGGTAGGGACATGATCCCATTGCTATAGAAATTTTGGGACTTCTGATAAAAATACCGCGACTAGTGGTTTTGGCAGTCCTCTCGTGATTTTAACCTGACACTGCCTAAAGAATTCTGAAGAGACCGAAACAGGTGGAAATCTGAAGATACAAGGTCAGGACTATACGGCGAATGCATTAACACCTCCCAGCCAAACTCTCTTAATTTTTGCTGAGTGGCTAAAGATGTGTGAGGTCTAGCGTTATCATGATGAAAAACCACACCCCTTCTGTTGATTAATTCCGGCCGCTTTCTCTCAACTTCTTGCTTTAATCTCATCAGTTGTTCGCAGTAGAGTTTAGAATCGATGGTCCTGCCTGGTGGTAACAGCTCATAATGAATAATACCCTTCCAATCCCACCACACACACAGCATCACCTTGTTGCGAGTTAACCCAGGTTTCGCCACAGTCTGTGAAGCCTGACCGGCCTTTGACCACGACCTTTTTCGCACGTTCTTGTCGTACGTGATCCACTTTTCATCACCAGTTATTAGCTTCTTCAAAAATGGTTCGGTTTCATTACGTCGTAATAAAGAATCACAAATGAGTAGGTACACGGTTCATTAGGTTTCTTTCAGTGAGCTCGTGAGGTACCCAAATATCGAGCTTTTTTGTGTAGGTACCGGTAGGTACCCAATTTTTCAAATGCGCCAAAACTGTTTTGTGGTCAATCCCCAGTTCTTTTATTTTTCGCGGCTTGCGTTGCATTTTTACCTTCTTTGTAGTAAAATTTTAAAATGTATCGAATTTCTCCATTAGATTCACTCATCTTGACAGTACGAAAAACAAATACAAATCACACATTTTCCTAATTTGAATTTGGAATTATGTTCTTTAAAATTTAAACTTTCAATGATACCAAAACCAGCCAGATACAAATAGTATAGCCAAAGAGATTTTATTACAAGTTCATACATACTCTAATGCGAAAATACTTTTTCCCCAACCTATTATTATATGGTTATTATGGCTTTTGTTTAATTTACAATTCACTGGTTCGTCTGGTATTTTTCGAGGTAATCATCGTTATAATTAAAGAAATGGTGCAAAAATGAGTAGTGCATGGTTGTTGTAGTTGTGGTAGTACGTGGTGTCCAGGAGGTAATATAAAATTTCACCCGTAAGTGTCAAAATCGTGATTTCTGACATTAAATCATTATAAACATATTTCGTTGTTTTTCACTTAATTTCTTCTTAAAACGTTTTACCAGTGTTTTCAACGTATTAGTAAATGATAACTATATCAGAATCGAATACTTTTACATTTAATTTCATTGATTTGGTGCAATCTATCCGTAAGTGTATGATATAAACATACACTTACGGCAGTTAATATTTATTTAATTTTAGTTGCTTTTATTTAAAAATAGTGCTCAAAGAAAATTGCGGTTAGCCATTGAGCCGTTGAAAATGAAGTTCTATGAAAGTGCAAGGATTTGCAATTTGCATTTCAAGAATCAGATAAATGATTCAAGAGCAAGACGCTTAAAGCGAACAGCAGTTCTACTATAATATAGCAGTAGGAGAGGAAAAAAGATAACCTCATTTAATTATCTGTGTCACATTATTATTATGTATTTAGAAAAATAACGTTTCAAATAATAACAGAAAGCGGCATTTTATTAAATATATTATAATTTTCAGACAACAAGTTCACTACATGAAGAATCTAGGGTGCAAATAGTTGCTCTGCCAAGTACTAGTCCTGGCGTTTATTAAAAACAGTGTCGAAATATTCTTGAAAATAAAAGCAAGCTTAACAAGTTACCTGGCCCCTTATTCACAATCATTCGATACGTTTTCGTGTCGGTAAGGAACCGTTTTCGACAATTTCATTTCAGACTTCAGTCTTCGTATAGAATTTGAACTGTCAAAATTATTCAGTTTCGGATTTGTGAATTGCGTGTGAAGGACATCTTCGATATCTTTTGACTTTCGATTCGGTACGGAATCGAATCGAATGATTGTGAATAAGGGGCCTGGTGTGCCTTTCCGTTAATAAATATTAAATACATACCTTTTAAGTCTATTTAATTTTATAATGTATTACATAATATGTTATTAAGTAAAGTTTCAATTACTCTTACTCTTACGTCAAGCCGAGCGCATGACTCACGAAATAATAATAATAATGTTTATTCACATAAATATGTACATTTTATTAACAAATATAGTGTTTTATCCGAACTTAAAGTACACAAAAGTATTAGCATTTGGGGCCGAACTAGGCATAACCTGTACTTCAGCCCTCAACGCCGATCCCCCTGAGTTACAAATTGGGTATTTTTATTATGATATTACAAAGATCTAATGTATGTTTATGTATAATTATTATTATATAATATTCAGTAATTGAAACTTTTGTTTAAGAGACATACAGAAAATATCTCGGTGATTTGCGTGGTAAGAGACAGAAACTACATAGAGTAATGATATTCATATAGTCGTGTAGGTATGCTAGAAAAGTTACAATAAATTATTTTAATTTGGGTGATATTTTATTTCCTTTTTGAGGTTCTTACATAGCATTAATATTAGGGCCGGCGCTGACTGACGTCACGTCACGGCAAAGGATTTTATTTTTGATCAAGTTATTTTTATTCTTGTTGCATCAAATTTAGAATTCATATTACTTTATTTCTTAATCATAATAAAAATTAAATGAAGGATAAAAATTAAAAGAGGGTTGGCCCACAGAGAGCGATATGTGATACGTAGGTATGGCTTCAAGTAGGTATTAGAAGTGTGGACTCCATTTTAATCTACAGCTTCATGTGACTATTACGCTGTCAAGTGTCAAGTACAATGACGTTTTCACTCGATCAAGTTTTGAAATTTTGTAAACGTTAAACTTTAAACGGCCGAAAGTGAAATAAAATTAATGTAAACAGTGTGGATAAACATTAAAAATACTGTGTTAAACCGCATATCATATAAAAAATCATGTCTACCAGATCCGGAAAACGTAAGTTTTGTCAATTTGTAGTTTCACTGTATTCCAATACCATCTAAGTATTTGTGTGAGACGCGTTAAAATAACTGAGCGTTTCTCCGATTTTCAGGGATCCACACTTCTTTGCTTGAAGATACAGCCAAGAACGACCAGGAACCTGCTGTGAAGAGTGAAAGGAAGACTCGGGGCAAGCGAATTAAAGAGAACTGTGACGAAGTAAGCGTTTCTATATTTAAAAACAAGAAACGGAATAATTATGTGAGTTATCCTACTGACGATGAATTACTCGGAGAAACAGCGACCAAAAAGGAAGGTGAGACTAAACCAAACCGAGCTTTACGTAAAAATGCTCTTAAAGAACAAAATCCTGTTGAAAATAGTGACCAATTAGAGCCACAAACCGAAGTGAAACATCTTATTAGAAAGTCGCGTCGTGGTAAGAGAGTAGACAACGCTGAGGAGACCGATAACAACGAAAATGTCCCAACTGAAATGGAAGAATTACCAAAATCAAAGAAAAGTAAAAAAAAGAAGAAAGTGGAGGCAATTATTGACAATCCCCATTCTGAAGAAGCACCTGCTAAGAAGTTGAAAAAGAAGAAGAAAAAAGGAAAAAGGTCAAGTTCCATTATTGTAGAGGATATCCCACTAAATGATAATTCAAAAAATGGTATATTTAATAGAAGTAACATGTCCGTTGACTCATTTCACAGTGCTGCTGATAGCCCTTACCAGAATGAAGATATAGATACAGCGCTAGTCAACGAAGTAAATGACACATCTGAGAAAACTGAAGAAAGTAACAAACCTTCCAAAACAACCAGGAAGAATAGCAAAAAAAATAGTCACAACAATACAATTGACCAAAATGACGTAGCAGTAAATATGTCAACTGATAAAATGGAAGAAAATAAAAAGAATAACAAAAGTACAACAAAAAGAAAGCCTGGTGCCGAAGTTACAGTTTTAGACCAATGCTTTGTTTCAGTATCTAGAGACAATCTTGAAAAGGGTCTTCAAGATATTTTAAATGTTCCCAATTTGCCCAATGGACAACTACGAAGAAGGAGTAGAGCACCTTCTCAAGACACAAGAGATGCAACATTTGATAAAAGTAATATTTCAACCGATATTGATCTTGAGAAAGATGTGGAAAGTAATTCAAATGTTATTAATATGTCAACCAGACAACTAAAGAAAAGAAAACCTAAAGATCTATCTTCCTTTAATATAAACTTGCCAGAAAATATGTCAGAGGATGTAGATGATGCTATAAATAATGATACATTTGGCAAAAGACTGACAAGAAGAAACTCTACTGTAAGAGATGTTGCTTGTGACAAGAGTAATGCATCAATTATTAAAGAAATAGTTGATATTGATGGTAATACTGATTTAAATGTTTCCAATGTTTCTAACAAATATCTTAAAACTAGAAGATCTATGGTGAAAGATTCTACATTTGATAAAAGTAATGCAACCGTTACAAAAGAAGATCCAGCTGAAGAGATTGATTTAAGTGATTCTAAAAACCACTCAAAGGCAAGAAAATCAATTATCAAAGATTCTACATTTGACAAAAGCAATAGTTCCATAGCAAATGACAACAATGTTGAGAAAGACACAGAACCTGATCTAAATGTATCTAACATTTCAAATAAGCAACTGAAGAGAAGGAAATCAAATGTAAAAGATTCAACTTTTGATAAACAAGACACTGTACTGAGCACAACATTTGAAAAAGAAATAGAGAAAGAAAAAGAGTCCATTAAAGATTCGACCTTCAACAAGAGTAACAGTAAACATCCAGATGCATCTTACAATAAGGATCTAGAATTAAATATATCATCTTCTAAAAGAAAGGAAAACAAATCCAGTGTGAACACAACTTACGATAAAACTGATAAAGCTTCAGATACAACATTTGAAAAAGATATCTCCACCTCTTTTGACACTTTCAAAAAAGGTGTGATGACCAGAAAATCAAGTATTAGAGATGCAACTTTTGATAAAAGTGACTTGTCTTTTGCCAGTTTAACTAAGGATGACTTTGAAAAAGATAAAGATATAATATCTAGTTCTGCTACAAAGAGAAGGTCTATTAGACATACTTTTGATATAAATGATACCATCGCAGAGAATGTTGTTAATACCACATATGAGAAAACAGCAAATATTGAAAATGAACTGAGAAGAAAGTCACCTAGACTATCTAAAACACCCGACGTTCAGACAGTACTGAATACAACATTTGAGAAAGATAGCACTGAAGATGGCAAACAAAACCTTATTTCTGATTCAAAGTCTTCTCTTATCAGTTCTGACAATAGCAGTGCTGCGGATAAGTCTGATATTTCCCGCATCAGCATCACAAGTGACGATACATCAGAACACATTGAGAACATACTCAACACTACTCCGTTACTCATAGAGAGTAGTGTAGATGAATCTCACATCTCAATCACCAAACCAGTGAGTCCAAAACCCCAAACTCCACTGAAACGAGAAGGGACTTTTACCAAAGATGTTCCAGAAATTCCAACTGAAACTGAACCAGAGACTCTAACCAAACGTAAATCGATTCCAACGGCAGGTTGCACTCCATACCATGTCACAAAGAGTTCCCAGAAGAAGAGTATGTTGAATGTGACTCGTTCACTAGAGAAGGGTCTCCCTGCTACTGTAGATCCGGCCCCGAGACTGACCAGGGTTATGTTCTGCAGCCCGGTGGACAACCCAGTCACATTCACACAGGAGAAGAGAAAGGTCATCAAGTCCAATCTCAAGGGCTCCAATAAGAGCTTCGTCTTTGAGGAGAGTAAGTTTCATTTGTTCTCTTAAATATTATGCGTTTGCCTCTTAATAATATATTGTTTGTAAATCACCATCTATATCGCGTAAGTTAACAGGATGACCAACACTGATCACTGACTGAATTATTGCTCCTTTTCCTTATACGCAAAACTGAGTTTGTGGCCATATTATGATTATGAAGTTTCTACAAAGTTAAAAAAATTGTCTATTTAACTCAAAGTAGGTAATGTGGATTCCAAGAACATGTTTATTTATTTCTTTATTATTTACAAAATCCACAACTCTTTGACAATTTATCTTAAAATATAAACAAGTTTTACAGCCAATTAAGGATTTACAATATAATAGCTATAATAGTATATGCAGCAAAACAAACATTCAGAATAAACTACTGGCAGGCACCATCTAAACATTGCTAACTTTATAATGTGGATGAGTGTGTGCAGTGTGTGAGAATTTGTAAATGAGAGTGTAAGTATGTTATAGTGGTGTGTGGAGATTGTGAGTTTACATTTACACACCTTCTATGGTCTAAGTGCCCTAATACACAAGTATACCTTACCACACAATCTCATTCCAGCGTCCATCGCCCGCCCGGCCCGCAAGCGGTCATACACTCAGAACGACGCTGATGACTCTCGTGTCAAGCGCACGCGACTAGCTGACGACCTGCAGCAGTCGGTAGACCGCTTGTCCAGACCCAGGACTGCCAGCGCCACAGGTACTATTTTTTGTTTACATTTTTTAGGGTTCCGTACCTCAAAAGGAAAAAACTGAAACCTTATAGAATCACTTTGTTGTACATCTGTCTGTCAAGACCCTTTATCTCGGGAACGCGTAGAGGTATCGAGTTGAATTTAAAACCATATACTTAAGTCCATGGTACCTTGAAGCTGTGAAAAAATCAAATTTCTAAGTTCACGTGAAAAAAAGATACGGCCGTTTATGTCGCAAAAACGTACATTTTGACACTCAAGGGAATCAAAATTTATAGGGTAACTATGAAATTTGGTAAGTAATATTGTCTTATACTATAAATACAGGAAATGTCTGAAAACTAAACATTTGTAATTTAATCATAAAAAATATAATTTTTATTTATAACGAGCTTTTGTCCGCGATTTGGTCCGTGTGAATCTTGGTTATCGCGCATGCAGACGAAGTCCCGAATTAAAATGTACCCTATGTGCTTTCCCAGGGTTCAAGCAATTTTCATACCAAATTTCATCAAAACCGGTTCAGCTGTTTCATCATGGAAGCGTAACAAACCGAGTCACTTTCTCATTTGTAATATTAGTATGGATAAGTACCTACAAATTTGTACGGAACCCTCGGTGAGCGAGTCCGACTCGCACTTGTCTGTTTTTTTTTAAAACCTTGCCCCACTGTAGGCCACACAAATATTTGCTCCGTGCGGGAATCGAACCCGCGACACGCAGCGCAGCAGTCAATCGCTCAACCACTGCGCCTACCGTGCCGTCAAAAAACTAACTCACTTGACTTCATGTCTCATCTATCTATGGAGGCCTACTTGTCCATTATCATGTTCTTATGAGAATAGTACACTATAGTGGGATATCAGAAATCTTCAAGAAATCGAATGGATAACTCGAAAGTAAAGATGGCAAATTAAGATAGTATTTTTAAGGCCCTTAGGCTAACCCCGAGTTTGACGGGAATGTAATGTCATGTGTTGACTCGTCCATTTATGCGATCTACTTGTAGACGAAATTGTTGAACATTCAGCCCAATTAATAAATTCAATAATGTAAGTATGTACATGACTTTTTATTTTTCTATTTTTGCCCACACATAGGATTTCTCTGAAGGCTTCACACATATTTTTTCCGTGCGGGACTCGAACCCGCGACTCGCAACACAGCAGTTAACCACTGCGAAAATTGCAGTAAAAGTTCCAAGATATCCCGCGATGTATAGTCACGAGCAAAAACATGTAAACAGTTGGTCTCATTCTAAACTGATTTTCTCCTAAACTATTGATTGAAATGTTAGGGGTTACGAATAGGGTATTTTTGATCCCAAACGACTGTAAAATGGGTTTTATCTAAAAGTTGAAATAGTTATTTCACGAGAGATTAAAGAAACTTTTTTTTTTTTTTTTTTTTTTTATTATTATTTGTATCTGCAATCAGTCTTGTGTACTTTAAGCAGATGTGATAAGTGACATTTGGCAGTTGGAGTGTGCTCTCCAGCGAGAGCAACTACTCATAGGTGTAGCATGTATTTATGCTACTCTATGCGGCAAGTTCATTTGGATGCCTCTCCAGCCTTTCCAAGTATGTTTTGGTTATGGCCAAGATTTCCTCTTTCACCGAGTTCATCTGAAGTTGGTTGTGTATTTCAGCATTTGTAATGAACCAAGGCCCATTGTATATAGTTCTCAGAATCATATTTTGCATTCGCTGTATGATGGCAATATTAGAGTTGCTACAACTCCCCCATAGCTGGATGCCGTACATCCAGGCTGGTTTTAAAACAGTTGTATATATAAGGAGTTTGTTGTCAATTGATAATTTACTGTTTCGTCCTAATAGCCAGTGTAGGTTTTTGTAGCGCAAGTTGAGCCCATCTCTCTTGATCTTTATGTGCTGCCTCCACGTTAGGCGGCGATCGAGATATAGTCCTAAGTATCTCACACAATCTTTATGTGGTAGAAAGTTGTTATTTAGCTTTACTGGCGGACAATCGCCTTTGCGTAGCGTAAAAGTGACCTGTACCGACTTAGATGGACTGACTGCTATTCGTCACTTTTGGAGCCAGCCAGATATTTTGTCTAGACCTTTTTGCAGCGTTTGTGAAGCAATTGTGGGGTCATGGTTGCTGGCCAGAATTGCCGTATCATCAGCAAATGTAGCTGTAGTCACGTTGTCCTCTGCTGGCAAGTCTGATGTATACAACGTGTACAGAATTGGCCCTAGCACTGATCCTTGAGGGACGCCAGCCTTTATTTCCAATAGCTCCGACGTGACCTCAGCTTCTTTGACTTGAAACAGTCGATCTGTTAGGTAACTCTTCATTAGCTCATAGAAGTTGTGAGGAAGACAAGCCTTTATCTTATAAAGTAGGCCCTTGTGCCAAACGCGGTCGAAAGCCTGTTGAATATCCAGGAAGACTGAGCAACAGAACTCCTTTTCCTCCAGCGATTTCCTAACCCTGTCGCACACTCTGTGAACCTGTTCGACGGTGGAGTGCTCAGGTCTGAATCCAAATTGGTGACAAGGTATGGTGTTATTTTTCTTTAAAATTGGTTGTATTCTACAGAGCAGGAGTTTCTCAAAGATTTTCGACAGTACTGGTAGCAAGCTAATAGGCCTGTAAGATGTCACTACATTGGGTGGTTTGCCTGGTTTATGGTTTTTTATTGTAGCCCAGACTTCTCTGGCATTGACGGGCCGCGGCGGAGGTGACATTTGAAAGTCTTGACTTAGAAATGAGTTTATTTCTTCTTCAGATACGGTGTTTGTTGCCTCGTTAGGACGGAATACATTTGCCAAATGCTCAGCAAATGTATCAGCCTTTTCCTGAGGTGTTCTTGCCCAACCTTGGTTCGTTCTGAGAGGTGGTACAGCTACCTGCGGTCTGGTATATCGCTTTGTGAACTTCCAAAGAGAGTAATTGGTTGAGGCTGAAGGAGTGAGTGATTCAAGCTGGGTTTCTAGGGTGCTATCATGCCAGGTTTGTAGTAGTTCTTTTAGCTTGCTAGCGGGCTTACGGAAATGGTTCTTGTCTTCGTTCAAGCCACTTTGATGCCATATCCGTCGAAGTCTTCTTTTTTCAAGCAATGCTTCTTTTATTTCCAGGGGGTAATCAGAAGATCTGATTTTACTTGGATATTGTGGGGTACTGTTCCAACATGCTTCCTGGATCATATTTGTTATATACTGTGTAGCAGTATCTATATCATCTGGAGTCTTTAATGCTATTTTTAACTCAATGTTATCGACAATGTAGTCCCTAAAACATTCCCAGTCTGTGTACTTATTGGTTAATGTCGATGGTCTCGCTATTTCAATCAGTCTTGAACTTATTGTTAATAATACCGGTGTATGATCAGATGATGTATCATAACACGATTCTGGCTTAAGATAGTCCTTAGACAAGCCTTTGCTTATGAAAAAATCCAGCAGATCTGGGGTTTTTAGTGAGTCGCTCGGCCAGTATGTAGGTTCAGCAGTAGAAATTGCAGACAAGTTGTTTTCTTGAATGCTCAGTTTGAGTTGTCTACCTCGAGTGGTAATTAGCCTCGAACCCCAAGATGTATGCTTCGCATTCCAATCGCCTCCGGCTACAAAACGGTTACCAAGTGACATAAAGAAGTGTGAAAACATGTTGTCGCTAATTTTATGTTTAGGGGGGCAGTAAACAGCCGACACATTCAGACACCCATTTTCGTCTTCCACGCTTATTGTTGTAGCCTGTATGTGGTCGGTTTTATATTCGGGTATTAGGTGATGTTTAATCGACTTTTTCACTATCACTGCCGTTCCAGCATGGGCCGTCCCATCAGGATGGTTTGTCAGGTAGCATTGGTGGTCTGCAAATTTTACATTAGTAGCTGAGGTGCAATGTGCTTCAGAAATCAGTAGAATGTCTAGCGTATGCTCTGTCATTAAAAGCTCAACTTCATTTTTATTTGGGGTAAGCCCATTTATGTTGAAAGTTCCAATTCTTAAGGAAGTCATTTTGTCAGTCTGTCGACGAGTTTGGTTATGGGGCTCATTAGAGTACTCATTTGGTGTAAGATAGAGTCAAACTTCTCAGATTGTTTTAATAGTAATTGTTCGAGTGTCATACTTGCGTGCGCAGGGTTGGGAGTATTATGTCGTAATGACTCTGCATAAGTTGCGAACTTGGTACCAGGGATGGTTTTGTCAGCTTCGTTGACTTGTTGAGCAATATTCTTATTTGGTGCTTGTTGGCGAGACTCGACAGATGGAATTGCGGTCTTTTTGTTCTTCGTGCTACTATTTCTTTATATACTGTACAACCTCTATAGTTAGCGGGGTGCGGGCCATTGCAAAGTGCACACAGAGCAGGTGTTTGACGGTCAAGCTTCTGGCATTCAGACGTCTTGTGCGACTGTCCACATTTAACGCAGCGATAAGGGCGCATACAGTAGTTCTTTGAGTGGCCATATTGTTGGCACCTCTGACATTGTACGATCGACTTTCTTTTTCTTGGATCTTCTATGACGATGGATTGGTGGTATATATATTTCAAGTCCTTTACCGCTTTGTTGTTTGACCCAGGAGCCAGATTTACAAAGAATGTAGAGGTTGGTTTTTTCTCGGCGCCGTACTTAGCATTGATAATTTCTCCAGTAACTGTATTTCCTGTGGCCTCAATTTCTTCCCTAATAATACTAGTGGGCGTAGATGGATGTAAGTTGCGAATAACTACTCTAAAGCATCTCATATCCTTTCTGTTAAAAGTATGCCCAATGAGTCCATTCTCCCTCACAAGAACAATTAGCTTTTTGTAGGTGTCAATGTCCACACTACTAATTCTTAGCTGATTTCTATTCACAACCTTGTAAGTGAATTGTCTTCTTTCAGCAACAGTTTCGAGAAGTTCAGTCAATTTGCTGACATCTTCTATCCCGTAGAGGATGATTGGTGGAGGTTTGCTAGCTTTTTTGGCTGGTTCATCGGGATCATTTTGAGTCAGATCAATTGACAGGCCACTGAATCCATTGTCTGTTTTATTGCTTTTAACTGCATCAGGAGAAGGGCTGCTTGACATTTTCCGTTTTTTGGAATTAAATTTTGAGGGTACTCTTTGCCAGGATGGCGGTTCTGGTACATTGTCTTTCGCTCTAGAATTAAGGGGCTCCACATCGATATTTTGTTTGGATGGTTTGAGGAAGATCTTGGTCTTGATAGGAACAAGCTTGGATGGAAAGCTAGTTGTACAAGTTTTTTGTTACTGCTGTTTCCAGTAGTATTCACCAACACAGGAGCCTCACCTACTCCTGTGTCGTGTTCGGTAACATGTTCCATAATTTCTGGGGTAATTTAAGTTTTTATGTGGTAACACTGAATCGAAGATGGCAACACTTTCGACAGTAACATTTTAATAAAAATTTGAAAGTGTCAGAAAATTATTAATCCAAATGTGGGTATAATTTTTTCACTGATAGAATCTACTAATGTTTGAATAAGGTTTTGGTCGTTTTTAGGATATGAAATCACTAGATAACGATAACACAGTTTCCGAAACACTTCAACTACACTTTAATAATGTTTTAGGGCACAACTTCACAGTATTTGTCACAAATCGCGAAATTAATTGTGGAGCGTATGTGCTTCTGACAACTGTTTGACAGCAACCCCCTATTAAAGAATCTGTATACATATTTATGCTCGAGATTATACAATTACGATTTATTCACAGCTGCACCAGCTTATTATCTGTTGTTGAGAATGAATCCAACAATTGACAGATGTTTAAATAACAACAAACTGCCTAGTCTTTTCCCTATGTTGGCGTTGGCGTCCAGTCTACCGGGTGCAGTTAGCAGCTACATGAACCGACGTCCTATCTGACCTCCTCAATCCAGTTACTGGGTAACACGATAACCCCTAATAAGACTGGTTGTCAGACTTTGACTTCTGACTATCTGTAACGACTGTCAAAGATCTATGAATGACAGCCGGGACCAATGGCTTAACGTGCTGACGCTAAGCTGGAAGCTGAAATGAATGGTCCACGGAGTGTTCACGAGCCTTTTAAATGTCGAATACCTACTCGTAGTTGAAATATAATATGTCAGCGGTTCGGCGCGCCTTGGAAATACACACATAAGCATGACAAAGCAGAAGTTACATTAAATTTAGGAGACAGCGAACTCTTATCTCAATTTCTTAAAGATGAACTCTTATTTCAACTTATTAAAGATGAAAATATCGAAAGTTATGATAGTTCTGCTGAATAATTGATTAATTTTATCAAGTTTGTCAGATAAGCGCCTACATTAGTTCGTGAAGCAAAAGTTCCTTTCAGAACTAATTTTGCTATGTTCATATTGTTATCTTAGTGACTTGATTTAAATATATTTGGTTACACATCGATTTTCCGCGCCAAATACCCGAGCTCCTCAATAGGAACCCTATTCTACCTTAAATATGGCAGTAGCACTTCTCTGTAAATGATAAACTCAAACTCAAATCATTTATTTCAAATAAACCATTTACAGGCACTTTTGAATTGTCAAGGAGTCAGTCAGTCAGAAAGTTGAGGCTAGTTGCTCGTTCCAACCAGTAGGTTTCTATGGAGAAGAACGAGCAAGAAACTCCATGAACACTCTTTTAAAATGAATAGAGTATTACAAATTTAGGTTACATCACTCATGTTGAATTTACGGGACACTAATGTGAGTAAAAAGAGTGAAAAATGTAACAAGTTGTGCACGTTAAAAGAGGTCTAAAGACAATCATAAACAATTCAAAATTAATTTAAAATAACCGAGGCAGCTACGATAAAAGACATTTTAAAAACATGAGAATACACAGGTTTATAGTATAAGATTTTGGGGTATAGCTTGGCCTACATGTTACTAATAATTGTGTACACTCACGAGCATAAATATGTATACAGATTGCAAAATTCAAGCAATTTTCTGATGAAATAACTATTTCAACATTTTTTTTCTTTATTTATTTAGGGACTATAATCGCAATGTGTATGTCGGTCCCATCGTACCCTAAATACACATTACTCATATGTGGGCCATGAACCTGAACAGACTCTTCGCATCATCGCCATTTGGTTGAGACAGAATTTTATAGAATGTGCCTACTTCAAGTCAACCTCAAGACCCTAAACAGTTCATTTCTCCCAGACTCATACCGAACACAGTCCATCAATAAGTGGTGTAAGTCTTTAAGAACTCCACACAAGCGAGTTTTATTTCTCATCATACAACACAAACTTATTGCATGGAATGTGTCCAGATCTGAGTCAAGAACACAACAACAACGGACAACAACTTACAACTTATAGATAAAACCTATTTTATAGTAGTTTGGGATCAAAAATACCCTATTCGTAACCCTATAACACTTCGATCAATAGTTTAGGAGAAAATTAATTTAGTTTACATGTTTTTGCTTGTGACTGTACCTACTTGACACCACTACTCAATTGACATTTTGTATGGCTATGCTATAGTAAAATGTGACGTCACTTTTTTGTTTATTCAATTGCCAAATTATTCATTCATTTGAAAGCAACTAAAAACGAATCATACAGTTACCTATTTGAAAGTTAATCGGGGGTTAAAGTGTTTTTTTCTTTTTTTTCAGAGAAGTTGAGTCTTGAAATTTTTGCTTAATGGTGACAAATACCCAATTTCTCTACTAAATAATTATCCGCTAGCTTCCACACTAGCCAAATAGTTCAATTAGTCAGATCAGATAACAAGTAGGTACTACTGCAACGTGTTCTCTTATCACTCGCCACCTCCGCTACTTATCGATAACGACTGTAATTACCCTCTTTTATTGTTATAACTATATTTCAATGTTTCTTGGGCGATAATGTAATTTGTGGCACCGCCTTAACGTGTTGGCATGATAAGCATAATGATTACTATGTAATAGTACTTCTGGAAAATATTCTTCTTGTTCTAAATTACTGCAGCTCCCTTCAAAATGGTTGAGCTGAATGGTGCTGATCCATCCATGCGTCATGTTCGTGAACGGGCGCTGTAGAGATTGGTCAACTCTTAACTGACATGGCTTTTATCTTTTTATTTTGATTCTTTTTTTTATGCATTGTATTGGTCTTTACCTGCATTGTTTCCACATATAGAAGCAACGTGGATAATGTAATCAGTATTTGAAAATTAAATATGTACAAAGCTTAAAAATAAATGAAAAAATATGTATATTATGTACAGACGCCAGTACATCAAGCCATACCTAACTGTCAAATTTTCCCAATTTTTATATGAACCTTATGCTTTTGTAATAAAGTTGAAAATCTATCAAAGAAATTTGACAGATTGTAGTAACTTGATGTGCTGGCCTCTGTACAATGGAGGGCTCACAGGGCATGCATCAAAAAACTCGATATGTTAATAAAATACTGTAAAGGACTAAAAAAAACATACTTATCAGTATTTTGTAAAAACTTGATTTAAAATAGTGTTCGTGGAGTTTCTTACTTGTTCTTCTCCATAGAGACTATTAGAGACCTACGGAACGAGCAAGTAGCTTCATTTTTCTGACTAACTTACTGACTCTTTGGCAATACAAAAGTGCCTGTAAATGTTTTTTTTTGTTAGCCTGTTCTGTCCCACTCCTGGGCAAAGGCCTCCCTCTATGCCTTCCATGGTAAATGGTTTAATTGAAATAAATACTTTAACTGCTAATGAATAATTAATTTCCTCCCGACTCAATTTCGGTCACGGTGGCCAATCTCAATAAAGTCCAGCCAAGTACCTACGCAGGAGATATTATTGCACAAGTGTGTGCGCAAACACAAGTGCATTCCCTCTTCCCTTACTCATAGTCCGGTGGGACGGCAATCCGACACGACCGGAGAGAGATCAGGCGCAGGACCAACGGTGACACGTGATTTCCGAGGCACGGGAGTGTTACACCGCCAACTTCTTAACTCCAGGGCCACAAGTCTGCTATTACAATAGTGTCACAATGGTCTATCATTGATTTTAATAATGACGCCATTATATTAGTAGATTACAAAACTTGTCAAAATCAATTATTATGAAATCAATGATAGACTTCTGACACTATTGTAATAGCAGACTTGAGGCCCAGGCTGCTATAAGTACTGAAACATTTTTAATGGAAAAACACAATAACACTGCCCGCCCTGGGATTCGTAAGATTTTTGCGTAATAGGTGTAAAACGCAGAAATGTTACGTGACGCATTTCGTCCGCGCGCTTCCCCATAATCCTCTTTCAAGTGTCTTTTTTTTTGGGTAAAAATCTAATTTTGCAATAAATTGAAAATTACTTAATCGAGTTTTCAAAACTAATATGAAGTGTTTTGTTAGAATTCTCTCTTGGAATTTTTGGTTATTAGTGTCATTTACCCAATAGTAAATAATTATTTATAATAATTTGGGCATTGCCGTAGTCGGGGTATAGGGACCCCCGATAACTATGGATACAGGATCCTTGTAGGGAAAGCTACACTACTGTTCATAGTAAAAGATGTTCTTGTTTTTGGACACCTTCGCCCCTTCAAATGTGGGGACATTTCACACACGGCCACATGACCCCAAACTAGCGAGACCCTGTATTATGGGTGTCAGACAGCTGATCCACAAATACTTAAATAGATACGTATATAGATGAACAACAAGACATAAAGCAAACAAGTGCTCATCTTACAAATGTTTACACTAGGCGGGATTCGAACCCGCAACACGCTGCGCAGCAGTCAATCGCTCGACAGGCAATGCGCCAACCGTGTCGTCATTACCTTTTAGGGTGATACTACACCAATCGATCGATAATCGATCGATGCCATCAGTCGACATCGATCGACTTTGATCAATTGGTGTAGTAGCTTTGGCTGATCGACGAATACCGGTCGACTAGCTAATCGATCGATTGCTAGTCGATAGCATCGGTCGACGTTGATCGATTAACTTCGGCTATAATCCATTACTAATTAATTGTTCAAGTAGCTCGATCGACGTCGTCTAATCCATTCTACCATCGATCTTTATCGTCGATAGTTTAGGCTGGTAACACCCCTAGTTTCTGTATTACCTTAGTTACCTTACAACCATTAAACCTTACAACAATTCCACAGGCAAACTGTCAGTGGTTACCCCAAAAAAGCCACTCACGCCATCCAAGCCGAGGTCTGAAGGCAAGCAGTCCCGTACGAAGCTTCCCAACTTCGCCGCCATGCACCAGAAGCAGTTCGACAAGATGGAGTCGCTGGACGAGTGCCAGGAGAGGAGGGCCAAGCGAGCCAAACAGCTGCTCACTCCTACCGCGCCCCCTGGACTGCTTGAGAGGATTAGTCCTAAGAGTAAGGAAGTTTTTCTTGGTTGTGCTTATGAACTTAAATCCATACTAAGGGCGGGTTGTTTCAAACAGTCGGTGAACGTTACATACGGACGGTTAAAAAGTTACTATGACGTGCGATGTTTAACGTACGTTAAATGTAACGGGTTGTTTCATGACATAAAAATCCGTCAGTTAAAGTTATTCAAAAAGAGATTCCATAATATTTTGATGTTTGACGTAGCTGTTTGACAACACAAAATTACGATGACTGGTCGGTTATGGTAATAGTAACTTTTTGACGTATGATTTTGTGAAGCAACCCATTTTCTTATATTTGACGATAGTTAGCGCCATTTTTGACTATTACCGGTCTAGTTGAAGCAACCCGCCCTAATATATTATGAAGCTGAAGTTTGTTTGTCTTTTGTTAGAACGCGCTAAATCTCCGGAACTCCTAGTCCGATTGTGGTTATTCTTTCGCTAATAGGAAGCTAGGTTATTCGTGAGTGCTATAGGCTATATTGCATTATCAAAAAATTAGGGATCCTTGAGAAAATTCACGCGTAGGTAGAGGTCTACCAGAATCTCACGGCATAAAAAAATGGCAATGTCAATAGGGTATTTTACTCTATACGAGAAAAAATCTATAAATATGTTATTGAGACAGTTTAGGCATAAAGCAGTCGGAAAATGTAAGTTTTAGTTCATAAAATAACAAAAAAGCTTTTTCAAAAAAAAGAAAACCGCCTTCAAAAACTAAAAATTGATAAATAACTTTACTTTCGGAAGTCGGTGGCGGTGCCTTTGTGTTTGTGGTTTTGTATTGCCACCGACTTCCGAAAGTAAAGTTATTTATCAATTTCTAGTTTTTGAAGGCGGTTTTCTTTTTTTTGAAAAAGCTTTTTATTTTTCGCTTTTTAGTGTTGCCTTAATATCCAAATCCATTAAGGAACGGCGACACACTTACATATTCAAAGTATTTTTTTTGGGAATTTGTTGATTTTCTCAAAAAAGGCTGTATCAATTTTGATAAAGTTTTGATATTATATGGGACCATTTCGGAATAAACCCCTTTCGAACAAAAAAATAATTTTGCAAATCCATCTCTTATATATGACAGAGTTATGCCCGAACATACACAAAAAAAAAAAAAACATTCGAATTGATAACCTCCTCCTTTTTGAAGTCGGTTAAAAAACAATTTTTAAATTCAATTCAAAGTTTTCAGTATTTTTAATCTGTTATTAAACACCATGAAATAGTAGCGGCCATGTTATTACGCCGTACGGCTGTGTAAACAAAAAATTGTCAACTGTCAGTCAACCGATTGGCGTAATATAGACTTTGTACTTTTATTATTTTCGTAACCAACGTAATTTTTTCATTCTTACACCTATTACAAAATATGCTTTTAATTATATTTAAAAGAAAAAAAAAACGTCCAGTAAGAGGCGTTTTCGTCAAATTGCGCGCGAAATTTGAAAATTTAAAATTTAGATGCATTTTTATGGCACTTATCGATTGAATAAAAATTTTGTGTTTTTTTGTGGCTTATTAGCACTACAGAATTTCATTGAGACACTTTTCAAAACTGGGTGTAAGACCATATTGTCACCTCTCAATCATCAAATCAAATTACGAGAACTGTCTACCGCTGCAGAAAAATTAAACAGTATCAAGATCGTTTAATCCAATTTCCCCAGTATTGCACACAACAAATTTCTTTTCCCCTTTTGCCATGAGATTCCGGTACACCTATAGTAGTACTAATACTCATATTGTGCCTATAGTCGCGGGAAAAGTGCTAATCAATCAAATATAAAATGTAAAGTTAGTCTATACAGACTAACTTTCCTTTAGATTCTAAGTAAGCTTTAAATAATAATGCTCAAGAGTTTTATGAAAACCCAGCCCAGGAATTCTTGTTCGTTATACTTTCCTTTATCATGCCGATTATATCAATCGGTGCGTCACTGGCTGCAATCGAGATACCTACCGATTGTATGGGCTCCCTATAAAAAGAGCATATCTTATCAACGGTCGAACATGTGGGTAAGTACAGTCGACACGTGCTTCGTATTTATGACCTACGTCTACTTATTTTGGGAAGAAAAAAAATCAATATTACGTTTATCAGTTGTGTTTTTTTCGAATTGAAATGAGTCACCGAAATCATAGTAGTAGTACAATACGGTCAACGTAACTTGGCGCGTCTGAAGTTAGCTGTTTGGCTGCGCAATGGAACTTTTAGGAACGAAATTGTCTACTGCGCAGCTAATCGGCTAACTTCAGACGCGCCAAGTTACGTTGACCGTACTGTACTGAAGCCTACAGAAGTTCCCCGTGGGGTGTCCGGGCTAGAATAGCACGCCCTCGCCCCCCATTTCATCCCGAGGGTGTCGTCGAAGGCGACTAAGGGAAAATCCGTTAGTCGGGCAGCAGCGGCTTCCGTGTACTTAACAACTTCACTGCGATCCCCAAGACGCCTGCCAAGCGTGGGGGGGGGGGGTTATAGCAACCCCCCCCCCTTATGGGGGAGGCTTTTATTCGACAGTGGACGTCTTCAGGCTGATGATGATGATGACTGAAGTCTTTGATATTGTGTAAAACGCCGACATTTGCGCCAAATTGCGCTATTATTATTATATTTAGCTTGTACTATCCCACTGCAGGGCAAAAAAGGCCTCCGTCCATTCCTTCCATCGGTCTCGAGTTTTCGCTGTATACATGCGCTATAAAAAAAAATTGGTTGTGTGTTAAATCGGTTTACGGACGATAGTTGTACGTGATAACGTCATAAATAAACATAATGGCTAACATATATATATAACATAAGCAAATAATGGCTTCCGTCGAGGTTGGCGGAGCTTATTGCTTGGGCCGATCGTGCCTCTCTATCGCTTGTTCCGCGCTCTCGCTTGCACACTCAGGCTCAGGCGGAACGTGACACTTTTTCGTGCGTGCAGCCGGTGTTCATCGATTTATAAGACGTTATCAGTCAAAAATCTTTTTCAGACTAAGTCCATTTTGTTAATACGACATGTCATAACGTTAGTAGGTACTTACATATCCCAGTAAAAAAAAAGTATGTATAGTTGTAAGAAAAGGCCCGGCGGCCACTTACGGCGCGGCGCGGCACGGCACGGTACAGCACGACACGACACGACACTGCAAGTTTTTTTTATGTGACTAAATATTATAATATACCGTATGATTATGAAATTATAGTTGACTAGCTTCTGCACGCGACTTCGTCCGCGTGAATGTCGGTTATCGTGGATGCAGACAAAGTCGCGGATTAAAAAGTAGCCTATGTCCTTCCCCGGGGTTCAAGTTATCTTCATACCAAATTTCATCAAAATCGGTTCAGCCATTTCGTCGTGAAAGCGTAACAGACAGAGTTACTTTCGCATTTATAATATTAAGTATGGATAATTCAAACATGTAACAAACCAACAATCGGATGGCACTTGTTTTTCTAGCTACGACGATTAATCATAGAAGTTCCAACTGTAATCTAATGACGGTAAGGTATATTATTAGAGATGCGTCGATTATGACTTTGACCGACTAGCCGATTAGTCGGTTGTAAAGAGGCCGACTAGTCAAGTCCAAGCCGATCAGGGTTTGGGGGATTTCCGTGACGCTTCGTTTACAGCTGATTCGCGAGCAAGCCGAAACCGCCGCTTGCGAGCGTGTCGAATTTTTATTAGAGAGATACAAGCAAGTAGTTTTTATAGAAATTACATACAATACAAGCAAGTCATTTAAGAAACTGATTACCAAAGCCAAGGTTGCTTTGCATTACATTCCAAAATGTATAAGACTGATTATAATATAAAAATATTAATAAAGAATCAAGGTTTTTATTTAATGTAATTCTCCCTGCATACATTTTATTAAGGCGCTAACAAGCGACTTTTGCAGATTTTAAACTGACAATCACGTCAAAATGTGTAGTGTAAATGATTTGGAAAAAAAAAATATGTTAAACTAGAACATTCTCTTAATCATTTAGTATGTGAATATTTTTGATTAAGTTCATATTAAATAGATTAATTAAATCGTGAAGTGGTGTCTGACGCGGACAAAACACTGATAATCACACAAAATCTACCAGGAATATTTAAACGAAACGTTTACTATCTTACAGACAATTTTATTATCCATCTTTTAGTATACGCCTTTTTTTATGTTAAAGAATACTATCTTTTATTTAATTTTTTCGACTAAACTTTGAGAGTTTTGGACGCAGTGCATACGATTCTCTGGTCGCTCAAGCCGGCGTATATCGTGGCCTTAAGATATAGATACAAAGTACCTAAGAAGCCAGATAGTCGGCGCTCTTTAACGCCTTATTCACCATCCTTCTTGCTGTACGTCCCGCCAAGGTCATACATCAAAAGTACCGTGAAAAAAAACAATTAATAATAATTATTGACGTACAGCAAGCTTAGTCACGGTCGTTTTGCATCGTGCATCGTGCGTGACCTTGGCGGGACGTACAGCAAGAAGGATGGTCAGTAAGACGCTTTTGTCGAATAGTCGCCGACTACGATAGTGGCCGGGTAGTCGCCTTTACCGACTAGTCAGCATATCTCTATATATTATACATCGTCATCTAAAAATAGTTTGACGTGCCGGGTGCCTGGCGTAGGCGGGAATCGGGTGCCATTATTGACCTGTATTGATTACCATTCAACACAATAAACTAACCATGGACGGAGTAATCTTAATCCTATTAACTTGTTGAGTTCCGATTCTTCTAATAAACGAATGACATCACGTCGTCGTGCGTGTAAATCATCCCCTCACTTAATACGGATGTCGCGTAAGCCGACATCCGGTGAAGTTGATTCATTTAGTGCAAGAACGCATCATCTTCAACCGTAAAGTGACAAGTTAACAGCACAGAACTTTGATATACTTATGAATAGGTACGGTCAGCATCAAAAGTGGATTTACACTGGGAATTTTAAATCATAATTATTGAGCATAGAATTAAATGAGATACAGAAATGATGGAAAATAAATATAATATAAACATTTGGCTATGGTCTAAAATACTGAAAAGTATTGCATCAAATTATTTTGTGTCATTTAGATGATGTGTAAATGTAGCAGTGTTGATCGACTTTTGTTGCTGACCGTACCATATTCCATATTCAAATAAAATAAAATTCTTTTTTTCCAGAGTCCATAATGTAAAAGTACAAGTATAAGACCAGCTGATCACACTTTCTATTGGTGCAAGATGGATGCAATTACGCACTCTATAACAATTCGATATCGATCGATAAAAAACGTTTGATAAGCAACACTACAGGATTGCCTTCAAACTGAACTCACTCGGACCAATACCAATCGGACTGTTTGTTGGTCTAGTGTGCACGCTAGCAGTCCAACCCAACCAAACTATCTGCCGATAGAAAGTCTGTGGTCTGCGGGACCTCTAAACCAAATAACTAAATTACTAGTGTTAGTAATATAAGGGTAAACATAGGGGGTGTTAATGACGCTTTTTATCAGTATTTTTTGGTAACTAATAAATAATAATATGTGGGGACATTTTCACACACGGCCATCTGACCCCAAACTAGGGAGACCCTGTACTATGGGTGTCAGACAGCTGATATACATACACAAATACATATTTTTTTGTTGTAAATACATACATATATAGATAAACAACACCCAGACACAAGGCAAACACAAGTGCTCATCACACCAATGTTTACCCAGGGCGGGAATCGAACCCGCAACACGCTGCGCAGCAGTCGATCGCTCAGCCACTGCGCCAACCGTGTCGTCTTCATCATCCAATCCAATTGCGCCAATCTTTGATCATTTTGTCGAAATATCCTGGAGTAATAAATAACTATTTCATTAGTTATTAATGATCTACATCCCAACTGGAGGCAGCATCGCGTCGCTCAATTTAGGCCATCAAATATTTTGCAAAGGGTTAATGCAGCAGAAATTTGTTGATAATCATCGTAATCAGCCGCTGGAAAAATAAAGTAAGATAGATATCATTTTTAAAAGTTCTGTTTTGTAATTTCAAAATGTTTTGTACAATGAAATTGGAAATAGTGCGTAACTAATCGTAGGTACCTCTGATACATACATCACTTATAATAATTGCTATGATTTTGTATTTGTAATGAAAACACAGAAATGAACTCATCACAATAGAACCAATATTCGCGCACTGACATATACATAACTCCCCAAACATGCATATAAAAATACCTAGTACCTACTGTCTGCGAATGCGTCGAATTGGAATTCTCTAACAAAGAACAAAAAAAAAACTTTGCTCATTACGACGACGCCCAATACGATATGAATGATGAAACACTAAACATTTTGAACAACCCGACAAAACTCAGTTGCTGTCCTGTGAAATTAACTGACTCAGATGAAATTGATATCGATCCGTGTTGCCATAAATAGATAACAGTTATCTGTGATATCGATATTGTGAGTCATCTCGCTCTCTCGATAAATCCACAAGTGGTACGTAATCAAAACAAATCTCTTCACAATCTTAACCTAGATACCAGAGTCCAAAATGACCCATCCACATTTTGTTCAGTTTTTTTCTGCAATGAACCATAAAAGCTTGCAAAAGTTAGGAATTAAAAATCCATTTTCCATTGCCCCTCAAATTAGATCCTAGGTGGGTGTCCCGTACTAGGCGGGTGTTCCCACTCCCACGTAACTATTTTGATCGCTAATCCTCATATTATGCGTCAGAATGATATATTTTAGTTTCAGGAAATAACTGTGCCAGTGTGTGCAGTCTTTAATATTCAGACAAAAAATATTTACTTACAAAATACCTTAATTTGACGACACGGTTGGCGCAGTGGCTGAGCGATCGACTGCTGCGCAGCGTGTTGCGGGTTCGATTCCCGCCCAGGGTAAACATTTGTGTGATGAGCACTTGTGTTTGCCTTGTGTCTGGGTGTTGTTTATCTATATATGTATGTATTTACAAAAAAAAAAGTATTTGTGTATGTATATCAGCTGTCTGACACCCATAGTACAGGGTCTCCCTAGTTTGGGGTCAGATGGCCGTGTGTGAAAATGTCCCCACATATTATTATTATAAAAAAAAATACCATTTTTTTCCAGGCAAATAAATCCTTTTTACTTTGTTAATATTGATTTGTCAGTTCAGCCTAAAAAACATACTACAATAGGATATTTTACTAGAAAAATCTAATTAGTTCGTCAGATAGATTTCTAAAAAATATTAGACACGTGTTTTTTCTTTTTTCATGAATACAAAAAAATGAAGAAAACTCGTGTGACATCACTATGTCAGTACACTTTTACTGGCGAAGTGACGTCACAAACCCCCTCTCATGATCTTTGATGCGTTTTATCTTCGTCAGTTTTTATTGATTTGATAAAACAAATAATACGTATCCAATATTTTTCGATAATCTAACTGACGGACTAATTAGATTTTTTTGGTAAAATATGTACCAAAAAGTAATGCTGGTCCAAAATAAACCTAACGAAATCCTTCATTTAATTTGCAGATAATACAGATTCACCAAAAGGCAAAGAGGTCAAACCCAAAGAGAAAACCGATACCCCTACAAAGAAACTACCTACACTTGAGTCTTTACGGCCAGGCTTCACCAGATTCGGGTTCAAACTGAACCTCGACGTCAACCCGTTCAGCATTCCGAGTAAGACTGCAGAGAAACCAAAAGAAAAACCAGTTGCGAAACTTAATGGGATACTACCCAGGCAGGGACTGTTGCCATCTCTTGCTGGAGCCACGTCCGTCAGGCGGGAGGTCGCGAAGCTTACTGTCATGAGAGAGAAGTCCTTCACAGACAGACGAAATGTGAAGAGAAGTGAAAATAGAACTGTTATCAAAGGCGTCCGAACTAATAGAAGGTTCGAATTACAGATGAAGATGAGAAATATAGAGTAAGTAAGCTAGTTGTAGAATAGTTCCCTTGAGGAAGGTGAGTTGAATGATATTATGGTAAATTTAAGCCTTAGAAGGCGAAAACAATACAAATAGTTCTTAAGGGGGTACCGAAGGAACGATACGTAATTGCTAAATAATTGCGTTCGTTTGATTCCTTGTTACATCGTTATTACTTATCCTTTTGTCATGCAATTCATATATAAGATATTAGAGGATTCACTCTATACTTCATAGGCGTTAGAAACACGATCACTTGAAGTTTTCTCGATAGAAAAAAAATCCAAAATAATCTCTTAATAACAAAATAAACCCTTACTACGTCGTAAATACTTCACGAAAGGTCATCTGTTTTTAAATAATAACAAAACTACATGTTCTCTATCGCATATATATTTTACTTTTTCAAAATGTGTATTTGTTTTAATAATACGAAGGAAATACCTAAATTAACTCGTGTTCTACCCAATCTAACTAGAGCCGCCACGCTTCCCTCCTGTCCGCTTTAGTCTTGCTTCGGCCATCAGACGGGGAGCTTGTGTCGCTTACGCTTACGCACGGTTTTAAAAATATAACGAAGAATTTTATGTTAATTCAATTTATTTTAAATGGAGAACAAAGTAAACAAAGAAAAGAATTGCTTGGCGAAAACAGAATTCTATTCGCTTACAATGAAAAAATAAAGTAAGTAAAACTCGTATCTGATTGCGTTACAGGTGGTACGTTTTTTTTTAATGGGATGCATTAAAAACAATTTAAAAATAATAATATAATATAATAATATGTGGGGTCATTTTACACATGGCCATCTGACCCCAAACCTGAGAGAGACCCTGTAGTATGGGTGTCAGACAGCTGATATACATACACAAATATTTTTTTAAAAGCATACATATATAGATAAACAACACCCAAACACAAGGAAAACACAAGTGACCATCACACAAATATTTTCCCTGGGCGGGAATCGAACCCGCAACACGCTGCGCAGCAGTCAATCGCTCAGCCAAAATCATCGATCACTAGCCAAAATGTATCTTTCTAGAGCAAGACGTCTACAGGCTGAGAATTTTGAACTCAAAGAGAATGCTCCTGTTGTTTCGTACCTAAGTACTCGGTTAGGTACTTAGGTCAGCACTGAGCACATCAAGCCACAACAATCTGTCAAATTTCTTTAATAGATTTTGAACTTTATTACAAAAGAATAAGGTTCATATTCATATCATAATATATTAGGAAAATTTGACAATTAGGTACAGCTTGATGGGCTGGTGTCTGTACCTACGTACTAACAATATAACTAAGTACTATTTACGATATTTCAACAATACACCACAGGTGGGCAAATTCGCTAAATTGAATCGTTCTCTGTATCTTTTTTCTAATTATAGGGTAAATGTACCAGTTGTTGGCATTTCACTGCCGGCTAGTATAGAAAGAGAAACAGACCATTTTGAAGACAATAATAATACAAAGTCAAAGTCAAAGCATTTATCAAAGTCAATGTCAAAGTCAAAGCCAAGATTATGTAAAATTTTGTAAAAGCTAATTCCCAAAACCATAAATTTGTTAAATTTATGGTTAAAAAGTTATAAGGGTTTGAACGTGGCCGAGCCATTGAAACGCGGAGAACCGCGCGGCCACGGAGATCTTTAAAACTAAGCGTAGCAGAGACCTGACATTCAGGTAAATAAAAGATTGAATTTGTAAAAAAAAAATTAAAAAAAATCCTAGGTTTAGGAGCTGCAAGACAAAAACCCCATGTTGGTGTTGTTTACAGAAAAAGATCTCGCTAACACTTACTTTTTTCGATAGATAATCAAAACTTAGTTCCATTTTCGACAAATTCAAATCTAGGTTTTACAAAAAACTTCAGACCTCTGCGAGGCTTTTTCAGCGAGATATAGGCGATAACGTGTTTTCCACCGTTTCAATGGCGCGGCCATGGGGTTTTAGTCTTACAGGTCCGAAAATATAAACCTAGGACATTTTGATGTATTTTTTCAAATTTCGACAAATTCAAATCTAGATTTTACAATGAATTTCAGACGTCTGCGATGCATTTTCACCGTGATATCGGCGATAACGTGTTATTCACCGTTTCAATGGCGCGGTCATGGGGATTTTGTCATGCAGCTCCTAAAGTATAAACCTAGGATTTTTTCTGTATTTTTAATTTTTTTTTACAAATCCTATCTGTTATTTACCTGAATTTCAGGTCTCTGCTACGCTTAGTTTTAAAGATCTCCGTGGCCGCGCGGTTCTCTGCGTTTCAATGGCGCGGCCACGTTCAAACCCTTATAACTTTGTAACCATAACTTTGACAAATTTATGGTTTTGGGAATCAGCTTTTACAAAATTGTACATAATCTTGGAATAGTTCTTTTTTCGAAATATCGCCGTGGCCGCGCGGTCGAAACGCACACCGTAAGTGTACCTAATGATATATTTTTCGACGACACGGTTGGCGCAGTGGTTGAGCGATCGACTGCTGCGCTGCGTGTCGTGGATACGATTCCCGCACTGAACAAATATTTGTATGGCCTACAGATAGTTGTTCCGGGTCTGGCTGTTTGTGTATGTGAGTTTATATGTTTGTAAACGACACAGGAGTAATTCCTAAAGTGGAGCAATGTTTTTTTTTAAATAAAATAAATATTTAAACTTACTTTTGCGATTTTGTTTAAACTATGCAGAAAATCCGTTACCTACTTGTGAAAAGTAATCCCTTTATACTTATTTAGAAAACGTGTTTTTTTTTGCAGTGGTTTATGACTGACAAGCGACGGCATAATTTCGCAATTTTCATTTTACCAAAACTACGTCATGCGCTCTCAATCACTCGCGGCGCGGCAGACTACCGAGCCACAGAAAAGATTACTGTGACCGAGCGGCCGTCTTCATAATAATATCACCGAATCGTCTTCATATTACTTGCCACACTTTTATGAGCGCTATGTTCCGTCTATACTTTTAATTGGTCTGAGCCTACATACCCTACCTACACTAATTGCGCCAATCCTCCAAAAATTAAGAAACTAATACGTCATCTGTGTATAATTTTTGGTGAAGAAATTAATACCTACGTCATCTATGTATTTTTTTTTAGGTTCTGGTTTGACATTCAAAAAGTATTGAATTTACATTGAAGAATAAATATTTTTGAATTTGAAAATAAAGGGTCGACTACTGAGATGTTCACCCTATATACTTAGCTGTTCTATTATTTTACATTATTGAGTTCACTTTTTAGAGTTTCTATTGTACTTAGAATATACCTATACTATCATAAAATGTAATTAGGTAAGTATTATTCGATTACTATATGGGTACTTACCTAGAAAGTACCTAGGATAGGTGCCTACTTACTTACCCACAGTAAATTATTAAATTAATAAGTAGTAAGATAAATAGTAATTATTAAACTAGTATTTAAATGTTTGAATATTTTTTTAATAAAAGTAGATATTTGAAATCGTTATTGGTGTTATGCCGGCACTTTACATGACGTATTTGTGCAAATATTCGCCTTATTTGAATAATACAAAATGTACCCTATAATCATTGAAATATAGTCGATTTTGTATTATTCAAATAAGGCGAATATTTGCCCAAATACGCCATGTGAAGTGCCAGCATTATAATTCGTAAATACTGTAGCACCCTCGCTAGTCGATCGACGCACGGAGTGTCGCGTGCGGCGGCGCGCGGCGCGTGAATGTGTGCCTTGCGCACACATACACGGAGCGCATAGAATACCTAAAATCGATTAGCGCCAGAAGCTCGGTGCCCCCTTAAGTTAGCTTTAGCTTAGGTACTTGTGACGAAATTGCTAAAGTTCATGCAAAAATCTGGTTATTTTTGCACGATTTAGCCACTTTGGTAATACAGTTTTTAATGTCCCGAGTCTGGACTTGTCATTCAAAACTGTTGACTTTTAAACGCTAATGTTTCGTAATAGGTTTGTGTTTAGTTTTATAAAATGTACTACTTTTTGTTTAGCGCTCCATAGCTTTATAGACAGTGCCATATTTTCTACACTCTTTATAATTCTGTTTCTTTTACAATATAATATTCCAGTCCTTTTTTTATAAAAGATTAACTCCTAGTTCTAACTGATAAAGGCCAAAGCGGCCCGTTAAAATTCAGCAAAATGTAGTGCGTGGGCAGTCTATCCGAGGGATGCTGTTCGTCCTATGACGTCTTCTCAACGCCTACATACTTCATAGCGATCGTTTGTTCTCTCGTGCCGCTTCCCAGACAAAGCTAAACAGTATTAACAAATAGAGCCTTTAATTTTGACTTAATATTAATATAGTTGCTTTAGAGAATATGATGTAGTTACTAACATTGTTTATAGGCATGCCAGATAGTGCCATCGTAATCATGTATTGATATTGTGTTCTATAGTTATCTACAGATTAAACGATTCCATTTAATATATTGTGGTTTCATTAATTAACCCACAGCCCGCTACGCCTGTGAGTCTGTCGAGCGTTGGTCGGTCTGCATGCTTCTGAGCTCCCTAATATTCATCAAGTAATCCCATCATGTTCTTGGCTTCGTACGGACAGCCGAACAAATATAGGCACGCCTGATTTTTTCCGATATCTTCTCCTTATTTTTCAGCCAATTTATACAAAACCTTACAAGAATTGTACACCTAAACTTTTGCCATGAATCACTCCGTTCATTGGTGTAAACCGTATGAAAATTCGTTCAGAAGTTTTTGAGTTTATCGCGCTCGAACAGACACAGACGCGGCGGGTTTGGAGGATATGGCACAAAATAAACCACCTAGGTACCTTACAATATACATAGTCTCCATCTTCGTAAGAAGTAGCGATACCTGATGAGAAGTAGGTTACTTTGGTGTGCACAAGCTTTGAACAATGTTGGTAGAACTTAGATTATTGCACACCTAACTAAGCGTCTATTGTAATCATAGAGGCTGGCTATTGTAATTGTGTGGGAAAATTAATTAAACAGCTTAAGTTATGCGGGTGCTTTAATTTGTGTAGGTATCTCTATTCCTCCTACCGTGACCATGTTGATGCGTTCAGGAGTTGAATACGTGACATTTCATACCACAGATGGGAGACTACGTTTTAAAAGCAAGCAAATCTACAAGTATTCAAATCGCGAAAAAAATTATGCCCGTAGTGGGTAGTTTAGTAAAATATTGTTTGTCATATACGGTGTTGTTCATTTCAAGTTGCTCCAAATGACAGATGATATAGGTAATACAAATATACCTACCTACATACAATGTAAGTAGGTATATTCGTTGTATATGCTTCAGTCGAAACGGTTAATTTAAGTAATTTTATTTTTATTAACTGAACATTTACCTATAGTGTAGTGTAGTATGTAGTTCTAAGAAGCACTATCTACTAAGTAAACAAGAGATTTTAAAAGGATCACTCTGGATCACTAAATAAAACCTGCGAACCAAACTGGTCGTAGTCAAAAGTAGTTTTGACTGGTTAAGAGTTTTTATAGAACTGAAAATGTTATGTCAAGCACTAAACAGTGATTCTGGGGTTGATACAAATAATAAAATACAAACAAAAAGTACTTATAACGGAATTCATGGTGTGTGCATTTTTTGAGCTATGTCGGATCGCGGTGAGTGTACGGTAGGTAGGTACGTAATTAGTAGATACCTACCTAATAATTACCCACGTCAAACGATAATCATAAGTAGGTACTGAATTGGTTGATTTAACACATTACCTATTTATTAGTGTATTTTTCAAAATGTAATATATTAAGAGAATTATTTAATAGGTAGAAAGCGGTAGGTAGGTACTTGAGTTTAGTAGTAGGTACCTACTTAGGTATTGTCAATCTATCATTCTCTTGGGACTGCGCATGACAACATTGTCAACAGCTTATCCTCCATTGTTATTTACTAATTGAAGCAAACCTATTGTTATGCGGGGACCTAGTCGTTGGCACTGCACCGTGATCTTATCTCTAAATAATGTGGTGTTGTGTGATTGCAGGCGACGAGGTCACCAGGTGGACAGAAAACAATAAAACAAATGCTGTCATCGATAACAAATCACTTTATTTTGTATGCGATAATTGAACCCATAATGCAAACTTCTTTGACGCAACCTCGCTACTATAATAGAATAGCAATGATTGTTTTATGTTCTCTCATTCAAATTGTTGGACTTTTACTTAATTTGAACTCAAACCTGTGACTTTAGTCACAATACAATGTACTTATAACATGAGCTAACTATCTGTGTCCGTAGCATTAAAAGCGGTAACTATCCCGATAGTTCATTAAAACGCGGCGCGACGGTTTACTATTAGCAGAGGGCATACTTACATTGTCAATACAATGTATGCCCTTTGCAAATAATTAACCAATGCATTTGGCAGATCGATGGGAGTCTCCCATGCTTGAGCGTTGGATAGTGAACAGGTTGACCGAACAAACGATTTTTAATTTTTAACGTGTTCTTATTTATTTTTGCTAGCCGTTTTTGGCCCACTCCTGGGTCCTCCCCCCATTTCTCTCGAGTTTGTGCCTCATGCCGCCAATTCGTGAGGAAGCTATCCAAGGCGTCCCGCCATCTTCTCTTGACTGTGTCAGGACTTCAGTCTTGCGATATGCGAGCCCACAGCTAGCAGACATGCCCCGCCCAGTCCCAGTTCAGTTTAGCGACGTTTTGACCTTCTTTGCTAAGTTTAGTTTAGTTACTGCTAGCAACAAAATGTATGTTTGAGAATCCGAAATAATTTATTTATTATTCTTAAAAAAAATTGTAAAGTGAAGTATGAATGAAATTACTTATTAAGTACCTACCAGTTTGTAGATAGGTGTTAAATTGAAGTATAGTACACACGGCTACACATGTAACGGCTATAATGTAAAGGTACTGTATTTAAAAATACAGTACCTTTAAATCAAGTACTGGGCAAGTACTATAAAAGTGTTCTGTGACGTCAGTCGTGGTAACTATCCCCACCTAAATAAAAGTCCATGTCTGAATGGCAAGTAGGTTCGTGGCTAAGTAAAAGCCGTGCGGATCGTAGGTACGGTCATGGTTAAGCTAAGCTTGCCGCGGTCGGTCCGTAGATGGGTGACCATCCATTTCATACCGAGACCCTCCGCGTCTCGGAAAGCACGTGAAGGCGTTGCTCCCAGCTGTCATTGCTGTAGATCTCTCTGTCGTTTTCTATGGGTAGTCAGAAGGCAGAAAATATAACAACCAGTCTTACCAAGGGGTATCGTGTTGCCCAGTAACTGGGTTAAGGAGGTCAGACAGGCAGTCGGTTCATGTAAAACCACAGATATAGATAGACCCTAGATAACGCAAGTAAGTATCACGATCTGTATGAAAACCAAGCGTGCCATTTTTGACTACCTATTATGACGTCACAATGTTTTGTTTTTCTTAAATTTGGTATTACCAGGTGTTACTGAGGGTATTAGATTAAAAATAATTGTTTTTTAAATTACACATAATATTAATCACAAAATGACTTACCGTTATGGAAGGAAACGTTTACTTAATTTTTTTACTTACGATTTTTGTACGTAAGCTAGGCACGCGAGGTAGTTGCTCTTGCGTTGCGTGTGTAAAACCTATTCAGCTGCATCTAGTTAGACTGGGAGTTGACCCCAAAGTTGGGAAAAGGCTAAGCAGATCATAAGGTAATATGGCAAAGCAACTGGGTCTTGTCTTGGGACACGTGTAATACACTGAACAAAAACACAGTTATGACTACAATCAGATTTATTTAATGTTCTCAACATAGAAGCACAGCATGGTTGGTATTACAGAGCACACTTGTACACCACGGTATACGAGTGTCTTCACCGTGGCATCGCTGCAGGTACACTGCTCTTATTATGATAATTTGTATAGGTACTTTACATTCATCATATAGTCATTACACAGGCAGAATTAATTAACAGCTTAAGAAAATTATCATGTTGAAGAAATATTACAACATTATTTAGTGACGAATAGCTATTGTAGAAAATTTACAACATCAAGATCATGAAAAACTTTTAATCATTCGTTTTATTTTATTTACAATATATTATAATTCACTTTAATTTTAACCATAGAGTTATACATTGTTTTGTTGAAATAACAGCTGTATGGACAAAGGCTTTATACATTCAGCCGTAGCTGCCTGCGTAACGACTCTACAATTTTCTTTAGAATAAAAATTACCCCTTGTGCAATTTACAATCTAACTTATTAGAAATCAAACATTCACAATAAACACTTGTACTGTTATTCTATTAAAATATCATTTTAAATACATTGTTAAGGAAAATAAATATCTCACTCTAATGGAAATGCTTAGCTTTCATTGTACAGTATATAAAATATTTGTGTTTTTTCATTCTTACGTAGCGTTACAGTTACTGTAGGTTGCGTTAGGCACACAAAACTCAACGATTGCCTTTATATATATATTTTATTTATCAGGTATCTGCCTAACATAAATTTCAAACAGGTTTAATAAACCGTAATTGGTACCTATCTTACTCCAGTAGGTAGACGAGGAACTGGCACTCGTTCATTTGAATTAATTTCAAGCAAATAAAAGAAGAAATTCCCCCTTGGAAGTACTTGGGACTACATACTTATTTAAAATAAAAACCTGCTCTATATTTATGATTTCCCAAAACGAATTTTCGAATTACTTACATAGAACTAAGTACCCAAGTAATATTCCCAGAATGAATCTAAAAACCGAATAACTTTAAGTCCAAGCCCAAATCATTAGGGAAATACTAGTAATAAGTACGACCTTTATTGAAACAACAAACAGAAATAAAGAAAAAATATCTAAGAGTAAGATATATCTACATTATTAGTTATTTAGTGAATAGGTTCCTGACATAATCTAATTTACAAAAATCTCGTGTCACAATGTTTGTTATCGAACTCCTTTGAAACGGCTTGACCGATTTTTATGAAATTTTTCGTGTACCTAGGTATATTTGGTATAGGTCTGAGAATAGGTCGTAGACTATTTTTTTTTATGGTATAACAAGCGTTCGCCGGGTCAGCTGTCATTCGGTTTTTATAGTTCTGGATCACAAAATGACACACAAGTAAAGTAATTTTCCTAAAGTAATAAGTCCTAGAGATACCAGTGACGAAGTAAGTAGCATTATACCTACCTAATCTTGTAGAAACTTATTTGTGGACCAAATCAACTTCAGTTTTATGTCTACAATAAAACGAATATTTCAGGAGGCCAACTTGATTTGTTCTGAACTTTATAGATACCCAGTCACTGTGGGTGAATTGGATATTGATATTACACATTCGAAGTAACGCGGGTTTATATTTTAATAGATAGGTACCTACAATAAAAGGCCGTTATAGCAGCCAGCCAGATTATTGTCTATGAATACCAATAGCTATAAGTGCTACAACATTAGTCCTTTAAAACTTAGTCACCTACGAACGAATACAATATTTATTCCGTGACCCGTGTATTAACTTTTAGTACGACACGGGTCACACGGGGCCTGGTAAGTGATACAAGAAGAAAAAATAATGACATAACATTTAATACTTTCGGTTCGTTAGGTACCAATAATTTGGCGCCAAAATTAAGCGTATGGAACAATTTTGGCGGGTCAACGATCTTGCGTGTACCCACTGTACCTACCTACTCATTCTTCAAACATAATCATCTAATAGCTCAACCTTGAACTTTTACTGCTGTGGTTTTTGCTGACTCCCTGGCGTGTGGCTGCCAATTTCAATACTTTCCAAACTAGCCTAGCGACTCAAGGGTAAATACAATTAGTTACCCATTATTGAATTTGACATAGGTAATAGGTAACAAGTACCTACCTACATGTACTTACATGTTTGTCGTCAAGGATATTTTGAAATACAAAAACAAAAACATTTACGCAATTTAACATATTAGTTTTCCTCAACGATAGACTGTAGTGACCTTCCAGACTTACAAAATGTGTCAAAATAATCTAAACCATGAAAAGAAGGGCTGCCGTTAACATACAAATGACGCCACCTGTCCTCTGACCCAAATAGGACTTTTGGAATGGAAACCAACAATTTAATGTCTGACTAAGTTAGACATATTGTAAGACTGCCCGCAACGACAGCCATTGGCACTTATTCGTTGGGTAACAGATAAGTACCAAACTTTGGTTGAGTGTGGGAGAGACGGTCGTCGTCGTAATCTAAAGTAGAGCCAGTATTTTTTTATATCTAGCTATGTTAGACTCTAACAATAAGAAAACACAAGGGGACTTTTTCAAGCACCTTTTGATATAAAGAATAGGTACGTAATAATTGGATTGCTCCAAGTTGCGGAGTCGAAGAGATCCATATTATAAGGTTCGTCTCAAGAGGCCTTTACTCGGAACACACGCAGGAACAAAATATTTACTCGGAAATGCTTGTATTCGCTTTTTTAGCTTTATATATGCGTTTTGGGTGATACACGGGAAACCTCACCCTAAATATTAAGGCCACTCGTTTTGCATTTCGCAAATCAAAAGGCATAATAACTTTCTCGTTTGTAAGCGCAAAGTAGGCAATGGAAAGTGCCTGATTGTCGCATTGTCGCGAATATACCGCCATTGAATCGATTCGTTAAAGAACTCAATTTATTACTGATTATGGAAAACTGTAGGTACCTAAATCAATTGATTTCCTTTCCCGGATTAAAAATAATAGTAGTAAAAGATTTCATATAGGCTAAGCATATAGGTATCCCTGTCCTTTTTTTTATTTTAACTCGAACTCAAAACATTGTCGATTGAACTGTCAAAAAAACGTAGCCAATGTTGAAAATCAATGCATTGCTGGCTGAATTCGCTTTCAGTAGAGGCACGGAAATGGAAAGAATAAACTACTTACTTATTTATACAAATTGACATTTCAAAGCTTCGTTAGGCATCGGATATCTTTGGCTAGGCACATAGTATTTATTTGAGTACCTACCTACATAGTAAAAAGTGAGAGTGAATTATTAGATAGTCACGATTAGGCCGTTTAATTTAAACAATTCGGTTAGTAAGTACCTATTTCAAGCGATAGGTAAAATCATAGTCATAATATTGTGTAGGCGGGGTTAAAAAAAAATTATCGTGACGCGCGTTAGGGCTCAGACCAGACTATGATAAAAAAAAAGATATTATGTAAAGTAAAATCAATAATAAATACAATCGCAGTTTTATTATTATATCAGGGCACGTACCACGTCCTACACATGATATTCATCGTTGGTATCTCAACTATATCATCAGTTTAGTTTTATTTAAGTTGTAAACTCGATCGATACTGATAACAATGGAATTTGTACCCATTTGCGAGCAAGCTACGGTACATTTATTAATATTGATCCGATGGAAATAATAATTAACTTTCCCGAAATGAAAGTAAGAATAATAACAGTTTCAAACAATGCTTCGTGTCGAAAAAGAATCCATTAGATTCTTTTGTGTTGCGTTATTACAGCTCTTGACAAACTCCACCTGCGTCCGTAAATGTGTCTAGAACGAAGTCATATAAATTCCCAGAATAAAATCTTGTTAATATTGTACCCTCTTAGGGGAAAAACACTCGCATAAAGATACGTTACAGTAAAACACGCGCTCGTCATATTATAGGGAGATGACGTCACAGAAATATTTGCCGAGTGAACAACTCTCGTGCCGTGACACATAAAAGGTCACACGGACGATATTATGCAGAATGCAGAGCGTGTAGATGGCTTTAAAGAGTTTAACAGTCAGTCGTTAACTCAGTCGCTTATTAAGGTCGTTTATGTGGCTCTCCCCTGGTTCTCTGTATGCAGTAATAGGTCGATTGGATCTATACCCGATTAATTTTACTTATGTTGACAGACACCTTATCATTCTAGGAATCTACACCTAGAGGAAGGTAAAATAATCATCTTTGACGAGGCATTGATTCATCTCAAAGTTAAATTCAAATCAGACGGAGACGATGACGTCATTTGTCATAACAATCTAATGTTATGACAATGTTAATTGGAATCCGTATGCCTACTGTGATAATCTACAATATTTCAACTAAATAACATTCTATTCAACGCTAGCTTCACAAAGATAACCTACTGAAATATCGGACAACACGTGCATGGTATCCAAAGCAAGTCTGAAAAGCTAATACAATGGTTGCCGCTAAAAACTGTAAAACCTGACAGGCTAGTGCCAGCTGAGTCTAGCTTTGTAAAACCTCTGTGACATAAAACAATAGTTTGCCGGCCCTGGATGTCAAGCATAAAAAAGAGGAAGACATTTAGTTACAACTAGATAAAACTTGGCAAAAATAAAACACAACCCACAGTAACAGCTTTGTCATCGGTTGCCCATTTTTGTGCCTCAATGGAGTTAATTGACCATATCATACAGTCCACCTTTATGATACTGAAATGGCTACGATTAGTAATACTTTCTATTATTTATAGGTAATAATTACACTAGGTAAACTACAGTTTGGCATTTTATAAAAAAGAAACAAAAAAAGTAGGTAGATATTATATACCAGAGTAATTACTTATGAAAAGCAAAGAAAAAAGCCGTACCTGCACACGATAATTTTGCGACAATTTCGAAAAATATAAAAGTCTGCTGAATAACTACGGTACCTAGATAAATACATGAGATGAGTTAAACCAGACAAGTTGGATGGAAAATACTGTTCACAAGAATATATTTATCAAGTAAAACGACACAGCGTTAGTAGAGCAAAGGAAATATCGTTTGTTTAAAATTACCATTAATTTGTCGTTAGGTATGCCATAACATGATGCGACAGTGCTCATTACGGAGCGCAGAGGGACAGTTTACGAAACACTGCGGAATTTATGACGTTGAAAATCTTTTTATTTTCTGTTCAAGGTTAAGTTTGTCGCAGAAATGCCATAAAGGACTAAAATATGTATATTATCCAGTTATCTGTGCAGTAGAGAGAATATCAGCTTGCACAGTTCATGGTTACCTGGATAATGTATGGTCACATCGTGTTACTAAGGTCGTGGCCGTCGAGAAAGCGCTGCGGTGCAAGTTTGCGCCGAGTTTATACTTTCCGACATGTTTAGCGTGTCTTGCGGCTTCAGTCAGATGCTATCAAGGCATGAAGGCACACGCCATTTGCTATTTTTTTTTATTTTTTTTTTTCTTTTGTTAAGGTTACGAATTTTGTTGTGAAGTATCGTTTATCATTATATTCCAGCTTTGTTTGTGGTGGAAAAAGATGAGAAGCGCCAAAATTAATTCTAAATATTGAACGTAGGGTCGTACTTAGTCGGTAGAAAATTGTGGGGACTTAATCATTTTCTTTCTGTAGATAAGTTTAAGGTGCCTGCAGTTATCAACACAAACATAATTTAGATAATTAATGAATTAAGGGGGTAACAAAACATATTTTCAGAATATCGCCGCAAAAAGACAAGTGTGGGAATAATTTCGAAAAGCTTAAATATAAATACATTATTTTGCTGTATTAGAAGTCAGCCAGACGGTCAGTTTCATAGATATGTGCAGCATTTTATTCAATAACAAAAATACTTTTAGTGCACAGTAGAGCTTTGGAGTGAGCGGCCGAGTTTCTACAGACAATAGAGCATCGATAATTCTAGAATAATAGAGAGATGACACAATATCAATTTTGTGAGGTTCTTTAACCTATATTTTAATATGATTTAACGGAACCTTGCAGGAAATTGTATAGACTTTGAAAAAGAGACCTCCAATTTGTTTCGTGGTTTCTTCTCAGAGTAGTCAGCTAGGAAGCGACCGAAATGGCCATGACCTCCTCTAGTAAAAAATTTGAATTGACGTGTAAAAGAATTTGTAAAATTGTAATTTTAATCTATTTACAGAATACAAATCATTTATCTTTCAATATTGTTCCACAGCTACGTTGATTAAGAGTCGGTTATTTATAGTGAATAGGTAACAAAGTGTAACAATACCTAGATTGATCTTTGTAGCACGTACGCAGCCCCGATAGTTTAGCTCGGCTGGCGCATCAAGTGGGCTTGTTAGGATTAATCTAGAAAAAAATCCAATCTTCATTGCCTACACACTCATCTGCCGCTTCATCCAAAACCCTACCTACTAGTATATCTATACATATAGGTACATATTTTAATATTAAAAATAATTCTACATTATATTTATCTCACTATTTTACAGTTCAATATAAATTAATTTACGCTCAGGCACCTAATTAGCTATAATAGGATCTTAACTACATTAGAGCACAAGAGGATGAAAATGTGGTGTTCACTCATTTGTGAATACGAACGTGTATGTTGAGCCATTTGACATTCCAAACTGTCAATGTCAGAAAGTTGACAGACGTCACGATCGTCTAATTAACCCTAATATATACATTCACAAATAAGTACGCACCTTTTGTTAAACGCTCCCAACATTACCTATTCGGTTTTTTAACACAATTAAAATGTGAATGTTTTCAACACTTATCCATAAGGAAACAAAGTTATTTTTACTTTACTTACATTTTATTTACACAAAGATAATAGGTACTTACACACTTTACACATCCTTGTTATTAGTTAGCTTTTGTAAGCTCACCCTGCATGTAGGGACCACACAAGCAGCATTTTTTTTTATTGTGGTGTGGACTCTATCGAGGCTAATAAATAAAATAACGATCGAATTTAGCCAGAAAAACAGAAAATTTCATTACATAACAACGATAAAAATGGTCTTATAGCCATGTCTAATAAAATTAATTAAACGTTAATTTGTCATCACGATTTTGAACATTAACTAGACCAATAAATGAAAAACATGTCATTTATTCACTTGTACCTTACGTTGGTTTGAACTTATGCCACACTAATAATTCTCACATTCCTCTCACAAACAGGTTTCCAATGTCAATGTCATGAGATTTACCTACCCGTAGATCAGAAATAGAAATATTAAGCCACACAGGAGAATTATTAAGTATTATTTTCGTTCCTCAACCTCAATACATACATATTTCGATTTGAAACAGTTATCGTAAAAAAGCTAATTTCACAAATATTTTAAATTAAGTTTAAGTAGTAGAAGCTTAAAACAACACGCAAATTGGGATTAGGATACCTACTAAAATAATGAAAAAAGGAAAAAATCTTAAAAAACTAAAACTACAATTCAACCTTTTTAGATCACACACACACATAATATGACAGGTTCTTATTTTTACAGAGAAGCTCAAAGGAGGTCAATGTTCTAAAATAAACAAGTAAAACAACCATAAAAATAACGTGAAACAGCATAGATTAAAATAACAGAAAAGCGGAGCTTACATCACACAAAGATAAATCGAATAATTCAACTGAGAATAAAATTCGAATTTCCGAAGCGACGCGACGCCATGTTGATCAAACCTTGTTTTTATTAAAATTTGTCTCAATAATAAAACTGGACTTGTCTCAAGATCACTGCCCAGTATATAATTTACATGATATTAATATAGAAGGCTTCGAATGATGCTGGCAATATTTTGGGCACATCGACATATTAGGGCCAGTTTTGAGGTAGGTCAAGAGGAGAGTACATTTACGTAAATATTACGGTTAATTTCTATAATTGTTACAATAAGATACATTCTTTAAGCAAACGAAATGTTTCAAATAATAATGCCTTTATATCTCAAGACATAAATCTTCGGTCCTATCATTAATTACGGGTACAGTTGTAATGTGATCACTTAATCCAGATTGATAATAAATCGTATTCTATTCAGAAGACGGGTTACCTTAGTAGGGGTCGATTTTACAATCGTCAGATAGCTTAAGAATTATAGAACTAAGAAACACTACGGTTTGACATAATATATCTTTTAGAGCGAAGCCCTTTACTTTTGTACTAGCGACCCGACCCAGCTTCGATGGGCCTATAGCCTTCCTCGGTAAATGGACTATCCAACACAAAAAGATTTTTTCAATTCGAACCAGAAGATCCTGAGATTAGCGCGTTCAACCAAACAAACAAACTCTTCAGCTTTATAATATTAGTATAGATTAGTCAGAGTCAAATAATGTTTGGGTGTTAGGGTGATAAATTGAGACCGATTCATGTATTGATTTTTGAATCGTGATATTTTTCTGCCGACTTTTATCTAGAAGAAGCTGCGAGTAGGAAATATAACCAAAAAGGTTTTGTTTAATAGTTTCACCACGTATAATATCGATTATGAGCATTATAACCATAATTTCTATGCAGTTAAAACATTGGGAAAGTCTCGTAAGCATTTCTTTATTCTTTTACACTGTAACTCTGTAACGCATCAACTAGAGTAGGCAGTCTGGATTTGCTCCTCAACCGGTTTCATTCGTTGTTTTGTTGAGTACCTCAGAGCTTACAAGTGTGAGCCATCCTTGACTGAGGGCTAAGTAATTGGGCTAAGGTTTAAATTAAGGTTAACTTCTGTGAAAAGAATTTACTTGTGAAACTTCAAAAACGCAAAGCTATTTGTTTTCAAGGAGTGGACAAAGAGTGGTCAAGGTTCCTGGGAGACTTCGGTTTTCCTATTCAAGGTTTTCGATTAGCCGTTATGTATATTGTAGCTTAGAGGGCTCAGTCGAGAAAAAATACACGGTCTAGATCGAATATTTTACGAAACAGTCTTCTCAAAGTAACAAAGAATAACATTTTAGTAGATGAGCATGTATTGAGTGAAGACATTTGCGTCACAAAACCATTTCGGGAATGAAAAATTTAATAGAGTAGAGAGATAGAACTAAAATATATTACATGTTGATAAGAATTTGGAAAACGATCGTGAACATGTCGTCAGTTTCGATTTCAGTAATTGTTTCACTTTATGGAACGTTAAAAAAGGCTGGAATCGAGTTTTATGATCCTACGTTATGAGTTTAGGAACCCGCCTATATACCATTGGAATTTTTTGTAATATTTGTCACGTATTTAGCTTTTGTAAGATCGCTATGAGTCTGTGACCTCGATGCATCCCCAGGCGCTCTTGCTAATTAGCCCATGATGTCATCCCGGCAGGCTGTCTGAAGCTGGGCTGCCATTACGGCAATGCCACACAATTTTATTTAGCCTAACGATATATTGGCTTACAATAAAACTGACGTAATAACAAACAGGATAGATTACAAAAAGAATTTTATGTTGAAACTGGGCCATTATTTGAGCTCCACCTAAGTAGCGTTTCCGAGTATTTTATTTAAGTTAACTTAGTTCTGCAATAATAACTATATACTGTTCAGACTTGGGTGTTGTGGTTACCTACGTAATAGGTAAATTACCATTGTTGTCAATCGTTTCCTTTATTAAACTGTGTTATATTTCCTGTTTGGGCTTTTCATGAACACTAATGCGACGAAGCTTCCGCATTTAAAACATCTGTAATGAACAAGATGTTGCCCAGTGCTCCATGCGCTTAATATTAATAAAATTAATTAACTTCGTAAAAATGTCGTAACCGGGTGATAAATATTCCGCGTGAAGTCGTTTTAAATTAATTCTTGGAGTTTAATTGCTGTCCTTGTAAAGCTTCCCATCAATGCTGACAAGTTGGTAGACCATAAACAACGAGAAGTGTTTATCTAAATTTGAGCAGCAGTAATGGTAATTTTTGCAATTTCGCAATAATTTCATGAACATACGAATTCGCGAGTCTAAGCATGCTTATTGCTATGCTATTTGCTGTTATGAAGATAATCGCGGAACGAGGCGAGTCGGTTCACTTTCGGCTAACGATCAACGAGTATTACTTTGAGATGAGTTTTTCAATTGATGATTGATGTTCGGTTAGATAGATTCTTAGAGCACCGATTACACTTAGCCATTTTATTTTTTTCAGCAACATTTGAAAAATAATTATAAATAATTCGTACTTCACAGAATATTGCAACTGAATTTCATTTGTTAAATGCTAAATGATCATTAGTGTGCTAAAAATGAATGCAAATGCTAATTATTCCATCACTATTGAGCAGAGACTCAAGTCCTTCATTTGATCTTCCTTTATTTAAACGTGCAAATCATAGTGTGTATTTTTAAAAGTTGCAAATATTGTGGAGCGATGCCATGGGATGATCAAAACCTTCGATTAAGAAAACGTATATATACGTACAATTATAAAAGAGCTAGCATTTCTTTCAGCACAAAATAACCATTGAGTGGTAGAGGCACGGTTTGAATGCATGGAAAACAAAGAAACGTTAATTATAGATTGCTGCTAAAGCGTTTTTAAAATATAACACGTTTCCCCACACAAGTATGGAATGTAGGTTGGCAGGCAAGAACATAATGTTTAGCAGTTACACTTGAAGTATAGTAGCAGGCAGCAGCAAAGATATCGAGACTATATTTCTGCTAACGTTGTGGTAATTAATGAACTTCTAAACGAATCGATATCCATAAAAAGTTATACCGAATCTAATCTTAGTAACGATAGCTCAACAAACGCTTGTTAAAATTCGAAACTCCTTGGTAGTTAATGTTAAGAATTCAGTGTTACTTAGTGGTTATTGAAAATCAGACATGGAGGACGTTTAGCTACGGTAACTTAGCTATAACAATGTGACGCGATTAGGTAGCGGGTAGGTATATTAGTAATGATGAATAGATGACGGATACGACGCACATTACAAATACAGCACAACTGTCAACAGTTCACATGCAATAGACGTGACGATCGTTAGAGACTTGACGTTATTGGTTAGTATAAGTATACGCTCGTTTTATCTGCAAAGCCAGGTAGGCTACAGATTAGGTTGGTATCTATATTATTATCAATGACTGTTCCTATCAGATGGAAGCGATAGGTGCAGCATGAATTGCAACGCACGGCAGTTTAATATTCTTTCAAGTTAGAGGAAGCTTACAAAAACACACAGAATTCTTACACCGACCGCCAAATAGGGTATTTTACTATATACGAGAAAAAGTCTATAAATATGTTATTGAGACAGTTTAGGCATAAAACATTCGGAAAATGTAAGTTTTAGTTCATAAAATAACAAAACAAATTTTTAAATTCAATTCAAAATTTTCAGTATTTTTAATCTGTTATAAAACACCGTGAATTTGAGTTTGAGTTTGAACTGCCAGTCAACCGATTGGCGTAATGCCTATATTACGCCAATCGGTTGACTGACAGTACTTTTATTATTTTCGTAACCAACGTATTTTTTCAATATTACCTATTACAATATATACTTTTATTTATTTTTATATGATATACAATTATCAAATTTAATATGAGCTCATTTGATACTAAAGGAACTGACGTCATTTATGCTGAGCAATATGGCGTCCAATAAGAGGCGTTTTCGTCAAACTACGCGCGAAATTTGAAAATTTAAAATTTAGATTCATTTTTATGGCATTTATCGATTGAATAAAAAATTTGTGGTTTTTTTGGTGGCATATTAGCACTACAGAATTTTATTGAGACACTTTTCAAAAATGGGTTTACTACCCTATTGACTGGTTAAAATACAAGGCAAATATTTTCCACTTCATAATGGCGCTGCAGTAACCAACATCGTTTAAATTTTCACAGAGTTTCTCCACATGTTCCGATTATTTACGAGCACAGTAGGCTGGCAATGTGATAAATTCTTAAACGCGCTTCGTTGGTATTTCGTTTAACAACTTTTATAGGCTTTGGATTTCCATTACTCTTTTTACTAACACGGAAAAGTCGCAATGTAATAATGCAAATGTATGGCTTTTCTTTAAAATTCCCCAGTGTTCAACATTGACGTACCGTCTACATCGTTGTCGCTTATACGGCACTTGCACGAGTCATGGTACAATTATGGAGAAGGAAAAAAGCTGTCAGCATTAGCTCGCTTCTTTGTTCATAACTGACGAATATTAGAATACCAGTACCCAAATGCCCAAATTATTCTCATGTCTGTCAGCCTCAGTATAGAAAATGATTTGTGTGTGACTAGTGTGCCGCGTCGCGACTATAATTCACGGCCAAGCTAACAGGTGGCACTACTTGCCCTCATTCTCAGGACAACATTAGACTTTTTTATGAACTCAGGAAACTAGAAATGCAAGGTTTTATTATAAGTATGCTGAGGTTGGTACCTTTGAAGTTAGACATTTATGATGTCTTTAAGGGACTGGAAAATATCCGGGATTTTATGCCATAGACAAATGGCAATTATGAATTTAGTATTGAGGAAGACATTGATTACCCGAAATTGGCACAAAAATGTAACTAGTGCCACACTACAAAAAAAAAAAGAAAAGACAATGATTTTTCAAATTCTGTTCTAAAATCAGTTTTTGCATCAGTGCAATGCAATATGTAATGGTTAAAAAGCATGGATTCAGATTAGCTGTTTTCAATTCGATTCTGGTTATTTGCGTATGAAATAGCAGTGCAATTACTTAAGCATAACGTCGAATGACGGGTGTGCTAGGTTTATTTCTCATATTGGCTTTCGTTTTAGTAAAGGTGAAGTTAGTTTAATAAAACTTAGTCTTGGCCACGGTATCGTCGAAAAGTTAGAATGTCAAAAGGCGATCTTTACTGATAGGTATTCCTAGAACTACGTGTCCTAATTTTTCCTCGTAGAGTATTCCCAAAAGGTACTTTATTTAAGTCATTATTATTTTTTGCAATAGTAAGTGCATTGCGCTGCTATCAAATAATCAACAGGATGTGAGCAAAAATTATTTTCATCGTAATTTTGTCAGTGCTTCCGCTGTATACTTATTAGCCATTGTCACTGTATCGAAAATATTAGAATATAAACAGTTTCAATTGTATAATAACGTGTATTGTGCTAACATCGTTTTCAATGCAACAGCAGAATAAAATAATGCTGCAAAGAATGAGTCACCTTTAGGATTATCACTTGGACACGATGAAGCCGTCTGTCTTAAACTTTGTCGTAGTCTTGGGACGCACTTGTGAGTCAATTGTCATTACAGTACAAGTTTTTAAAGTTTGCGTTTCATGGTACGGAATACTACGAAATAATATAAATTGATCCACCTATCCGTAAAAGTACTTAGATACCTCTTCAGCGAGTCCAACTTATAATGGGTTACTTACTAACATTAACTATAGTGGACACATACATGAATTCAGATGTTTAGGCTGACTTTATGAGAACGAGATTGAGGAAACAATTGAATGGAAATTTTGTGTGAGAAACCAACCGGTATTAGCATTATTTTCCATGGTCGACAATTTATCCACTTAATTAACGATCCAATTAAAACCGTTTCTTTTTCGTTCATAAAGTTTTATAAAACACGATTCCCTTGTTTTCATCTTTGGAAACACTATTACCAACATGAACATAAAAAAGTTAAAATTATTATGTAAAAGGTAACGCACTGGTGGTGGCGCTACGGTGCCGGTATGTTGCCGGCCGGTGAGTGGTGACCGTGTTCTAGCCACTTACAATGTCAAGTTCAAAAAAAGTGGCCAATTATATGCTCAGTGTTGAAAACTTAGAGATTACATAACTGAACTTGAAAATGCATACAAAGAACTCTTCACATTTTATTGTTTAAGAATTTACAAGCAAAAAAGAAGCATTACCATACTTAAGTAGGATATAAATAATGTTTCAAGTCTAACAACATCTTGCTAACAACGACGATCAAGAACATTATGAGTCCCACCAGAAGAATAAAAACTAGTCAAACAACTCCACACTCAGGTAGGTTATAAATAGCTAATGCTACTAGTAGAGGACACTTTAAAATTGCAGACATTTTATTTTTCGCCAGAAACTGCCCCAAATCTCACAGTAAGTAAATTCGTGTACAAAACACGCCAACAAAACCAATAGTACGAGAATGGAGGCACTTCAACAGAGGTAACAAGTGTATTTACATTGAATTTAGACAGAAAGGTTCACCGAATATTAGCATATTACGCGATTACGCAGCACCTGTAGTTTAGCGACCGACGTTATTTAGTTAAGGAAGCCTGAATGGCGACGTTTTGCCCTCGTCTTTACTACCCGGCGAACAACATTGAGGGTAAACAGGCTGTTGATTCTATTATTGTGTAAAATTTGAGGAAGAATATCGAATTTCTTGTGTTGTAGCTGTATTTTTATGAAAAGTTTGAGTCTGGTAGGTTTTGTAGGAAACAAACCGTCTTAGTTTGACTTTTTAACGGACTATGCGATAGATATTATTTTTTCTATGTATTTTTGTATGTGGGATTATTTATACCCTCGAAGCATCCAAACGGTTGGACAGATTTTGTTTTTCTGAATTTGTTTATAAAACCAACATAGTGGCCGTAAAAGAGATGCCATTTTGCACAAGGGCATTTTGTGTTGAGGCAATGAGGTATCCAGAAATACAACAACAGTAGGTATCGCTATTGGTATGCGCAGTCTCCTTTGTAATAAAAATTAAACAAATGATATTGCTATTTTAATTTCAGGAAAATGGAATTCCAATACTTTCTACTATGTTCCTACGTCCTCTGGCTTCGTAACTTTTAAATAGGTAGTTCCCTAATTGCCAAGTGTGTAACAAAGTCGAAGATGTCCAACATTTGCTAATGGAATGTGAAAAGAACAGGAGAGAGAGAGAGAGAGTTAGTGATGCAGGAATTAAAAGTCACTACGTATGATGTTGGGGCTTTCATTAGAATATTATCTATACCTAGTGCGGGAGAAGCGAAACTGGTATACGAAATGGTTGCTGCATCACTATCCTCTTCGCTTACGCAATAATGTACAAATTAATAATATTATAAGTGTAGGTAATAAGATAATTAGATTAGGGTATGATGAGGCTGACATACCTTTGTAAGGTGAAAGCCTCTAAATAAATATAGAATAAAAAATAAAATAGGTAGTTCGCTTTTTAAATTTTTAAACAGTTGCTTTTTTTAATTAGGTTAGTAGATTGACACGACGCGGTCGTAAATTAAAATGCCGTAAACGCCCTGGCTTAGGACATACACTGACCTTATTAGTTTTCTAAAGGTCCGTAAATACGTAAGAATCCCAAAGGTCAGGTGAGTATTAGATGTCGTAGCCAGCGCCCATGTATATCAGAAGAAGCGTAGGTATCACTTACCTAGTTGTGTTATACATAATGTCTTTCATAAAAGGTTTTCTGTACGTTATCTAAATATGTATAATTTTATTACAACATACTTTGTGTCGTGTGTTGTAGTTGCTGTTTTATAACATTAGTTTTTTTCAAATGAGAAAAAATTGAGATTTAAATCAGGCGTTTGTAACGTGTCCATCATAAAATAAAAAAATGGCGTTCGAAAATACATTTTACATGTTATTCCGCTTATTTTGGTTTACAAATGCCATTCTTCCCATGACGACAGGGATATTAGGTATCTAAATTAATATGTTTTTTATTTGATTGAAGGCAATTAGTGTATCTCTTAATGTTTACAATTACCCAACCTGTTTCTTTTGAATGAAACGCTACACTTATAAGTCTTATTTAAACCGAAAAAGGAACTTCTTGCAGTTGTAATCTCTTTGAGCTATGATTTATGCTTTGTTATTTGATGTGTTGGCGTCTTATTTATTATTATTTATCACTTGTTCAATCAGTTAACAAAGCGGTTATACAGTATACACCACAAGGGTATCCCCGACTGTTTGTGCAAATTGGAACGGGAAAAGTTGCTCACAGAGCTTGAGTCATAATTATGTATAACTCAACATGACAAAATAAATCATTGTATGTTCTTTCTCTGCTTCAATTACTTAATAATAAAGACCATTGAAGAATCACGTGCAACAATGAGTCATGGTTAAGTTACAGTAACTTGTAAATGACTCTGAGCCAGTGAATTAATCAAGAGAGCTAAATCCACTCAGCCTTATTCCCACATGCCCAACTCGTCGAGCACTATCGTCGCTGCAGAATCAGGCGTAAAGATCAACAGGCTATGAATGACAGCTGATAAATAATCGGACACCGAGAAGTAGGTCAGATTTAAGAGGAAATACCACGGGCTAGAGAATTGAAAATTAGGTATTTGTAAAATCTATTGCTGTCGCGCGATGCCCGAAATCGAACCGCAGAGCGCGATAGATACAACTGCAGCTTTGGCCGAAAATACCTATTAAAAGTACCTACACAAAATCAATGATTCGTAGTCCCCTGATTTCTTCTCCAAAACTTAACCGATTTAACTGCTTTTTTCATTAAAAAATAAAGAAAGGCTTTTGCCGTGTTCCTATGTTTTCTATTTTTTATATAATCAAGTCAAATTTGTTTTCTGAATGTTTGAACACAGCGGAAAATCATGACAATTTTTTAGGTTTTTGAATATTCATATCTCTTTTAATAATACATTTATGAGAAAAAGGAAAACATAGGGACATGCCAATAGTAGCCATGGATATTTAAAAAAAAAAATTGATCTACTGGCATTATCCAGGGAGGAAACAGGGGACTAAGTGTGTATGGAAAAACGGCCCTTGTGTTTGATTAGCCACAGACAGACACGGGGACAGGTGAAACTAAATAAAAGCTTGTAAAAATGTGATGATTACTGATGCATATGAGTAGGTATACTATACCCTGTTCACAATAAGATTAGACATTTACTCAAACCTTTTTACAGTCCGTTCAACCGATTTTGACTTATATTGCGTTGGTAGCATGACAAATGGCAACTGCAGTAAACAGTTGTTATTGTAACCACTTTTTTGCCTCTAATGTCATCCTTAAACCTACGGAATAGAAGTCAAAATCGGTTGAAGGGACTGTAAAAAAGTTTTGTGTTTATGTCTAATTGTGAACAGGGTATAGGTATGGTAGAAAAAGTTGTTGTATGTAGGTTTACTCTAAAAAATGACATCAGCAAATTATTAAACAACAAATTACAAACTTCAGGAAATAGTTCTAAACAGTTCAGTTAGTCTTTGGAAATGAAAAAGGAAAAAAAACTCAGTACAATTCAATTTCATTCTCGAATAACCGTGGAAATAGGTAACCAGCAAGTTGGCAGTTTTTATTTATCAAGGCAAATGAGAGTTAGCAATCTTGGATACAGTAAGTACTGAAAGCCATTGTATGTAGGTAGGTACCTAGTTTCTTTCTTAAATGGATTCAATTCGTCTCACAAGACATGCAGAGGGAAAGACAGACATATTGTTTTGTTACTAGATAATTTCATCAAAAAAGGCTTCGTATTTTTGGCGCATGAATATTTTTGGAATAAAGTGAATTACTAGGTACTGATTTTTATGATATAAAAATACAGTGAATGGATGCCATTTTTTGTCAAAGGTCACGGGGTAATTTTTGGTAGCTAGGAGTACATGGTAATGGAAAAAGTGCCTCGATCGATAGGAATTGTATTATTGGATTATTATTACGTTAACGATTACTATAAAAAAAAACATCAACCAAGGATAATAGAAGGATAGGGTACTATCCATGTTCTTATTTGACCTTCGGTAAACCGGTCCTGGGACTCCTTGGCTTTGTTTGTGGTCTAGAAGCCTTTAATAATAAACGAGACAACGTTGACTCAAACTTTGAGATGGTCACTTGTTAGGGTGCTGTCATCGAAATACATTTCATACTTGTTTGTTGTAGATTTTAAGTTTATTCTCAATCAGGGACAATTTTAGGCTCGTAACAATACTATTTTAGGCTAAAATGAATACCTATAAAGTTTTTAATTTAATTTTGTGCTAAAGGTTCGATCCATCTCTGAAATAAACGATAAATCTGCCAATGACAACTTCAACTTAACTCTTTATTATTGGGATTTGTGGAAGAGACACCACAATTTTGCCAATATCGCTTAGACCAAAACAGACTATGACCATCAAAAAAGTTGAATTAAATAATAGTAAAACTTAGTTTGACAGATACTAAAGAAACGTCACGTAGAGGAGCTGTCATCTTGACATTAACTTGTCATGACTTCATGCCGGAAGAGAAACGTGACACCTAACGTAATCACACTGAAATATTTGTTTAATTTTGTAATAAAAGATAAAACGATAACGTATACAAATAGCGTTGTTATTAGCGTTACGAAAATATATCTCCCTCGTGTAGCTATGACTTTAGATTCTGAATCATAGTTTGATAAGTGGCGTACGATAAAATAGGTTGGACGTGATGTGACCTATGCTAGATACGTGTGGAAGTCAGGATAGGATAGTTTGTTTATTACACAAGTATGCACTCGTTGCCTTCCACATTGTGTGTGTGACACATGACTCACCCACTCATATTGCTCAAATAGATCGCTTCTTCGCTTGTTGTGATTCTGCGAAAATATTGGTACCAAAACCTTTTCAATTACAAATGTGTTTAAAATGAAGGTAGGTTTGTATTGCATGTACCGTGTTTTTGGAATAAAAGCATCTAAAACATGATTGTAAATAAGGGTGATGGATAGTAGAACTGCTGGTAACAGTTGTTTCCAGCAAGGCTCATTTCCTTTCTTACTTCATGAATAGCTATTACGGATTAAGTCTGCCAATTGTCATCGCAGTGTGAATTAGCCAACCTTTCACTAACCGTAACCTCTTTGTTAAGGTAGCCCGCGAAATTCAAAACCTCTTACGTTTCTAGCAATTTCCAGCGCTGTTTCACGTTGTGTTGATCAAAATTCAATGCGCGACAGTTATAAGACGCAATATATGATATATTGGACCTTCAATAAGCACCAAAATGATAAAACAACTCAAAATTAACTTTGTGGGTAGCGTTCGCGTCGTGGAATCTCGAGATAGTCTGTATTAATTATTTTCTCCTAATCTTAATTATTTTGAACATTTAAAAACTCATCAATTGATCATTAAGATTTATCCAGGCGTCGTTTTGTTAATTATTTTAACATTTGTGGGAATATAAAAAATTACTTACGTTCAATAAATTATATTATTTCGTTGGTGCCATATGGGTGCCATGCCATGTAAATTTCGTTGCGATTAACCGTCCCTAGTTACTTCTGACTTATTTAAGGGATCGACAGCAAAACAGAAATGCAATTAAAAGATAAAATAACGGCTATTACTCCAGTTATTTAAAAATACCCTAATGATTACTTTTGCCAGCCCATTGGTCGCGTATGTACTCGCGTGGACTCAAGAGCAACTGTTGAGCGTGTGGTCCTGATTGGATATTTCCATTGGCAATTCCAAAGCACGAAAAACCGTTGGTCCTGCGCCTAATCTCTTCCCGGTCGTGTCGGATTGCAGTCCCTTGGGACTATGAGAGTTAGTGAGGGACCTGTGTTTGCCTCTTGGTCACCGTGACCGAAATTCGGTAGGAAGAATTGACGCTACCCCACGCCAGTGTGACGTAGGCAGTCGCAGTAAGACTTTGTAACAGCAAATACTGAGCAAAGATTCAAAAGCTATTCAATAGGTACACATGTAGGTCAGAATTGAGACAAGCCGGCGCCAAGCGCCAATAATACAAACAAAAGGCATTGTTCTTTAGCGAAAAGGTTTCAGAAAGTAAAACTAGACTTGGAAATTTATTTTATCAACGATTGTAGTAATAAAACATTACTTACACAGTCTATTTACTTTCCGTCGCCAGATGGTTCGTAACAAGCTGGCTAAAATATTCCGTTCTCTTATTTAATGTTTTTAAATACCAAAATGAAATTTCTTATCATAACATTTCTTTTGGTATAATTAAAAGCCTTTGTTCATTACTCGGTTACATTATGAGGAGTCAAGATTGGAATTCATTGACATACATAAATAATTTATATACAACGATATATATAATTAAAAGGAAAGTTAAAAAATAAACTGTACCACGGGACAGTGTTTTGCAAGATCCAAAATCGGGTTTCTTTATACGGGTAAAGAGAAAATATCAGTGAAAATGACGTCACATAACCAGTTTATTACGGCCGCCCGTGTTCTGTTGAGGTTGACGTACCATTGAACAAGGCTTCAAGGGCAGAAGAACGCTCAAATAACTATTGCCTATATTGTGAGCTATACATTAAAAACATACTTTCATATTGATAAATGGTGTTACGAAGTCTTAGCTGGGTGGGGTACCTATGACTTGGTAGACGTTTGACTCATCGAGGCCTTTGTCATACTTGCCACGTGCTACAAGCCATTGTGCGATAAATAGTCAGTTTTGGAGTCATAGTTGTTTTACGAAAATCTATATTTTGGTGTCTCTTCCATAAAATCCATTCAATGAAGAGTTAAAATTGATATTTACCGAGTTCACGGCTCCTGCTATTGATAAGCAGCAGTAGAAATGTCTGATCAATTTACTAACTTTAGCATAAAATATCGGTGTATATGCTTCTTCAGTATAGGACGGAATGGAAGAAGAAAACATGTTGCGCCGACCCCAAGTAACATGGGGTAAGGGCAGGAAGAAGAAGATGCGTCAGTGTTTCTAAAATGCAACCGACCAGTGGCGTGCCAAAGTTAGAGAAGAATTTTGTTCAAAATTCATCGTTTCGCAATTTTTTTTTATTATTATAATAAAATTATTATGCTCATTTTCATGCTATCAGTATCATATTGATTGCAAGCCTGACTTTTTGGCTTTAATGGAAGGCACGCCACTGCTATCGACACATTTGGAGTGAAATTCAGCCAAGATTGACTGATGATGACTTTAATCATTCAAAGGGTTGCCCCCCGAATACTTCAAAATTAATATTAATTCTGCAACATTGTTTGCAATCAAAAAGGTAATTAATTACAAAGCATCTTGTTTCCCCTCTAACGACGCCCGCGAAATTATGTAACGGAAGACGAATCGGAATGGCATCTATTAATATTTTGTTAAAAGCTACCTTACCTACCAGTTACCTACCAAGCTAAGTTACCTACCAGTAATCGAGGGGTTTTGCTAGCTTGTTATTTTCAGTAAATAAAAAAAATCGTGACGTTATTTTTAATCGAACTGATTATCAGAACAAGTCTTAGATATTTTCGGTTGAATGAACCTTTGTTTCAGTGTTTTAACAATTCATAATAGTCTATAAACTTTCTCTGATTCTAATTTGGTTTCTTCCGAAGTGGAATCAAAAGCAATTGAAATAATGGAAACTCGTACCTAACTCGTCGTACCCAAACAAATACATTACTATCGTCTGACAAATGTCAGAACTTTTAATTTGGGTGTCAGGACTGTATTATCTTAAAGAACAATTATTCAAATATTTTTGTCAAAGCTGAAGTTTCATTGAATTACACACGCAAGACAGTTTTCTCTTTCAGCGATTTCTGAGTTTTAAAAATGGTGTTACTTTAAGATCGCAAGCGCATGTTCAGCAGTAGAGTGTAAGGTTCTGACTCAAGACTCTGTACCTATTTGTCGATTCCATGTTATACTAGTAAAGTAAGTACTCAGAATTCTGTATATTCAATATAACTTTTACCGTTATCATAAGATTATCGTTGATAACAAGAAATATTATGCGGAAAAATCCAACTGTAAAACAATTTCAACGATTAGATAGATAAATGTACTCATTTTAATGTCGGAGTCTCATTTCTAGCACTATTACTTTCTTTAATCAATTCAAGTGAATAAAAAATAAAGTTTCACGTTATTGTAGTCAACATATTATGACAGTCATTTTTGCATGAGGTTATTAAAATATTGACATGATTATTTTATCAATTGATAAGATAAGAAAACCGCATTTTTTAATCCTATATTCCCTACCTAACCCAAGATACCACATAGAACTTCGATGCCTAAACATAACTCAGTTTATAACCTTTATCAGATCATAAAAGTAGTGTCTGTTAACTCTGTTGCCAAACGTAATGATAAAATCTAGCGACTTGCTAGATCGTATCATGGTTTGTATCGACGACAGTATCAACTTCCAATGTCCCTAGAGACACTGTTTTAGTGTAAAACTTCCGTTAACGCTAATCTAATAGTTCTTGTTTTGCAGAAACAAGTGCTAGTGCATTAGTCACTAGCTGATAACGCAGCCTTATCGGTCGCGCTACCTCAACCATCGCGCTGGCGGTAAAAATCAATAATGGATGTCTTTGCTACATCAGTAAGGTACATTATGTGTTTCTGCAGGATGAATAGACCTTAAAGGTTTAAATGACTTCGTTGCTCCCGCCTTTAGGTTCCCCGCCATCGTAAACCAGACTGCGCGAAAAGGTTGTCGACCTAATAAAAACGTTATTAATGATGATAACCTGTCAGAGTACTCACAGCACATCCATATTGAAACCACTGGCTGTTGGTAGTGTTCGCTGTTGATATAAAGACACTATTTCATGCGAAACGTGACTTCAAATAATTCGTTTAAGATAATACCTAGGTACCTATTTCTGATTAAAGCGAATACCGTGCGTGCATTTAGTACTGCGCTTATAGTATGTTGCATTTGCAAACGTCGTTATGCAGTTAATAATTATTCTATCGCCTCATTAGCGAAACGAAAAGCTGAGCATTCCAGCCGGAAATACCACCATCAACGTCCGAAGAATTCGTGGTAACAGCACAATAGCAGGAGATGAAGCTGTGGAAGACAGGGCCAAAGCAGACGGCGTCAGGCCAGCAGTCCTTACTCGAGAGAAGGTGAAACAAGAAGGCTGAAAAGGAAGAGGTGTCCTATCCTAAAAAGATTTGATGGAGTCAACTTCCAGTCTAACCACAACGGGCTCAATATCAGTATTTTACAACCTAAAAAAGTTTAGAAAAGTACCCCAGAATTTATATACGTCTGAATAAGTATTTAAATATGATAACTGTGGTAACTAACATGCTTTAGACAGCCTTTAACTTAGTTAGAAAGTTATAATTAGTTTGGTGTACATCAAATAATTTACTATTCAGATGTGACCTTCAGTTATAATAGTGAAGTTAGTGGCCTATTATGTGTTTATCTAATAACCTAACTAAGTTTGTATATTCTAACTTTCAATCTGACTGGGTCCTTGATTATTCAAAATGCCTGTAAACTGTTTATTTGAAATAAATGGGTTTGAGTTTACTTCGTTTTGTTTGTTGTTTATAACTAATAGAAATATTAGATGGGTACATGCAATAACTTTGCCTAACGGATATACAAAATCAAATGAGATATCAGTTTAGACTGGAGTTTTTAATTTATGTAGTAGTAAGTAGCTATCTTATGAATAAATCCCAGATATTTCAACGCAGCAACGGCGCTTTTCGCTCTTTACAGCCGAAGTTTATTTGAAAACTTTACGAAGTTGTTTCATAATAATGTAGCTAGAGGATAAGAGTAATCAATATGGGCCGGCTTTGGCAGTGTTATATTTGTACTTGGAGTTTTATAGATAATTAGAAATATGACCCAGTTTTCATGAAAAAAGGCCCTGTTTTCTTGAGGGTTAGGGCTTTAGGGTTTGTCCATAGATATTCAAGGGTTTGTCAAAGACTTTCTTACCCTAAATTCAATCTGTAAGTTGGCTAGTTATTTAATTATAGAAGGTTAGGGTCCAGACAGTGAGAGTGCGTTAGAAACAACAGTACCTACTACGTATTAGGATTTCATCTGTATTACTAAAATGCCATTTGAACAGTCAATTAAAAAATTGACGGTGAAATTAAGCTCCATTGGCAAGCTCATGGATAGAATGATGGAATAGGTATAACTATTGTACACCGAAAATCAACCAAACTCATAAACAATGCCAGTAATTCATACCGTAGTATGCACCGAAACTCCTGCTTGGAGATAAAACAATAGAATGCGCGCGCGCCGGTGAATTCTATCGGTCACGTTTAGCTGGATTGATTGAGGAAATAAGTCATTATTATTTTAAAGTATTTCGTACAGCTGCTTGTTCAGTTAAAATTATTTTTCACACCACCTGCTCGACAATGTCAAATTATATGTCATGCAAACCTAACCTAAAGTAAGTCATTTAAGACCTGAGGTCTAGCAGGGCATTAATATTGTACTGATTTTCATTATGACCCGCTGATCATTAATGTGATTTGAATTTAGAACATAAAGTAGAAATCGCATACGAACATTTACGATAGGTAGTAGGTACATACCTACTAATTCTATGCATTCACCATTAAGATCTGCTCTAAAAAATGAATAAAAAAATCGAACTGGCCACCACGAGTAGAATATAAATAGAAGAAAAATAGAACACAAATTGAAATACTTTGATTCTGAGATTGCTGTTTATTGTCACGTAGATGGTGTGAAAAGTATGCTCCTCGGGGATAAAGGTGCCTTTGTCTTGGGCGACCTTAAATCCTTGCACTCTGGATTCTTGTCTTAACTCCCTCGCTTTGCTCGGGAGTTAAATCTAATCTCCCAGGCTCCGCTCGGGATTTACGCTAGAATCCTTCGTTTTGATCAGGATTCAATACGGCACCCGCTACATAAGGCACTACTTTATCCCCTTAGTGCATAATCTACTATTATTTATGGTTTTTGAAGATTTTAAAACTTCTTAGACATTCTCGGAAAGGTTGGTAACATTGTTGACATCCACGCTGTCGCTTTTCATAACAAATTAGTACTTATTATATGAAGCAATCAAGCAAATATGTACTTAAACAAGGCTAAATAAAATCTTGATAAAAAATATGGAGAGAATACGTGTTGAATTCTAAGAATTCTTTTTGCCTGGACAAGCTTTGTTAAGATAATGCTAAGTTATTAATTAAGATGTTATCTACACACACTTTAATTCCTTCTACGCCTACTGTTTAGACTACTGTTTTAAAAGTTTAAAATCAAGGATATTATTTACATTGCTTTATAAAAAAACCTAAAAGGTTCTGAGCAAAGTACATTATAATGGAGACACAAATTAATTAAAACTGAGCCCAGAAACAAGCTGAATTAACTAATATTCTTTCGTTTGTAAAAACAAGCTCTAAATATCGTCTAAAGTTCATCCATTATAACATTATAATAATTTATTTATTTGCGTAAAACATGTAATAAAATGGTAGTATAATGAGGAAAAGACAGAAACGTGTTTATCTTAAATGCTAAGCATCATTCGAATGCATTCACTACACTCAAATAGGAATCTATGCGACAAAAAATTAATTCTACAAAGAATAAATCAAGGTCACCACCACGCTGCTGTGCAATTACGTAATAATTGCTAACGTAGCGCTAAAGTCTGTGTAGGAAGCTGCTTGGCAGGCCACTAGCGAAATAATGTTGCCAAGATGAGGTTTGCAGAGTTCTGCCTGAACAATAAGCTAGAAACTATTACAAAAAAACTTGATTTAGGTTGAATTCAACGACGTTTCGGTGTTCAAACTTTACCGCCATTTTTTAACGTGCTATTTTTTTTGAAGGCCTTCGAAGGAGGTTTGTTGTAAATAAAAAACATAATTGAGGTTCTATGGCACTTCAGAGTACAATAAAGCAAAGAAATTGCGAGCGAAGAAAGTGTTAAGAAAACTGGAATTTTTGGAGCTTTGTTGAACGCAAAAAGCTAAGAGATAAGATTATAAGTCTTTGTGGTAAACGGCTATTTAGGTCACAAAGATGTTTAAACTTTTAAAATTGTTCAAGGAGCAGACTGAATACAAGAGTTAGAAACCTGAATAATTTTATTTCATTTATGCTTGGTCTAAGTGAAGGTTCGTGAGCGCAGACTAAGATACGCATCAGTAAGTTTTGTGCAATTATATTGAGATTGGCGGCCATTATAAGTTAAATATAAGTTATGTAATCATTCAGTTAGTAATGATTCGTCAAATTCGATATACCAGCCTAGACCTAAATAAACTACTACATTGTGCATAATCGTGGCAAAATTATGTCCAGCCATAGTATGCAGGTTGCAAAGAATATCTATACAGAGCATTGAGGCAGTATCGGATGGCAATGACACTGCACCGACTGGACTCACGTCACGGAAAAGAACACGGACAAGTTCTTATCTCTACCTTCATTTACCTGGGATCTAGACGACTTTATTGTTCTTCTTTGTCGTTCCACCGACTTTTAATGTTCTGATTAAAATTCTGTTCATTTATGTGAAAAACCCTGTTCATTTTATAGGAATAAAATAAACCTAACTCAAATTTTCCTACGCTGTCTGGTAGAAGACTGAACTTTTATGTAGAATAGAATATTCAACCGGAATCGGCTCGATTAAAGGACAAGGACATTCAAATACTAAAATATTCTTTAAATATGCTAAAGATGAAATTAAAAATGTTTCAACATAGTTGATAGGTACCGCGTGGTTAAAGGGCACAGAAAATGAGTTAATTCAGAGTGCAATACAAATTTTTCGTCGAAAACTATTTAGTATTTCCATTCAGTCGCGCTTTTGAATCTTTGTGCATGAAGTATAAAGAAATAAATATCTCAACAATACGCTGGAAACGCCTGTAGTTCATAAAAAAAGGTCCAAAGTATTTAAGGATAGCTATAAGCTCCTTTTATATCTTTGTTTCAAACAAGTCTTTTGTTATCCGAGATTCTTGGCTCGAGTCGTGAGTATCAAACCTTGCGTGACCCCATATTCCCCACGCATCAAATAAAAGCCCAAAGAGGCTCGACAGATTCACTAGCACAACTTTCGCGGTTTCTATCAAGAATTTTATGGCCACTTCCAACTTTAATGCCTCGGATATATGGTTCTTGAAACTTTTATCAATTCTTTTATAGTTCCTACTGCCAATTGACATGGTTGAAGTGTTAGGAAAGAAGTGTTAAGGAACATATTCTTTTTGCAAATAGTTACTCACGTTTTGAATAATCAATGATTTAATCAACATTCGTTATTGATTCGTTTGCCTCTCCATCAGTTTTGTAAGAAGTTACTTTTTTGCGAAAATTATTTCGTTATGGTGAAGCGACAATGCATGATAAGTGGTATCCGGAAAGTGTCAACATCATACATAGGTACTTCGATCAACAATAAGGAAGTTCAGTGGGCAATTAAATATACACTGTAAAATGAGTTTTTAAAACAGGATTTTAGGTATTAACATTAGTTCAACAGGAAAATTAAACAAGTGTCGCATTTGATCTGGCTACATGGCCACAAACAACATAATTATTATTGAAAGATGACGACATTTAAATACTTTTTGGATGTAGACTTTTAATTGTTTTGTCTATTGCGCGTACAATTAATTAAACCGTGCAAAATGTTTATCTTGTTGTTATGTCCGGGATTTTAAGTCAAAATGTTGTTTTTAGTCTTTGGCCTGTAGACTCAGTGGCAATATAAATTTAGAATATTGGCAGTTAGTTTGAACTTAGTAGCAATATAGGTTTTTAGGTATTGGAACAGAATAGCTTTGTTTTTAGAGATTTTAAGGAAATCTTGTAGTTAAGACATCACGGACAGCGACAAATTAAGTTCCGCATCGTTTTGTTTACGCGGCAAAACAAACGCTTGCCCTATTAAAAGCAAGGTCATCGCGCGAATTAAAAGAGCAGTTCAAGAGTTAATTAAACGTTCCTGAAGGCACTTGTCTTGTGTAAAAACTGTCGCCTCGAAAGCTTGACTCTTACGTATTGATTTTAAACAATTACGTAATGGTGCAGGATTGAAAATGAAAAATGTCGCGCCATTGATAGCTACGGGTTTGAACTAAGGTACCTTCACTTAACTTAACTTCGTACCTAGTCGTATCGCGAACCAGTAGGTAGGTACGTCAATAACGGGACCGATGGTTACAGATTGGTAGTCTATTTTTTTTTTGTCAAAAATACGTAGTCTAAGAATTTTTTGCGTAGTAATAAACAGTTTAAAATAGTTGCTTTAATTCTTGATATTCTCATAATTAGATTAGGTTAAGAACAAGAATGAAAAAAAAAAACATTACATTCATGTATTCAAGTGTCGCAGATTCGCACTGACGTCATTTGACAATAGGACAGTTAGGTAGGTACACCTACAAAATGAGTTTCATGAATTGCAAAGACAAAACTGTATTTTCAGATAATCATGTTGCTCTGAAATACGTTGACCCTTGCCATTAAATAAAACAATAACCGAACCGGAATACTTTACGATTTCTATCAACTGTTTTATGTTCATGAATATTGTCTGAAACTCGTATACCTTATATTTTGTTGATGTGCCTTAAGAATAAATAAATAAATAAATAAATATTTTCATACTCGTTACTATCTACATTATTTAAACAGGTGACAGTAGAATGCCATCAATTCGTAAAGGTACATACTTACTTTATGATACTATATTAATGCACTTTATTTTTAATGTAGGTTTAGATCCTTAATATTGAATCATACCTATTTATAAGATAAATGAGGTCTCCAGTCCAGTCAAAGAGTTAGTTAGTATTTTAAAAGTTATGAATTGAACGTAAACTAGGCACAGTGCAAAGGCAGCCAGAGGACGCACACAATGCTATCTAGATATATAATAATTATATCATCATTTGAAACATTTCCAATTTACTAGTTTTTACCTATCTACTCCAGATGTTACCGAAGTATGTACTCTATTTATAAATTTTACTTTTCTCATTTTTACACAAAATATTTTCTTTTGGCCATGGTCAGAAGACATCTTTGAAGATGGTTTTTATTTTAATCTTTACATTTTCATTGATTACTCATTATTTACTTAACTATTGACCTTTAAATATGTGGAATATTATTGTTTTGAGCACAGTAACATCCCAATGTTATTATTATGTCTGTGAAGTGTGACTCATCAATCCATCATAAATGATACGAAATGTAGCTTAACACAACTGACCTGCTGTGTGATGCTCCGCTCAGAACATGAAAACATAGTATTTAACAACGATTTCATTGATTTTATTCAGACAAATATGTACACACCCCAGCGGCGACTCCAAACCATATAAAAATATAATACAAAGCTTAAAAACACGATTATTAAGCTGTATCGACGCGGGAATGTATCGGTGTCGTCGGCATAACGTTAGGAATCACGGTCACTCACTAGAGTTAGCTTTGGTACCTCGTAAATGCACGGGTCGCTGTCGCTGAGCACAGCACTGAGAGTCAAACGCTGGCCGCGCGGCCGGCCTTCACCGCCAGCTAGAGCGCGGCGGACTCCGGCGCCATGAGTGGCGACAGCGGGCCGGCCACGCGCCGCCCGCGCTCCAGCTCGAAGCGCAGGTCCGGCGGCGTGCGGCGGCTGGCCGCGCCGTCCTCCGGCAGGAACGCGGCCACCAGCAGCGCGCAGATCACCAGCAGCGCGCCCAGCACGAAGGGCGGCCCGGGCACCATGCGCACGTACTTCTCCTGCTCCGGCTTGCCTGCTACCGCGTGTTCCTCATTCAGGTCCACGTGGAACAGGTAGAAGATGACGCCGAACATGGCGGGGCCCAGGCCGTTGCAAAGCCCACGCACACCCGTCACCATGCCCTGCACTACTCCTTGCCTGTCTGCACGGCTGTTCACTGATACATATGCACTGATTGCTGGATATGTAATAGAGCCTAGAGCAGCCAGTACTCCAGCGGCCCACATCATCCATGTACGGCTACCAAAACCATACCACATGAGCTGCAGCATCTCAAATAGTAGTCCCACCATAATAGTGTGCTTAGCTCCGAGATTTCTCATCAAGAATCCGAGAACAACTTGTACACCAATACTGAGCACTCCTACAATTGCAATAAATATTGCCACTTGGACTACACCGAAGCCCATCACTAACTTCAAGTACACAAATATGCACGAATATTGTCCAGCCTCCGGTAAGTATGAGAGGAACACTGCCACACACAACATTAGCACTGTACGTTCAGCACCAACTTTCCTCAATGCTGCAAAGGGGTCGGCTTGTTCCCAGCTGATAGCAGGGCCCCAGCCGCTAGGTCTGACCTTCTCTGGGAGGCTCTCAGGCACTGCAACCATGATGAAGAACACGTCCAGAATAGCAACCGCGGTAGCGGCGGCGACCACAAGCGCCTCGCCGTACAAGTCCATCAAGTAGGCGCCCAGCGCGGGCGAGATGACCATGCTAGCCGCGAAGGTGGCGGACACGAGCCCGTAGGCGCGAGAGCGCTCCGCCTCCGTGGTGACGTCCGCCACATACGCGAACACGATGGAGAACGTGACGGCGAATACTCCACTGATGCTGATCATCGCGAAGAACCACCACGTGTTGATGGTCATCAGCGGGATAGGCACGCACGTGAAGAACACTGTCACCAGCAGGAAGAACTTGCGGCCCCAGACGTCGGACAGCGCGCCGATCAGGGGTGCAGACAGGAACGACAGGATGCCCTTGATACCCATTATTAAACCGTTCATTAAAAACGTGTGATCCGGGAACGTAACGTTCAGCACCGAGATGATCGGCATTGTGAGCAATCCCCATGCGAAGAACTCCAGGAATATCACCACCAGAGCGTGGAACACAGAGGGCTCGCCGATTCCAGACATTGTCATAATCCCGTCTTTCATAACAGTTTTTCTATTCCGTATCACCATTTCTACTTCAGTTTTTGTAGTTTTCGTGGGCGTCATTTAAGATCTATATGGTTTAATTTCCTACCGAACTACTTATATTAGAGACATTATGGAAACCTAAGCACTACATGGAGGAAAACTTGATAAAAACGAGCAAGTAGTAGCAACGTCAAAAATCCACTGGAAAATTGAAAAACAATTCGATATTTGTGTTGCCATTGTAAGCATGATTTCAAAAGACAACCATAATTTATGGATTAGGAGTAAAAAAATATGAATCTTTAATTGATATGATTTAGAATATAAAAAGTAACTGGATTAATATTTGGTATTGGCTAGACTACAAATTGTAAAATTCTTGAGTAGAAAGATACACAAGAATTTTGATGTAGATCACAGATGTAGATTGTACCATCGGTAATAAAATGGCAACTCAAACAAAAACCAAAGATAATATATTTTTAAATATTTTTTAATTCTTTAGCATCAAGTTTTTTCTTTAAAGTTTCTTGCATCAATTTATGCCATATTTATAAGCCTAGTATACACTTCTAAGTTTAAAGATGCTTTCCACTATGTTTATCACTTGTCAAAGCTAAAGAAATATGATTTTTGTTGCTGGAACGCTAAATCAATAAAAGTCGTCTGTCCAAAACTCCAAATTGTCAAACTGTCAGTGTCAACGTCAAAATTGTGAAAACTGAAAGGAAGAGGAGGCGTCAACGACGGCTACATTTTACAATTATATCATTTTAATTTCAAAATTACAAAATGGTAAATATTTAAACTTATTCGGCACATGACCTATTACAATCCTATCTAACAGACATTTCATAGAATTGTATTATTCACAGATTCGCTTTATATTGATCCAAAACCGTGCGGGTAAAACTAGATTGGCAAAATGGTACATGAATTTCGATGATGACGAGAAACAGAAGCTCATCGAGGAGGTGCACGCTGTAGTAACCGTCAGAGATGCTAAGCACACTAATTTCGTCGAGGTGAGTAGCTTAAAACGTACTAAGCGACCATTATGAGTAATCATACCCTATCATGAAGATTTGATTTATACCTGATATTATTACAGTTCAGGAACTTCAAAATTGTGTACAGAAGGTATGCGGGACTGTACTTCTGCATATGCGTGGACGTGAACGACAATAACCTGTGTTATTTGGAGGCTATACACAATTTTGTAGAAGTGCTCAACGAATACTTCCACAATGTTTGTGAACTGGACCTGGTATTCAACTTCTATAAGGTAAATAAATACACACTACTAGCATTTAACAGTATACGAAATTATGCATTATTTTACAAATATTTGCATTAAACCTTGGCAACAGTATTCTATTTCATTCTGCCAATAATATTATTGACTCACCAAATATGTATGATAATAATATAATCAATGAACAATGCCTTGTTTTACATAGTTCAAAAAAATAATTACAAACACAATTTATAGTAGGGAGGTAGTTTTCTGGTTCTTAACTAAAGTACCCTCTTAAACATTTACTTTTCAGGTATACACAGTGGTAGACGAGATGTTTTTAGCAGGTGAGATCCGAGAGACATCACAGACTAAAGTCCTGAAGCAGCTTCTCATGCTCAACTCCTTAGAATAACTATTCATAACTACTTAGCAGAGGACATAGCCAGGATAAGATAAAATAATTGAAGAATATCATTGTGAGGAAATTAAGTAATTTCTCTGAAAACTAGCCTTTAGCACAGATAACCATTACTATATTTACCAGAGATAATGTTACACAAACCATGAGGAAACTAAAATTGATGATCTCTGCCTTGTCTATGAAATCTTGGCTTTGTCTGTATTTAGTGTAACTTGTATGTAATGTGCATATATGAATACTGCAGTAATAGACATACGTATTGTTATCTCTTACCAGCAAAAACAAATCTAACACATGGGTAGTCTATAGTACCTACTCATAGTACTATGGTAAAGCTAGCAATGTTAACCACAAATGGTGCTTCTCACGTATAGTCTATGCTTGTCTGTGTTCCCTACATATCTGTGACCGGACAGACTTCGCAGCAAGAGTGAACAGGTGTCTTCTGGGCTTTTTTGTTCCAAATTAGACCACATCCATTACTTTACATGAACTGATCAATGTGGCCCATTCACAAATAAAAAAAATAAACAGGAGCCTTGTATAATAAAGAACAGCTTGCCAATATGGTTAATATTTCAAATCTGATACAAAACCCTGGTGATATAATATTCTTTAATGTTTTGAGTGCTAGTTCCGCATATTGTATGGAAATACTGGTTTCATCCAGTTTTTGGCAGCAAATAAGTTAATACTGCAGTATTGATAAAACTATTTAAATATTTACTGTTACATCATATTATATTGTTAAAAACTAATAATAAGTTTGTATAAAGAATACTCATTCATTCCATCTTAGAAGAATATTGTAATATCGGCACCTGAAACAGTATCTCGCATTTAGAATTTTAAATGTCAGAGTAAAAGCTCTTAACCACTCTGAACTACTATTGACTATGAAATCAGTCAATACTATACTACTAAGACACCTATAGGTTGGTCGATTTTTTTGTGATTCCTTTTAAAACTGGTTTTGTAGTGATTATTATAACCAAGGTGTTCTGTATTTTTGTTTTTATAATGCAAACGCGTTTTGTCTTAAGGGGCTATTAAACGACTTTTACAGATTTTAAACTGACAATCACGTCAAAATGTGCAGTGTAAATGATTTGAAAAAAATATATGTTAAACTAGAACATTCTCTTAATCACTTAGTAAGTGAATATTTTTAATTATATTCATATTATATAGTTTAATTAATACGTGAAGTTGTGTCTGACGCGGACAAAACATTGACAATCACACAAAATCTACCAGGTATAATTAAACGAAACTTACACCATCTTACAGACAATTTTATTATCTATCTTTTAGTATACGCCTTTTTTTTAATTTTGAATAATACTACTTTTATTTAATTTTTTCGACTAAACTTTGAGAGTTTTGGACGCAAAACTGATGCAGAACTTACACTGCACATTTTGACGTGATTGTCAGTTTAAAATCTGTAAAAGTCGTTTAATAGCCCCTTAATAAGGGTTTTGTTTGAAGCCGGTCAAAAGTAGTTTTGACCGGTTATGAGTTCTGACTGTAACATAAATATTATACAACTTGTAGAAATGTTCACTATGTGTGTGTTAGAGTGGGAAGAGAGCGTTTATTTATTCATTCATCATTTTAAATTCTTATTTTAATTAATTATAACCTATAGTGTATGTAAAGGACATTATGCGAAAAACAAACTGAATTATTTTATTGCCTGTACAGGATTATGTTTTCTTAGGTAGATTTAAAGGCGCAGTTCCATCGCCGTTCGTGGACACGATAAAATGTCCAACAGGCACACTACTTATGTGTACTAAGCTTCGGTTTATCCTACAACAGTTTATGCGAGAATGCGTTGCGGCTACAGTACGTAAATACGTGTCTTGATGATATCACACGTGTCATGTTCGGATGCGTCGCCCACTCATTGTCAAACAAGCTATTTGGTTTACAGGCAACAATATTAATTTTATCTTTCTATACCATCGATCACTATACTCCGTTCACAATAAGATTAGACATTTACACAAACTTTTTTTACAGTCCCTTCTACCGATTTTGACTTCTATTCCGTAGGCAATAATGACATTAGAGGCAAAAAAGTGGTTACAATAACAACTGTTTTTGCAGCTGCCATTTGTCATGCCATCAACGCAATATAAGTCAAAATCGGTCTAGTTCTTTTATTAGTGATCGATGTTCTATACACAATATTTTATTTTATTTTATTTTTTTGTCTCTTGCTCAAGATAAAAAAAAAAAATGAAGTATTGTTAGTGTAGTAGAAAGACGAATATTTTTGCCTGTAAACCATATAGCTTGTTCGATTGTGCAGAGACTGCAACAATCTGTCAAATTTCTTTGATAGATTTTCAACTTTATTGCAAAGAGATAATGCTCATATTATTATTTATTATTATTTTCAGCCTGCGCTGTCCCACTGCAGGGCAAAGGCCTCCCTTTCTTCTTTCCAACCCTCTCTGTCCGTGTAGTAGTCCACTAGTGTGGACCAATCCCTTCTGTAAGCGTCAAGCTCATCCCGCCATCTTCGCCTAGGTCTACCTCGATGTCACGTTGTGGTCAAATTAAATTAGGAAAATTTTACAGTTTGGTATGACTTGATGTGCTGGCGTCTGTACATGTCTGTCCGTCGCTTTGGACAGACATATTTGCGTCAGACAAATGGACCCTCGCATCTAAAACCAACGCCTAGTGAGTGTACACACGGCTACACATAAACCTATGTATTTCCAGTCTAAGCTGATCTCTAATTTTATTGAAATTCTATACCTATGCGAGTTCAGCGTTTCAGCGCAAACTGGAAATGTATAGCTTATTGTGTAGCCGTGTGTACATTCGACGCCGCAATGGAACTGCGCCTCGGCGTACGTGTTACACAAATTGTTCGCGACGCAATTATTTTGTTTGTTTTGGAAGTGTATGTAAGAGGTAGGAGAGGTGCGGGGTGCGAGGGGGGGCCGTGTCTTCAACGCGCGAACCCGGTTGGTGCCGATCTAACTTTAGCGACCGCCGCACGTCTCTTGCGCTCCGTGTTTTATACATGTACCGCCTTCATTTTTTTTTTAAAATATACTGTCGAATGCAATCTGGAGTTTTCACTTTAAAACCATCGCCCAGCACATACTATACAAGCTGGTCATTCGAGTCGGATCTAAGTGAATGTACCGGACTCCACCGCGCACGATGGTGAATACCAGAAGCAGTACGAAGAGGCAAAAAGAACTTGAAGCCGAGGCTGAACAGCGTCAGCCCAAGCAGGAACCATCGCTTAATCTAGTTCAACCCGAAGAGCCGCCGTTACCTGGAAAATCACATGAACATACAAAGAATATCTGTGACAAAACAGTTCTTATGGAAGTGGGTAGTGTGAACAAAAGTGAAAAACCTAAATCATTAAAGTCTAAGGGGGCAAAATCTACATCCTCATCCGTCATGGCAAGACGAAAGAAACTGGAACTAGAAGCGGCAGAAGCTAAAGCCCGCATACAAATGGAATTAATTGATAAAAAATTAGCGGCTGATCTGGCACAAATGGAGGAAGAATACAGTTCACAGTCGGAAGGAAGTGAAATACACACACACAAAGAAGTTGAGAAGTGGTTAGAACGCAGTCAGCAAGAGCTGGAACCGCAGTCTGTGCCGCAGAATGGTAACCAAATGGACAGACCGCACCCGCCGCCGCCAGCCCGCGACGGCACTGAGGACACAGTTCACCTGTTAGCGACTGCACTGAGGGACCTAACCGCTGTCTCTGCTGCTGGTGGTTCTGACGCCAGAATGCTGAGCCGATTATGCACACCGCGTGACTTACCTTCGTTCTCCGGTGACCCAATGGAGTGGCTCCAATTCAAACAGGCGTACGAGGAATCAACACAAGTGTGTAATTTCAACGCTAAAGAGAATCTGTGGAGGCTACGAAAATGTCTTCACGGATCAGCTAAAGAAGCTGTAACCGCTCTGCTGATCGGAGCCACATCACCCGACATCGTGATGTCCACGCTGGAGTTACAGTTTGGCAACCCGGACATTATCATATCTAAGATAATACAGAGTGTCAATAAGCTCGCGCCAATGTCTTCAGATTATCACAAAGATTTAGTGCCATTTGCTATTAAAGTGAAAAACTATGTGGCAGCAGTGTCAGCTATCGGCCATGATGAGTACCTGCGGGGGATGAATGTGGTTTCCATAATATTGTCCAAGCTACCTACTGTACTGGTATCGAAATGGGTCGATTACAGTTACCCACTCATCAATGAAGGCACAGAATCAAGGCTTGTTGTGCTATCTAATTTTCTAAATGAAGAAGCTATCAAGATATCAAAAACTGCCGTGTGCTTGACTAACGCGTACTGTGATAGTTCTACAAAACGTAAACAAAGTGACTTTCATCACCGTTCACAAACATTATTAGTGCAAAATGAACTCAGTGAAGATATAAAGTGTAAGTTTTGCCGCGTATCTAAACATAAAATAACTGACTGTAAAAAGTTCAAAAAGGCATTACGAAAGGACCGATGGCAATATGTGAAACGTTCTGGCCTGTGTTATAAGTGTTTGGTGTCGCGTCATAACAAGGAAACGTGTCCGGCGGCTCCCTGCGATAAAGACAACTGTGGCCAGCCGCACCATCCTTTATTGCACTTTACGATCACAAACTCTAATAATCAAACGAGTGTAAACATCACGGAAATAACAGACAATGAAGTGAGTGAACCGTGTTCTGAAGTCGTTACGCATGTAAACATGAACTATAAAAATACAATATTGTTAAAAGTCGTACAAGTAAACATTCACGGACCTAACGGCATAATTAACGCGACAGCTCTGCTTGACGACGGATCGACTGTCTCATTGATAAGCGCGGGGCTGGCCGCGCGCGCCGGTATGCGCGGACGACGGGAGTGCATGCGTGTGCGCGGTGCATGGGACAATACCGAGTTAGTGTGCGACACACAGGTGATTGATACAACGTTATCAAACCAAGATGGAACAATGTTTACGTTTAGCGCGCGCAGTGTAAAAGAACTAGACTTACCAAGGCAAAGTACGAACTTAGTTAACTGTGATAAGTTTAAGCATCTACACAGACTGAAAAGTGATTTATGTTATGGACAGTTTAAGCCTGAAATATTAATAGGGCAAGATAATCTTCATTTAATATTACCATTGGAAGTGATAGTCGGTGGTCTGCATGAGCCCTGCGCTACCCGCACGCCGCTGGGCTGGTGTGTGCACGGCAGGGCGCCTACGAGTGTGACGTCACCGACGCGCACGCCGCATGCAACTTTATTTATCACTAATTATGAAAATAATGATGACGTCACCGAGAACAAACGGTTGCTTAATGAAATACACGAAGAGGTTCGCCGTAACTTCGCCGTAGAATCTATGGGAATTTCTGCTAAACCGCGGCTGAACTGCGACGATGAACGCGCTCGTGAACTGCTGGAGCAAACTTCAACTCTCGTTGACGGCAAGTGGTACGTCGGGTTACCCTGGAAGGACGAAAAATGCATAATGCCCGACTCATTCCCTCATGCAATGTCACGTCTGAAAAACGTCGAACGGAAAATGAAGAACGACAACGGGTTCAAACAAAGATACGTGGAACGGGTTCAGCACCTACTGGTTAATGACTATGCTCATGAATTGGCTGACACGCAAGTTACCCCACGAACCTGGTACTTACCCCATTTTGGAGTGGATAACCCGAACAAAACAAAACTTCGCCTAGTTTTCGACGCGGCAGCTAAGACGAACGATTTATCTTTGAATCATTATTTATTGAAAGGCCCCGATTTACTTACGTCCCTTTTTGGAATAATGTTACGATTTCGTGAGAATCGTGTGGCCGTGACGGGCGATATTAAGGATATGTTCCTGCGAGTTAAGATTAGACCTGAAGATCAGGATGCACTTCGATTTTTATACAGAAGTGAACCAGAAGGGCCAGTGAAAACCTTTGCCATGTCGTCATTGATATTTGGCGCAAATTGTTCGCCGTTCATTGCGCAATTCGTGAAAAATAAAAACGCACAACGCTTCGAGTCAATATATCCATCAGCTACACAAGCTATATATCATCAACACTACATGGACGACTGGATCGATAGCCTGCCAGATGAAAACACCGCTATCCAGCTAATTCAGCAAGTAAAAATAATACATCAACAGGGAAACTTTGAAATACGAAATTTTACAAGCAATAGTAAATCGGTACTCGATACTTTGCCAAAAGAGACTCTCGGAGCGACAGCCGTAAGATTTAAAATCGGCGAGCAGTACCAAGGCGAGCGAACGCTCGGCCTATTATGGCGGCCCGATGAAGATACTTTAGGCTTCGATGTATCATTTAAGAAAATACCTATAAATATAATTAGCGGGAAACAAAGGCCTACGAAACGAGACATGCTACGAGTGGTAATGTCAATTTTTGACGTTTATGGATTTCTTTCGCCATTTACTATAATTGGCAAAATCATTATTCAGAATACTTGGCGATTAAATCTTACCTGGGATGAACCGATACCCGATGACGTATATGGCGAGTGGAGTAAATGGATTGACCTGCTAAAAACATTGCATAACGTGAAGCTGCCTAGATACTACTGCGATGCCGCGGGTACGAACCGCGCGGGCGGCGGCGGCGGCGGGACGTGCGACAAACCGGTTCCTCAGCTGTTGTTGCGAGACGATGCGCCTGCGCTCTTATCTCTGACCGCCCCTCCATCGCTAATGAGTGCTCGATATACAAACCTACAACTACATATATTTTGTGATTCATCGTCTAAATCGATGTGCACGGTAGCTTACTGGCGTTGGGAATGCAATGGAATTTTTAACGTAACATTTATAGCAAGCAAATGCAGAGTGACGCCTAATAAAAATATATCAATACCAAGATGTGAATTACAAGCTGCTGTTTTAGCAGCTCGACTGGCGGATACAATTACTAAGGAACATAAAATAAAACCTGAACACAGAACGTTTTGGAGCGATTCAAGTACTACGTTGCACTGGATAAGAAACGCGGCGCGTACTTATAAACCGTACGTAGCACATCGCTTGGGCGAGATTGATGAGTTGACGCGTACTAATGAGTGGAGATACGTACCAACAAAACTAAACGTTGCTGATATCGGTACGCGGATAATTTATGATTGCGGTATCCTGGAAAATGACTGGCTTAAGGGACCTACCTTTTTGCGCAGCGAAGAACGTGACTGGCCGACCGATGTACTGAAACCTGTAAATAAAAACGATTTAGAATGCGTAACTGTAATACAAAATGATACAATTGACTTACCTGTACCAGAACCAACTAGGTTTTCCTCATGGCTGCGCCTACTTAGAACTACTTATATGGTACTTACCTTTATTAACCGATGTAGAAAACTTACTGATGATACTGTCACTGGTATGGAGTGCGCTGAAAATTTATTACTGAAGTACTCGCAGGCTCAGTCGTTTCACAAAGAAGTGAATGACCTGAAAAACGGGAAATATATACAGAAAAATAGTAAAATACTTACCTTGTCCCCGTTCCTTGACGAACACGGAGTCCTGCGCGCTGGTGGTCGCATAGAAAAAGCCACTGATGTTTCACCGAACACTAAGAGACCTGTAATTATGGATGGTCGAAATTATATCACACGGCTAATTGTTAAACATTATCACATAAAAGCCGCACATGGTTTTCAAGAAGCAGTTGTGAATAACTTAAAACAAAAATACTGGATTACTAGAATGAGACCTACTGTGAAAAATGTTTCATCCAAATGTATGATATGTCGGATTAAAAAATGCAAACCTGAAATACCTAGAATGGGAGACTTACCTTATGCCAGGGTGGCCCATCATCAGCGTGCATTCACATTTTGTGGCGTTGATTTATTCGGCCCTATGGAGGTCGCTGTTGGCAGACGTAGAGAGAAGAGGTATGGCGTACTGTTTACTTGCTTGACCGTGAGAGCTATACATCTGGAAACAGTCGCATCGCTCACGTCCGACTCCTTCATCATGGCTCTGCGACGTATGGCTGCGAGACGAGGCTGGCCTCAGCAGATATTTTCTGATAATGGCACGAATCTGCGAGGTGCCGATGCAGAACTTACGAGATCATTGCAAGAACTCGATAAAGAAACGCTAGAGAATGCAGCCATGAATCAGGGTACCAGGTGGACTTTTATCCCCCCTGCTAGCCCACACTGGGGTGGGGCATGGGAAAGGTTAATCCGTAGCGTCAAAACTTCACTAAAAGTAGTACTGAAAGAACGAGCACCGAGGGAAGAGACATTGAATACTCTGCTAGCCGAAGTTGAAAATATGGTTAACAGCCGGCCATTGACCCACGTTTCAGTCGAGCCAAACAGTCAGGAAACATTAACGCCAAACCATTTCCTTGTGGGGTCGTCATCCACCTTGCCTCAGATGGGTATTTTCGATGGATCAGAGTTCTACTTAAGGAAGCAGTGGCGCATTGCCCAGCTACTTGCCGACCAGTATTGGAAACGTTGGGTGAAGGAGGTTCTGCCCGACCTAGTACCAAGGAAGAAGTGGCATGCTGAGCAGAGACCCTTACAAGTGGGAGATCTTGTACTGGTTGTAGATCCTGACGGACCCCGGAATGTGTGGTCGCGGGGCTTAGTACAAGAAGTCATGCCTGGACGTGATGGCCGGATCAGAATGGTTAAGATTAAAACCAAAACTGGACTACTTACACGATCTGCCACGCGCGTCGCTCGCCTACCGATTGGGGATGAGTGCTGCTAGGCAGCACTGGGGTGGGGCATGTTCGCGACGCAATTATTTTGTTTGTTTTGGAAGTGTATGTAAGAGGTAGGAGAGGTGCGGGGTGCGAGGGGGGGCCGTGTCTTCAACGCGCGAACCCGGTTGGTGCCGATCTAACTTTAGCGACCGCCGCACGTCTCTTGCGCTCCGTGTTTTATACATGTACCGCCTTCATTTTTTTTTAAAATATACTGTCGAATGCAATCTGGAGTTTTCACTTTAAAACCATCGCCCAGCACATACTATACACAAATCTAATAATTATCTTCATAGTCTCTATACTGGATATAAAGACGATAATGGTTTGAACAGTATGTATTTATTTGAGTACCTTTATGAGATCATAATGTATATAAAGTTTAATTGTAAGCATTGTTTATTGGTGTATATTAGAGTAAAAATAAAACTATTGCTTATTTAGAAAATTGTTGTATATTTATTTTTTTATAAGCTGGAGCCGGATGGTTAAAATGACAAACCCCGATGTCACGATAATAAACTTATTAGAACCTAATAGGCACATATCAAAACAAGATTGTATTCTAACAATTCTAGACGGTTTGTAGAATATGTCTTAATAAGGGTTTCATTACTGCTGTAATTTTTGAACCACGAACTTTAAGCCTGTAATTATACAGCAGGAACAAAGTTGCGCAACTTCTTTCTACAACATTGTGTGAGTTCAGGGCAACATGAATGTTGTTTTTAAAACGTAGGTAACATAACGACACGGTTGGCGCAGTGGCTGAGCGATCGACTGCTGCGTAGCGTGTTGCGGGTTCGATTTCCGCCCAGGGTAAACGTTTGTGTGATGAGCGCGTTTGCCTTGTGTCTGGGTGTTGTTTATGTATATATGTATGTATTTACAAAAAAAAATGTATTTGTGTATGTATATCAGCTGTCTGACACCCATAGTACAGGGTCTCCCTAGTTTGGTGTCAGATGGCCGTGTGTGAAAATGTCCCCACATATTATTATTATTATTATAAAATAAATTGTTGATTAAAACATGATTTATTTATAAAATATAAAAGCGAGACATATAAAACTGGACAATTATAAATTAATATTTCTTTAGCATCTTTATATAATTACATTGCTATTATTATATAGGGTGACTGGTAATTAGTGTACGATACTTAAACACGTGATTGTGTTCATCATAACAAAAACTTTCCCGAAGAAAAAATGTATTTTGTACTGGTTCACTTTTATCACAATAACACAACAGCCGTATGAAATTCACGCGCGCGCACGCCTGTGACCTAAAGTGAACCAGAACAAAAAACATTTTTTCTTCGGGAAACTTGTTTGTAATCAGGAACACAATCACGTGTTTAAGTATCGTACACTAATTACCAGTCGCCCTATATACAGAAAAATATTAAAATAAAGCATTCTATCAATATTATAGGAAATACAAATGGTCGTGGCTTCTCTGTAAGGCAACAACTGTTGGTATTATTATTTACTATATAATACAGATACATAGATACGTATACGCTACATTCAGTTTTATAATATAATTCAGTCAAGAGTATTCATGAAACAGTAAGACCCAGAAAATATTGTATACACATCAAACTATTGTTAATTTTTCTAAAATGTGTACACATTGATTTAAAAATGATACAATTAGGGATTTGATGAAATCCCTAAGGAATTTAATCAAATTACGGCAGGTGATACAATAACAACTCTGTTGTGTCATTTCCCTGAAGAAACTTAGTCATTTGATCAAATACCTAAATTATTTTAGTCATTTAGTGAAATGGTGAAATGAACAAGTTAGGACTTGCCATGATTTGATGAAATGCCTAATTTTAAATTTTTCTATCAATCGATTGAAAATTTTATAAAATCTTAAATAGGTAAGTACCTACTTCCATACATATCCATAACGTGTCTTCTCCCATTGCGACAGTCTCAGCTAGGGTTGCCAACTTTTTTTGCAAGAAAAACAGTATATTCAGGTTGGATAAAGAAAATCAACAGTACTTCAATAAAATAAAAGTATTTATATAGTAGGTAAGTGCATAAGTATATATTTATAAAATAAAGTACTTTATTTTTTTCATGTTTTAAAAACATGTTTCTCGGTGTTTCGCGCTGAATTTAGTGTCATTTCTGAAGGCTTCATGAGGAGCTCATTTTTTGTTAAATTTGTGGAAGATCTATTTCTGTCGGCCCGCTACTTTGCATTCATGACAGAAAAAAACTCTTTCTGTGGCGGGAACAGAAAGTAATAACAATTTTGTAATATTTTAAATTCTTCTGAAGTGTTTACTATCAATTAATGTTTCAACTTTTCGCCAGTACTAATTTGGATACATTTTTTGTCTTCTTCTGATACTCTTTTATAAATTACTTTGAACTATTCTAATTCTGAATTAAATCATCCATGCCAATACAATAGTAGGTCATTTAAATTTAAATGACCTACAAATTTTTCAAAATGCGTTTTCGTTCTGAAACGAGGGAGGCCTGCACTGCATGCACTAAAAAACAGTATTTTTTATTCTGTTTTTTTGTCCGACAGTAAAAAGTGTAATTTAGTGAAAAAGAGTATAATACTGTTTTTAACAGTATGGTTGGCAACCCTAGTCTCAGCTCAAACGAACAGACAATGTACCGTACTCTGTACTCTTCAATATTTCTTAAAGTAACTTTAGTCAAGGCGCACAGTAAACTGATCCTTATCACGTGCGCCATAAGGTCATGTTTACTCCCACTCCCATTCGTGTAGTATCGGTGAGAACATCCATTCATCAGGCTGACCCACGTGAGATATAGAGGCCCCCAAGTCGAATTTACTCCATCTGCAATCGAGTAACGAACATAATTATATCAATACCTACCAACTAAGTTTGTAAGTGGGTGGCGATCTCGTAAGTACCTACTGCAGTACAATTTTATTCTGTTAGTGAAATCACATTTCCGATTTCACTAACCTGAAGTGAAAAGTATTTGGTACTAGCTGACCCGACAGACGTCCTGTCCCTATATCTACCTACTTACCTGCCTATTTACCTACCCTATACCACAAAGTACATAAGGCTGCGGCGCGCCCGAGCAGAGAGACCCTCCCTAGAGTAAATATGTTCCTTGAGAGAGACCACTCAGAACAAACTGCCATTTTTGGCACGCACACATTGACATTACGTTTATAGGCATTCTCAAGCAGTTTCAAGCAGACTTCAGTCTCGACTGTCACGTGTTGTCTAAATGATAAATGAGAGACATTCGACATTTAATGACGAACAGGAAAATTTTGTTATAAAAAAATTGCAAAGAGTTCCAACCAGTGTCAATAAAAAAAAACATATTGTCACAAATAAAACCTACAGTCAATACAGTAGCAGCCCTAGTGAGTATGGCAAGTTTAGGTAATTATTTTTGAAGATGGCGGCAGCGGTCCTTCTGTACCCTTTATATTTTGTGCCTATACCTACCCTACACCTACCCCACACCTACCCTACAAGTTTTTTTTTTTAATTTTCTCACCTTAAGAACCAGCCTCGTATTTCAAGGAATATTATAAAAAAATAATTATCCAATTTGGTCCAGCCGTTCACGCGTGATGCCGTGACCAAGGGAAATAGGGTTTCATTTTTATATATTTAGATTCGCTAAAATAGTACCTGCTATTTTAGCGAATCTAAATATTGTTTTGTTGTTCTCAGTTAGTGGCGCTAGCGTAGTTTCAATCGAGTTACAAAATACCTAATACTGTTCCGCATAATGACATAGACTTTTTATAGATGACATAGCTAATCATGGTAGCTAATAGGTACCATAGATAAACATTACTCTTTTAGAACAAATACAGTTTTCACCGTGGAATCAGAAGTGAGTACTGAAGTAAGTTCTTTCACAGAATAGTATTGGCACCTTATCACAAAAAAAATCTCTAATCCTTTGACTGACTGAGCCGCTATTGTCGAGTCATTGGTTAAATTTTACGGTATATTTAACTTCTTAGGTCGGGTTGCTTCAACTAACCATTACTGATCGGTAATAGTAAAAAATGGCGCTAAGTATCGTCAAATCAAAAAAATGGGTTGTTTCACAAAATCATACGTCAAAAAGTTACTATTAAATTACCATAACCGACCAGTCAACGTACTTTTGTGTTGTCAAACAGCTACTTCAAACGTCAAAATATTATGGAATCTCTTTTTGAATAACTTTAACTGACGGTTTTTTATGTCATGAAACACCCCGTTACATTTAACGTACGTTAAACATCATCAGTCAAGTAACTTTTTAACCGTTCGTATGTACTTAACGTTAACCGACTGTTTGAAACAACCCGCCCTTAGACCTTTGCCCTGTTGTGGAACAACACAGGCTAAAAATAAATACCTAATATTTAGGGGTATTCCTGGACACGGCGCGTATTGTTAGGAGATTCTTCTCTCAGGAGCCCTGACCATCGGTCTTGCGATAATCGCCCATCAAGTCTGCGGGAGATAATCGTAACCGCGACGGCTGCGTAACCGCACAGAACTCCGGTCTCGTGAGTTTGGGCTATTCTTCCACGGCGGCGGGCGCTCGCGAAAACCGCATCGTGAGCTATTAGCCTTAGAATTTTTTACCCGGTCGCGATTGTAGCGCCACCCTTATTTAACACATTTTAACGGACACTGATACAGACAGAGATAGTTTTCCTTGCCTCTACCCTATATAGTCGTGATGTATGGTCACTCACCGGAAGGGTGGGATACCCCTGGAGATGTTGTGCGTGGGGCTGCAGATGGCGACGAAGCGGTAGCTGGTCCTCAGGTACGCGCTGGTGATCTTCACGTCCGTGGCGCCGTGGCTGCGGTGCCCCAGCGCGCGGAATGGAAACGTTCCTGTATAATTACGTATTATTTACATTAGGTTACAGCGACCCGCCCCGGCTTCGCACGGATGAAGTTCTATTGACGAAAACCGGATTAAAATCCGTTGCGGAGTTTAAATAATCTAAGTGTACAATGGGACAAATGGCGGGAAGAAGCGACTTGGTTTTATACTATCTAGAGATTTGATTGGTCTTTATAACCGCTGTCTGTCTGTTTATTTTGTTTTCACGATGAACCGGCAGAACCGATTTTAGTATGAACATAGCTTTTTAATCTCCGAGTTCGTCTGCATCCACGATAACCGACAATCACGCGGGACGAAGTCGCGGGCAATAGTTAGTAGGTACTATAATATAATGGTGTATAGAGGTACAGAATACGTAGATCGGCTCAATGGAGGGTGTTGGTCCCTGAATACAGTACCGTTAGCCGGGTTGAGATCGTTCCGTGCCGCGATGGCGTTGCATGCGCTGTAGGGGGGGTTGCACTGTGCGCAGCGCGAGAAGGGGTCGTGCTTGAAGTCGTTGTAGCGCATCGTTTCGTACATGTCGCGCAGGTTGTGGATGTGTTCCTGCAACCACAACACCGACACATTGCTTTATGAACAGTTAAATGCTTCATGTTCACAGTGCTGTCAAGTCACACGTCTTATAGGACCATATCTTGCACGCTATTTTAATCTTTATTTCAGTTCCCATTTAGTTCAATACCAATGAAAACCTAGTCGAGTAGCTATTTTGCTGCTCGTAATCTTCATATCAATTGCTGCGCTAAAAGAAAAAGGGTGAGGAAATGTTCCGAATTGTTTCGATAGCGATAGGATAATTTCAGGGTGCAAACAGGAAGAGAACTGAGAGAGAGAGGAACACACAGAAAAGAGAGGGGCTGTGTTATCTGGCCACCCAGGATCGTTCGGACATAAAGTTCGTAATACATAGTATACTTCAAGGGCGTCGCCAGGGGGGGGGGGCAGGTAGGGGCAGCTGCCCCCTCTAGACACTCAAAAAAATTTAAAAAAAAAAGTAAAATTGAAATCAAAAAGAAGGATCTCGCTTGAATTCTTCAATATTAAAATCTTGCACCTAATTAAATATTTAATTGGTTCCAAATTCTTTTTATCCCCTTATTCCATTATCCTATATTTTGTCAAATATTATTTTTATGGTATTAAATATAATAATAGTCGTTACAATTTTTATTTATTGTAAACAGTGGCGTAGCTATCGGAAGGCTAGGCGGTGCAAAGCATCGGGGCCCCCACCTTCAGAATATAAATACGAAATATTTCTGTTGTGTTGTGTAGGTTTTTGTGTCTAGCCCCTTCAACCAATCAGCTGTTATACACAACCAATTTATGAATTTGTCAAGACACTTTCTGATGTCTACGTTCACGCACACCGTTCTGATTTCTGAGAGTTGGCTCAAACCTCATCTTCTCTCTACAACCTACCCTCTTCCCGGTTTCGTTCTTATCCGTAATGATACAACTGGAAATGGAGGAGATGATGTTGGTATTTGATTTGTCTTCGTAGCGATTTTCCTTTAAAAATCTTTGCTTCTTCTCTTCACTTTACAGCTGTGCCTCCGCTGAGTAGGTACCTCTTGCTGGAGATCCATATCAAATGTGTTAAAACCCTACTTGGTGTTGTCTATTGTCAGAGCATGCACATTGCGTCAATATTCCCCTTGTTCCCGCAAACTCCTACATATCATCGAGTCTTTTAGTCTCGATGTTTTCCCTCTGCAACCTACTTACTCATTTCAATATCTCAGGGGATGACACGTGGCTCGACTTAGTACTCCTCGGGTCAGGGAGGGGAGTGAGGTGTTAGACTCCCCCCTGGACGTCTATGAGGGGCGCGCGTGGAACACTACGCGCCGCCATCTCTGGTCCTGATGTATGTGGGGGGCGAGAGACGTCCCGCCCGTGGACCCATTTAGGGGGGCCAGAAGAAGGCGTTGTCCGCTCTCCGCCGGTGCCTCCTGCGGGCCGGGTGGGAGGTTGTAATCTCCCTCTCCCTTTCCTCAGTCTCCTTCTGCAACATGACGTTTTCGCAGAAGGAAACCACCACGTCCCCACTCTACGCTGCCGACCATCGACTTGACCACGGCCGAAAATACTACTTCTGAGCCGAGGGCTCGGCGCGGCTCCTCCCAAGCGGCACACTCTGCCAACATATGCCGCGCCGTATTTTCCCGGCAGTCGACGCAGTGGTGACACCGGGCTCTCTGTTCATGCGGCATAGGTACTTCCCGGAGCAACCATGCCCCGAGAGCACCTGCGTCACCCAAAACGACAGGGAACCTTGCCTTCTCCCAAGCCAGCGCTCGACCACTGGTCGATGATAGCGAGGCCGGCGGTAGGGCGCGAAAGCCTGTCTCGCCATTCCACCACCAGGACCTTGCGAAGCTGAGACCGATGCAGCTCCATGTGTCACTGAATCGGTCGCTCGACCCGCGCCCGCGCTTACTCGAGCCACCGAAATAGTGACTCGAGTACCTTCGCCAACAAATATGACCCTGTGTCAAGCTACAGGTCCGACCTAAAATAGTTGCCCATTTGCCAAAATAGTTTGCGTGCGTTGACAACGCTTTCCTCCCTGCTCCACTGCGTCTCCCCTCCTTCAATCTTATCTTGCTTTGCCCTTTTCATATTTCTGATTTTGTTCATTCCTCCTTTTATGTGCAGTCCATTCCTTTCTGGAATGTGCTTCCTCTCGATGTCAGAACGGCCTCCACTGACTGGAGGCCGTCCTATGCATTGAAGCGGAAGATGTAAATTAATTTTAGCACAAATAAGCCAAGACATCTTATAAACCTCCTTTCTTTTCTTTTGTATTTACACTTTTACTAGATAAAATGAAACGTAACCGGTTTTGATAGGGTCCCAATTTTTTTTTCGCACGGGGGCCCCTTGTCGCGTAGCTACGCCACTGAATTTTATAGCCAAGAACTAGTGTAGCTTTACACATTGGACTTTGTACCGTTCTTAGAGCCCCTTCACACTAGCGATTGTCTAACCTACGCTGGACAACCGCTACGCATACGTTCGATACGTTCATCCATCGCGTAGGCGTTGGATAAACGTATGCGCAGCGCACCGTAGATACGCCGGCAAACGACGCACCGCGACCTCACACAATTTCGTTGTCGTTTCGGTATACTATAATATAATACCGCAGACGCCTGATAATAAAACGCTGCGCTAGCGCAGCGTTTTATTATCTGCAGAAGAAACGCCGATACCGCGGCGTCTGCGCTACGCATATGATCATCGAACGCCTACGCTGGACAAATGCTAGTGTGAAGGGGCGCTTAGTAAGGCTTCATGAGCTTTTGACTGTATTTAAAATTCATGCTATTCCCATCCTCCATATATATCAACTTGCCCCCCCCTGGGCCATCGGCTGGCGACGCCCTTGGTATACTTATTCCTAGCTACATCTGGGTCCGTACAGAAAGAAAGCACGCGGAAAGCATAGGTAAAGTTGTTGGTCCCGGCTTTCGTTCGCAGATCTTTGACAGTCGATATTGGTAGTAGAAGCCAGAAAGTCTGACAACCAGTCTTACCAAGGGGTATCGTGCTACCCGCAGTAACTGAGTTATGGGGGTCAGATAGGCAGTCGCTCCATGTAAAACACTGATTTTCAGCTGCCTTCGGGTAGACTGGAAACCGACCCCGACATATATTTGGGAAAAGGCTAGGCAGATGGTGTAGATTTATACTTTATAAAACAGCCACTATAGTCGAACAAGGATTAGTCAACGTAAAGTTGCCTCGGTAGAAACATTGGACGTACCTGTTTCTCCTTCATAATCTTGGCTCTAGGGTTAGTGTCGTATCCGAACCAGTCTCCGAAAGTGGCGACGCGCACGTTGCCGCCGCTCATGTTGAATATCAAGGGGAAGTACGGGATGTTGTAGGAAGGCCAGTACGTCTGGTTCTTCAGCATATCTGTCCTGTTTATTTGTTTACTTCTTAGGGCCCTTTTCCTGTCATGCGTATTTTCGCCCACGCGCGGATCTGGTCCTCCGCATGCAGGCTGCCCGCATCCTATCATTTCATACATGTTTTACCTATCGTGCGAGCAGCACGCGCGTGGAACGCGGATTGGTTGCGGGCGCGCAGCCCGCGTGCTTGCTAACCGGATGCGGTTGGCGTTCTTCTGCCTTCAGTGTTGTTTTTACTTTGACGCGGGTCGCACGCATAATACGCACGAGTTTAGTCACTGGCGACACGCACGACACTACAGCGGCAAACGAAATCACTGTCCTGCGTGTGGTCCGGAGCGTGCTATCCTCCGCATGTGGATCAGATCCGCGCAACGGCGAAAATACGCATGACAGGAAAAGGGCCCTTAGCGTGTCGATGGCAAACACAGATATGTATCATGAGTATGTAAGTGTGTGGGGATATGTTGTCTGGGTTGTGTATATTCTTGTCAAGTTGTCAAATTTCTAGTCTGGCGTAGTATACAGCCACGACAACGCCATGTGTTCACGCAGTTATTAGGTCCTCACATAAGCAGGTGACAGCGGGCAAGCGGCGCGAAGGTGATTTTAATTATTTATACTTCATACACAACGGGAGACTAACCAAGAGTTTGCCTGTTGGTTTAATTCCGGTTAATATTAAGGGACGGACAAACAAATCTGCGAAAAAGACTAGTTTAATTGTCCCGAATTTGATTACCTACCTCCTTCACATAAAATCCAGAAAAATATCGTCATATAGGTAGATCTTGAGAAAACCCACCTCTATGATAGACGAACAAAAGTGATGGTGCCGTATTTTCTATTCGAGGTTCGAGGTATGTAACCCTAAAAACACTTATTGATTGCAAACAGTAATTCATTATTGGCAGGTCTATAAGTTTAAAAGTGAGAAGCAGTATTGTTGGGACCTCCTGCAAGATTGACTTCACAGTCTCCTCGCTTTTTTTGTAACTTGTCCACGGTCCACCACACTATTCGCAAACCACTATAGCTCCTGAAAGCCAGAAGAAACAGTGGCGACCCCTAGAAAAGCGCTGAAACATTGAAGCTCAAGTCCCGAAGAAACATTACAACTGTCTTGGATCCCGCAACGAAATTAATCAGAAAAGCAGCTGAGGAGTAAGAAAAAACAAGTCTTTTCACTTACTACATGGCGTTAGCTTGTAGTGCCGGCTTAACAACCAACATGTACTCACATGTCAGCAGACTCTATGAAGCCTGGTATCTGTTCCAGCACCCACAGCAGGCCAGGCCGGATGATGCCAGGTTTGTGGGCAGTGCGGGGTTTGAACTTATTGAAGTCCAGAATGTACCTGTCGACCAAATTATGTTTTTTACTTGTAAAAATATCAGCTCATTCAACTTTGTTGTCGGGTGACGAAGTGACTGTCAAGGGACAGAAGCGACTGTCAAGTGACCGAAAGTGACATTCGGGCGAATGAAAGCGACATTATCGCGTGATTTAAAGCGACTGTTGGATGACAAAAGCGAATGTCAGGTGACTAAAAGCTTCTATCGAATGACTAAAACCTACTGTCGGGTGACTGAAAGCGACTGTCGAATGACTACAAGCAATTATCAGGTGACAGAAAGCACCTGTCGCGTGACCGAAAGCGACATTATCGAATGACTTAAAGCGACTGGTGAGTGACAAAAGTGACTATCAGGTGACTAAAGCGACTGTCGGGTGACTGAAAGCTAAGCTACTGTCGGGTGACTGAAAGCAAAGCTACTGTCGGGTAACTGAAAGCTACTGTCGTGTGACTGAAAGCTACTGTCGGGTGACTGAAAGCTACTGTCGGGTGACTGAAAGCTACTGTCAGGTGACTGAAAGCTACTGTCGGGTGACTGAAAGCTAAGTGACTGAAAGCTAAGCTGTCGAGTGACTGAAAGCTACTGTCGGGTGACTGAAAGCAAAGCTACTGTCGGGTAACTGAAAGCTACTGTCGGGTGACTGAAAGCTAAGTGACTGAAAGCTAAGCTGTCGAGTGACTGAAAGCTACTGTCGGGTGACTGAAAGCTACTGTCGGGTGACTGAAAGCTACTGTCGGGTGACTGAAAGCTAAGCTGTCGGGTGACTGGAAGCTACTGTCGGGTGACTGAAAGCTAAGCTGTCGGGTGACTGGAAGCTACTGTCGGGTGACTGAAAGCTACTGTCGGGTGACTGAAAGCTAAGCTGTCGGGTGACTGGAAGCTACTGTCGGGTGACTGAAAGCTACTGTCGGGTGACTGAAAGCTACTGTCGGGTGACTGAAAGCTACTGTCAAGTGACTAAAAGCGACTGTTGGATGACTAAAAGTGACTGCCAGCAATTAAATGCCAATGCTAACGAATAGTACTTACCACTGGTTGTTGTAAGTGCCGCTGTTGTATTTGCCGAAGATGTCGGTCCACTCCTTGCCGCTGCGCGCGAGGCGATTCGCGATCATCGCTCGAGCGTACTCCAACACCTGTGTCAATACATATAGACAGGCACATTTATGGATTATGCTAACTTGGAGATCTATATTGATGATTTTAATTATTATAATTTCTGTGAACTCCGCGGTGAAATGAGCTGTCATCCGACCGACCCGATACTAGGGATTGACAAAGCATTACCTATCAATATTTATTAATTTAATTCTGATCGACCTTTTTATGCGTTTCAATTGCTCCAATTGTGAAAATGTTTGTTTTTTAATTAAAATATCTAATCTGAGCCATGTACAGTCAGCAAAGCAGATAGGTATGCAGGTCATCGGAAATGGTTGAAGTTTACTTAGAAACCGATCGATGTTTTCGTATAAAATTTAATTAAATCATTGTAATGTTAATTCTCTATTCATTTTATTTAATTTTATTCAAAAAGATCCATTGGTTTCTAAGTAAACTTTAACTATATCTGACGACCCTGCATACCTATCTCTTTTGCTGACTGTAATTAGACAGATAGATTAATAACTTTGAAATGATTGAACACAAATAAAAAGGTTGACAGAAAATAGCAGAAATAAAAACAATAAATACCTATACTTAGATTATGAATGTAATGCTGTGTCAATTCCTAGCATCTGTATTACAATCTCCCCCGGTGAACACCTAGGTGAAGTGAGCTGTCATCTGTTCCGATGCTAGCGATTGACAAAGCACTACAATCGGATGACAGCTCACTTCACCTAGATGTTCACCGAGGGAGATTGTAACAGAATAGCCCTGCTGGTAATCAAAATCACTTAACCAAATGGGAGATCTTTATAGAATAATGGATCGCCGACTTGCCGTCCTTCTACATAAGTATATTTACTCATAACAAGTTACCGCGTTAGTAGGCTTGATGAGCTCGAACAGACTTCTGTTGCTGTTGCCTATGGTGGTCTCTCCGGCCGCCAGACCCGACGAGATGATGTAGAAATCGTCTGTGGACTGTGTCACACTGTCAATTTGTTGCTACTTAACTTTACTATGGTGGTATAACGGCCTGGTGTTCGCAACTCTATGTCTCAGCGCGTATTTTGTAATTAGGTACTAATTACAGGGCTGGTAACTTAAGATGGAGTTCTAAGGACCTACAGGTTCTTAAGAGACAATCCGTAATTTAAGGCTATTTTATATTCAATTGCAAATTTTGAAAAAATATTTTTCCTACTTGGAAAAAATTACGAAAATTCATTCAGACATAAATAATATAACCATGAAAATATATATTCAAACGATTCATAGTTTGGCGCGCGCACTTGTGCAACTCGCACGCCTTATCTATCTATAACCCCCCACCCAGTTACTTCGGATCACCACTAGTGATGGGAACACGCTCGGTAAAAAGTTGTCGATATGGATCGTTTTCTGACGCGCTCCAATTCTGTTGGTAAACGCCCTCTCGAAGGCCCCATTAACCCCAATGAATGGAAAATACCAAAAAGAGCTGTGCGCCCAGCCGAACAACGTCCACTTGAGCCTATCAAGACTTCCAACAGTTTCGGCCCTCTTCCAGGCAGTCAACCATCCGTCAGTGACCCCAGCACCAGACTTCGTGATGCTGTCATCAAAAAGGTCAGCCGCATTCCTCCCATCGTTTTGGAGATACAACCCACCTGGACACATGAGCACATTAGAACCACAATGACGTCTTACTCAAAAAACTTTCACCTGCAGTACAGACGTAATAATCGAGTGGCTGTTATCTGCCATACGTCTGAAAGCCACCAAGTCATCAAAGAAGGTCTACGAGCCAAGGACATTGCTTTTCACACGTACTCGCTAAAGGATGAGATGTACAAAGTAGTAATCTTCGGCCTTCCTGACTATGTCGAAGATATCCTTCCAGCTGAAATTGCCTCACTTGGGTTCGAGAAAGTCATAGTACGTAAAATGAAAGTTCCTGCTGAAAAGACATCCTATTGCCCTCCTTTTCTAGTCCAGTTACCACCTGGTGCTGATTTCGTCAAATTTCGGCAGATCAGGCTTCTATGCAATACCGTGGTACAGATCCGTAAGTACCGAAGCAACAATCGTTACGGAACGCAGTGCTACAGATGCCAAGGGTTCGGCCACTCGTCCTCGAACTGCAACTTACCTCCACGCTGTGTAAAATGTACAGATCCCCACCAGACCGAAGAATGTCCTAAAAAGACCAGAGACCAACCAGCCAAATGCTGCAACTGTGGTGGAAATCACCCTGCAAACTTCCGACAGTGCAAAGAGCGCGAAAACTATCTGAAGATTCTACGGGAACGCCAAGGCCAACTTAAAGCCACCAGGACTGTGAAGCCACCACTGAAGACGAATGTAGTTGATGAGCGACCCTGGAATTTCGTTGCTGCTGCCAATACACAAAAACCCACTGTTCAAGAAAATGTTCAAGATCAGGCGACCGCTGACATGCTAGCCATATTAATGACGATAAAAACTATCAAAAGCCAATTCGTAGGGTGTAACAGTATGATGGATAAAGTTATTCTTATTTTAACTCATCTTGGTCAATATGTGTAAAACGCAAAATGTACGTATCCTATACTGGAACGCCGACGGCATCCGCGCTAAAGTCACAGAACTGTTGGACCTGGTAAGTGAGCTATCTATTGATATTGTAGCCATATCGGAGACAAGAATATCCCCCAACACCAAATTACAAACTCCTGGCTTCACTTGTTATAGGCGCGATAAGAAACCTGATGGATGCGGCCAGGGAGTTGCAATCCTAGTGAAATCAGATCTACCACATACCCCTCTCAATATACCTCCAACCCAAAATCTAGAATGTGTCGGAATCCAACTGATGCTAACAAACCATGAAATCGCCTTTATCTCAGCCTACCAATCACCTAACCTACCATTATTAACCTCAGACTTGGATGCTATTATTAATGTCCAGTCAAAAACGCTCATTATGGGTGATCTTAACACCAAACACCCCTACTGGTACTGCTCTCGCTCTAACATTCATGGCGAGGTGCTTTTCAACCACATGCTGAGCAACGAATATGACATTCATGCGCCTTCTAGTCCCACTTTAGTCCACTACCACAGTACACACGTTCCATCTACTCCAGATATTATCCTGGCTAACTCAGTCTACCACCTTTCGGAGCCTCAAGTTATCACCAGCCTCTCCTCCAACCACCTACCCGTTTTCTTTACCGTAGATGGTGAAGTCAACAGACACGTCCATATCTCCTTTAATTATAGAAAGGCGGACTGGAAAGGCTACAGATCTCATTTAAATGAGGCTATAACTCTAAGTCAGACTACACTTAACTCACCTGAGGCTATTGATCTTGCCGTTGAACATTTGACCCAGTCAATAATAAATGCCAGAGATAAAGCCGTTCCTAAAACATCCAGTAGTCGAAGTCATCAACTCCCACGACGAATTAGGTCACAAATAAAAATTAAAAATCGTCTTCGTAGACTAGCATTAGAGGAATCAAATTCGTATAATCGCCGTCAATTGTTCTTCCAGGTCAACAACTTGCAGAAATGTATTAAGTCTAAGATCCAAACCCTAAATGACAGTCTGGAACAATAAACTGTCTAAAATTACTAACCCTGCTAGTGACCTATGGAGAATAGTTAAGTCAATTAACTATCAACATAACTCAATACCCCCCTTGTCAACATCAACCAATACCACCACCTCTTCAGACCTTGAGCAATGTGAGACACTAGCCAGTACCTTCCTAGATAATATGACCCTGACCAAAAATTGGGTCAGTGATCCTAGTATTGAAGAGGCAGTGAAAGAGTCAATGAGTTTGCTAGACAGTTATCAGATGAATGACTACCCCACACTTGTTAGGCCAAATGAAATTCGTAAACTGGTAGGTAAGCTAAAATCAAATAAAGCGCCTGGTTTTGACGGTCTGGGGAATGGTTTACTGAAGAACCTCCCTCAGAAAGCTATTGCGTTACTGACGAAAGTCTTTAATGGGTGCCTACGCATTGCATACTTCCCGAGGTCCTTAAAACACGCTAAAATTATACCCATTAAGAAACCCGGGAAAGATCAGTCCATTCCATCAAGTTACCGACCAATTAGCTTATTACCAAGCATAGGGAAACTACTAGAATCTGTTATCCTATCCCGCCTCTCTAAAACAACTGCGCATATTTTGATCCCTGAACAGTTTGGATTCCGAAGCTCACACTCGACCACTCAACAGCTAGCCAGAGTTGCCGAACACATAGCTCATGAACTAAACCGCGGTCATTCCACAGGCATGATTTTACTAGACATTGAAAAAGCCTTCGATTCTGTATGGCACGATGGTCTCTTACATAAGTTACTAAAACATGAAGTACCTATCTGTCTAGTAAAACTCATCCAAAGTTACTTGCGTGATCGATCTTTTTCAGTTTATATAGGTAAAGACCATTCTGCTCCCAAAACTATTCCAGCCGGTGTACCTCAGGGGTCCCTCGTCGGACCATACGTTTTCATACTTTTCGTGAATGATATACCTAAACAGGCTCATACCCACCTTGCCATCTATGCCGATGATACAGCAACATTTACGTCAGACAAAGATGTTGACATAATTGCGGGGCGGCTACAACTGTCATTGGAATTACTCAGCCAATATTTTAAGACCTGGAAATTGAAGCTAAATTCTGAAAAAACCGAAGGAATACTATTTACCAGTAAACGAACACTACCCACTAGGCTCGTTAAAATTGATGGCTTTCAAATTGCGTGGCGTGAATCGGTTAAATATTTAGGCATAATTTTGGATAAGAAGCTTAACTGGAACAAAAACACTCAACTCACTATAAGTAAAGGTGCGAAAGCCCTTAATTCACTAAAACCTATTTAAAATCGCAAATCTGTTCTCAGTCCCACAACTAAACTCCTTATTTATTCTACATTGGTTAGACCTTGCTTAACCTACGCAGTGCCTGTCTGGTCCAGTGTGGCTGAAACTAACTACAACAAGCTTCAAACTATCCAAAATAAAGCCTTAAAACTATCGTACAACACACCATTTCGCACAAACCTTAAAACATTACACAAACGCATACAGTATCCTTTTCTAAAAGATTTTATACTAAAGATTTCACGTAAATTTTATTTGCACAAAAACCCATCACACCGAAATACACTAATATCAGCAATTGGTAACAGTAGACTGATGACATTGCCTTACGCTCGAACATACAATCGATATCGACTCCCCCATCACTACTTCCTCCGTGACGTATCATGACGATAGCTCGCTTACTAGCCGACGCCGCTGACCGGTCGTACATTTCGCGATCTTTGCATACAACTACCCGCTACCTACTTTATATTATTTTAAATTAGCATAACTTGCTGTTTAAATAAAACGTACATTTTGTATTCAAGCCATTGTTAATATTTTGTGGGTCCTTACTAAGACCTCCACTTACTTACTTGTAAAATTAAAATTAAATCAATAAGTTAAGACAGCACAAAATAACGTATTAATAACATGTTTTGATGTTTATAAAGGCGATGTATTTAGCCTGTGTAACAAAATAAATCCCGACTTGTGAACAAATAGAATAAGATCATTTGTAAGCAGATTGTATAAAATTATGTATAAATAAAGACCTTTTAAAATCAATCAAATCAAAATCAAAATCAAACGATTCATACATCTATACTAATATTATAAAAAGGAAAGATTTGTTTGTTTGTTCGGATTTAACTCAAAAACTACTGGTCCGATTTTATAAAAAATGTTCACCATCTAAATGCTACATTATCCCTGAGTAACATAGGCATTAATATTTTGAAAAAAAAAAAGAGATCCTTGAGAGAATTAACGCGGACAAAGTGCTTGTAAGTATTCTATAAAACGATCAAAATTGGAAAAGTTCTACAAAAGTAACAACGACCTCTTTATCTAAACTCTTTTGATTATGACAATTTTTCTAAGAAACATTCCTTTCGAAATCTGTTTATTTACAGTACAAAAAAAAAATGTTCAAAGGCGGACTTAATGCCTTAGGCATTCTCTACCAGTCAACCTAGGGTGGTGAAGACATCAGGGCAGGTGTATTACAAAAAAGTAATAAGTAATTAAAAAGTTAAAAGACACTACACGAAATGACAACGGCAATTACCTGCACGAAACCCGGGTAAGAGGTGAGAGACATCTTGTAGCCAGGTATCAGCTTTCTGTTCTTGGGGGTGAGATGTAGGTGCATCACGTACATCTTGTGGAAACGCAGCATGGATTGATAACTGTAGGAAAAGGTTTAATAAATCAATGACATCTCAGGGAAAAAAAATATCGAAAATCTCTTAATCCTGGCTTAGTATCAGGAAACTGAACGTCATTTTTTCTACGACTTTTTTAAATTTGAAAAATTTTTTTTGCATACAAAAACTATAAACGCTCTCTAAATGTTTGCTTGCACTTGATAACCGACAAAGTTGGGCTTTCTACAGTAGGTACATCATATTCGCTATCAAATCAAAATCTTTATTTGTTAGAATATGGTACAATGTTTCATTTAGGTAGTTCCAGCATATCCTGCCATACATGGCGTGCAAATGTCAATACGATACAATTTTTTGTTTTATGTCAATGTTTTAATAAATTATAAAATGTCCTAAAAATGTTCACTAAGTATGATTGAATTGTTCTCTTAGTAAGTATTACCGTGTAATATCTTTTTTGCATTAGGAGTTTCAATAGCATTTTATTTTAATAGTAAAAGTGGTAAATCTTGGAGCGTGTTTGGCAAATGATTATATAGGGTGACTGGTAATTAGTGTACGATACTTAAACACGTGATTGTGTTCATGATAACAAACAACTTTCCCGAAGAAATAATGTTTTTTGTACTGGTGCACTTTTATCACAATAACACAACAGCCGTACGAAATTCACGCCTGTGACCTAAAGTGAACCAGTACAAAAAAAAATTTCTTCGGGAAACTGGTTTGTTATCATGAACACAATCACGTGTTTAAGTATCGTACACTAATTACCAGTCACCCTATATACAATAATAGCCATGCAATAAATATTCTCCTTAAAAGCTTCAATTTTATTGTTGGCAACCTAAGTTTATATTTATGCCGTGTGCGGCTGTTTTCCCTGTACTCCTGTTTTTCAAAAAAGCTATATTTTTTTTTTACAAAGATGCATGTTTTAGAAATGCAAGGTAAAGTTAGGATTTTTAATTCTTCGAACAGTGACTTACAACTATCTAAAACATCACCTTTAAGGTTAATAAGTAGATATAGTGATTCAAGAGGAAAGTTTATACGTTGCGAATAATGAATGTGAATACAAGTTAATCCATCACCCATCCCGACCTGTTCCAAGTGACATGTGAGAAGTACAGGTTGCTGAGGTCCGGCAGTAGCTTGATGAGACCGGTGCAGTGGTCGCCGAACAGGCTGCCGTCGGGGCTGATCTTCGGCAAGGAGACCGCGAACGCGATCTCGTCCAGATCACCCAGCATGTTGATCCAGCTGAGTAGGATGGTAAAGGTCTTACTGTCACACTCAGAGACGTCACTGAATAAAGTTAATGATTGATTATTATTAAGTGACGTCCCTGAGTACCGTAGTTAGTGTAAACTTATATTTAGATTATAGGTATTTTTTTAAATTTCAAAATGAATTTCATGTAAATTCCACAACGTTTGTTGGTTGGTTTCAGAGGTTGTTCGCTTGCTGGGCTTATATAGGTTTCCCCCAAGGGGTAGTTCAGCCGTAATCGACATGCTTGGTCCATGCATGTAGCTACAACACTAAGCTCCAGCCGAATTTAAGCATCACCAGTTTTCTGAACTGCTACAAAACAACTATGTATAATTACCGACTTCAGTTCTGTGATTAAAGTATGCTTACACAATGTCTCTGGTAGAGAGCCACTGGTAGGGGTCCGTCGTAGCGTTGTTGTACCCAACCGCCAGACCTTCCAACTGAATGTAGTAAAGCTTGATCTGCAATCAAATGTTATTATCTGTGACACAACTGACTCATTTGTACCTAGTCTTTTCCCAACTAAGTTGTAGTCAGGGTTCCTGTCTAACCGGATGCAACTGAATACCAGTATTTTACATGGAGCGACGGCCTGACCTTCAAAACCCAATCCTACGACACCACGCGGTAAGGCTGGTGGCTTCTGATTAACCATAACGATTATCATATATTTACGACTGACAGCCGGGACTAACGGTAAATATTTTATAAATCAGTAAACTTGAGCGTGATTTGATTATTATTTATGCAATAATTTTACTAGAAAAAGAAACAATATTTGTCGCAAAAAAATAAAAATAAGATCTCATAGTCATGTCATCATGTGATCGTATATTATTTATTTATTTATTTATACTTCATGCACAAACGTACAAAGGCGGACTTAATGCCTTAGACATTCTCTACCAGTCAACCAAGGGTGGTGAAGAGATAACAAGGCAGGTGCATTACAAAAAGTAATATTTAAAAAGTGAAAAGAGATATATTTATATATATATATAAAAACTACACACATACATAATAATATTATGAAATATATATACACCGAAATAAATATATACATACTCATAATATGTATATATATTATATTAATAAAAGAAAAGAGGTTTATGAGACGACTCTGCTCATTAGTTTAAATCACACTGACCTACGTACTACTGAAGACTGTATTGTGGTAGATAGTATTATCTTACAGCGTTGGTAGGCCTCCGCCAGGATGACCGCTGACGACATCGTCAAGGTCGCGGGTAACCGGTGGATGCAAGCTGCAGGTTGCCGTGAGTTGTGGCGTTCTATGAAACTGGAGGCCTATGTTCAACAGTGGACGTCTTTCGGTGGATAATGGTGTGGAGTAACCAGAAAGGATAAGGTAAATGAATATATTAGAAGAAGTTTGAAACTTGCGCCAGTGACAGAAAGGAAATCGTTTGTTTTGGTATGGGCATTCGAGGTATGAAATGAATGTGACTAAAAGAATTATGAATATACCTAAACGTGGCTGGATGGAGAGGAAGAAAAAGCCCGAAAAAAATATGTGTTGGATTGTGTGAAGAATGATATGGCAGAGAAGAGACTCAGCGGTATCATGACAGTTGACAGAACGGAATGGAAAAAGGACACTTGTTGCGCTGACCCCAAGTAACATGGGACAAGTAGGTCGATTCTGTAAAATTCAAACAACAACTCCCATCTCACATCGCTATTCACTCTCACTTCGCATCAGGTTCAAAATTACCTTGATATATTTGACACTTTGAATCGGGTTCGAGTGCGAAGTGAGCGTCGAAGTTACGGGGAAATTACCTTACAGAATGCCACTTCTTACGTCATCTCATACTTTATCGGTCAAAATCTCCCTGTCAATATAGTTCAACTCGCTGACACGCTCTTAAGCGTGGCGCTAGTCTAAATTCGAATTATTAACCGAGTTTTTAGAATGCCAATCAAGAAACTTACAGCGGATTCAGATTCGAAGTTTAGAATGAGGTCTGAGAATCACACCCCAGGACGAAATGGAAGAAAGAAAACGTGTTGTACCGTCTCCAAGTAACATGGGATATAGAGGATGATTATGAGTCCTTTTGTTTACTGTTTATGCTGATCCTATTAGGTATAATATACATGTGTTACAGAGTTGCGGTCGGTCCGGGATGCTAGAGGGTACACAAACTAATTTAGCCAGAGGCAATAACAAAAGTACCTGATACCAGTATGCGTTATCTGGGTTGTTGTCCACCATATTCGACATGTACTGTTCATTCTTGTCGATGAACTCCTCAATAAGACCGCACACATCCGTCTTGTTGTAGCAATATCTGCAACAGTTGAATGTTATCACTATCGATATTACCACTGCCATCAGGACCAGACATCGCCTGGAAGTCTCTCCAGATTTCTACGTCAACATGTCTATGTTAATGATACTAATAAGATTTATTTCGAACACGTGGACTCGTGGGACATATTCAATTCGGAAAGGGTCGTCGAATGTGGGCCCAAAAAATAAAAGTGGGGTTCGTAGGCGTAAAAGCCGTAAGGATTGATCAGGTTACATTACATTAAAATTAAAAAAAACTACGAGCCAAGTACTGTCAAGTACTGTCGGCTTGTAGCTGGATGGCCATTACATTTCAAAATGAGACCCTTCCGTGTCTCAGAAAACACGTAAAAGCCATTGGTCCCGATCTTTGACAGTCGTTATTTCTGACAACCAGTCTAGTCTTACCAGGGGGTACCTATCGTGTTACCTAATAACTGGACAGGTCAGATAGGCAGTCGCTCCATAAACTCGTGATGCTAGCGTAGCGTAAGTAGCTCCTACGCCACATTAACGCCTGCGCACACTGTGGAACTTATTGAAGATACTGTGTAGAACTTATGAAAGACACTATGTATGGTGTCAAGGCCGTCGCCGAGGGGGAGGGGGGCAGGGAGGAGCATTTATTACTATTATTATTATAAGCCATCAGCTGGCGACGCCATTGTATGGTGTACAGAAAATATTTATATCTTTCATTACGTAACAACTGACCCTTTGAGCATATTCTGCCAGTGATACCAAATGAGGTCTCTGGTAAGGTAGCCCTCCAGGTAGCCGGCTGCGAAGGCCTGCTTCTCATCCGAGGCATCTGCTGACGTATGCAGCTCCAGGAACGCCCAGCTTAGTCAAGAAAAAATAATATAAAAGGTCAATGAAATGAGGCACGCGCGTTCCCTCTACGCCAAGACACAATTCACCGCAAAAACCTACAAGTAAAAATAGGGAAATAAAAAATATTTCATTAAGTAGTTTTAAATAATAGAAAATAGAAACACAGAAAACTTAATTTAGCACCCATCTATATTTATTTTGTATTAATTTATACCTATATAGCCGCGACGTTGGCGTGTTGGGCCCATTTTCATTTTTTGGAGTGATGAGGAGATATTTCGACGGATTGTTACGCCACACGTTACATTGGCCGGAGCAGGCGCGCCTGCTTATTTCTCCATTAAATCAAGAGCATTGCTACGTGGTGCGAACAGTTTTCGTTGGCCACGACGCCGTTTTGGTGGATGATCATTTGCGCATTGCTAAGTTATAAGATTTAGCGGTTTTGCCACTGAGGATCCAGTGCTGGGCGTAACTGAGTAGTAGCCCGGAGACGCCCGGAGTTAAGAAGTTGGCGGTGTAACACCCCCTGTGCCTCGAAAAGCACGTAAAGTCGTTGGTCCTGCGTCTGATTTCTGTTCGATCGTGTCGAATTGCCTTCCCATCGGTCTATTAGAGTATCTAACGGTAGAGGGAGTGCACCTATGTACCTATGCGCACAATACTGCGTACCTACGTGACAGTCTCCATTGAGATTTGTCACCGTGTCCAATGACTAAAATTCGGTCGAGTGAATCATAGAATTTGTGTCATGTTTTATTTAATTTCATTTAAGGCCTCTCCATACCTACATACGTTTTCACCCTATCCGGTATGTAAATAGTTGAAAGCGGGTGCTAAAGATTCGATGGCGCGGGTGGCGCGCTCAGCCAGCTTGCTCACTGGCCTTGCCTATCGAAACAAGCGTGTGTGGCGATATTATGACTTTTATAAATTTTCAATTACTGTTATCGTTATACCGGATCCAAAATGGCGAAACGGGGCAGCAGTAGACCACGAAAAGGATGGCGGGACGACTTGGATGGTTTCATTAAAAATTAGCAAGACAGCTTAAAGTCGAGACTGATTGAAGGGATGGTGGGAGGTCGATGCCCTTTAGTGGGACAGTGCGGGCTAAATATAATAATAATACTGGACCCGGTGGAAACGGTATGTATGACGGGAACACCTTGTGTAAATCTACAACTACCCACTTTTGTAATATATAATCCATCTGTTTAATGTTTTCCACCAATAAACGAAACAGGAAATAGCAGAAACTATAAAGTGGATAGAACTTCATTTTAGTACTCTTCTTAAGTAACAACAAACTGCTAAATGTAAAAATACTACAACTCACCCCGTCTTATTGATTTCGTTGCTGTAAGTGGCGCGCGCGACATGGGTTTCGGGAATATCAGCAAAGTAGTCCGTTGTCTTCATGATCACATTGTCTTTAGGCCATACGATATACCCGTATTTACACTCGCACACTATTAAAACGCAACATAATAGGAAAATACACCACTTTGAGTTCATCTCGAAACTGTTATCTAGGAAGCGTTCTCTCGTCGTGTTCTGGCGTTCTGTTTTCACGCATACGTACGTTTCTAACGATGAGTAACATTTATCATTTATAATTAGGGCAGATATCGTTTGCAATAAATTGTATTCAAAATCAACTTTTTGAATGCAGACAGTACGTTAATATTTTGACGTTTGTTGTCATTAGCGTGTTGCCCATTTCTAATTACTTATTTTATTTTTTTAACTTTGAATTTTCGAGTCGATGGTAATAATATCCCTCTATATATCTTATATTTTTACATAAATATCTGAAGAGTGCAGAGATACCAACTTATCTGTATAATGGCAGCTTTTGGAACGAATACTTTATTAAAGAAAAGATCGTTGGTTGTTTTTTGAATGAGGAGCAACAAGAGTAATGAAACCAGGATTTTGTAAAATCTTGATTATAAAGAGTGTCCGTGGAGTTCCATGCGCGTTCTTCTCCATAGATACCTACCCTCCGTTTTAGAACGAGCAACTAGTAAGGAGGGTAGAAGTAATGAGAACCATCTCTGTGTATCAAAAATGTGGTAGGAGCGCGTATTCAATAGGGTATTTTACTCTATACGAGAAAAAATCTATAAATATGTTATTGAGACAGTTTAGGCATAAAGCAGTTGGAAAATATAAGTTTTAGTTCATAAAATAACAAAACAAATTTTTAAATTAAATTTAAAGATTTCAGTATTTTTAATCTGTTATAAAACACCGTGAAATAGTAGCGGCCATGTCATTACGCCATACGGCTGTGTAAACAAAAAATTGTCAACTGTCAGTCAACCGATTGGCGTAATATAGGCTTTGTACTTTTATAATTTTCGTAACCAACGTATTTTTTTCATTATTAGACCTATTACAAAATATGCTTTTAATTATTTTTAAATGATATACAATTATCATATTTAATATGAGCTCATTTGATACAAAACGAACTGACGTCATTTACGCTGAGCAATATGGCGTCCAGTAAGAGGCGTTTTCGTCGAAATACGCGCGAAATTTGAAAATTTAAAATTTAGATGCATTTTTATTGCATTTATCGATTGATTAAAAATTTTGTGTTTTTTTTGGTGGCATATTCGCACTACAGAATGTCATTGAGACACTTTTTAAAAATGGGTGTAATACCCTATTCGTGACGAAAACTTCATGTTTTTGCGTTTTGCCCAGAGCAATATCGTAATTATGTGAGCAGATTATTTAAAGACAATTTACAGTTTTAGAAAGATTAAGTCTTGATTTAGACAGCTACAGAGTAAAAGTATAATTTTTAATTATGGTTTTTTAAAGCGAAGACAATTCTTTCATATCGTTTTACGAAAATAGACGTCAGAGTTAACTTTCAGGACGAATACAACCATTACAATATGCCAAAATATTTTATTTTATACGTTTTTCCAACAGTATATACAGTCATAAAGACAGTAACAGAGCCAAAATTACGAAAATATTACTATTATGTATTAAAAAACAATGTTGAAAAAGTAGAAAATCGGTTCACTTTGTCAATTTTTTTTCACCAGTATTTGAATAAAAACATAACTGATATATTTATTTTATGAAAGTAAATGTTATCCTTAATATACAGAATATTTTTCAGTCCATTATAAGAGCTCATTTATTTTAGACAATTATTTTAAAAAGCACTGTAAAACATCGCGCGCTGTTGTTTGCCGATCAATTTCAATGATTCGTGCTTATTTTTTTTTCTGATGCACACAAACAGACCATTGTATTGTACTAGTGTGTGTCAATGCTGCTACGCCGTTCTAGCAATCGTTTAGATTTTGAGTTACGCTAAATCGAATACGCGCCCTTAAATAAGGATGGCGTTACAATCGCGACCGGGTAATTCTTTTTTAACTTTGCATACTCAATTCGTCAATAACTGCTAAATGCATACCATACTCTGTGCTGTCGTGTGCCTACGTACGCTAGCGTTATTTGTGCGGGTTTTGTAACTATTATTTACTGCTTGAACTGGACACTATTTCAACTTTCCCGCCATATGAGTTCTATATCTCTACCACGAAGATCTTACTTCGTGATCTCTACCCTCCATAGAAATACGGAAGCATTTGACGCGCAATGAAATGTCAGATGGTAACTTGTGAGTTGCCGTATACCAGCACACCAAGTTACAACAATCTGTAATCTTTAGTAGATTTTCAATTTTATTACAAAAAAGAATTAGGTTCATATTAAATTGGAAAAATTGACAGTTTGGTATAGCTTAATGTGCTGGCGTCAGTACAATTACGTGACTATTCGAAATTCAGAAGTTCACGGCCAGAACTTCTACCAGTCAACGTAAGGAGTACGACTCCCTTACATTAAGGGAGTGGTAGTAGGGTAGCTCTACACAGAAGCGGGTCGGCAAATACGGTTCGAAATTTTCAATACAACGTTATCAAAAGTTGTATTTAGAATACCCATGTATGTTGTATACCTCTCAGTTACCTCCTCCACAGACATAGAGAACGAACTGAATGTTTCCTATCCAGCTGTGAAGTAAATACCAAAGAGTAAAAATGAGTAAAATGATCTCAAACCTATAAGTAGTACAATATATAGTAAATACGAGCAGTAAAGTGCGAGGGAGACAAAGCGATCGTGCGGTCATCAGTTATATCTTTCTAGAATTATGATTGGTCTATGTTACAGCCAACATGAGAGAATACTTTGTGGCGCAGTACCTTCGTCACTACAGATGTAGACAAAGAGAGACAGGTACTGACCGCACAGTCACTTTCTCTCTTTCTAATGAGTGGTAGCCGGTGGATAGCCGAATGGTGCGAGCCACGAATAGTCCACCCCATTTCTACCCGTGGGTGTTGTAGAATGCGACAGAGGGATATTGACCAGAGGATGGGCAGCAGCGTCCTTCTGAGTACCATAACACCTACTGCGATCGTCAACATGCATCGGCCAAGCATGGCGATTACAGCTGAACCCCCTCTTGAGGTAGACCTATGCCCAGCAGTGGGCGTCTAAAGGTTGACATGATGATGATGATGAATGAGTGGTGGCATCACACAAAAAAAAAACACCCATTAAAACAAAAACGTCATTTATTTCACAAACAATTTTCTGCCTTCATTCGGAGATCAATGTATATAAATAGTCTAAAATGTATAATAGTCAAGTGTCAACCCGACGTCAGTTTCATGCCCATTTCGCCGCACTTGTACCTGACCTCTCTCAGGAGGTAGGAGGTCCTCTCGTGGGGAGGCGTGTTCAGCCACTCGCTGATGTTGATGGCCACGGCGGCGTAGCCCTGGTTCTCCAGTATGTCGAGCACCAGGCGGAACGTGCCTCGGAGACGGTTGCTGTTCATCGAGAAGCAACCAGGTTGGAAGTTCAGTACGCATATGCTGGAAAATTGTAAATCATGTTTATTGTTTATCTATTACGTGGTCGCTCACAATAGGCCTCATCAGAAGGCTTAAAGTCACCCAAAGGGCAATGGAGAGGGCTATGCTCGGAGCTTCCTTACGTGATAAAATCCGAAATGAGGACATCCGCAAGAGAACCAAGGTTACCGACGTAGCCCGAAGAATTGCCAAACTTAAGGGGCTATTTAACGACTTTTACAGATTTTAAACTGACAATCACGTCAAAATGTACAGTGTAAATGATTTGAAAAAAATATATGTTAAACTAGAACATTCTCTTAATCACTTGTGAATATTTTTAAATATATTCATATTATATAGTTTAATTAACACGTGAAGTTGTGTCTGAAGCGGACAAAACATTGACAATCACACAAAATCTACCAGGTATAATTAAACGAAACTTACACCATCTTACAGACAATTTTATTATCTATCTTTTACTGCCTTTTTTTTAATTTTGAAAGAATACTACTTTTATTTAATTTTTTCGACTAAACTTTAAAGAGTTTTGGACGCAAAACTGATGCAGAACGGACGCAGTCTGCGTCCAAAACTTTCAAAATTTTGTCGAAAAAATTAAATAAAAGTAGTATTCTTTCAAAAGTAAGTAAGTAGTATTAAAAAAAAGGCGTATACTAAAAGATAGATAATAAAATTGTCTGTAAGATAGTGTAAGTTTCGGATAATTATACCTGGTAGATTTTGTGTGATTGTCAATGTTTTGTCCGCGTCAGACACAACTTCACGAGTTAAGTAAACTATTTAATATGAACTTAATCAAAAATATTCACTTTCTATATGATTAAGAGAATGTTCTAGTTTAACATATATTTTTTTCAAATCATTTACACTGCACATTTTGACGTGATTGTCAGTTTAAAATCTGTAAAAGTCATTTAATAGCCCCTTAAGTGTCATTGGGCAGGGCACATTGCTCGCAGAACGGATGGCCGATGGGGCCGAAAATTTCTGGAGTGGCGACCGCGATTCGGAAGACGTTGCGTTGGAAGGCCTGCCACTAGGTGGACCGATGATCTGGTACCTAAAGGTTGCGGGGATCCGCTAAATGCGAATCGCACGGGACCGGTCAATGTGGCGACACTTGGGGGAGGCCTATGTCCAGCAGTGGACGTTAAAATTATGATGATGATACGTATCTACTCAGATTATGAAACAACAGGCAGATAGACCGCGCGGAACACTAATATAATAATATGTGGGGACATAATCACACACGGCCATCTGACCCCAAACTAGGAAGACCCTGTATTATGGGTGTCAGACGGCTGATATACATACACATATACATTTTAAATACATACATATATAGATAAACAACACCCAGACACAAGGCAAACACAAGTGCTCATCACACAAATATTTACCCTGGGCGGGAATCGAACCCGCAACACGCTGCGCAGCAGTCGATTGCTCAGCCACTGCGCCAACAGTGTCGTCAAAACTGACACTGAGAGTGAAGTCAAAAAAGCAAATACAAATTCAAAAGCGAATACCTACCATCTCGTGGTTGTATTTGCTTTTGAATTTATATTTGGTTTTTTAACGATGCGGCGTTTCGTGCTATACTGACTCGGGTCAGTACAGCACGTAGCGCGTTGAGGTATTCGCTTTTGAATTTGTATTTGCTTTTTTGGCTTCACTCTCAGTGTTCCGCACGGTCTATCTGCCTTTTGTTTCATAACCAGAGCGTATCTATTTATATATTTGTGTATGTATATCAGCTGTCTGACACCCATAGTACAGAGTGTCCCTAGTTTGGAGTCAGATGTCTGTGTGTGAAATGTCCCCACATATTACCTATTATTATTATTTATTAGCTGACCCGACAGACGTTGTGACTGTCAATTGATTTATGAATTTTCTTATACCGTATAAACCTTCCATGGACTTCCACTAATATCTCAAGACCAAATTAGCCAAATCGGTCCAGTCGTTCTCGAGTTTTAGCGAGACTAACGAACAACAATTAATTTTTATTATTTGGATTTATTTTTTCTCTTTTGTTTGATAGACAGGTTGGACGTTATGTATCGTTTTCTCTGCTAACAAAAAGATGGAGTTTCTTGCTCATTCTTCTCTATAGAGACCTACCCTACGTTTTGGAACGAGCAACTAGCTTCTACTTCCTGACTTACCGACTCCTTAACAAATAAAAATTGCCTGTTTGTTATAAATGCTTTGACTTCACTTTGAATAAAATATCAACTTTGTGAATTTCGAAATTTATTTCGTATCTAAATAAATAAAATTAGTCATCAAACCAGACAAACGCAAAAAGTAAGTTCAATTATTTTCGACTTAATTTCAAAGTAAGTAACGTTGATGATTGCTAGGAAGCCCTAGGGCTTCCTTTCCTTCCTTCCTAGGGCACTGTCATGTTTAGATGACAAACCAAAATGTGCCCAAAACACCTCGGTCACAACCACAAGTACATGACAGAGTTCGTCAAGACTACATACGTAATTCGTAGCTTGGCGCTGAAGGCAACTTTTTGGCTGTTTTACTTGGCCGGTCAAAAGTTTAAAAAAAAATCGGACAATTGCTAGTCGGACTCGCCCACCGAGGGTTCCATTCAAATTCCGTGGTTTGGTCACCCATACATTACTTGCACGGTTTTGAAACCCTCATGCATGTGGTGTGTGTGTGCATGTTTGTGTGAGTGTGTGTGTGTCTGCATGTGTGTGTGCATGTGTTTGTAGTGAATGTGAGTGTGTGCATGTGTGTCGTGAATGTGTTTTTACACTACAAAAATAACACACATGCGTGTGTTATGTATGTTTAGGTTAATGTATTTATCTATGGGCCTATGCAGCCTGACATAAATGAATTATTGTTATTATTATTATGAGAGGCAGGGAAGCATGTCATAGATATAAATACGTACGGTATGGCGCCGGCTGGAATCTTCAGAGATTCGATGGGCACTCTTAAATCACTTCCATATCTATCGGTTGGAAATTCCACTGGATAGCCGTTAAAATGGCCTACGAGACAATCTGAAAACATTATAGATTGTTAAATCAACCAAATTCACATAATAAAAAAACAAACACTACATAATATAAAGTGCGAGTGTGTGTTAAGGTCATAGCACATTACACCAACTCAACGTCGACTCCACTCCAACTCGACTCAAAGTATGGCATTGAAATGTAAGCTTTAGAGTGAATTTTTCCCTGCGTTCTTCTTCTTACTGCGTTGATGCTCCGGACTTCTAAAGGCGTAATTAGTTGTAGTCTGTTGTGTACTCACCTGCAATAAACCCGTTGGGCAAGACGACGTTCCTCGCGACATATTCCGGCCCCCCCAACCCTGACGCCAAGTGCTCGAACAGCATCTCCGACTTTTGATGCACTGGGTACGCGGCCTTCGCCTTTTCCAGCACCTCCTTAGGAATCCCAAAGTTCTTGTCGTTGAACAACCTCACAGCTTCATACAAAGTCAACAGCTGCAGGTAATCTAACGTACTGCGCTCCTTATGCACATTTGCTTTAGAAAACACATTTTGTAGTAAGCTTTTGTCGTAGAGCCCTAAGGAAGCCATTTCTAGGCAAATCTTCGTCCAGGGCATTGTGTTTTTGTTGTCGGGGACGAATGGATGTTCTTTTATTTTCTGTTTGATCTTGTCCCACTGTGCTCGCTCAGGAATGTAGTTGTTGTTGGATAGACAGTTGACGAAGCTGACCAGCGTGTTAGTGCGAGCTTTCGATATGACCGAGGGATCCGAGGCCGCTTTGTCGCATAAGTAGCCGACGAGGCCGAAATGTGTATGTGCCTACAGAACGACAAATTATCAATTTCATTTTATAATCTTTAAGGTATACTTTTTTTATGGGATATGCAAGCACTGTAAGCCAGAATCAACAGTGGCGGCCACCAGAAAAGCACCGAAGCGATGAAGAACGACGATTCCCGGAGAAACGATTCAAATGTCTTGGATCCCGTAAATTTATCAGAAAGGAACAGCGGAGGAGTAAGGAAAAAATATATGTTCCACTTCCCTCATTATTAAGCTGGAGAGAGAACAGAACTAGACCAATAGGCACAAAGGGACGTTTACAACTAGGAGAAGTCCAGTTGCCAGCCACCACCACCATTAACATAATTAATGGGTTCTGAAAAAGTGAGCTGTTGATTTTGATTTCAATAACAGGTATGGCAATTGAACGCACGGAAATTAGTTCTAGTTAATAAGGCTTACTTATGTTTATTGAAATTATTATGACAAGGACAAGTAATATTTTAAAATAAACAAAATGTGGAGTACATGCACAGTTTTATAGTTAAAGTCCCATGCACGAAATAAATATAACGAGTCCAATCTTCGATCAATTATTGTTGTTGATCGAAGGGTCCAATGCAATAGAAGAGCTAATAGGCTACTAAAATAAGTAATTTGGAAAACGCATTAAAACGACCAGAAATGGAAACTCACGATAATAGACTGGTATTATTTTATAACTAGGGGGCAATATTATTGGGGGTTTACATTATATTCATGACGTTCAAAAGTGTCTTTACTGGTCTAATTGAAATAAATAATTTGACTTTGACTTTGGGCTTGGGCTACTTAAAAATTATACTTACGATCCTGGACATGATGCGAGCTACCAGCAGCGCCTTCTCAAAGCCCACATCACGAGAAACCACAGAGTTAGCAATGGTATCCATCAGTTGTTCGTGGTAAAACTCCGGATGCTTGTCCACGACCCTGTTCTTGATCTTCACAGCGGTCGTCAGCATATCGTCGTACGTCAGCTCCTCGATCTTTGGAATCAATATATCGTAGCAGATGTGGAGAAGCTGCATCCTAGTGGGGAATCTTTCTTCTGTGCAGTTCACTTGGCACAGCGAGCATATGATGGACTTTGCTACCCGCGCATCGATTGCCTGATCGTGGAGGAGCAACACTGTGACTATTTCATCTATTTGGTTATCAGGTAAACTGTGGACACAACTGTACGCAAGCGCGTCCTTCAGTAGCGCCAGGTCTTTCTTGTCCATTTGGGACGGCAAATGTATTTGGAAAGCTAAAGGCAGAGCTAACTTCAGAGCATCAACTAAATGGTTTTTGTTGTCGAACTTCGTGAGTAGGAAGTCTAGGAACATGATCTGTCGGATGCTGAACATGTTTATGTAGCACCGGAGCAGTTGCAGCACAGTCTGCACCGCCACGCTGTCAGGCGGGACCTTCAGGTACGACAAGATCTTTGTGGCTTCGATAGCCTCGTTCACATCGAGCGCTCGCGCATGCTTGTTGAATTTCTGACAGAGGACTTCGAATGACGGGTTATTTAATAATTCTTTGGCGGTTCTTTCTGATCTGAAGTTGGAAAATGAATAATTATAAGGTTAGGTATAGTTAGGTATGTTTTTGCGGCATTTTTAGCCGGCTCAAAATGTGCCAAGTGGGTTTATCACTCGCTGACAGTCAGCCGTGATCAGCAGCAGTCGCAGTGTCGCGCGACTAATTTGAAGGCGCCCTTAGTCGGCAGTCTAGTAAAATTGTTCATACATTTTGAGCTTAACGCTGTCAGTGGCCGACAATCTCTAAAGTTCAAAGTCAAAAATCAATGCAGACAAATAAATGACAAAGGAATTTTGTAAAAGTGATAATTAATTTAAAGTAATTTCGTTTCGCCTAAGGTGGTAATGTTGGACGACGGTGGTCGAAACTGAAGCTTCGGTCGGACATTGTCCAGTTGTAACAATATATTATTATTTGAATTTTCCCTCGGTCGGACATTGTCCAGTTGTAACAATATATTATTATTTGAATTTTCCCACTGCAAGTCATGGCCAGGCATGGAGACCAGTCATTGTCGAAGAAGCCTCGACAGCCCGCCTCATCCCGCCATCTTGGCCTGGGCCCGCCGCGATGTCGCCTGCCATATAAAGGCACCATAGGGTAGTGCGTTTGGCCCAATGATCGTCTGACATGCGGTCGATATCATCATCATCAGTTGACATTGACCTTTTCAATACTGGAGTCCGTAAATTGAAAGGGACTCTTTGTGATAACTTTCTCAATGTGTTGTCATAGCTTTTTTTTCGTCTTTTTACTTGTGTTGTGTAAGGGCGGGTTGTTTCAAACAGTCGGTTAACGTTACATACGAACGGTTAATTACTATGACTGATGATGTTTAACGTACGTTAAATGTAACGGGTTGTTTCATGACATAAAAATCCGTCAGTTAAAGTTATTCAAAAAGAGATTCCATAATATTTTGACGTTTGAAGTAGCTGTTTGACAACACAAAATTACGTTGACTGGTTGGTTATGGTAATAGTAACTTTTTGACGTATGATTTTGTGAAACAACCCATTTTATTGATTTGACGGTAGTTAGCGCCATTTTTGACTATTACCGGTCAGTAATGGTTAGTTGAAGCAACCCGCCCTAAGTTTACAATAAATAATAATAATAATAATAACAAAGATAATATATAGGTACCTATTTCCTTTTCAAAGATGTCAAAAAGCCCTACTTACTGTCATCAATATTGCCGCTTACATACTATATGTGAATACTTGTAATTGGCCTTAATTTTATTTTTATGTCTATATACTCTGTTAATAGCTGTAAGTTTTCCGAATAAAGTAAATTAAAATCAGCCTGAACAACTCCACTGTTGAACAAAGGCTTCCCCTCCCCTCCCCCTCCCCTTCCCTCTGGGGGGAGCGGTTGCCATAATCCCCACGCTTGTCAGGCGTCTTGGGGGTCGCAGTGAAGTAGTAGAAGCAGCTGCGGCCCGACTTCCGGATTTTCCTTTAGTCGCCTTCTACGACACCCTGGAGATAAAATGGTGCTATTCTAGCCCGGACACCCCGGTCGTTATGCGGTCGATATGTCCACCCCAATTAACGCACCAGCTCTTTTGGTGATGGAATGGATGATAGTATTTTTATGCGGTCTGTAATTTTGATGATGGAAGATAACATTAATGTCAGTTTATAAAAACATGCTTTACTTACTCTTTAGACTTCTCAAAGAGACAGCGTAAGGCGTGAAGCATGTGTTTGTGGTTCATATGTGCCATGTTGGTGTTGCAGGCCACCAGCACGTCCTCCGCAGACGGAGCTGCTTTCATGCTCATCATCAAATCATCAAGCGGAGGACTTTTGGTTACTTCTGTATTTACTGGAAATAATACTGATCTTAATCAGACACATGATTAACTAAGTGTGGATTTACTATACACCCTGACATTTGAATTATATTAGAATGACAACCCTCTTCAAGTCTACAACAATTTCAATAATCATTTCAAAATTTAAATTTCAAAATATTTCTTTAATAACAATTTATAAATTATTAATATTTAATACAAATAGTTAATTGTTAAGTCTATCAGTTAAGTAATTGTTATGGAGGTCTTTTCCAACAATTCAATGTAATTAGTGGATAATAAGGCTGCGTTTCCACCAAAGATGTTCGAGGTTGATGGATGTGCGTGAAGCTAATCAATAACCGAGCTAGCTTAGTACAAGTTATGACAATGGAGCGGTTATCACACAATTCCCTCTCTACGCATCCTGCACATCTCTGGTACAGCCTAAAAAGGCGTTAGGTATGTGAAATAAATAATTACAATTGGCTCCAATACTTCCAAGGCGCGCAGACCGGCTCAATACGGCACCTCTTACTACATTCTTCCACATATTCTTCATTAAAAGTGACATAATTGCTGAAAAAGATAATTAAATTAATAGGTATATTTTTTAAAGCACAGAATTATAAAATAATAATAAAAGTAGTTTGTAAGGTTATGTTCAGGGTACCTCAGGCCAATTAATGTTTTTGTTGGTCTGACCAGGTGCACCAGGTGAACTTAAAATAAAAATAAAAAACATAATTACGATATTTTGCTAACCTTTCTAAGCTAAAATGTCTGAATATTATGACGAATTGACGATAATCTCAGGACCTCAACTTCAACTTCAGCAACAGGAACTGAAAGATATTGTCTAATAAAATATAGAAAGCTTTAATGCTAATAAAAATAACTATCAGAATAATAAAAATAAACTACGAACGAAAATCTCTGCACTTCGGAAGCCTAAGACGTTTAGATAGAATAATAATTTTGAAAAATCCGCTTCGCTTTCAAAACATAGCTGGTTCTCCATAGAGATTCCCTTCTGCAATCATGAATTCTTGAAACGAAACGATCTGCACTTCATTCAGCTGTTCTTAACTGTCAAGTGTCAATGTGACATTATTAATATTGACAACCCAAGCAAAGCAACATTGTAGCACTGACAATCTTACATGCCTGTTGTAAAAAAAAACCCGTTACACACTATAATAGTGTTATTATTTTCGAAAAAGTGGAAAGTAGATAAAATGTGTGATGTATCAAATAACATACATCGATATGTAAAATTAAATTGAAGATTTCAGTTTAAGATTCAGAACGGAACAGCTTTGATCAATGTTAATTTATTGTCATTTGTCAATATCAATCATCAATGAATGTCATTATGTCACTGTCAGTTTAATGCGACGAGATTTATGTATTGAATTCTAAACAATTTTCGGCTCTTTTTGTGAACATTGAAAAATCTGAAAACTTGAAATAAGTAACCGCTTGTTTAACAAAAAAGAAATAACCTGCATAAAAATGCACAAAGAAACAGTCATTAGCACGCGTCCTGACCGAGATATACGAAAAAAGGTGATTACACCCGGAGACTACACCTTGGTTCCTTACGAAGATTCTCGTTGCAAAATAACACTGACTGATGTTAAATGTTGTAACGAAGCGGGTGCCTGTGAGATTGAGCCTGTTAGCCGAATATTTAGCCGAGCATTTGATGGGAATGTGTTGATTGGCGACTCTGATTCGTTCATAGACAAAGATTTCGAGTTGGTACTGCAGCAGATGTGTTGTGGGGAGACTTGTGAGGCGACTATGGTGTACAGAAACGGGGAGGGCACGCTGATGAAGGAGATCTCGTGTAAGGTGGAGCTGAGAGAGGTGACGGAGGAGCAACTCATCAGCGACTGGAGCTGGGAGAGACTGTACGAGGCTGCTGTGCACCACAAGGTACGAGCTCGCATTTTAGCCTTTTCCACCTTATTTTGTTTCATTGCAATTTATTTATTTCAGCCTGGATTATCCCACTGCAGGGCAAAGGCCTCTCCACTCTCCTTCCAACTCTCTCTATTAAGGGCTATTGGCACTAATTTTGATAGTTTGTATGCTCATAATAACATCTAGTGATTTTTTTCTAATCAGCTGCAATGCCTGCAACTGAAGACATGACTAAGATGTTTTTTGAGGACTTATTTTTAAGTGCACATCAAAAATCTTATCTCCCTTCAATTTATTTACATCAATTAAATATTTTTTAATGCAAACAGACCAAATGTTTAACCAAACTAGTTCTAATAATAATTTGAAAATATGCATCAATACTTTTTTGTTTTTTTTCCTCTAATCCGCAAAAAAAACTTGTCCCAATGGACGAAAATACTCTTTGCATATCAAATCTACTGGTTGACCAGCAAATTAACCAGGGCATACAAACATAATACTCATACTTATAACAAAATATCCATTTTTGCAACATGTTTTGTATTAAGCATCTCAAAAGTTGTGCAACATAAATTTCTTAAAATTTCAGAAAACCTGCTCAGCAAATTTTAAAGCCAAGTATTGCTATTAATATAGCATTTCTTTTAAAGGTTCATCTAATATACCGAAACTATTGCGCGCTTTCTATCACTGCCTTTGAGTACGTGCCTACCGAGCAAGCGAGCGAGATGCAATTCGCAAAGCTTGTGCTGCCCTGCCAGAGAAACTAGCCGAGCGTGTAAATTCACGGCAACTACCTAATGAAGTTGATTCTAGAGCTTTTTTTATCAAAAATTAATTACAAAGCTTAATGTTGATTGTTATTTTTTGATATTCATTCATAAAAGAGCTTCGCTTTTCAATAGGGTATTACACCCATTTTTGAAAAGTGTGTCAATGAAATTCTGTAGTGCTAATATGCCACCAAAAAAAACACATAATTTTTATTCAATCGATAAGTGCCATAAAAATGCATCTTCATTTTAAATTTTCAAATTTCGCGCGTAATTTGACGAAAACGCCTCTTACTGGACGCCATATTGCTTAGCGTAAATGACGTCAGATCGTTTTGTATCAAATGAGCTCATATTAAATATGATAATTGTATATCATTGTAACGAGTATTTTCTACTCGCTACATAGTGTCGACCTCTCTCGTCATTTTTTGGAAGTTTTCACGGTAATGCCTTGACACACTTTAGATATTTGATAGATTGGCTAGGATTTAGTAGAGTAATCGATAAAACCATAGACCATCAGTTTGACAGTTGAATTTTATTTCCCCGGCTGTCAGATTATTCTGACGTTTCCGGTTTGGTAGAAGTAGGATTCACTTTCCGACCGAAGTCACTAAGATGAAGCACGAATAAAATTCTATTCCGTGCCAATCATTAGATTGGAATATTTTAAGGGTCCACCCCTGCTTGGAACCACTTGGTAGTGATGTCAGCAGCCGTGCAACGGTAATATTTTGGGAAATCGTGAGTATTTTGTTGGTTGAAATTTTCCTCGCCATGACCTGACAATAAACTTGAGGTCATGTATCCTAACCCTCGTCGAATTTTCCATTGTTTCAGCACCTTTAACGCCATCGCTGTTTGATTGTGCCCATAGCACGAGTGATTGGCATGCTTCGTTTACAAAAAGAACGGTATGTGTCCTTAAATTTCCGATTTGATTCATCGTCGCCATTTTGCTCGACGTGTGAATTCCACTAACAAAGGAAATCGTTTTCGTTTTCAGCCCCAAAGGCGTTCTTACTTATATTTTGGATTTTTTATCTTGAAACTTAAATTCATCATGGAGGAGCTGACGCGTTTCCCCTCGAGTCTCCAATCAACCCTTCAGGTTTATTATAAATAGATATATCGAAGATTGTGGTATGTCTCTTGGATTTCTTTTAGTAGATTCAACTTAAAAAAAACGTGCAATACTGACAACTTAAACCTAAACTTTAGTTATAGAATTTAATCGTTATAAAACAACTTGCCCTTCAAAAGAAAGGGGCTTTCTAATATTGTGTTCGCCATACTGCCTGCGATAGAAATAAATGAGCTATTGTTAAAGAATTTGCAGCTTAATTTCAGAAATCTCCGACCTAAGATTAGAAGCCATATCCTTTACCTTGTAGCTATCCCGGATTCCCTTTGTTTTAAATTACCTGGTGAGCTCTGGCGCCCGAACCTTATTCCTTTTAGTTATTTTTGTTTAATTTTGAGCTCTCTAACTTCTCAACTTTAGAATCACACACATAGTTTGTTAGTTAGATAAATAAATATAGACCCTTTTAATTTTTTTATATTACAATTGTCGCACTAGAACAGGGACTGAAGCAGGTTTGGACGGTGAGTACAGTCAGTATTGCACACTAAATTCATTTATATTTTAACTAATGAGTCTATTGTTTACAATATTTAGTATTCATATTGTATTTCATATTGTTTTTACATTGTAATTGATCTAGTTTATAAACTTTGAATAATTAGACTCATAAGTTGTAACTTAGTTTGATATTGTATTTTGCAAACAATGTTTTAGTTTTACATTGGATAATTTGTTTATTTTCTTGTGTTTTTAACATGTTTTTTCCTTAGCAAAACCAACAATTGTTAAGTGTAGACCGTGCTATTGTTAAATCTCATACAGTGATATAATTCATATCTAAGTTAACTTTTTATGTTAATAATTAAATTTAAACATTAAGTACATTATTGTGCACCTAGTTTATTTAATTTTAAGCCGTTTTGTGAGTTATTATTGCACTTTTTAACGTTAAATAACTTAGCAATTTTTCATGGAAATACCACATTGATTTTCATACATAACCTCAAACTTTAATTTTATTTTTCAAACTTTGATTTATTTTGAAATTCTTTGAAGTTTAGTCCTTGCTTTTCATTGCTATTTGCCTTGTTACTCGTTAGTCATGGAGGACAAGGAAGTTCAGTTTCCACCGCCTCAGGATTCGGTTGAGGTCGAAGCTTCTACTGCTGCTGATGCTAATGTTGTTGAGAAAGGTCACGAGATGGCTAATGCCACCGATGTTGGCAATCCTTTTGAATCTGGAATCGCACATTCGTCTTCGGATTTTACAGCTCGAGCTTTGCCTTCGTTCAATTCCTTGAATGCGCTTGTTAACGAAAACATTCGTAAAAACTTTCCTCCTCTTACTAAACTGCCTGATTTGAAAAAGAGCAAAATAATTTATGATGGTAGAACTTGTGTTCGCGATTTTATTACACAAGTTGAAGAATATTTTCTTTATAGAAATTACAACGAAAATTTGCTGGTTGGTTCTTTTACAGATTTGCTTGATGGTACTGCACTCAAATGGTTTAGATCTGTTCGAATTCGTATTTCTTCCTGGCATGAGCTTAAGCTTGCGCTTTTGAAACGCTTTGATACACCTAATTTTGATCACTTTTTAGAAAATGAGCTCCGCACAAGGAAACAGAAACAGTCTGAGTCGCTTCCTGATTTCATCACGGAAATTTATGACATGGCTAGTCGTCTTTCAGTACTTTTATTTGACTACACTTTATTTAACGTGATACAACAAAATATGTTACCAATTTACACACCCTTTTTGTTTCGAAGACAAATAGATTCAATCGAACAATTTCTAGAACTTGCAAAAGATTTAGAAGTTGTTGTCAATAGAAAACCTTTTAAAGAATCCCTTAAACCTTCTGTTAAATCTAATGCCGTTTCTAATGATTTAGTTTGTTTAAAATGCAAAAAACCTGGACATTTATATAAAAATTGCAAGTCTATTCCAGGTGTTGTTTGTTTTAAGTGTCATAAAGCTGGGGTCACTTCTAAGACTTGTGACGTTTGTAATTTGGATACTAAAAACTCGCAAGAGTCAAAAAACTGATTAGGCAGCATCGAGCCCACGTTTTTGATAAAACTTCGAGCGTCTCGATGTGTGAAAAAATTGTTAGAAGTCACAAGCCTGATGATGTTGCCCGTGACAAAGAATTTTCCAACTGGTTAGATTATTTAAAAACCTTTTTTAATATTTATCGTTCGGCTCCTATTCTGTTTACAAAACAGAATGATGCTAGACCATTTTTAACTTTTTTTGTTGGTAATCAAATTTTTTCAGGTTTGTTGGACAGTGGTTCCGATAAATGCATTTTAGGCTCAAATACACATGAACGATTTTTACAGTTGGGTTATAAAATTAGACCTATTAGTGGCGCTGCTTGCACTGCGGATGGCTCCGCCCGGAGAATTATTGGTGCCATGGATTTGCCAGTAACTTGTGATAATATAACTAAATCCGTAGAGTTTTTAATTATTCCTTCTTTTGATCCATTAATTATTTTAGGTTTTGACTTTTGGATTAAATTTCATTTAGCTGAAGAATTGTGGAAGAACATTATACTTGTTCCAGAAAATAATAAACAAGTTTGTTCAATTACCTCTATTTCTGAACTTTCTCCTTCTGAGAAACAAAAATTAGATAATATTATTGCTTTGTTTGAAGATATTTCTTATGAGAAAAGAGGTTTAGGTCTTACTCATTTAGTTGAACATAAAATTAACGTTACTAGTGAACCTTTTAAACAGAGATATTGGCCTCTGAGTCCTGCTAAACAAAAGGAACTTTTTGATGAAGTAGAAGTTTTATTAGGAGAAGGTATTATTCAACCCTCTAAGTCTCCTTGGTGTTCACCCGTATTGGCGGTAGAAAAGAAAGATGGAGGTACTAGATTGTGTTTAGATTCAAGACGTTTAAATTCTGTTACTATTAAAGATTCTTATCCCCTTCCTTATACTTCTAGAATATTAGATAACCTTAGAGGTGCTAGATATATTAGTACTATAGATCTTTCTAAAGCATTTTTGCAAATTGCCCTTGAAAAATCCTCCCGCGAAAAAACTGCTTTTGTAGTACCTGGAAAAGGTCTGTACGAATTTGTTCGCATGCCATTTGGTCTCACAAATGCACCAGCTGAGTTGCAGAGACTAGTAGATAAACTTTTTGGTCCAGAGTATGATAATTCTGTATTCTGTTATTTAGATGACTTAATTTGTATTAATTCTGATTTTAATAGCCATATAGCACAGTTGCATAAAATTCATAGTATATTAAAAGAGGCAGGTTTAACTGTAAATTTAAAAAAGTGTAATTTTTGCAAGGACAGACTTCGCTATCTTGGTTTCATTGTTGACAGTAATGGTTTACATACTGATCCTTCTAAATTAGAGACAATAGAAAATTTCCCACGCCCAGAAACGGTAAATATGTGAATAAATAACAAAATAAAATTCACTTCAACAAAAATTTGTTCTATTACAATTGTGAACTTAGTGTGACTCAGAGTGATTCATCGTGACAAACAGTTTTTGCGACTCATTACCTTAAATGGTCATCGAGCGAACGCAGGTCGATGACTAATCACTTAAACAAAATAAACTACTGCACTATTTCGACAGTTTATTAACATAATACCGTGGCGCCGAGGTTAAGGAACGCGCACTTGAATGAAGCGTTAACGTATAGGTAGCGCGTTCGAAACTCACAAAAGTTACTTTTTGCGTTTATGAACTTTTATATTTTTCTTTTTAAACAAGCAGCTTAAAAAACAGATGGTACTTTCATTTCGGCAAAAAAAGGAACAAATATTAACTTCTAATTATACTTTTAAATCTTTATTGTCACTATGGACAATTTTGAAAATGAAAATATTACGATCCGAAAAACAGCAAGAGCAAAGTCAGTGGACAGTATTTTAAATAATAATTTAAGCACGAGCTCTACGTTACTAGATGCCACAATGATGAGCTTACCGAATGCTTCACTAAATGACAGCAACTATTTAAATCTTAAGGATGAAATAAAAAGGCTAACAACGGAATTGGAAAGTGCTCACCTAGAGATCGAAAATTTAAATAGCGAAAATTTACGCTTAAAGGTTGATGTAGACCAATATCAGAAAATTATCGAAAGCTATAAGAAGGTGAACTTACTTGAAACAAAAAAGTTCTCGCCAATTTCTGCACGGAAAAAAAGAATGCTAAAAACAAGCTGTTCCTCTACCCCAACTAAGTATTTTTCACCGACGACTCATCAACCTGGCAGTGCCGCTACAGCGAGAAACGTGGAAGATAGTTCATTTAACACCGCCGACGGAGCGATCTGCAGTACTGATGGAATACTCCTAACAAATCCACTATCGATTAATGATACCCAAAATTCCAGCACGTGCATGAATCGAATTGACCACAACGCTAACTACAACGAACGAATTAAACAGGCATCTTTGATCTCCAATAAGAAGTTGGAAATAAGTAATTTACAGACATCTAACGAAGGGCAAGAAACACTTAAACAGCAAACTCAATCAAGTGATACCCACAGAGTTATGATCTTTGCCGACCAATCTGGACAGGGTGTTCGTAACATTCTGCAGTTCTATCTTGGAGAGAAATTTGCTGTGACATCATTCGTGAAGCAGAATGCAACAACTGAAGAAGTATTAAAAACCTGCGCAAATACGTGTAAGGACTTTAACAAATCTGATTTTATAATTATATTGGCAGGCTCAAATGACACAAACCCTATGGACATTCAAACGTATTTACATCATACATTATGTCAGCTAAAATTTACCAATGTGTTAGTTGGGCAAAATTACAAAAATAAGACCTTAAATGAAAAAAATGTTAATAATTTACTAAGGTTTGTATGTTATAATTGTAAGAATTCATCTTTTGTGCATTTACATAATGATTCTAACATGTCAACAAATTATAGCACAAAGTTGAATGCTTGTAGGTTAATTCACAGGCAAATATTGCATGTAAATTATAAAATTAATTTTCAAAAATATACTGAAAACGTTTTTATTCAGAATAGTGAAAAATACACCAAGGATGTTGCTGTACAGACCTGTAGTTTAAACGATGTAAGTGTACAAACGGATAATATTAATATAGATACTCAAAATGTAGATGACTTTTTTCGTGACAAAAAATGAGCCACGCCTAGCAATGCTACATCAAAATATAGCCGGAGCCTTAAACAAACGTGACGAAATTTCGGTTGCCATATTAGAGTTGATAAATAACGAGAACAGAGTAGATGTACTGTGTCTTACTGAAACATTCTTACTTGAAGGCACTGAAAAAAACTTTCGCCTAAAAGGCTTTACGACTGCAGCTTACTTTTCAAGGAGCACTTCAAAAAGAGGGGGTGCTATTATTCTTGTAAAAAACGAAATTGAGTTTAAAACAATACAGGAAATACAAAAAATAAGCGAAACATGTGTTTTTGAATGCTGTGGTCTAGAGCTAACTAAATACGGTATATTATTAATATGTGTATATAGAACCCCTTCTTCGAACGTAACGATCTTTCTAAATAAACTCGAGACTCTATTGAGGACGTTGTGTCGTAATACAAGAAAGAAAATAATTTTATGTGGTGATACAAATATCGATATTTTAAAACAGTCAAAAGAAAGTAGGGAATATAATTACTTGTTAAATAGTTACAACATAAAACATGCTATCTTGACACCTACTAGGGTTACAGAAAAGACACAAACTTGCATTGATCACATCATAACCAACATAGACAAAGGGTGTGCAAAAATACACAATTTAGGTTTATCAGATCACTCAGCTCAATCATATTCTTGGGCTGTTACAAAAATACATCAACCAGCTTTAAAATGGTGGTATCAATTTAAACGAGACTATAGTAATGACAATAAGGATAAATTTTTAAACTCTATCTCATGCCTGTCTTTTAGTGACGTATTTGAAGCGAACTCAACAAATGAAGCATTCCACAAATTTATCGACACATTTCTGCTATTTTATAACTTATGTTTTCCTATCATTCGTGTAAAAGTTACAAATAAAGCACTAAATAAATTAAACTGGCTATCTAAAGGCATAAAAATAAGCTGCAAGAATAAAAGTAAGTTACACTATAAACTAAAATTTAAAAATAATGAATCGCATAAAGAAAAGTACAATAACTATTGTAATTTATTGAAAAAATGTATTTTAACGTCTCGGAAAAATAATAACACCAAATTCATAAATAAAGCTCGAAATAAGTGTAAGGCAGCATGGAATGTAATAAAAAAGCATACCGGCACAGACTTAAAACGCTCATGTATTTCAAAAATTACTATAGACAACAGTGACTGTACAAGGCCTGATTCGATTGCAAATCATTTCAATAATTTTTTCATTAACACGGTTACCAATAATAGTCCTAATAATAAGGAAGATTTAACATTAAAACAAATGGATCATATTGAATCAATCAGTAATTCAATATTTTTGTACCCACTGGATGGTAGTGACCTTAAAAAAATAGTGATGTCTCTGAATGATTCCAAAGCTAGTGGTTATGATAATATTCGCACCGACATCATAAAACTGTCAATCAATATAATTCTAGAGCCACTTCTACATGTTGTTAACCTCTCTCTAGAACAAGGAATATTTCCCGACTTATTGAAGAGATCAGTAGTGAAACCAATATTTAAAAAAGGGATGGCACTCAAATGGACAATTATAGACCCGTGACTTTGATACCTATATTTTCTAAAATTTTTGAAAAAGCGTTCCAAAATAAATTAGCGAACTTTATTGAAAAGCATAATATTATTAAAGACGAACAAAATGGATTCCGTAAAAATAGAAGTACATCTTTGGCAGCCTTTCAGTTAATAAAAGAAATAACAGACTGTATTGACAAAAAAGTACCTGTTACGGTTTTATTCATGGACATGAGTAAAGCGTTTGATCACGTCTCTCATGAAAGATTATTAGAGAAGGTCTCTAGATATGGAATTAGAGGAATGGCATATAACTGGCTGGAATCTTATTTGTCCGACAGAGTACAAACAGTGGAAGTAACGGATTATAATGAGCAAACTAAAACATTAGAAACATTCCAATCTTCGCTTATGTTTAATAGAAATGGCGTGCCACAGGGCAGTATTTTAGGGCCGCCAATGTTTGTACTCTATGTGAATGATTTTCCGGAAGTTATAAACCATAAATGTGTACTGTTTGCCGACGATACTACAATTATAATCAAAGGACAAGATAAAAGTACGTACGAACAAGAAATAAACATTGCTCTTCAAAGAACTATAGAGTGGCTAGAGGCTAATAATTTAAAAGTTAATATTAATAAAACAAAATATATGCAATTCCATACCTATAGATCGAAACCGCTGGCCCTCAATATATCTTATAAAGGGGTCGCGTTGGCAGAAACTGACTGTGTTAAGTTTCTTGGTATCAATTTAGATAAATTCTGCTCATGGAAAAATCACATAAATGAAATTTGTGCTAAAATAAATAATTTTATATACCCTTTGAGACGTATTAGCTGCGAGGTATCTAGAAATGCCGCAATAACGGCTTTCCATGGCTATATAACCTCCACTCTAAGGTATGGTATTATCTTGTGGGGACGTTGTGTGGAGATAGATCAAGCGTTCGTAATGCAGAAAAAGTGTCTAAGGGCTATATTCGGGCTGAAGCAAATAGAGTCATGTCGTCCATTCTTTAGAAAATATAAAATACTAACTCTACCATGTATTTATATATTAGAGTCCTGTATATTTGTTTACAAACATAAGAGACTTTTCCAGCAAGCGACAAGCTACTATGCCCCACGATCTATGTATACTAATAAATTATTCCAACCGAGGACGAATCTAACGTGTACAGGGCACAACAGCTATACTATGTGCATAAAATTATATAATAAAATTCCAAATTGTATAAAAACGCTACCATTTTGTAAATTTAAAAATAATTTGTCAAAGTTTTTACTTGACAAATGCTTTTATAGTGTGCATGAATTTTTAGATTATAAATTGTAAGCTTTATTTATTATTATTTTTTTTATTTTTATTATTATTGCACGGTCATTTTAAATTATAATTGTTATTATTACTGTACTCTACCATTGTTGACATAATTTCTATTGACATTTATGATTATTATTATTCACATTTATTTATTTTTCATGAGTAAATTGACATTAGTTGAAGTTAATAATAACATTAATGGGATTATCTAGATAATGTAAATGATTATGATCAATAATTAATTAATTGAAGTGTCTTATGTAACTCTGTTTTATATTTGCACGCCAAAATTAAAGGCAGAATAAGAGAACATTTCTGTACATTTTACCAACCTTCTGTACCTTATTTATGCAAATAAATTATTTTTGATTTTGATTTTGATTTTGAAAACAACTTCGCAGTTTCCTTGGTTTATGTTCTTATTATCGTAGATTCATTTGTAAATTTGCTGATATTGCTTCTCCTTTAACTAAATTGACAGCAGGTAGTAAAAATTCTAAGAAGTCACTTACTTGGAATGACGAAGCTGAAAATGCATTTCAAGAATTAAAACATTCTTTAATAACTTCCCCTGTTTTGCAATGTCCTAATTTTGAAAAACCTTTCTTTTTGCATTGTGATGCCAGCTCTGTGGGCATAGGTAGTGTTTTGAGTCAAGAAGATGATAATGGTGATCAACATCCCATTGCTTTTTATTCTAGATCACTTAATAAATGTGAAAGAAATTATAGTACCACAGAACGTGAATTATTAGCTATTTTAGATTCCATAGAACATTTTAGACCTTATATTGAGGGAATGAAGTTTACTGTTATTACTGACCACGCTTGTTTGAAATGGCTCCTAGGTCTCAATAATCCTAGTGGACGCTTAGCTCGTTGGGCTGCTAGAATTTCTCAATTTACTTTTGATATTATTCATAAAAAAGGTTCATTACATTTAGTTCCAGATGCTTTATCTCGTATAGAAGTCACCGCTATAACCACTCAGGATAATTTAGTCTCCCCTGATGATGATATTATTGATCCTTGGTATAGAAAAATATTTATTCAATGCCAGAAATCTCCTAGAAAGTATAAGAATTTTAGAGTCGAAAATAACACTTTGTATAAATATTGTAAAAATAAATTTAACCCTCACAGTCTTTTAGACTGGAAGATAGTTATTCCTAAAGAGAATATCTTAGATACTATTGGGTCAAATCATGATGATGTAAATTCAGGACATTTAGGTATTCATAAAACTTTAAAGAAATTAAAACAACATTATTTTTGGAAAGGTATGTTTAATGATGTTCACCAATACATTTTGTCTTGTGATACTTGTAAAGCTTACAAACATACTACTTCTCCTCCTTTTGGTACTATGATTAATCCTAAAAAGGTTGATCGCCCCATGCTTATGCTTTCAGTGGATATAATAGGTATTTTACCTAAAACTTATTCTGGTCATAAATACATACTTTCAGTTGTAGATGTTTTTACTAAATATTGCTGGTTCTTTCCAATGATTAATGCAACTACTAGAGTAATTTGTAAACATTTTGAAAAATAAATATTTCTTAAGTTTGGTTGTCCAAAAATAGTAGTTTGTGACAATGGAACTCAATTTACTTCAAAACATTTTGTAGAATTCTTGAAAGGTTTTAATATAACTAAAATATTTTATAACACATTGTACACACCTCAAAATAATCCTGTTGAGAGATATAATAAAACAGTCGAAACTTGCATATCGTGTTTTGTTAAAGATGATCATAGGACTTGGTCAAGTTTTTTGCCCAATGTTCAATTAGCTTTAAATAATAGTGTAAATCTTGCTACAGAATTTACGCCTAATTTTCTTATGTTTGGTAGGGAACTTGTTTTAGATGCTTCCTTACATCATTTTAGTAACTCTGTTGATAATTTATCTCAACTAGAGGTTTCAAATAGGAACTCTTATGCAGTTTCTCTTAATTCACTTAGTGATATTTTTGTTCAAGTTCAAGCTTATTTGTTAAAGGGGTATAAGCGAAATGCCGCTTATTATAATAAGGGTCGGAAAGTCATTTCTTTTGGTGTGGGTGATGTTGTGTGGAGAAGAAGTTTTGTTCAGTCTCATGCACCTGCTTATTTTTCGGCTAAGCTTGCACCTAAGTTCTTAAAGTGTGAAGTAACTGAAAAAGTTTCTGATAACGTTTATGTTTTGAAAGATTTAAATAAGGGTTCCGTGGGTCGTTATCATGTAAAGGATATAATTAAATTTTAAAATTTTGGGGAATTCATAGGTTTGGTTTTGGTATTGAGTACTTTTGTGTGAGGATCTATCTTTGTTAGAATGATGAATGAGAGGTTATGATAGTCTGAAGGTTATTATTATGTTAGGCAACCTCATTACAAATTATTAGATTCCAATTCAATTCTTTCTAAAATAAACTTAGGTCATTTTGGTTAATTTAGAAATACCTACTCTTTACACTATACATTTTACACATCAAAGGATCTTATCTTGTTTGTTTTGTTTGTTTGTTGAGCTTGTATGGGATCTTATATCTTTTCTTTCTTTTTTTAAAGGTAATCCTTTACTTGTTTACATTTTTTTTTAAAAAGAGAGATCCTATACAACCTTACACTTTGGGTTTTTTATTACCTAAAAAGATTTAAAAACTTAAGATTCATTTCAAGTTTTTTGTAATCTTTCTTTTTGTGGATTAAAATCATTCTATTTCTCTCATAGTTTTAAATAGTTATTGATTTTAATTCTATTTTTTTACTGTTTGTTGACAGTGTTGTTTTTTGTCTAGATATTTCTTCGATACTAGACTTGGATTTGACTTAGTTAGTAACGCGTTCATACCGGATTTTGCTTTTGAGGTCATTCCGTAACTTTTGTTATAGAGCGTCCTACCTTGTTTTTGCGGTCATTCTGAAACTTTTGTTGAAGAATGTACTTTGTTTTTGGATCTTGGTGTAATTTTTGACCTCGATTTCATCTTGGCTTTCGCCTTTAGGTATTGTGATTTTCCCCTTCGGTAATCCAATATATTTTGTTTGTTTGTCTGTGCTTGGAAGGTTGGTAGAGTAGAGCCAATCACAGCTTTCATTTGCCCTTTTACCCTTGTGTTGGTCATTGTTGTACCAGTCACAATGGGAATTCTGACTTTCGTCATACCTTTTTACTATTGTGCTCGGAAGTTCGGTGGTGTAGCGCCGATCACAATATGGTTTTTGTTTGTTACAGGTTATTGCTGTGACAATATTTTTGGATAGAGCCCTTCAACTCTATCCAACCTTTTTAGATAGAGCCCTTCAACTCTATCTAACCTCTTTGTTGGAAATCAATACTTTTGGATAGAGCCCTTCAACTCTATCCAACCTTTTTAGATAGAGCCCTTCAACTCTATCTAACCTTTTTGTTAGGAATCAATATTTTTGGATAGAGCCCTTCAACTCTGTCTGACTTTATTGATTGGGAATCTATACTTTTAGGTAGAGTCCTTCAACTCTATCTAGAATTTTTGTTTAGGTATTGTTATTTTTAATTGGTTGTTGCTGAGATAGACAGAGGCTATGGTGCCTAACTGTACTCAAAGCTGAACTGTAGGTTAGTTGAGGATAGTCAGCGGCGATAGTGCCTACCTGCACTCCAGAATAGTTGGTAGAGATGTGTAGAGTTAGTCAGTGGCGATAGTGCTTAACTGAACTTAAGTAGAGTGGTTTAGTTTAGTAGGTTGGCTGAAGCTAGTCAGTGGCGATAGTGCTTAACTGAACTTAAGAGGTGTAGGATAGTTTAGTAAATTAGTGTAAAGTTAGTCAGTAGCCATAGCGCTTAACTGTACTCAACGTTAGTGTTTAATGTTTAGTAGTTTTGTTCAAGATTTAGTCAGCGGCTCTCGTGCCTAACTGAGTTTAGATTTGTTTAGAGTTTAGTCTTGTTAGAGTTTTAGTCAGCAGCCCTCGGGCTTAACTGAATTTGGATTTGTTTGTTGTTTGGCTTTGTTGATCGGTTGTAGTACCGAAGTTTTAGTCAGTGGCCATGACGCCTAACTGCACTATGATAGTTTTTTTTTGTTTTTGAATTTTTTGTTCACTTCGTTTTTCGTTGTTTCTTTCTAATAAAAGAAAGTTCCTTTCTTTTATTTTTCGGGGAGGGATGTAATGTAACGAGTATTTTCTACTCGCTACATAGTGTCGACCTCTCTCGTCATTTTTTGGAAGTTTTCACGGTAATGCCTTGACACACTTTAGATATTTGATAGATTGGCTAGGATTTAGTAGAGTAATCGATAAAACCATAGACCATCAGTTTGACAGTTGAATTTTATTTCCCCGGCTGTCAGATTATTCTGACGTTTCCGGTTTGGTAGAAGTAGGATTCACTTTCCGACCGAAGTCACTAAGATGAAGCACGAATAAAATTCTATTCCGTGCCAATCATTAGATTGGAATATTTTAAGGGTCCACCCCTGCTTGGAACCACTTGGTAGTGATGTCAGCAGCCGTGCAACGGTAATATTTTGGGAAATCGTGAGTATTTTGTTGGTTGAAATTTTCCTCGCCATGACCTGACAATAAACTTGAGGTCATGTATCCTAACCCTCGTCGAATTTTCCATTGTTTCAGCACCTTTAACGCCATCGCTGTTTGATTGTGCCCATAGCACGAGTGATTGGCATGCTTCGTTTACAAAAAGAACGGTATGTGTCCTTAAATTTCCGATTTGATTCATCGTCGCCATTTTGCTCGACGTGTGAATTCCACTAACAAAGGAAATCGTTTTCGTTTTCAGCCCCAAAGGCGTTCTTACTTATATTTTGGATTTTTTATCTTGAAACTTAAATTCATCATGGAGGAGCTGACGCGTTTCCCCTCGAGTCTCCAATCAACCCTTCAGGTTTATTATAAATAGATATATCGAAGATTGTGGTATGTCTCTTGGATTTCTTTTAGTAGATTCAACTTAAAAAAAACGTGCAATACTGACAACTTAAACCTAAACTTTAGTTATAGAATTTAATCGTTATAAAACAACTTGCCCTTCAAAAGAAAGGGGCTTTCTAATATTGTGTTCGCCATACTGCCTGCGATAGAAATAAATGAGCTATTGTTAAAGAATTTGCAGCTTAATTTCAGAAATCTCCGACCTAAGATTAGAAGCCATATCCTTTACCTTGTAGCTATCCCGGATTCCCTTTGTTTTAAATTACCTGGTGAGCTCTGGCGCCCGAACCTTATTCCTTTTAGTTATTTTTGTTTAATTTTGAGCTCTCTAACTTCTCAACTTTAGAATCACACACATAGTTTGTTAGTTAGATAAATAAATATAGACCCTTTTAATTTTTTTATTACATCATTTATAAATAATTAAAAGTATATATTGTAATAGGTGTAATAATGAAAAAATTACGTTGGTTACGAAAATAATAAAAGTACAAAGCCTATATTACGCCAATCGGTTGACTGACAGTTGTCAATTTTTTGTTTACACAGCCGTACGACGTAATAACATGGCCGCTACTGTTTCACGGTGTTTTATAACAGATTAAAAATACTGAAAACTTTGAATTGAATTTAAAAATTTGTTTTGTTATTTTATGAACTAAAACTTAAATTTTCCGACTGCTTTATGCCTAAACTGTCTCAATAACATATATATAGATTTTTTCTCGTATAGAGTAAAATACCCTATTAACAGAGATGCGTCACAAACTAAAATTGTTGCTAAAATATTAATATTTTGAGGTAACTATTTTGCTGCTCAATCATGATTTTTGATGAACATTGGGATTTTTTTTTGTATAAAAAAGGAAGATTTTTTGATGTACAGTTAAATACTAGCCTTTTTTGAGTATGACACTACGGGGTAAACATTAACTAATTACTCTTTAGATTGATGTTTTTTTGTAGATCTTAGACAGTCTTTAAGGGTAGTCAGAAACCCGAAAGTCTGCCAACTAGTCTTATAACCCGCTTCATTAAAGAAAGGAATCTTAAATGGCGGCGCTTATCATGTTCTCTCGCTCGCACACTAGTGCCGTCTATACTCAAGCAGACGAAACAACCGAGAAAAAAAAAATAGTTACGGAACTTGAAAATGTGTTTTTTTGTTTGTTGAGATATCTTAACGATTTTGGTGTCAAATGAAAGGTATAGGTCTACAACCATTTTATTCGTAGAAATTATGTAAATCGGTCCAAGTGTTTATGAGATAATCGCTAATTAGTAGAATGAAAATGTAAGCAAACCTGAATATTTGTTGTTTGCCGTTGGCAGAAGCTAGTTTGAAATTAATGTGACCCAGTCTTGTTTTTATTGTCTTTAATTTGAAAAAAAAACTTTAACTTGAAATTTTATATGCTGACTGTACTATCTGTCAACGCAAGTACATGCCGCCATTTTAGATTCCTTTCTCTATTGCACTGGCTTATACCAAGGAGTATTGTGCTACTCAGTAATTGGGCTCCAGAGGCCAGATAGGATATTACGCAGCTGCATCCAGCTGCATTCAGCTGCATCCAGTTAGACTGGAATCTGAGCAGAACTTGGGTAATCTTAATCATAATCATCATTTATTGCATTCATGTAGTTTACAGGTTGTTACAAGTTTATACATAGGTTTCATACATGAACCCTGCTAGGGCACAGCAATATAAAAAGTTTGAAGTGCAACAGTGTCACAATAAACAAACCACTGCGCTTTAAAGAATAACTATTTTAAACATGAAAAAAAAAAAAAGTAATTATAATATAACAATTCATCTAGTGATACATCATTTGCTATTAAACAAACACAAAAAAAAAACACAATCACACACACACACACAAACAAACACACACACAAACACACACACACACACAAATTAAAATAGTAAATTTAATTATAATAATGAATTTAAGTAAAATAAATAGTGATACAATAATACAATAATAATCATAAAGGCTAGGTAGATGAAAACACATTATACACAACTGTTCAGCGTGAGTCAAATGAACTAACAGTTTGCGTCTGAGCGCTGAGCTATAGAAGAGCTAGTGAGCTAGAAGAGTGATATAGCTCTTTTGAGTGAAACAGCTACTAGCTCTTTTTCTTTTCAGTGAGCTATTTCGCCCATGTCAACTGTTGCATAGATAACACAGAGTATTTTAAAAATTTCAGGTTGGAACTGTGTTCCTAAACCTTTACACCTGATTGCCTAAAACGCAGTCTGCCAATTTCGCGTTATGCCAAAATGTCATTTAAAATAAGCGTTGGGACTAAGTATGTTTTTGTCTATGTCGCAATAGGTCTACTCCTCATATTGCCCATTTCGCGATACGACTATGTCGCAATAAACCTATTTCTCACTATGGTCATTTAGCGATATGACTATGTCGCAATAAACCTATTTCTTATCATGGGAATTTAGCGATAAGACATTCACGAGAGTCGAATGTTCAATACAAACTTCAATACAGTAGAGAGGATCTGGCGCTCCGCGGCCGCTGCCGCGGCACCGCATGCCTCGCTCGCTGGCCTTCGCGCTTTGATGGTCACAGTTCTAACCTAACCGACCCACCATACCACCAGGTGTATGGCCTGTGGTATGATGGGCACACCGCACTGAAACTAAGTCTTAATTTGCCTGCCTCGCTCATAACCTAACGCTCAATATACCTACCTGGCCCTTGAGCTTATACGCACTGAACCATAATCTCAATTCACCTACTTCGCTCATTGACTAATACGCATTGGGTCTAAATATCAATACGCCGATCTCTCGTTAGGTCTAGGCATAACGCGAAATTGGCAGACTGCGTTTTAAGTAATCAGCGACTAAAGGTTCCTAAATATGTGTACAATACGGTCAACGTAACTTGGCGCGTCTGAAGTTAGCTGTTTGGCTGCGCAATGGAACTTTTAGGAACGAAATTGTCTACTGCGCAGCTAATCGGCTAACTTCAGACGCGCCAAGTTACGTTGACCGTATTGTACACAGCATGACTATTATTAAAATAGTATACATGACTTTAAAAAAAAGCTAATTGTTATAGAGGCACATTCTAACTACGGGATTTACATTTAACTATTAACTACAACTCTATTTTTTTTAATATAAACTTTTAATTATACCTTAGTAATGCTGCATGAGTCTGCAATCAGACACTCTTTACTTGGACTGCTTGAGTATAAAAAGTATCAAAATATAGCACCAGACATCTTTTCAAATTATGTTTTGTAGAATGAAAGGTATTATTGCTCCATTCACTGTTTATATAGTAAACTGGGTGTGTGAAATGATTTGTGGTATTGTTGTATGACAAGACTAATAGAATTCTTCAATGGGGTACCAAAACAATAACAGCCATTTTATTTGTAGATATTTGTTTTCATACTTTGCCAGATTTTTGTTTTAAGAACAGCATTATTTTTCTTTCTTCCTTCTATTTATTTAATACAGAGTGGTATAGGGAAACCTGACCAACTCTACGAAATGTTCCTATAGAGGTATTTATTATTTTATGTATGAAATCATTATTATATTCAGCCTGTGCAGGCCCTACTGCAGAGCAAAGGCCTCCTTCCATAGCTTCTATCGGTCTACACTTTTCGCTGTGCCTTGTTAATTCTTATGGAAGTCGTCCAATTGTCCGGACATCTGTTTCGTGGCCTATAGCGGTCATGTGTCACAATAAATATAACATTTTACAGGCCAAACTCAGTTGTTAGTTTAGTAATTGCCTTTATATTTTACTAGTTACCCGCCTCGGCTTCGCATGTGTGCAATGTAGTTAGACAAAGTATACATATAAACCTTCCTCTTGAATCACTATCTGTTGGTGAAAACGGCATTAAAATCCGTTGCATAGTTTAAAAGGTCTAAGTGTACAGATAGCAGGAGCGACTTTGTTTTGTACTACGTAAAGACTAGCATCATCATCATCAGCCGAAAGACGTCTACTGCTGGACATAGGCCTCCCCCAAGTGTCGCCACATTGACCGGTCCCGTGCGGCTCGCATCCAGCGGATCCCCGCAACCTTTACCAGGTCATCGGTCCTCCTACTGGGAGGCCTTCCAAGACTAGCATGCTGAAACAAAAATATTATAAAACAGTAGATTTTTAAAATGACTAGTTGGGATGGTTTTCTTTTGAAATAAAACATGATCCTGTAAAATATTAGACTTTGGTAAACAATTTTACCATACAATCGCAAAAAAATTCGAACTTTGTTGTCTGTTTTAGCACTAAACTATTTAATTAATTTTCTATTGTCCTATTGTCTCATAAGAGTAGCCAAAAGAAAATATTCCATTCTCAGACACAATATTGTAAGTTGTATGTACTCTTCAGGAGCGTGGAGTAGACCTGATCAAACAGGGGAGGACTGCAGATGCTTTCCGGAGATTTAACAAGGCACTCAAGATGCTGATAGCGACGGAACCCTTGGACCCTAAGGTCGTCAGCGAGCAGGTGGTCAAGGATATGGTGGAGCTCAAGGTAAATACAGAATATATAGTTACGTTTTTATCCATTTTTAGGGTTTTGTACCTCAAAATGAAAAAACGGAACCCTTATAGGATCACTTTGTTGTCCGTTTGTCTGTCAAGACCCTTTATCTCGGGAACGCGTGGAGGTATCGAGTTGAAATTAAAACCATATACTCAAGTCTACGGTCTCTAGATGCTGTAAAGTATGGATATGTACCTACAAATATGTACGGAACCCTCGGTGGGCGAGTCCAACTCGCACTTGTCCGGTTTTTTTTACTCTAATTAGGCTGGCTGCCTATTGACGCGGAGCGAGGGAGTAATACGGAGCGGAGGAGGCAAGAAGCTTATAGATAAAAGTGCGTCTGCCCACAGTTGTCTTCACTTAGGTATTTAGAGTGTTGCCTCCACTTTTATCTATAAGCATCTTGGGAGGAGGCGACTGTGTCTGTCCATTTTTCCGCTTCCCGCCCTCCTTCCCCGCTGTGTTTCCCTGCTCCGCTTCCCGATTTTGCATGATTTTTAAACTCATTTGCAAATCCTTGTCCACTGAAGCGGAGCAGATATTTTATGCAATTCCATTGGTTAATATTGGCACAGCTCCGCCCCACTCCTTTCCGCTCCAGTGGTCAGTCAGCTTTAGATCAACCAAATGTGCATTTTTTCGCAATATTCCCATTTATAACTCCAGTATAATTCACGATTTATCTTATGAACGTTACTATATACATAATGCCCAGTTTCTGAGGTGATTTAACTGGAGTATATTTGTTCGATAGCGCTTTTGGTTCGATATTGCGTTTCCGAGCACTCAGTTAAGGAAGAAAATCACTCAAATTGATAACTTTCTCGAATGAATAGGTTATAACTATCGAAATTAAAAGCTGTCGAATATTTATCCGAATACCTCAGAAACCGGGGATAGGTAAAAGCTGTACGGATCCATCGGTCCCATCGGCCACGCTTGTGGCGGTCGGTTCTCGTGTGGGTGACCACCAATTTCTTACCGTGGCCCCTCCATGTCTCAGAAGCCGCTAGCCCCAGCTATTATTCTTCATCTTTGATAGTTGTTACATGTAGCCAGAAGCCAGAAAGTCTGACAACCAGTCTTACCAAGGGTATCCAGTAACTGGGTTGTGGAGGTCAAATAGGCAGTCACTCCATGTAAAATACTAGTATTCAGCTGCATTTGGTTAGACTAGAAGCCGACCCCATCACAGTTGTTGGGAAAGGTTATGCAGATGAAGAACAGAAAAACAACAGCAATAGTGACTTCCAGTTTATTCTTCCAGATTGTCTTTACTTACTGTCCATAGCATAGAAAGGGAACGTAGGGCATTGGCGGTCAGAATTAATATTACCAAATTAAACTCACACTATTTAGAGCCTACTGTCAAACTTTCCACACGTGCAGCCTGTGGTTTGCAGTTTACGCAAAGGCCGCTCAGTGCCCTACGCATCCAATATACCAATGGATTTAGGATGTTATTAGGGCTGCCCCACTTTTGTAGTGTCTCCAGTAGGTTTGCTAAAGCCAGGGTAGACGGCTTTCATACCATCGTGCGCAATTTTCTCGCGTCGTTATTAACTCTCAAGTATCCAAAACCTTTATTCATGCTCAAATTTTGTAACCCTATTTATTATGGACATGGTGTGACATAAAGGTTTTACTATTATTATAGCTACTCTGCATACAACACCAAATCAATCCACTTTCAGGTAAAACTCTACAACAACCTGGCCCACTGTCAACTGCAACATGATGAGTACGAAGCCACAATACTGTTGTGTGACAAAGCACTTAAGTTTGACCCCGTCAACGTGAAGGCTCTTTACAGGAAGTGTTCTGCCCACTCCGGCCTCCACATGTACGAGGAAGCTTGGACTGACATACAGGATGCACTGCGAATAGAACCCAATGATAAGGCAGCTCAATTAAAAGCTAATTCCTTGAAACCGAAGATTGAGAAAATAAATAAGGATTATACAACTGTTATCAAGAAGATGTTTGGTTAATTTCCTTTGTGGCCAATTTTTTTCAGGGAATGTTGTGTTTACGGGTCTGTATTGTTTGCATATCGTGCTAAGCTCGAGTTTCCCATCGGATCCATAATGCTATATGTCCCCTTTGCTGCAACCTTAGGGCGTTCTTCCACCGCCGACGAGATGACGGTACCGAAGTGAAGTAGCGATACGCACATTTACTATAGCCGCGTGTCCACCGCTCATCCGTCTCCCGAAGTCCGATGTCCCAATAATAGAGAGAGAGATACCTTTTTGGGACTCCGCCGCCCTTCTTTTCTGATTAATTTCGTTGCGGTATCGAAAACAGTTGTAATGTTTCACCAGGACTCGTCGAACTTCATTGCGTCGGCGCTTTTCTGGTGGTCGCCGAGTTCGGTGGCAGTGGACACACGATTCTCATCACATAACCGTCATGTTTGGTACGAATAATCTTGTTTATCGGTGACGTCCCAGTGACGACGGTGGTGGACAAACGTCCTTTGGGTTAGCGCAAACAACCAGAGTGATGAAGGTGTTATGTGATTAACTATTACAATAGGGTATTACACCCATTTTTAAAAAGTGTCTCAATTAAATTCGACGACACGGTTGGTGCAGTGGCTGAGCGATCGACTGCTGCGCAGCGTGTTGCGGGTTCGATTCCCACCCAGGGTAAACATTTGTGTGATGAGCACTTGTGTTTGCCTTGTGTCTGGGTGTTGTTTATCTATATATGTATGTATTTACAAAAAAAAAATATTTGTGTATGTATATCAGCTGTCTGACACCCATAGTACAGGGTCTCCCTAGTTTGGGGTCAGATGGCCGTGTGTGAAAATGTCCCCACATATTATATTATATTATAAATTCTGTAGTGCTAATATGCCACCAAAAAAAACATAACATTTTTATTCAATCGATAAGGGCCATAAAAAATGCATCTAAATTTTAAATTTTTAAATTCCGCACTTAGTTTGACGGAAACGCCTCGTAGTGGACGCCATATTGCTCTCCGGAAGTGACGTCAGTTAGCGATGTATCAAATGATAATTGAATATAATTTTGTAATAGGTGTAATAATTAAAAAATTACGTTGGTTACGAAAATAATAAAAGTACAAAGCCTTTATACGCCAATTGGTTGATTGAGAGTTGTCAATTTTTTGTTAACACAGTCGGTAAGTTGTAATAACATGGCGGCTACTATTTCATGGTGTTATAAAACAGATAAAAAAACCTGAAAACTTTGAATTGAATTTAAAAAATCATTTTGTGATTTTATGAACTGAAATTAACATTTTTCGACGGCTTTTTGCCTAAACCATCTTAATAATATATTTATAGAAATTTTCTTATATAGTGTAAAATACCCTATTCAAAGCCTACCATATGCTGAGTTTAGTTGCTCTTACGTATGAAGTACAGCTGGAATTAAAATCGGACTAGTAATTTTTTTTACGCGGTCACTTTGATCATTAATGGTGTGAGTTGCCCCTTAGGCGATTGCAATGCATTAAAACTGTTTTGGGAATGGCAGGTCCAATATTTTCATTTACCTCTTGTGTGAGCTAGAGACAAATACCATAGTTACAGTGCCCGGCCGTAAATATGGTACAATTCTAGAAAATAATGTTCGGCTTTGTAGAACGCCTTCTCTGTCACACCTGTGAGACTGTCTCCTTCGAAATATCGATGTGTCATATTTAAGGGGCTATTAAACGACTTTTACAGATTTTAAACTGAGAATCACGTCAAAATGTGCAGTGTAAATGATTTGAAAAAAATATATGTTAAACTAGAACATTCTCTTAATCATATAGAAAGTGAATACTTTTGATTAAGTTCATATTAAATAGTTTAATTAACTCGTGAAGTTGTGTCTGACGCGGACAAAACATTGACAATCACACAAAATCTACCAAGTATAATTAAACGAAACTTACATTATCTTACAGACAAATTTTAGTATCTATCTTTTAGTATACGCCTTTTTTTTAATTTTGAAAGAATACTATAATATATTTAATTTTTTCGACAAAATTTTGAGAGTTTTGGACGCAGACTGCGTCCGTTCTGCATCAGTTCTGCGCCCAAAACTCTCAAAGTTTAGTCGAAAAAATTAAATAAAAGTAGTATTCTTTTTTTTACATTAAGGCACCACAGGAAAGTTAACTCTTTAAGTTGACCTGGGAGACGCCCTTTCAGAAAAAAAAAATCTACAATCTATGAAGCTAAAGATTTTGTTTGTTTGTTTGAATGCGCAAATCTCCGGACCTGCTCGTCCGATTCTGAAAGTTCTTTCGCTAATAGGAAGCTACATTATCCCTGAATGCTACAGACTATATTTTATTATCTAAAAAAATTGGAACTGTTAGAACTTTGCGTGGGTAAAGTGGTGGTAATAATGGTATTTTTTGAGTTTAACGGTTGAACAGGGATGTAAGATAAGCGTAGCTCAAATGAAATATGAGTGTAAGTACACTGTACTAGTACTTAATGAAGGTATTGAAGGTAATGTTACGGAAAATACTATGATGAAATGTGGCATAATTAATGGCCCTAATTCTGTCGGTCACCATTTCAACAATAAACTAAAATTATTGCTGTGTTTACCCTGAAAAAATATAAAAAATAATACTTATTAAACTATCTTCTATCTAAATATCACACATCAACATTGTCCAGAGATACTTGAAGAGATTTAATAAAAAACATGAATAATTGTTTTTTTTTATTTAAAGTTATTTTTTTAAAGTTTCAAGGCTGGCAAGCACTGTCTTTGCTCTTTCTGTTGACATAGACGACTTTCTTAATTATGTGTTAATTTGTGCAATCGCGATGAAAATGAAATTAGTGTTCCAATTTTTCAAAGAGAAATCGCCATTCTCGCTATCTGCACCATTTTCAAATATCCTTAAAAATCTTCAAATATCCCTAGGCAATGTTGAGCAGTGTGTTTTAACAAGTTTGATATCTAACCTCTATCGTCCCTTTTTCTCTTGGTCTGTTAGAACAAGACAGCAATATTTTTAGTTTAGTTTGCTCCGTAACAGGAGTAGTGAATGACATTAGTTTAGATTAGAAAATACTGTAATAAACGTCAATATTCATTGCAGTTGTGGTCATAAAGCGTGCGAGTGAGACGGGTGAATATTTAGTAAGTACGGAGCAGACTATTTTTTTTTTCAATTCTCTTTGGTACAGTCTCTTGTCATCTCGCTCACTCGTTTTAGAACCACAGCTACCATTAATGTTGCCGTGTACAAATTGTTGTCGTGTCACTATTTGTCAACTAAGAAACTTCCAAATCGTAATATTATATTAATCCTTCCTAATGTTTTCCAGAAATAAAACTATGCATTTATATAGATAATAATATTACATATTACCTATCATTCTACTGTGATGTTTATGTGTCTATTTTTGAGATATCTTTAGCTTTAAGATTTGAAAATCATAGATGAATCTATTGTATATGACTCAGTACATTACATACTTGAATATATTCTATATAAGTAGTAACATTTTGTATTATTTTATTATTACAGATTCGGATTTCCTCATCTTCTGAAAGGGCCACTGTGGCCGGCAGTGGTGTATTGTTGCAGCGGCTAGGGTCGCGGCCTGCGGTAGGCCGCCACCGCAGGCCGCGTCTGTTTGTAAGCCAAGACACAATAGTTAAACAATCGCAAGTGATCTTATTAAGATCATAGGACAGTTGGGGTAGACAGTTTGGCTGCGTTTTGACCAGAGATTTGCGGGGATGCGTTAGCGAGGGATGTGCAGGACCGGATTTAGGGTAGGGCAACAAGGGCTCCGCCACAAAGAAGAGGCCTCCACAATTTTTTGTTAATAAGAAAGTATAGGTACTTTTTTGTGTCCATCACAGAGAAAAATTTAGAGCCTCTACTTAATGCTTGGCCCAGGGCCTCCGCAACTTTAAATCCGGCCCTGGGGATGTGTGTGATAATGTAGTGACCAATGATACCGCTTTCTTCATTGATACAACTTGTACTATTATAAGCTAGTGCTGTAATTCGTTAGTTTCAGACACATCCTCGCACATCTTAGATGGGAACGCAGCCTAAGGCTCCAGAAAGAAACCTTCTATCAATACAAGCTATATATTATGTAAAGAAGAGTCACAGACCGCGCATTTACTTTAATTGATTTTGTGAACGATTCATACGAATATATAGTTTATCTGCATAAAAATAAGGTTCATACTCTAACGCTAACTTATAAACTTAATATGCTTTCTGTAGATCTCACCCTTAGATTACCACTTTGGAAACTTCGTATCAGGAATCTCTTCACTTCTTGTCTATATAATTGTTGGCTAGCTAAAGAGCTGTGGTGGTCCAGTAGTAACAACATTCGACTAGCTTGTGGGTTTGAACCCAGACAGGTACTTTTTACAGTTTCATACAACAGCACTACTTCTAAAGACTGCGACAACGAGGTCGAACAAAAAAAATATTTCAAAACCTAGTTGTGTTTTAAAAAAATATATATACTTTTTGCTTTTTAGTGCAAATCAATTAAGACACGGTAACACTAAAACACCGCTGAAAAGCCACAGGAAAGCAAAAATATGGAATTTCGTTTACTTGGATGACATATTCTTTTCCACTTGATTTGTTGAAAGACAAATTATTGAACCGATTTCTGAATCTTAACGGATAAAACGTTCCTACTTTAAAAAAAAAAAAAATAGTCAGATCCATTTATGAATTACGGTTTTCTGAGGATCTTTTTGAAGTCGGTTAAAAAATAATATTATATCATCGATACCACGATGTAAGTATACTTACTTCGTGATCGATACGCTACAAAAGGATACCAACCAGAGGATGGGCAGCAACGTTCTTCTGATTACCATAACAGCTACTGCATCGGCCACGCATGGCGACTACGGCTGAACCTCTTCTTTGGGGAGACCTATGGCCCAGCAGTGGGCGTCTAAAGCTTAACATGATGATGATTATGATGACGCTACGAAGAAGACGTGTGTGCGAACTAAACTTGTGATTTACACCAAGAGCGTCGCCAGGACTCGCCAGCTGATGGTTTAGGCGGGGGGGGGGGCAAGGCCATAGGCCTCCCCGAGGGAGGGGGGGTTTTGCCATAATCGCTACGCTTGGCAGGCGGGTTGGCGATCGCAGTATGGTTGTTAAAGGCACAGAGAACGCTGCTGTGAAAGGCACTTATAATTTTTGGAATTTCTAGGGGGGGGGGGGGGGGTCGATTGACCCTACCTACCCCCCCCCTGGCGACGACGCTGTTGATTTCCACCCTCCCACACTGGGTCACCTTGTGGATAACTGCTAACACTCACGTAGGTACTCAGAGGTGACTGGAGTCCCAGCTGTGGGAACATACATTTCATGCTGATAATGTAATCTCCTAAAATCAACAAGTTTGTCACTAGGTACAGAACTACAGACGCCAACAAACACATCAAGCCATAGATACCAAACTGTCAAATTTTCCCAATTGAATATGAACCTTATACTTTTGTAGTAAAGTTGAAAATCTATCAAAGAAATTTGACAGCTTGTTGTAGGTTGATGTGCCGGCCTCTGTAGGTACATATTACAAATTAAAGTTGAGTTTATGTTTGTTTGGACTTATCTCCAGAATAGCTGGTCTGTTTTGTAAATTATTTTGTTAAAATGAAGCTACGATAGCCCGGAGTGATAAAGGTAGGCTACCTGCATCAGGTGTTGGATGAAAGCTTTTGGCCACAGGATGTGGTATTCCGCCGCTTTTGCGGCCAAGTGCCACCGGAACGTGCAAAGACTTAGTGCTATACTAAGTGATACTAACATAGTTTTAAGTTTTATTTACTAACACAATTGTTATATTGTTATATGTATACTTAAGTTATGGTATTTTTCTATGGGTCTTTGTTACCTGAAAATAAATGTTTATTAGTATTTATTATTATTAGTTATATTTTGTTATTAAAAAAAATAGGAATCCTTAAAAAATATCACATCATAAATTCAGGTTATATAATAAGTGTTTATAATAATGAAGCAACGTGTGAGTCAACATGACGCTGACGGTCACTGGCGTGGAACGAAAGCGGATTCCCTTGTACTTACTTATAGTACGGTACCTAAGTACTTACACTGTTTTCATTGCAACTTGATATCAAAGATAAAATGTGCTCTTGTTGTTTATGCACTGGTTTCTTTTAACTAAACAAGGTTCAGGTTGAAATTCATACTTTCATACTAATATTATAAATGTGAAAGTACCTCAGCTGTCTGTCGGTTACGGTTTCACGACGAAACGGCTGAACCGATTTTGATGAAATTTGGTATGAAGATAGCTTAAACCCTGGGGAAGGACATAGGCTACTTTTTAATCCGCGACTTCGTCTGCATCCGCGATAACTGACATTTACGCGGACTACATAGTGCAATCCACGAAGACGCGCCCCACTATACCTCCTAAACGTTTATAGTATATGTGTGCAAGCTTCCGTCAATGTTTGAGTGTTATCGGTACATACCATGAAGATATAGGTATAAATGGAGCCAACACTTAGAACAAAAAGTTTGAAACCAACTGTGGGCTGATGCTCTCTTTCTGAATGCATACATAAGAACGAGACAGTGATATGTGTTTTCTTTATCTTATGTATGCATTCAGAAAGAGAGCATCTGCCCACAGTTGGCTTCACTTAGGTATTTAGAGTGTTGCCTCTACTTTTATCTATAAGCTTCTTGGTACATACTAATTACCTATGAGTGCACGCGCACACTACGATGAATAGACTAATCAGGACAGAGCGACACGAAAATCCGAAAATCCCGTAAACCAAAAATTGGTGGGGCGCGTCTTCGTGGATTGCACTATCTATAGCGTCCATCGTTAAATTGTACCCGAGAAAAAGCCAACATGAGTAAGTACACTGAAATTTCAGTAACTATCCAAACTGAAATCTTTTCGTACTGATTTATTGTTACCATGGTGACGAACTAAAAGGTTGATAAATAGGTCATATAACAGCTTCTGTAGGTAATAGAAAAATAAAAATATATTTGTTTATAAATAATTATACTTATTTTACACTTAAGTTTCGACGATGGCCGTGGCCTCGAAGCTAATCTAAATTTTTAATGAGGATTATGGAAGCGAACAATTTTTGGTTGCCTACTTGATTATACATTAAAATACCTACATTTTAGTGATAAACAAAGGTATTGTGAAAAACGTATAATTAAATCTAATCCTCGTACTTACTTCGAAAATCTAGGTCATTCATTAATACTGCGGCTACTCTTACAAAGAGTATCAAGAATAACGTGAGCAAACAAATCCCTGAAGTCTTAATTAAATCTGAAAACTTGTAACCGCTATGATACAAATTCTCAAACACGGGAATCGAACCTGCAAGGCCGCTAACCAACACTGAGGACCCTACGTAGCACCTATACCTACGCTATTTGGGTCCCGAACCCTTCCTAGCGTCAAAACATCGTCCAAAATAAGACACGCCCTTGACACACCATCCGATCAAATCTCGTCTGCGTCGTATGACATCACACAACAATAAAGAATGTCTATGACATCATATACTCGACAAAATAAAATTAAAAGCAGAAAATCCATAATTAACGCGACGCAAACTGGGTAACGGGCATGCAATTCTAGACTCTACGTTCCAGACGATCTGCGATTTATTCATACCGTGTCCCTAATAAAAGTTGTGGAGATTAAACCTTCTGCAAATAAATATTCGATGACATCACCTACGCAACTGACTGCCAGTCATTTACAAGCCGCGTTCGAACGCGGTTCTCTATTTTGTCGCGTAGTTTTTGCAACCTTTCGTAAACGGAAATGTCTAGTGAGTATTTTACTCTAAGAAGTTATATTGCTTTCGTGTTTCCCAGTTGGATTCAAAAGTGTTGTTAGAAGGTTTAAATAGTGCATTATGTCAGGTGTTTCACCTGCAAGTTTATGTAAACAGTGGTCAAGTTGATTGGAAGCTAATGTGTTGTGTTATACCGGTTTTATGTTACTTACGCTACTTGTACGAGTAGGTGGGCAGGGCTAGATGTGAATACATAAAGTCTGGTTAAGATTTTTATTCAATGGAGTTATAATCAGAAGTGAAAAGTAGTACTAGATATATTATACTGCACGCCTGTTTTCAACGAAGGGTTAAGCAGAGGTGCACCAAATTTAAAGTCCATCAATGTTTTATTTCAACGAGCATTACAAGGCACTTTTGAAAAAAAAAACGTTGAATCTTGTTGCCCATTCCAAAAGGTAGTTTCGTATGGAGAAGAATTGGTAAGGAATTCCTTCCCTATTTCTACAAGTATCAATTATTGTCTCCTTTTATCAAAACATTCCTACGTTAAATTACGCGGACTCTTCTTTACTTCCAAATGAGTGAAACGATGAGAACCGAAGAAAAAACTTCAAGCAAACGATAATAGTATGAGTGTACAAATAATGACCAATTGACCAATCGTTATGCTGGCACTTCACATGGTGCATTTGTGCAAATATTCGGCTTATTTGGATAATACAAAATCGGCTTTATTTCAATACTTTTAGAGTACATTTTGTGTTATTCAAATAAAGCGAATATTTGTCCAAATACGCGTTGTGATGTGCCAGCATTAGCGGTTGTTGCCGTGCCCTATCGGCTATCATTATTCTTCTGTATTTAGTTACTATGCCCGCATAACAGCTTGTTACATGCTAGTGAATAGCCGACACGGCGGCGTTGGCAACTTCTGCACATTCATTGATTCATTAATAAATAAATGCCAGAAAAATTCCACACGACTTCATTCGTACTGACTGACGAATTGTGACACTGCGTACAACTGTTTATGTTGTGATGCTTCAAGCAATAAGAAATAATTCTATGCCCGACCGCGGCTTTCAAGGCTATTTGGTCTAAGCGACATTTTTGCAATATTGAGTTATGTATATACATTTTTGTGGAGGTGGCTCGTGGCTAAAGCCGTACTGATCGATCGGTCAAAGGTTTAGCTGCGCTAAACCTTTGATCGGTCGGCGGTCGGTCTGTGGATGGGTGACCATGCCTTTCATACCGAATTCCCTCCGTGCCTCGGAAAGCACGTAAAGCCGTTAGTCTCGGCTGTCATTTGTAGATCTTTGGCAGTCGTTATGGGTAGTCAGAAGCCAGGATGTCTGACAACCAGTCTTAACAAGGGGTATCGTGTTACCCAGTAACTGGGTGGTGGAGGCCTGATAGGAAGTCGCTCCATATAAAACACTGGTATTCAGCTGCATCCGGTTAGACTGGAAACCGACCCCAATATAGTTGGGAAAAGGCTAGGCAGAGTTAGTTATATACATGTTTCGAATGAGCGATTTTTTTCTGATTCAAAATATGTATATTACTCAATATCGCAAAAAATGTCGCTTAGACGAAATAGCCCTGGAACCCTCGTTTAGATACATTGTCACAGTCAGCAACGAAAGCAGGTTATATTAACTCTCCCTACATTCAATTGAAACAGAATAATAGGTATTAAGTAAGTAGGTAGGTACTCGGTATTTTTATGATTAAAATATCGTCACTAGGTATTATTTTATTTCCTTAACATATTTTATAAATAGCTATAATACCTTCTCGTTTAGTAAATAATACATAGGTACTGTGGTAGGAGGCAGGTACATAATCACTTAATGATTCAATTGTATTTAAATAGTTTAGCTACCTAGTTATAAAATCCAATGAATGTTGCAACGACGCGACGGTTGAACCGATTGAAAAACAATGCAAATAATAATCACTGAAGTTTTACGAGTTTTGTATAGAACAAGCTTTTGCCCGCGGCCACGTCTGCGTGGATGCCAGTTATCGCGGATACAAATGAAGTCCCAGTTTCCAGATTAAAATGTATAATGTCCTTTCCCGAGGTTCAAGGTTTATGAAAATCGATTCGGCCGTTTCGTCGTGAAAGCGTAACATTGTTCAGACAGTGATACTTTCGCATTTATAATAAGTATTAGTAGCTAAGTACCTATGGATTATTGTGTGTATAAGTCACAGTCAAAACTCTTAACCAGTCAAAACTACTTTTGATTACAAAAATCAGTCAAAACTACTTTTGAATGGTTTAAATTTATCCTTAATATATAGGGTGACTGGTAATTAGTGTACGATACTTTAACACGTGATTGTGTTGATGATAACAAACAACTTTCCCGAAGAAAAAATGTTTTTTGTACTGGTTCACTTTTATCACAATAACACAACAGCCGTATGAAATTAACGCGCGCGCACGCCTGTGACCTAAAGTGAACCAGTACAAAAAACATTTTTTCTTCGGGAAAGTTGTTTGTTATCTTATCATGAACACAATCACGTGTGTATCGTACACTAATTACCAGTCACCCTATATAGAAACCCATTAGGTTGGTAGATTTTTTTTTGTGACCCTTTTAAAACTTTGGTTTTGTGTGATTCTTATAACTAAGGCGTTCCATATTTTCAACCGACTTAAAAAAAAAGTAGGTTCTCAATTCGTCTGTATATTGTTTTTTTTTTGTGTACTTATTTGTTACGCGATTTCTGCGGCAAATGTAAAGCGATTTTGAAAAATATTTTTTTGATGGATAGGGTACGCCTCAGGGTTGGTCCCATATAAATTTTATCGAAATTGTTTTAGCACTTTTTAAAAAAATCGACATAAAGCCAAAACTTATACATGGATGAAGTTTTAATTTTCTCCAACCTTGTACGTTCAATCTATGTTTTGACTGTGTTGCCGTTTCTTAATGGATTTTGTGTTGCCGTTTCTTAATGGATTTTAATGATAAGGACGTAGGTACTAAAAAGCGAAAATTAAAACGTTTTTTTACAAAAAAGGCCTTCAAGGCGGTTGTTTATTTTGTAAAAAAAACGTTTTTGATTTTGTAATGCAAACGCGTTTTATCATAATAAGGGTTTTGACTGAACCCAGTCAAAAGTAGTTTTGTCTGGTTAAGAGTTTTGACTGTAACAATAATTGGTTGGTTCTCGTCATGCGTCACAAATAGAACTCAAAAGGTAGTGGTAAAAGGGTTCCAATCCGCTAATGTAAATGTTACATCTGGCGTGCCCCAAGGATCGATTTTGGGCCCCCTCTTATTCATACTATTCATAAATGACATTGCTGCTTGCTTCAAATATAAATTAAATTATAATCGGAGCAATGACACCTCGGTGGTAGCCGTGGTAGTAGGAGCCCCGAATAACATGTTGTAGCCTTGTAGGTCTTAGGCTCAAATTCGAACCCGGGTTATCATGAACTTTACGGATCGATCGATCATGATGGTAAGCTACGCTTGCCGTGGATGAGTGACCATTCACATCATACCGATACTCCCGCCCGGCCAGAGAAAGCACGTAAAACCGTTGGTCCCGGCCAAAGACTAAATTCTCTTTGGTCCCGGCTGTCATTCGTACATCTTTGACAGTCGTTGTAGATAGTAAAAAAAACTAGAAAATCTGACAACTAGTCATACCAAGGGGTATCGCGTTATCCAGTAACTGGATTGTGGAGGTCAGACGCTCAGTCGCTCCATCTAAAATACTGGTATTAAGCTGCATCCGATTAGACTGAAAGTGACCCCAACATAGCTGGGACCAGCCTAAGGGCAAAGGCAGATGATGACTTTCTGCTACTTATATCATCGTCATAAAAAAAGAACATACTTAGCTAGGCACTTATCATTAAAAATTACTTTTGAATGTTTTTTAGTAGCAAGTCGTACCTACATTAGGTATTACATAGGCCGGTAGTGCTGAATATTACATGAACGAACTGAAGTTGCATTCTATCGATCGCGTCGTTTTAATTCGAGCAAGGTTCTACTAAATCAATCGCTCGTGGGAACTGTGTTACTCGACTAAGGGTAAAACTAAAAATACTTTCGGCATTTTGATCTTTTCGCCAATAGACGCGAGTAATTAGTATGAGTAATATCAATCGTCGATCTCACAACCCCTTAAGACCAGGGTCTTTAACCAGTGCGTCCTACCCGTTATGTCTTACGGAGCCGAAACGTGGACACTCACCGTGGGCCTGGTCCACAAATTCAAGTTTGCTCAGCGTGCTATGGAGAGAGCGATGCTCGAGGTTTCTCTGATGGATAGAATTTGCAATGAAGTCATTCGCAGGGAACTAAAGTCACCGACATTGCGAGTCGTATTAGCACGCTGAAGTGGAAGTGGGCCGGTCACGTCTGCAGACGGACAGACGGTAGTTGGAGCAGACACGCTCTATTTAAAGTGGAGACCGCGTTTGGGCAGATGATGATGATCTAAATGACGATCTTAGTGCACATGGTAAATAGACTCAAAGAATACCAAAATCAGATAAAACAGGTGTTACGTGTGTGCATACGATTTCTATTTGGGACCGAGCCAAGTAGAAGATTTGAGTGCTTTTTTAACTGAGCGGAGTTTGATTGATAAGATACCTACGAGTAATTAGGTATACTGGATTCATACGTTAACTGAAATATGGATAGCCGTCATCAGGTCAGGGGAGGACCACACGTTCTTGTTGCATAAGAACGCTCTCCACGAGCTGCTTCTGTGGGAAGACACGGAGGGACCGGCCGACCGTGTTACCAACCGCGCTGGTGGGTAAACCGGAATAGCTTAAAAATTATGTCCGCACTAAGAACTCCGGACTTACATTTCGGCAAACCGTCAACACTTTAGATATTTGCGAATTAATGTCGTATTTCAACACATGGTGAAATCTCAGTAACTATGTTCACTCTATCCTCAGATACTTTGACCGACTCGACCCTGATTGTCGCTCTCTGTAGCCGATTTTATTTCGAGTAGACACTGTTATTTGGTTCTCCACCATACAAGGTCAACTTCAAGAACATTTCAAAACTCGTTCGTCCAAATAAATAGTTTAAATAGTAGCCGTCCTTCTTTTAAAACTTCTCGTTTATCTCAATGCAGGAGCAATGCAGCCTGTTTCTCTTTGACACTGACATGAATATAATAGCCAGTGGCATTGGTGTAAACATTGCATTGTTTTCGGTTATTTATTTCTTCTAATTATTGGCTTAAATTCTCTGAATAATCATCAGCGTTTTATGGTCTATCATTGTACTTTACCTACGTACGTGATATTGGTATTATTGTCTCTCTTACACTAAAGCTATTGATAAAGAGTTGAACTTGATTACCTCATATTAGCTAATTATGACTTCGCAAAGCTGGTTTATTAAAGCTTTATTGAAGTTGAGAAAGCAACCGAAGAAAAATGAACCGTATAGAGGTAAGCAAGAAAGTACATAATTTGAGTTACCTACCTAGTTACGCAAACTAGTTAAATACCTAGTATTTTTCTAAATAAGTAGTTACTTGGAAAATACAAAGGAATCTTTGACGGTTGACTTGCAGAGGTAGCCGATGGCCTAGAGCAGATGACGCCAAATATGAAGGTCGCTGATCAAATCATGGATCGACAGCCTCAAAGACGCTGCCGGGAAGAACTAGAACTAGTTGGAGAACTAAGTTTGCCACCTTCTGCGAAAGGCTAAATTGATTGATAGAGATAACAACTCCATGTACGCTGAAAGGTGTGGAGACCGTAGTGTTCAATCACGGCTGTAACTAAACAATAGATTATACTTCGATAACATGTTAATTGATCTGAGCATGTTAATGTAACTTCAATAAAAAGTGCTAGTTATACAGTAGCATTAATAGAATATTATTAACTATTGGTGTGTTATTACTATGTACTGCTATTACAGAAACTACTTATTTATATCCTGTCTACACTCCGGTTACAATTTATGCACCACAACATCGTACAACAAATCGTAAGCAAAGATCAGAATCCGTGGTACAAAGTCAGCGAGAATCGAGATCCGTAGTCAGAAGCAAAAGTCATCGGTAGGGAAAACAATAAAAAGCACAGTAAATAAAAAGTAAGGCGCGAGCGCAAACAACAGGAAATCAGGAATACAGAGAGCGAATGAATGACATTGAACATTTCGTTACACATAATTCATGAACCGAAACTAGATTATAATTCAACTTATTTAATTTTTATAATGTTTTGCATAGTACTCAATTTAAACAACATATTATTATGCGTTACGCATTATTGTTAATTATTATAATCCTTAAACAATATTTTAGGTAAAATGAGTTTGTATTTTGTGGGTAGGAGGTACCTATTTCGTAATCCGCAAGTTCTAACGAAAAACAATTTACCATAAAAAGGTTCTAAATTCATTACAATTATTTTCATCAATTTACTTTTTCTGTACATGGGTGGGGCAGGATCTGGCATTGTCAATGTAGATATTGGACTTTTTTTTTCTAGCCATTTCTTTCCCACTCCAAAGGCCACGGCAAAGGCCTCCTCCCATCCCCTCCATAACTCGCGATATTGTGCCTCATCCCTGATCCCGCCAATTCCTGACATTACCATTACGACTGTAGGTAATTCCGGGCACAAATACTGGACTTAGAACATTTTTTTAATGGAACCCCATAATTACGCTCTCCGCGACTCACCTACTTCTACCTATATCTACCAGTCCAGTCAGTCAAAAGATTCAGTGATGATGTTACTTTGCGTTAGCCTCAAATAAATAATAATAAATTTAAATTTATTTCTCTCAAAAAGGTACAGCTTTGTTGATTCATAGCATCACATTTAACTGTATGACCTTTGTGAGAGCTAGAGTCTATACTGGGTTCTGTTCTGGACCTGTATGACTGTTCTCCAGGTTCACACCCTCTAAAATTCTACAAACACAAAGAATTTACGTGCTACGAACTGAGCAGGAGCTCCAGATCTTGAGAGGTTAAAAATTATGAATACAAGAACAATCTCTACATCGTAATTAGAATATAGGCTTCTGCCTACAACGTAGAAAGTAACGTAGATAAACAGTAAACAGGGCACGAACGGTAAACTATCAACTCATTACCTCCAACTTATAATTACGCGTCGTAATCATAAAGTACGTAACTAGTAACATATTTCTGGTTGCGTATTTAATCGTAAGTTACGATGAGTAAAGTGAAGGAATTAGTTAACGGCACATAATTATAAGATGTTTAACAGTCGTTACGGCAAGTCATAAGCCCGAAAATTCATTCTGACGATCAGTTTTATCGAGGGTATCTTAAGTAACTGGGTTGTGGTGTAGCTCCATGTTGAATACCTGCATCCGGTTAGATTGAAAACCGACCCAAAACTTTTGGGAAAATACTAGACAGATTAATCGTCATCTGCCTAACCTTTTCCCAAAAGTTTACGTAGGTCCTACTAAGATCATCAAAATTAAACAAAATGTCGTTTAAATCATCTGATATAAATGACGATCTTCAGTGGATAAAACGGCTGTTATATACGTGTGTACGTTTTCCATTTAGCGTCAAATAGAAGATTTGAGTGCTTTTTTATCGGAGCGGAATTTGATTGACAAGAGCGAGTGCCTAACGATATCTGTAAGCAAATATTACTTAGTGATATTATCACGGTGATAGGACATTATTGTTGTTGTCATAAACTTAGCCGTAGCAGTAAAATAATTAATTAACATTCGCGGTTATTTGGGAAACGCTACCTACAGCGTTTCCGCGTCGAACCATTTTTTCCAAAACGTTTTTCGGCTACTCAAACGGATTGGCTAAAGACTGTAGCTAAATCCTTAATTGAATAATATTTCCAGGAAATATGGATAGCCTGTCATCAGGTCAGGGGATCCAGGTGGTGACTCCGAGCGAGGACCACACATTCTTGTTGCACGAGGACTCTCTCCACGAACTGCTTCTGCGAGAAGACATAAGAGACCGGCCAGTGGTACTGGTGTCAGTGGCAGGAGCCTACCGGAAAGGGAAGTCCTTCCTACTTGACTTCTTTTTACGGTACCTGGATCGGACGGTGAGTTGGCAGATTAGATGAGTAGTAGAGTGGGTCAATGAGGGATCGATAACTTAATTATGTTGAGACAGTGATTTTCATAAGATTTGTTTTCATTTTCATGTTCAGAATAAGTACATAAGTATAGGTACTACTCAAAACAAGATAAGGGCCACAAGGTATTTTGTCTGTACCATAAAAATAATAAAACCAATATATATTTTTTGTCTCCATAACGAAAACTAATGTTGTTTTTACCATGTAGACCAATAAATTTATTCAAATAATAATGATTAAAAAGTTTATTTGCTTTTGAAAGAAAAAACACATTTTAGGTTAAAAATAAAAACAACGTAAAGTTACTGAAAACAAAAGAAAATACTCCATGCTCATCTTTTAGTAACGGGTATGCCCCCCTCGTCTAGCTACGCACTCCTGAAGCCTGGAGTGCATGCTCTCAATCAAATGCCTGACATTTTCCATTGGAATCTCTTCCCAGGTCCTTTTCACAGCGTTGATGAGTTGCTGTTGGTTGTGGATTTCCTGATCACCGTCTCTAACTCTTCGTTTCAACTGATCCCACATGTGCTCTATTGGATTTAAGTCCGGACTGTTCGCCGGCCACGGCAAGACTTGAATTTGAGAGTCTTCAAGTACAAACCGAGTCGCTTGAGCCGTGTGTGCACGAGCATTGTCTTGCATCAAGATGAATCCAGGACCCGCTCGCTGTGCAAATGGGATCACATGTGGTCTGACAACTTCCTCAATATACCGCTGAGCAGTAACAGTACCCTCATTTAAAATAGCGAGCTCAGTTTTGCCGTGTTAGCTTATCCCGCCCCAAATCATTACATTTGGACCACCAAAACGATCGACTTCATGGATGCAGGCTTCTGAAAATCTCTCGCCGCGTCTTCTCCAAACTCTAATACCCCGATCGTCGTTAAAAAATTTAACTTTGCATTCGTCTGTGAAGAGCACCATAAAAAAATAAATTACACCAAAATGAAAAAATACCTCGTGGCCCTTATTTTGTTTTGAGTAGTATAATTATTATAAATGTTAGTGCACCTTTTCCTCAAAGCATACTTAAAGTCTTTTTCACATGAATACTTTGTCTCTTTGACTAGCAGCGAACTGTTGCTCCATAAAAATGTTTTATCAAAAAAAAGAAAACCGCCTTCAAAAACTAAAAAGTGATAAATAACTTTAGCACACAACACACATTACTTTCGGAAGTCGGTGGTGGTGGCTTTGTGTTTGTTGTTTTGTATTGCCACATTTTATTTTTCGCTTTTTAGTGTTGCCTTAACATCCAAATCCATTAAGAAACGGCGACACACTTAAAAGAGATTGTTTTGTAAGTCCTCCAAAGATTGAAGAAACTAAAACGTCGTCTAAGTAATTTTTTTGGGAATTTGTTGTGTTTCTCAAAAAGGGCTGTATCAGTTTTGGTAAAATTTATATGGGACCATTTCGGAATAAACCCCTTTCGAACAAAAAATCCGTCTATATTTGACAGAGTTATGCCCGAACATACATAAAAAAAATATAGATATAAACATTTGAATTGATAACCTCCTCCTTTTCGAAGTCGGTTAAAACACAACATAAAGATTTCTGTAGGTACTTTGACAGCTTATTTTTAATTACAGTACAACAATGGTGAAGGTGGGGGCGAGTGGCTGGGCAAGGAGAACGAGTCCTTGAAAGGATTCTCGTGGCGCGGCGGTTCAGACCGACACACCACCGGCATACACCTCTGGTCACAGCCGTTCAAAGCTTCCCTGGCTAACGGAGAAAAGGTATATAAGAGTTACTGACTTTCCAGATTGCAAAGTTAAACTGAATTCAGCTTATTTTCTTATACCATCAATAACTCGTTGTTTTGGCATGGGCTACCTCCGCCATTCCTTTTGTCTTCCAAAAGGAATGGCGGCCACCGAATCGAAGACAGGTTACCCGAGTTTATGCTAAAGTTTTATTGTTTGTTTATTATCCGTAAATCCCAAAGTTGGTGCCTCGAAATTGGCGAGACGCGGTCGCGGTAGACCACAAAAGAGATGACGGGACTTCTTGGATAGCTTCCTTAAGAATTGGCAAGACGTAGCGAATAGTCGAGACCTATGCACGATGGAAGTCTGTTAAGGGCGGGTTGTTTCAATCAGTCGGGTAACGTTACATACGGACGGTTAAAAAGTTACTATGACGTGAGAGGTTTAACGTACGTTAATGTAACGGGTTGTTTCATGACAAAAATCCGTCAGTTAAAGTTATTCAAAAAGAGATTACATATCTAATATTTTGATGTTTGAAGTAGCTGTTTGACAACACAAAATTACGTTGACTGGTCGGTTATACGAGTAATGGTAATAGCACAAAATATACGACGCAGCCTTACGGTTACTTTGTGGTAATAGCAACTTTTAGACGTACGATTTTGTGAAACAACCCATTTTTTTGATTTGACAATAGTTAGCGCCATTTTTGACTATTACCGGTCAGTAATGTCTAGTTGAAGCAACCCGCCCTTAGTCTACATTGGAGAGGATTGAGTCTCCATTACGGCCTCTCCTTCCTTCTTGTCGACATTTTCATTACTTAAAGTGGTTTTGTTATATGGCAGGTGGTTGTCTTGCTGATGGACACTCAGGGGACCTTCGACAGTAATTCGACGGTGAAGGACAACGCTACGGTGTTCGCACTATCCACCATGCTGTCCTCCGTGCAGATCTACAACCTCTCGCAGAACATTGAAGAAGATGACTTGCAGCACTTACAGGTAGAGAACATGTCTTTGTTTTACAAAACAGACACACATTAAGTAATGTCGCGACTTACAAAACGCGTCGAAGTGTCGAGACGAAGCTTCTTGACACGTATGAAAAGTTGTAAGTACATCACCTTTTCCACGCCAAAGACAAGGGAAAGCTGGATTGGATCTACCTCATCTCAAAGTACAACTTTTGAAGATACCATACGATTAATCTGTTCGGACTATTTTTGTTATATTATAGACTAGCGACCCGACCCAGCTTCGCATGAGCCTATAGCCTTCCTAGATAAAGGGACTATCCAACACAAAAAGAATTATTCAATTCGCACCAGGAGATCCTGAGATAAGCGCGTTCAACCAAACAAACAAACAAACTCTTCAGCTTTATAATATTAGTATACTTAGATACAAACAATATACTATTGAATTACTCTATCTATTGCTAAAAACTGCACTTTAACTCCGTTGTGTAGTTTAAAAGATTTAAGCGAACAGACAGCAACAGCGACTTTGACTTTGTATACTATGTAAAGAAGATAAAACGTCACGCCTGTTAGTTCAAGAAGGGTTAGGGGCAGAGGTGTGTTACCCTCATTTCGCCACTTAGGTTTCAGTCCCATGTATTAGGGACTTAAAGGGGCCCAAGCGTCTTTGTGGGTTTAAAACAATCTTTAATGATTTTTATTTGGGAGCTTTTCAGTATCAGACTTACAAAAAGATTAGAGCTCCGCTACAGTCGGTTAAAAATCGCATAACGATCATAAATAATCTGTGTTTCAGCTTTTCATGGAGTACGGACGTGTCGCTAAGGACGAGATCGGTGGCAAGCCTTTCCAGCGGCTGCAGTTCCTGGTGAGGGACTGGTCCTACCCGTACGACCATCCGTACGGCGCCGAGGGCGGCGAGCAGCTGCTCAAGAAACGACTTACGGTAACTATTTATGAGCATGAAGGAGATTATAAACTGAGAAAAACGGGTTAACTCACTGTGAATGTAGCCGGGTTCGTCCGACTATAGTTTCGATGGCATGTCCTGTGCACCTCCTTGAAAAAGGTGGCCGTATGTCATCGAAACTAGTCGGACGAACCCGGGAACGAACCCGACGAAACATTCAGGCGATTCTCACACGACGCCGCTTACCGCCGCGGAGGGCGGGGGTTGTGGTCGACGTGAGCGCCGCTGGTCCGTACGGTCGGGCGGTGTATGTGTGTAGGCATCAGCGGTTTAAATACAAGCTTAATGCGACGTGAGCTCCGCTTCACCGCCTGCCGCGTCGGTGCGCAGTGTCGTGTGTTAATCGCCTCACAGTAAGCTAATTCCAACCAACTTCCAAACTCAATAGCACTTTTTGCCCGACCGGGCAAAAATCCTGCCCTATGCACAGCAGTCGCACCCGCGGCCACGAAACTTATGGGCCAGTCAGGGAGTGTAAGGGTCAAACCCAGGCAGACAAGCAGCTTGCTTTCCCCTTCCCGCACAGAGAGGAAGCCCAAATCCCAGTTGTGGTTAAGATCATTACTTAAGGCTATCTTGGTAGGTATATATTTGTGAACTGATAAAGTCTCCGTGGCTGTCTCCAGGTCCGCGAGGGACAGCATCCGGAGCTGCAGCGGGTGCGTCAGGACATCGCGCGCTGCTTCGAGGACGTGACCTGTTTCCTGATGCCCTACCCCGGATCTAAGGTCTCCACTGATCCCAATTTCAGCGGGAAACTATCTGGTAAGGAATGGATTGAATCACCGTTAGATATTGACAAAATATTCTATTAACCCTGTAAGGGCATATCGACCCGCCGCCATTTTGATTTTTTTTTCGAAATCACGGCGCATGACTTGATATGAGTGGGTAGAGGAGTCATAGACAAACAAAAAATGCCCAGGAACATGGAACCCCAAAGTGCCACGTTAAACAGAGATATTTGAAGGTAAAGATCGATAATGAGTACAACGACAGTCATTATAAATAGACTTATTACGTGTCTATAGGCGTCAGATTGTATCCAAATAACCGGTCCCAGGTTGATTATTATTATTACTGTTTATTGGAAGAGAGTGGGTACATCACATATTACTAGAAGCACGAGAAAACTGCTACTATAATTAATTATTTGCCTACTAAATCGCATCATTTGCAGTACTAACAACCGCCTTCAAAAACTAAAAAGTAAAATATTACATTCATTTCGCAAGTCGGTGGCAACACAAAACAATACCTAAACAGAAACAATTTCTTTTTTCGCTTTTTAGTGCCTCCTTCTTATCACCCAAATCAATTAAGAAACGGTAACACTAAAAAAGCCACAAGAAAGCAAAATACAAATTTCGTATACTTGGATGACACATTTTTTTCAGTTAAGGCCGGCCTTTTTAAGGCCGGACCAGACTTTTATAAACAAGCTTCCAACAGGGGTCACCTTGGTGGGAGGCTTGTGGAGCCCACGGTTGGTGTTTGCGTCCACACTGGTTTACAACAAGGCTCCCACCTCAGTGTGTTGTCGACTCTTTGTTTACAACGGCTGTATCCACACGCGGTTTACAACGCGCGTCCGTCCACAGAGGTTGTTGAAGGTCAAACGAACTTTTATCGCAAACAAGTGTTTACACTGTTGTAAACCGCCGGTAGAGACCGATGTGGAGGGCCTGTTTACAACAGTCTGGCCGGGGTTTAAGTATTTTGATTTAAAAACCAGACTACTGAACCGATCTTGAATTGATAAAATGTCTATGGGACCAATCTGAAAGTATATCCTTTTAAATAGGTAGGTAAGTACCTAAAATAAGAATTTTCGGCTGTCGGTTCATAAATGACGAAGTTCGACGGGAGTAAAAATCATTTTTTTTTAATTGGTAGGTACATCAGAATTGTAAACCTTCTTCTTTTTTGAAGTCGGTTAAAATTTGCCTATTGAATACAAATTAAAGTCATTGTAGGAAAAGGTAATAATAATTACAATACGGTCAACGTAACTTGGCGCGTCTGAAGTTAGCTGTTTGGCTGCGCAATGGAACTTTTAGGAACGAAATTGTCTACTGCGCAGCTAATCGGCTAACTTCAGACGCGCCAAGTTACGTTGACCGTACTGTAACAGCCCAAAAGTGCGTAACTATTCTAGAACCCGGTCTCTCGCTACGCTATACCTATTCTAGACTTTTCTTTACCATTCCAGATATAGATGCAGAATTCAAATCATGTTTAAAGCAGCTGATACCGAGGCTGCTGGCACCAGAAAATCTGGTCACCAAGAAGATCGGTGGAAATACAGTGAAGGCACGAGACCTGCTCAACTATTTTAAGAGCTACGTCGATGTGTTCAACAGCGAGGAACTGCCGCATCCCATGACGATCCTGCAGGTTAGCATTTCGAGGTTGATTTGGATCCTTAATTCCTGACATAATATTTTGTTTCTACAATCCACCAATCACGTAGACGTTACCAGCTTCACCCGCAGCGCGTCCGGTTTGTAGATCCTAGCAGCGGTGGTAGACGTCCCACCAGATGGACCGACGACATCGCCAAGGTCGCGGGTAACCGGTGGATGTAAGCGGCAGGTAGCCGCGAGTTGTGGCATTCTATGGGGAGGCCTATGTTCATCAGTGTACGTCTTTCGGCTGATGCTGATGATGAGTGACATAAAGGGAGGCATTTCGGTCATTTGATGTTATTTAAGAACCACCGATGTATGTACTTTGAGCATGAATATAAATAGTAAATGTGGGATTTAGTTATAAAATCAAATACGATTTTGTTCTGACTTGCTGAGACTCTGAGACGAGGATTAAATACATAACCTCCTTCTTTTTGAAGCAGCCATCCATTTCATGCCCAAGGTGTCGTAGAACTAAGTTTGGAAGCGTAGAAGTAAAGTGTCGTACTAAGGGAAAATCCAGATGTCGGGCAGCACCTTTTTTGAACTTAACAACCTTACCACGATCCTCAAAACGCCTGCCAAGCGTGCGGCGGGCACGCTTGGCAGACGCCTTTGGAGGAGCCTTTGTCTAACTGTCGACGTCTTCCGGCTGATGTTGATGATGAGGGCAAACGCCTCTTCTCATACAGAGATGACATGAGCAAGATGCAAATGATATAAAAATAACTTCTAGACCTTCTCTTTTTTCACATTAAATGAGTTATTAAGAAATATTTCAAAATAGAAGATCTGTACCATTATATGTAGGTACTATTATGTCTATACTATTATATTCGTCCAAAGAGGAAACAAGAATACCAGACCTATGGTGGATAATGTTACTCTTCACTCATTCCCAGGCGACAGCCGAAGCCAACAACACGTCAGCGTCGTCGGAAGCCCGCAACGTGTACGAGACCCTGATGGAAGAAGTGTGCGGCGGCACCAAGCCTTATATGAACCCGGACATGCTGGAGGAAGAGCACAAGAAGTGCCTCAACAAGGCGCTGCATGCTTTCGACAGCAAAAAGAAGATGGGGGGCGAAGAAATGTCTGCCAAGTTTAAGGAACTTCTCGTTGAGGTAGGATATTTATCTAGAATAGGGTATTTTACTCTATACGAGAAAAAATCTATAAATATGTTATTACGGCTTATGTACGGTTATGTACGGCTGTGTAAACAAAAAATTGACAACTGTCAGTCAACCGATTGGCGTAAATAGGCTTTGTACTTTTATTATTTTCGTAACCAACGTAATTTTTTCATTATTGCACCTATTACAAAATATGCTTTTAATTATTTTTAAATATTAAACAATTATCATATTTTATATGAGCTCATTTGATACAAAACGAACTGACGTCATTTACGCTGGGCAATATGGCGTCCAGTAAGAGGCGTTTTCGTCAAACTACGCGCGAAATTTGAAAATTTAAAATTTAGGTGCATTTAATGGCACTTATCGATTGAATAAAAATTTTGTGTTTTTTTTGGTGGCATATTAGTACTAAAGAATTTCATTGAGACACTTTTCAAAAATGGGTGTAATACCCTATTCTAGAGCTTGTCATAATCGAATAGGTTGTTAATACTATATTTACTAGCCTTTTTCCGAGACGTGGAAGTTCAAAGTCGAAGTCTCAAAGTCAATTCATTTACAAGACTTTTTGTTTAATCAGTGAGTGAATGGTCTTTCACTTGTATGTTATAAGATTTCTCTATCTCTGTTTGCGAGATTATTAGGCGAGAGATGCATCGTGCCATCAAAGCTAATAGAAATTTTAAGACCTTGAGAATTTGACGGCACGCCCAGACTATTCTCACTTGATTCTCCCACCAACGGTGATGGCTCCTAATCAAACAAAAAGTGGTAGTAAGTTGTCTGAATTTAATAGTGAAATTTTAAAACAAAAATATTGAAGTGTTAAGAAAATAAACCTTCAATAATTTGTATCAAAATTGAAGGTAGGAAGGGTCTTTCATCAGGTGAGAAGTTGACGTAATTCCCATTTCAATCAAGAAGACTAGAGAAAAGCAAGAGAATCTTCTCTGGGCACCAATTTCCTATTTTTATCCCTTTAACCACCAGGACTTAGAAGACCTATACAAGCAGCTGGCAGCTCACAACGAGGGCAAGAACGTACAGAACATGCTCAGCACTCCCCTGGTGTTCCTGGCGCTGCTGATCGTAGGCTACCTGCTGAGCGTGCTCGGCAGCACCTTCGGCGTGCAGACCGTGGTGGCCGTGGGACAATCCGTGACCTTGGGAGCTGCTGCCATGCTGACTGTTTGGTTGTATACCAGGTACTACCTAATTGTTGTATTTCAAATCTTACAAAAAATCATAACAATCTTACAAAAAAGGTTTTCACTTTTTTATCTTCTCATCTTGTCTATACGAGCTCGTGGCTAAGTTAAAGCCGTACAGATTGATCGGTCAAAGGTTAAGCTCCGCTAGCCGCGGTCGGTTTGTAGATGGGTGACCATCTTTTTTATACCGAGTTCCCTCCGTGCCTCGGAAAGTACGTAAAGCCGTTGGTCTCGGCTGTCATGGTCGGCTGTATGGATAGTCAGAAGCCAGAAAGTCTTACCAAGGGCCAAGGGGTATCGTGTTGCCCAGTAACTGGGTTGTGGAGGTCTGATAGGCAGTCGCTCCATGTAAAACTCTGGTATTTAGTTGCATCCGGTTAGGCTGGAAGCCGACTCCAATATAGTTGGGAAAAGGCTAGGCAGATGATGATCTTGTCTATAGATTTTCGACCCTACTTACAACACATTGTTTTAAAAATGATACCGTTAGATTTTCGTCGGTTATTATGAAATCTTTGTCTATGGTATTTTTGTTCAAAGACTTAAAAAGTCTTTGTCACTTTTCAGATGGACGGGCAGCGGGCGGGAAATTGGGATTCAGCTGGATGATATTGCCAATCAGATTAAATCGAGTGTAAGTTTTGTAAGTATTTTTTTTTTTTTTTTTTTTTTTCTTTTTTTTTTTGTTCTAGGAACAATATGTTTAAAAATATTTCTTTTTATTTATTTATTTATCTATGCATGGAAGACTTACAGCTACAAAAACTTAACAACAAAAAAGGAAACAATAGTCGACAGAAAGCCAATTACAAGTCTTCTTTTTTTTATGAAAGTCTTGCCAGGCAAATAAATTACACTCTCAACTACTTCGTTGGTCTAGTAGTTGCAAGACTTCAGAACTTGGGTTTTGGATTCGATTTTCGGATTGGACAATATTGTTTAGAATTTTTCCATTAGATAATTCTCAATTGCAGTCCGACTAAGGGACTTACCAGAGAATGGGCAGCAGCGTTCTCTGTGCCTTTGTAACAACCATACTGCGATCGCCAATCCACCTGCCAAGCGTGGTGATTATGGCAAAACCCCCCTATGGGGAGGCCTATGTCCAGCAGTGGACGTCTTTGGGCTGAAATGATGATGATGATGATGCAGTCCGGAGTTTAGATGTATGCCAGGTTATAAGGTTTAAGAACAACTTTATTTCTCATAAAGAATTACACATAATTCACTTACTGAGAAACACTAAAACTAAGTAAATAATTAGAACGCACAGAGGTAGGTACGTATATAAAAATTATAAAATAAAATAGTAAAGAAAAAATGTGGGTAAACAGATAAGTTTTAACCAAGCACTACATGGATGTATAAAGATTTTTACTAGATGTGGCATTGGTGGCATAGTTTGTTTTTAGCGAGTTTTTGTTTATGTTAGGGTTTTATTATGTTAAGACTACTTTATTTATAGTTTATTATTCTATTAATATACGTTGGGCACATACATGGTTTATAAAACATTTTGAATATTTGACTTTATTTGTTTTCGTTTAATTTCAGCTATTTCTAATGTATATTTTTAATTTACAGGTATATGCTTAATCTATGCATTGTGTTTTATTTATATGTTGTATAAATATATATTATGTATATAAATGTTATATATTTATATACATATATACATATATAAATATATTAATTTGCCGCATAATGCATTTTTTAGTTTTTTTTTTTTAATGTATTTATTCACTTATTTGTACGTATTAATTGTGTGAGTTTTTAGTAGCTTTTTGAACCGGGCATTACTTTGTTCTTCTTTTATTACTGATGGTAATTTATTATAAATTGTAACACCTTCATACTCCAAATTTCTTCTTCCATAGTTAGTTCTAGGAGGGCGGGTCACTAAGTAACTAGCACGTCTTAAGTTAATCTTTCGTGTTTGTTGTTTTGTTACAAACCTCATATTTGAATGGATTTCCTTGTTTAATATTTTACGTATTAGAATACATGTGTAGTATATGTACGTTTGTTTTATATTCATTATTTTTGTTTCTTCGTATATCTTTTCAGTAGGTGTTCGAAATGTATAATTGAATAAAATTTTAATTAATCTATTCTGAACTCGTTGAATTGGATCTATATTAGTCTTTGCTGCAGTACCCCAGATTTCAATGAGGTAGTCGATATGAGGTTTAACTAGAGAATTATAGATAAGATATCGTACTTTTCGAGGGAGACAATTTGTTATATTGCGTAGTGCCCCTGTGAGTGAATTTAGTTTCAGTTTAATTTTTTCTAGGTGTGGCTTCCAAGTTAGGTTACTATCTAAGTTAAGTCCGAGATATTTTTCTTTAGGTTTTCGTTGAAGTAGCTGGCCGTTTATTTTAAGTTCGATATTATCATTTATTTTTTTATTTTTTGCTATAAATATTACGTAATTGGTTTTTGTAATATTAATAGTCAACAGATTTGACTGAAACCACTCATTTAACAGATTAAGATCATTTTGAGCGTCGGCTATTATAGCTTCCACTGAGTGTCCAAAGTAAAAGAGACTTGTATCATCTGCATAAAGGGAGATGTCTCCTTTGAGACCCAAATCGCTGATACTATTAATATATATAAGGAACATGAGGGGGCCCAATATTGATCCCTGGGGGACGCCAAAATTCAGGACACAGGGATTGCTTTCATATTTACCTATTTTTACTACTTGTTTTCGGTTTTCCATATATGATTTAAAAATGTCAAGTGCTTTACCCGTAACACCGCTGAGTTCTAGTTTTTGTAATAATTTGTCGTGACTGATGGTGTCAAAGGCTTTTTTAAGATCGATAAATATACCTAAGACAACTTGTTTTTGATCAATTTTATTTTTAATTTTGGTTACGAGATCAATTGTAGCTGCGAGAGTATTTGATTGAGGTCTAAATCCATACTGTTTACGGTAAAAGAAGCCTTTTGAATTAAGGAATGACTCTAATCGGTTATAAGGAATCTTCTCAAAAACTTTAGAAATCACCGGGAGAACTGATATAGGGCGGTAATTGCACGGGTCAACTTTACTTCCGGACTTATGAATTGGTGCAACTTTTGCAACTTTTAAATCGTTGGGAAAAATACCTCGTGCCATATGATGGTTAATGCAGCTTGTTAGTTCCGTAGCAATAATATCTTTTACGCACTTGATTGATTTTGTACTAATACCATCAATGCCAGATGCAGTATTACAGTCCAAATTTTGTATTATGGTAATAACTTCCTTCATACTTGCTGGTTCCAGAAACTGTAATTCCGTCTTATCAGTTAGTCTACACTCTAAAATTTGACTTTCTTTTGATTTTTCAGTAATCATATTTGCTAGCTTTGAGCCAATAGTCGAAAAGTATGAGTTAAAACTTTCACAAATTTCTTTTTGGTCCGTAATAGTACCAGCTGCCGTTTCAAGTTTGTCCGGTCCAATTTTGTCACGCAGTTTGTTTTTCGACAAATCGTTTATAAGTTGCCACATTTTTCGTGGTTTACTTGAATTTTCTTCAAATCTCTTAAGGTAATAGTCTCTTTTCGCTTTTCTTATATTGCATGATACTCTGGCTTTTATATGTTCATACTCTGCTTTTAATTCCGTGTCTATTGTATTTGTTTTAAATTTTTGCCATAGTATGTTCTTGTTATTTATCTCTTCTAATAATTCTTTTTTAATCCAGTCTTGCCGCGGAGGATTCAAAAGTTTAAATTTTGATATTCTGCACTTATTTAAACAAGATTGCAATTTGTCTGCCAGTTTATCATACTCTACGTCTCCGTGATTCTTAGGATATTCATCCAGGCATCGATAAAGTTTATTGAAGTCTACTGCGTTGTATTTCTGTTTTATGATCGGTGGTGGTTGGTATTGCTTTATCTCTAAAAGTATTTGCTTATGGTCAGACATTGAAGATTCCATAGTAACAAAATGAAAATTATTTTCACTTAGGTTACTGGAAACATGGTCTAACATTGTCTTGGTTGAAGTTGTTTCGCGGGTACAGTGTTTTGGACTTATTTTGTTCAGGATTTTGTAGTTGTTGTCTTTTAAAGAGTTCTTATATTTGCGTGTCGCCAAATCCGGATTGAGTAAGTCCAAGTTGTAATCGCCAAAGACTATTGTTCGTTTCAATTTGTGTAATTGTTGTGAATATATCTCGAGAAAGTGGTCCATATTCATTTTATTAGGTTTATAGATAGCACCGATATTTAGAGAGAATTTTTTCACATATACCCAGAGATAATGAGTATCATCCACGCATCGTTCTTCGACAAGGTGATGTTTGAGATTATTGTGCACAAATATTGATACTCCACCTCCCCTTTTATTTTGTCTGTAATTATAGTAATGGGTATAGGAGGGTATTTGGAGCATTTTTGCCTCATCTTCACTCTTAATCCAAGTTTCCGAAAGTATTATTATATGTACAATTACTTGTAGGGAAGCGATGATACATCTAAGCTCATCGAATTTTCCCGGTTTGACAATACTGCGAGTGTTGGCATAAAAACATTTCAAAGTTTTTTTTGTAAAAGTAACATCTGAGTAATTGTTGGTTATTTGGTAAGTTATTTTCTCTCTGAACGACGTTAGTTTTTTGGAGTTTCCTTTGTTGTAGATACAGCTGGCGTTTCTTTAGATGTGACTATTTTGGGTATGCCCTTAATATACTTGATGTTAAGACCACTTTCTCCATTTGAGGTGCGTTGCTGAAGCTCTTCTTTTAAATTTTGTAGGTATTTCCGTTGATACGGAGTTTGATCCGAAAATATTTTGATGCGATCCTCGTCAATCTTATTCCTATTACGTAGTATGTTTTTTGCTGTGTCTTCAGACGAGAAACATACTTTTATTGCACGAGCTTTCTCTGATTTATATTTTCCAAGACGAAATATTCCAGTAGGTTGAGGGCAGCCATTATGTATTAGCCCAGTTATTTTCAGTATTTCTGCCTTATCGTAGTCTTGCCGACTGGCTGCAGTGTCATTCTGGGATTCAGGAATTCCAACGACTATAATATTTTTGGCTCGAAAATTTCGTTCTTCGATTTCGGTGAAAATTTCATTTTGTGCGGTGATTGTTTGGATAGACGAGGAAGGTTGCGTATTTTTTAAGTTATTAATATCAGCTTCAAGAACCTCCACTTTCTTTTCTGTATTTTCGGTAGCAACAGATAATTTTGAGAGCTGGTCTTTTAAATTTTTGTTTTCCAAGATAATCTTTTGCATAGTACAGCTAATATTACCAACCTCAGTTTTTATCGCAGCAACATCTAGAGAGATCTTATTTATACTTTCAGTTTGTTCGTTTTTGGAGGATTTTAATAATTGCATCATTTCAGAAATCTGTTTTTTTATTTCAGCAATATCAGACTTAGTCGTTTCATTATCGTCGGGCAATTTTCGTTTATTACGAAGAGTGATCTGTGGTGTAGTTTCTTTATGCGATTCAGACAAATTCGGATGAGATCCGCTGCGTCCCGCACACATGCCACCTCCAGGCGGTGAGCGTGGTGTGCTCATTGTAGATCTATGTACGAAATTACTCACGTGGGTTGTGTGTGCGCCGCCGTCAGGTGCGTACAGTGCGGAATTACAGCGGTAAATATTCCGTCCTTGTTACTCGAGGGGGTGAAGAGCGGTTACCGCGTCGATGCCGCGTTCTCAACTCGAAGCTCAAAACAGTTACGGTGTATGTCACTCGCGCTCGATTTTGCAAGAGGTTATTGTAATTAGTTGACGTAAGGTTCGTAATTGGCTAAGGACCTTTTTTCAATTTATTAAAACAAACAGTAACACGTCCGCTCTGTGCGCTCGCTAGAAAGAATTCTGGGCCAGCTTACCCACTATGACAAATTACCTACACACATTTGCTTACCCCCTAATAATATTATATTTTCTTTTCCCAAGGTCATACCGCCCAAGCCAAGCCACCTCACAAGTAGTTATGACAACTCAACATCAGCACACATTGACAGGAAGGAAAGATAATGTACTTATAAGCCAACTCGTGTCATGAAATAATAATGGCGATGGTAACGTGCAATACGATTGTTGCCATAACCAAAATATAATCCGTAAATTACGTAGGTAGTAAGTTATAAATCAAGAGTGCACAATTGGGTTCCAAGACAGAACTTCTCAAAAAAACACTTTCTATAACCCAACATTAATTTTAAATAAACTGGTGAAATTGTATGTTTATTTGGTTTGAAATCCATTCAGTTGACAAATAACTAAATAGAAGTGACGTCATATAAATTGTAATACAAAATCTACAAAAGGCGTTTTAACAGCTTATAAAAAGTGCCTGTTGACACCAGGTGACACCTGCATTCACCATTCCGCGACTCAATTTGTCTTTTTTTTATTACAACACAACCTGGGAGCCAAGTCTGCTATTTTTATAATTTCGTCATTCCAACACGATCCCATTGTCATTTTGCAAAAAAATCGTAATCTGCTAAATTCATATACTTAGTCGATCGATTGGTCGCTCAATAGTCACGTAATAGCATTGTGTTATAATATATATGACACTGTCGTATTGCCATTATTAGCAAATTTCGGCTCTAATTGATTATTTAGAAAACCACTATTCCACAAACACGATACACGTAACGAATTAAAAGTAATGACTGCACAATGACGTTCTAATGGTAGATCACCTATCAAAGCAAAGTTTTAGCAGATTACCACCTAAGGGCGGGTTGCTTCAGCTATACATTACTGGCCGGTAATAGTCAAAAATGGCGCTAACTATCGTCAAATAAAAAAAATGGGTTGTTTCACAAAATCGTACGTCAAAAAGTTAAGTAGGTACAATTATCATAACCGACGTAATTTTGTGTTGTCAATCAGCTACCTACTTCAAACATCAAAATAATATGGAATATCTTTTTGAATAACTTTAACTGACGGATTTTTATGTCATGAAACAACCCGTTACATTTAACGTACCTACCTACGTTAAACATCTCACGTCATAGTAACTTTTTAAACGGCCGTATGTAACGTTAACCGACTATTTAAAACAACCCGCCCTTTAGTCAGTCATTCATTTGTCTGTCATTATGTACGAGATTACCATTCTATATCATTTCTTTCAATGGAGTGTCAGTGGTTGACCATTGGAAGGTCATAATGACGCCATTCTATTAATAGATTACTAAACTTGTCAAAATCAACAATTATGAAATCAATGATAGACCATTCTGACACTATTGTAATAGCAGACTTGAAGCCATAGCTGCAAATTGCAAAAAACGTAAGAAAATTGAATGTTGCAGGTTACCCTGGCGTATCTCGAAACTTAGGGACAGTTTTTGTGTCTTTGTCGTCTCATAAAGGGGTAGGGATGTTTTATATTAAAAACTAGCTACCCGACCCGGCTTCGCATGGGCCTAAAGCCTTCCCCGATAAATGGATGGTCCATTTATCGGGGAAGGCTTTAGCCGCATTGAACGCGTTAATCCTGAGATTAACGCGTTCAACCAAACTAAACAAACAAACGAACTCTTCAGCTTTATAATATTAGTATAGATACGTAGCATCAGACTGCGACTGGAATTCAACGAGACCATAAAACCTAGTTATAAGCACTCGGCAATAGATATTTCTATCAGTAAAGGAATTTTCGAAATCGCATAAGTAGTTTTGAGGATTAGCTGCTACTTACATTACCTAGATGTAGGTAGGAGCTAATCCAGCTTACAAATTTTACCCCTTAGTGTATAGATTGCATTCCCTTCCACCAAATCCTCTAACTAGCAATTAAATTGTGTACGAAACAAGAAGAGCAAGGGAGCCAATTTTAAAATAAAACTTTTCTAACGGTTTCTAATTCTTAAAGTTCGTTGTGTCAGTGTCATAATTTAAAACTTCCGCGGCGCCGGTACTGGTAAGAACCTTGTAGGATGTAAACTCTGTGCCGAAAAATCGTATGCCATCGAGTTAAACCTACAGAGACACCAACTTATCTGATAAGTGGCAGTTTTTTGACATAAACGACACAAACTAAAGGTCGTCTTTTGTTTCAACTTTTAAGTTTCTTGAACAGCGCTGGAACACTAAAAAAATCTAAAAAAGAAATGGAAGATATTCTATTCGTTGTATTAAATATAATAATGTGAGACCTGATGTCGCTAGCGTAAATATTACACATATTTATTTATTCGCTTGCCTTATCTGTTGTATTGTACAATGCACCGACCAATTCAACCTTTTGACCGCCACATCAAAAAAGTGCCCTTGGCGCCGAGTAACCTACTAGTAGGAGTAGTAGGTACTAACTTAGCTTAGTTACTTATTCTATGGAATGAGGGCTACCGTTTTATGCTCACCAGTTGGCGCCATTGTCGAGTAAGGTCCCAAAGTTTGTTATTGCGAGCGTGAAAACATATCGTGAAAACGCGTGAAATCTAATATTTAATATAAATATTTAAATAAATATTTAATACCGTACCTACCGTAAAAATATAGTGCATGCCATAATGAGATAAAAACCCGCGTAGCCCACCCACAAACAGTGACATTTGACGTTGCGGAGACCTCACGCTACACTAGCGCCTCTAGCGGCGAATTCATACACGATAGCCCTCATTACGTATGTACAGTACGGCCGACGTATCTTGGCGGTCCTGAAGTTAGCTATTTGGCTGCGCAATGTGTCTTTTAGGAACGATATTGTCTACTGCGTAGCTAATCGGCTAACTTCAGGATCACCAAGATACGTCGGCCGTACTGTAGTCTAGATAAATACATGACTGGCGGTCAAAAGATTAAATATTCGAATTGATTTCTATTTATAAGATAATTTACTATTTTTGAATTATACATTTATAGGTAAATAGGATAAAGTAAGAAAAGAGCGTTGTTGTTGAGTTGAAGAACGCTAGTGATTAATTTGAATTCTTGAATCTTTTATGTAGATGTTAGCTATCTATCTGTATATAATATAATATGGTGGTGCTCACAGATATAGATAGACCTAAATAACGCAAGTATCACGATCTGTATGAAAACCAAGCGTGCCATTTTTTAGACGTAATGTAATACGAATGTTTAGTTTTTCCTTATTACCAGGTATTACTGAGGGTATTAGATTAAAGATAATTGTTTTTTAAATTAATTACGCATAATCTTAATCACAAAATGACTTACCAATGAAAGGAAACGTTTAGGTACTTAATTTTTTTTTTACTTACGATTTTTTATCGTAAGTTAGGCACGAAAATAGGCACGCGAAGTAGTTGCTCTTGCGTTATCTAGGTCTATCTATATCTGTGATCTATGGTGGTGCTCCATAAACCAAGTGCCTATACCTACTTACCTACGCCTGTCTAAGTGACTTATACCGTTACTACCGCATTAAGCCTAGTGTGTGGAGCTCGTAAACCTAGTTACACATATTATTTTAATTATAATGTTTTCAAGTCTATTACTAATGATACTGTTGTCACTGTCACTGTTGACCTGAAGGAGCGAATTTTGTGATTTTATATTTTGTAAGTAAAATACTAATTTTATACTGTTCAATATTTGTTTTACTTAATGAGAAAGACCTTGCTTTATTTATCAGTGAGCAAGTTCTCTTCCCCCCCCCCCCCCCCCCTTTAATCTTTTTGGAGTGCGTCTATGTCTCTGGTGTTGAAGCTATACCTACCTTTAAGCAGTACCTACCTGTTGTGGGGCTTTTGAACTCCCCAGGATGCTCTCAGGTACTTATTCTGAACAGAATGGAGCAAGAGGACAGAGTTGCAGAGATCTTCATGGCCGCGCAATCCTCCACGTTACGTTCGCGCGGCCAACTTAAAACTCTCGAAGTTCTCTATTTCTACTCAGATTAATTTTTGGTTTGTTCCCTTCGACAATTTTTTTGACGATATTTTTTCCGTTTGGATAATTTGGCAGAGCAATCGTAACGCACACCAATGCTCTCAGGTACTAATATTCTGAACAGAATAGAGCAAGGAGAGAGAGAGAGAGAGAGAGAGAGAGAGAGAGAGAGAGATCTTCATGGCCGCGCAATCCTCCACAACTTCGACAATTTTTTTGACGATATTTTTTCTGTTTGGATAATTTGGCAGAGCAATCGTAACGCACACCAAATCCAAACTGCAGCTAATTTAGAGGACTTAGTCCTGAGTTCTTTTAAAAAGACTCAGTGTAAGTTCTTTTTGGCAGGACTCGTCTTGAAAAATACCTCAAATCTTATTAAATAAGACTAGAGTTTCTTACACTAGCTACAATCGCAACTGGGTAAAAAATATCGAACTTTGAATAACTCCAATCTGTCAACAACTGAGCGCTACATCTAAGGCTACATGCTACATCATATCATATGCTACATTCACGGATGTATAGCTACATTCATACATTCAAATGTAACTAAGTGTAGGCATAGGGGTAGCCTACACTAGCGACATTTTGGCGGGTTTTGGAACTGTTACAAACTGCTTTGAGCTAGACACTTGGCAACTTTCCCCCGATATGAGCTAAGAACACTCAAGTCCCTTTTAAAACAGTACTGAATCAAAATCAGTTCAACTGTTTGGCCGCTACGAGGCCACAGACATAACACATCTGTAATCAGCGAAAAAATTGGGAGGCAGTAAAACAAATCCACATTTTTAGTCAACTTTATTGTATTAAAACAAATATTTACATGAAACTCCCCTCTCGCGGTCGCAAACGTAATATATTTCATCACAACCGCCATTGGTACATCGAAGACATACCATACGTAAGGTTACAACTAAATAAACTATCAACTCCTCAACATATTACTTATTATCCCATGCCAAATAAACGGAAACAATATTCATTTTCAATGAATTTCAATTGGCACATGCTATATTATTTATTTATAAAAAATTTCACGATATGTTACTTTTTTCCTATAAAACGTTTATTTACATTTTGTTATAAACAACTAAGTCGGAGTGTCTGTAAGTTAGCATTTGTGGGGGTGACAGAGTAGCGGGCTCGGGGTGGCGGGTGCAACCGCAGGGCGCGTGAGATTCGAGAGTACTATACTCCATTTACAATAGACTTCAAAAAAACCTTTTTTAAAGTCCCTTCAACCGATTTTGACGTCTATTCCGTAGGCTTAAGGATGACATTAGAGGCACCTTTTTTAAAGTCCCTTCAACCGATTTTTACGTCAATTCCGTAGGCTTAAAGATGACATTAGAGGCAAAAAAGTGGTTACAATAACAACTGTTTACTGCAGCTGCCATTTGTCATACCACCAATGCAATATAAGTCAAATCGGTTGAACGGCTGGTAAAAAAGGTTTGTGTATATGTCTAATCTTATTGTAAATGGAGTATAGTTGTAGATACATCAGAGAGACACGTGGTAGTCACTAGTTTACATTTACTTTATTATTTATTGCTAACTTACTCTAGACACTAGTTACTATACAGTAGGGAGACGCACTGCCTTTTAATATTACCGTCATTTAAGCTCGTTTTCACTTGGCAAGTAGATACTGACTTTTGAGAAATCATAGTTCTTCAATGTTGTTATACTATAACACAGATCAAAGTGTAAAGTCTAAGTTGTGTCAGTGCGTCTGCCCCGATTACATAAAACCATGAAGGATCCCTATTTTTGAGCATACTCGACTAAAATTTTGAACACACGAAGACTTACTTAGCGAAAAACAAAATGCAAAACAATAAAAGATTTATCCAACATGATTCACGACTAAGTATACATTAATTTCGGATTCCAGATTTATAACAAAAATAAAATTTTCAATGATAGGATTAAGTACATGATTTTTTTTTACAGTGCAAGGCAACAAGTGTTAGAATACGTTTTCGAGACAAAAGTCCGTATTATAAACCGGTTTAAATCTATGCTCGAAACGAGATCTGCGTTTGAGCAGCGTGCCGTAATACGGACCTGAAAGTGAGAAAATAAAACCTGCTTTGTGCATAAAATTTAAATCTATAATTACACAAAATTATTACTCTGATATTTAAACTATTCAATTTGTTATTTTATCTTATTGCTTTATCTAACCTATACCATCTTTGTAAATAGTAAAAACCATAAGAGTTACACACGCGTGGTGTCCGCGGTAACCGAGGCATGGGTGTGTACCCACACACACACGTTCTGGTTACCGCGGTGACCGCGTGTGACTTGGACCGTGTCGTATATATAGAGAATAAATGCAAAATTTATCATATTTTGCTTTTATTTCTCAAATATTCGTAGATTTATCACATATTTATGTGGCAATCATAATTTAGGTTATCAATCAATTACTGTGACATTTTTGTTTGTCGTTTGATCCGGGGAACATTACTACATGCCAGTCACATTCAATACACCGTAGCAAAAAGGTGGCCCACTCAATGTATCCGACACAAAATACATATTTGGACACGTAAAAAAAATTGTTAAAATTAATTAGGTATTGGGTATAAAAAAAAAATACATAAGAATTATGATCCTGTTCACAATGTTTACGCACGAAACGGTAGTAACTACTTGCTATAGTTAGAAACACATTTTTGAATGAACTATAACCAAAGATGTTTCCGCTAAATAGGGTATTACATCAATTTTTGAAAAGTGTCTCAATGAAATTCTGTAGTGCTAATATGCCACCAAAAAAAACACAAAATTTTTATTCAATCGATAAGTGCAATAAAAATGCATCAAAATTTTAAATTTTTAAATTTCGCGCGTAGTTTGACTAAAACGCCTCTTACTGGACGCCATATTGCACAGCGTAAATGACGTCAGTTCGTTTTGTATCAAATGAGCTCATACTAAATATGATAATTGTATATCATTTAAAAATAATTAAAGGCATATTTTGTAATAGGTGTAATAATGAAAAAATTACGCCAATCGGTTGACTGACAGTTGTCAATTTTTTGTTTACACAGCCGTACGGCGTAACAACATGGCCGCTACTATTTCACGGTGTTTTATAACAGATTAAAAATACTGAAAACTTTGAATTGAATTTAAAAATTGGTTTTGTTATTTTATGAACTAAAATTTACATTTTCCGACTGCTTTATGCCTAAACTGTCTCAATAACATATTTATAGTTTTTTTTTCGTATAGAGTAAAATACCCTATTCCGTACCGCCCATGGAACGCAAAGCTCGGATCCCGTTAGTAAGAGTGTTTCAAACTGCGTTACTCGTAATTCTTATTGAATAATATTTACATATTTTTGAATATTCAAATGTTCATAAAAACCTTTCTATTTTATTAGTCATAGGATACATAAAGTGTGCTGCCGTTGTAACACAATTGAAATGCCACGGTAATAATTAAGTATTTTAAAAAAACTTCTCCCGTAATGGTACAATAGATGTTAAAACAATTATATTGTCATTTATAGACAATGATGATCGTCAAAAATAAAATTACATAATATTACGACTATCTCCATGATTCCAAATAACAATAGGGAAACAAATAGCAGTACTTATACATAAATTCAGACATTTTGTTAACAGAAATTGAGCATATGATTTGGAAATATTTGTTAGCAGGGCAAAGAGTAGGTGTCTAAAATTTTCAACATAATTTTCCAATTTAGAATAATCCGTAAATGAAATGTACGTCTTATTCTAACTTAAAGAGCTAAGTTGATAATTTTATTTGTCTAAATACATACTCGTTACTGTCGCGTCTAAGATTTTTATTACTTTACCAGATACTGAGCTAAAAATTGCCTAAAACTCGCTGGCAATTGTCGAGCTTCGAGCTTTCAGTATAAATAGATAGTTTGTCGCAATAGCTACCGAGAGCATTTAAAAGCAGGCATTAAACGCGCGTTACACGTAAGTGTTCAACTGAATGGTTTCACGAACTTCCGAATACTGCACAAACTTTCACTGAACTGCGGAAACCATCAATGAACTGCGCAAACCATAAAGGAACTTTACCTTACTTTCTTCTGTATTCAGTTCAGTGATAGTTTAATTCAGTGAAAGTTTGCGCATCTCTTTTATGGTTTGCGCAGTGTGATGGTTTGCGCAGTTTAGTGATAGTTTGCGCAGATCGATCACATATACTGTAAGCAAGTTAATCGGCTCAAAGTCTTGTCAATTTCGTAATGAACTTTCCAGCACTTTTATAATAACGCATATTTATATGTATACGTACATCACGCTATCTGGAGCCTTATGGATGACACGCGCAAATAAGTTTTCTTTAGCAAGAGAATAATAATATACCAGTAAAACACAGAGAGCTTCTACAAATACAAAAATAATTAATCTTTCTACCCAAAAATATCGTACATCATACTGCTCGAGATGCGTGGCAACTGGGCAGGTTACCACAAAACTTGTTACGATCAGCAAGGCAGCAAATTGTAGTTTTTATTCATTTATTAAAAATAAATTAAAACACTACTAAAATAGAGTTCAAAATTGCAAGCAAGATAACAAATGCTGTGGCAATATATCTTGGACACAATTTCCAATTCTATTTGTAATGTTTGAAAGTTAATTTTCAATTAAAAAACTAAAACTTCTTGAGCGGCTGCCGGTTCGCACTGACCCTAAGGTTACACCAGCTCTAAACTTAGTTCCCTTAAACCATATTCACAATACCAGGTCACGTAAATGGCCTAACGGCTAAATGAAAAATGTTTGTAATTACATTTATCGATCATTGCAAGTGACTAGAGTCCGACCGGTTGAAGAAATGATCTTTCCATTTCTTTGGCACGTCCTACTGGCTCTTGATTTACAAGTCAACATTGGCTTTTACTTCAGAAGCTCAGAGCTAGCTCCACCATCTTGAACGAAGCCGGAACTAAAAAATATTTTGTACTGTAAACCGCATGTCAATGATGTGGTATGGTGTTACCATTGTCGTGCGGTTGCCTGTACTTAACGGATTAAGTGTCTAAACACACTATGCCGAAGTTACGTAACCTAAGTTCGGCGGCTGATTTTACGTTCCGACGTATTCGGCTGATATGACACACCATAAGTGCCGAACTTACGCGGCAGAAATTCAGTTCTGCAACTTTGTGTGTGTATTCAGTGTCTCGAGCGCTGTCGTGGCGTCGTGTCGTGTTATCGACACAGTTGGACAGACAGACGCAAAACCAAGTGATCTTGTTATTAATGTGTGCTCACAGAATAAGTTGCCGCTGAACTTACGCCCGACCGAAGTTAGGCTGTACGCTATGACGCGACGTAATTTCGGCATAGTGTGTCGTCAGTAATTCAAATAGCATTGCAGGCGTAATCGTGCTGAACTTCGGCATAGTGTGTTTAGACACTATGGGTCTCCGCCCGACCGGGTCGGACGATCATTCCAGTTTCGTAAGGACGATTTTTTGTTGGACATTAGCGTTTAGCGTTTTTTCTATCCGACAAATAATCGGTCACCGATTGTCTGACGCGGACGGAGGCCCTAAGGATTACTTTGTACGGTTTCTACGATAAAAATGTTAGTTCGAATAAACATGACATATTTACTCACCGACACATACTAATGAGTGTAGTCTAAACGAGTCTATACTGTGTCACCGCAATGCTAGTCTGATGGAATTATTCCGATCTGACACCCAGCTTTGTCCCCTCCAGGGGGACAGACTGCAAAAAAGTTGTGATCCGTGTACCCCTATCACTGATAGGACAGATAGGAATTAACTTCGAACTGCCCCCTCTTTACTAACAGGGGGACAGATCAAGCTTTTCCGATCTGTACCCCTAAGGGGACCAAGCAGGGTGACAGATCAGAATAATTCGTCTGACGATGACAATAGTCCTGACGCCCCAGTCGGACTCACGAACGATCCTGACAGCTCCATAACACTAACATTAAGGCTACTTAAAAATGTATCTACAATAACCGCCATTTATTTCCGCCACGCTTTGAAATGTAGGTAGTATCTGCTGTGGATGGTCCGCGGCTCGGGCGGCTCGGGCGGCCGGCATCACAACAGCTTGTGCTTGCCGTTGGGCGTGGGCGTGGGCGTGGGCCTGGGCGTGGGCGTGGGCGGGCCCAGCGCGCGCTCGGCCGCCACGTGGGCCGCGTGTTCCATGCCCTTCTCGATGCACGTCTGGTACGTCGGCTTCATTAGCTGTGGAGCGGTACGAGTGGTCATTGATAGCGTGGTATAAAAACTATACTTAATGGTCATGTTACGAGATCTCAGTACTAAACGAGTTTGTGAGGAAGGATGGTTAGATGTTTGTTACTCTTTTATTATACCTATACTCCATTTACAATAGCATTAGAAAAAAGAGGCTCATAGAAGCAGGAATGCAAAACATTTTATTTCAAAGACAAGTTAAAACAATTTCAATTAAACATATTTTAACATAATTTTGATAAATAGATCTAAGATAGTACTAAATATGGACGTATAATAATATAAACAGAATAAGTCTTTTAAAGATTAGGTAACATTTTAAATTTGGTAGAATTACAGTAATATGAATAACGTTCCGGGTATTGTTCATCCCTGCTTCTGTTAGGTTTTTAGCATTGACACTGTAATTTTATGTTGGAATTAAATATACAACTAAATGAAAGCCACATCATTTTAGAAGATAAATTATTAAAATGGTTACAAATACGCGCGACAGCTATTGTAAAAATAGATTATATTAAATTCGGTGTCTATCGTAACTTTAACATGTTCATTGTACTTTTGTTACAAAGTGTGCAATAAAAAGAACCTTTTTTAACTTCTGTCTGCTATTGTAAATGGAGTATCGTTATTGACTGTGTTTTATATGGAGCGACCGCGTGTTTGACCTCCATAACTCATAACCCAGTTACGCGCTGAGACGTGGAGTTGCTGACACCAACCCGTCATACTACTACTGGGCAACATGAAGCCCCTTGGTAAGACTGGTAGATTTTCCGGCATCTACACTCTGTCCACTGGTTTAATCGTTTTTTGACAGCTGCAACTAGTGAACAATATTTATGCTTTTTGTAAAAACTGATACGCATACCTGTATTATAGTGTCTGTAAGTGGTCGTAAATAAGATAATCCAACAAGATAAGGCAGTTTATATATTTATTTTCTAACGCATTTTAAAGTTAACTTAAGGTAATCGGGAATAATTACATTATAAGGCAGCTGTCAAAAAACCAATAACCCAATAGACAGGGTATAACTACCCATAACGACTGTCAACGATCTGCTTTCCGAGGTATGGAAGAGTATAAAATGGATGGGTCACCCATTCACATAAAAAGAAATTGAAGTGGTTAAGTTTGTATTAACCTACCTATATACAGAATACTTATTACCAGAATAATTTATCATCATCATCATCATTTCAGCCGAAAGACGTCCACTGCTGGACATAAGCCTCCCCCAAGAAATGGGGGGTTTTGCCATAATCGCCACGCTTGGCAGGCGGGTTGGCGATCGCAGTATGGTTGTTATAAAGGCACAGAGAACGCTGCTGTCCATTCTCTGGTGAGTCCCTTATTCGCCTCTTTTGAAAGAATTAACTGAATATAGTAAACTGATTAGGAAGGCGAAGAGAGCATCGTGGAGGAAGCTTTGTGGGGAGCTAAAAAGCCTTCCTCAAACAGCCAGACTTCACAAGTTGCTCTCCAAAACCAAGACTAATCAGATTGGACTCCTTAAAAAGGATGATGGCTCCTTTACGAACAATGAAAAGGAGACCTTAATGTTGCTGGCCGCGACTCACTTTCCCGGGTCTCTGAGCATAGACCTGCTCCAACAACAGCCAGCGTTCAATAGACCTCGGAACGAGGACTGGCGCAGGGCTGCCAAAATCATAAGACCCAATCAGGTTAAGTGGGCCGTTGACTCTTTCAAACCCAACAAAGCCTGCGGGGAGGATAGGATAACACCAGCCTTGTTACAACAAGGGGTAAATATCCTTCTTCCCCATCTGGTCAAAATCTTCAGAGCAAGTTTTGCCTGGGGACATGTACCAGAACGATGGACTATAGCCAAAGTCCTTTTTATACCTAAAGCTGGCAAGAAGGATTACAGCCAGCCAAAGTCCTTCAGACCAATAAGCCTCTCTTCATTCCTCCTCAAGACGATGGAGAAGGTGCTTGATAGGTATATTAGAGATGTAGCTCTGGTAAGTAAACCAATCCACGACAGTCAACATGCGTATCGTAAGGGCAAATCTACGGAGACTGCCCTCACGAGCCTGATGGACAAAGTGGAAAGAGCTACAGAAGATAAGGAAATAGCGCTATGTGCATTCCTAGACATTGAAGGGGCTTTTGATAACTCACCGACTCCTTTGCTAGTCAATGGGCTGATAAGCAAGAGTGTCGACCCGACTACTGTAAGGTGGGTAGAATCCATGCTCACCAGCAGAGGAGTAAAAATGTCCCTTCATCAGACTTCAATCCAGGTACCCACAGCAAAGGGTTGTCCACAGGGTGGTGTCCTGTCGCCACTTCTGTGGACCCTTGCAGTGGACGAACTTTTGCATAAATTGGCAGAATCTCGCATTGATGCGCAAGGCTATGCGGATGACTTGGTAATCATTGTGAGAGGCTTTTGCCAATCTACTATCTCCAGTAGAATGCAAAAAGGCCTTAGCATTGTCAGTGATTGGTGTAACAGAAGTGGCCTCTCTGTTAATCCTGACAAAACATCTATTGTACCCTTCACGAAAAAACGGCGTTTGGACAAACTGGCAATGCCAAAGCTGAATGGGAAGGAGATAGCTTTCTCCACGGAGGTTAAATATTTGGGCGTAACAATCGACCAAAAGCTGACGTGGAACCCTCACATAGACAATGTGTTAAAAAAAGCCAAGATGGCAATTGGTATTAGTGGACGAATGATGGGTAGCAACTGGGGTATTAACCCCAAAAACACTCTGTGGACGTACACAGCTATTGTGCGGCCGATCATAACGTACGCATCAGTAGTGTGGCACGATAAAGCACATCAGATCACCACTATAAAGAAACTAGACAGTCTTCAGAGAACTGTCAGTAAAATGGCTGCAGGAGCTATGTCAACAAGTCCGGGAATGGCACTGAACGCCCTGCTTGGACTACCGCCTCTACATTTATATATACTCAAGGAGGCGAAAGCAAGCATGTACAGGGCCAAGGTCCGGGGCAGTGGTTGCTGGCTCTCGCAGAAAATGAGGACCTTACAGGACTCAATATTGGAAATGCCAGTTCTCGGCATGACAACTGATGTCATGCTAGTGCGGCATGTATTTGAGAAGCGATATTCCGTGGAAATTCCTTCAAGGGACTACTGGACCAAAAGTCAGCCACCTCAGGTGGCAGGCTGCATGATCTGGTACACGGACGGTTCCAAAATAGGATCCAAAGTAGGTTGTGGGATAAATGGAGTGCGGCCAAGGTTCAGCAAAAGTGTAAACCTGGGACAGTACGCCTCCATTTTCCAAGCAGAGGTGTACGCCATCCTAGAATGTGCGGAAATAAATGTGCAAAGGCAATACGTCAACCTAACCATACACATTAATTCAGATAGCCAAGCTGCTCTACTAGCGCTGGACTCGAATTTAGTCTCATCGAAACTGGTAGAGGAATGCATGGCTAAACTCAACTCTCTAGGCAATAAGAATAGAGTAGTATTAAGATGGGTGCCTGGGCATGCAGGCATTATTGGCAATGAACGTGCCGATGAGCTTGCAAGGGCGGGGGCGCATATCACGCAACAGGGTCCGGAGCCCTTCTGTGGTATACCGAAAAGCCTAGCTCAGAGCACCCTGATTAAAGCATGCCTCGAAGCTTCCAGAAAGTTATGGAAGGAGTCTCCGGGCATGTTACACTCGAAAGCACTTATCAAAGCCTATGACAGAAGGCTTAGTAACCAAGTCCTAGCACTCAGTAGGAACAACTTGCGCATTGTAGCTAGAGCCACTACAGGACATTGTTGCTTAAACAAGCACATGTTCCACCTGGGGTTAAGTGCTACGCAAACCTGCAGACGCTGTAATGAGGCTGATGAAACGCCACTTCACCTTCTGGGGGAATGCGGAGCACTAATGCACAAGCGCAACAATCATCTGGGCAAATACCTGTTAAGCCCGGATGAACTAATGGAGATCGCCCCAAAGCAGATCCTGCAGTTCATAACAGCTGCAGGGTTTGGCGGCGATCTCTAACCAATACAAGCGGCGATCACAATAGACCAACTAATGGTCGCAGTGATACCACAGCCGCAAAAAGGAAATTAAAAAAAAAAAAAAAAATATTCGCCTCTTACGACACCCACGGGAAGATATGGGATGGTTGCTATCCAGAATAATTATTACATAATAATGCATAGTAACTCACATTCTCCCACAGCACATTGGCGACGTCATCTATTGTGACGCCGATCTCGCGCATTTCACCGCTATACCTGAAACGAAAGATGACAATGATCAAATGATGTATCATGACAATTTCAAAAGTGAACTTGAGCGAAAGCTGTGTTTATCTATATCTATATAATCTATACAGTGAACGGAAATAAAACATGGAAGCATTCCTAGCTTCAAAAAATGACCCAATGCAAGTTGCGCCCGAGGGGGCGGGGCTTATCAGTTGCGCCGCGCACGTGTTTAGTTCGTCTGTGGTTGACAACAGCGGCGGTCGACTAAATTGTATTTCGGTTTTTGCTCTCTAAAACATTAAAAATGCCTTCTTGTGCAGTAAAGTGGTGTATTAATAAATCACATATACATAAAAAGGATGTTGGAATTAGTTTTCACGTGTAAGTACATCGCAATTAATTATTTTTCGATTATAAAAGAATTTTGACAGGAAGTCTATGGGGATGATGTTATGCCAAACAAACAATTTAATTTTCTTCCCTTTTTTTTACAATTTAAGATTCATTATACAACATTATTCTTTTTATGGGGATTGCACTATGCCAAATACATTAAGTTATTGTAGACACATACAAGTTTCTTTAAAGTTAATAACATGAAGAAAATAGATGTACTTATTGTATTAAAAAAGTATTTTATGCTCCTCTATTTCACTATACTTACTCACACTATTTTAGATTTCCACAAGAACCGATTCGAAGAGAATTATGGACAAAAGCTGTATGTTTGGAAAGACAGCAAACAGAATGGACACCAAATAAAAAGACAAGGATATGCTCAATTCATTTTAGAAATGACGATTTCTATCTGTCAAAAAAAGGATACACGATGCTTAAATCAAACGCTATTCCAATTTGTACGGTTATTATAAATAGTATTTGTAAAAATATTACACCTCGTGTTTTAAACATTTTATGCAACAAACCTACATACTTTTGATTTCAGATGGTGTTTTGTATTAAAAAGTCACAGTCTACTTCGTTAGAAACGTTGCAGACTATTCTAACACCCGAAACAGTTCATGCCAAGGAATTGCTAACTGTGAAAGAAAATTTTATTGAAGTACCCAATTCTGAAACTTCCTCCAAATCACGAAAACGTCACTTGGTAGATGCGTTACCCGCGCTCAATAATGGCAATATTAAAGCAAGGCAATTGCTGGGGTTTTACTTAGACTTTTTACATTCACGACTCCCTTTTTATTGTTTTAGTTGTACATCATTTTATTGTTTTATTGTTAAGAATATTAATATACTAAATAATAAATTCAAAATATACCACACATTTTTTTATTAACCTACCATATAATTTAAATTTAGCAAACACAGTTTTTTTTTGCAAATTGCAAAAAACGTAACCATATTTGAATTTCGCAGGCTACCCTGGCACTTTCACGATTAATTATTTGCGTTGCACTTTATTACATAGAACATCCCGGGCGATGACATGTGGGCGCAGTGACGACGCAGAAATATCGTAAGCGGCCTATACGTTAGAAGGTTAATTAGACCCAAATTACCAGGCAATAAGGTCGATTTTACACTGTGCATGCTGAATGTTAATACATTTTCGGCGAATCAGCGACGAGATTCCGATGTGTCAGTTTGTTTGAAATATTGTGTCAAGATGCGCGCTTAGTTTCCTTGAAGTAATGCTTCCATGTTTTATTTCCGTTCACTGAATCTATATTAATAAAAATGAATCGCTGTTCGTTAGTCTCGCTAAAATTCGAGAATGGCTGGACCAATTTGGCTAATGTTGGTCTTGAAATATTTGTAGAACTCCAGGAAAGGTTTAAAGGGTAAGAAAATTAAATTGACAGGAAAACGTTTGTCGGGTCAGCTAGTTATAAATAGATGAGAGTGGACATAGTTACTTAAAAGAGTAAATATGGAGTTTCTTGACCATTTTTCTCAAAACAAAACTATCTTTTAGTAAGGCAACTAATTCAATAATTCCAAACCTCGCAACGCCCAGAAAGTCAACGGGTTTTCATCGTCATTACCATTTAAATGATATTAGATTAATATTTAGATAAACATTATAATATTACACAGAAAGTAATACTCGATTTTGAGTTGCTTTGAAAACAAAAATAGTTAGTCAATTGCGTAGACAAATGACTTAACTAGAAGTGACGTCATAAGTACAAATTGCCATACAGAATGTATGGGGATATCGCGATAAGACAGATCAAAAACCCTTATAATAATATTCCTTGAAGTACGAGGATAGCTATTAAGGAGAGAAAAAAAAAATCTTTTGTAGGGTGGGTAGGGTAGATAGATAGGGACAGGACAACGTCTGTCGGGTCAGCTAGTAAATATATAATAAAAGTTTTGAGTTTATGATTGATCGCTATGGCCACGCTTCGGGGAACCCATGTCCTGCAATGAAGGCTGATGATGAAAGCCGCACGTTACCTGATGTAGGCCCACAGTACTAGCGTGAGCAGCGCGAGCCCCATGGCGAGGTTGCAGAGGTTGGCGAGTGGATACAGTCCCACCAGCCCGCACACGCCGCTCAGCACGTAGAACACCAGAGCCAGCGCGCAGAACACGGACGGGGTGCGAGCCGCCTTGAAGATGTTCTTGGACTCGTTCTGTGCGCGGAACTGGTTGAACTGTTCGTCTAGATCCTGGATGAGAAGAGGATAGTTATGTCACAGTCGGACGTGGCAAACGACGGGTACAAGGGGTCTTCGAGCATTCTACGAAGAGACTACGACGAATCTATCGAGTGTTTACGAAGGGTCTATGATGGGGGGTCTACACGGAGTCCATGGAGGGTCTACGATGGGTCTACGAGGAATCAGCGAAGGCTCTACGAGATGTCTACGAGAAATCTATGATGGGTTTACGATGCAAATCGTAGACTACTGCGAGGAGACTACTAAGGGTCCACGATGGTTCAGTGAGGTGTCTACGTAGCACCCTCGATGACTACGATGGATTCACGACGAGTGTAGGAACTGTCTTTGAGGCGTATACGATGCACATCGTAAACTCCTACGAGGAAACTACGAAAAGTCTACGATGAATCAACGAGCATGTACTGTGGGTCTATAAGGTATCTACGAGGAGTCCATGAAGGCTCTACGAGGATTCTACAATGGGTCTACGAGTAGTCTACGAAGGGTCTTTGCGAAGAGTCTACCATGGGTCTACGAGACTACATGGATTATAAAGGCCTTACGACAGGTCTACGAGGTATCTACGGTAAATCTAAGTGTTGTCTACGAAGGGGCTACATTAGCCCTACGAGGAGCTTACGACTGGTGTATACTGTTTTTCATTACATAGCATTCATAATATAGCGTGACAAAATACATGTGGACATACCAGTAACAACTGATTGAAGTAGCTCTGACTGAACTCGTCGCCTCCCATCTTACGCTTGCTGTGGAAAGCATGTAAAGCCTTGTCCTTGACGCGCGTGTGCTCCGTCTCCAGCAGCTGCGTCTGCAGGTAGGGCTTCGCCCCGCCGCACACCTCCTCCATCAGCTTCGTGTACAGTTCCTTCGCTTCCGCCACCGCTGTTAGGTTGTTGGCTTCGGCTGTTGCCTGAAAGTATCATAATAATAATAATAGTTGTCACAGTCAATGGCTTAATTGCCAAGAGCCTCGACCAACATTTAAGGATGCTCTCGTTAGGCGGTTGGATCAAGGGCTTGATTCAGGCAGTACTTCAAGACACGGCCCGCATTGTCAGGAGGGTTCTCTCTTTGGAGCCCTGACCGCCGGTAGCTTGGACCCTGTTCCCGATACCGGTGGGCTACTATTTTATCTTTTCAAATGTTTTTTTTTTTTATATAATTTAAAAATGTAAATTATGTGTATATAAGATGAATAAATGAGAATAATAATAATAAAATCTATTTATTTTAGAAAAAATGACATATTTTAGAATTGATGATGATATTCGTCATTGATCGTCGTTTGTCATGTTTCGTTATTGATTGATTGATGATTGTTAGAATTTAATTTATTGTCTGAATCTGCGTTTTATCTACACTTGCTGCGCTTAGTTCGCATATGAGTGACTTTCCATTTAATACCGAGACCTCGGAAAGCACATAAAGCCTTTGCTCCCGGCTGTTATTCGTATATCTTTGACAGTCGTTATGGGTAGTCAGAAGCCAGAAAATCTGATAGACAACCAGTCTTACCAAGGGGTATCATGTAATCCTTACTGGATTAAATCCCTCTGAAAACACTTATAGCTGATGGTCCCAACTGTCATTCGTAGATCTTTAGCAGTCGTTATGGGTAGTCAGAAGCCAGAAAGTCTGACAACCAAAGTTAAAAGGGATATCATGTAATCCAGTAACTGGGTTGTGAGGGCCGCCAGGCAGTCGCTTTATGTAAAACACTTGATATTCAACTGCATCCGGTTAAACTAGAAGCCTACCCTAAAATTGGGAAAGGGCTGGGCAGAGGATGATATGAATCAGCTGTAAAATTTATCTTACCCTTACTGGTATGTAACCAATCAATTTTACACTGATAAACTGACTGACTGATAAATTCCCTGTATTTCTGTCTCCTTTTGTCATTAAAGGGGTCGTACACTAGAGTAGGAAATCGCGTTTTGCATCATCATCGTTCACAAACTGTGTCTAAAATTTAATAAGGTATTACACCTATTTTTGAAAAGTGTCTCAATGAAATTCTGTAGTGCTAATATGCCACCAAAAAAACACAATAGGGTATTTTACTCTATACGAGAAAAAATCTATAAATATGTTATTGAGACAGTTTAGGCTTAAAGCAGTCGGAAAATGTAAGTTTTAGTTCATAAAATAACAAAACAATTTTTTAAATTCAATTTAAAGTTTTCAGTATTTTTAATCTGTTATAAAACACCGTGAAATAGTAGCGGCCATGTTATTACGTCATACGGCTGTGTAAACAAAAAAAATGTCAACTGTCAGTCAACCGATTGGCGTAATATAGGCTTTGTACTTTTATTATTTTCGTAACCTACCTAATTTTTTCATTATTACACCTATTACAAAATATGATTTTAATTATTTTTAAATGATATACAATTATCATAATTAAAATGAGCTCATTTGATACAAAACGAACTGACGTCATTTACGCTGAGCAATATGGCGTCCAGTGAGAGGCGTTTTCGTCGAACTACGCGCGAAATTTGAAAATTTAAAATTTTGATGCATTTTTATGGCACTTATCGATTGAATAAAAATTTTGTGTTTTTTTTGGTGGCATATTATCACTACAGAATTTCATTGACACACTTTTCAAAAATTGGTGTAATACCCTATTTTTTTATTTAATCGACAAGTGCCATAAAAATGCATCTAAATTTTAAATTTTCAAATTTCGCGCGTAGTCTGACTAAAACGTCTCTTACTGGACGCCATATTGCTCAGCGAAAATTACGTCAGTTCGTTTTGTATCAAATGAGCTCATAATAAATATGATAATTATTGTACATCATTTAAAAATAATTAAAAGCATATTTTGTAATAGGTGTAATAATGAAAAAATTACGTTGGTTACGAAAATAATAAAAGTACAAAGCCTATATTACGCCAATCGGTTGACTGACAGTTGACAATTTTTTGTTAACACAGCCGTACGGCGTAATAACATGGCCGCTACTATTTCACGGTGTTTTATAACAGATTAAAAATACTGAAAACTTTGAATTGGATTTAAACATTTGTTTTGTTATTTTATGAACTAAAACTGTCTCAGTATCATATTTATAGATTTTTACTCGTATAGAGTAAAATACCCTATTGTTCTGTCCCTTATTCAACAGCTGTGTCAACAAAACAAGCAAAAAAACAAAGTGCATAATTTATAAACTAAACTCACCACAAGCATACTCTTCGGCTCAGGTAGCTCATTTCCCTTGTAGATGTTCATGTATGACTTGAAGTACTGCAGCAAGTCCTTGGCGCGCACCTTCTGCCCGTTGATGAGCTTGGGCACCAGGTTCTGAGGAGCCAGCAGCATCGGGACCAGCTGCTGCAGCGAACACTTGAACTCCATCTCGATGTCTGACGGGATAAGAGATTACTTTTATAACATGCTGTTCCTGATTTTGTATAAGATCATTTTGACTCATCAACTTTTGTATTTTATTTTAAAACTAACGACCCGCCCTGACTTCGAACGGGAGCAATGTAGATCAAACTATACATATAAAGGTCGTAGCACGTTACACCAACTTAACGTTGACTCCACTCCAAATCAACTCACAGTACAGTACGGCCGACGTATCTTTGCGGTCCTGAAGTTAACTGTTTGGCTGCGCAATGGATCTTTTTGGAACTAAAATGTCTGCCGTACTGTATGACATTGAAATGTAAGCTTTGTTTCGTGTATTTAACACGAGTAATTTTTTAAACACACAAGTTGAATGTCTACTACGCGTGGTCCACGCGCTGTTCACCTATTGATGTCAATCACAAAACTAATAAGAAACTCAAGTAGGTTGATAAAATTAAAATACTGTAGGCGGGCACCCCTCTCGCATATTTACGTACCGCGTGGCCGTAGGTAATTATTCCAAGAACAGGGCCAAGTCACAATACTGTTAGATAACATTACCGTGACACTATTTAGTGGTGTATGTGGATGGATGGATGTACCCTTGACTCTGCCATCGAACTCCTGCGAGGTGGCGACGCGGATGCCGGGGTGCGGCATGAGGAAGCAGGCGATCTCCGAGAAGCACGACGTGATGTGCTTGCGCAGCGACTGCAGCTCGGGTGCTGGTTGTGGATGTACGTACCCTTGACTCTGCCATCGAACTCCTGCGAGGTGGCGACGCGGATGCCGGGGTGCGGCATGAGGAAGCAGGCGATCTCCGAGAAGCACGACGTGATGTGCTTGCGCAGCGACTGCAGCTCGGGTGCTGGTTGTGGATGTACGTACCCTTGACTCTGCCATCGAACTCCTGCGAGGTGGCGACGCGGATGCCGGGGTGCGGCATGAGGAAGCAGGCGATCTCCGAGAAGCACGACGTGATGTGCTTGCGCAGCGACTGCAGCTCGGGTGCTGGTTGTGGATGTACGTACCCTTGACTCTGCCATCGAACTCCTGCGAGGTGGCGACGCGGATGCCGGGGTGCGGCATGAGGAAGCAGGCGATCTCCGAGAAGCACGACGTGATGTGCTTGCGCAGCGACTGCAGCTCGGGTGCTGGTTGTGGATGTACGTACCCTTGACTCTGCCATCGAACTCCTGCGAGGTGGCGACGCGGATGCCGGGGTGCGGCATGAGGAAGCAGGCGATCTCCGAGAAGCACGACGTGATGTGCTTGCGCAGCGACTGCAGCTCGGGTGCTGGTTGTGGATGTACGTACCCTTGACTCTGCCATCGAACTCCTGCGAGGTGGCGACGCGGATGCCGGGGTGCGGCATGAGGAAGCAGGCGATCTCCGAGAAGCACGACGTGATGTGCTTGCGCAGCGACTGCAGCTCGGGTGCTGGTTGTGGATGTACGTACCCTTGACTCTGCCATCGAACTCCTGCGAGGTGGCGACGCGGATGCCGGGGTGCGGCATGAGGAAGCAGGCGATCTCCGAGAAGCACGACGTGATGTGCTTGCGCAGCGACTGCAGCTCGGGTGCTGGTTGTGGATGTACGTACCCTTGACTCTGCCATCGAACTCCTGCGAGGTGGCGACGCGGATGCCGGGGTGCGGCATGAGGAAGCAGGCGATCTCCGAGAAGCACGACGTGATGTGCTTGCGCAGCGACTGCAGCTCGGGTGCTGGTTGTGGATGTACGTACCCTTGACTCTGCCATCGAACTCCTGCGAGGTGGCGACGCGGATGCCGGGGTGCGGCATGAGGAAGCAGGCGATCTCCGAGAAGCACGACGTGATGTGCTTGCGCAGCGACTGCAGCTCGGGTGCTGGTTGTGGATGTACGTACCCTTGACTCTGCCATCGAACTCCTGCGAGGTGGCGACGCGGATGCCGGGGTGCGGCATGAGGAAGCAGGCGATCTCCGAGAAGCACGACGTGATGTGCTTGCGCAGCGACTGCAGCTCGGGTGCTGGTTGTGGATGTACGTACCCTTGACTCTGCCATCGAACTCCTGCGAGGTGGCGACGCGGATGCCGGGGTGCGGCATGAGGAAGCAGGCGATCTCCGAGAAGCACGACGTGATGTGCTTGCGCAGCGACTGCAGCTCGGGTGCTGGTTGTGGATGTACGTACCCTTGACTCTGCCATCGAACTCCTGCGAGGTGGCGACGCGGATGCCGGGGTGCGGCATGAGGAAGCAGGCGATCTCCGAGAAGCACGACGTGATGTGCTTGCGCAGCGACTGCAGCTCGGGTGCTGGTTGTGGATGTACGTACCCTTGACTCTGCCATCGAACTCCTGCGAGGTGGCGACGCGGATGCCGGGGTGCGGCATGAGGAAGCAGGCGATCTCCGAGAAGCACGACGTGATGTGCTTGCGCAGCGACTGCAGCTCGGGTGCTGGTTGTGGATGTACGTACCCTTGACTCTGCCATCGAACTCCTGCGAGGTGGCGACGCGGATGCCGGGGTGCGGCATGAGGAAGCAGGCGATCTCCGAGAAGCACGACGTGATGTGCTTGCGCAGCGACTGCAGCTCGGGGTGCTGGTTACTGGACACCTGCAGGGGATACACAGAGTTATTACTTAAACTATATTTTTTAAACATTTGCGGACTAAGATCTTTTTTTGGCGATTGATAACATTATATCACATGATATACATGTGGGTTGACGACACGGTTGGCGCAGTGGCTGAGCGATCGACTGCTGCACAGCGTGTTGCGGGTTCGATTCCCGCCCAGGGTAAATATTTGTGTGATGAGCACTTGGTTTTGCCTTGTGTCTGGGTGTTGTTTATCTATATATGTATATGTATTTGTGTATGTATATCAGCTGTCTGACACCCATAGTACAGGGTCTCCCTAGTTTGGGGTCATATGGCCGTGTGTGAAAATGTGCCCACATATTTATTTATTTTATATGTAATAAGTTGTTACGTAATAAGTAGGAAATAAGTTGTTATTGTTTAGTTTACTTCAACTATTGAATTGGATTGTACAGACAGCGTCATCGACTACTCACCCCCCACGCATTAAAATTTCTTGGGATAGGGGGTCAGCAGTTGATGACGCTGTCTGTACCTGTAAAGATAGTTGTGAGTGATGGTTATATAAATAAATAATATTCATTATAATTCCAGGTTTCTTCGCGATGTTTGACATCAGACATGTCAGCATTTTAAATATTTTTTAGCATTTTATATATTTCATCTGAGTAATTGAATAAAAAAAAATTCCCACCTATGCACGAGGTATGTTCGCAAACTGGCACGAGCAAATACCAATGTGACTTTTTAATTTATATAGGACATCACTGACATTCGTAAAGGAAAACACAAACCCGGACTTATCTATCCTAATATTATAAAGAGGTAAAATTTGTTTGTAAGTTTGTATGTAGGGAGTAATCTCCGAAACTGCCCATCCGATTTCAAAAATTGTTGCACCAATTGGAAACTACGTTATCCATGAATGCTATAGACTATATTGCATAATCAAAAAATTAGGGATCCTTGAGAAAATTCACACGGACGAAATCGCGGGCAGTGCTAGTAATAGGGTATTTTATTCTATACGAGAAAAATCTATAAATATGTTATTCAGACAGTTTAGGCATAAAGCAGTCGGAAAATGTAAGTTTTAGTTCAAAAAATAACAAAACAAATTTTTAAATTCAATTCATAGTTTTCAGTTTTTTTAATATGTTATAAAACACCGTGAAATGGTAGCGGCCATGTTATTACGCCGTACGGCTGTGTAAACAAAAAATTGTCAACTGTCAGTCAACCGATTGGCGTAATATAGGCTTTGTACTTTTATTATTTTCGTAACCAACGTAATTTTTTCATTATTACACCTATTACAAAATATACTTTTAATTATTTTTAAATGATAAGGTCAATGTGGGCAAATCCGTCTACGGGGCTATTCCATACACATGCGTTTACTATATATTCCAGAATAGTTACGCTATTACTGGTTCGGTCGATAAAACAGGATCAGTTTTTAGTTCGAACTATGATTCAAAGATGGAGCAAGGTTGTCTACAAGAGTCAAAAAATGCATTTGAAGTTTAGTTGTGCTACGAACTCGAAACTCAAGTGTTGCGTGCCGCCGTTTCTTATAAGGTAAATATTCAATTTTACAAGTTACCACTTTCTGAGTATGCATACATGTAGTTTAATAAGTGTTTTAACGGATTTTTCTATTTGTTTTGAATAAAAACCAGTAGATACAGAAATAATTGTTATAAAAAATACGTAACCTCATAATGGTCAAGTGGGAAAATCCGTCTAATTTCGAAGGGGCTAAATCGTCATATACCGGAATTACCCCATTGCAGATGTCGTCAACCTTTTTCATCCTTCCTATTTTTAGTTTTAGTGTTATACTTTGAAAGTTCACTGATAACTAACAAGATTAAGACTAAAGATTTATGTTTGTTAAGTAAGGATATTTTGTTAATTTTTAACTGTTTTGTTTATGCTATCACTGCTGATAGATCAGATAATTATGTTTCATTTCCAATGTTCTAACTCGAAATTAATTTAAAGTCTTAAGTGTGCGACGAAGTACCTAAGGATAAAAATAAAGAACCCTAACTTTGAGTATGCTTTGTTGAGTATGTTGCATTTTTAACACTCATAATAAGTCCTTTATAAAATATTATGTCATCATGAATAAAACCATTTATTTTCGGAAACTGATTTTTATTTAAGCACTTAAGGCGGCGGTTCGCGCCAAGACAGAGACTGCCGTTCATACAGTAACAGTCGCGATTTCCTGTCGCGGTCTCCGGTCGCGGTCTCCGGTCGCGGTCTCTGCCGCGGGCCGAAACGCCAACTTTAAGGTGCAATCACCTTAATTCAATTTTTAATACAACATGTGAAGTGCAGCATTGTTTAAAATTGTAATGCTCTTATACCTAACTGAATTCATTAAAATAACCTTGTTTATTTAAGTTAATACCATAAATACCATTGTCATAATAAGATAGGAATGTTTCAATGTACCTGAAAAATTAAACTGATAAGTAAAAATATTTAGTTTTCAAACTTTTTAGAAAGGTTTTAAAGTCCCTGGTTATAAAAATAGGCCGGATTAGCCCCCAAAAAAGATTTTAGGGAGTAAAACGTAAATTAAACCTTATTTTTATGGTGTTACAAAACATTTTTGTTCATCATCTGCATTCAGTTTTTTACAAATAGCAGACCTTGATGTAACGGCGTAACTCGAGTCAAATTTGCTACTAGACGAATTTGCCCCCAATCCTCGGGAAAATCCGTCTAACGACCGATTTTTAAAAAACCTTGTTAGTTACATATGGAGGGCTGTTTTGTTGTTTAAAATGGATGTGTATTCAAGACAACAAAATTCTGTATCGCTTACAACCATCAAATTTATATTAAAGTAGTAAGTGTACCAGATTTAGTAAACCAAATTTAACTTTCAAAAAAGTATGACGGATTTGCCCACATTGACCTTATACAATTATCATATTTAATATGAGCTTATTTGATGCAAAACGAACTGACGTCATTTACGCTGAGCAATATGGCGTCCAGTAAGAGGCGTTTTCGTCAAACAACGCGCGAAATTTGAAAATTTTTATGGCACTTATCGATTGAATAAAAATTTTGTGTTTTTTTTGGTGGCATATTAGCACTACAGAAACACACACTTTTCAAAAATGAGTGTATTCCTATTATAAGTCTGAAATCGTCAGTCCGCCTTGAGCAAGCGTGGTGATCAATACTCGTATCATCTCAGAATGAGCCTTTGCCCAATTAATATAGGAATGAAGTTAGCTGCGTGCGTACCTTTAGTCTTCTCTGGAGTATAGTGCGTCCACCCTCGGCCCCGTAGGGCGCCTCGTAGGGGAAGCTCCAGTCCCTCACGAGGAACTGAAGCCTCTGGAACGGCGTGCGACCGCTGTCTTCTAGCGCCAGGCGGCCGTATTCCGTGAATAACTGCAAATTAATGTTCGGAATATTAAGTAAAACGATCGTGTAAATTTGAGCTAAGTATTGAGTACTCTACCTCGTGTAATTAGATGATTACAGGGGATAAACCAACACACAAAAATGTATAGTATTACATGTATGTACTAGCGAACCGACCCAGCTTCCCATGGGCCTATAGCCTTCCTCGGTAAATGGACTATTCGACACAAAAATAATTTTTCAATTCGAACCAGTAGATCCTGAGATTAGCGCGTTCAACCAAACAAACAAACTCTTCAGCTTTAAAATATTAGTATAGATTTAAAATGTATTTGTGTATGTATATCAGCTGTCCGACACCCCAGGGTGGCCATGTGCCCATTGGCCATGTGTGAAATGTCCCCACATATTATTATTATATTGAAGTCAAATATCTATACCTTCTATTTTGATACGATTTCACGTGATTTCGCTAGATGAAATCCATTAAATATCTTCAGACATGTTAAGGCAATCGTCAAACACCGCGTATTTATTTTGGAAAATATTATTATGTAAATGTCAAAGTCAAAGATTTATTTACAGATAAATATTATGATTACAAGAGTTCTTACGATGGTATTTAGTACAATAGTGGCTCATTTTGGAATACAATTAGATTCTAGAATACGGAATTCTTTTAAAGAATAGAAGGAGTTGTCAACTATACCACCTGCGTTAAGCCCTGCTGAAGCAATGTCATTAACAGACTTCAAAAAAGAAGGAGGTTCAATGCGACGCGTATTTATATATACTACTCAAAACAAAATAAGGGCCACAAGGTATTTTGTCTGTACCATGAAAATAATAAAACCAATTTATATTTTTTGTCTCCATAACGAAAACTAATGTTGTTTTTACCATGTAGACCAATAAATTTATTCAAATAATAATGATTAAAAAGTTTATTTGCTTTTGAAAGAAAAAACACATTTTAGGTTAAAAATAAAAACAACGTAAAGTTACTGAAAACAAAAGAAAATACTCCATGCTCATCTTTTAGTAACGGGTATGCCCCCCTCGTTTAGCTACGCACTCCTGAAGCCTGGAGTGCATGCTCTCAATCAAATGCCTGACATTTTCCATTGGAATCTCTTCCCAGGTCCTTTTCACAGCGTTGATGAGTTGCTGTTGGTTGTGGATTTCCTGATCACCGTCTCTAACTCTTCGTTTCAACTGATCCCACATGTGCTCTATTGGATTTAAGTCCGGACTGTTCGCCGGCCACGGCAAGACTTGAATTTGAGAGTCTTCCAGTACAAACCGAGTCGCTTGAGCCGTGTGTGCACGAGCACTGTCTTGCATCAAGATGAATCCAGGACCCGCTCGCTGTGCAAATGGGATCACATGTGGTCTGACAACTTCCTCAATATACCGCTGAGCAGTAACAGTACCCTCATTTAAAATAGCGAGCTCAGTTTTGCCGTGTAAGCTTATCCCGCCCCAAATCATTACATTTGGACCACCAAAACGATCGACTTCATGGATGCAGGCTTCTGAAAATCTCTCGCCGCGTCTTCTCCATACTCTAATACGCCGATCGTCGTTAAAAAATTTAACTTTGCATTCGTCTGTGAAGAGCACCATAAAAAAATAAATTACACCAAAATGAAAAAATACCTCGTGGCCCTTATTTTGTTTTGAGTAGTATATATATTTCTGTAATGTATGACCACGCAAAATTTTTTTTACAGTAGTCCGATTTAGATGATTCTTTTTTAATTGATATTTCACCCCTTAAGAGTCGACAATTAAGTGATGACTGAATTTTTTTGTGCCACCCTTTCGTAATTAAATTGTATGATAAGAAGTAGGCACTAAAAAACTAAATAAAAAACTTTTTTACAAAAAGTACTAACTTCAAATTTGTAAGTTGGTGGCAATACCAAACCACAAACAAAACCAAAGCCCCCGCTTTGCGAATTTAAAGTTATTTTTTACTTTTTGAAGGCAGATGTCTTTTATTTAACATATTTAACTATGAATTAAGCTTTACGCACCGTTTGTTTACATAACTGGCAAATTGTGGATGTATGTACTGTAGGTACGTACAGTCACGAGCATAAATATGTATACAGATTGCAAAATTCAAAAGCAATTTTCTCGTGAAATCACTATAACAACTTAAAGAAAAAAAACCTATTTTATAGTAATTTGGGATCAAAAATACCCTATTCTTAACCCCTTAACATTTCAATTAATAGTTTAGGAGAAAATCAGTTTAGAATGTGATTAACTGTTTACATGTTTCTGCTCGTGACTGTACATAACCCTTCGTAGAAAACAGGAGTGATGATGTGTACGTATTGTGTCGTCACTAAGGCCCCAGAAGTTTATGTTACCTGTAAATGCTGCAGATCATCCTCCTGAATGTTCTGCGACAGGTTGTAGATGAGGACGGAGGACACCATGGTGGACAGCGCGAAGATGGTGGCGCAGTCCCGCACCGTGGACTCGCTGTCGAAGGCGCCCTGCGTGTCCAGGAGGACTATCGCCACCTGGGAACAGGGTCACATCAACATATCAGAAAATACAGCTTTAAAATCTGGCAGCGTTTACCATCATCATCACCACGTCAGCCTTTAAGCCCGTCACATACTTAGCTATAATATATATTAATATACTATGCTATATATTATATTATAGCTAGCCACCACACACGGTAGCTACAATATAATAATATATTTTTGCCCATATTTAGCCTGCGGTCGTGATAAGCTGCACGTTTTCCAAAAATGTCTTGCTATATCTGTCCGCATATTTTGGTGACGTAATAAAGATATTATAGCTGGGTCTGTGGTCAAGATTACTATAGAAAATATATCTTAATATGCCTTGCTATGAATTATATTAATATATAGGGTGACTGGTAATTAGTGTACGATACTTAAACACGTGATTGTGTTCATGATAACAAACAACTTTCCCGAAGAAAAAATGTTTTTTGTACTGGTTCACTTTTATCACAATAACACAACAGCCGTATGAAATTCACGCGCGCGCACGCCTTTGACCTAAAGTGAACCAGTACAAAATAAAAATTTTCTTCGGGAAAGTTGTTTGATAACATGAACACAATCACGTGTTTAAGTATCGTACACTAATTACCAGTCACCCTATATATTATAGCTACGTCTGTGACGGGCTTTAGACGCCCACAGCTCGGTTTAAGTTTCCCCCAAAAATCTCCACCTGGGTCAGTCCCACGCCGCGTTTATCCAGTGCCTTCCCGCGGCGCAGATTAGGTCGTCGGTCGAGAGGTTTCTAATACAATCATTGTATTCTAGGCTTATTCAACAATTTCTAAAACTATTCAATAAAAAGTAATGTATGATGTGTGGTGGATTCACTGCCAAACAAGACCTTTACGATGGTAACTAAGGTCGAATTTCACTAATGAAACTGACAGTTCTTGAACATGGTTTAGATTTATTGCTCGCGTTCAATTTGATTGGAAAAATAGTCTTAAGTCCCAACTCTTTCCGGCAAACCGGTACAGCAATATTGCATGTTTTAGATTGGTAATATTTTCTGTACTGTGCTTACAGTAGCAAAATGATATTAATTTATTTTTGCTTAAGAGTACCTAGGTATCCATAGTGTAATGCCAGAATTTTCCTATTGTCCTAACTAGGTTGCTGAACTACCTGTAGGAGAGACAGTAAGTCAAAATCCAAGCATTTATTACAATTAAACCAATTTAGAGGCTCTTTTGAATTGTCAAGAAATCGGTCAGTTAGAAAGACGACGCTAGATTGCCCATAGCAGGACAAAGATATCAAATATTTATCAGATACAATGTTTGGCCCACCTTTTCTCCATTGTCAAGCGTGGCTTTGAAGACCTCGGACCACATGAGGATGCCGGTGGTGTCTCGCTCGGAGCCCCCACGCCAGTTGAAGCCCTGCAGCGGCTCGTCGTCGCCGCCCAGCCAGTCGTTTCCGCCGTCTGACCCATACTGGAACAGTTACGTAGTCATTACTGTCAAGTAGTATTGATAAAAATTGAACTTGTCTAATGTAATTTGTCATAATACCAACCAACTACGCCAATCGGCTTCATGTATTTTTTAAATTACATTTTTGTATTCTCTCTGTAAGTGATTGTGTAAATCTTTTGAGATAATAAATGTCTATAAATAGTTAAGCGTTCAGATTCTCTTGCAAAACAAAAATGCTGCACTTCGTTCTTTGTCAGCTGCATAATTCTGTTACATAACTTGCTATAATTTTGTGATGCAGTTAAAAAACCTTCTGAAAATTGTCACGAAATCGGTACAAAGAGTCCTCCTTTGGTACTTCTTGTCTGACTGCACTTTTTCACCATCAGCTTCTACAGCTCTCCTATTTTTTTAACTACAGAGCTATCAAAAGTTTTATCTTGGTATCAGCTCTCAAACAACTAAAATCCTCACCTTATGATTTAAATACCGCAAAAAGAAATCCAGCAGGAAGGACTTGCCCTTCCTGAATGCTCCTGCGACGGACAGCACCACCACCGGCCGGTCCTTGATGTCGTCCTGCAGCAGCAGTTCCTTCAGCAACTCCTCGTCTAGGCTGAAGGAGTGGTCGGCGACGGTGTTCACCACCTGCACGCCGTGAGGCCCGCTGCGGGGAGGGGGTGTCGGCTTCTCTGTTACTGAAAGTTGGGAATTCCTATTAAGTTCTTGCTGGATGTTTAGCTCAATCCCGAATTTAGAACCGGAGTCCTTAATAGCTGCTTGTGATTCGTCCTCTCAAGGTTACAGGTGGCAAATTCTGTCGCTGATTGGTTCCAGGTAAAAATCGGGATTGATATATTATTAATTTTGGTTGAGGGATAACCTGCGTAGGGATAACTAAATAAAACTGGCCAAGTGCGAGTCGGACTCGCACATAAAGGCTTCCGTACCCATTATCTATACACCATTAGACATCGAGCAAAAAAACGGCAAAAAATCACGTTTATTGTATGGGAGCCCCCCTTAAATATTTATTTTATTTTTAGTATTTGTTGTTATAGCAACAACAGAAATACATCACGGTTAATGAGATACAGCCTGTTAACAGATAGACAGATGGACAGTGGAGTCTTAGTAATAGAGTCCTGTTTTTACCCTTTGGGTACGGAACCTTAAAAACTGAAGGTTTTAATCTCGAACGCAGCAGTAAAAATATCAACTCAAGGACATTTAGAAAAACTTCGGATTTGGAGAGTTTTATCTCGGTTTTGTCATAGCTCAGCGTCAGTCTCGTTGTCCAATGAATGAATATTTTATTCTCCAGAATATACCTATGTACAGCCCAACTAAGTTATATTGTAAAATAAGTTGTGTCGCTGTTCGACAACAAATGTAAACAAAACACGACCTTATGTCTATAAGAAAGTGTCTAAAGTAATAGTTCCAAAAACTGCCATTTTTTCATATAATTTTGTATCCCTGTACATCGTATAATGGCAAAAAGTGACACAAGGTTTCACTGCATTCAACTTTCTAGTCGTGAAAATTAACAAAATAAGCGCTAGAATATCTCTCAGCGATTCACGACCAATAGTGACAATAGCTTAGGTAAAGTCATCCCAAGCTGAGTTTTGGACAAGTACGCGTTAGTGTTTGTAGCAGCTCGAACAGTCTCCTGAGGGTGCTGTAAACGGTGGGACCTGTCCCTGATACAGAGGTGGATGTAGCAGTGAAGCTTCATGTTAGCGCCTCTTCTCGTTTATTATTGGTGATGGCTGTTCCCATGCGGGCAAATAGATACGTCAGAATGGGTCCAAGTCGCGAAGTGCAAAATACTACATTCAAAATGAGTAAAGTTCAGTTCAGTGGGTATTAAAATCACGGAACCAGTTCTAAGACGTAAACTGGTTCTTTCTTTGTTAATAGTGTTATTCTAAAGATACGGTCCTATTGGTTTGCTATTTCATATATTAAAACGACACGTAAGTATTTGCAAGAAAACTATTTACAGCCATAATTGAATCGTTTATAGCAGAGTAAATCACAATTAAGTACGTTATAGGGGTAATGACAGCTTCATTAGCCACTTGGCTAGCGACCAAAATAATGAATTATCTCCCTCCATTAAACTCATAAAGATTTGAATATGAGAATTAGGAAACAAAGAATATTATTTCAACTTTTGTAAATATCAGTGTAAGAATTTTGACTCGTCAAGGTAAAGAGGTAAAAACTGGTAAGAGACTGAAATATCAGTAGACAAAACGTATAATTAAAAAATATAAATTCTCACAACACACGAGAGTAAAAGTGCGAGGTTATATTGAATAACTTATCGCTTTGTGACCTCAGCTTGTGTATCAGAAGGTCGCAGATTATTGTCCGGGAGATACGCGAGATGTAGATTAAGCGACACAGCACGAAATGCGTTTATTTATTTATAACAAGCTTCCGCCCGCGGCTTCGCCCGCGTAAAAAAGAACGATTATCCCAAGGGAACACATTATCGGGATAAAAAGTATCCTATGTGTTAATCCAGGAAATGGTCTACCTGTGTGCTAATTTTCATGCAAATCTATTCAACGGTTTACGCGTGATTGAGTAACAAACATCCAAACATCTTCACAAACTTTCACATTTATAATATTAGTAGGATTCATACACAAAGGTACAAAGGCAGACTTAATCCTTAGGTATTGGCTTTGGCGACACAGTTGGCGCAGTGGTTGAGCAATTGATTGCTGCGCTGTGTCGCTGGACTCGCGGGTGTGATTCCCGCACGGAACAAAATGTTTGTATAGTCTACAGATAGTTGTTCCGGGTCTGGATGTTTGTGTATGTGAGTTTATATGTTTGTAAACGCACCCACGACACAGAAGTAATTCCTAGTGTGGGGCAACGTTTATTAAATTTAAAAAGGAATTAAAATTCTCTACCTGTCAACCAAAGAAGTAAAGAGATAACATGGCAGAGATAGCATGGCGGTTTACATTGAGATAAAAGGTGTGGCACATTTTGGCGCCACTCTGAGATAACTATAACTGAATACAATCAGTCAAACGTTTTTTCTTTTTTTTTTTATGCATCAGGATGTTTGGAAACTGAAAACGGAGAACTTGGTGCCGTGGGAAAACTTGAGGGCTTAATAGGCCAAGTTGATGGATTGAAATACATCAGGAATAAGCATTCACCTTTCATAAGGCTACCAAAATGGCGGCGGCCTAACGTAGTCCAGAGGAAATCACTCAAATTGGGCTAAATTATGAAAGTGCTCAAACAAATCTTTTCATCAAATGAAATAGAAACGGTTTTTCGAACTGACTTATGTAAGTTGACAGAGAATGGAACTACAGATTTGAACCCACAATAAAGAAAGATAAAGAGTATTCTAGCGGAATATAACTTTTTTGTTTTGACGTTCATATTTTACACATCACTTTACAGGACAATAAACACTTCACTAATGCTGCGTTAAGCGGCCACCTACTGGGCCCATTTTAATCTAATAAAAAAAGGATTAACTTAACCATCAATTTGGAAATGTCCCGAATTGCACGGATACTGAATAATGTCCTTTTTCGACAACACTGACAGGACACAAAAATGATGGATCAGACAGCAATCCAGTTGTGTTCGTGACAGGACTCATTTCAATTCCATTACATTACTTCTCCGTGATCATAACTCTCCCTTTCATTTTATTTAATCGGTTAACAACCACATATTTAATGTTCGTCGTGTGTAACTTCCATCCATCTTGCCATTGTTAGTCCATCATTTTTGATGTCAAGGTCGTGACTTACAAGTACGAGTAAAAACTTTTTGTTTCGCATTCTTATAATCAACTTAAGTTATTAGCGTCACAAAATAAATGGTGTGGGGTTTCCAATGATAGGTATCAGAGTTCAATGATATATTCAAAGTTTTTGTAACTCCGCGGGTGATGACCGAGAGGAATTTTCCTTCAGCTTGAGACTGTATATTTTAGTTTCGTTTGGACCCTAAAACAGGTAATCTTTGGTTCAGGTACCTAAGTATCTACGTTATGTCTGGGTTCGTAGTAATAACAAACATTTTATTCTCCATAGCTTAGAGCGATTATACGTCGACTGGCTAGCTAGGGCAATCTAGATCTTGTGTAAATAGCTCAAATCACTCTAGCCTAACTCATTTTACACATCGATACTAGGCTAGTTTAATATTTAGATTTCTCGCTCTATTGCAGTCAGAAAAACCCGACAAGATGCAGCATTTAATGATAAAGTATTACATGCAATTCCGGAAAAATATAATCGCTATAAAGATAACTGATAAAAAGACAAGTAGGTATTAAACGATAAAGTTTATCGCCGCTTATAAAGGAACATCACGTCTCTTTGTATAATATGAAATTAATGTTATTTTTATGTTTATTTCTTATGCTCATCATCATCATTTCAGCCGAAAGACGTCCACTGCTGGACATAGGCTTCCCCAAGGGGAGGTTTTGCCATAATCGCCACGCTTGGCAGGCGGGTTGGCGATCGCAGTATGGTTGTTACAAAGGGCACAGAGAACGCTGCTGCCCATTCTCTGGTAAATCCCTTAGTCGCTTCTTACGAAACCCACGGGAAGATAAGGGATGGTGCTATTCTGTACGTCCGACACCACACGGACAATTTCTTATACTACAGACTCCACAATTCGTAGTATGCATGCATACTTGCAGTGATACGTCTCATATTATACCACTGCTGTATGTAGTGTTGCCATCCGCCCGGATAAAGCCGGACAGTGTTAGGCTTTTAGACCTCTAGTCCGGCCAAATTTACCTACGTCCGGCCCGTCCGGCTTTTTATATTATCGTTCAATTTAATCACTTCAGTCAGTAGCGAACGAGCGAGCGAGACGAGATTTGCTGACTCGCAACTAAACGCTTCTTATAAAGTAGGTACATGTGTTTTCTTATTTTTTTGTCTAAAACCCTTTTTTAAGCGTCCGGCTTTTAAGTATGTGTTTTATTCAATATTTCAATATGCTTGATGTCCGGCTTTGGGATCCAAAAGTCCGGCTTTTTTGACGGGTTAGTCCGGCTTTTTGATATTTAGACATGGCAACGCTAGCTGTATGACATACTCTATACATATATCTCATACTTGTTATGTGCATTCAGATTGTAAGAAATACAGGTTGATTGGAAATTGGACATTTTACAGTCAAAACTTTTGACTGAGTTCAGTCAAAACCCTAATTAGGTCAAAAAGCGTTTTCACTACTAAACAATTATTAATTTATTTTCGGCACTGCCTCCTTATAGGAATCACCACAGAACGAAAGTTTTAAACAGGTCACAAAAAAAAAACCTACCAACCTGATGGGTTTCTGAATAGAAAGAATAAATTTAACTGGTTATAAGGACTATTGACTGATGTTTGTAGTTAAAAGTAGTTTTGACTGTAACAGCTACATTCCCTGGAAGGGGAATATAAAAGTTTCATAAACTAGAGGTAATGTGTATCAAAGACTTCGAAAACTTGGGGTCTAAACTGGGTTGATTTTATATAAGTGAAGCACTTGTAAATGTCAAGCTTTTTTTAAATGTAATATATCTTTCGGGATAAAAGGTAATTCATAATAGGTTTTAGCTCAGATTATCAAACAAAAGGCAGATAGACCGTGCGGAACACAGCGAGTGAAGCCACAAAAGCAAATACAAATTCAATAACGAATACCTACAATCTCGTGATTGTTTTCGTTTTTGAATTTTTATTTGACGACACGGTTAGCGTAGTGGCTGAGCGATCGACTGCTGCGCACCTTGTTTTGCGGGTTCGATTCCCGCCCAGGGTAAACATTTGTGTGATGAGCACTTGTGTTTGCCTTGTGTCTGGGTATTGTTTATCTATCTATATGTATTTAAAAATGTATTTGTGTATGTATATCAGCTGTCTGACACCCATAGTACAGGGTCTCCCTAGTTTGGGGTCAGATGGCCATGTGTGAAATGTCCCCACATATTATTATTAATATTTGTATTATTATTAGCTTTTTTTAACAATGCTTCGCTTCATGCTGTACTGACTCGTGTTAGTACAGCGCGAAGCGAATTGTAGGTATTCGTTTTTGAATTTGTATTTGCTTTTGTGGCTTCACTCTCAGTGTTCCGCACGATCTATCTGCCTTTTGTTTCATAATCTGAGGGTTTTAGGGGAATTAAATTGTTCATGAGTTATCAAACAGTAGTAAATAGGTAATAAGATTTGGATAAACTTTTATTTTCTTACTCCCAATTTCGACCTCTAGTTTTCAAGGTCCAAATTAGCTCTAGTTTACCCCCTTTCATAAAATTTATTTGTTCGTTTATCGAAGTGTTATTTAAGTACTTTGAATGTCAGTGATATTAATACTTCAGAGCCATATTAAGAGTTTTTAGGTAATAATAATAGATTAGTGTGTATGTCAGTATACTTCTGTACTAGACTTACTTGGAGCCTCGACCCTGGCAACAGGCTGTGACAACGCTAGAAACAATAAGAGAATGTACGTTAAAAACCTTCTTGAGGCAGAAATTATTTAAAACATTTGAATCGCGTTATAGAAAGAGATGTAACAGGTATGAGTGAAAGAGATAAGGCTACATAAAGCTGACGTTTTTTCTAAAACTCGTTTTGTCTTAACGGCCAGTACTAGCTTTTATATCTCAATCGTAACAAAATACTACCTCTAGAGACCTATTGATCCCAAACATCGTATCTTCAGATGCAATAAGACAACTTGAGACAAGCAAGACAAAGTAATTTTACTGTTCGATATTTGTATTAACAAAATACTGTCATTGGAATCTGAACCCTATAACTCATACTCATAAGTATCGATAATGTATGCAAGAAGAAATCGATTTCTTGGCCACTACCAATATGCACCTAAGTAGGTCACCCGAGTACTACACTATATTCAAATATACCACTTGTCCGCACTCATTCGCAACGCGGAAACATGTAACAATGGATATCCTCGGCGTTACTAATTAAGGATAATTCGTACTTATACGTTGCGTGCGGACGCGGTGCGAAGGTCAAGATACCAACTTACTGTTACGGACTTGTACGGATACGTGTATTACGTCCTAGTCAAAAACAAAAGCTGATTAAGAGGAAATACCACGGGCTAGAGAATTGAAAATTAGGTATTTGTAAAATCTATTGCTGTCGCACGATGCCCGAACACGAACCGCTGAGCGCGATAGAGACAACTGCAGTTTTGACCGAAAATACCAATTAAAAGTACACAAAATCAATGATTCGTAGTCCCCTGAATTCTTCTCCAAAACTTAACCGATTTAACTGCTTTTTTCATTTAAAAATGAAGAAAGGCTTTTGCCGTGTTCCTATGTTTTCTATTTTTTATATAATCAATTCAAATTTGTTTTCTGAATGTTAGAACACAGCGGAAAATCATGGCAATTTTTAGGTTTTTGAATATTCATATCTCTTTTAATAATAAATTTATGAGAAAAAGGAAAACATAGGGACATGCCAATAGTAGCCATGGATATTTAAAAAAATAATAATTGGTCTACTGGCATTATCCAGGGAGGGAACAGGGGACTAAGTTTGTATGGAAAAACGGCCCTTGTGTTTCCTCTTAAGGGATTTCAGGAGCGTGTCCAGTACTTTGTAAAAGGTCAGCTGTTGTGAATTGAAATCTTTTTATGTAAAGTAAAAAAGGTCATTTGTGTTTTTTCCAGCGTCCCGCAAAGGGAACATACGGTCTATAATGGCAGGGTAGGGTTCAAAATGTTTAACTGTGCGCAAGTAATCTTAATCCCTGCCTACATAGCGATTACATTCGACCTTTCTAAATGGCGAATTTAGCTGAAAAAATCGTGAGTAAATAGATAGACTGGTTTATATTATGATAGCCAGAAGGTCTGAACGGAAATATGAATTACTGACGTTGAGAAGACATTATTATGCGATGCGGTCGACAACCGCATCATCGCTAACCATCAGGTGAGATAGCGGTCAAACGTATGTCCATCAATTGATAAAAAAAAAATTGGACATCGTGACTTATTTTTCTTCCATTTTTCCATCTTTAGAGGCCTTTCAATCTCTGTTTTAACTGTGTTGCCGTTTCTTAATGGATTTGGGTGATAAGGAGACACTAAAAAGTGGAAAATAGCAACTTTTTTGAAAAAAGAGAACTGCCTTCAAAAACTAAAAAGTAAAAAATAACTTTAGCACAGAACACACATGTGACATGACTTTAGTTTCGGAACTCGGTGGCAATACAAAACAACAAACAGAACAAAGCCTAGGTGGCTTTGTTCTGTTTGTTGTTTAAGTACTTATATACTCTGTGTGTTGTATAAGAAAAACTAAATTTTCAACAAATTTTGATTACATATAAATAACTGTGTAAAAGTATCTCTGTTATGATATATGACGCTTGCATTCCAGTTAAAGAAATCAAAATTTAACTAATTAATCATTCGGGATTATCATTTATAAAGGCGGTTCAGTTAGTAACAGATTTTTTGAAAAAATAAAAATAGTTAACTCCCTGAATTTTTAATATCATGTTCCCCTTGCACTGGAAGCGAGTCATGTATTCCGAGAACCCACCGTGTCCCGTGAGGGCTTGGGTCAGCTCCTTATATCTAAATAATATTTGATAATCAATATCAATATCCAATAAAACAATAAAAACGACGAGTTATCGAATTATGTCCAGGTTTAGCTAATTTGATGCGCCTATGATGTGCCCTGCCCATTGCCACTTCAACTTGCATATTCTGAGAGCTATGTCGGTGACCTTAGTTCTTTGGCGAAATTCCTCGCACTCACTTGGACACATCTCCTGGCTCCTGCGTACTTGACCAGTCTGCATTGAAATGACCACCGTGACCGAAATTCGGTCGGGAAAATTATTAGTTACAACCTACCCTACCTACTCTACCCTATGTTATTGTCGACAAAACTTTTTTTGAAAAAAAGAGAACGCCTTCAAAAACTAAAAAGTGATAAATAACTTTAGCACAGAACAACAAACAGAACAAAGCCACTGAATTTCGAAACTAAAGTCAATGTGTGTTCTGTGCTAAAGTAATTTTTCACTTTTTAGTTTTTGGAGGCGGTTGTCTTTTTTGTAAAAAGCTTTTTTGAGGCACTGGACATCTAAACTTCGGAGTTCGGACCGCTACTGAAAAATTCTTTAGCCATCGCATTTGCGAAGTAGCAAGAAGTATCAAGTACCTAAAAGCACGATAATGTTACGGTAGAATTCAGCGATTTGCCGGACCAATGTATTCAAGTACACATTACGGATATTTCCATTTAATCTAAATCAAGTTGTAATAACAAATAAATAGTGCATGTAATTCAAATAGGAGTTAACAATGCAGAATGAACAGGCAATATTAATTCGTAGCACATAGGTTCTATGTCGTTCAAGTATTGCTGCCGCTTAAGTTTATTTTATTTATATGGTAATCTCAATCAGATAATACAAGTGTATGTTACAGTCAAAACTCTTAACCAGTCAAAACTACTTTTGACTGGGTTCAGTCAAATCCCTTAAAAAGATAAAACGTGTTTGCGTTACAAAATTAAAAATACGGAACGCCTTAGTTTTAAGTATCACTACAAAACCAAAGTTTTAAAAGGGTCACAAAAAAACCTACCAACCTAATGGATTTCTAAATATTAAGGATAAATGACAATGCCAGATCCTGCCCCACCCATGTACAGAAAAGTAAATTAAAGAAAATAATTGTACTGAATAAAAAACCTTTCTATAGTAAATTGTTTTTCTTTAGAACTTGCGGATTACGAAATACAAACTCATTTTACCTAAAATACAATTTAACCTATAATCAATGTCATTATTGTTTTTAGATTTAAACGGAAACCGCAAGTTTTACAGTCACTAAGACTAATGTTTAGTTATCAGCAATAAATAAACAGTAAGATGCTACATATTGCACATGACTTTTATTGAGTGGGGCAAAGTTCTATAGAGTTTCTGGCATTGTCCTTTAAATCGTTCAAAAGTAGTTTTGACTGATTTTTGTGGTCAAAAGTAGTTTTGACTGGTTAAGAGACTGTGACATATACTCTGTTTGAAAAAAGTTATATGACTTTTTGCTGGGGCAGTTTATGGTAGTGCACAATGAAATGCACGCTACACATTGTGATTGGTGCATGCAACAGTACAGGGGTCGTGTGGGCAACATGTTCGTAAAAAGAGTTGTAATTTTAATCTTTAATATCTCCGTAACCAAGGTCTAGAACCAAAAAGACATGTCACCGTGATGGACGACATGTAAGCTTCGTTAAGCGTCTTTTAACACGCGTTAGAAGCTTTTAACATCACAATAATAATGAGACTTCTAAGTTTTTTTATGTACTTATGAAGTTGATATACTGGACATTATTTTGGTGTCATCGTTGTCCCAAAGACACGACAATTAAAAAAGTTATAGAACTTTATACAAAATACCCCGGGAGTGTAAACATGTATAGCTATATAGATCACTCCTTAATGGGAAAGTGAATGAGGTTTTGGGCACACCCTGTATCAGATAAATATTATATGCCCTTGTAATTTGTAATGTGGTAGTGTTCAGTAGGATGAAATCCATAATTCATACAATCTGCATGGTAGAAAATAGAAACACTCGGCTTGTTATAAATCTTTCTTGGAAAGAAGTACTTTGTACATCTGCTATACACATTATAAAAGCCATTAATAGTGTTTTCATATGGTTTGTCGTTAACCTAACAACAAGGCGATTGTAAAGAAATTTTGTTGTTCAAATACACATTTATTTATTTATTTAGTTAGTTACTTATCTACACAAATCAAGAATGTTCGATTGTTTAAGAAATATTGAATAAGTACCTATTCTTATGCGAGTTGTTGCAGACCAAGAGCTAAGCTAAGTTAGTTTAGCTTAGCTCTTGGTTTGCAACTGGCATTAACATACAATACAATACAAAGAGCTAAAAGTTCTCCGCTACGTAGGTAAATGAATATTATAAGAACAAAAAGTGATATTACGAATATTTTTTTACAATATGACATTGAAATAATAGCTGCTTCTTTTGATGGCAACACATGATGGACATTCATGAAAAACAATGTTTAAGTCCAAATCACTAATGTTTTGATAGGATACTGACTTTGGTCGCGACTTAGTCTGTTTGGAAGTCAAAATAAAATTCGTTTTTGACTGACGTCTCCTGCCAAGTTTCAGCTCCTCTAACTACTAGACCTGTGTCGAGTAGTTTTCGGGTTAAGTCAGTGACATTTTGGCTTTTATAGTATCTAATTACAAAATCAGCAACCTATTCTTCATTTATTGTTATCACATATAGAAATAACATGAATAAATGGAACAAGGTTTTTGTAAAAACTAGGATGAAAACAGTATACGTGGAGTTTCTTGCTCGTTCTTCTCCTACCTACGGTTTGGAACAAACAACTAGCATCAACTTTTCTGACTAACTGACAGTCTCCTTGACAATTCAAAAGTATCTGTAAATGCTTTAACTTAGATTAAAATCTATGAGAAAACCTCATCTCATTTTTCAAATGAATATTTCTGCTACAAGATTATAATTAATTGGCAAAGTTATAAACAAAGTTTCAAGGCTAATGGTCAATGGTCAGTCTCATATACCATTAACTTGGCTATTTAAAGTGATTATTATATATTTAAAGTAATTTCCATAATAATATGTGTAATAATCACTTGAAGCTTTTTTTTTTGCGGTCTGTTTATATAAAGCGTAGAATACCAATACATTATGTCAACGCCAACGGAAAAGTTAAATTGTATGCAGTTGACATATTTGCATCACGTGACATCTGGTAAGCAAACGTCAACTCATATCTAATATATAAAATTCTCGTGTCACAGTTTTCGTTCCCGTACTCCTCCGAAACGGCTTGACCGATTCTGATGAAATTTTGTGTGCATACTGGGTAGGTCTGAAAATCGGCCAACATCTATTTTTCATCCCCATTTTTCACCCCCTTTTCATCCCCGTAGATCGGGACAGGACAACGTCTGTCGGGTCAGCTAGTAGTATATACAATTTGACTTTTCCGGATTTTGCCTACAGGACGTAGTACTATTAAGTATTCTGTGCTACAGGCCTTGATCAGAAGAATACCAACGACTTTATGTGCTTTCCCAATTCCCAGGTACGGGGATGTTTTTTTTTTTCATAAAACGTTGCTCCACACTAGGTATACCTATATCCTGTGCGTTTACAAACATATAAACTCACATTCACAAAAAGCTAGACCCGGAACCATACCCGGAACTATCTGTAGGCCATACAAATATTTGTTCCGTGCGGGGATCGAACCCGCGATACGCAGCGCAGCAGTCTATCGCTCAACCACTGCGCCAACCGTGATGTATACCAACGACTTCTAAATTCCTAATTAAAAATTTCCAATAACATTGACCGAACTCCCGAAGTGAAAATCAAGTCCAGGATTCTACACTCGCCGACCACGAGACCATGCAACGGGACAGTTGAATATACATTTAAGTAAACTAAGATTTCTTTACATTATTCTTCAGCACAATAAAGCCCTTGATTTAGGAATAAGGCTGCATTGTGCAGATGACGAAGGCTTGGTTGACTCATTGGCTGACGCAAGATTACCGCCTCTCAGTAGTCTCAGTGTTATGATCATCAGTCATTATCTTTAGGCCACACTTTACCGTTATTAACCACAATATATTCTTACCTAACTTTCACGAAATGACAGAAAGCTAAGTTTACATCTCATAGTTTCCATAATGATTTGCCAAAACAGTGTGAACAATGTCGATGAAATATTCATAATGAAGGCGATACCGAACAATGGTTTGCATATGCATGCATGTCATGTACCTATGTACGTGTGATTTGCTTCGTGTTGTCATACAATAGGTATTACGAACGTTTAAAATTGGTCAAATTGCTTATTTGACGTAAAGCAATTCAAACAGGACTTTGAACCAAAAATTAAACTTAGCTAACTGACTTGTGAGCAAATGCCAAATACATAATCAATATCATCAAAACAGGCAACGGAAAGATGTCGAATTTAGTACATAACAATGACATCTCCGGGAACAAGCCGCTTGCATCCAATGGAAAGATTTAAAATGGAAATCAGAGCCAACAAAAAATCGACTATTAATAAACACACTAGTAGTAAATCATGTTGATTCGACACACACTAATCACAAAAAAAATATAATCAAATCGTCTAACAGTAAAACGAAACGTAAATCTAAAATTATAGGTCTTCTGTTGATTGGTCAAAACACCAACGTCCAATCACAACATTTATACTGATTCGTGATTTGAAAAAGAAATAGACCAAGTGTGTGATACCATAACAAACTGTCAAATAGATCATCCGTTACATAATATTAGCGTAAATACAACCAGCAATAATAGCTAATGGTTCTTGTCTCGCGAATACTCGCGATAATCACACCTGTCTCTTTGGGCATGCGACCGGCGCGAGCGCATCGTACAGTGCCAAGCATTCACCGACTGTCGGAGCACTTTTACTTTATTATAAACAGATTTGAGATGATGATTTGAGATGGTGGTAGTAGGAAAGTATAGGATGATTTCTTTGTTGTACTGCGTAGCTTCACCTTCTGATCGACCACTCGAGGAGCGTTGTTAGAATGTAATCTTGGTAGGAAGTACAAATATTGCTAGTTACCAAATTCCTGCTAGAGGACGTTACGAAATTATGATTCGTCTTGTCCGGTGCTTTTAAACTATGTGAGCCACGAGAGGTCACTAAAGAAAGTTTTAATGGCGAGTTCCAACAAGATTATGATATAGCTATTTTTCTAAACAACTTTGCGTGCTCCCAAACATACTACCATTCATGTTTTCGACGGCATGAAGTGACAATCGTATGAATTAAGATGACGTTTGCATTTTGAAGTCTGATAGCTTCTCTTTGGATGTCATTCTCGAGAGCTTTACTTGAAGCAAGACATACATAAACATACAGAAATATCCAAAGTAAGCCGAGATTGGGTGCAATAGTGCATAAATACAAGCCAAGTTTTGAAGTACATGAGCAGAGAATTTACAAGCGCAGACATCGATTTGTATAATATTCGACACATGTTAAGGACTCCATCTCAGAAAGTTAAACACACAGATAGACGCACACACACTTACTTTGTATGTCTTTATAATTGACACGCAAACTCAGCTTGCCTACCACCTCGCTGCCTGGAACACAAGTCACAAAGTTCAGATACTTGTAAGATAAGAAACAGCCGTCATGATTGTGAATTTGTATTGGGTGGCAAAGAACCAATGACAAGGTATGTATTTTCGCTTGAAGAAAGTTAAATAACAGCGTGTCTTCAACTGTTCTCTATGTGACGAGGGCAGGGATATCTTCAATAAAGTGATTTATTGTGTGTTTTCAATATAAATGTATATTTTCTTAAATTACATTAAAATCTTTGTGAGAGACGCACACGACCGTTAACGAATTTTTGTAAAGAGTGAAGTTGGTTATTGAACAGCGTGTAAAAAGACACTGTTTATCTGAATTAGAAGTTGGAGTAACTTATGGGCATTTTTAAGAAACCACAACTAATTTTGTAAAGTATTGGGTGCCATAAATATTTTCGCTTCAACAAAGTTAAATAAAAGCGTGTAAAAAGACACTAGTTTAAAATCAACCACAAATGTAATAAAATTGGGATTAACAGAGTTCCACAACCTGTAGCATCAATACCTGTTTGTTCATCTATAAATACCATTAGTGCAAAAAATACGGAAGTCTGAACGACAGAAATCAAATTTCTTTCACTCGTATTTCAAATCCTGCTATTCCCGTAAGTTCAAATGTCGTAAAGGACAGCTGACACTTTCACTGACCGTAATAATGACGTACGCAATGAGAGATTACCGATGCGCTCGAAACACAGGTCTGGCGAGCTCCCAAACTTAAGGCAAATTATGTCAATAACCTGCTTGGAGCGGCTCCAATAACTCTTATAACGGAACTATTCATCAGCGTGAAAATATTCTGTTTTATGGACTTTCTTCCTAATGAGGCTGAACGATTGAGTAGGGTGCTTTGGCACTGAAACCCTATGTAGTTCAGAGAGAGCGATAAGATCAGATCAGATATAGAAAGCGGCATATTTACAATACATTAAGCCGTGTAGTGCCTCATGCTCACGAATAGCACCACCCAATTTCTACCCGTGGGTGTCGTAGAAGGCGACAGAGGGATATTGACCAGAGGATGGGCAGCAGCGTCCTTCTGAGTACCATAACACCTACTGCGATCGCCAACATGCATTAGCCAAGCATTGCAATAACGTCTCCTATGCCCAGCTGTGGGCGTCTAAAGGTTGACATGATGATGATATTTACATTTTATTTACGCACTAGCGACCCGACCCGGCTTCGCATGGGCCTATAGCCTTCCTCGATAAATGGACTATCCAACGCAAAAATATTTTTTCAATTTCAACCAGTAGATTCTGAGATTAGCGCCTTCAACCAAACAAACAAACAAACTCTTCAGTTTTATAATATTAGTATAGATAATTATATTCTATTCAATAAATAAATGTTTCGATATTGAATAGAATAATAGCCTCTCGTCTTAGTGTTCAGATTTGTTTAGACGGCCAGCGTGTTGATAAAACGTTAAAATAGCTACCTATTCAACCCACTCAGGTGCAGAAATTGCTGAAAAATGTAACTATTTTCTTTTTTTAAGAGACTGGCTAATGAACTGTTACTGGCCATTCAAATAGAATATCCGCATTCTTTTTGGACCTGTACCGACAAGAAAAAAAGATTATAATATTCATGTTTAGATCTACGCTACACTGTGCTGTTGTATCTGGCATGCACCCAATAACCGGGAACCGAGGCGCTGATTGAAAATAATTCTGTTACGCGAATCGTATACGTACTTTGATTTTTCGACACTGATGAATGTATTTTATGGCTCGTGTATCAAAATAGGACACCGTGTGTTACAAAATAAGACAAGGAAATAGGGGTACCCAAATGATGTAGTTGTCTGTACGTTGGGAGAGTCAGGAAACTATGTGAGGCTTGCGCTTCTGACGAATTGTTTCATAATTAAACAGAAGAAAACAACTGGTTTAACAAAAACCAGTTGGTTAGCACTAAATAAATGAATGTTAAATACAAAAAAGTATTTAAATATAGGTTGGGGTTTACTTTTAATTTACTAGCCATTGTAAGGCGGTGGAAGTTATCATCTCTTTTACTAAAGGACCAACCCTGAACTATAAAAATAAATCAAGTTTCATGCACTTCTGACTGAAAAAAGCCTGTGAATCATGGCCTAAGATTTCTAATGCTATTAGCAATTTCCGTAAACAAGACATTAGCTGGGCTTTAAACCTACCAATGCACGTTAAGAGTGCTGCACAGGCGTCCATTGTCTACTGAGGTCATAGGACTTAACCAGGAAAGGAAAACATGTGATTGTCACGCGACACTCCTTCCCACAAGACCGTGAGAGTTACGATAAATATAATATCAAAACAATCTCCGCCATTTTATCACACGCAAAACAATAAATTATGAAGGTAACATTATTTCGAAATTTGTCATTTATTTAATAAAAAATGCATGTACTAGTCTGTTCAGCTTCAGCTTGTACTAGAGATATACAGCATGATGTGTTGCCGTATACACACGGCTATATACTAAGCTGTACATTTCCAGTATAAGCTAATCTCGCATTGTATAAAATTGCCATGCAATGAGAGGTCAGCTTATACTAGAAATGTCTAGCTTGATGTGTTGCCGTGTGTACAATATTAAAGGCGAATCAGTCATTTAATCACACTGAAACTATTGAACGAATTTAGAAAGAACTAGCGATCCGCCCAGGGGTAGCACTAATAAATTACAGCATTGAACCTTTCTAGATAATTCCTCTTTCTATTAGTGAAAACCATATGACAATACGTACAGAAGTTTTGAGAGAAAACTCAGCGCGCCGGGAGATTTTAATACATAAATATAGTGATTTAAGGGACACCGTGGGCCTGGTCCACAAATTCAAGGTTGTTCAGCGTGCCACGGAGAGAGCGATGCTCGGAGTTTCTCTGGTGGATAGAGTTCGCAATGAAGTCATTTGCCAGAGAACTAAAGTCATCGACGTTGAGCATTGAATTAGCACGCTGAAGTGGAAGTGGGCCGGCCATGTCTGCAGACGGACAGACGGTAGATGGAACAGACACGCTCTAGAGTGGAGACTGCGTTTGGGCAAGTGTAGTATGGGACGCCTTGCGACACGATGGACCGACGATTTAAAGAAGGTGGCTGGCAGCGGATGGATGCGGGCTGCCCAAGACCGAGTTGGTTGGCGATCTCGGGGGGAGGTCTACGTTCAGCAGTGGACAGCAATAAGCTGATATGATGAAAAGGCCGAATAAAAGCCCGGGAGTCTCGTATGAGATGAAAGCCTCGCTTAACCTTGGTCAGACTGCTGCAATGTGGAGATTCAAGCAAAGAGAGGCCTATGCTCAGCACTACTCAGCAGTGAGTAAAGCCAGGTTGTTTTTGACGTGGAAACATTTCTTTTGTAAAGACTCAAGTAAAGCCAGGCGGTGCATCAGCTATCGACACTTGGTCAGTGGAATAAATTATCACTTATCATGTAGGAGATTATTCAAACGAGGTCGTTGAACCGAAACTAATGATGTCATACAATGTTCTAAATACCGTTACTTTGCATATTTTATGTTTAGTTTGATTTTAGTTGTCCATAAACATGTTTTATGGTGAGAAATAACTTCGCTGGAAATCGTTAAGACGTAATGAAGATTCTTTGCTTATGTATAGGGCGTTGGGGTCCACCTTGGGAGGCGATTTACTCAAATCCTCTTTATCTTTACTTACATAGTATAAAACAAAGTCGCTACCGCTGTTTGTACACTTAAATTTTTTAAACTGCGCAACAGATTTTAATGCAGTTCATCGCCTTTTTTTTAATTTTGAAAGAATACTACTTTTCTTTAATTTTTTCGACTAAATTTTGAAAGCTTTGGACGCAGACTGCGTCCGTTTTGCATCAGTTTTGCGTCCAAAACTCAAAAAAAAAAGTTTAGTCGAAAAAATTAAATAAAAGTAGTATTCTTTCAAAATTAAAAAAAAGGCGTATACTAAAAGATAGATAATAAAATTGTCTGTAAGATGGTGTAAGGTTCGTTTAATTATACCTGGTAGATTTTGTGTGATTGTCAATGTTTTGTCCGCGTCAGACACAACTTCACGTATTAATTAAAGTATATAATATGAATATAATTAAAAATATTCACTTACTAAGTGATTAAGAGAATGTTCTAGTTTAACATATATTTTTTTCATATCATTTACACTGCACATTTTGACGTGATTGTCAGTTTAAAATCTGTAAAAGTCGTTTAATAGCCCCTTAAGTGATGATGCGGCCTAAGTTGGAACACGCTTGCCTAGGATGAACCGGTTTACTCGAAGAAAACCAGACCAGACCAAACCGGCCTTGAAGATACCCAGATTAAACTTATCAGGGAACAGAGGCGGGCAGTCTGGAGCCTTTGGGGTTTTTTTTTATATATTTACAAGTAGAAAAACGTATAAACTTTAATCCTACTGTTATCCTGGCGAAATTATCTTAAGATGAAGATTAAGCTGTAAGTATCATGTTTTGGAAAAACTAACGTTTATAGCCAAGATAAACATTCTAAACAACCATGTAACTTACTATTCACGTCTCGAGTAAGTTGTTGAACATTTTATGTACTTATTGATAACCAGTTTGTTTGATTACTATTGAGGAAACTGCGGTAAATGTGAGTGAACTCTATACAAACTAAGCTTGAATGGATATTTGTTGACCACAGAATAAGAGGAAAAATATAAATGCCTCGTGTTATTTCATGTTAATTCAGATTACGTGGAGCAACAAAAGCGTCGATATTGTCATTGTATTAATTAATCTACGTAGCCTTTTCCCAACTATATCGGGGTCGGTTCCAGCCTAACCTGATGCAGTAGGGTATTTTACCAAAAAAAATTAATTAGTCCATCAGTTAGATTATCGAAAAATCTTGGACACGTGTTTTTTGTTTTATCAAATCAATAAAAAGTGCCGAAGATAAAACACATCAAAGATCATGAGTGGGGGTTTGTGACGTCACTTCGCCGGTAAAAGTGTACTGACATAGTGGTGTCACACGAGTTTTCGACGCACTGTATCGTCTTCATTTTTTGTTTACGTGAAAAAAGAAAAAAACACGTGTCCAATATTTTTTGGAAATCTATGTGACGGACTAATTAGATTTTTTTGGTAAAATACCCTGTTGAGTACAAAGAGCGACTGCCTGTAAGACCTCCACAACCCAGTAACTGGGTTACACGACACCCCCTGGTAAGACTGCCCAAAGACGTGCGAGGATGTGTGGCGAGGTATGTATATATGCGAAAGAGGCCAATTAGAGCGCTAGCTTTGTACAAGTTATGACAATGAAGTAGTATCAAGTAGCAAGCGAGCAGCATCCTTGTTGCACAGGGTGCGTGCCAGTACCAACAGTCTCCTGAGTGTCATTGCCAACAAACTGGATTGTCCTTTAATCTGGATCCTATGTCAGCTACATGCTCCTGTATATAATGGTAATGTGTACTAACATAGTTTTTAAGTTTTATTTTACTAACATCTTTGTGTTGTATTGTAATTGTATACTAACATAGTTTTTAAGTGGTCATGTGCTAACAAATCTGTACTTTTATGGAATTTTATTCCGAAATAAAGATATTGTTATCACACACATTCTTCGCTACGCATCCTCGTATATCTCTGGTGGAAACGCAGCCAAAGGCCCAGACCACGTAGTACTATTAAGTATTCTGTGCCCAGACTCCACCGAAACGGAGAGGAGACGAGATGTGTCGTAAATAACCAATATGACACTGTATTGCGTTGAAACTAAGCGGTGAGATGTGAAAATAACGCAAGTCGATTACTTATACCCCATTTACAATAGCATTAGAAAAAAGAGGCTCATAGAAGCAGGAATACAAAACATTTCATTTCAAAGATAAGTTAAAACAATTTTAATTAAACTTATTTTATCATAATTTTGATAAATTGATCTAAGATAGTACTAAATATGGACGTATAATAATTTAAACAGGATCAAAGTATTTTAAAGATTAGGTAACATTTTAAATTTGGTTGAATTAAAGTGAAACGAATAACGTTCCGGGTATTGTTCATCCCTGCTACTGTTAGGAATTAATTATACAATTAAATGAAAGCCACATGTTATTATAAGACAAACTATTAAAATGGTTACAAATACACACTATAGCTACTGTAAAAATAGATTATAATAAATTCGATTTCTATCCTAACTTTAACAAGTTTATTTATTACTTTTGATACAAAGTGTGCATTAAAAAGAACCTTTTTTAACTTCTGTCTAATGCTATTGTGAATGAAGTATAGTTGTTCAAGACATCTCTCCTCTCCGCTTTGGTGGAGTCTGGGCCTTAGACTGGGTGTCCGACTTGCTGGTTTCTAACTATCCATAACGATTGTCAAAGATCTATGAATGTCAGCCAGGACCAACGGCTTTACGTGCTTTCCGGCGCAGAGGGGTCTCTGGGTGAAATGAATGGTCACCAAATGATCACCCATCCACGCACCGACCGCGGCCAGCGTAACTTAACCATGACCGATCAACACGCGCTCCTCGTGAATCGTATAGTAACATTTTAAAGAGGTAAAAGTTGTTTGTGTAGGAGAGAGGTCCGTATAGTGTCGGACGTAAAGAATAGCACCATCCCATATCTTCCCGTGGGTGTCGTAAGAGGCGACTAAGGGACTCACCAGAGAATGGGCAGCAGCGTTCTCTGTGCCTTTGTAACAACCATACTGCGATCGCCAACCCGCCTGCCAAGCGTGGCGATTATGGCGAAACCCCCCCTTTTGGGGGAAGCCTATGTCCAGCAGTGGACGTCTTTCGGCTGAAATGATGATGTAGAAGAGGGGTAACCTCCAAAACTTGGTACTCATCCGATTTCAAAAATTCTTTTACCATTAGGAAGCTACATTATTCCTGATTACTATAGGCTATATTTTATTGTTAAATAACTAGGGATCTATAAGAAATTCACGCAAACGAACTCCTGGACAAAGTGCTAGTCTCAAATAGCAGTAGAGGTAAAAAATAATTCCTCGTGTGAATTCATGTTTGATTACGTGAAGCGACATAAACATTAATATTGTAATTGTTAATTAAGTAATGAATTAAAATGGAAAATATAATAATTTTGAAACAAGTCATTTTTGAGAGGTAATTAACTACTTGTTGGCCTTAAAATTATGTATTGAAATGCTTGTAAAGGAGGTGGAGGGCAAACCGTATTTTATTGTTCGACTTTCTGTAAGCGCGAAATGGTATTAAACAATTTTGTTAATTTTTTTTTTTCAGTTCTTCAGACCCATAATTAAGCTACTGAAAAGAAGATCTCTTACTTTTGCATTCCTAAATAGAATTTTTCTCACGAACAAAATGAATTTGCCTGAATTGTATAAAAATGAAATTCTAAAATTAACGGCATTAAAAGCTAATAAAACGCGAGATAAATAGCATAAAGCGGAGATTCGGGCCAAGTTCGATGTCATACTTAATATTATTAAACCAGAAATATTATGAAAACACGTGCTTGTGTAAAAAATAAACTAAAATCATCACGTTGTTTCTTTTTTTAGGAATAGACTAGCTGCGCCCGCGGCTTTGCTCACGCATAGTTGGTCTAAGTTTTGAACAGTTCGCCACAAACTGCGGGAAAAAACGTCATATAGGTAATACAATTTCCTATTTGTACAACCCTCCTTTGTAAAATACACACTTACAATACGGTCAACGTAACTTGGCGCGTCTGAAGTTAGCTGTTTGGCTGCGCAATGGAACTTTTAGGAACGAAATTGTCTACTGCGCAGCTAATCGGCCAACTTCAGACGCGCCAAAATACGTTGACCGCACTGTATGTCTGTATAAAATAAAAATAAATTATTATTCTCATTTATTTTCTCAATTATTATTACTATTATAGCAAAAAGCGTCAATGTCTGGCCTATATGCTGACCAGACCAGTAGACAATATACATGCAAAAACTGAACAGAGTCTTGATGCTTCAACATACATTACTTTGTTTCGATTTTATGCAAAAAAAATTAAAACAAAACCAGTCATTTAAACGGAAGTAGGCAGAAATTGGACGGAAAATTATATTTTTGAGAAGGTTATCAACTATTTCGAGAGATACGAATAATTTAATCTTAAACTATAGCAAATTAAAGCTACCATTTGATAGATCAGCTTAAGATAGTCCTACTTTTACGGTTTTTTATCAATTAATCGTTATCATATTGAAGCTAAATGCAACTTTCAATTATTTGATAAGTGAATAATTGATACGACTTAATGATTTATTTGTATATGTTAACAAATAAATCATTAAGTCGTATCAATTATTCACTTATCAAATAATTGAAAGTGTTTTGTTTTTATATTGGTTCTCATGTCGACATAAAGAGGTTGTCGGTAACTTAACCGGACTTTCCTGTGGTGCTTTAATAAATGAAGGCCTCCAACCAGGGCATAAAACGCATAAACTAAGAGGCTACTACACGCTGAGGGAACCCCTGGGGAGTAGGGGAGTAGTACGGACCTCTGCGCGCTAGGGTGTCCGTCGCTGAGGGAGGAAACCAAAGGGATAGTTCGAATTTACACTATTGTAGGACCAATGTCAAGCTACAGGCTCAGCGGAGCGGGCTAGCTCGAAGGTCGGGGTGTTTAAAAGTTTAGTGTATTCTTTATAAGACGTTATCTAGGTTGCGTCCTAGCAACTGCCTTTATAAAAGAAAATAAACTAAAATCACCTCTTTTGGGTGAGTAATTCATACGAATTTCAGTAATTAACATTGAATGTGTTAATTAGTTCGCATCAGTGTTATCCTTGTTAATTATAACGGAAAGGTTAACCGCAAGTGGGGTCAAACCAGACTAAAACTAACAAACCGAATTATTTAAATTAACACATTAGTTAGGTAATACACCAGAACAATTTTAACAAAAGATTACTTTTCTATAAGCCTATAGAAGAAATCTTTTGTTAAAATTGCTGAGTAAAAATAAACATTTCGAGCATGAAATCAATTTCATTCTTCATCCGACACGCTCAAGTCGTCAAATGAAACTGATTTGATTACTTTAACTTAACAATTACCGTTTGTTTCGATATCGGTCCACTAGTAATGATAAAAAAAAATCCCACTGATGAGCGACACTCTAACTAACTCACTCACTCTCTTTACAGTGGATACCGCGTAGAGCGTAGAGTGGGGACGCCCTGCGGCACGATGGACCGACGATTTAAAGAAGATGGCTGGCATGGATGGATGCGATCTGCTCAATAACGCGTTGGTTGGCGATCTCTGGGGGAGGTCTACGTTCAGCAGTGGACGGCAATAGTCTGATATGATGTATCATGAGCAAAGGTTTGCCTTCCAATCTTTCCTGTGTGTTAATTTCTCTGGCCTATCTTCCACTAGCAGTTTCTAAGTCATTACGACAGTGTTTCATGGGTCTCTCTTCTCGTAGATCTGGGGGCTAGAATTGCCGTTTTAAGAACGTTTGCATTCAAATCTCGTTCTCAATCGGCCAAAAACGCCTCTATTTAAGTACATTTTTGACATAGATTGTCAGATGAGATGCGACTAAACTGTTTAATCAGTAGAATTGGCTTCTGTCGTAACAAGTTCGACATTCCACAATTATCTAAACTGCCTGTTACTACAGACAAATATCTGAGCTAGTCACATTCTTTGAAAGATAACGGGTTTACCAACAATACTGGTTTTGAATTTACTATTGGAAGCAAATCGAGTCGGGTCTGCATAGTGAGTGTTTCTGTTATCGCAATAGCGTAATGAATTAATGCAATGTGTTCAGACCGTTATCACGAATTTGCTAACAATATTATCGTAGTTCTGTACGAGACATTGCAAGGTTAAAAGTATCCTAATATTTGGTTAAAAGATCGTATTTGAATATATTGCCTAACAAGAGCTGATCTGTCCGTTAAGTAGACACAATAGTTAAACAATCGCAATATGACTCCAAGAGTAATGTCAACAGTCAAGCGGCAAAACGAACAATTTACATAATTATCATCTATAATAAAAATAAATAAAATTGGAGTGTATGTTTGTTATGTCAAAATTTAAATATATACGGTAGGTATAGTATATAGAAACAATAAAAAAAAATTGCCCGATTGTCCGTTTGCCGGCTAATCTCTGAAACGGCTGGATTGATTTAGACGGTAGTGTAACTGGCAGATAGCTGATGTTTTATGGAGCAACATAGGCTACTTTAAGTTTAGAACAAAATTAGAGATCTGCGAAACAAATTAAAATCCCTCTGATAACCGACAATGACGCGAACAAAGTCGCGGGGATTAGCCAGTTCAGGTTGTACAAGCAACATACGTACCTAATTTCCAACCGATGTACTGCTTGTATAAATCTTACACACATTTAAGAAGCACAAAACACGCAAACATAATTTCTTATCGAATTACACAATTCAGAGTTTAAACTTGCTGTTTGTACGACTGTAAAGTGTAAACTATCGATCGACAAGCACAGGTCAAATGCAGCCTACCTAATAAATATTTAATCACTACAAAGAAACTGTTCATTTATCGCGCACAAGGCTTCTGTGTGGGTAGAAGAAACACGTTGGTGACGTTTGAGCTGTTACCATGAATTCCGCACATGATACTTTCCAACGTTGAAATTTTTCGTCGATTTTATAAACAGCTGTTTGTGTCTTGAACTCTTGACCGTGTAGGCACACACTTTTGTATAAAACAAGCAGATTTCATTTCTAATATGCGACAACAAATTGTAACGCTTTAGGGTTTTGATTGTAGTGATTCCATGACGAAAGTTTGCATTGTTTTACCGTGTATGTATATCAGCAGTTCTTTAACTTTTAAGGCATCGGGACACTCAACAAAGTCTTTTTATTTTATGGAACCCCACATCAATGAAAGATACTGCGATTTAAAATAAGGACAAAATCCTTTAATATTCTTTATTTTAGAGGCTCGTGAGTAAATAAAAGCTGTAAGGATCGATCGGTCAAAGGCTAAGCTACGCTTGTCGAGGTCGGGCCGTGGATGGGTGGCCATCCACTTTATATCGAGACGGCTCTGTGTCTCGGAAAGCACGTAAAGCCAAAATAATAGACCATAATTGTTCAATAATAAAAGAAAATAGTTCAATAATCGAACGACTCAATGATAAACGTTTTTGTGCGGAATCTTGGAGACTTTTCCACGGAAACCTTAGGTTTTGCGGAACCGACTTCAGAAATCGCTGGTACACACGGCTACACATCAAGCTATACATTTCCAGTATAAGCTCAATACTCAATACTCAATTCTTTATTGCATTCCACAATGTAGGCTTAGGTGGTAAACATTTGCCAAAAGAAACAATTATGGACCCTGTCGGGCACAGCAAAAGAAAGATATTTGGAGCTGATCTCGCCTTGTATAGAATTTCCTTACAATGAGAGGTCAGTATAAACTGGAAATGTATATCTTGATGTGTAGCCGTGCGTACACACCCGCTTGGCTCAAAAAGGTAGTTAAGACATGTTCAATTATATTGAAGTGGCTAACAATGCTCCTTGATCCTGAGAAGATTACGCTTGTTGAGTTTTATTGCTCCACGGATGACTGTGTTGGATGACAATGGATCTATGTACAAAGACATTATCAAAATACAATGAAAACAAGCCTATCAAGTCTCCTACCTATGACTCTAACGTCATTTTATGGAGCAAATTCCGTACAATATCGACGAATTTTTGGCAAAACATTTGCCCTCAAACAGGCTCCTGATTTACTGCATAAAAATGCTATGTAATCTATTCCAACGAGAATATTAAGAGCATTTAGTACGCAACACTGGTAAGGTCAATACGCCGATAAAAAATACATCAACATTTATGTCACACGCTTGTACAGAAGTAGGTAGAAAAACTCGTAACGCCTAGATGCATACGGATTATGTAAATGCGTGTTTGTCCAAGCTTGACCACGTCTATGTAGAACTGCGAAGTGCTGTGATCGTGTGTAGGAAATCGACCGGATTAGCATCCTTTTGGGTTGGAAGTGCATTACCCTACACAAGAATGAAAAGGATGTTTTTAATGTGGAGCTGTTTTCTCTAATATCTAAATAAAAAATAAGTGATTCCTTTAATGAAGACCTCGGGATTTAAAGTTTCTTATATTTTTGACGATATAGAAAGAAAAGAAAGAAAGAAAAATGTTTATTGACACAGACCATGTGCACACAAAAACAGTAATAAAAGGGTTAACAAAATATTAACTAAAATAAAAAACATTATTGTGTGCCCCACGGCTGCGCCAAACAGGCCCAGTTCAGCATAAAATGCCAGACCACTTGTGCCTGACGCTGGTTTTCAACTGGATGTGACGTATAACGGATGTAAACCAGTATTAATATGAAACATACTAGATAAATAAATAAAAAGGAAACATACGTAGCAGACTTAACAAAGCCAGACTTAACGCCGTAGGCATTCTCTAATAATAACACAAAATAAGTAATCAACATTTAAAACATCAGTATAGGTCTCGAATGATATTCGCGGTAAATTACACTATTTCGCGAAAATATAACGACTGTCCGAAAATTATATTGACGTTTTAAATGATCGCAATTAAATAAATATATTATGATCATAAATGCCGGTTCTAAAGCAGTAGTAGTATTATGACGAGCTGATGTCCGCAAGTCCAAGTCTCAGCGCGTATTTTGCGTGCAGAATTGTAGAATTGCCGCATATATATTTTGTTCAACATACAACATAAAACAGTCATGGAGTTTAAAAAAAACGTAAGTATTTTGAATTAATCGGGCCTTAACGGATTCTCCTTAATTTAAAAACTTGACAGTTATTTTGAACTTGTCTGAACCACTACCGTTCACCCAGACAAAAAAAAACACATATCAAGATTCAGACATGCTTTTCTCTACACTAAGTTTTCGCACGACAAAAGATGGGAACAAAACAGAACTTTCGAAACTTTCAGAGCTTGTATTCATACTCCAAACAAGCGTTTTACGAGCTGATACTTAGCGTCTGAGATCTGGCAAAGCATACATTTGGCTTAGCGAATGTTACTTTACAAATTGTATAGACGAAATACAATGTTCTTCTTCTTACGACTGCTATTACGTCGAGACACTAACGAAATATATGACTGGATGTGTTACGGTCCCTAGAAATGTATGCATTATGCGCCGCCATGTCGCCTCAGTGTAATAGGGGCAAGCTGATTACCCCAAACTGCAAACTAAGTCAAATTCCCAACATCAGCAAAACTTACCACACACGCATAACACGAAACTCAGAAATGGACATGTGTTAGCAATTTAAATGTTGCGCAAGCGCCGACGCAGCTTTCTAAATCAACGGGGCCCCGATGGCTGACCGTCATTAGTACACATTCCTTCAATGACATACCTAAGCAGATAAATACCTACTATGAATTACTTCTAACTCGGGCATTTCCGGCCGTTCAAAGGTTTCTGCTGCAAGCGACAGAAACTAATAATGACAGAAGTTAACATTGCAGAATGATTGATGTTTTCCTATTCCCGTTGTTGACCTCGAGCTGATGTGTAATTCACCAATTGACACCACGATCCATTAATTGCTAATGAGCAAACCGGTTACTCAGTATGTCTTCAGATTATGAGTACCCCGGGATTAGAACACTACTCCCGAACCGATTACCGATAACCGATGGAGAAGAAAGGTTCTCGAGAAGCGACCACGAACCGAAAACGCTGCGTTTTAACCAGATGGACCGACGACATCGTCAAGGTCGCGGGTAACCGGTACATACAAGCGGCAGGGTGACGCTCATTGTGGCGTTCTATGACATATGCCTTAGTTCAACTGAGGACGTCTTCCGGCTGATGATGATACCACTAACTTCCACGTCTTGACATGTATTTGTGGCATTGGAGTAACAATATCCACACCCTTTACTATTCATATGTTTTCTGTTTTATGAAAAAAAAGGCTTTATGAAATAATAAAGGCTTTATAATTTTATTTTATAGAGTAATAGCGGACGAAATTTCGGGTAGAACTTAGTAGTAATAGTAGTATGACGGGCTGGCTGGTGTCCGCAACTCCACGTCTCAGCGCGTATTTTGCGTACAGAAAATACGCGCTGAGACCATGCTGAGGTCTATATAGAACCTAGTATAATATCTATGAACGATAACAATACACTTGACAATGTGGAGCTCAAGTGTACTTCCTAACCGCAAGTAATTGAATATCTTCCGTTCAACACATAATGCATGACAATTCCTTCTACTATTACAAAGTTGCATCTATAAGAATGCTATAGGTTTGTCTGTGGTGAGCCAACAATACGCATTTATTATGTCTTACTCGTTTACTTTCAAAAGGATGATTAAGATTCTATGTAAATTGGATATTCTTGGAGATATAATAGGAATGTAATTGGCTACTAGTACTTCCCCCCGACAACGTTCGCTTTAATTTTCTCAAGGATCTCTAATTTTAACGATTGTAAATTTTATTATAGCCTATGCCACTCAGGCATAAGGTAGCATTCTAATGGTGACAGAAATTTTGAAATCGGTCCAGTACTTTTTAAGTTAAATGGTAACAAACAAACAAATCTTTCCTCTTTAAAAAAATAGTTTTGATGTAGTGAGTGACATGAGAGCAACAAAAAAATTTAAAAAATTATGGACGAGTGACGAGTAGTTTCAAATACCTTTCCTCGCAAAACCAATAGAATTGAACGACGTCTTACATCTTCAACAGACGTAAGATACTCAATCAGATTGATGTGTTAGCAATATAGGTCAAAATAGATTGTTACACAGTTCGTTAGCTTGCGCTTGCGACTCTGCCTGCTTCTAATCGATACAACCTTGGATTGAAACTATCGAGTGGGCGTAATCGATGCCTGGTTTAATAGTGATCGGAATTCGGATCATTGTTAGTTGTATTGGGTTGATTGGAGGTTATGGGTGCTGTGGGTTTAGATCTCATCAACTTATTATTTTTTCATTGAATTTTAATTTTGGACAAATTGAGAGTTAACAACTAAATATCTCCGCTTTTCAACAGACTTCAGAAAAGAAAGAGGTTCTCAATTCGCCTGTATGTTTTCTTTTTGTTACGCTTTTTCTCCGGCAAATTTAAATTGATTTTAAAAATTCTTTGAAAAAACTAAAAAGTAATAAATAAGTATACCTTTAGTTTCGGAAGTCGGTGGCTTTGTTCTGCTTGTTGTTTTGTATTGCCACCGAATTCCGAAACTAAAGTCATGGTGTGCTCAATGCTAAAGTTATCACATTTTAGTATTTGAAGGCGGTTGTCTTTTTTGTAGAAAAGCTTTTTTTAGGATAAAGTCTTACACAAAATAGTACAACAAATCACCTGTCCATTGTTAAATTTCAAGAACAAAATGATTGGCATGTTTACTTGTCTACACCCAAATTTGACAGCAGACAACTTTATACTTTCACTGCTCGAAGTCATAATGCCACCACAATTAAGGTACGTAACATCACGCAATGCGCAAAAGGGGTCACGCTGTTACAAAGGTCACTATATCGCGTCAACGAACTGTGAGGTCTGTGAGTACACCACTTAACTAGCTGTGACCCGCGACTCCACCCACGTCTGTTCCGTACCTCAAAAGGAAAAACGGAAACATTATTGGATCACTTTGTTGTCCGTCTGTCTGTCAAGACTAATTATCATTCAGATAATTATCAGAAGTCAGAAAGCCTGACAACAAGTCTTACCAATGAGTTTTGCCGTACAAACGTGTCAAACAAACATGCACTTTATAAATAGGGTATTACACCCATTTTTGAAAAGTGCCTTAATGAAATTCTGTAGTGCTAATATGCCACCAAAAAAAACACAAAATTTTTATTCTATCGATAAGTGCCATAAAAATGCATCTAAATTTTCAATTTTCAAATATCGCGCGTAGTTTGACGAAAACGCTTCTTACTGTACGCCATATTGCTCAGCGTAAATGACGTCAGTTCGTTTTGTATCAAATGAGTTCATATTAAATATGATCATTGTATATCATTTAAAAATAATTAAAAGCATATTTTGTAATAAGTGTAATAATGAAAAAATTACATTGGTTACGAAAATAATAAAAGTACAAAGCCTAAATTACGCCAATCGGTTGACTGACTGTTGACAAGTTTTTGTTTACACAGCCGTACGGCGTAATAACATGGCCGCTACTATTTCATGGTGTTTTATAACAGATTAAAAATACTAAAAACTTTGAATTGAATTTAAAAATTTGTTTTGTTATGTTATGAACTAAAACTTACATTTTCCGACTGCTTAATGCCTAAACTGTCTCAAAAACATATTTATAGATTTTTTCTCGTATAGAGTAAAATACCCTATTGCAATGGGTGTGTTTGTTAGTCAATTTGATTTCGAAACAGCTGAACAGATTTGATGGAATTTTGTCTACAAGTATGAATGTGTCCTGAATTAAAACGTTTTGTAGATAACATCTCTGAATAACTTTAAATTCGCAAGTCGGCGGCAGTTAAAAAAGTTTTTTTTTTCGCTTTTTAGTGTCTGCTTCTATAAAAATTAATTACGAAACGGTGACACCAAAAAAATTTCAATCATCCCTTAAGTTGAAATATTTTCATGAAATAATAATAAAAAAAATCCACCAAATTTGAGGTATACACTATAAATTAAAAAAATAATCATCGAAATCGGACTACACTGAAAAAGTTATGCGTGGTCAAACATTAAAAAAAAAAAACAAAAATGAAGGAGTCGAATTGAGACCTTCATTCTTTTTTGAAGTCAGTGAGTGCGCTGCCGTGAGTAATTTTGAAATGAAATTAAATAATATTATAAGTACATACTCGTACACAATAGTAAGGACGTGTGTTATCTCTTATATCATAACATTGTAACAATACAAAGTTGTTTTTGTCGTAATGCGTGTAATGTAATGAAAACAATGTGTGGACAATATCATTCAGTGTTGGACAAAAGCTTTTTACAAAAAAGACAACCGCCTTCAAAAAGTGAAAAATAACTTTTGCACAGAACACACATTGACTTTAGTTTCGAAATTCAGTGGCTTTGTTCTGTTTGTTGTTTTGTATTGCCACCGACTTCCGAAACTAAAGTCAATGTGTGTTCTGTGCAAAAGTTATTTTTCACTTTTTGAAGGCGGTTGTCTTTTTTGTAAAAAGCTTTTTATTTTCCGCTTTTTAGTACCTCCTTCTCATTCAAATCTATTAAGAAGAGATTGAAAGTTAACTACTACAAAGATTGATGAAACTAAAACGTCGTCTATGTAAAATTTTTGGGTATGTGTTGATTTTTCAAAAAGTGCTGAATCAATTTCGATAAAATTTATATGGGACCACCCCTGAAGCGTACCGTATCTATAAAAAAAAGAATTTTCAAAATCGGTTTACGTTTGCCTGAGAAATCGCGTAACAAATCGCGCACATAATTAATGCAAATTTAAGACTTATACGGTTTTCTCATGGATGCCATGGTCAGAACTGGACCAAATTAAAATGGGACCACACGGGAAGCAAATAGCTGGCTGGCTTCCAAATAAAAAAAGAATCATCAAAATCGGTTCACCCAGTCCCGAGAAATCAGTACAGACGAATTGATAACCTCCTCCTTTTTTGAAGTCGGTTGAAAATTGCATTGACCGGATATTTTGAGACGTTTGTGAGGTGGATAATGAAGTGTGAATCACAAGTACAATGACCTAAATAGGAACCAGAAATGTCTGTATCAAAGTATTGTGATTCTTATTCATTATTACATACACACGTTTGTGAACACGATACAAAATGAGGAACATGCTTATTCACATAATTGCATGACGCGTTGATCAGATTTCAATCACGTTTAGGTGCTAACTACACTTATTCAGCTCAATTCATTGTCCATAGAAAACAGAAGTTTATTATGGAAATGCGCACGCATCCGTTCAGCTTTTCGCATCTGAACGGCAGCGATACAAAACAGATTTTTTCTATAGACAAAAGCTGAATGAAGCTGAACAAGTGCAATTAGTCCCTTAGGTGTAGTTCACGCTCGACTCTAAATGTAATTTTTGTCATCTTGGTAGTGCATCTCCTATAAATAAACGTGCGTATCTGACACCGATCGCGAGATAACTTAAATACGAATATAGCTGTTTAGATCCGAATCTGATTGCAACTAAACTAATTTAGTTAGGTGAATAAGCTCACAAAACTCTTGGCTTTTAAACTTTCATACTTTATATCCATACTTAATATTATAAATGCGAAAGTAACACTGTCTCTTACGCTTTCACGATGAAACGGCTAAACCGATTTTGATGAAATTTGGCATGAAGATAGCTGGAACCCTGGGGAAGGACATAGGCTACTTTTTAATCCGCGACAACGTCTGCATCCGCGTTAACCGACATCCACGCGGACGAAATCGCGGGCAAAAGCTATTCTACCATATAACTGAAATCTGAAATACTGCATTGCAGTTGCAGATCAGCGGATACACCAAATACAATCCAAATAAACACACAAACAGATTTGATGATTCTATCTAGATTTTTGGCATAACAAACTAAACACGTGCCAGACCCAGATACAGTTATATTTAGCGGTAAATCATTGTACCTGCTTGTGTGGTCTCGAGGCAAGAATAGGAACCTTTACACGTGGGTGTCCAGGCATACCGACACTGCGTGTAAACAGACTGTACAAATGTAGACAAAACATACATTTTTATACAAATAAATAAAATTGTCTGTTTGTCTTGTCCAAATAACAATAACAGCCTTTTTAGTAAATGCATATGAAAGTATACACGGTACTTGTACTTACCATTTTTTTTGTTTTTTCTTTTTCTGTTTGTTCCAGCTATCTCCGATTTTTTTTTTTTTTTTTTCGGATTTGCATCTCGCAGGTCAACCTAGGAGGTTGTCGGCTGCTTAACCGGACTTTCCTGTGGTGCCTTAAAAATTATTATTTTTAGGGCCTCCAGCCAGGGCAAAATAGCTCACAAACTAAGCGACTACACGCTAAGGGCACCCCCTGTGGGGTACGAGCCTCGGCTTAGGCCGTCGCTGGGAGAGGACAGCAAAGGGACAGGCTGGATCGGATTTAACTATCTCCGAAACGGCTGGTCCGATTTTGAAGAGACTTTCACAGGCAGATAGCTGATGTTATCAGTAGTAACAAAGACTACTTTTATTTTTGAAAAAGAATTAGAGATCTGTGCAACGAACTTAAAACTCCGCAGATTTATCTTTCTGTCTGTTTGTTCCAGCTATCTCCGAAACGGCCGGTTCGATTTTGAAGAGACTTTCACTAGCAGATAGCTGATGTTATCAGTAGTAACAAAGGCTACTTTTATTTTTGAAAAAAAATTAGAGATCTGTGCAACGAACTTAAAACTCCGCAGATTTATCTTTCTGTCTGTTTGTTCCAGCTATCTCCGAAACGGCCGGTTCGATTTTGAAGAGACTTTCACTAGCAGATAGCTGATGTTATCAGTAGTAACAAAGGCTACTTTTATTTTTGAAAAAAAATTAGAGATCTGTGCAACGAACTTAAAACTCCGCAGATTTATCTTTCTGTCTGTTTGTTCCAGCTATCTCCGAAACGGCCGGTTCGATTTTGAAGAGACTTTCACTAGCAGATAGCTGATGTTATCAGTAGTAACAAAGGCTACTTTTATTTTTGAAAAAAAATTAGAGATCTGTGCAACGAACTTAAAACTCCGCAGATAAGCAACTTTCCACGGACGAAGTCGCGGGCGTCAGCTAGTTTTGTTATAAACCGTTGCCCCACACTAGGAATTTCTCACATACACAAAAACTAGAGACGGAACAACTACCTGTATGGCAAACCAATATTTATTTGTTCCGTTCGGGAATCGAACGATTCTTACGACGAAGGAGGTAAGGGAGATGCAGCTTGTAACGAACTTTGTCTTCATTAACCGAATTCAAAAAGGAGGAAGTTCTCAATTCGATTGGTTTTTTTTATGTGTGTACACCACAGATATAGATAGACCCTAGATAACGCAAGTATCACGATCTGTATGAAAACCAAGCGTGCCATTTTTTGACTACCTATTATAACGTCACAATGTTTTGTTTTTCTTAAATTTGGTATTACCAGGTATTACTGACGGTATTAGATTAAAAATAATTGTTTTTTAAATTAATTACGCATAATTTTAATCACAAAATGACTTACCGATGGAAGGAAACGTTTACTTTATTTTTTTACTTATGATTTTTGTACGTAAGCTAGGCACGAAACTAGGCACGCGAAGAAATTTAATTAAATCATTCAACTGTTTCTTTTTTCTATTCATTGTATTTTATTTCTCTTTTGTTGACTGTACATAACAATATTCACGATTCTGCCTTTCATAAATAACCTTTAACCATATAGTCAGGTGAGAATTACCAGTAGGAACCGATTGTCTGCATTCTAACAAGTGCATGACCCGACCTTTGCGCGAGCGGACCTTGGCAGCCGGCGACGACGAAGAAACTGGGTTTGCAGACCGCTGCCGCATACCGGAGAGAAGGCCTATCGTGTGACAAGGATGGAGATTGCATAAAGAGATAAGCTAGAGAGCGAGAAATAAGGATGAAATATTGATGAGAGCACTCTTCACAAAAGGGCTCGTGGCTAAGTTAAAGCCGTACAGATAATCGGTCAAAAGTTAAGCTACGCTAGCCGCGGTCGGTCTGTGGATGGGTGACCATCCCTTTCATACCGAGTTCCCTATGTGCCTCGGAAAGCACGTAAAGCCGTTGGTCCCGGCTGTCATTTGTAGATCTTTGGCAGTCGTTATGGGTAGTCAGAATCCAGAAAGTCTGACAACCAGTTTTACCAAGGGGTATCGTGTTACCCAGTAAGTGGGTTGTGGAGGTCCGATAGGCAGTCGCTCCATGTAAAACACTAGTATTCAGCTGCATCCGGTTAGACTGGAAGCTGACCCCAATATACTTGGGAAAAGGCTAGACAGATGAGATGACTCTTCACCAGTTGGAGTGAATTTGGTGCTGTGTAGCAGAAGAGAGAGAGATTTAAATAAATCCTACCTATAAAACGAAGACCCCGCCGCGTCTGCCTGCCTGTCTGTTCGCAATAAACTCAAACACTACTGAACGGATTATCATGCGGTTTTCACCAATAGACAAGGTGATTCATGAGGAAGGTCGTATAAATTGGTTGAACTATGACGAATATGCATAATTTTTGGTCTACGGAGGCAAAAAACCAACACACTATACAATGTGTGAAACACAGTACGAAGCAACAATATTCCCGTCGCACAAGATACCGTATTAAAAGTAGCCTATAATATGGACACCAAATAATGTTTGGTGTTTCTTCCATCCACACAAATAAGAGGACATGCATGCAAACACTACACAAACATTATTAAATATACTTTTTTCTTTCTCTAATAGAAAGCACATAAATTATAAATTGTTAAATTGGTTATTACATAATATTAATGAAATCATGCTTATGGCTATTATATATGTATAATATTCGAGGGGTTTGGCGCTGATAGCCGAAATACAGGCTCTGTCTAGTTCGGTCACAGATGACTACACCAATTAATCTGATCTAAATTAGCCTGTGAAAATGTTTTGTAACTTATGCCTAAGAATCTTTAAATAAACATTATTATTATAATATCCTAGCCATTTAATTAATGGCCTATCGAAAACATCCTCATTAGAGTCTAGCTTTTTCTGTAAAGTTATTTAGAAAAACAAGCAATAGGTACCTAAACAGACGTCTACCACACATTAAAAGGGCATTGAACCTCGACAACTGTATTATATTTATTTATATTTTAAAACATTAGTCGTATTGTTAGTACTTCTGTGTAGGGTTGCCAACTCTTTGTCGGTCAAATATAGTAGTTCTAAAATGTTTACCCATAAAAATATAGTAGATAACGAAAAGGTGAAAAAAAAATAGTAGGTTCCAAAAATTAGGTAGTTACTATATTTTTTTGAAGAATATTTTGTGAATTATTGAACTCATCTGTCAACTTGACATTCCAGAATAGTTAAAAATAGGTATTGACGTTTTGTTTTACGCTGTACACATTTTGAAACGAATATTATTGCTAAGAGTTTGATTGATGCCTTTAAAATATAATAGGTAGTTTCGCCTACTATATCTTTTTTTCAAAAATATAGTAGTCGGGCCTCTAATATAGTAGGATACTATATTATATAGTAGGGTTGGCAACCCTACTTATGTGGGCTTAAGGTGGGCGAGATGGTGCTCGAGTCGCGACATTTTTATCGATGCGACAGATTTACCTGCACGACTAACTAGTAACTGATGGTCGCGGTTTTGATCGCGTAAACTTTTATCTGTGAGGCTTATTTTTACGGGGAACCCATTTTTTTTTTAAATAAGATCCTATGTTGGTCCTGATAACAACAGCTATCTATCTGCCAGTGAAAGTCCCGTCAGAATCGGACCAAACGTTTCGGAAATTAGCCGGAACAAAGACATAAAACCATTTTAAAATTTGATTTATTTATAATTGTAATCGTGTAAACATTCAAAGACATTTAGTAAAAACATTTTTCTGAAAACCGCATCAAAATCGGTTCAGCCAAACGGGAGATAATCGCGGACAAACATACATACATACAAACATACGGGTCGAACTGAGAAGCTCCTTTCTTTTTAAGTCGGTCAAAAAGCTGTAATTTCAACATTACAAACAGACACTTTAAATTGTATTTAATCGTATTGATATTGAGACAGATCAGCCTACCATGATAATTATGGGAAAGGTGCGGTTTGAACAAGCATGATATTGCGTGCATGAATAATATCTATGGTATGTGTAGAGTGGTGTATTTGTTTTCTTTGTTAAAAAAAAAACACGCTACTTCCACACTAGAATCTATCTAGTAAAGTGGGTGGGTTTACAAACATATGAACTCACATGATACACAAATAACCAGAACCGGAAAAACTACCTGTAGGCCATACAATTATTAGTACCGTGCGGAAATAGAAAAAAAAAAAAATTCAATAAAATTTCAAATTTTATGCCCCCTGTAAGCTTAAGACGCAAGCGACGCTAGCTGTGCCGATTCTGTCGTAAGGCGATGATATACGCCGGCTACCTTGAGCGACCAGAGAATCGTATGCGCTGCGTCCAAAACTCTCAAAGTTTAGTCAAAAAAATTAAACAAAAGATAGTATTCTTTAATTTAAAAAAAAGGCGTACCTATACTAAAATATAGATAATAAAATTGTCAGTAAGTTTGTAAAAAATCGTTTAAATATACCTGGTACATTTTGTGTGATTATCAATGTTATGTCCACGTCAGACACAACTTCACGAGTTAATTAATTTAAACTATTGATTATGAACTTAATCAAAAATATTCACATACTAAATGATTAAGAAAATGTTCTAGTTTAACATATATTTTTTTCAAATCATTTACACTACACATTTTAACGTGATTGTCAGTATAAAATCTGTAAAAGTCGCTTGTTAGCGGCCGAACGCGTCGAACGCATCGAATGAATCGAATTTTAGAATTCTATATATGAATTCTTATGAAACCTCGCACACTTGACCGCGTCGAATCGTCGGAATCTGGAAGAACCCTAGAAATCCTAGACAAATTCGGACGACGTCATCAGATTCGGCGATCGGCGTGGCTTATGCGGGCGACTCGACCGATGCGCTCGCATTCTATGAGTTGCGACAGTTGTACGACAAAGAAACGCGCGAAAACTACTTCTAAATTATAGATTAAGAACAACGGATTAACCGGCGGCGGCGGCGGGTTAATCCGTTGTTCTTAATCTATAATGTGTAACAATACTCACGTTTCGTTTACTTCTAAACTGTTTTAAAAATGAGTGATTCTAATTTAATTAAGATCCATCAGCATTCACATGTGCGACAGTGCGACAGTGCGACAGGCGTAAAGGAAATGTAAACGATAGAAACGATTATTTCGGCGCGGTTGATTCTTTCGGTGCGGATAACTCCGGATAAGTGCAAGGGCTCCTTGACTTCGATTCGTTTGACGCGTTCGGCTCGGATAAATGTGCGTTCACCTTTATGCTTCTATTCTGAACACTAAACCATGCGCTTTGCGTTCTTAGAACAAATATAGTATAAAATACATAATCAAAAATGATGATAATCCAAAAAATGTTTATAACTATTTATTATTGGGATAATCCATACTTTTTGTTCGCTACGGTTTCACGGCTAAACTACGGGACCGACTTTGAAGAAATACGGTACAAGTACTGGTACTGGTATCTGCGAACCAACATTCACTTGCACGAAATCGCGGGCAAATGCTAATTAAATACCTAGTGAAGAACAAAAGGGAGCCCAGAAGTGGGACACAAGACAAGGCTAAAGGCGCTCCCTCACCGGAAGCATTCGCGTGTAATGTAACGTTACAGAGTCGAGCATTACATCAGTGAGGGAGAAGAACTGAGCATTACAGTGCACAAACTGTAATTATACAAAACGAGTTTACATCAGTGAAGGAGGAGAACCGAGCATTACAATGCGGACCTTGTAATGATACAATGTGTAATATTTTGATACAACTTGTAACATCAATGCGCCTTTTTTGTTGCGTCTGGCCGGCCGGTAGTATTGTAATGTAATGCTCAAAGTCGAATCTATAATGTTACATTACACGCGAACAATCGTCGGTCAGGGAGGTAGTATTGTAATGTCATGCTCAAAGTCGAATCTATAATATTACATTACACGCGAACAATCGTCGGTCAGGGAGGTAGTATTGTAATGTCATGCTCAAAGTCGAATCTATAATGTTACATTACACGCGAACAATCGTCGGTCAGGGAGGTAGTATTGTAATGTCATGCTCAAAGTCGAATCTATAATGTTACATTACACGCGAACAATCGTCGGTCAGGGAGGTAGTATTGTAATGTCATGCTCAAAGTCGAATCTATAATATTACATTACACGCGAACAATCGTCGGTCAGGGAGGTAGTATTGTAATGTCTTGCTCAAAGTCGAATCTATAATGTTACATTACACGCGAACAATCGTCGGTCAGGGAGGTAGTATTGTAATGTAATGCTCAAAGTCGAATCTATATGTTACATTACACGCGAATGCTCCCGGAGAGGGAGCGCCTTTATAATAAAAAAAAATATATATGTTTTTGGGATAACGCCACAAAGAAATAGCAGTCTGGCCGTGAAAATAATCCGTGGTTTCACTGGTAATGTGACACAATGGCAGAATAAACCAAATACACTATTAACTTCATTTATAATCAACTCAAAACAAACAATCACAAAGATAAGCACCAATTAATACCTAGATTTTTTGTTCCCTACTCTAGATAATCAAACAAGATTATACCTACATAGAATTTAATTATTTAATGTTGGCAACAAGATATGAATAAAAAATAATAAGATACCGAACGATGCAAAAAGTGCCTCAAAAACAGGTATTACTGCTTGTGTATGCTTTTTTGTATTAGAAAATACTGGTTAGAATTCTATTATACTACTTGGATCAACAAGTGTATACAAACTATGTGATGTAATAATATATTGTATGTCTATGTTGTTTTTCTACCCTGCATTATAATTCTGGCTTTTTCCAGAGTTTATTGACGTAAATACAGGAATGCTGACTGTGATTAAAAATACCTTTTCTGCTTTGCTTACTTAACTTAGAGTTTGTAATGTAGGATATTATTGGCTTTGCCTTGTTTAAAAAGATTTAAATTTATTGCTAGTTTTTAAATCCCTTAGATAAATCTTAACGGATGAATAAATTATAGTTTCATAGCTCTTATTTAGAAAATGTGTCAAAATGACATATTTATAGTACAGATAAAAGTTATCCAACTATTAAAAAGTCAGCCCTAAGATAAATACGTAAGATATTGATTCCATATTCAAATACATGATGACCACAGATATCATAGTGACTCAGCTAAATCGAAAGGCTCTTTAACATGAGTTGCACAATACTTTTGGATATTTTCACAAATCACCTTGATGCAATCAAAACAATTGTTGCATTACTTTGGCCACATAAAACAAGCCAAAAGATAAAGATATCAGGCATAACTGTGTAAATATATAAAGAATAATGGCAACACTGGCATTTTTAGGATATTTATCAGCAGATTATGTTACCCTGTGGCAGATAACACATTATACAAACAGCATGGCTATGGAGTGAGATAATGGAGGCTGAATTTAATGATGGCTTATTTAACCAGCCTTAACCAACAGTGTGTCTGTTTTAAAATTTTTGTAGGTATAAACATATTATAATAGTAGGTAGGTACAATTTATTTGAGAATGTAAGAGAATGACCTTTCAGTGGTTCAAGGAACGTTGAGCACATTAAATGCTAATAACCATGGCACAATGGACTTATGTAAATAAAGAATAGCATACAACACAATAGAAATCATAATAGTAGATAAATAAGCTTCGGTCACATTTGTTAATGATAAGTATTTAACTGTTTTTCAATGTTACCTTGTTTTTTTGTTCAATTGAATGAGATCTTGATCATAAAGGCAACAGGAATGTGAAAAGGATGTAAATATACGAACATAAGTAAGCGTTTGTTATCTTTATAGCAGTTCCAAAACTAAGTTTGTTTGTAATTCGCTCAGAGGATATTATTTAAAAACACTGTTTGCTGACAGCTGCATGTTTGAGACTGAGCTCACAATGAAAATGATTACTTTAAGTAAACATATCACATAATACATAACACCTTTATCAATATCAATAATGATAACAGGTGTAAAAACAATATTAATTATAGGAGTTTATGTAAAGTCAAGATTGACAATAAAAGGAAAGTGAAACTCAGACTGTATTATCCACAGGTTCTGCACTTAAAGTGTAGCTTGATAATTGTTATCAAGAAAGTTTCAAGAAATCTGAATTCTCAGGTGAAACTACTGTAACAGTCACACATGCTTGCCAACGACTTGTAGAGAGAACTCGTTAATTAAGAATTCATCAAACAACTGTTCTATTACAATACATTTCATTATTATGAACCTTGAAATCAAACCTTAAGTACTCGTAATTTATTACTCATTAAAAATAACTAAAAATCACATAGTATGACTTGTCAACTCTTAATGACTGGCAAATTACCAGATTTAAATTGTTCACACACTGTGAAACATTCTAATTGGACAAGAAAGGTAACATTTCGAATATTTAACGTTCATGTCGTCGTCTCAATGCAAATAATAACACGAGCAAAGTTCATCACGACGCGTAAGGTTTATCCCGCGCAAATAAACAACATTAATTACGTTCTAGCGCACTTAACCTCAGCTAGTATCGAATATTACAACAAAACAATGTAATACCTGGGTGTAGGGTCCTGTCCGCGCCCCCGGTCATGTTCACTACAGTCCGTCCAACGGAACCACTCAACGCGTCAGGCGGGCAGCGCACTCCGCTCCTGGCGGCCCAGCACCACAAATCCACGCAGCAATTATAAAAAGAACCCAATTTCAATGTCACAAAGGTAACACGAGGGTAACGGGGCTCGGCGACGCAGCCGATCCGCACTGACGTCCGCGATACTCACTAACCACGCGCTCTAACCATAAATATCATAACATAATTTACCTTCTCCCTCATGGTAATTAGTTTCTCGATGTTTATGTCCTTCGACTTCAGCCATATTCAATTTATTTATTTCGAGATCTGACTGAACTGAACATAGCGACGTAAAATTTTTCCAACACGACGCAAGTTGAAAACTTTGCGGAGAAAAAAAGACGTGTCATACTGTCAAAGTCAAAACAGACGCAGCGCGGGCAGATATTTAAAATATTAACTTTAAAGTTTTAAATATTTAAAAAATAAGCAATATTATAAACGTTATGTACTCGCGTAGTTTTACAGCCTAAATAAATCTGTAGACAATAACACTATAAACTTAATTTTACATTTTATTAATTTATGTAGTGTGTTAGTGTTTATGTTCAAAATGCTAAACACCATTTTATATTATAGTACTCTGTGGCTAAACATGCCATTTATGGTTGGTTGACGAGTATATTCATCTATGGTTGACCATGGAAACTGACTTTGTATCAAAGAGTAATAACTACTCTACCTCATGAAGCAAAAAGTAAATACCTCAACTGTGGGCTGAGGCTCTCTTTCTGAATGCATACCTACATAAGAACGAGACAGTGATATGTGTTTTCTTTATCTTATGTATGGCAGTATGCATTCAGAAAGAGAACGTCTGCCCACATTCAGAGTGTTGATTCCATTTTTATCTATAAGCTTCTTGCTCTACCTATACTAATATTACTCTGTGGTAATAAGACAGAGGTAGTATAGTAAACTTCTAATATTTTTTTTGACGTGATCACGTCTTATAAATCGATGAACACCGGCTGCACGCACGAAATAGTGTCACATTCCGCCTGAGCCTGAGCGTGCGAGCGAGATCGCGGAACAAGCGATAGAGAGGCACCATCGGCCCAAGCGTCTACAATAAGCTCCGCCCACCCTGACGGAAGCCAATAATTGCTTAATGTTATATATTTTAGCTATTATGTTTCTTTATCACGTAAAACTATCGTCCGTAAACCGACTTTACAGGCAACCAATTTTTTTTAAATGAAACTTCTTTACCTACCCAGGGCGGGTATTAGGATTTATCTGTCACGAAAAAGCGTTACGTAATCGCATGCAGCGGTGAAGTTTCACGTCTACAAACTATGTGTCCCAGCCCAGCACAGCACTCATTTCGTTTTTGGAACGAAGTTCCCTAACGCGGCTCACGGGTAGAGCGCATTAGTAGAAAATAGAAATCTATATTACTATACTCTATGGTAGAAGTCGCACGTAACGAATTACGAACGAAATGCGTGTGTGCATACTGCATGTATCGTGCCGCTGCCGATGCCGCTGCGGCGCACTCGCCTGCTCGTGATATACCTATTATTATTACTTTTTTTTTTGTACAGACACGTAGGTACGTACAATACGGTCAACGTAACTTGGCGCGTCTGAAGTTAGCCGATTAGCTGCGCAGTAGACAATTTCTTTCCTAAAAGTTCCATTGCGCAGCCAAACAGCTAACTTCAGACGCGCCAAGTTACGTTGACCGTATTGTAAAGAACTTCGTTCCTTACAGGAGTCCCCCGACAGCAGTTTTTTTGTTTAGTACGTAGCGGTAGCGTACGAGAGACTAAATTGTGAGACCTCATCACAAATACCTAATATTAATTTGGTTACGCAGTTATGCTTAGTTCTTTTTTAATTAGGCTGTTTTGTCCTACTGCTGGGCAAAGGCCTCCCCCGAGTCTTTCCAGTTATTTTTTTCTTGCGCTGCCTCGACCCAGCCCTCGCAGTATCTACGCGTCTAGTCATCTCGCCACCTCTTCCTGGGCCGGCCTCGGCAACGTCGACCATCTTCAGGCACCCATTGCGTGCAGACCTTTGCCCAGCGGTCACTGTGCATGCGGCTGACCGCTGACGTGACCCGCCCAATCCCATTTGAGCCGGGCAGCCTTTTTGCTCACGTCTAAGATCCCTGTTTTGGAGCGTAGCGTGGTGTTTCGTATTTTGTCTGTTCTTTTTACACCCAAAATGCTACGCTCCATTGCTCTTTGGCACACTCCACGCTTAGTTTCAATAACCATTTTTTTGAATCGCCCCTCGATCATTACAAAATTTAAAGCCATAGAAGTATATCTTATATTCTTATCTTATGCATAGTCGATGGCAAATCTTGATCTAACCTAATCAAAATACTTGGATTGGATCATTCAAAACCGAAACGACTCGAATGAGAAAGAAGACCCCACAATATTAGGGTAACCATGAATAACACCCAATGCCAGCACAACAATTCGATTTTTAACTTAATCACAAAAAGATAAGATTCATATTCAATTGAGAATTATTGACAGTTTGGTATGGTCTTGACGACTTGATGTATAGTACGTGCCACGAAAGATGAGACTTGACACAGACTTGATTTGACTTGAAAGGTCTCTGAGACCTTTAAATCAAGTACTGCACAAGTCAAATCAAGTCTCATCTTTCATGGCACGTACTATACATACTAATTTGGTTGCAATGCAAGAAATAAAACAATTCATGCAGATATAATGTTGTACTAAGTATTTAAATTTCTTTTCTACTAATGTTAATATGAATATTGTTTAGAAAATACAATGTTTAAGTGGGTGTACTACAGATATACCTCTGTCTAGCCTAATCATAATACAAGGAGCAGTCAGAGTCATTATAGTTTAACAATTTTATCTTAGTTATCCTAACTGAATCAGCCTATATTACTATCTTGGCCTGTAGTAAGACAATTTGGGCTAGAACTGATCACCTTACACTCTTACTGTGTACACTTACATCTATATTAACGTTAAATTGATTGTTAGATATACACATATCTAACAAAGCTACTGCTAGATGTCGTCAGAGTTCTGAAGTGTCAAAAGGCCCTGATATTCCATCTCCTTGTACATAATGTCCTGGTTCAGAGTATGTAGAATGTCCTGGAACCTCTGCCTTAGGGCCAGGTTCTCCATGCCAGCAATCTCATGCTGAGTCCTCTGTTTCCTCTGCTTCAATTCCTCAAGTTCAGCTCTGAGTTGCTCAATTCTTAATGACATAACATCCTTGGACATGTCTCTCGGCTGGTAGTCCCCATCATCTTCTGAAGACAGACCTCCGCTTTTAGACATTCCTGACACAGCAGGAGTGGTAGCTCGACTGTGGCCAGGGTATGATTTTGGAGCAAGATCTTGTGGGGACTGGAACATGTGTGACCTGAATTGTGTTGGTAGTGCATCCCGCTTTGATGGGCCCTCACCATGCATGGAGTTTGTGTCCGATAAACGGCTGTCATAGGCTGACAGCCGACTGTCCTCCATCTCCACATTGATGTTATCATCCTCCAAATCAGAATCACTGACGGCTCCACCAAATATGTCCACAACATTGGAAGACTCATGGTTGGATACATCCACAGAGACAGATTCTCGTTTAGGATTGCGGTCAGCCTTAGTCTTTTTCTCTGGTTTGACATGGGCAGGAGTGCTTTGATCTTGCTTGGGATGGTCATCTTCCTCTTTGATAACCTCCCAGTTGACACTAACAGCTTCATTGTCAGCTCTCAACAACCTTTTCACCTCTTTTTCAATCTCTGGTGCTTCCACATATTTCTTTTTCAAAGTTTTTCTAAATCGTCGCTTTCGCACGTTTTTAGTCGGTGGTGTAATACCGTGCGGCCATAAGAATTTTTTGTCAACTTTGTAAGGATCTTTTTTCTTATTTTTTGCTGGAGACTCCTCTTCTATCGACGGTTGATCAGGTTCCTCTTTACATATCATCATTTGGCATATGTCTGCTGTTTTGTAGAAGCTCTTGTTGTCGATTGTTTTCATTGATTCGATGATGGCTGGCAGGTCGACGATCTTGGCGTGCATCAGCCAGTGGTCGAACCTCACCTCGCCTTGGCGCATGTCGCTCTCAATCTGTATCGTCAATCTGTTCTTCAGGTTCTCTCCAGATTTGAGCACTTCTCTCAACACCTTAGAAGGTTCCTCGGGCAAACGCATTATGAACTGGGACTCCAGCTCGGTTGGATACTCCGGCTCCCTTTTCTCTCGATTCATGATACTTAACCTTTTCCAGCTTATTAAATAAAACTTATTAGGATTCTACGACAATTATCAGGAAATGAGGAAATTATGATATTCGAGAAGTAAAAAAAGTATGAAAACGCAAACGCGTAAACATGTCACCGATTGTCACCTGTCTCAAGAGATGTGTCAACTCGACTTACTAACTCGAGTTAACTCGAGTTGTGCTAAAATCGAGTTAACTCGAGTTTTAGCTTTAATACTCGAGTTGCAAAACAATTTATTTATTTACACCTCATGCACATAAGTACAAAGGCGGACTTAAGAGCGCCCATCCCCATCGCCCGGCCCGAACGCGCGAGTGTGATTGAGAAATGTTTTGTTTCAACCAACGCAAAGCTCGAAAACAAACGAGTGAGTGAGAACGCGATAATATCACAGGAAGTGGCGCTCGGAAATTACACAAAACTTGTACCAGGACATATGTTATTTTAAAAACCTTACAAGTTTTTGGTAAAAATGTTTGTAATTTAGGATCTCCATTATATGTGCAAGGTTTCTATGAAGCTGTTTTTTACTTTTTCAATGTATGAGTGCATTATGAACGGCCAAAGTTCAGATAAAATTGTGCAAAAAAGCAGATTTTCGGACGGGTTTACTGAATTTGTTTCTCAAAAAAGTAGATTTTTCGTTACATAGGTACCTAGTTAAGGTTCCTATGTAACCACAAGATAACCGTATGTTATAAATATTTGGAAGAAAATTTGTTATGATATATAATCGTAATTACGCACGAGCGTTTGTATAGGACATATAACGGGATGGGCGCTCCTAATGCTTTGTTGCTTGGTGTCTTTCTTCAATCCTGCCTACGAAGTTTAGCAATGATAATTGTCCTAACAGAGAGTTGGATGGAAGAACAAATATGTAACAAATCATAAACTTAGTTTCTTCCTGCTAACTCGAGTTGTGTAACTCGAATTAAATTCGAGTTACCTGAATTTCAACTCGAGTTAACTCGAGTTGTGTTTTTTCCGAGTTGGCACATCACTTGTCAACTTGTCAGTGTTGCCGTTCTACAAAATGAGAAGTCCCTAGACAGTTTTAGAAATTCCGCTAGATATGGGAGAAATCGTTCCGTAAAAAGCCACTAAATGTCGCTAAAAACTATTATAGATGATAAACAACTAAAAAAAAAAGGTCATTAAAAATTCAAGGGCGGGCCTCCCCCTAAATTCGCCTATGAATGCTCAAAACGAAACCTCGAATTTTAGTTGGTGGTGGATTCGTATTGTTGTGTGTATGTTTGTCTATACTAATATTATAAAGAGGAAAGATTTGATTGTTTGTAAGTTTGTAGGTTTGAAAGTTTGTTTGTAACGAATAGGCTCAAAAACAAATAGGCCGATTTTAAAAATTCTTTAAAAAGCTACATTCACCCTGAGTAACATAGGCTACATACCACCACGCTATGACCCACGGGAACGGAGCAGTAACCAAAGATCTGACTTAACGCGGGGGAAACCACGGGGAACAGCTAGTCTTTCTATAAAATACTAGTCCCAATATTAAATAAAATTCCAAATAATAACTCTGCAAAAGAACTAGGTACAACGAAATTTCGACGACACTATGAATGAATTCGAAACTGTCCAATACATGTACCTACGTAATTTTCGCTCTCACTCATTCTTGATAGCAGTGAGCGAGATAAACTGAACAAACCTTGCAACTTGTCAGTCAAGTGTTAAGTAATAATAATAATAATAATAATATGAGTGTTACAACATTTAAAGTTTAATTTAAATCAAACACAATAAAATGATTTTTCGAGAACGAATGTTACTACCCCTTGTTAAGGCGACGATATACGACTTTTACAGATTTTAAACTGACAATCACGTCAAAATGTGCAGTGTAAATGATTTGATAAAAATATATGTTAAACTAGAACATTCTCTTAATCATATAGAAAGTGAATATTTTTGATGAAGTTCATATTAAATAGTTTAATTAACTCGTGAAGTTGTGTCTGACGCGGACAAAACATTGACAATCACACAAAATCTACCAGGTATAATTATCCGAAACTTACACTATCTTACAGACAATTTTATTATCTATCTTTTAGTATACGCCTTTTTTTTAATTTTGAAAGAATACTACTTTTATTTAATTTTTTCGACTAAATTTTGAAAGTTTTGGACGCAGATTGCGTCCGTTCTGCATCAGTTTTGCGTCCAAAACTCTCAAAGTTTAGTCGAAAAAATTAAATAAAAGTAGTATTCTTTCAAAATTAAAAAAAAGGCGTATACTAAAAGATAGATAATAAAATTGTCTGAAAGCCTGCTCTACACTACTCGCGAAGTTGCCTCGACGAAGTATTCACCAAAGTTGATAGAAGTCCGAAGTATGTGACTACACACTCGTGCAACTTCGCGAGGAGCTCAGTCCACAGAGTACGATAGGCATCATGGATAACGTTCAAGTGGCAGCTGCCGTTGCAATGTGTACTCTCGCGTATTAAAACTACGTGCGTACTTATCATTCAACGAAAATTAAAAAATTGTTCTTGTGTCCACTGTATATCACTCATCGTATCAGTGTTCTGTGAATTACGGAACAATGAATACAACAGGCGCTGTTGACGTCTCGATGCAAACTGAAGGAAGGAAGTGAGCCGGCCGAGTAGTGTAGTAAGACGCTTCGTGTTCGCAACTTCGGGACACTTCGAGTCCTTTGACTCGGGCGCAAAAACCGACAACGACTGGATGTCGCCCGATGCGAGCCGAGGTTGCACGAAGCGAAGCGAAGTGCCCTTCTACACTATCGTATTCGCTCAACTTCGACCTACTTCGCGAGTAGTGTAGAGCAGGCTTCAATGTTTTGTCCGCGTCAGACACAACTTCACGTATTAATTAAACTATATAATATGAATATAATTAAAAATATTCACTTACTAAGTGATTAAGAGAATGTTCTAGTTAATATATTTTTTTCAAATTATTTACACTGCACATTTTGACGTGATTGTCAGTTTTAAATCTGTAAAAGTAACATACATTTGGCTAACCATGAGTGGTATAAATGTCGGCGCAGGAAGGTGCGTGACTTAACTTGGACCGCCTTGGAGCATCGCGCGACCGACGAATAAAAAGGAAGAGAACAATATAGAAACAATTCAAATATATTTTGTCAATGGATGTTCTTTTGATTTGAATGACGTTTGTAATTTATTAATTATATTAAAAATACCAAATTGAAGATAACGTTTATTTATTATCAACTGGGATCCAGTTGACCGTAAACATTGGTGACCCCGACGTGATTGCTGCCTTCGTCGCCTTCGAAAAGCGTTCTACATAGTATATGTGATGGCGGCCATTGCGCACACGATGCAGTAAACTGGAAATACTGAAATTTTATAGAAGAAAGAAAGGTTAAGAACAACGGATTAACTCACTGTGTTGTCGGGTTCGTCCGACTAGTTTCGATGGCATACGGCCACCTTTTTCAAGGAGTTCCACAGGATGACACACCGCCCGTCGCGTTCCTGCGGACACTGCGCGCGGCCGCGCGTTGCGCCCGCGCGGACAACTGCGGCGGTGGCGGGGGTGGCGCGGGCGAGGGTAGAGGTGGTAGAAGCGGCGGAAGAGTATCTTGCTTGAAACACATACACACTGAGCTGACCACATCATCACTTTTTAGTTCCTCCTCTGTAACAGGTCTCACCATATTAAGCAGTGGCTTCCATGATGGAGATATGGACCAACCCCCGTCTCTATTAAAGTTAGGGCGTCGACTTATTTCAATAGCCTCACGTATTTTCCGCGGAACAAAGAACTTCTCTCTCGCTAGTACGGAGGCTTTGTCGAACCGTATAAAGTGATTCGGCCCACACTCCATCACATGCTCGGTGACTGCTGAAGCATTGCTATCTCCGCTCCTGACGCTTCTAATGTGTTCCTTGATGCGTGTGTCAATGTGTCTCTGCGTTTCACCCACGTAGCTTTTGCCGCATTCACAGGGTATTGCATATACCCCAGGTCCCTTTAATAACTCACTGTCCTTCGGAGAGCGTAGCCATTGCCTCACTTGTGTTAGGGGACGGTAGACTGCCTTGATATCATATCCCTTACGCAATATGTAACCGATCCTATCCGTCACTCCTTTAATGTAAGGTAGATAGATGGGCAATCTATCTGCGGTCGGTGGTCGACTACTGGTAGAGGAGTCAGCCATTCGTCTACTCTGTCTCCATCCATAACCGTTAGCTTCAAGAACACTCTTGACGTGGCTCAGCTCGGCTTCCAAGAATGCAGGGTCGCACAGGCGGAGTGCCCTATTAATAAGTGTGCGAGGAATGGATGAGAGATGCTGCGGATGATGGTGTGAATCTGCTCTCAGATAGCGATCCGTGTGCGTCTGTTTTCGGTAGACAGTATGTTGCAGGCTACCATCTTCTTGGCGAATGACCAGCACGTCTAAGAACGGAAGTTTGTTGTTCTCCTCCATCTCTAGCGTGAACTTTATTTTCGGATGGACAGTGTTCAAATGAGTCATTAAAGAATCGACCTTGTCGCGTTCCACTATAGCGAAAACGTCGTCGACGTAGCGCCACCAGTATCTCGGGATGTGTGGGGCGTTCTCCAGAGCTTCTTGCTCAAACCACTCCATAAAAATATTTGCCACGACCGGTGCTATAGGTGACCCCATGGCCACTCCATCCATCTGTAGATAGAACTCGCCCCTCCACAAGAAATATCCACTACGCAGACAAAGCTCTATAGCACATATGTACTCGGTAGGTATATTGGCACTACCTATTCGATTTCTAATTATGCCTATCGTGTCCTCTACCGGCACGTTTGTGAAGAGTGACGTCACATCAAAACTCACCATTACTTCACCTTGATCCAGACTTATGTTATCCAGCAACTGAGTGATGATTTCACTCAGTTGCTGGATAACATAAGTCTAACAATATACCTACCGAGTACATATGTGCTATAGAGCTTTGTCTGCGTAGTGGATATTTCTTGTGGAGGGGCGAGTTCTATCTACAGATGGATGGAGTGGCCATGGGGTCACCTATAGCACCGGTCGTGGCAAATATTTTTATGGAGTGGTTTGAGCAAGAAGCTCTGGAGAACGCCCCACACATCCCGAGATACTGGTGGCGCTACGTCGACGACGTTTTCGCTATAGTGGAACGCGACAAGGTCGATTCTTTAATGACTCATTTGAACACTGTCCATCCGAAAATAAAGTTCACGCTAGAGATGGAGGAGAACAACAAACTTCCGTTCTTAGACGTGCTGGTCATTCGCCAAGAAGATGGTAGCCTGCAACATACTGTCTACCGAAAACAGACGCACACGGATCGCTATCTGAGAGCAGATTCACACCATCATCCGCAGCATCTCTCATCCATTCCTCGCACACTTATTAATAGGGCACTCCGCCTGTGCGACCCTGCATTCTTGGAAGCCGAGCTGAGCCACGTCAAGAGTGTTCTTGAAGCTAACGGTTATGGATGGAGACAGAGTAGACGAATGGCTGACTCCTCTACCAGTAGTCGACCACCGACCGCAGATAGATTGCCCATCTATCTACCTTACATTAAAGGAGTGACGGATAGGATCGGTTACATATTGCGTAAGGGATATGATATCAAGGCAGTCTACCGTCCCCTAACACAAGTGAGGCAATGGCTACGCTCTCCGAAGGACAGTGAGTTATTAAAGGGACCTGGGGTATATGCAATACCCTGTGAATGCGGCAAAAGCTACGTGGGTGAAACGCAGAGACACATTGACACACGCATCAAGGAACACATTAGAAGCGTCAGGAGCGGAGATAGCAATGCTTCAGCAGTCACCGAGCATGTGATGGAGTGTGGGCCGAATCACTTTATACGGTTCGACAAAGCCTCCGTACTAGCGAGAGAGAAGTTCTTTGTTCCGCGGAAAATACGTGAGGCTATTGAAATAAGTCGACGCCCTAACTTTAATAGAGACGGGGGTTGGTCCATATCTCCATCATGGAAGCCACTGCTTAATATGGTGAGACCTGTTACAGAGGAGGAACTAAAAAGTGATGATGTGGTCAGCTCAGTGTGTATGTGTTTCAAGCAAGATACTCTTCCGCCGCTTCTACCACCTCTACCCTCGCCCGCGCCACCCCCGCCACCGCCGCAGTTGTCCGCGCGGGCGCAACGCGCGGCCGCGCGCAGTGTCCGCAGGAACGCGACGGGCGGTGTGTCATCCTGTGGAACTCCTTGAAAAAGGTGGCCGTATGCCATCGAAACTAGTCGGACGAACCCGACAACACAGTGAGTTAATCCGTTGTTCTTAATCTATAATGTGTAACAATACTCACGTTTCGTTTAATGAAAAAAAAGAAAGAAAGGAATTAGAACTGGCTGCTACCTGTGCCTACCCTGGCTGACGATTGCCTTGCCTGCTGACTGCGTTGCTGGTCTGCTGCTGCTTCGGCGATCCGGCGCTCGATCGGGGAAGTGTACATAATTGCAATTTACCGTGTAGGTAGTCATAATTACTGTGACCGCGTTTTTCAAGTTGCCTCTTGTACAAGCAGTGTTTTCATTCTCATATTTCGTGACTTCAGTATTCCGAAACATTATTTTATTTCTCGACCTGTTTTACAGGCTCTGAGTGCACAATTTAAGTACTAAGTGATTGCTTTTTTTAATGGATGTTTGGCTTTTCTGCATGGGCTTGTAATTTCACAATATCGTTATTTATTGCGTGTGATCATTTTATGCACATTGAATGGGGCTTAATGATACTTACCTGCTGAATACGTATGTGCCTGCCTAAATGTAGTTTCTATGCACCATCCAAACGACAAAATAAATGCTTATTTTTGTAAAACGCAATCATACATTGCCGAGTTGCAATTAATTCATTGAAGCAAGTGATTTTTCTATATTCCCTGTTGCGTGATCGTTGCATTGTTAGGGAATATTATTTACATTCACCCATTTCTAATTTCTTATGCTATGCTCCCTTACTTCCCTGCGTTCATGCATATATTTTAGCTGGATTTGCCGACTATTTCAGCGTTCGTGGTCTTGCTGGCCTCCCAGATCCCACCGAGAAAACGGCAGCGCGGTGCGAGATCACCTACGTGAGCGGTAGTGCTTCGCGAAATCGGCGTGACTCAAAGGAGTCACTGTACTACTCTTCGCTTCGCATCGGAACCTGCTGACAGACTGTGTGCCGGAGCTTGGCTGTTAAGTTACACTTGACAGCGATACGGTTTGTTGACTGTTTCTTATTGTTAGCGGCTGAGTGGGGCATCTGTTCATGCTCGTTGCTTGCTCACAAAAGCATATAGGTAACATTATTCACTATGTCAGAACTAAAAAGTCTTATTCAAAGTCGTGGCACAATAAAGGCGAGACTGACCACGTTTAGTAAATACGTTAATAATTTGGTGGTAATAGAACCCAAAGCCATTACTAAGTTACAAATTGCTGATTTGCAACTAAAGGTGAGTCGTTGCCAGGAGTTGTTTACTCAATTCGATGGTATCCAAGACAAGATTGATCAATTAGATCCAGATTCTGCGGAGCAGCTCCAGGAAAGGGAGATTATTGAAAACAAATTTTGTTCTCTGATTTCTCAATCTCAACTTTTAATTGAAGCGGATTTAGAGACACAAGCAAAATTAAATAATAATGACAATAATGATAATGCCTCACATGCATGTAGTTCTTCTTGTCACAACTCAAATATTAAACTGCCCACCATTAAACTCCCTTCATTTGATGGAAACTTCCTGAAATGGTTAGAATTTAGGGATACATTTGATTCGTTAGTGAATAAAAGTGAGTCCATTCCCAATATCAACAAGTTTCATTATCTACGATCATCACTGGAAGGTAGTGCAGCTGTCATTATCAAATCAATTGATTTTACATCTAGAGGTTACACAACGGCCTGGGAACTATTGTGCAGTAGATATGATAACAAAAGGCTTCTTGTCAACCATCATTTTAAATCATTATTTTCTTTTGATCCGATTTTAAAGGAGTCACATAAGTCTCTGCGATACATGGTGGACTATTACACTAAGAATCTACAAGCGTTGAATGTATTGAATGAGCCCACAGAACATTGGGATTTACTTATCATTTATATGATTTTGTCCAAACTAGATGGCGTCACAGGTCAAAGGTGGGAAGAACATAGGAGCACTATAAATGTTTCCCCAAGTTTAAACGATTTTTATCAGTTTTTACGCAACCGTGCCGACGTTTTAGAAACATTACTATATAACAGAAATGACAATTGCTCAAAGACTGATAAACCATCCGATAAACAGACTAGTAGGGCATTTGTTAGCTCGGCCAAAAAGGCTTGTGTTATTTGTGGTGAGTTGCACCTCGTTTACCAGTGTGATAAATTTAAAAAAATGAGTGTTGATCAGAGATTGAGTGAAGTTGCTAAACTCAAACTTTGTGCTAACTGCCTCCGAGTAGGTCATCGCCCATCTCGTTGTTTCCGTGGTCCTTGTGGTATCTGTAAGGAAAAACATAGTTCATTATTGCATGGTCAGGCAGACGATAAGAAAAATGATTTACCTAATTGTTCTAAATCCTCAGGGAACAGTATTGCAGCGCCAGTGTCTTTGTCTGCTGTGGTGACTGGTCAGGTGCTTCTGTGTACTGCGCAGGTAGAAGTTATAGATTTGAAAAATAATAAAACTTACCTTGCTAAGGCATTGTTAGATAGCGGTAGTCAGTCATCTTTCGTGACAGAAGGGTTGCAAAGAAAAATGTATTTACCTTGTTCTGGTGGGACTCCTGTTAGTGTATCTGGAATTAATAATGCTGCGGTGAGCATCACTCAGCGTTGTAATCTACAAATAAAATCCAGGCTCAATGGGTTCCAAATGAAAGTTTCCTGTCTCGTCATACCTCAGATAACAGTATGTTACCTTGTGTTGAAATAGATTCGTCGCAGTTTAAGCTGCCACATAACATTGAACTAGCTGATCCGACTTTCTTCCGTCCCTCGGAAATTCATATTCTTTTGGGAGCCGATGTTTTCTGGGAATTTGTAAATTCGAAGCAAATCAAGCTTGGGCATAATAATCCCACTCTACAGAGTTCAAAATTAGGCTGTTTGATATCGGGTCCCACTAGGAAGGGTCAGTCACATAAGATTGTTAGTAACTTTTCAAGAGAGGTACAGGATTCTCTCTCAAAATTTTGGGAAATTGAAGAGTTACCGTCACTTCACAGGCCAATGCTTTCTAAGGTTGAAGAATTTTGTGAAGAGCATTTTTTGGAAAACACCAAGAGACTTGAGAATGGTAGATTTTCAGTTATGTTACCTTTGAGTGAGTCACCAGAATTGGCACTAGGCGAATCATATAATGTCGCTAGGAAAAGATTTTTTAATCTGGAGAAAAGGCTTGATAAGTCTCCTTTATTAAAAAAAGAATATAAGGAATTTATTCATGAGTATGAGCACCTAGGGCATCTTTCTCAAGTTGAGCGTCCTACCTTTGGGTATTTTATTCCCCATCACGCTGTTATTAGAAGTCAAAGTGAGACAACCCGTTTACGCGTCGTATTTGATGCTTCGTGTAAAACCTCTTCGGGAAAGTCGTTCAATGACATCCAGCTAGTGGGGCCAGTGGTTCAGGACGACCTCATGTCTATACTATTAAGATTCCGTCAAAATGCGTATGTCGTTACCGGTGACATTGAAAAAATGTACCGGCAAATTAAGATTGATGATTCACAACGACATTTGCATTTAATTATTTGGAGAGATGATAGGTCTCAGCCACTCAATGTTTTACAATTGAACACAGTTACTTACGGAACTGCCGCTGCTGCCTTTCTAAGTACAAGGTGTTTATTACAATTGTCTAAGGAATGTATTGATCAACCAGATATAGCTAACGTCATTCAGCATGATTTTTATGTTGATGATCTCAATACTGGTTCCAACTCTAAGCAAGAATTGCAGGGCACTGTTAAGGCAGTGTTCAGTAAATTATCTGAAGCATGTTTTCCTTTACGAAAATTTAGGACAAATGCACCTGATATTTTAATCGTAAGTAGTAAGATGTTTATAATCATCACATGATTAATTAATATTTCGCTAGGGTAACATTTGCACAAAAATAGTGAATCACCTTATCTGTCATTTTGAGTTTTTGACGTAATTTCATGGTGTCAAATTTCTGGAAAATAAAGTTTCTTTTTTTGGAATAATAACAGAAACAAATAATTCTAACACAAAATGCAGGTACATTAATACAATTGGGGTAATATTATGTGTTTGAAACATGATTCTGTGGTTTATTTTGGTGTTAAACATGGTGTTTATTTTTAGAATCCTAATGAGGATACAGAATGGAACGATGTCCTGCGCGCCAAGGGTATTATACCTCCCAAGGAGGCGGAGATATCGGAAGACCAAATAGTTAATATGATAGAGCAGACTATCCAGCAAAAGCAGGCTGAAAGTTAGTATAAACAAAACTTATAGGTTATGGTGACACCTGTTGCAATAACAGCCTACTAAACGTATTAGAATTTGTGTTATCTACTTAAATTCTGTCAATATCTTATGTATAAATCCTAATAAAATGATGGCGTAACAGTTTTCAATATTAAAGTAACGGTACCTGTTCTTTGGTCAGTGTTCCACATGAGCGACAACAAGTAACAGTATACTGTCAAAATGTTTCTCAAATGAGTTCATTATTATTTACTACCTCTATTTTTTACCTTCTATTTAAAAATAAATAATTAAAAAGTAACTTTCCAGAGGACAAGCAGTTATCAGAACTAGATTTAGATGGTCTTGATGAACTTGAGGACTCAGAAGACGAGGCTGTTATAGAGGAGTACAGACGGAGGCGCATTGCTGAGCTGAGGAGATTAGCAGAGAAACCTCGATTTGGAGACATCAAGGAGGTATCGGGACAAGACTATGTGCAGGAAGTCAATAAGGCTGGCGAGGGGATTTGGGTGGTTATCCATCTGTATAAACAGGGGTTAGTAAGCCAATAGACTGATTAAAAATTGGGTAGAATTGTAAAAAAGTATATTATTTCTTTTAGATGTAGGCCAGACATACACGGGCAACTCAAAGTAGTCAGGATTAACAATAACTATAGTCTTCTATTTACATACACACGTCAGCAGTACAGTGAAATTTTATTGTGTCGGCAAGCAGCTGCCAGACATAGACCGACTTCACAAGCTGTCGACTATCTCACAGTTCCCCTCTTCACATGCTCTTCATCTTGCCAGCTAAAGCATTGACTCACCATAGCTTCTAAATTTCAGTAGTTTTTTTATTTTAGTTTCCCACAGCTGGGCAAATGCCTTCCCAATCAGTCAGTTTATCATAATATTTACCTCTGAATCATTTTATTTATTTACTTCAGCATCCAGCAGTGTGCACTAATCAACCAGTACATGCGTCAGCTTGCTGCAAAGTTCCCGTACACCAAGTTCCTGAAGGCTGTAGCTCAGACGTGCATCCCCAACTTTCCTGAGAGGAACCTACCCAGTGTGTTTGTGTACTTTGAGGGGGATATGAAGAAGCAGTTTATTGGAGCAACGGAGCTAAGAGGAACGTCTTTGACAATTGAAGGTATGTTTCACTGGTTTTAAATGAACTAGCATTAGTAGCACTTGATCCCTTTCTATGGATAAATGCAAAAATCATCATACCTGCCCAATATTATATTATCAGGCTCTAGACTAAGGTCTAGTATTATATCAAGCAAGTTAGTTCAATTTCAATTGAAATTGACTCCCAAATTACAGATAAGACTATCCTATGAAATTTTGGTGTAATTTTATAAGACAAGTATTTTATCTACTCTTTTCCAGAATTTGAATACATTCTTGGCCAAGTGGGAGCAGTGGATTCAAAAATAACAGAAGATCCCAGACCAAAGATTAAAGACAAAATGTTCACCGATCTTGGCTCCAATGACTGGTGATAAAAATGGTGATGTGGTGATTATGGTGATAACATATCACCAGTGTGAACTGTCAGCTTCGGTGCAGGTTGTGCTGTACTTGCAAATTATTTATTTTGTTAGGTATTACTTAATGAAAATATTTTTGTTATATTGAATTATATATACATAAAAATAAATTTATAAAAATATAGTTTTATAATACATAAAAATAATTATGTTGGTTAATGTATTATTTTATCATTATCATTTGTATCACAAAAGTGCATTATTTATAAAAATAACTAAATGTAAATTGTGTGAACGTCACACTAGGTCTAATGAGCTGCATTTGTAAAATGTCTAATAAAATATACAATAAGTTTTAAAAATAATTCGTTTTTATTACCACTATTTACAGAAAGTATTTAAGAGTAAAGCTTATTACTACTACTTAATACTATTAAGAAATTCATTTTATACAAAAGTATTTTTTGTTTTAAAAACAAGTTTACAGAGCCGTAATTTCATTACCCAGAAGTTATCTTTTAGGATATATACCATCCGACTCGGTGGGTGTAGACTATACCCATACTTTGGTAGTATTACTTGAAGTCTCATTTAATTATGTCCAAGAGTCTCCAGACCTATGCAATCCGTCATAATTTATTCCTATACAAACGGAAAATATTCTTCCATCAATAGGGTATTACACCCATTTTTGAAAAGTGTCTCAATGAAATTCTGTAGTGCTAATATGCCACCAAAAAAAACCCCAAATTTTTATTCAATTGATAAGTGCCATAAAAATGCATCAAAATTTTAAATTTTCAAATTTCGCGCGTAGTTTGACGAAAACGCCTCTTACCGGACGCCATATTGCTCAGCGTAAATGACGTCAGTTCGTTTTGTATCAAATGAGCTCATATTAAATATGATAATTGTATATCATTTAAAAATAATTAAAAGCATATTTTGTAATAGGTGTAATAATGAAAAAAAATACGTTTGTTACGAAAATAATAAAAGTACAAAGCCTATATTACGCCAATCGGTTGACTGACAGTTGACAATTTTTTGTTTACACAGCCGTATGGCGTAATAACATGGCCGCTACTATTTCACGGCGTTTTTTAACAGATTAAAAATACTGAAAACTTTGAATTGAATTTAAAAATTTGTTTTGTTATTTTATGAACTAAAACTTATATTTTCCGACTGCTCTACGCCTAAACTGTCTCAATAACATATTTATAGTTTTTTTCTCATATAGAGTAAAATACCCTATTCTAGAAATTTCAACTAAAAACCGTAGGTCTGGCAACACTGACATTTCAGTCCACTATAGCTATAGCTCATTAAAAGAAAAAAAAAACAAGAATTCTCGTCCATAAAGAAATTACCAATAAACTGTCAAATCATCAGCTGTCAAGTTAACACCCTCGGTGCAAGTTGATGGTGGTGACGCATTTGGTGATGCAGGGCTCCACGGGGTGGCGCGACTTGAGCCCCAGGTCGAACACTCTCATGAGGATCTTCGATGCGTGCTCTTGCATGCCGACCACCAGTTCCGGTAACTTGTCCAGTACGGATTGCGTTACCTCCGGCTGGTGGGAGTCGAGACATTCTAGAACTGCTTGGAGACCTGATAGAAAGAAATATGTAAAATTACTATACAGTTCATTATTTAGCTAGCCTTTTCGCATCTATTGGGGACGGCTTCCAGTCTAAACAGATGCAGTTGAATACCAGTGTTTTACATGGAGCGACTGCCTATCTGACCTCTACAACCCAGTTACAGGGCAACGATACCCCTTGGTAAGATTTGTTGTCTTTACGTGCTTTCCGAGGCACGCAAAAGTGTCTGTATGTAATTACTATACAGTTATAAAATTAAAATCGACTTGTTATTTATATTGAAGTCTTTTTGTTAGGAAACGTTCTGGTTCTGGTAGACGACGAAGTTACAGTCAAAGCATTTATTTCAATAAAATCATTTACAGACACTTTTGAATTGTCAAGGAGTCGGTTAGTTAGTCAGAGAGTTGTAGTTAGTTGCTGGTTCCAAATCCAATCTGTGGTAACATTTTGGCATTGACATTTGACGGTGACTTTAGCTCAGAGCTCTGCCTCATTAAGACGTCATGGCGACGTCGCTAGCGGCGCAGACCTGGCTACTTCTGGTTATCTCGTATCCGAAGGTCACCAAGTCGAGTGGCCATGGCCGAGACGCCATGGCAAGTCGACAGTCAGTTCGTTTACGTCGTCAGGAATGGATGTAGAAGAAATCGCACTTCGTTGTTATCCACGTCACAGAAAAATGGAAAAAGTAAAGAAAAAATAAATAAACTATGAGTTCATCCTTTTATATCAGATAGAAGCCGAAGTGGTATTTTTTTTAAACTGTATGGAGATTTACGAAATTATCCTGTTTTTTTTTTTATTATTTTTGTTTATCATTATTTACAACAATATCGACTCGATCGAGCGTCCAAAATGGCGGCTGACTGGCGATTGAGTGAGCGAGGTTCAGTTTACTCGTGTACATTATAGTGGCAACGTCGCCAGGCCGCCAGAGTATCCAGAAGCCACGTAGGGAGCTGTAGCTCGTGGCCACGCTTCCAACTTGGCGACGTCGCCAAACCGTCGCCAAGTGAGTGAGGTACCATACATTTCAATATTAAGTGCTTGGATTCGTAGCCGGCGACGTCGCCATGGCGTCTTAATGAGGCAGAGCTCTAAGTATAGTGCGTGCCGTACTTGATTGGACTTGGGCAGTAACTCGATTTAAAGGCAAATTTCTTTAAATCGAGTACTGCGCAAGTCAAATCAAGTCTGTGTCAAGTCTCATCTTTCGTGGCACGCACTATACGTGCCGGTCAACTGCTGTAACATTGCCTACGTGCTCAACATTGCCTACATTCAAAAAGTTAAATTATTGCCGCTGAGAAATGTTTTTGCTGTGTATTGTATGGTATTACTAAAGCAAGTCGGCTATCTATATGGCCAAAAAACATTTCCCAGCGGCAATAATTCAACTTTTTAGAATGTAGGCAATGTTGAGCACGTAGGCAATGTTGAGCACGTAGGCAATGTTACAGCAGTTGACGGTACGGTTGATCGTTTCGCAGCCCTATAATACCGTAGTGTAGCGACATACCGGGCGTGGTGTCGGTGACGGCCGGCAGCAGCTTGGCCAGCAGCGACAGCGCGGTGAGACGTAGCGGCGCGTGCGCAGCCGCCGCATGAGGCGCCGCGCCCCGCAGCACGGCGCCCGCCCACGCCGCGCCGCCCCACGCTCCTCCGCGCCGGGAGCCCCACGACTCGATCTCCTGGAACAAAAATTGAGATGAAGATTTGAGATTTTTGTACGCCTTCTGGCATAACATAGCGCACTATTAATTCTGTTAAACAACTTTTTTTATTGTACCTACCTATGTTAACAAATGAATAAATGACTTATGACTTAAGAATGGAGTGTTGTGGGTAACTAGAAGTGACGTCATAAATATAAATAAAAAAGACACTGTAGCACTCGGGGACAGCCGCGGTAAAGCATAGCATTTTTGACTTTCTTGACTTTTGAATGTCAAAAGTCAAAGATTATATATATATTATTATTAAATATACCATATACATACACGTTAAGCGAACGCTCAGCCGAGTTACATGGTAGGCGGAGTGGGGGCTGTCAGGTTTTTTTTCGTTTCGGAATTTCTTGATTCGGTCGCCACGCTCAAAGCCCGCAATAAAAGCTATGCAATAGCTTAAAAGTATGGGTTAAAATTTAGTATACGATAGTACGAGTTCGGGGGGGGGGATGGGTGAGGAGAGAGATCCCCCGACTCCCCTGAAAAGAAAACGCACTTTTTTGTAACCTACCTATAAACACTTAAGTTGCCTAAATCGCGTCGTGTCTGCAATGGTTACGAAAATTGGCATAAAGACGGTCAACGCCAAGTCGACGGAGCCCTGCTACGCGGGGCTCCTATTTCTGTCTCAGTGTGTATTTCGGTCTGCAGGGTATAAAGGAACCTAACTAATGGTGCCCCTGATTTCAAGCTAAAACCTAAGTATTTTTTTGTCCAAAGAGTTACAGACACAAGACACAATTGTCACTTCTTTTTTTTTACGTTCCATTTTATCAATTTTGCAGGAAACTTTACACCACAAACAATTTTGGTTGTCTATTGCCCATTTGAACTTTCCTTTTTCGCTTTTTAAGTAATACGATGTGATTTGAGGTTGTAACTTATTTTATTAATTTCTCGAAAACAACGCAATTTCTTATGAGAATGGTAACGTTATAATCGGGGGGTGATGAGTGTTGAAGTTGGTAAAGGTTAGGTATCTTTACCAACTTCAACACTCATCACCCCCCAACTCGTGCTACCGTATACTAGATCCAACCCAAAGTATGTCAATTGATTGATAGTGTCACCTACCCTAGTATGGGTGTGGTTACTAAACGTTTCAATAGGGTATTTTACTCTATACGAGAAAAAATCTATAAATATATTATTGAGACAGTTTAGGCATAAAGCAGTCGGAAGATGTAACTTTTAGTTCATAAAATAACAATATACTTTTTTAAATTCAATTCAAAGCTTTCAGTTTTTTTATCTGTTATAAAACTCCATGAAATAGTAGCGGCCATGTCACTACGCCGTACGGCTGTGTCTTATTTATTTTATTTTATTTTATTTTATTGGGAAAACAAACAATTGTACATTATGTCTTACATCTAGGTAAACAAAACAGAATGGGCTAACGTACAATCCACTACGTTTCCACATATTACATTAAGAGATACAGTGTATATATGCTGAGGCTGTTTAAAACTCTATTCTAATTGGTATAAAACAAAAAATAAATAAAAAGTAACTACAGATTACATTTTAACATTGTTACAACGCTTTTCTTAAATTCATTTTGAGTTAAGGCAAAAATATCAATCTTATCTAAATATATCTGTGTCAACAAAAAATTGTCAACTGTCAGTCAACCGATTGGCGTAATATAGGCTTTGTACTTTTATTATTTTCGTAACCAACGTAATTTTTTAATTATTACACCTATTACAAAATATGCTTTTAATTATTTTTAAATTTTATAAAATTTTCATATTGAATATGAGCACATTTGATACAAAACGAACTGACGTCATTTCTGCTGAGCAATATGGCGTCCAGTAAGAGGCGTTATAGTCAAACTACGCGCGAAATTTGAAAATTTAAAATTTAAATGCATTTTTATGGCACTTATCTATTGAATACAAATTTTGAGTTCTTTTTGGTGGCATATTAGCACTACAGAATTTTATTGAGACACTTTTCAAAAATGGGTGTAATACCCTATTGTATTCATTTTTTGTTACTACACATATATATTCGATCTATGACAAAACCAACCAAGTATGTGATTTCTGAACTGACCTGTAGCAACCAATGCAGGTTCTCGGGCGAGTCGTACCGCCTCTGCAGCGCTTGCAGCGCTAGCGGCGGCGGCGCGGCAGATGCAGGCGCTTGCACTTCCGCTGCTTGCAGCGACGACAGCGCTGGCGTATTCCTGTACACATGCATGAGTTGTCAATGTCACTGGTTTACATTAGTGTAGAAATAAAGGCGACAATAAAAGGTATCTATTTCGAACTTAATTCAACCTGTTTATATTGAACTTATAGTTACTCAGAATATTAAAATGGAAAGCTCTAAACATTTTTAAAAAAGAGTAGATATGGAGTTTCTTGCCCATTTTTGTCCATACGAAACACGAAGTAAATATATTTTTTCTTGTAAATGACGTTCAGATGATGTGGAAGCAAAGCACTTGGTTTGAGACCGGTGAACTTCGACCACGCCGTGTCTCTGCTCGTCCCATAATACTATGGGGATTTTTTCATTTTATTTAGCCTATGCTGTCCCACTACTGGGCAAAGGCCTCGCCCAAATACTTCCAGGGGATGAGGGAGTTAACAATTTGACTTAAAAATAATTTTGACTGGCTTCACTGCGATCTACATTGGCTGGTATCAGGGGCGCCAAGATAATAAGGACAGCGAGAATACATTAATTTAGTTTGGTCAAAATCTTGACGACTTATGAGGATAGCCTTGCTGGCTTGTCTTATGAGGAAAGCCTGGCTTGCTGGCTTGTCTTATGAGGAAAGCCTGGCATGCTGGCTTGTCTTATGAGGCCAGCCTGGCATGCTGGCTTGTCTTATGAGGCCAGCCTGGCTTGCTGGATTGTCTTATGAGGAAAGCCTGGCTTGCTGGCTTGTCTTATGAGGACAGCCTGGCATGCTGGCTTGTCTTATGAGGCCAGCCTGGCATGCTGGCTTGTCTTATGAGGAAAGCCAGGCTTGTTGGCTTGTCTTATGGAGAAAGCTTGGCTTGCTGGCTTGTCTTATGAGGACAGCCTGGCTTGTTGGCTTGTCTATCCGTGTCGTTGAACTGGAAATGTATACTAACGCAATGGTGTCCTTGTGCGCGTGTAGTAGAGCGTTGGCGAGCTGTGGCCGGCACGCGAGGTAGCGGCGCAGCAGCGCACTGACGCGGTGCAGCAGAGAACACACGCCGCCGCCCTGCTGCGTGCGCGCCATCGTCAGGAAGCACTCCAGGATGCTGTGCACATCCGCGCTGGAACATATCATAAGGACATTGACCGCCAGAACATAAATGCATGCGCAAGCCGTCAACGTCGAGTCACATTCACCGCAAATAAATACAAATAAAACTAGGGAAATAAAAAAACTGTGCGGTCGGGCCCCCGTAAGGAACGAAGTTCATTACGTACATGTCTGTACAAAAAAAAAAAATATCACGAGCAGGCGAGAGCGCCAGCAGCGGCTCGACACACGCACACATACACACACGCATTTCGTTACGTGATGATTTCTACTAAATCGCTCTACCCGTAAGCCGCGTTAGGGAAGTTCGTTCCAAAAATAAGTAATGAATCTTAGATTATTGATAGGTCTTAGTGTGCTCCGACTAGATACCGCACTACCTAAAAACAATGGCTCCGTGAATGAGGCAACTCAGTATAGGGTATTACACCCATTTTTGAAAAGTGCCTGAATGAAATTCTGAAGTGCTAATATGCCACCAAAAAAAACTCAAAATTTTTATTCAATCGACAAGTGCCATAAAAATGCATCTAAAATTTTAATTTTCAAATTTCGCGCGTGGTTTACGAAAACGCCTCTTACTGGACGCCATATTGCTCAGCGTAAATGACGTCTGTTCGTTTTGTATCTAATGTGCTCATATTTAATATGATAATTGTATATCATTTAAAAATAATTAAAAGCATATTTTGTAGTAGGTGTAATAATGGAATAATTTCGTTGGTTACGAAAATAATAAAAGTACACAAAAAACTAGCCTATATACCGCCTATATTACGCTAATCGGTTGACTGACAGTTGACAATTTTTTGTTTACACAGCCTTATGGCGTAATAACATGGCCGCTACTATTTCACGGTGTTTTAGAACAGATTAAAAATACTGAAAAAACTTTGAAGTGAATTTAAAAAATTGTTTTGTTATTTTATGAACTAAAACTTACATTTTCCGACTGCTTTATGCCTAAACCGTCTCAATGACATATTTATAGATTTTGTCTCGTATAGAGTAAAATACCCTATTGTAGTGTGTAAAACAAACTGCAAGGAGGCTAGTGTGCGTGAAAAATTGTGGGTTAAAAATACCTTGTACCTTCACCTAACACATTGGTTGCTAGGAGACAGGCTCGTGTTAGCAAATTTTCGCTAGGTATTTATTGCCTCATTTGACAAGTACGTCGGCGGTATCTAGTCGTAGCGCACGGATACCAATCAATAATCTAAGTAATGAATATATATATCCTTATGCCTTTTTATAATATTTTATTGATCGTGGGGTGTCTGGGCTTGAACAGCACCCCCCATTTCATCCCGAGGGTGTCGTAGAAGGCGACTAAGGGAAAATCCGGAAGTCGGGCAGCAGCGGCTTCCATGTATTCAACCTCACTGCGATTCCTTAGACGCCTTCTGGTTCGCCTTGGTGGTTCTTGGTTGGCAACACCTTTGTCCAACAGTGGACGTCTTCCGGCGGATGATAATGATGATTATGACAATATTTTATTAAGGCGACGATATACGCCGGCGACCTTGAGCGACCAGGGAATCGTATGCGTTGCGTCCAAAATTCTCAAAGCTTTGCCGAAAACATTAAATAAAAGATAGTATTCTTTAACTTAAAAAAAAGACGTATACTAAAAGATAGATAATAAAATTGTCTGTGAGATAGTGAAAGTTTTGTTTAAACAAACCAAGTATTTTGTGTGATTATCAATGTTTTGTCCACATCAGACACAACTTCACGAGTTAATTAAACGATTTAATATGAACTTAATCAAACATTTCACATACTAAATGATTAAGAGAATGTTCTAGTTTAAAATATTTTTTTCTATTTCATTTACACTACATATTTTGACGTGATTGTCAGTTTAAAATCTGTAAAAGTCGCTTGTTAGCGCCTTTATGTAGTTCTAAATAATAGGACAAGGAAACACAGACAACTTAATTTAGTACATACATTTATTTTTAACAACCTTCATCAGTTGTAGTAAGTCATAATTAAGAGCGCGTATTCGATTCGTGACGAAAATTTCATGTTTTTGCGTTTTGCCCAGAGCAATATCGTAATGATGTGAGCAGATTATTTAAAGACAATTTACAGTTTTCGAAAAAGATTAAGTGTTGATTTAGACAGCTACAGAGTAAAAGTATAATTTTTAATTATGGTTTTTTTGAAGCGAAGACAATTCTTTCATATCGTTTTACGAAAATAGACGTCAGAGTTAAATTTCAGGATGAATACAACCATTACAGCATGCCAAAATATTTTATTTTATGCATTTTTCCAACAGGATATTCAGTCATAAAGACAGCTACAGAGAAAAAAATACGAAAATATTACTATTATGTATTAAAAAACAATGTTGAAAAAGTAGAAAATCGGTTCACTTTGTCAATTTTTTTACACCAGTATTTGAATAAAAACATAACTGATATATTTATTTTATGAAAGTAAATGTTATGCTTAATATACAGAATATTTTTTAGTCCGTTATACCAGCTCATTTATTTTAGACAATTATTTTAAAAAGCACTGTTAACATCGCGCTCTGTCGTTTGCCGATCAATTTCAAAGATTCGTGCTTATTTCGTGCATATTTTTTTTCTGATGCACACAAACAGACCATTGTATTGTACTAGTGTGTGTCAATGCTGCTACGCCGTAGATTTTGAGTTGCGCTAAATGGAATACGCGCCCTTAAGTATGAACACGAATGTGTGGTGACTCACGTGTTGGTGGCGGCGAACAGCTCGTGGTCGGGCAGCACCTCGAGCGCGGCCAGCACGTGCGTGTGGTGGCGCGTGGCGGGGGGCGTGGCGCCGCGCAGCAGCGCCGCCGCCAGGGTCAGCGCGCGCGCCCCCGCGCCCCCGCCGCGCGCCCACACGCCGCGCACGTGCGCCTCCATGCGCCACAGTCTGCGGGGGAATGGTGACTGTACAGGGCTTGTGTGATTTTGAAAATCGAGATCGAGACTAGAGAATCGAGCGAGATTTTACTACCTTCCGGGTCGTGTTTTCTAAATGTAAACCATTATTATATTGAGAAAAGTTTTGATTGTTTTTTTGTAAAGGACAAACTAAAAAAAAAAAAACCGGTCTAGTGCGAGTCGGACTAGCCCACCGACAGGGTCCCGTACAAATATATAGTTTTCAGACTTTTTCCTGAACTTGTAGTATAAGACAATATTACTTGCCTTTCATAGTTCTCAATCAACGGAAAGTACCCCATTAATTTTGATTCCCTTGAGAGTGTCGAAATGTAGGTTTTTTTGCGGCATAAACGGCTGTATCTTTTTTTTCACATTAACTTAGAAGTTTGATTTTTTCACAGCTTCAAGGGACTGTAGACTTGAGTATACGGTTTTAATTTCATTTACACTCGATACCTCAACGCGTTCCCGAGATAAATAGTCTTGACAGACGGGCGGATAGACAGACAGACAGACGGACGACAAAGTGATCCTATAAGGGTTCCGTTTTTTCATTTTGAGGTACGGAACCCTAAACATAATTAACACAAACAGCGCGTGTTCCATACAGAAGTGCAATAGGTACTCGGCCAAAATGTATGGAACAGCATGTTTTTTTTTTTGCGCTGTTTGAGTTGGCTCCGTAATGAAAGTTGTTCAGGTTCGTGGTCTGAGTCACTCCTTAAAAGTTTGCTCATGAATTCTATTTCACCGTATACAGGGTAATTGAAAAAATACCCAAAACCACTTAATCCTTACTTCGTATCATCCCCTGAACAACATTTGTTCTACGACTTTTCAAGATTCGAAACATTGTTTTTCCATACAAAAAATATAAACACACTTTAAATTATGCATAATATATTTTTTCTGAGACGGCCACGACACAAAAGACTTGCAATCAAGTAAGGTAGGCTAATGTACTATCGTGGACACACCCGCCTGACCACCACTAAGTTCATTTTTGCTTGCACTCAAAAGATGGAAGCGCTCTCTACCCCGCCCAGTTGACTTCGCAGGCGCCAAGGGAAAAAAAAATAACTGAGCAGGCGGAAAAGGTTCGCGATAGTACAGGCACACTGTACATTAGCCTACCTTACTTACATAACATTACTTACACAGTTCTAACCTAACCCAAACGACCCACAATACCACCAGGGGTATGGCCTGTGGTATGATGGGCCCGCACACCGCACTGAAACTAAGTCTTACAAGCAGGAAACAGAACAGAACTAGGCCAATAGGCACAAAGGGACGTTTACAACTGGGAGAAGCCCACATTAGCGTACATTACTACCTACATCATATTCGCTATCATATGGGTGCGCGCGCGCGTAGTATACGTACATTTTACAGACTTCAAATAAACTAAAACAAATTGTTTTTGGCTACGTTATTTAGTTGAGGTCGAAGTCGTAGAACAAATGTTATTCAGGGTGATGACACGAAGTCCAGATTAAGAGGTTTTGGGTATATTTTCAATTTCCCTGTATATTTGAACGCCCATTTGTGTAGTAGTCTAACATAACCATTACTTGTTCTCGAGCTCCTTGCTGTGCGGATGTGGCGCGGCGATGGCGGTAAGCAACGCGTGCGACACGCGGTCTGTGGCGCTAGTGGCGCGGGCGGCGGCCGGGCGGAGCTCCGCGCGGACCTCTAGCGTCACGCCCGGCCGACCACGCACCCCCGCCTGACGTAGCAGGGGCAGGATCTTTGGCACCTAGAAAGACCAAGAGTAGATCATTTCTTAACCGACTTCAAAAAGGAGGAGGTTATCAATTCGGATGTTTCTATTTTTTTTTATGTATGTTCGGGCATCCGCATAACTCTGTCATATATAGACGAAATCGCAAAATTATTTTTTTGTTCGAAAGGGGTTTACTCCGAAATGGTCCCATATAAATTTTACTAAAATTGATTGAACTTACAATCTCTTTTAAGTGTGTTGCCGTTTCTTAAGGGGGTACCGAGCAAAATCATTCAAAACAGTCGTCACTGTTAAAGTGATATAATCAATACTTTTACCATAATTGCCATAAAAAATATGTAATGAATACCACAGTGAATGTGTTAACCGATTATCGTTGGCAAAAAATAAGAATACTGTTTAATTTAATAAACAAAAATACGTAAAGTTGTACAAAAATCTTTAAAAAAATCTCGTATTTAGTTGAGTTTTGTTAGTAAACTGTATTTTTTTTTTACAAACTTGAATTCATATTAATCTTTAACATTCATACTACAATTTGTAGTTTTTACATTTTCGAAATGTCGCTTAGTTATTTTATTATTAATTTGTTTTAATTGACGCGCTGTTTTGAATCATACATATATACGATGCGTACGATTCAAAACAGCGCGAAAAATTAATAATAAAATAACTAAGCGACATTTCGAAAATGTAAAAACTACAAATTGTAGTATGAATGTTAAAGATTAATATGAATTCAAGTTTGTGAAAAAAAAATACAGTTTACTAACAAAACTCAACTAAATACGATATTTTTTTAAAGATTTTTGTACAACTTTACGTATTTTTGTTTATTAAATTAAACAGTATTCTTATTTTTTGCCAACGATAATCGGTTAACACATTCACTGTGGTATTCATTACATATTTTTTATGGCAATTATGGTAAAAGTATTGATTATATCACTTTAACAGTGACGACTGTTTTGAATGATTTTGCTCGGTACCCCCTTAATGGATTTGGATGTTAAGGTAATACTAAAAAGCTAAAAATAAAAAGTTTTTTCAAAAAACTTCCGAAAGTAATGTGTGTTCTGTGCTAAAGTTATTTTATCACTTTTTAGTTTTGGAAGGCGGTTTCCTTGTTTTTGAAAAAACTTTTTATTAAGTGAAACTAAGGGCGGGTTGTTTCAAACAGTCGGTTAACGTTACATACGGACGGTAAAAAAGTTACTATGACGTGCGATGTTTAACGTATGTTAAATGTAACGGGTCGTTTCATTACATAAAAATCCGTCAGTTAAAGTTATTCAAAAAGAGATTCCATAATATTTTGATGTTTGAAGTAGCTGTTTGACAACACAAAATTACGATGACTGGTCGGTTATGGTAATAGTAACTTTTTGACGTATGATTTCGTGAAACAACCTATTTTTTTTATTTGACGATAGTTAGCGCCATTTTTTACTATTACCGGTCAGTAATGGTTAGTTGAAGCAACCCGCCCTTAGGGTTTCACTTCAAAAGGGTTCATACTAACCCTGAAAACCCAATTAACTTTGAATTAACTGTGAAATTCGATTATTGGTGAAAAAATCATCAATCAATCCAATCCAATCAAAAATCCAATTCAGTTGATAAAATAATAGTGACGTCACATTTTACTATATCCATACGTAATCTCTACAAAAATATCTGAAAGAGTGGAGGTGTATAAAAAATACTAAACACATGAAAAGTTTTTGGTAATTTTTGTCATTTCTATAGTATTCGTACCTTAAATGTTCCCATAGAGTATTTGGATTCTTACATGAAATAGGATCGATTGTCATGAAAAGTTAAGGATGTTCTCCTAAGAACGTTCTCCTGTAATTATAACGGTTAAGATTACTGTCCCGTATTAAAAATGTACTCTGTCTATGGATATACGTCTTCATGCTTACGAAAATCAACTTTGACAGCCATAGGCCTCACTTACGGAGCGGCGGCGCGTGATGCGGCACTTATCATCGCACGAGTAAACACATGCATATAGAGATGGAGATGGAGATGAGATGCAAGACGGGAAGCGTGGCGGCGTTGTCTCAAGCGTGTAGCGAAGCAAGCGGCGGGCGTCGATTCATCAAGAATAGGGTATTACACCCATTTTTGAAAAGTGTCTCAATGAAATTCTGTAGTAGCACTACAGAATTTCATTGAGACACTTTTGAGACTCATTGAGATGAGATTCATATGCCACAAAAAAAAAACACAAAATTTTTATTCAATCGATAAGTGCCATAAAAATGCATCTAAATTTTAAATTTTCAAATTTCGCGCTTAGTTTGGCGAGAACGCCTCTTACTGGACGCCATATTGCTCAGCGTAAATGACGTCAGTTCGTTTTGTATCAAATGAGCTCATATTAAATATGACAATTGTATATCATTTAAAAATAATTAAAAGCATATTTTGTAATAGGTGTAAAAATGAAAAAAATACGTTGGTTACGAAAATAATAAAAGTACAAAGCCTATATTATGCCAATCGGTTGACTGACAGTTGACAATTTTTTGTTTACACAGCCGTATGGCGTAATAACATGGGCGCTACTATTTCACGGTGTTTTATAACAGATTAAAAATACTGAAAACTTTGAATTGAATTTAAAAATTTGTTTAGTTATTTTATCAACTAAAACTTACATTTTCCGACGGCTTTGAGCCTAAACTGTCTCAATAATATATTTATAATTTTTTTCTCGTATAGAGTAAAATACCCTATTGGGTACTTGACACCACCAATCAATTAACACACTTTTTATGAGCTGTTAAAACGAGGTTCCTCCATAGATTTTGTATGACAATAGCGGCCTGTGACGTCACTTATTTACCAACTCAATTGACTAACTATTAATTGATTTTAAAGCCACTTAAAATCGAATTTTACAGTTAATTGAAAATTAATCGGGTTTACGGGGCTATAATAAAGTGTATTTTAAGATAAGTTGTATTTTGGAATTATGGGTTAATGGTGTCAACAACCCAATTGCCTCTGCGTGAGACGCGTCGTTGCCATCCGCGGGTTCGGCAACAACACAACAAAACAACGCTCTATTTCAAGAAAACGAGTGTAAAAACGCTTCTCCATTACCGCACTCATACAACGTCATAAGTTTGAACTCAGTACGGGCCGCGCCGCTTATCGCAACGCGCGTCACAAAAACAGCCAGTATTACTAATAAAGTACATTAATATATTTTTGTTTTTGTTACAGATGAATTGGTTGTAATTTATTGTCAAAATGAATTAATTAAATGTAATTTTTTTATATTTTATCTCCCAAAGTTAATTTTATTCATAAAATGTTGACCACTTTTCTGACATAAAAACTCTTTGCTAAGATTTAAAAAAGTACCGTTCGTTGTAGACGGAGCATCTTGATAAACTGTACGTTTTACGAAGCTAGTGCGTTTTACATTACAATAACGCACAATACGTAATGACATACATTACGATATTGAAATTGGTGTAATAAGAGACACTTTACGAGCAAATGTGTTATAAATATAATATAATATGTGGGGACATTTTCACACACGGCCAACTGACCCCAAACTAGGGAGAAGCTGTACTATGGGTGTCAGACAGCTGATATACATACACAAATACATTTTTTTTTGTAAATACATACATATATAGATAAACAACACCCAGACACAAGGCAAACACAAGTGCTCATCACACAAATGTTTACCCTGGGCGGGAATCAAACCCGCAACACGCTGCGCAGCAGTCGATCGCTCAGCCACTGCGCCAACCGTGTCTCCATAAATGAGGTCTTATTAAGTAGACTTAAAAAGGAATAGATGCTGTATCGTAGTGTCCAGTCCCTAGAGTTGTAAAAAATGTTTTTTTTTCTGAGATGAAAAAAAAAGTTTTTTTTCTGAGATGAAAAAAAAAGTTTTTTTTCTGTAGTAGGTTTTTTTTCAAGAGTACGAAAATAAAAATGTGGTAAGGCGGTTATCGTATATGAGTTGACATTACATTTTCTATTTGTTTAATAAGATAATACCATTCGTTTTTTGTTAAATAGTACATAAATGTCTTAAAATAATTGGCAACACCCACTGAAGTTTATCATTTACGGACGGGGATTTCTCTAATCCTCGTTTAGTTTATGTTTTTATTGAATAGCGTCAGACTGCAGAAAGCTTGAGATAGTGAGAGTTCGTTATTAAAAACAAAACAACAGTGTTTTATTCCACTGTATTTTTTTCTGAAAAAAAAAAAACCAAACGACGCTGCCAAGTTTTTTTCAAGATTGTGAAAAAAAAACGTATAGTTTTTTTTCAATTTACATTTCTACCAGTCCCCCTTACCTTCATGTAGAGCAGCAGTAGCAGCAGCGGGTCGTGTTCCTCCGCGGCGGCTGCCACAGCCAGCAGTCCGTGAGCATGCGGGGCGCAGCGCAGCAGCAGAGGCAGCCTCGCGTCCGCCCGCCGCCGCGCCGCCTCCGAGCCCTCCGCCTCCTCTAGGATACGCGCCTCCTCCGACACGTAGCGGACCAGCACTCCCAGCTGGGAACATTTAGCATTAATTTTATCGATGTTGTAGTTGCTGGCGCTATTGTCACGCGCCCTATCCGCGTCGCTTAAAACTTAACCCCTCGTTTACACCAAGAAACAAGTATAATCACAGATATAGATAGACCTAGATAACGCAAAAGCAACTACTTCGCGTGCCTATTTTCGTGCCTAACTTGCGATAAAAAATCGTAAGTAAAAAAAATAAAGTAAACGTTTCCTTCCATCGGTATGTCATTTTGAGATTAATATTATGCGTAATAAATAATGTGTTGTGTTAAAAAAACAATTATTTTTAATCTACTACCCTCAGTAATACCTAATTTAGGAAAAACAAAACATTCGTATTACATTGTAACGTCCAAAAAATGGCACGCTTGGTTTTCATACAGATCGTGATACTTGCGTTATCTAGATACAATATGTTTATTACAAAACTTGTATAAAACATTATCATTTGTTCAGATTGTATCACACTCAAATACAAAATTTTAGACAAAACTTGTATCATACTTGTTGTGCAAATACTATCTTGACAAGACATTAAACTCTTGAGAATGTAGCTGGTTCGTCTGGCTACATTCTCAAGAGTTTAATGTCTTGTCAAGATAGTGACAAGACATTAAACAATATTGAATATTATTTTTTTTATTGTAGTTTAATCCGTTTTTCTCAGGCTATTTTAACTCATTTTATTCATTGCATGTCTATAAAAAAAAAAAAACGGAAAAGTGCGAGTCGGATTCGCCCACCGAGGGTTCCGTACATATTTGTAGGTACATATCCATACTTCTATACTAATCCATACCTACTATCCATACTTTAATCGTCTTAATATTATAAATGGGTCTTTTGCGACATAAATGGCCGTATCTTTTTTTCACGTTAACATAGAGGGTTGGTTGGCCGTAAACTTGAGTATATGGTGTTAATTTCAACTCGATACCTCCACGCATTCCCGAGATAAGGGGTCTTGACAGACAGACAGACAGACAGACAGACGGACAACAAAGTGACCCTATAAGGGTTCCGTTTTTTCCTTTTGAGGTACGGAACCCTAAACATAATCAACTTAATTTAACAATAAATGTTACTAACACTAGTTTATAAGTTTACATAGTTACTAACAAATATGGAATATATTATATATTTACTGTGCCGTTCCATTAAACACTGACAATCTATATCGATATTTGTAAGGATATTTGCTTGCCCAACTCTAGTATTATGTTTGGCCTTAGGCCGACCAATCAGAGCGCAGTTGTCACCGCGGCGTTTTGACAGAAATATTCTCAAACAAAATGAATAGCATTTCGTCTCTTATGGGTGTGTACTCGATGGAGTCAGATGACGTCTTGATGAAGACTTGTTGTTCATATAGTGCGTCAGACTGGTACTGATACGAACTAATCAGCAGTGCTACTTCAGACATGGCGGAATCTTATTATAATAGGGTATTACACCCATTTTTGAAAAGTGCCTTTATGAAATTCTGTAGTGCTAATATGCCACCAAAAAAAACAAAATTTTTATTCAATCGATAAGTGCCATAAAAATGGATCTAAATTTTCAATTTTCAAATATCGCGCGTAGTTTGACGAAAACGCTTCTTACTGGACGCCATATTGCTCAGCGTAAATGACGTCAGTTCGTTTTGTATCAAATGAGCTCATATTAAATATGATAATTGTATATCATTTAAAAATAATTAAAAGCATATTTTGTAATAAGTATAATAATGAAAAAATTACATTGGTTACGAAAATAATAAAAGTACAAAGCCTAAATTACGCCAATCGTTGGTTGACTGACTGTTGTCAATTTTTTGTTTACACAGCCGTACGGCGTAATAACATGGCCGCTACTATTTCACGGTGTTTTATAACAGATTAAAAATACTAAAAACTTTGAATTGAATTTAAACATTTGTTTTGTTATGTTATGAACTAAAACTTACATTTTCCGACTGCTTAATGCCTAAACTGTCTCAAAAACATATTTATAGATTTTTTCTCGTATAGAGTAAAATACCCTATTATTATAATAATAATGCTTATTATAATGACATCCTTGCTAGACGTTCATACTACACCGCGCGGATCATGTATACGTGCGGTAGCCGCCTCTCGACCGCTAGAAAAGGAATACGCGCGGACGCAGTGCGTTCAGTTAATCCGTGAAATCAACGCGTATCGGACGTATTACAATGGATCGCTTCGACATCAAGTTATCCATCCACAAAGTGGAAAAAAGTCCAGCTTTGTTCATCAAGGGTGCAGAGTATTCTAATAAAATTGCCAAAAGCGCGCCTGTCTGAACACTTTTAATACTCGCGGATTAGAACCACGCGGTTTGGATACACACGAATTCCGCCATGTCTGAAATTACTCTAATACAGGGGTTCTTAAACTTTTTGTAGTCACGGACTACTTTCACAATTTAAACAATTCCACGGACCCCTGTCAAAGCATATTTTAGGATAAGAAAACAAGCATTATTTCGAGTTCGTGGGTTGGCCAGGAGATGCTGAGTTTGCTACACAATTTCCTAATAAATAATTATGTTGTGAGTTGACCTACTCTTCTTCTTCTTCCTGCCCTTATCCCATGTTTTCTTCTTCCATTCCGTCCTGTCCACCGTCATGCTTTCACTGACTCCCTTTTCATTCATATCATTCTTCGCACAATCTATCCATCTTTTCTTTGACTTTCCTCTCCCTCTCCATCCATCCAAATTAATATTCATAACTCTTTTGGTCACATGCGTTTCGTCTCTTCTCTTCACATGTCCATACCAAGACAAACCTTTCTTCAACATTTCTGTCACTGGTGAGTTTACCTACTGCAGGCCCCTAATACACATGCTACGGACCTTAAGGGGTTCGTGGACCCCACTTTAAGAAACCCTGGTCTAATAGTACAGCTAGTTACCTGCTGGTGGTCCAGACGCAGGGTGTCGTCGGGCACGTAGTGTTTAGGCGTGGTCTTGTCTCGTCCCTGCCACACGCGCGGGCTCTCTATCAGTGTTTCTGCGAAGTCCAGCACCGCACTCGGTGACCAGCCTCTGAGGATAACATACCTATACATAGTATCGCTTTTCGTGTCTCTATTTGTGTGCGTTTAGATCTTCTTAAGCACAATCGTTTTCAATATTATTTAGACTGGAGAATTTATTCCGGGAATTGTATTATTTACTTCAGACATAGCACCATATGAAATAGGGACCTATGTAGTCCGCGCCATGACTCTTCAAAATAGTACTTATTTCTTGTCGGAAAAAAATATTTATTTTTTAAAACTTTTTATAAGGTACAAAAGCGGACTATGACTTAGGCATTCTCTACCAGTCAACCAAAAGTGGTGAAGAGATAACATGGTAGGTGTAACTATAGTGCGCGTCGAGCGTATAAATCATCATAGTCTTTTTTGTGTCTACTTTTTATCATCAAAATCGATTAAAGTCTTCCCCTTATTTTATACCAGAGGTGGAATATTTTTGTGATATTGATTTGGGAACACCCCTGAGGCATTACATTATGGTAATGCCTCAAGTTATTAAAAAAAAAGAATTCAAATCGTTCCATGGATATACGACGGACTAACAAACATTAAAAAAAATAAAGTCGTATAACTTTCTCCTTTTTTGTAGTTTAAAAATAACTACATATAACCAGCAAAACAAAATAGCGACATTACCCTTCAGGCTGCAGCAGCAGGGTGAGGCAGTAGTGCAGCGTCCTTCAGGAGGCGCGGTGAGCCAGCAGCGTCACCAGCAGCGGAACATCAGCTGCATCTGAGCACGTACTTACCCTTCAGGCTGCAGCAGCAGGGTGAGGCAGTAGTGCAGCGTCCTCCAGGAGGCGCGGTGAGCCAGCAGCGTCACCAGCAGCGGCCGCCAGGGGGCGCAGCCCGAGCGGAACATCAGCTGCATCTGTGCACGACACGGATTTAGACGTGGGGTAAGTTACATTACGAACGGCCAAAGATCTGATAAAGGAGTTGTTTCAAAATGTATGGAGCCTGGGCCCAGTCCTAGTATACCATATTTAATAATAGGGAAACACATTTCAAATAGTTCTCAGTTGTCCAATTACTTTAAAATAGCTTTGTGAGCAGGTAAAATACAAGAAATTGCACTTGAAATTGCAACACACTACAAAAAATAACACTCATGGTGGTAAGCTGTCATTTTGATTGATTAATGACGTTTGACATTTACAATTCTGATTTTCTGCGTCGATTTGTGGATAGCCAGGTAAACAGATGGGAAAGAAACGGCGTTAAATTCAAAAAACGAAAGGGAGGTTGTTTTAAAATACTCCAGAAACTAGAAACAAAACGAGACGAAAGCTGTGACTGAAGTGACACTGTTGTGAGACTGTCAGCTGGCAGTTCTCTTTCTATGATCAATGGTCGATCTATGGCTTATAGAGTAGCTAAATCTGAGTGACGCCATATTGAAAATCCATAAAAATTATTGTTAATCAATATCATTAATATCAATTTACTACCACAACAGTATACATTTAAAGGAATTATCTGTATTTTCCCGGATTCTACGGATTTTTCTCTGTTTTTGGAAGTGGTGTAGATAGACTGGGCCCAGTACGAAACATGTTCTTTGTGCAAAAAAAAACTAACCTACAGACGTCTTTATTGAATTCGTTTCTCAAAAACGTTTACTTTTTATTACATAGAAACTTCGATATAAACCATATTATCCCCGGGTTCGAAATATCTGGATGAACGTTTGTTATAAATGCTATAATCACGTACGAGCGTATGTATGGGAATTATGACAAGTTGGCCACCCTTAGGGGTCCGTTTTTTATTCACACGTACGTAACCCTAAGGCAGCACCCGTTGTCGGCATCGGCATGGCAAGGTATTTTTAGGCGACAAATAAAAATATAACTTGAAGGCATGAAAAAAAGTTGAAATTTTAATACACGGCATGCCTATGCCTAAGCATAACGCGGTATTATTTTTGTACTCACGACGGTTAACATTGAAATTTTAACTTTATTTCCATACCTTTAAGTTATATTTTTATTCGTCTCCAATTCGTACCTTGCCATGCCGATGCCGACAATGGGTGCCGGGAATAAAAAGGCTTATAAATAATTGTCCAATTACCAATTAAAAGTAAAGGATGAGTGTCAAAGTCAAATCATTTATTTTAATTAGACTATTAGAAGGCACTTTTGAACGTCATAAAAGAAAAAGTGTGATTCTAGTTGCCCCTTCCAAAAGGTAGTTTCGTATGGAGAAGAATGGGCAAGAAACTCCATACATACTCTTAAAAAAAATGTACAATATTTTGCATTTACAGTTTATAGTTATATAAGTAACTATAAGTGAATACGATGGACCTCGCACTATATTGAAGTATGTACAAAGTATTACAAGATAAAGAATGACAGCTAAGTTGTATACATAGATACATGGTGTTCACATTATTATTTACAATTATTGAAAAGTAGACAACCACACCTTACATTTCAACAAACTATGAACTAGTGTGTGAACCAGGGCAAGAATTAAATATAATGTATACAAGGTGTAACGTTAAACACGCAAAACCTCAGACACCCCAAATGATTTTTAATTCAATTAACGTAATACTGAGAAAAGAAAAACATATTTTATTTATGCTTATGTGCTGTTTTAGTTTTACTAAGACTCGTATTAGCATTGAAATAAGAACTATTATTATCACGCGTATGAGAAAATTTAAATTGGACGACAACCATTTGTGTTTGTTTACCTATTTTGGCAGGTTTGCGCACGTGATGGCTTGACCTTTTAATAAATAGACAGGGCAACATGTTTAATAAAGATTTTTTGAAAAATGTGACCTATATTAAAAAGTGGTTCAATTGATTCTGCTCGTTATTCTAATCAAACTATTTTCAGGTTTTGCGTATTTGACTTTACACCTTGTATACGAGAATATATTAAGTATAAATTAAGTAGTTTTGATTAGAAATCAGTTTGATTTTGTCCAGACTGTGTTTATGTGTCTAGTGTACCTGTCGCTGCCTCTGGTCGCTGGGTCCTAGCGCCTCCCGCTGCAGCTCGGACATCCAGTCCAGCAACAGGCCGCAGCCCAGCCCGCCGCGAGAGAACACGTGCGCCGGGCCCGAAGTACCGTCCTCGTGCTTTATCTGGTGGGAGAATAGGGTATTTTACTCTATACGAGAAAAAATCTATAAATATGTTATTGAGACAGTTTAGGCATAAAGCAGTCGAAAAATTTAAGTTTTATTTCATAAAATAACAAAATCAATTTTTAAATTAAATTCAACGTTTTCAGTTTTTTTAATCTATTCTAATAATATTATAAAGCTGAAGAGTTTGTTTGTTTGGTTGAACGCGCTAATCTCAGGATCTACTGGTTCGAATTGAAAAATTATTTTTGTGTTGGATAGTCCATTTACCGAGGAAGGCTATAGGCCCATGCGAAGCTGGGCCGGTTAGCTAGTCTGTTATAAAACACCATGAAATAGTAGCGGCCATATTATTACGCCGTACGGCTGTGTAAACAAAAATTTGTGAACTGTCAGTCAACCGACTGGCGTATATAGGCTTTGTACTTTTATTATTTTCGTAACCAACGTATTTTTTTTAATTATTTCACATATTACAAAATATGGTTTTATTTATTTTTAAATTATGTACTATTGAAATTGAAGATTTAGATGCATTTTTAGGGCACTTATCGATTGAATAAAAATGTTGCGTTTTTTATGGTGGTATTTTAGCACTACAGAATTTTATTGAGACACTTTTCAAAAATGGGTGTAATACCCTATTGAACAAATACGGGGGTAGTCACGGAATATAAAAAAATTCAGTGTGTACTTATGTACGCGCGTGAGAAGTTATACTTCTTCGAGTCACAAAATAGCAACGAAGGCAGTAAGTAGTTCAGCATGTACGTCAGAGATGGCGTTGTTTACAATTACTCCCGTGAGAATTTTGTGTGACGGTGTGCGCGCGCATCGTAAAATTTCACTCTCATCATTTTTTCATAACGCGCCTAAAGAAGTATAACTTCAAAAACTGGCCAAGTGCGAGTCGGACACGTGCACGAAGGGTTCCGTACCATTATCTATACAATATTAGACATCGAGCAAAAAAAAAACGGCAAAAAATCACGTCTGTTGTATGCGATATATGTATATTTATTTTATTCTGTTTTAATTTGTTGTTATAGCGGCTAGCGGCAACAGAAATACATAATCTGTGAAAATTTCAACTGTCTAGGTATCACGGTTCATGAGATACATCCTGATGACAGACAGACAGACGAACAGTTGAGTCTTACTTAGTAATAGGGTCCCGATTTTACCATAAAATTAGCAGTTTCCCTCGGACTTTTTACATGTTTTTTTTTTTTAATAACAAAATATACAGTACGATTCAAACTTTCAACACGAGTCGAGTGGCTGCGCAGTAACAATTCCACGTGTCAGCGGGGGTGAGGGGTGGGTACTGCGCAGCCTGTAGCAAACTTTACAGCCGCCATTAAGTTTGAATCGATACTATCTATACTTAGGGATAAAGTAGCATTCTAAAGATGAAAGAATTTTTGAAATCGGACCAGTCGTTTTTGAGTTTATTCGTTACAAACATACAAAAATACAAATTTTTCCTCTTTATAATATTATTAGTGTAGCCAAGTGGAAGTGTCCACATAGCACTCCTCCAGCATCCTGTGTGTGTCACAATTATGCGGAATATATGCAAAATATAACCATCATCATTTGTAATAAGTCCTAATTTTGTTTGAACAAAAAATAGCTTTTCGTCAAAGTTGAATTTGTTGTTTATACAAACTTAAGGCTTATTACAATAGACGAAGGGATCAAAAATTCTAAGAGACAACTTCACAAAAAATAAACAGATTTGCCCTCAAAACCAGATCCATTTTCAATAAGCTGTAAGATTAGATTTTAAGTCTCTTTGAAAACAAACTTCTTTGAGCAATGTATGTATATCAACTTACTTTGAGCAATGTATGTATATCAACTTACTTTGGACTCGTAGTGTCCCTCCTGGTTCTTCTCCAGTATGTGCGTGATGACGTCGACGATGAGGCGCGTGTCCTGGTGCATTATGATGCGGTCACCGAGGGCTTCCAGCGTGCTAGGTGTTGCTGACTCCAGGGCTGAACACAGGGAGTACATGGTGGTCATTCAGAACGAGTAGATCAAGAGAGAAAGAGACTAGAGAAGAAGTTCTACATTATTTTTGTATCGACTCTAAAAAAGAGTAAGTTCTAGATTCGACTCTTGTTCCTCTCGAAATTTTATATTTTTCGAGTATTTATATATTTAATAAAGGGTACGTTTCAGCATTGTATATTAAATCTGCGAAGAGCCGATGCAGAGCTTCGAGATTTGTCAAAGGAACACATCAATAATGAACAGTAGACGTGTTGTGTTTTTTTTAAACTCAGTTTAGGATGAGGCCAAACTGCTGTGAATGTTGCTTCAATCAATAAATTCGATAGAAGTTCGATATACGCTTCCAATAGTGGATATCTTCTATTATATAAAAATAAGTCGGGTTTTCCTTCCTGACGATATAACTCCAGAACGCACGAACCGATTTCCACGGTTTTGCATTCGTTGGAAAGGTCTCCGGTTCCGTGAGGTTTATAGCAAAGAAAAAAAAAAAAAAAAGAAAAAAAAATTACCCTAGGGTAGGTGTAGGTGTAGGTGTAGGGTAGGTGTAGGTAAATAGGCAGGTAAGTAGGTAGATCGGGACAGGACAACGTCTGTCGGGTCAGCTAGTACATTATAATTTTGACAATGTTTGGTAGTAACCTACAAGAAAAGAAGATTTTAAAATTGAATGATTTCTTGTGCTATAATTATTAACATAACTATTATATTATATCTTATTACATATAAATTAAACTGTACTTCCTAATATTTGCACACCGGTGTACGTCCTGTACAATGAAAATGAACCTCTAAGCTAGCGTTGCATTTGTAATTTACTTCGGATTCACCTTTCAAATTGCATGACAACCTACTATATACTTACTTCAAAATTTATTTGAAATCATTTTTTTTCTTCTATAAATTGGTAACTCTAAGAAATGAAATATTTTTTTTTTACAATTATTACCTAATAAGCAAATTAATTGGAATCTAGATGTATTGTGAGATCAAGTATCGGTAAAATTTTTATATTTTTTTTTTAGTTTCTTTTTATGAAATCAAATAAAGCTTTTAATAATAAGCTAGCGTTGCGCAAATAAAGTATAACTGTAAAATTAGTTTTTTTGTTGCTTCGAAATCATCAAAAAGTTAGTCAATTGAGATGGCAAATTCATCATCATCATCAGCCGTAAGACGTCCACTGCTGAACTAAGGCGTCCCCCAAGGGAAAACGGGCGGGAGGGTTGCCATAATCCCCACGTTTGGCAGGCGTCTTGGGGATTGCAGTGAGGTTGTTAAGAACAAGGAAGCCACTGCTGCTCGACTTCAGGATTTTCTCTAAGTCGCCTTATGCAACACCATCGGGATAAAATGAGTGGTTGCTATTCTGTGACGTTACATTATGTATAGTCATACAAAATCATTAAAGAAATCGCATTTTGTCAGTTAATAAAAAGTATGTCAATTGATTGTTTGTGTCAATATACACTCGGCGTCACAAAAATCGCACCTTTTCGAAAATAAGTTTAAAACATGTCCCGCCAGTAACGAATACATTAAACCCAATTAATATTGGTATCAATTAAAAGTATGTTTAACGACCTTTAAATTAACAACAGTTAGAATTCCTAAACACAACAGATCTCATTAGCACGTAACGTTAAAAAAAATGTTGTCAAAATACGCATTACAACGGCCACTAATTGCACCTCCCTACAAGGGTATAAAACGGGCGACCCGGGTTAAATGTGGGTGCCCCCACCGACACAAGTTATAACCGACTGGAGGAAAGTAAGCGAAAGCCTACAATCCACCACGTCGCCAGACTTGGACGCCATACCCGACCACTTGGTGACAGTCGCAGACACGACGGCCGCGATCGACTCGTTCACAAGTCACGTGCAATCTGTCTTGAACGATTGTTCAAGGGAGGTTCCGGCGATGAGTGATCATCGCTGGAAACTACCAGATGATGTGCGTGAATTGTTGACCGAGAAGAACGCTGCTGTCCGTGCATATAGCGCCTTCCCCTGCGATGCGAACAAAGCCCACATGCGTTCCCTACAGCGTGCTGTAAAGGAACGCATTGCGGAGTGGCGCTCAAACCGTTGGGACAAGACGCTTAGCGAACTAGAGCCCACGCACCTAGCCTTCTGGCAGTTGCAGAGGTCACTTCGTTCCTCTAACGAGGCCTCCATGCCCCCCCTAGTTCGACCCGACAAAACCGTCGCTTTCGATAACGATGAAAAGGCTGAGTGCCTAGCCGACAGCCTTGAGTCACAATGCTCTCCTAGTTCCCTACCAGTAGACCAAGCGCACCTCTCCAAGGTCGATGCTGAAGTTGAACGTAGAGCCTCCCTTCCCCCCGTCGAAGACCCTGATTATCCTCTGCCCCCCGTCACCCCAGACGAAGTGCAGGATATTATCATGAGGCTGAAACCCCGCAAAGCCCCTGGCTCTGATCGCATCACCAATAAGGTGTTTAAACTCCTACCCGCCGCCCTGATAATGCTAATGACCGCCATCTTCAATGGCGCTCTAAGCAATAACATTTTTCCTCAGGCATGGAAAGAAGCCACTGTTATCGGCATTCCGAAACCAGGCAAACCCAAGTCTGACCCCTCTAGTTATCGCCCCATTAGTTTACTCAACACCCTCGGCAAAATCTACGAGAGACTTATTTATAAGCGTCTCAAAGATTATGTCGAAGCTAAGAGTCTCATTCCCGACGAGCAATTCGGCTTTCGTACCGAACACAGCTGCGTCCAACAGGTCCACCGCATCGTCGAGCATGTAAGCGTTGGGTTCCAACGCGGCTTGAAGACCGGTGCGCTCTTCTTCGATATAGCGAAGGCATTCGACAAAGTCTGGCACAATGGCTTAATATACAAGCTATACCTACTGGGTGTGCCGGATCGTCTCGTACTGATCTTACGAGACTTTCTGTCGAATCGTACCTTTCGTTATCGCGTCGAAGGGGCACTCTCGTCTCCACGTCCCATACGTGCTGGAGTCCCCCAGGGCTCCGTGGTCTCCCCTCTCATTTTCACGCTGTTCACCAGTGACATTCCAAAGAGCAGACAGGCTCATTTGGCTTTATTCGCCGATGACACGGCCATTTATTGCACTGGTTCCAACCCAGTCCGTATAGCCCGCATCCTCCAAGACTCCGCAAACGCACTAGGCGCTTGGTTCCGGAGATGGAGAATCACAGTCAACCCCGCTAAGAGTCAGGCAGTGCTGTTTTCCAAACCGCGCATCAACCCCTCCCTTCCCAGTCCGATATCCATGTTCGGCGAGCCTATCCCTTGGGAGAAGCAAGCCAAATACCTAGGAGTCATTCTCGACCGCCACCTAACCTTCGCGGAGCACATAAAGCAGGCGCGTTCGCGCGCCGCTTTCGCTCAAGGTAGACTTCACTGTATGTTGAATGCACGTAGCAAATTGTCACTCAAGTGCAAATTGCGTACCTACACAGCGTGCATTCGTCCCATCATGACCTACGCCTGTGCTGTATTCGCACACGTAAAGGCATACCGTCTCCACAGAATGCAAACCTTACAAAACCGTTTCTTGCGAAAAATAACGGGCGCCCCGTTCTATGTTCGCAACGAGAACCTTCATCTCGATCTCAAACTCCCGACCATCCGTCAGTTCATGAAGCGCGCTTGCAAGCGCTTCTTCGATCAAGCGGAAAAACACCGCAACCCGCTCGTCGTAGCGGCCGCCCGATATACCCCTTCCCGTATTAGCAGGACCCGTCGTCCACGTCATACCCTGTCCGATCCAGATGACGCTATTACCCTCCTTCAAGAAAGAAATAGGGCCACTAGCACATTAGTCAAACACAGACACAAATTACCGTCATTCCGACCTCGCCGCCGAGGTCCCTCGCGACGACCCCGTAACGCCCCCCCCCCCCGACCCTTGCTAGCGCCAGCCCGCGTCGCTGTGCCCTTAGCTTTAAAATAGCCCCTAATTAATGGAGACCCGATCCAGCCTGTCCCTTTGCTGCCCTCTCTCAGTGGCGACCTAAGCCGAGGCTCGTACCCCACAGGGGGTGCCCTTAGCGTAGTCACTTAGTTTATAAGTTTTTGCCCTGGCTGGAGGCCCTAAAAGTCACTTTTAAGGCACCACAGGATTGTCCGGTTAAGCAGTAACCAACCCTCAGGTTGAACTGCGAGATGCCATTCAGAAAAAAAAAAAAAAAAAAAAAAAAAAAAAAAAAAAAATAAATGTGGGTCATTCGATAGTCAACCTTTGAAGTGAACACACGTGAACAGCTACAGCAAGAAAAATACCCCAGAAGATGGATACCACTGCAGATGAAGCCGCTCAAGTCATTGCACTACTGCAATCAGGGATGCGGCAATGTGATGTTGCTCGGCAACTGAACTTGAGTCGTTTTGCCGTTCGACGAGTGTTCCAACGTTTCCAAGAGACTGGTGGCTATATCCGAAGACGTGCATCTGGAAGACAACGGTGCACATCCGAAAGAGACGATCGCTTCATTGTTTCGACGTCTTTACGTAATCGGTTCTCCAATGCTGTTGAGCTGCAACAACAACTGCGATCAGCTCGCAGAACTTCTGTAAGCGTCTCCACGATTAGAAGAAGAATGCGGGAGAAGAAAATTGCAGCTCATAGGGCTGCTACAGGGCCCAAATTGACTGCACAGCATAGGAGAGACCGGTTGCAATTTGCCCGTGACCATGTGGATTGGACAATAGACCAATGGAGGGCTGTGCTCTTCTCGGATGAGACGAGGGTGTGTCTTTTCTGCAACGACAGGCGTCGAAGAGTGTATAGGAGGCAAGGGGAACGATTCGCACAAGCCTGTATTCAAGAGACAGTGGAATACGGGGGTGGCTCGTGCATGTTCTGGGGCGGCATGTCAATCGACGGTAAAACGAACCTTGTGTGTGTTTCTCGGACTGGAAGTGCTCGCGGGCAAGGGTCGCTGACTGCTGCTCGGTACATAACAGAGATCTTAGAGGAGCAGGTTGTCCCTTATGCGGGTTTTGTTGGCAGTGGGTTCACGTTAATGCACGATAACGCCCGTTGTCACACCGCTTTAATTGTAAGAGACTACCTGCAAGAAGTTGGCATCCCTGTTATGCGCTGGCCGGCGCGAAGTCCAGACCTGAACCCTATTGAGCACCTTTGGGATGAACTGAAACGGCGAGTACGGGCACGAAATCCTGCCCCTACCACTCTCCAAGACCTTCAAGATGCCGTCGTTGCAGAATGGGACAACATTCCACAAGAGACTGTTGTCACATTAATAAGGTCCATGAGAGAACGCATGGAAGCAGTCATCAGGGCTAGGGGGGGTAACACTAGGTTTTAAGTTAGTTTTAAGGACTTTGTTGTAATTTTTGCTGATAAAATAAAATTTAACTTTTTAATCATTTGCATTAGCTTGCTTTTTTTTATTCCCTGGTAAACAAAAAACCAAATCCATTGATTTATTCTGAAATTTAAATAAATTGCCTTTCCAATTATACCTTATAGTCATATGTATACCATTGATTAATAGGGTTAAAATGACTTTGAAGGGAATTCTTAAAGAGGTGCGATTTTTGTGACGCCGAGTGTATCTTACAATTATGAACAAGAAATTAATGACACGCTTAAGCAAACTATAGATTGGTTGCAATCGAATAATTTAAAAATTAATTTAGAAAAGACGTATATAATGCATTTTGGTCAGCGACAACGACAACAACTACCGGTTAATATTAGTCACAATGGACATTTAGTTGAGAGAAAGGATAAGACAAAGTTTTTAGGATTAGTGATAGACAGCCAACTTACGTGGAAACCGCAGGTTGAAGAAATGTGTAAAAAACTGAACAGTTTTGCTTTTGCTCTTTATAAGCTGTCCAAATTTGTAAACCGCAAAGCCGTGCTTATGGCCTACCATAGCTACGTAGAATCAATTCTAAGATACGGAGTCGTTTTCTGGGGTAACTCGTCAGACAAGAATTACGTGTTTATCGCACAAAAAAAATGCGTACGCGCTATATGCAATCTACACTCAAGGGACAGTTGTAGGCCATATTTTGAATCCTTGAAGATTCTAACATTGCCATCGTTATACATTTTTGAGGTGGCAGTGTTTGTTACGACAAACCCACAGCTTTTCAGAGTAAGAGCCCCAGCTGATCCACGGTTAAGGAAAAGGAATTCGAACATTCTTTGTGTCGTCGCGGAATTTTATTAAAAGTAACTGGAGCCATTTGATAAATACTTTTTCGAAGGAGCCCTCCTTCGAAAAAGTATTTATCAAATGGCTCCAGTTACTTTTAATAAAATTCCGCGACGAGTAAAGAATCTGAATAATAATATGTTTAAAAGTAAACTGAAAGAATTTTTAATTCATAAATGTTACTATTCCACAACTGAGTTTATGGAGGACACCACTGACATTTAGATTTTGTTTATTTTGTTTTTTTTTACAGCATTACATTTTGACTATTAATATTTTGACATTGGTAATTGTATAATAAATAACGTAAGGAATAAATATAATTATGTTGGTATCTAAGTAATTGAATTATTTAATTTTAAATGTTGTGTCTGATCTTTCGACACAACTAACTTTTGTTATTATTTGTATACTCTCGAGCAAAATGTAGCGAACTTACCATCTTATTATAAGACCTTAAATGCTAATGTATTGAAACCTATATTTACGAATAAATTTGATTTGATTTGTCAACTACCCACATTTTCTATGGTCATATTTTCACACACCATCATTCCACACATTGAGTGTACACGCAGTGCCGCAATCAGAGAGAGATGGAAAGTCTCACAAAATAATAGAACAAACTAAGGAGACCCTGTACTATGAGTGTCAGACATGTCTATCTGACATAGTACAGGGTCCCCCTAGTTTGGGGTGAGATGGCCCCAAACTAGGATGAATTTGAAATGTCCTCACATATTATTATTTAGTGAGACTTCTCCATCTCTCTCTGTTCGCGGCACTGCACATACGCAAATACATTTTAAATCAATACATATTTAGATAAGCCGCAACCAACTTAAAGGTGCGTACGGATTAGAGGCAGCCACGGGGTGCGCAGCCTCGCCACGCACGGCTCGTGTGCGGGCTGCCTCGGTACAAAATTAAAACAACACGAGGCAGCAGGCCGAGGCAACTTGCCTCGGGTCGAACCACGAAGGCGCGATATTGAAAATGGCGCCGGATCGTCTTTACAGCTGATTTACTTCTGCGTCTGTCATATTAAAAAAACCGACAACTGATGGCTCACGCCGCCGCGCCGCGGGAGCCTCGTGCGAGGCACGCCTCGGGCTGAGGCGCGTACGCACTTGAGGTAACAGGGCGAGCCGTGTGTGCCTCGGGCGAGGCTGCCTCTAATTCGTACGCACCTTAACAGACAAGCCATGACCACGACCACTCCGCCAGGAGTGTACGACTAAGAAGAAGAAGAAGAATTTTCACTGACCTGCAATAAGCTGTTGCTTGGTGGCGGCGGGTGGTACATGCACGTCCAGCTCGCGCTTGATGGTGCTGGAGGAGCTGGACGAGCTCCTCTGCATGATGCTGCGCAGGATGTCCACCACCGGGCCCGTCAGCAGCTTGCACTGCATCAGCAGCGTGTCTGCGATCTGAGGGTCGAGGGGACACGGTGATGACAATAATAATAATATGTGGGGACATTTCACACGCGGTCATCTGGCCCCAAACTAGGGAGACCTTGTACTATGGGTGTCAGACAGCTGATATACATATACAAATACATTCTAAATACATACACATATAGATATACTAGAATATACTAGCAACATAACATATATATAGATATACTAGAATATACTAGCTAGTTAAGTTTTCTTAAAATAAATAAAATAAAATAACCAACACCCAGACACAAGGCAAACACAAGTGCTCATCACACAAATGTTTACCCTGGGCGGGAATCGAACTCGCAACACGCTGCGCAGCAGTCGATCGCTAAGCCACTGCGCCAACCGTGTCGTCCAACCAGAAGTTATTACTTAAAAAAAAACCCGTAGTTTTAAGCCGCATGTGAAGCTTTATTTAGCTTTAATAGCATACGATAATTGTACAGTTAAAAATTAAGTTTGGTTCTGTTAAAACGCCAAACCACAATGGTGCCGATTCTCTTGTTCACAAACTGAACTAAAATTTAATAATAGGCATCTCTTACTACCAGGTAGGTGAATAAATACATTTACTTGGGTAAACAAATATCTTTTATAAAGACCAACAACGATGATGAAGTAGACAGTAGAAAAAACATTACATGGAAGAAGTTTTGGTCGCTAAAAGAAATTCAAAAAGGAAAATACAGTATGAATTTAAAGAAAACTGTTATGGATACCTGTCTCTTGCCTAGTTTACTATATGGTTGCCAAACATGGACTTACACAAACAAAATAAAACAGAAAATACATGTTACACAGAAAGCCATGGAAAGAAGCATCCTAAAGATCCATAAAACTCAGAAGATCAGAAATGTCATTATAAGACAAAAAACATAAATAACAGACGCGCTTACACAAGCTCTAAAGCTCAAATGGAAATGGGCAGGACACGTGTCACGTTATACAGACAACAGATGGACTAAACTGTCTACTCGCTGGCGAGGACCAACACTCGGTCAAAGAAAAGTTGGAAGACCTAATAAACGATGGGCTGATGATATTGTAAACATTGCAGGAAAAGATTGGATGAGTAAAAGCGAAGACAAAGAACAATGGAAGCAGCTGGAGGAGGCCTTTACTCAAAACGAGATTCATATCACGTAAAAATAACTAACAGTACTAACAAAAATTAGCTAAGTGAAATTACTAATACTACTAACAACATTTGAATTGTAAAAAAATAAGGAAAGATATGAAAATAAAAAGGCTTTATTGGAACGAAGTTCCTTATCGCGCGTTGTGAAAGGGGGCTAGACGGAAAAAAATCTTACGAAAAGTTGTCACGACATGCTATAATAAGCTAAATTGAATCGTTGGAACTGTCAAATAGAGTTCATTATTAGTTGAATGGCGGCTTTTCTATGAAAATATTGGAGCGAATTAAAACCTTATTTTTGCTATTTTTATTACTTCACAAACGCAGACAATTCGAACAGAAAAATCGAATCGTTGGAACTGTCAAATAGAGTTCATTATTAGTTGAATGGCGGCTTTTCTATGAAAATATTGGAGCGAATTAAAACCTTATTTTTACACATTAACCGTGAAATTCGGTTGCACATAGCTCCTATTGTCCGGTCGGGCACCAGCCTATACGTTTCTCAGAATAATTTTATCATACCTAGTTTGGTGAAATAAAATTTTATTACAATTCCTTCACTAATTAATCGAAAGGAACTTCGTTCCATCCGGGTGTCCCTTGACACCTCTCAAGTTTTTTTATTATTATTATTATTTATTATTACTACCAGGTAGGTGGAGAAAAGGACGGCGACAGATAAGAACTAAGATAGAGATGTCAAATTAGTTTTTTCCTTGAATTTCACCGTGTTTTTCTGAAATGACAACTATAATTGTATGAACATTTTAGATCAACTTAAATTGTCAGCTCTTATTCATATGTCTCTTTCTTGTTTTATTGGAGAGAAAGAGATAAAAATAGCTTAGATAAAACTATATTTAGGTCGTGCACAACAGAATTAGCACCAATGTGTCAATAGCAACATTGACATTGATTTTATTAAATTAATTAAATATCGTGACATGTATAAATTGCTTTAAAGCAATAACAGTTCCACATATAATAAAAACCTATGATTTTAAATGAATTAGCGTTAAATTTCCAAAATCTTTCCTTGATAAGTGTAATTAAAATTTGTAGATCATACCATTGTTTCATCAGGTTGTGTAGTTCCTTGGTGAAGCACGGCTGCCGCATGAACTGCAAGGTATTCACGTCGAGACAGCTGTTTGTGTTAACTTAAGAATGTCGTTATCTGCTCCACGTCACAGCACGTCACGGACACGTACCTGCTCCACGTCGTTGTGGCGTGTCCTGCACAGCGCGCGCAGCAGGGGCGCGGCATGCGCAGGCGCACGCACGAGCCCGGCCGCGCCGCCCGCGCTGCCCGCTAGAGCGCGCAGCCACAGCAGCGTCACCGGCACGTACGGGGCGCTCCGCCCCGCTGTTATCTCGCCCGTTATCAGCTGTGGGCGGGACATCAGAGACAAATTAAATAGGGCGTGTATATGCAGTGCTCATTAAAGCCCAAAAGCCAGGCTTGCAACCGTGAGACGAGACGATAACAAAAAAAAAAACATAAAAAGTACAATAAGAAAAAGTAAGTATTTAATCATTATCTCATAACAATAAACATTTAAAAATTGCGAGCGTAATCCAGAGCACGTTATTGGCCACAATCATTCATTCACTTCGCAACGTCACAATCTCGCCGTGTGACTGAGTGTATATTGCTATCTCGGCCGCACTCATGGGTTTCTTATCGGATCTGATAGTTTTGTCTACAAATTGTTGCAAAAAGCAGTCGGAAAATGTTAGTTTTAGTACATAAAATAACAAAATAAATTTTAAATTTCAATTCAAAGTTTTCAGTTTTTTTAATCTGTCTTATAACACCTTGAAATAGTAGCCGCCATATTATTACGTCGTACGGCTATGTAAACAAAAAAGTGTCAACTGTCAGTCAACCGACGTATTTTTTTAATTATTACACCTATTATAAAATATGATTATAATTATTTTTAAATTTTATACAATAATCATACAAAATATCAGCGCATTTGACTACACAGCATACTGTCGTCATTTCCGCAGAGCAATATGGCGTCCACTACGAGGCGTTTTCGTCAAACTACGCGCGAAATTTTAAAATGTTAAATTTAGATGCGTTTTTATGGCACTTCTCGATTGAATAAAAAGTTTGTGATTTTTTTGGTGGCATATTAGCACTAAAGAATTTAATAGGGTATTTTACTCTATACGAGAAAAAATCTATAAATATGTTATTGAGACAGTTTAGGCATTAAGCAGTCGGAAAATGTAAGTTTTAGTTCATAAAATAACAAAACCAATTTTTAAATTCAATTCAAAGTTTTCAGTATTTTTAATCTGTTATAAAACACCGTGAAATAGTAGCGGCCATGTTATTACGCCGTACGGCTGTGTAAACAAAAAATTGTCAACTGTCAGTCAACCGATTGGCGTAATATAGGTTTTGTACTTTTATTATTTTCGTAACCAACGTAATTTTTTCTATTACAAAATTATGCTTTTAATTATTTTTAAATGATGTACAATTATCATATTTTATATGAGCTAATTTGATACAAAACGAACTGACGTCATTTACGATAAGCAATATGGAGTCCAGTAAGAGGCGTTTTCGTCAAACTACGCGCGAAATTTGAAAATTGAAAATTTAGATGCATTTTTATGGCACTTATCGATTGAATAAAAATTTTGAGTTTTTTTGGTGGCATATTAGCACTAAAGAATTTAATTGAGACACTTTACTAAAATGGGTGTAATACCTTATTGTGTGAAGCTTATGAGTGAGACGCAATAGACATGGTTGTTTGTTCACCAGACCAATTTATTGGTGTGGCGCCAAGTTGCGTATTTCGATACAAGTGATACATAAGCAAATTAATTTAATTTTGAGATGATGTCTACTTGTGATTATTCAATAAAGTGTTAGTATTTTTAGTATAACTCATTTATCCCGAACCCCAGCTCGTAACAATATGTTAAAATGAACTTACAGCAATAAGCTCCGTGAACGCGGTATCTACGTCTCCGGGGAAGCTGTTGGCGGAGAGGAACACAGTGTTGAGCAGCGAGGAGACCAGCTCGGGTTGCAGCGGTAGGGGCACGGTCGAGCTGCCCCACTCGTCGTCAGGCTCCATGGGAAGTTCCTCTTTGGCGAACAGCGTGTCATCTGGCGGGAAAAAGAAAATGTTTTAAATCATATAACCGTCAACGGGAGAACACACATCAAAAGTGTCTAGGGCACTGAGAACTGTGAATATTATATTTGTTGCAGCCGACCAGTGCTTGTAGACAAAATCCCTTTTCTGTAAGCGTTAATGCCAACAGATAATTAAATTGTATGCAGTTGACATATTTGCATGACGTGACTTTTGGGAAGCAAAAGTCAACTCCATATAATTTGATTTTTCCGTTGGCATTAACGCTAACAGAAAGGGATTTTGTCTACAGGCACTGGGTATGGAATTTGTTTAAATTTTCTATGCCTATCAATTGATAAAAAAACGCTATGAAAGGATTGTCTTCGCTTTAAAAAATCATAATTAAAAATTGTACTTTCACTCTGTAGTTCCCTAAACCAAGACTTAATCTTTCTAAAACTGTAATTGTCTTTAAATAATCTGCTCACATCATTACGATATTGCTCTGGGCAAAACGCGAAAACATGAAGTTTTCGTCACGAATCGAATACACGCTCTTAACCTAAACATACATATTTTATAATTTGTAACTTTTGTTAATAGAATAGACCTAATTTTATCAGACATTTATTAGACACTAGCTGACCCGACAGACGTTGTCCTGTCACGATCTACCTATTTACCTGCCTATTTACCTACACCTACCCTACATTGCTATAAACCTCACGGAGCCCGAGACCTTTCCAACGAATGCAAAACCATGGAAATCGGTTCATGCGTTCTGGAGTTATATCGTCAGGAAGGAAAACCCGACTTATTTTTATATAGTAGATAATTAATAGAATTAAGATTTAATTAAAAGACTTAAGACTATGCTAGTAGCACTAAATTGCCTTTGTGCAATCCTGTGGCACTTGTCCGCGGAAGCGACAGAACCACGTCCTGCGGCCAAAAGCTATGACGAGGGGCAGGAAACAATTCGGAACACGCACCACAAACGCTTTGAAGTTAACGTTGTGGCGCGACTCCAGTAACTGCACCCACGGCGAGCGAGGCGAGGGGGTGTTCTAAGCGTGTAGTCACTTAGTTTATAAGATTTTTGCCCTGGCTGGTGGCTTTAAATTCGCTTTTACTACAGGAAAACGGTTGACACGCGAGATGTCATTCTTATAAAAAACTTACCAGGCGGGTAGGTAGGCGGCGCTAGGCGCAGCGTGGAGGCGAAGGCGTGCCCTCCCGTGGCCCCGCGCACTCGCGCCACAGCTAGCAGCGAGCACATGTAGTTGCGCTCCACGCTCAGACGGTTCACTGCGCCCGCGGGGCACGCGTCTAGAGCCGTCAGCAGAGCGCTGCGGGAATCACATACGTTACGATTAAAAACTGTGGGAAATTTTGACGTGATAACGTCTTATAAATCGATGAACACCGGCTGCACGCACGAAAAAGTGTCACGTTCCACCTGAGCCTAAGCGTGCCAGCGAGAGCGCGGAACAAGCGATAGAGAGGCACGATTGGCCAAGCAATAAGCTCCGCCCACGACGACGTTACATTGACGTTATCACGTAAAACTCGGAAGTCGGTGGCAATACAAAACCCTTGGGGTGAGGGGAGGGGAGCTAAAATTATTTATCACTTTTAGATTTTAAAGGCAGTTATCTTGTTTGTAAAAAAAGGTTTTTATTTTTTCACTTTTTATTGTTTACATGCATCACATGAAATGTAATGTAATATATTGATTTAAAAAAATAATTTACTGATATTTTAAATTTAATTTACTGATATGTTTAACATTTTGATCGCCACATAAAATAAGCAAAAACGTGCCCTCACCGCCAAGCTACAAATTACGTGTATATATGCAGGGCACATTTTGGTTTGTCATCTATACATGACAGTGGCAGTCAAAAGTTTAACTACAGATACAGATTCAGAGCAAATTGCCCATGACAGACACAGCCTACTGGCCAGATCTCACCTCATAGCCGGCACAGGCATGCCGAAGGTCTGTATGAAGATGGCGAGCTTGGGTGCCGGCATACCCCTCATCCCCGCCTCCAGTAGCGGCGCGCGACCAGACCGCACCATGTACAGGCGCAGCCAGTCAGCTAGCAGGCTCGTCTCCTCCGCAGTGTCGGCGGTGTAGGCCTGCGGGGCGTCGTTGCCTACCCACACCGACATCAGCCACGAGTACATCTCTTGGTTTGTGTCGTCTGTGGACATTAAAGGCCGAGCCAGACTGTTATAACTCAACCAACTAACCCGTTATGAACCTATGGCTTGAAATAAAGATTTATTATTATTTGTTGGTATATATTTTTATATCTCGGCCCTTATGTGCCGGTTTACAGGGTAACACGGGCCAAAGCTAAGTGCTACCCTAAAAATTCTAACCTATGTGGTAGATGATAATATGCGGTGTGATAATGTAATGAGATTCGTGTATATGGGCGAATGACGATGGGTCTGTGTGTGTTCGTGTGGTGAATGATATTTGTGCGTCATTGTCGTTTTGCAACAATTTTCGAACAATTCTGCAAGTGGTCAGGATAGCAGCTTTCTGTAGGGCTTGGTCGGTGGAGGGAGCTAGGTCTAGGATTTTTAAAGATTGGTGCAGTTGGTTGGGAACGATACCCGTGGTTGAAAGCACTAAAGGAATAATGGCAACGCTACTTAATCGCCACATTCGGCTAATTTATTAGTATAAACAAGTTTCCAACAGGGGTCACCTTGGTGGCAGGCTTGTGGAGCCCACGGTTGGTGTTTGCGTCCACACTGGTTTACAACAAGGCTCCCACCTCAGTGTGTTGTGGACACTTTGTTTAAACAGCGGTATCCACACGCGGTTTACAACGCGCGTCCGTCCACAGAGGTTGTTGAAGGTCAAACGAATTTATGTTGCAAACATGTGTTTACACTGTTGTAAACCGCCGGTGGAGACTGATGTGGAGGGCTTGTTTACAACAGTCTGGCCGAGGTTTAAGGTGTGCTATAATAGAATCCAGCAGGCTTAGCCAAATTGACAATCTACTATAGAAAACTAATCAAATGTATGGGAGTGACGTCATCTCAACGATAAGTCACGTGATCGAAAATCCAAAATGGATTACGACGAGGCTTTAATAATTGTGGAAAGGGATACGATACGAAACGTTTGTAACTTGGTTAGGCCTACTGTTTACACGGAATTAAATAACGGACGAATTATCATTGAAATAAGTCGCTATAAGCAAGGAATATGTTTTCCTAGTACCATTATTGGCCAAATACTCAAACGCTTCACGCAACGCTTCGCTTTCACATTATGTCAAAGCGACCATGATGACAGTACGAGACTTAACGGTATCTTAAAATTGAGTAGCGTTTGAGTATTTGGCCATTAGAAATTTGAGTTTACATCGTCGTCGCTAAAGACGGTTAGCCGTTATAAGCAAGGCGTTATATCCGAATCCTCCCCTCTCGGAGGTGGGCGCTAATGGCTACGACACAATTCTAAACTAATGTAGCTGTTAACGAACACTTATATCTGTAAACATGTTTTTTGTTCCAAATAAATAATTTGAATTAGAATTGTACTGTAGTCACAAATAGAAGGGCTCTCGTCCGCTGGCCCCACAGATATAGATAGACCTAGATAACGCAAGAGCAACTACTTCGCGTGCGTATTTTCGTGCCTAGCTTACGATAAAAAATCGTAAGTAAAAAAAAATAAGTAAACGTTTCCTTCCATCGGTAAGCAATTTTGTGATTAATATTATGCGTACTTAATTTAAAAAAACAATTATCTTTAATCTAATACCCTCAGTAATACCTGGTAAAAAGGAAACAAGGAATAATACAGTTATAGTTGTTCTGTTTTAATTTTAATTTTTGTAAATTAGTATTTTTGGTTTGGATGGACATTCTTATGTTATAATTGTTTTTGCGTTGTATCTTTTTTGTCTTGTTCGTGTAACTTTATCGTTGTTTGTGTAACTGTTACTGTGCAGATATTTCGACACAAATGTAATTTTGTTATGAAATAAATAACAAAAAAATTTTTCGACACAAATTTATTTTTGCTACGAAATAAATAACAAAAAAAAAATAATAATAAGGAAAAACAAAACATTCGTATTACATTGTGACGTCCAAAAAATGGCACGCTTGGTTTTCATACAGATCGTGATACTTGCGTCATCTAGGTCTATCTATATCTGTGGCTGGGCCACTGCAGCAGAACACATACTACTTACAAATAGAAGGGCCGATACAGAGCAGCTTGATGTAGGCCTGCGCCAACACCTGATGCACGCGCGCCTCTCGTCCGCTGGGCCACTGCAGCAGCACTCGCTCGCCGAACCAAGCGCTACTCGTGCCGCCACACGTGCTCGTGCCCGAAGCCGGGCTACGCACCTGGTGGGTGAACGACTATGGGCGAAACCACAACACTACGTTGCGGCGTCGTATCGCAAAAACGACGTCGCACAGCAATACAATGCGAGATAGAGATTTGAATGCGACATTGCGAACTACTACGAACGAACGAAGTGAACGACGCTCAAGTTCTTATAAGTTTCTGATTGCTATAAGTAATAATATAAGTAGGGACATTTTCACACATGGCCATCTGACCCCAAACTAGGGAGACCCTGTACTATGGGTGTCAGACAACTGATATACATACACAAATACATTTTAAATACATACATATATAGATAATCAACACTCTGACACAAGGCAAACACAAGTGCTCATCACACAAATATTTACCCTGGGCGGGAATCGAACCCGCAACACGCTGCGCAGCAGTCAATCGCTCAACCACTGCGCCAACCGTGTCGTCGCTATATTTGTGTTCTATTAAAATTAAGTTAGTCTAATACGTTATTTTTTGTCAAAGTTAGTTATTTATATATGTTGCATGCGATTTTGAATACTGCATGAAATAATAATAATTGAAAGAGTGTAATATGTTATGATTTGGGAAATAAATGGTTTTATTATTATATTGGTGACTGTTTAAATAAAGTGTTAGTTTTATTTGTGTAAATTGGTATAGATTTTTTGTACTGAACCCCACATCGTAACACTATTGAATAGGATAAATAAATAAATCATCATCTGCCTAGCCTTTTCCCAATTATAAACATTATATATAGGGTGATTGGTAATTAGTGTACGATACTTAAACACGTGATTGTGTTCATGATTACAAACAACTTTCCCGAAGAAAAAATGTTTTTTGTACTGGTTCACTTTTATCACAATAATACAACAGCTGTATGAAATTCACGCGCGCGCACGCCTGTGACCTAAAGTGAACCAGTACAAAAAACATTTTGTTTCCGGGAAAGTGGTTTGTTATCATGAACACAATCACGTGTTTAAGTATCGTACACTAATTACCAGTCACCCTATATATTATACAAAAAAAATATGTTGGGGTCGGGTTCTAGTCTACCGGATCACCACGGTCGATCCGTACGGCTTTTATTTAGCACTTATTTCCGTATTAATATCACAGTATAAGAATTAGTACTACCGTACAGTATACCGACACGCCCCGCTTCCCTCCGAAAACTGTTCCTCACCTCTTCCCGCGTCGAACGTGCTCTCGAAACTGCTTTTAGTTCTCGCGGCGCGTAGACACGCACACACACGCACGTATTTGTACAGTCTCTTATTTTGGTAGTAGTGTAGGTCAGGGCGTCCCTAACTGTTCCAAACTTGAGCCCCGTTTAAAGAAGCTGTGCTCAGAAAAGTAAGCTCATCCTTTTCATTAGTAGCCAGTCAACAAAGTAAAATAAATATCTCTTTTAATTTTAATTTTTGTTTTGTTTTTGTTCTTATTTTCTTATAAAAATATGAAGGAGAACCATCGATTCAAAAAGAAGAAGAATAAAAACATGAAAAGTTATTTGGATAAAGTTATTTTGGATAGTTATTCGGTTTTCCTAATAACTTGTTATAAGACTATATCGTCGTTGCGACTTTAAGACCTCTTATGTGTCACTTTTGGCAAAATCACTTTTTTACGCCAGCCTTTTTCACATTTTGAATCTCTATCGACTGCAAAAACTCTCATGTGTATACGACGATTCAATCGTCATTTGTTTACCAATTTCAAGATCTACAATGTGCGTCCTAATAAAATGTTGGTGCTTAAAATATCTTATGTGTCAGCGTACACATACGAGTTTTTAGTTCTATGTCATACTCGGGGCCTTTCGGTAATTATTAGATCAAAATATCTTATGTGCATCAGGACGAGAAAGGCGGGTATATTTTAATTTTAATGAAAAAAAATGTATAATTCTCAGAAAACAATAATTAGGTAATGATAACAGTAGAATCTAAAAATGGAATAAAATAAAAGTTACAAATCAAAGTATTGGTATTTTCTGAGGTACCTACCCATATAATTACCTATGCATTAAGTACCCGGATCAAATTGTAATGCATTGTAAAACGGATGATAATCCTGATCTATTACCATTTTCAGTTCCTGTAAATGTTTAAACTTGCTCTCAGTAATTTTTAACGGAGATCTGTACAATCGGTTCGGGGATACCAGACCGTTCCTTTGGTTATTTCTTCGCTGTGGAAGTACGGACCACTTATCAACATGTCTTAACCTATAAAATACGGATCCGTCAGATAAATATTTAAGACCTCTAATGTCCACCACGACAGGATCTCCCTTCTTTTTGCCAGGCCGTATGGATTTTAGGTTCGATTCCATCTCTTCGAAATTTAGAAAGAAATCATGGTGAATGGATTTGACATCATAGGGCTTTTGTGGTCGAGCTTGTCTTATCCGGGTGATGTAATCACTGGGAGCGAATATTGGTGGTTTTATGTACTGCTCAATAGTGGAGTGAACACTATCCACTTCCATCATAGTGTGCCCCTTTTCCAGGTAAAGTTGTTCGATACTAATTTTCCTTCTTTGCGCCAAATCGCTTAGGGCACTTGACAAAATTCGGTTCCGGTTTTGGTGTCCGCATCCATCAGAAATGATGATAACGCGCTCTGTGGAAAGTGGCAGGTTTTGACAGTAGTCTATTAAACAAGATGTGAATTCATTAGCAGTCACATTACCATCTGCTTCGTGCCAAAAGTAAATTGTTACGTCTTTAGATAGAACGTTATAAACCGTGAAGTTATGGCATTGTAATTTTAATTTGTAGTACAATGCACTAGCCAATAGCTTTGGGGCAAGCAAAACACTTTGAACATCCACTGTTATAACCACAACCTTTTCGTTTGCACTAGCTACGGCATTCTTTTTGGCTTCACGGGCTTCAATTTTTTTTACAATATGGCTATCATATTCTTCTTTGGAAATGTTACCAGTTTTATAACTACAGCACGTGTCGCACTGGTCTTTGCGAGGATGGTGAATGCTGATATTTTCTTTAGTCATTACCTTCGAAAATGTCTTTCTAGAGGCAGCTCTGTAGTGGTTTTCTAAACACCACTCCTTAAAAACCTGATGCATGTGGAGTTCAGATCGAAAAGTCGATTCAACATAATTTTTTTTCGAGCTAGAACGACAGTAATGGCTCGGCACTTTTGGTAAAATATCCAGCCATGTCTTAACAGTTCTTGTCAACTCAGCGTTCCTTTCTGGAATTTTTCTTTCTTCCTGGAACTTTCGAAGAAAATATTGAGGAACAGACTACAGAAAACACTGTATCAAGTTCAAATATTATTGCTATTCCAGGAAGGAACGCTGAGTTGACAAGAACTGTTAAAAGACATGGCTGGATATTTTACCAAAAGTGCCGAGCCATTGTCGTTCTAGCTCGAAAAAAAATTATGTTGAATCGACTTTTCGATCTGAACTCCACATGCATCAGGTTTTTAAGGAGTGGTGTTTAGAAAACCACTACAGAGCTGCCTCTAGAAAGACATTTTCGAAGGTATAATGACTAAAGAAAATATCAGCATTCACCATCCTCGCAAAGACCAGTGCGACACGTGCTGTAGTTATAAAACTGGTAACATTTCCAAAGAAGAATATGATAGCCATATTGTAAAAAAAATTGAAGCCCGTGAAGCCAAAAAGAATGCCGTAGCTAGTGCAAACGAAAAGGTTGTGGTTATAACAGTGGATGTTCAAAGTGTTTTGCTTGCCCCAAAGCTATTGGCTAGTGCATTGTACTACAAATTAAAATTACAATGCCATAACTTCACGGTTTATAACGTTCTATCTAAAGACGTAACAATTTACTTTTGGCACGAAGCAGATGGTAATGTGACTGCTAATGAATTCACATCTTGTTTAATAGACTACTGTCAAAACCTGCCACTTTCCACAGAGCGCGTTATCATCATTTCTGATGGATGCGGACATCAAAACCGGAACCGAATTTTGTCAAGTGCCCTAAGCGATTTGGCGCAAAGAAGGAAAATTAGTATCGAACAACTTTACCTGGAAAAGGGGCACACTATGATGGAAGTGGATAGTGTTCACTCCACTATTGAGCAGTACATAAAACCACCAATATTTGCTCCCAGTGATTACATCACCCGGATAAGACAAGCTCGACCACAAAAGCCCTATGATGTCAAATCCATTCACCATGATTTCTTTCTAAATTTCGAAGAGATGGAATCGAACCTAAAATCCATACGGCCTGGCAAAAAGAAGGGAGATCCTGTCGTGGTGGACATTAGAGGTCTTAAATATTTATCTGACGGATCCGTATTTTATAGGTTAAGACATGTTGATAAGTGGTCCGTACTTCCACAGCGAAGAAATAACCAAAGCAACGGTCTGGTATCCCCGAACCGATTGTACAGATCTCCGTTAAAAATTACTGAGAGCAAGTTTAAACATTTACAAGAACTGAAAATGGTAATAGATCAGGATTATCATCCGTTTTACAATGCATTACAATTTGATCCGGGTACTTAATGCATAGGTAATTATATGGGTACCTCAGAAAATACCAATACTTTGATTTGTAACTTTTATTTTATTCCATTTTTAGATTCTACTGTTATCATTACCTAATTATTGTTTTCTGAGAATTATACATTTTTTTTCATTAAAATTAATACCTAGTTTTTTATTTTAATTTTTCATAGGCATTTTTGTTCAAAAGCTCTGATGTGATACGTAAAGCGCAACGAAAATCTCTTATGTGATAGCTAAAACTGTTTATTTTTTTTTTAACTATTGTACTACTTTTAATTTCAACTAACAATCGCAAAATAAAAAGCAGAAAATCATATGGCTGATACCTATATTTTTTGTTGTAGTTGGTTTCATAATATTTTTTTCAGTAGACGGTTTATATCGATTTTCTCATAAAGTTGAATTTTACACTTAAGAGGTCTTAAAGTCGCAACGACGATATAGACTATGTATGGTAGGTAGTTTTTGATCAGAGGGCCCGGGGCTTCGCAAAAATATGGCAAATTTCCAAGGAGTCACAGTAAAAAAAAGTTTAGGAAACTTTTGTGTAGGTAACCTACGACACTCCATATAAACGAAACGATTTAACGTTTCGTTTATATGGAGTGTCGTAGGTGTGGTAATAGCACAGATATAGATAGACCTAGATAACGCAAGACCAACTACTTCGCGTGCCTATTTTCGTGCCTAACTTACGATAAAAAATCGTAAGTAAAAAAAAGTTAACGTTTCTTCCATCGGTAAGTCATTTTGTGATTAATATTATGCGTAATTAATTTGGGAATACCAAATTTTGGAAAAACAAAACATTCGTATTACATTGTGACGTCCAAATAATGGCACGCTTGGTTTTCATACAGATCGTGATACTTGCATTATCTATCTATATCTGTGGGTAATAGCATAGTGTTACCTTCTGCAGATGGTCGTACATGATCTTGGTGACGGCGTAGAGCGCGCGGTGTTGCGCGCGGTGCTTGTCGAGCATCTCGTCGACTCGCTCGCCCGTGCCCAGCACGTTGTTGATCACTGCCGTACGCTCCATTATCACTTGACCGAGATCCTGAACATCAAACACTTACGGTACTCAAACTTGATAATTAGCAAGAAAAAAAAAAAGGAAAGAAAAAAAATAATTGAAACTCAAACTCAAATCATTTATTTCAAGCTTAAAGGACATCAAAAATACTCGTTCACATCGCTGTCAACGAGACACGTGCCCAACAGGCTGGCAGAGTGGCAGGATTGCCACGTTGTATGGCAATGCTGATTTTCTTACCCAAGAATAGACCAGCGTTCGGGTTACGTGAACAGTCGACCAGCCGCTTGGCGGTTTAGAGGCACTTTTAAATTGTCAATGAGTCACTCAGTCAGAAAGTTGAGGCTAGTTGTTCGTTCCAAACAGTAGGTTTCTATGGAGAAGAACAAGCAAGAAACTCCATGAACTTCTTTTATAATCAATAGAATATTGCAAATTGGGGTAACATCACTCATGTTGAATTTACGGGACACAAATGTGACACAATTTTCTCACATTTGTGTCCCGTAAATTCAACATGAGTGATGCAAGTTGTGCACGTTAAAAGAGGTCTAGAGACAATAATAAACAATTCAAATTAATTTAAAAGAAAAAAGAAAAAGAAACCCCCCGGGAGGGGGGGGGGGGAGGGTTAGTTTCCACCCACCCGAATTATAGCCACGGTGGCCAATCTCAATGAAGAGTGCGTACTCGGTTAGTATGCAAGAGAAAGTGCACAAGTGTGTACGCAACTCCTCTCCTCTCTTCTCACTCTCATAGCCTGATGGGACGGTGTAGTAAAGTGTTGGTTGTCTCATGCGCCTACGACACGTCTCAGTTGCACTCTGGCGGTTGACCGGAGTGGTTGTGTACTGCGATTGTATGCGTGTTGTGGTGTTGGTGAGCAGTAAAATCCAAAAGGCAGAACAATACAGACAGGAATCCGACCCGACCAACGGCTTCACGTGTTCATCGACTACTAAACTCCAGGCTGCTACTAACAAATTTTTAATAAAAAACCCATTAACACTTGTTGCCCGCCCTAAGCATCAAACCCAGGACCCCATGCACAGCAGACATGCTCACCAGCACCAGGTCGGTATGGTCGGCCTTATAGGCGGCGACGTGGCGCGGCACGCACTCCACCAGGCGGTATGGTCCCCCCCTACTCACCAGCACCAGGTCGGTATGGTCGGCCCCGGGCGTGAGGGCGGCGTGCTTGGCGAGGAAGGCGATGTAGGCGGCGACGTGGCGCGGCACGCACTCCACCAGGCGGTATGGTCCCCCCCTACTCACCAGCACCAGGTCGGTATGGTCGGCCCCGGGCGTGAGGGCGGCGTGCTTGGCGAGGAAGGCGATGTAGGCGGCGACGTGGCGCGGCACGCACTCCACCAGGCGGTATGGTCCCCCCCTACTCACCAGCACCAGGTCGGTATGGTCGGCCCCGGGCGTGAGGGCGGCGTGCTTGGCGAGGAAGGCGATGTAGGCGGCGACGTGGCGCGGCACGCACTCCACCAGGCGGTATGGTCCCCCCCTACTCACCAGCACCAGGTCGGTATGGTCGGCCCCGGGCGTGAGGGCGGCGTGCTTGGCGAGGAAGGCGATGTAGGCGGCGACGTGGCGCGGCACGCACTCCACCAGGCGGTATGGTCCCCCCCTACTCACCAGCACCAGGTCTGTATGGTCGGCCCCGGGCGTGAGGGCGGCGTGCTTGGCGAGGAAGGCGATGTAGGCGGCGACGTGGCGCGGCACGCACTCCACCAGGCGGTATGGTCCCCCCCTACTCACCAGCACCAGGTCGGTATGGTCGGCCCCGGGCGTGAGGGCGGCGTGCTTGGCGAGGAAGGCGATGTAGGCGGCGACGTGGCGCGGCACGCACTCCACCAGGCGGTATGGTCCCCCCCTACTCACCAGCACCAGGTCGGTATGGTCGGCCCCGGGCGTGAGGGCGGCGTGCTTGGCGAGGAAGGCGATGTAGGCGGCGACGTGGCGCGGCACGCACTCCACCAGGCGGTATGGTCCCCCCCTACTCACCAGCACCAGGTCGGTATGGTCGGCCCCGGGCGTGAGGGCGGCGTGCTTGGCGAGGAAGGCGATGTAGGCGGCGACGTGGCGCGGCACGCACTCCACCAGGCGGTATGGTCCCCCCCTACTCACCAGCACCAGGTCGGTATGGTCGGCCCCGGGCGTGAGGGCGGCGTGCTTGGCGAGGAAGGCGATGTAGGCGGCGACGTGGCGCGGCACGCACTCCACCAGGCGGTATGGTCCCCCCCTACTCACCAGCACCAGGTCGGTATGGTCGGCCCCGGGCGTGAGGGCGGCGTGCTTGGCGAGGAAGGCGATGTAGGCGGCGACGTGGCGCGGCACGCACTCCACCAGGCGGTATGGTCCCCCCCTACTCACCAGCACCAGGTCGGTATGGTCGGCCCCGGGCGTGAGGGCGGCGTGCTTGGCGAGGAAGGCGATGTAGGCGGCGACGTGGCGCGGCACGCACTCCACCAGGCAGGCGGCGCGCACGCGCAGCACCACCTCCTCGCGCACCGCCTCCCAGTGCGGCAGCTGCCACAGCAGCTCCAGCCATTCCCTGGGAGACAACACCGTTAACCCACTGAGACGACCGAAACGAAGATGCTGTGACGATCTGACCATGGCAGAGATCGCACAAGATCGTGAAATTTAGAAGGAAAAAGGGGAGGCCTTTGCTTAACAGTGGGACACATAAAAATATACTACTTAAAAACCACCCATAATTCGAAGGCTAGATAATTCTCTAATAAAAAAATCTTTAAATTAACCCGAAAAAAAAATACGACTTTGAATTGCTGTGAAATCAAATCTAGTAAATTGATTTTCCAAAAACTGACTTCATATTTTACTATAGCCATAGAAAATCTATGGGCGAATGGCGTTTAGACAGCTCATAAAAGGTATCATCATTTGTGGTATCAGGTTCAGGCTATGTATATTCGAAAAAGGTGGACATTCTAAGTGACATTTAGTTTCACGATACGTCAAAGCATTTATTTCAATTAAACTATTTCCAAGCAATTTTGAACTGCCAAGGAGTGGGTTAATGTTGGTTAATGAATCAAAAGTTGAAATTAAGTGCCGTTCCAAAACGGTCTCTATGGAAAAGAACGAGCAAGAAACTCGATGGACAATCTGTGATAATACAATGAGACTGTGAATTAACAATGAAATTATGACGATTTTTTTCTAGTGTAAAACGATAGTTTTTTAAATCAATACTCACTCGGGGCACACGTCAGCGTTGTAGTCAGTTTCGGAAGTATCTTCCGACTGCAGTACTAGCTTCAGACCCTGTAAAACCAAAATAATATCAACTTATAGAAAGAGCTAGTCTTAGGTGCCACCGCGCTGGATTACGCGCGGTATGTAAAATGTTTATTGTTATTGTTACGAGTTAGGGTTCGGGATAAATAAACCACACCAAATTACACCAAACAAACATAAACACTTTATTTAAAAAGTTACAAACTTAATAATCAATCACTTACAAATATCACTTGATAATCACTTAGATCGCAGTATTCGCTGTTTTCAGTTTTGCTTCCAAAAACTAACTAACTCCCCGCGCCTCGCAGTCCGCTATTTATATGTGGTTAGGTAATATACGCGAACGTTCTAGCAAACACGGGAATAACCGAGAAAGTTGCATCACGACACTTAACCATCTCGAATATTACAGAACTGTAGTTCTGCTACTCGACAATAGATGGTGCCAGCGTGTGACGTAGTTCTGATACTCCACAATAGATGTCGCTATCTAGCGTAGTTCTGCTACTGGATAATAGATGGCGCTAGCAGGACGTGTTTGGTCGTACAGTAGTACCCAACTGATATGGCTTACCGATGTACCTGCGCAGAAGATGAATTTTCAAAGCGCGGGAAATGCTATTGAGCAATCGGCACGCTCCACGCACCGCGCTTCTTTTTCCTGTGCTGCTATTGGTCAGCCGCCATACTTTTGATCCGAGTGCACACGCAGCAGGCAAAAGTACACTTAGTGGCAATAAAAGTGTTTTCTTTTTTATGGTTTTAAACGAGTTCTTTAAAAATGGGGCAACCACTTAAAAGTCAAGCTCGGGAAATCATTTTCAATGTGCACGAGTTTATGAAAAAAGTAGCTCATGAGTCTTAATTAAGACTCATGACACAACAATTATAAAAGATCGGTTTTTGAAAATTATTGACCGTACGGCCGAAGTTACACCAATTTCAAAACGAACAATAACGAGAATTTTTAAAGAGAAAGATCAGCATACGAGTGAAAACACTGCGGGGCCTTCTTTTAGAACGCCGAAAAAGGGTAAATTGAAAAATACTTATCGTAAGGAATTGAAAAAAATTTCATACCAAGCCATACATTTCTATTGTTTATTAAATAAATACTTATTTGTTTATTTAATAAATCGTTTATTTTAAATAACCTATATTTTTAATTATTTATATATTTGATGAAAACTGGTGGCCCGATAAAATTGGCACGAAGTGTAATTGTGCGGAGGGGCGTGACTTGCGAGTGAGACGGAACTAACAGCTGCAGTGTATTATGAACCTTATTGTAGTGATTTAAGGTTTATTGTAAGTTTTAAGCATTCTTTCGTTAATCTTCGGGGCCATACTTTCTTTTCTGTGCGAACGAAGTTTCACGACGCGCCTTATTAGTTGGGTACTACTGTACCAACCTACGTAACAATATCAATTCTAATGAGATTCAATGCCTACTAAAAGAAAGAAAGCACAAATGATTTATACTATCCCTATGTCTTTAAAACTCCGCAACGGATTTATATGCGGGTTTTTTTGAATAGATAGAGCGATTTAAGAGGAACGTTTTAGTATAATTTGTCAAGCGGGCGAAGCCGCGGGTTTCAGCTAGTAAGGTATATGTTGTATGGTTCTTTGTTACCTGATTTTTAGGGTTCTGTACCTCAAAAGGAAAAAGCGGAACCCTTATAGGATCACTTTGTTGTCCGTCTGTCTGTCTGTCGGTCTGTCTGTCTGTCAAGACCCTATATCTCGGGAACGCGTAGAGGTATCGAGTTGTAATTGAAACCATATACTCAAGTCTACGGTCCCTTGATGCTGTCAACAATCTATGTTAACGTGAAAAAAAGGGGTCCATATTGGCTCACCTAAAGTTCTTTACCCGAAATTGTACTTCCTAAGGATTTGTAATCCGAATGATCACTCTTCCTAAAATTTTTCATGCTAAAGTTTTTATTCATACTATTTGTAGTGCTACCGGCGATGTTCATAACACTCATGTTTCCGAAAATTGTTATTAATAATATCATTAATGTAAATATATTTAAACTCCTACTGTTTTTTATCATAACGCTTCTGTCCCTAAACATAATTACTGTAATATTTTCACTCAAACATTTACCAAGTGTAATAAAAAATATATGTGGGTAGAAGATGATATTTATAGTTTATAGATATATATAGTTATATATAGATATTTATAGTTTCATAACGTACTGAGTTGTGTCTATTGCTAAGTTCAAACCTACTGCGCGTGCGTGCAAGCAAGCATGCAGCAGGCAAGCAAGCATGCAGCATACAAGCAAGCATGCAGCATACAAGCAAGCATGCAGCGCGCAAGTAACAATGCAGCATGCAAGCAAGCAAGCATGCATCATGCAAGCAAGCATGCAACATGCAAGCGAGCATGCAACATGCAGCAGGCATGATTTCTGTCACGGCTCCGGCGTTGCGGGGCTCCGGCGGTCCCACGCGAGCTTATCGTCGCAGATGGTATTCACGCTCACCACCGCTGCTTCGGCTTGCTGGCCGGCTTCGCCGGCCAGCCTCAGCCGCGGCGGCGGGCGTTAAAACCACCTGCTCCTCAGCTCGCGGGCCGCCTCGCCCCTCCGCGCCTACGCGGATTTAAATTACACTCTAGGGGTAGGGCAGACAAGACTACGTGGAGTCGGTTTCGCAGCGATTCGTTTCTGTCATTAACTTTTGTAGCACAACATATTCACTTTTTAAGACAATATTTTAGTTATTGTCTATTTATATATATTTTCGTTGAAATAAATTCCATGGAAAAATACACTGAACAAACAATATTCGTTAAAAAATAATTCTACTGTCTGTTAAGTTTGTTAAACAAAAAAATGTGAATAAAAATTTATTGAATTGTGTTTCTGTGAAATATGTTTCATTGAAGTAAATAGTCCCTGAAACAATAATAGTCGAAATAAAATTACAAGAACCAAATATGATATGAAACATTTTCTGGAAAACGAAATTCTGAATTTCTGTCTGCGAAACAAGGGGACACCGTTATACATGTTATGTGAAAATAAAGTTACGCAAAATTAATGTATTCAGTACTGATTATTATGAATAAAAAGAAATCTAAACAAAAAAGATATGACTTTGAATAATAGTGTAAAAGATGGTTATGTTGAGAAAATATAGGAAAACAAATAAAAGTATAATAGATGTTTATTGCTACTGACATTATGAAGTTGAATGCTTCGGATTATGAACATTAGAGACAGAGTAGTTAGGAATTGTGATTGTTAGGATGAAAAATGTTAGGAAGAACATTTTCGGATTTCCAATTATCGGAGTTAAAAATTTAGGTGAACTTTGGCGCACCCGAAAAAAAGATACGGCCGTTTATGTCGCAAAAAATGCATTTAAAATATTAAGTAGATTAAAGTATGGATTAGTATAGAAGTATGAATATGTACCTACAAACCCTCGGTGGGCGGTGGGCGAGTCCGACTCGCACTTGTTCGGTTTTTTTATATTGGTCAGTGACTTACCCTGTTTGCGCTAGCCCTGGTGGGCGCGTGCGTGTGCGCAAGTCTCTGCATGTAGTAGTGCAGCACAGCTCGTGCACCTTCCTCGGACTCCGCCACCGTACGGCGAAGGTGAGCGCACAGCTCGCCCGCCTTGCCCACCTCCCCGCCCGCCCCGCCCACCGCGCCGCCCGCCGACAGGAACTCGCACAGGCATTGTACGGGGAGAACGCTACGAAGGGTAAACTTGTGAAGACAAGATAGGAGTCCAAAACTAGTCTGAAGCTAGTCGGGGCTAGTCTGAACTAGTCCGGACCTATACCCTGTTCACAATAAGATTAGACATAAACACAAACCTTTTTTACAGTCCCTTCCACCGATTTTGACTTCTATTCCGTAGGTTTAAGGATGACATTAGAGGCAAAAAAGTGGTTACAATAACAACTGTTTACTGCAGTTGCCATTTGTCATGCTACCAACGCAATAGAAGTTAAAATCGATTGAACGGACTGTAAAAAAGGATTTTGTAAATGTCTAATCTTATTGTGAACAGAGTATAGGTACTGGTAGTATGAAAGAAGTTGGGCCTAGTCTTTTTTTTTTTTTAATCTTTATTTATTTAGAGGCTTTTGGTTATCACACATAACCATGTCAGCCCCATTATAACTCATAACAAAAAAAAAACACAACTAAAAAATAAAAATAAAATATAACTAAGGGATCAGAGACACTCTATTAGCTAAATAGCTGCATGCAAAATTATAAATTTTCTTAGCTTCCGCACTACAGGGTTTAGACAAAAAACATTGAACAGCACCTAAATCAAACTTACTAATTTTTAATTCTGCCAATAAGGTATCTCTTTCCCTGCGATTGCGGACACATTCTACCAACAAGTGATGCACATCCTCCACAGACTCGCAGTATTGACAATTTGGACTACTCACTTTTTTCATTAGGAAGCCAAACCTGTTGAGTGGCATGTGTCCAGTCCTTAACCTGTGTGCTATTACAATGTATTTGCGGCATATTCTCATATCGGTTAACCAGGGAATACGAGGAGGTTCGCATTGTACTGTTTTGTACCAAACACCTTTTTCGAGAGATTTTTTATCAAAATATTCTTTCCACATGTTATGACAATCTATTTTATATTTACTTAATAATTCAGAGTAGTGACATTTAACATCAATAAGTATTCCTTCTAAAGCTGATTTTTTCGCCAGTTGATCAACCTCCTCGTTTCCCGGTAAACCAACATGAGATGGAATCCACTGCAATCTCAGATCCCTATTACTGCACTTAAACTCATAAATTTGACTAAGAATGGCATACGCTTTCGAAACACCTCTGCCACCAGAGGCGCATCGAGCAATATGCTGCAAGGCACTCTTGCTGTCTGTGAGTATAACTACCTTATGAAACATTTTGGTCTTAGCGTACATCAGAGCTTCTGAAATCGCAGTAAGTTCCACGGTCATTATAGATATATTACTATTATTAATCCTAAAACAACCTCTAACTTTATCTCCGGGGTGATAGAAGGCAGCCCCTAGCCCCCCAGCGCTCTTTGAACCGTCAGTATATATTCTATGCCAACTATCATATTTATTACGTAGTTCATGTAAAATTTCATTTTTAAGAATATTAAAATTGTGATTATGTTTACTATCTTTAAACGAATCTAAGTCATACTTTATAATATTATTTATTTGGATGTTAGTAACCCACGTATTTAATGTAAACATTTCTAGTGGGAAACTGGATGATATGGCTTCTTCTTGAGTTTTTCTGTATGTTGAAACTAATAGAGGAATTTTCTTTTTCTGCCAATACCTTTTAGTACAAAGAGCACTAAGTTCTTTTAATAGAGTAGTAGTAGTATTATTTGACCACGATTGTATTTTTAAGGTATACTTAATAGCTAAAAAATGTCGCCTAATAAATAAAGGAGGGACACATAACTCACACTCCATTGTGTGAATGGGTGTGCTTCTAATAAACCCACCAACAATTCTTAGACTCTGGTTCTGGACTTTATCTAACCTGTATGTGTGTGAATTTGCACTATTGTCATATAAAAAACTACCGTAATCCATCCTACTCCTAATCAACGCAATATACAATCTTCTAATATGTTTTGGATGAATTCCCCATGAAGGTCCAGACAATACTTTTAATAAATTTAGATACTTTTGTGTTTTTTGACAAGTTTCATTTATATGTCTTCCCCATCGTAATTGCTTATCAAGCCACATGCCTAAATATTTGGTGTTTTCAGTAGTAGTTAGAGGAAGACTATTAATCATTAAATTAATTGGATGTGTTCTGAATCCCCTACTAAATAAACAGCACGTGGACTTAGAAGTAGATAAGTGCAGGCCGATTTCCTGTAACAACACTACCATAGTGTTTAGCGCCCTTTGCATGTTGCTAATGCTATCATTTACTTGAGGTTGACTAGTAAAAAGAACAAAATCATCTGCGTACTGAGATATTAATACGTTGTTTATGTTGTGGGTAATCTTAGAGGTCACAATATTAAACAGTAGAGGGGACAACGGGTCCCCTTGAGCTATACCTGTATGCGTCCATCGACATACGTAGTCTGTGTCGTTGGTACTGTCCCTTTTTATTACAAGTCGCCTATCACTAAGAAACACCCATATATATTTAGATAGTTTAGAGCCGGCTTTAATATCTTCCAAAGTTCTAATAATTTGACTAACCATGACATTATTATAAGCATTATCCAAGTCTAGGAAACATGCTAAAGTAGAGATGTTTTTAGAGAAACTTATTTGTATATGACAAATTAATCTTACCAACGCATCTAAACTTGATTGAGCCCGTCTAAAACCTGTAGTATAGGAGGATAACACTTTTTCTTTCTCAACGTACCACTCTAAACGCTTATTAATCATTGTGTGGAGGATTTTGCAAACACAGGACATGAGAGCGATTGGTCTTATTTTAGTCACAGCATTTTCATGACTAATCTTAGGAATAGGAATAATTTTAATCTGCCTCCATTGTAAGGGGATGTAACCATATAAGAAAATTAAGTTATAAGTATCTAATAAGTAAAGCTTAACAATTGTTGGTAAGTTATACAATATTGAGTAAGTTATAAGGTCATCACCAGGGGCCGTGTCTTTTTTCTTAAAACATCTCTGCATTTCTTCATAACTGAAATCTGCCTCAAGGGATATATTCATTGAATTGATGTTTGGCATCGGGGGAAGTACAGAGTCAGGAGCCAAATTACACAATAGTTCCTCTTTTAGTTGGTCTGCAGGTTGAAATGGTTCCTTTTTATAGCCTTTAATCCAACGCATTTTATTCCACATCTCTGTAGATGTAGTTGTCTCGTCAATACTATTGCAATAACCACTCCAACTCTGTTGCCTAGCCTGCTGTAGGGCTTTCTTTGAATCAGCAATACATTTTTCAAGAACTGAGAGGTTTAAAGGAGTGGGATTGCGTCTAAATTGTTTGAGCATTAATCTTCTCTGAGCAACAGATTTAGATAGGTTAGGATTCCAATATGGTTTTGGTCTAAATTTGCTAGTAGGATCGGTACATATTTTAATCAGTGGAATACTCTTATTAGCAGCGGTATTAATTTGATCAATTAAAAAATTATATCTTTCTTGAATATTATTTGTTTCTACTATGGATCTAAAGGCTACGGCAAGACACTCTTTATACAGCTTCCAATTTGCTAACTTATAATTACGCCCACTAAATGGCCTGCAATTACTGTAAAAATTTAAACTTAATTTTATTATTAAGTGATCGCTTCCTAATGTTTCATTTGTTACATTCCACTTAAAGTTAACAGCGATGTCTGATGAAGCAAATGATACATCAGGGGATGATTCTTGTAGTATACCACTCACCAATTTCATTCTTGTAGGGCTGCCATCATTCAGGGAGATAAAGCCATTCTCAATAGCTGAATCCAAGACTTGTATCCCTCTTGCATCATTTTTAAAGGACCAATTTGTGTGGTGAGCATTAAAGTCGCCGGCTATCAGTGTTTTATTTAGGTTTAAACTAAATAGACTATCCCAGTCGGATGAGGTAGTGTGTATACTTGATGGGCAATATATCGATATGACATTCTCCAAATTAGAGCAATTTAACAATTTCATATGTAATATTTCAATTCCCACATTACCCAATCTAATTATTGATGACTGTACCTTAAGCGACTTGTGGATCACCATGGCGACACCACCGTATGAGTCCTCTCTGTCCCTTCTGTATACATGGTAGCCATTAATGTTAAATTCTTTTTCTCTATCTAGCCACGTTTCACTAAGAATAGCCAAGTGAATTTTCTCTTGAATTAATAGGCTTTCAAACTCTAAGCACTTAGGCCTAATACTCTGTGAGTTCCATTGAAGTATATTTAACTTATTTACTTTAGTGTTACTGGCCATTGTTAAACATATCACATATTATCTTAAACCACTCTAATTCTTTAAACATCTTCATGAAATACTTTTTACACTCTTCTACTATACTTTCTAAAATTATAATTAATTTTTCTTTCCTATTGGTCCTCGACAACACAATATCTTTTATTTTTCCAATTATACTTTTATTTTTAAATATTTCTCTTTCTTTTTTTTTTTCCTCGTTTTCAATTATTATGTTCTGATTTTCTTCCACGACTATGTTAGATTCCTCATCAGCTTGCATCTGTGGTTCACTCGGCTTTTCGTTATGTTTTATGTTGTTGTTTCTTCCTATTGCTTTCAAACTCTGAGATGTGTTATTTACCTCATGTTTCTTTCTTTTTAACCAGTCTTCTTTTCCTTTATTATTTGTTAATAATATTTCCTTATATGTCGGCTCATTTCTTGCTGGTTCGTTGTTTAATTGCTCATTAATTATTGTCTCCACAATAGAATTTGGTGTGTTATTAATTGAGTTAGAATTTATTTCTACTGTCCTGTCGTTAATGTCATATTTTTGTAAGTATATATTTAATGCTTTTTTATATGTACAGTTTTCTTGGGACATGAGTAAACGAATTTGTTTTTCCTTAAGGAATAAAGGGCAATTTTTGCTGAGTGACATATGGTCCCCTTTGCAATTGATACAATAATATTCAGATGCTTCGCAGTTGATGTGCTGACCTCCACATTTTGGACATATAATTTTCTTTGTAGGACACTGTCTGATAAGATGACCATACTTCCAGCAGCCAGAGCACTGGGATACCGGAAATACGTAGGGCTCCACCTTAAACCGACACCCGTAACTGTAAACGTACGGGGGCAAAGTTGGGCCTTTGAAACACACACGGACAGTTTCGCTGTTTATCCATTTCTCTTCTGTGAACCGTTTCATTCTCTTTACCGATAGTATTTCATATTCACTACTAAATTCCTTCACTAATTCTTCTTCTTCCACATCCAAATCAATATTTTTGACAACACCATGAGACATGCTGATCTGTTGTGTTGATTGGCATCTATAGCCTAGCTCATTCATTCTTGTACATAGTTTCTTCGCTTCTTCTTCATTATTAAATTGTAAAATCACTCTATACGGGTTTTTATATTTGATTGCGGTGATACCTCCAATATTTTCTTTTCTTAATAACTTTGCCAGTCCCATTTGTTTTGGCAAGATTTCTTTTGATGTCATACATATTTCATAATTCTCTTCTGCGAAAAATTGTTTCTCCTTTTCTAAACTATTTTCGTTCTCTTTATTTTTAGATAAACTTCTATTTAAGCGTTTTGCATTTCTTTTAACAGTTATAAATTCGTCCTCTTCATCTTCATTTCCATTTTCATCGCTATCTGGTCTCAATCGTTTTTCGGGTCCATTACGTAATAATATCGGACTAGGTGATCGTCTCTCACTAGTCTGCTGATCCCTATCCTCAACATCTTCATCACTATTTACACTCAAACAAACTTCTTCGTCACTTTTATTCATCATAATAACTAAATAAAATTACGGTGGGTAGAGGTAAAAAAATACTCTAAACATTGGAATGTAATAATAGTAAACGTGCGCTCAGATCGGTACGCCGCACGCGACTGTGGGGGCCTAGTCTAAAACTTGTCAAGACTAGTCTGAAATCAATCGGGGCTAGTCAGAAACTAATCGGGGCTAGTCTGAAACTAGTCAGGCTAGTCTGAAACTAGTCAGGCTAGTCTGAAACTAGTCCGGATCTAGATACGGTTAGTCTGAACGAAGTCAGGGCTAGTCTGAAACTAGTCCAGATCTTCGGAAAGAAGTCGGGGCTAGTCTAAAACTAGTCCAGGCTAGTCTTAAATTAGTCCGGACCTAGGTACGGCTAGTCTGAAAGAAGTTGGACCTAGTCTAAAACTTGTCGAGGCTAGTCTGAAACTCGTAGGGTTATTCTGAAACTATTCGAGGCTAGTCTGATACTAATTAGGGCTAGTCTGAAACTAGTCGTGGCTTGTCTAAAACAGCCGGGGCTAATCTGAAACTAGTCATGGCGAATCTGGAATTAGTCGGGGCTATTCTGAAACCAGTCGAGACTAGTCTGGAACTAGTCTGGGTTAGTCTAAAACTAGTCCGAAAGTAGTCAGGGACTAGTCCAAGACTAGACAGAACTAGTCCAAATCTAGACAGTACTAGTCTGAAACTATAGTCCGGGATAGTCTGAAACCAGTCCGGAACTAGTGACAGCTAGTCTGAAACTAGTCGGGGCTAGTCCGAAACTAATCTCAACATAATATTTTCGATAATTTTTAGACTTAAAATGATTTTACTATGTTTTTATTATTTCTTTCCTCTTTACTGCTTTAAATAAAGTGTTAATATCTGATTGCGCATTGTGAACTTAATAATTGATTATTGTTTCATTTTTTTTTATATAAATTTGTATGCCCATGAGGCTGATCACAGCATGAACTCACTGTACCTATATTAAAACCTGTGTATCACAAATAAACTGTTTGATTTGATACAAACTTCCATATTACTTGCGAGTTACAACTTATCAACATCTTAAATCGTCTTACCTCAGTTCTAGCTGGTCATGTCTCAGCAGCTGATGCAGCCAGGGCATGGCCCTCCTGGTGCCGTGTCTCTCAACCAGGTCCAGCAGTAAGGCAGGCTGCCGGCACAGCAGCTTGCCCAGGCGCATCTGAGAGCTCATCGCTTGCAGGCTTTCGATGATCGCTTGAGGAGGTTTCCGGGCAGGACCCAGGGGTTCTAGGGTTGTGAGCTGATGAAGAAATTGGTGGTTATACGATTGTGTTAAAACAATTGCATGCCCTTGCAAATTCATGAATGAATGAATGTGTATGCGTGTGTGTGAGGTGTTGAGTGTGTGTCATACTTATATTTTTAATGCAAAAGTGAGTTTGTTTGCTTTCACGGCTAAGTATTGAACCCGTTTTGATAAAATTTGGTACTCAAGAACTTGAACCTCAAGAAAACGAGGGGACTACTTATTAATCAGCGACTTTAGATGCATCCGCGATAACCGACATTTCCGCGAACGAATGGGGTATTTTACAAAAAGATAAATATTAGTTCGTCAGTTAGATTATCGAAAAATATTGGATACGTATTTTTTGTTTAATCAAATCAATAAAAACTGACGAAGATAAAACGCATCAAAGATCATGAGTGGGGGTTTGTGACGTCACTTCACCAGTAAAAGTGTACTGACAAAGTGGTGTCACACGAGTTTTCGGCGCACAGTATCGTCTTCATTTTTTGTTCACGTGACAAAAGCTAAAACACGTTTTCAATTTCTTTTGGAAATCTATCTGACGGACTAATTAGATTTTTTTGGTAAAATATCCTATCCCGAGGTGAAAATCTTGTATGTACTATCGCGGACTTTTCCCCCTGCTCAGTTAAAAATCTATTCCCTTGGCGCCTGCGAAGTCAACGGGGCGGGGTAGAGAGCGCTTCCTTCCTTCCTTCCATCTTTTGAGTGTAACCAAAAATTAACTTAGTGGTGGTCAGGCGGGTGTGTCCACGACAGTACATAATTTCGAATTGATTGGTATCGTGTCACCCATTAAACTGGGTTGTGGTCAGACTGGCAGTTAATCCATGTAAAACGGCCCCAACCCCAACTAAGTCGGGAAAAGTGGTGTAGGTTAGGGTTTTAAGTGAAAAAATGTACTTAGTTATATTATTTTTAAAAATCTGTGGGAGTTACATCTGTCAACAAACTGTCTTACAGTTTCCAGAAGATGTGTCTTGGGAACAAACATTTATCTTTATTTATTTTTATTTTTTTTAATAAAAACCAGTTATTTGCTAAAACTAGTACATTGATGGAATAATAAATAAGACATGATAAACATACAACCCACACCATTATCTACAAATTATTATATACGTTTTATTAATGCAGCAAAACCAAGCAGAGTGGTCGCCGAGTTTGCGGTTGCAAAGTGCAGTCAAGCATATTATTCAATAGTGCACACTGAACCGTGTGGTGCTATTCGCGACCGGCACCACCCCATTTCTACCCGTGGGTGTCGTAGAAAGCGACAGAGGGATATTGACCAGAGGATGGGCAGCAGCGTCCTTCTGAGTACCATAACACCTACTGCAATCGGCAACATGCATCGGCCAAGCATGGCGATTACGGCTGAACCCCCCCTTGGGGGGAGACCTATGCCAAGCAGTGGGCGTCTAAAGGTTGACATGATGATGGTGATGAGTGCACACGCAACACGTTTAAATTTTTGATTGGAAAAAATGTGTTTAGGTCAATAAAGCGTGCATTATATATTTTCATTGCCTGTTGCCTGTTGGTCTAGTGGTCACTGACCCTGACTGCTAAGCCGGAGGTCGTGGGTTCAATTCCCACCCAGGACAAACTTTGTGTGATGAGCATGAGTGTTTGTTCTGTGTCTGGGTGTTTATCTATAATATGTATGTATTTATAAATTATATAAGTATGTATATCAGTTGTCTGGTTACCATAACACAAGCTCTGCTTAGCTTGGGACCAGATGACCGTGTGTGAGTTGTCCCAAGATATTTATTTATTTTATTTATTTATTCACTATAGTAGTACAGTAACGGACTGCCGAGAAGCACAGTATAAAGATATATGAACAGTACGGAAACTACGTACAAACGCTCGAAACGGCACACTCACACAGACGCGCGCATCTACGATACCCCTAAGCGATAGTCGCGGTGCTACCAGTCACGGCCTCACGGGTGACGTGTTTGACCGAGTAGTCGCGTAATACATTTATTCCTTGCGCTACTGACCGTCCATCTTTTTAAAAATGTTTCGAGCGTATTGTGTATACGGCTATTTGAATTAGGCTTTTTCAAAACCGGAGCTTTCGTTTTTTAAACTTCCAGCTGATCTTGAAAGGTAAGAATGATTTATTGTTGATTATGATTAAATATGTACAGCCGCCCGCCATCTTTGTTTTATAAATAACTTCATATGAAATTCGTGAATTTATTTGTAAAACAAAGATGGCGGCTTTTTTATTTGTTCATGTTTATTTTTTTCGTCATGGGTGTCGTTTTTATAGTTTCATGGATGGTAAAGCCGATAGTGGGGTTAAAATGTAAATCCAAGATGGCAACGACGAAAATTTTAAATTTTTTCGTCTTTTCGTTTTGCGTCTTGGTGGTTTTTTCATTCATTTCGAGGGAAGTCCATCTTGGATTTACATTTTGATCTCACTATTGGCTTTCGCGCCCTCGAAAAATACAAAAATGACACCCATGACAAATCAATTTAAAAAAATTACAGCCGCCATCTTGGATTTACATTTTTACCGGAAGGAGGGAAAGATAACCAGCCAAATAATAACCGCTAAACGCCTCAAAAAACTTCGTTACAATAAAACATCAATTTTACCGACATCAAGAGTGACAATCGTAACGCTCCAAAGGAGCGTAGGTAATTATTTCAATAAATAGGCCTAGTTACCATACTGTTCATATCTTTATACTGTGCTAGAAGCTAGCATACCTGGCTGAGCAGCCTCGAGGAGTGTTCGCTGATGGGCAGCTTGGCGTTGCTGGCGGCTGCCAGGTGCGTCTCCAGCTGCAGGATGCTGGCGCGCTCGGCCTCCGCGCGCTCCGCCTCCGCCGACGAGCTGCTGTTCCACTCTATGCTCGGCTTGCTGGGAGAGGAAACCGATGCGCACGGTCAAACATAAGCATACGGTTTTGACTTCTATTGTTTATTACATGAAGGTAATGCAGCTGCATGCCAACAATCGGCGCGTGCGGTCACCACAGCGAGATGACGCTGATAATGATGATGACGACCACGATGATGATGATGACGACGGTGATGGTGATGACGATGACGTCAATGATGATGATGGCGATGTTGACGATGATGATGATGACGATGTTGGCGATGATGATGATGGCGATGTTGACGATGATGATGATGACGATGTTGGCGATGATGATGATGGCGATGTTGACGATGATGATGATGACGATGTTGACGATGATGATGATGATGACGACGATGACAACAATGATGATGACGACGGTGATGGTAATGACGTCAACGTGGATGATGATGACGACGACGGTGATGATGATGACGTCAATGATGAAAACAACAGTGATAATCACGACGACAACGACGAAAACGCCAATGATGATGACGGCGGTGATAGGTGATGATCGTCAACACCTATTACATTTATTTCGTTGACTGTACCTTTCGTCACATTCGAAGTGGCGGCACCAAGCAATTTCTTTTTTAAATCATACGGGTGTTACGGCACCAATCGATCGATCGTCGATCGATGCCATCAATCAACATCGATCGACGTTGATCGATTGGTGTGGTAGCTTTGGCTGGCTGATCGACGGATACCGTTCCACTAACTAATCGATCGATTTCCGGTCGATGGCATCGGTCGACGTTGATTGATTAACTTCAGCTATAATCCATCAGTAATAATAATCAAGCAGCTCGATCGACAATCGAGTGGTATGATAGAAACTATCGATTGACGGCGACTAATCAATTCTACCATCGATCGATCGATTGGTCTGGTAACACCCCAAGGAATTATAAAAAGAACAAGTAGAAGTGACGGCGACTCAACATGGCGCCACTCGACGTCAAGGGAATAAATCAGTATAGATAGTGTTCTGTAGCCCACTCTGCCCACTTACTTGGTGATGCACATCTCGATGAGCGCCCTGAGCGTGGGGTACATGGCGGCGGCGCTACGTATAGATACCGTCCTGTAGCCCACAACACTTACTTGGTGATGCACATCTCGATGAGCGCCCTGAGCGTGGGGTACATGGCGGCGGCGCTACGTATAGATACCGTCCTGTAGCCCACAACACTTACTTGGTGATGCACATCTCGATGAGCGCCCTGAGCGTGGGGTACATGGCGGCGGCGCTACGTATAGATACCGTCCTGTAGCCCACAACACTTACTTGGTGATGCACATCTCGATGAGCGCCCTGAGCGTGGGGTACATGGCGGCGGCGCTACGTATAGATACCGTCCTGTAGCCCACAACACTTACTTGGTGATGCACATCTCGATGAGCGCCCTGAGCGTGGGGTACATGGCGGCGGCGCTACGTATAGATACCGTCCTGTAGCCCACAACACTTACTTGGTGATGCACATCTCGATGAGCGCCCTGAGCGTGGGGTACATGGCGGCGGCGCTACGTATAGATACCGTCCTGTAGCCCACAACACTTACTTGGTGATGCACATCTCGATGAGCGCCCTGAGCGTGGGGTACATGGCGGCGGCGCTACGTATAGATACCGTCCTGTAGCCCACAACACTTACTTGGTGATGCACATCTCGATGAGCGCCCTGAGCGTGGGGTACATGGCGGCGGCGCTACGTATAGATACCGTCCTGTAGCCCACAACACTTACTTGGTGATGCACATCTCGATGAGCGCCCTGAGCGTGGGGTACATGGCGGCGGCGCTACGTATAGATACCGTCCTGTAGCCCACAACACTTACTTGGTGATGCACATCTCGATGAGCGCCCTGAGCGTGGGGTACATGGCGGCGGCGCTACGTATAGATACCGTCCTGTAGCCCACAACACTTACTTGGTGATGCACATCTCGATGAGCGCCCTGAGCGTGGGGTACATGGCGGCGGCGCTACGTATAGATACCGTCCTGTAGCCCACAACACTTACTTGGTGATGCACATCTCGATGAGCGCCCTGAGCGTGGGGTACATGGCGGCGGCGCTACGTATAGATACCGTCCTGTAGCCCACAACACTTACTTGGTGATGCACATCTCGATGAGCGCCCTGAGCGTGGGGTACATGGCGGCGGCGCTACGTATAGATACCGTCCTGTAGCCCACAACACTTACTTGGTGATGCACATCTCGATGAGCGCCCTGAGCGTGGGGTACATGGCGGCGGCGCTACGTATAGATACCGTCCTGTAGCCCACAACACTTACTTGGTGATGCACATCTCGATGAGCGCCCTGAGCGTGGGGTACATGGCGGCGGCGCTACGTATAGATACCGTCCTGTAGCCCACAACACTTACTTGGTGATGCACATCTCGATGAGCGCCCTGAGCGTGGGGTACATGGCGGCGGCGCTACGTATAGATACCGTCCTGTAGCCCACAACACTTACTTGGTGATGCACATCTCGATGAGCGCCCTGAGCGTGGGGTACATGGCGGCGGCGCTACGTATAGATACCGTCCTGTAGCCCACAACACTTACTTGGTGATGCACATCTCGATGAGCGCCCTGAGCGTGGGGTACATGGCGGCGGCGCTACGTATAGATACCGTCCTGTAGCCCACAACACTTACTTGGTGATGCACATCTCGATGAGCGCCCTGAGCGTGGGGTACATGGCGGCGGCGCTACGTATAGATACCGTCCTGTAGCCCACAACACTTACTTGGTGATGCACATCTCGATGAGCGCCCTGAGCGTGGGGTACATGGCGGCGGCGCTACGTATAGATACCGTCCTGTAGCCCACAACACTTACTTGGTGATGCACATCTCGATGAGCGCCCTGAGCGTGGGGTACATGGCGGCGGCGCTACGTATAGATACCGTCCTGTAGCCCACAACACTTACTTGGTGATGCACATCTCGATGAGCGCCCTGAGCGTGGGGTACATGGCGGCGGCGCGCTCCGCGAACTGCTGCGGGTTGTGAGCCGCCAGCATGCTCAGCAGCAGCCAGCCGCGCCAGTACAGCGACGTGATGGCCAGCGCGGGCGGGCTGTACCTAGGGGGGAAACACCATAGAGTTTTAAAAAGAAATGGAGACAGAAATCTTTCTTCTTTTGACGTGATAACATCTTACAAATCGATGAACACCGGCTGCACGCACGAAAAAGTATCACGTTCCGCCTGAGCCTGACCGTGCAAGCGAGAGCGCGGAACAAACGATAGAGAGGCACGATCGGACCAAGCAATAAGCTCCGCCCACCTGGACCGAAGCCACTATTCGCTTGTTACATATATTAGCCGTTATGTTTCTTTATGACGTTATCACGTAAAACTATCGTCCGTAAACCGAGTTTACAGACTACTAATTTTTTTTTAAACCTTGCCCTGCACTCCGAGTTTCTCCTGTGTCGTGGGTGCGTTTACAAACATATAAACTCACATACACAAACAGCCCAACCCGGAACAACTATCTGTGGGCCATACATACAAGTATTTGTTCTGTGCGGGGATCGGACCTGCGACACGCAGTACAGCAGTCCTTTTCTCAACCATACCGTCTAATTTTTGAAGCCGTGTGGTGCCGTTCGCATATAGCACCACCCTATTTCTTCCCCTGGGTGTCGTAAAAAGCGACAGAGGGATATTGACCAGAGCAAGCAGTAAGTGTTATGGACGCTGCTGCCAATCCTCTGGTCAATATCCCTCTGTCGCCTTCTACGACACCCACGGATAGGAATGGAAAATGGAAGTCGATGTACCTAGAATAAAATCACTTACCCAGCAGGTAGAGTAATGTTTTCGGGTGGGTTAAACTGACACAGCTGGAAGATGTAATCGGCTATCTCGAGCTTGTCCACCTGCAGAGGGTTCTCTTCTGCAGGCAGGGCGCAAGCGCGGCGGACCAGCTGTTCCACCAGCTCGAACACTTCCGCTGGAGACACTGGGATGTCCTACGAAGAACATATAGCATTCCAGTGTAACTACTCAGTGTTTTATCGACCATACAATTTTATACACACACCTTGAACCCGCGACACCCAGCGCTGCAGCCAATCGCTTAGCCACTACGCCAACCGTGTCAAGTTTGGCAGAAGATATGACTATTTTTTTTTTTTTGTTTCCGTTTTTTTGCTCGGCTAGCCGGGTAGCCGGAAAGTACTGATAGCACGGGCTAAAGCCAAGTGATTATCAGCTGGGTTATGAGTTAAAGAGGTAGTAATAGATTAAATACGGTTTTGCATTGTAGCTTGAGAGAGAGATGAGGGTATGTTTAAATGGATATGTTGATGCGGGTTGTCTGATTCACATTGCAGGAATTATTATTAACTTTTCTTAAATAAATAAGTAAATTCAATACATCTAATATATAAAATTCTCGTGTCACAGTTTTCGTTCCCGTACTCCTCCGAAACGGCTTGACCGATTCTGATGAAATTTTTTGTGCATATTGGGTAGGTCTGAGAATCGGCCAACATCTATTTTTCATCTCCCATCCAAATGTTAAGGGTTAGGGTAGGGTAGGTGTAGGGTAGGTGTATGGTAGGTGTAGGGTAGGTGTAGGGTAGGTGTAGGGTAGGTGTAGGGTAGGTGTAGGGTAGGTGTAGGGTAGGTGTAGGGTAGGTGTAGGGTAGGTGTAGGGTAGGTGTAGGGTAGGTGTAGGGTAGGTGTAGGGTAGGTGTAGGGTAGGTGTAGGGTAGGTGTAGGGTAGGTGTAGGGTAGGTGTAGGGTAGGTGTAGGGTAGGTGTAGGGTAGGTGTAGGGTAGGTGTAGGGTAGGTGTAGGGTAGGTGTAGGGTAGGTGTAGGGTAGGTGTAGGGTAGGTGTAGGGTAGGTGTAGGGTAGGTGTAGGGTAGGTGTAGGGTAGGTGTAGGGTAGGTGTAGGGTAGGTGTAGGGTAGGTGTAGGTAGGTGTAGGGTAGGTGTAGGGTAGGTGTAGGGTAGGTGTAGGGTAGGTGTATGGTAGGTGTAGGGTAGGTGTAGGGTAGGTGTATGGTAGGTGTAGGGTAGGTGTAGGGTAGGTGTAGGGTAGGTGTAGGGTAGGTGTAGGGTAGGTGTAGGGTAGGTGTAGGGTAGGTGTAGGGTAGGTGTAGGGTAGGTGTAGGGTAGGTGTAGGGTAGGTGTAGGGTAGGTGTAGGGTAGGTGTAGGGTAGGTGTAGGGTAGGTGTAGGGTAGGTGTAGGGTAGGTGTAGGGTAGGTGTAGGGTAGGTGTAGGGTAGGTGTAGGGTAGGTGTAGGGTAGGTGTAGGGTAGGTGTAGGGTAGGTGTAGGGTAGGTGTAGGGTAGGTGTATGGTAGGTGTAGGGTAGGTGTAGGGTAGGTGTATGGTAGGTGTAGGGTAGGTGTAGGGTAGGTGTAGGGTAGGTGTAGGGTAGGTGTAGGGTAGGTGTAGGGTAGGTGGTAGGGTAGGTGTAGGGTAGGTGTAGGGTAGGTGTAGGGGTAGGTGTAGGGTAGGTGTAGGGTAGGTGTAGGGTAGGTGTAGGGTAGGTGTAGGGTAGGTGTAGGGTAGGTGTAGGGTAGGTGTAGGGTAGGTGTAGGGTAGGTGTAGGGTAGGTGTAGGGTAGGTGTAGGGTAGGTGTAGGGTAGGTGTAGGGTAGGTGTAGGGTAGGTGTAGGGTAGGTGTAGGGTAGGTGTAGGTAGGTGTAGGGTAGGTGTAGGGTAGGTGTAGGGTAGGTGTAGGGTAGGTGTAGGGTAGGTGGGAGGTGTAGGGTAGGTGTAGGTAGGTGTAGGGTAGGTGTAGGTAGTGGGTAGGTGTAGGGTAGGTGTAGGGTAGGTGTAGGGTAGGTGTAGGGTAGGTGTAGGGTAGGTGTAGGGTAGGTGTAGGGTAGGTGTAGGGTAGGGTGTAGGGTAGGTGTAGGGTAGGTGTAGGGTAGGTGTAGGGTAGGTGTAGGGTAGGTGTAGGGTAGGTGTAGGGTAGGTGAGGTAGGTGTAGGGTAGGTGTAGGGTAGGTGTAGGGTAGGTGTAGGGTAGGTGTAGGGTAGGTGTAGGGTAGGTGTAGGGTAGGTGTAGGGTAGGTGTAGGGTAGGTGTAGGGTAGGTGTAGGGTAGGTGTAGGGTAGGTGTAGGGTAGGTGTAGGGTAGGTGTAGGGTAGGTGTAGGGTAGGTGTAGGGTAGGTGTAGGGTAGGTGTAGGGTAGGTGTAGGGTAGGTGTAGGGTAGGTGTAGGGTAGGTGTAGGGTAGGTGTAGGGTAGGTGTAGGGTAGTGTAGGGTAGGTGTAGGGTAGGTGTAGGGTAGGTGTAGGGTAGGTGTAGGGTAGGTGTAGGGTAGGTGTAGGGTAGGTGTAGGGTAGGTGTAGGGTAGGTGTAGGGTAGGTGTAGGGTAGGTGTAGGGTAGGTGTAGGGTAGGTGTAGGGTAGGTGTAGGGTAGGTGTAGGGTAGGTGTAGGGTAGGTGTAGGGTAGGTGTAGGGTAGGTGTAGGGTAGGTGTAGGGTAGGTGTAGGGTAGGTGTAGGGTAGGTGTAGGGTAGGTGTAGGGTAGGTGTAGGGTAGGTGTAGGGTAGGTGTAGGGTAGGTTGTAGGGTAGGTGTAGGGTAGGTGTAGGGTAGGTGTAGGGTAGGTGTAGGGTAGGTGTAGGGTAGGTGTAGGGTAGGTGTAGGGTAGGTGTAGGGTAGGTGTAGGGTAGGTGTAGGGTAGGTGTAGGGTAGGTGTAGGGTAGGTGTAGGGTAGGTGTAGGGTAGGTGTAGGGTAGGTGTAGGGTAGGTGTAGGGTAGGTGTAGGGTAGGTGTAGGGTAGGTGTAGGGTAGGTGTAGGGTAGGTGTAGGGTAGGTGTAGGGTAGGTGTAGGGTAGGGTAGGGTCGGTGTAGGGTAGGTGTAGGGTAGGTGTAGGGTAGGTGTAGGGTAGGTGTAGGGTAGGTGTAGGGTAGGTGTAGGGTAGGTGTAGGGTAGGTGTAGGGTAGGTGTAGGGTAGGTGTAGGGTAGGTGTAGGGTAGGTGTAGGGTAGGTGTAGGGTAGGTGTAGGGTAGGTGTAGGGTAGGTGTAGGGTAGGTGTAGGGTAGGTGTAGGGTAGGTGTAGGGTAGGTGTAGGGTAGGTGTAGGGTAGGTGTAGGGTAGGTGTAGGGTAGGTGTAGGGTAGGTGTAGGGTAGGTGTAGGGTAGGTGTAGGGTAGGTGTAGGGTAGGTGTAGGGTAGGTGTAGGGTAGGTGTAGGGTAGGTGTAGGGTAGGTGTAGGGTAGGTGTAGGGTAGGTGTAGGGTAGGTGTAGGGTAGGTGTAGGGTAGGTGTAGGGTAGGTGTAGGGTAGGTGTAGGGTAGGTGTAGGGTAGGTGTAGGGTAGGTGTAGGGTAGGTGTAGGGTAGGTGTAGGGTAGGTGTAGGGTAGGTGTAGGGTAGGTGTAGGGTAGGTGTAGGGTAGGTGTAGGGTAGGTGTAGGGTAGGTGTAGGGTAGGTGTAGGGTAGGTGTAGGGTAGGTGTAGGGTAGGTGTAGGGTAGGTGTAGGGTAGGTGTAGGGTAGGTGTAGGGTAGGTGTAGGGTAGGTGTAGGGTAGGTGTAGGGTAGGTGTAGGGTAGGTGTAGGGTAGGTGTAGGGTAGGTGTAGGGTAGGTGTAGGGTAGGTGTAGGGTAGGTGTAGGGTAGGTGTAGGGTAGGTGTAGGGTAGGTGTAGGGTAGGTGTAGGGTAGGTGTAGGGTAGGTGTAGGGTAGGTGTAGGGTAGGTGTAGGGTAGGTGTAGGGTAGGTGTAGGGTAGGTGTAGGGTAGGTGTAGGGTAGGTGTAGGGTAGGTGTAGGGTAGGTGTAGGGTAGGTGTAGGGTAGGTGTAGGGTAGGTGTAGGGTAGGTGTAGGGTAGGTGTAGGGTAGGTGTAGGTAAATAGGCAGGTAAGTAGGTAGATCGGGACAGGACAACGTCTGTCGGGTCAGCTAGTTTTTATATATAAGATTTCTTGTTTTTAATATTTACACGTGTTAACGCATAAACCATAGTAATAATTGTAAAGGTTCAAAAGTTTAATCTAAAGCTCGATTGGCGTCGTCTTGGCGTTGGCGTCAAATTACATCTCGCTATGGTTTCGTTACAATCATTTGGTTAGGCTCGAGTGAATTTCAGAAAATATATTAAGCAGCTTAGATCAGGACACAATTTGGTTTTATTTCAAATTCAACCCTATTAGTGTTCACAAAGAGTGCTTAGTTCAACACTACCAGCTCGGTAGTAAACAACACGTTATAATAAAAAAAGAAAATAACAAAGTATCAAAACAAGTACATTAAAAAAATACCAAGTTGTCACAATTATTGTTTTTCCGATAAACCGAAGATACGACCACTAGGTAAAAGAAAAGTAGAGTCACAAAAATTAATAAGAAAAAAAGGTGTAAAGAAAAAGAGTGCCTCACAGATCCACAGTAGCTGCAAAGTGACAGAGACAGGCATATATCTTTGTTCTTCACTCACTTGGCTTACCTTGGAGAGGCCTATGAAGATGACCCGGAGTAGCGTGTTCTGTGGCAGAGGCGCCTCGCAGCACAGCCGGTACGTCGCGGCACGCTCCGACTCGGGAGGCCAGTTGTCGGCCTTGCTGTAGGTTTCTGCTGGTTCCACGAACATCACCTGTAAAAACATATTATTTCAAACTAGCTGACCCGACAGACGTTGTCCTGTCCCTATCTACCTACTTACCTGCCTATTTACCTACCCTACACTTACAAAAGAAAAGTATCCTATGTCCGTCTCCTGGTTCTAAGCTACCTCCCCACCAATGTTCATCCAAATCGGTTTAGCCGTTCTTGAGTTATAAATAGTGTAACAATAACACGACTTTCTTTTATATACTGACTTTCTTTTTTTCGCGCGTCTATGCGCCGCGGGAACTAAAATCAGTTTCGAGAGCACGTTTGACGTGGGAAGAGGTGACGAACAGTGTTACAGAGGGACGCGGGGCATGTCGCTACTGTACTGTAGTACTCATATTTATACTGTGTCCTTAGCGTGTAGTCGCTTAGGTTATAAGTTTTTTTTCCCTGGCTGGAGGCTTTAAATTCATTCATTCAAATTCATTAAGGCACCACAGGAAAGACGGGTAAAGCAGCCAGATAGGTAGACATGCGACAGAGAGATATTGACCAGAGGATGAGCAGCAGCGTCCTTCTGAGTACCATAACACCTACTGCGATCGCCAACTTGCATCGGCCAAGCATGGCGATTACGGCCCTCCTTGGGGGAGACCTATACCCAGCAGTGGGCGTCTAAACGTTTATTTATTTTATTCGGAAAACTTACAGCTATTAACAGAGAATATATAGACAAAAAAATAAAATTAAGGCCAATTACAAGTTTTCACATATAGTATGTCAATATTGATGACAGTAAATAGGGCTTTCTGACATCTTTGTAAGGGTATATCTTTATAAACCTATAGGTACAGCACAAGTAGAAAAAATAAAAACTATGACAACACATCGAGAAAGTTATCACAAAGCGTTCCTTTCAATTTACGGACCCCAGTATTGAAAAGATCGATGTCAACTTCCTGGCAGGTGTCATTATAGGTACGGCACGCTCTTATCAAGTACGAGTTTTGTCTGTAAGAGGTTTTTATCGCCGGCGTGTGCAATAGATGAGATCTAAGAAGAGATACACAAGGTACACGCAATCTTATTTTGTTCACCAACTCGGGAATGTCGGCCGATGCGTTCATCATTATAAACAAGAATGCTAAATCTGAGGTTGACATGATAATGATGACGCAAGTATCTGTATGATAACCAAGCGTGCCATTTTTTGGACGTCACAATGTAATACGAATGTTTTGTTTTTCCTAAATTAGGTATTACTGAGGGTATTAGATTCAAAATAATGGTTTTTTAAATTAATTACGCATAATATTAATCACAAAATGACATACCGATGGAAGGAAACGTTTACTTTATTTTTTTACTTACGATTTTTTATCGTAAGTTAGGCACGAAAATAGACACGCGAAGTAGTTGCTCTTGTGTTATCTAGGTCTATCTATATCTGTGAGTTACAGTACCTTGTTGAGGGCCAGCAGGTAGTCGTGTCGGCTGGGCCGGTAGATGGGCATGGCAGTGTCCAGGAGCCAGCCTAGCGCCGCCGCCTGGATGACGCATACTTGTTGCTTGTACTCCGGTAAGTGCTTGCTGTGGGAGGCTGTCACTAGGCAGCAGCAGCAGAACAGGTCTGCTAGCGATGAGAAGGCGCGTTCTCGGACCTGGATAAAGATATAGGTGTTGATGTGTGGAGTACCTTGACAAAAACGCCTCGTAGTGGACGCCATATTGCTCTGCGGACATGACGTCAGTTCGCTGAGTAACAAATGCGCTGATATTATAAATGATAATTGTATATAATTTAAAAATAATTAAAATAATATTTTGTTATAGGCGTAATAATAAAAAATTACGTTGGTTACGAAAATAATAAAAGTACAAAGCCTACATACGCCAAACGGTTGTCTGTCAGTTAACAATTTTTTGTTTACACTGCCGTACGGCGTAATAACATGGCGGCTACTATTTCATGATGTTATAAAACAGATTAAAAAAACTGAAAACTTTAAATTAAATTTAAAAAAATATTTTGTGATTTTATGAGCTGAAACTAACATTTTCCGATTTCTTTTGCCTAAACTATCTCAATAAAATATTTATAGATTGTTTCTCATATAGAGTAAAATACCCTATTGTGCGAAGTGCCAGACTGTGGAATTGTGGAAAAAATCTGGGTATCTTCAAGGCACGAGTGAACCGGTTTATGTTAGGCAAGCGTGCTCCACCTTAGGCCGCATCATCACTTAAGATCAGGTGGGTAATGGGTTGTGGAGAAACGCAAGCGTATTAGAATATAAAAAAAGCTGCAAGTACGACGCCCGCGAGCCGTCACTTTTTTTCACTTGTCATTGTAAAAAGTATTTTAACACACGATTTAATATCCTATTTTGAATGACAATTAGCCGGGTCCACACCGCACGATCCAATGCGCTCCAATCGCGCGGTCAGTAAGGACGTGCCGCGCGCGATCCAAGCGCACGTTGGAGTTTCTTGCCCAATCTTCTCCATACAAAACTACCTTTTGGAATGGGCAACTAGAATCATTCTTTTTTCTCATTTGACGTTCAAAAGTGCCTTATAATGGTCTAATTGAAATAAATTATTTGACTTTGACGAATTGGGACGCGCGCTCTTCGCCGCGGTCGATCCGTTTTTGGTCGGTTTTTTGGCCTGCCTCAAAGGCTTCTCAGTTTCGTGAAGCGCGCGGTGTGGGCGGTTGTGTTTGTGGTGTTCGCGCGATCCAGCCAACATGGATATCTCTCAAAGTTGCCAATAATAATAAATGTTTATTGTTAAAAAAAAGTTACATCCATCATTTGTGTGACACTGAGCCCCACACTAGGATACCCTGTGTCGTGGGGACAGTCTCTTTCGTCTAATGTGAAGCAGATACCGCAATAGGTGTTAAACATTATGAAGTACAAAGTAACAAAAAAATTTAATATAATAATAGAAAATCTTTTTCTGAGAGTTTTTATTTATTTATTTATTTTATTTGGCTCTTCAACAATGAGTACACTATAGCATGTAAAATGGTACATTCAAACGTAAGTCTAAGTGCCCCATCACTTATAGAAGAGCACTGCATGCACTACATTTTGCGCATAAACCACGATTTAAAAAACCATAGTGGAAAAAGAAAAAGTAAAAACAGTGAAAAGAAAAAGGAAATAAAAATTAAAACTAGGAATTATACATATTAAGATAGGCAAATACTTGCGACAGATAACCCGACTATTGATTATATTACGACGAAGTACAGTTGAACATTTTTCAGACTAGACACAGATGTATGAAACAGATCAATATCCTCGTCGTGTTCTTCATATAGAGCATACATTCTAGACAGTGAGCAATGCTGCCTCAAATTTGTATTACTTTTTGGCTTGCTGAACAGTTTTATGTTAGATCTTCTAACATAAAACTGTTCAGCAAGCCATGTTAGATCGTCTAGAGTTTTGAGTGATTAGTGGGTTGTTCAGAATAGTGTAGTGTTACGTGAGGTTTAATTGTAAGAGTGAGTGAGGTAAGGGGAATGTAAGTATGTGTGATGATATAGGTAGTATAATAAGTACGTGTGCAGTATAACCTGCTGTGTCGCAAACGAAACGACAAGCAGAAACCCAAAAGGGGAAAGCAGAGTCGCTCAGTTTCGAGCGCGACTAAAGGCGCTGTGATGGACCATGAACAGCAGGTTCCACCGAAGAACACATGCGTTGGGGACGGCTTCATCAAGGTGGAGAGAAAGAAGAAGAAGAAGTCTTCTTATCGCAACCAGTGTGGGACGGCGCCCGCCGGATCTAACATGCTGCTACGTCCTGCGGTACCGACGACGCAGCTGTACGTGTCCCGTTTGCATCACTCTACAAAGACTGAGGACATCGTGGAGTATCTACGGGTGAAGACCAACTGGACCTTGAGGGTGGAGAAGTTGGAGGCCATAACACCAATTTCAAGTCGTTCGTAGAGCGAGTTCCGACTCAACATTTGGTGACGTTCCTCAAGGAAGACTTTAGGCCGAAAGGTGTGCTGTATCGGCGTTTCCGCGGTCGGCTACGTGACACCTCGCAGAGTAACACGACGCCGTCTCTTCGTGTGCAGTAGTTTTTAAGTTTATTGTTTTAAAATATGTACACTTCTGGACACATCTATTGGCCCACCTTGTATTTTCAGTTTCGTTTGGTCCTAGCTAAAATTTTATATTAGGTCGAGCAAAAAGTTTTTATGCAGTTTTGAACCTGGCACATTCACAATTTCATTCAATAGTCTTTTTTTGAATTTCGAACACAGAATTTAAAGAAACAAAAGACAATTTGGAGCCTGTTTGTTGATATCAAACAATCGAATACTAAGAAAACTTGGTTTTATTGGTTTACTTGGATTTAATTCTTGAAAAAGTGATTGATATCTTTGGTTTTGCAACAAACATTACTTATTCTTAACATTAAGGTGAGGTTCTATCAATAATCTATGGATACTTCACCTGAAGTCGCCGCCCAAGCTGTGGCACTTATTCAGGCCGGACACAGCCAAAGAAACGTGAGTGCTCAACTTAATTTAAGTCGATTTGCGGTCCGAAATATTTATCGGAGGTACCTAGAGACTGGCGGCTTTGTTCGTCGCCAAGGAAGGCCACGATCTCGGGTCACAACTGAAAGGCAGGATCGATTCATCGTGACGACCAGCTTGAGAAATCGTCACCTTACCTCCATTGAGATACAAAACCAACTTCGCGACTTCCACGGAGTATCTGTTCGGAGAAGGTTAAAAGAACGCGATATGGTACCACACAAGCCAGCTAATGGGCCCAAACTAACGCGAGCCCACCAAACAGCGCGCCTTCATTTCGCACGCAGTCATTTAAATTGGACACAGCAAGATTGGAGCCGTGTACTCTTTTCTGATGAGTCTAAAATTGTGTTACATGGCAATGATGGAAGGAAGAAGGTCTACCGACGTAAGGGAGAGCGTTTCGCACAATGCTGCTTTGAAGAGAGGGTTGCTTATGGCGGTGGCTCATGGACTGTCTGGGGCGGTATATCCGCGAGCGGCAAAACTCAACTTGAGGTTGTTACAGGACCACGGCTGCCAACATTAAATGCTGAAAGGTACATTCGTGAGTGCTTAGAACCTCACGTGATACCATACGCGGACTATGTGGGCCCAAATTTCCTTTTTATGCATGATAATGCAAGAGCTCATGCGGCCGGCATCGTCAGGGAATATCTTCGGGATGTGAACATCACAGTTATGGACTGGCCAGCCAGAAGCCCAGACATGAACCCCATTGAGCACATGTGGGACGAGCTAAAAAGACGTGTTAGGGCTCGTCAGCCAGTTGCCCAGACGATGCAGGAGTTGAAAACTGCCATAGAAGAGGAATGGGAGATGATCCCTCAAAATTTCATAGAGCGGTTGATAAACTCTATGCCTAATCGTATGAGAGCTGTGGTAAATGCCCATGGAGGCAACACGCGTTATTAAATTAAACCTTAATTTGATAAAACATGTTTTTTATTCAAAAATCAATTGCCTTTAACAAGGCGCATATCCGACTTGTTAGGCGTAGCTCCATGTCGTATGGTATTCTGAATTCAAATTTAAAACAATACGATCGAAAAAGATGGTAGAATGTATCAGGTTTAAAACTGCATCAACAGTTTTTGTTCAATCTAGCAATCATATTTCGGTAGGGGCCATCGAAACCTAAACTCTAAGGTGGGCCAATAGATGTGTCCAGAAGTGTATTAGTTTATAATTATTGTTTTTATGCTGTATGTATTGTGTTTTATGGGCCTTAGTTGCCTGAAATAAAGGATTAATAATAATAATAATAATAACTTACCTCCTGTGGCGGCTCATGGGGCGGCGGCTGCGCAAGCGCACGTGCTAGCGGCAGCAGCGCCTGCGCATCCGCCCGCGCCGCGCGCACCACTTCCCGCGTCAGCGCGCGCAGGGGCCGCAGGTAGTCCTCCGGCCGGAGCACCAGCTCCTGTGAAGGATGGACGAGAATGATTTACGAAACAAATAAAAAAGAAAAAACTGACAAGTGCGAGTCGGACTCGCCCACCAAGGGTTCCGTACATATTTGTAGGTACATATCCATACTTCTATACTAATCCATACCTACTATCAATACTTTAATCTACTTAATATTATAAATGCGTTTTTTGCGACATAAACAGAGGGTGCGCGAGATAGAGGTTTTTTTACAGCATCAAGGGACCGTAGACTTGAGTATTTATGGTTTTAATTTCAACTCGATACCTCCACGCGTTTCCGAGATAAAGGGTCTTGACAGACAGACGGACAACAAAGTGATCCAATAAGGGTTCCGTTTTTATCTTTTGAGGTACGGGGAACCCTAAAAATGGAAAGTTTCACACTACTATATAGAAGTTTCACATCAAAAAATTGGGGTGTAGCTGTGTTGTGGACGGGGCCGTGTGTTTTACGTGGATACGTGTACTTAAAGGGTATATTTTCAACCGTCTTCAAAAAAGGAGGAGGTTATCAATTCGTCTGTATTTTTTTTTATGCTTGTTACCTGAGAACTTTAGACTGGGTGAACCGATTTTGATGATTCTTTTTTTATTTGAAAGCTGGTGCCCCATTTTAATTTGGTCCAGTTCTGACAATGGCATACATGAGAAAACCGTATAAGTCTTAAATTTGCATTAAGTATGTGCGCGATTAGTTACGCGATTTCTCCAGCAAAGATAACCCAATTTTGAAAATTCTTTTTTATGGATAGGGTATGCTTCTGTGGGACCACCATATGAATTTTATCGAAATTGATTCAGCACTTTCTGAAAAAATCAACAAATACCCAAAAATTTTGCATAGACGTTTTAGTTTCTTCAATCTTTGGAGTAGTTAACTTTCAATCTCTTCTTAATAGATTTGGATGAGAAGAAGGTAGGTACTAAAAAGCGGAAAATAAATAATTAACACACATAGACTTTAGTTTCGGAAGTCGGTGGCAATACAAAACAACAAACAGAACAAAGCCACCAAACTTCGAAACTAAAGTCAATGTGTGTTCTATGCTAAAGTTATTTTTCACTTTTTAGTTTTTGAAGGCGGTTGTCTTTTTTGTATAAAGCTTTTTCTTTGAGTGTACACCGTCGTTGAACCGCTCGGCCGCATTCATTCTTTTACGTTCCTGGAACAGCTTGACTCGGTCTTATGGTGTTTTATTGGTGCCATTCGATTGCTCTTGAGAAGCCCTTTCCAACGATATACGATCTCTGTATTTGGATTTGGTTTCTTGACGCGTATAGGCCGATATTATATAACTACGATATTTTATTTTAACACATTATATTCACTGTCAATATTTTACATAATGTTTTGTATACAATCGATAGATTTTGACAAGAGCTGACGATTTAAACTTAAACGAACGTAAGTGTAAATCTCGATACGCAGCAAAATTATTTCGAAATGGTGGCGTTTCCCCCTCTACCGCGCGCGATGCGTCACCGTACTCACTTGGCATAATATATTTTTTGATCCTTTAGCAATCTAATGCTGTAATTGAATTTAGGATAGAGATGACAGATATGAAGCTGCAACACCAAACTGTATCCCCCGATTTTGTTATCATTTGTTTTTTAACTTGCCTCACACTATGTAAGCGATTTTAAAGACGTATTCACGTCAAAACGCCTATTTACGGCTGTTTTTTGGACCTATCGAGGGCATTTGACCTTGTATCGTATGATGTGCTCTGGGATAAGATTCGAGACCCAGGGACATGATCAACATACTGATGGGAACCGATCACTTTTCCGAATTATTTTTGTCCGAATTTCATTTTACCGAAAACTATTGACCGACGGCTTTTTTGCTATACGCATTATTTGACATGTCTTTAAATCATCGAAGTAACGTGTGTCATAGGTATTATTTTACCGAACTATGTTTCTCTGATTTACAAAATAACTTTTTCCTATTGGCCGAAGCCTCTTTTGAACTATTTTCATTTGCCAAATGATTTATTTGCCATATTTTCACCCCATTAAAACAACATTTTACGGAATATTATTTAATCACAAATATATAACCGGTTACTTGGTAGTATTTTCAATATTAAATTAAAATAGTGTCATAAAAAGTCAATATGTGTAAAAGTGACAAACGAATCGCTGCAAAACCGACTTCACGCAGTCTTGTCTGCCCTACGCCTAGAGTGTAATTTAGAAACGCGTAGGCGCGGAGGGGTGGGGCGGCCCGCGAGCTGAGGAGCAGGCGGTTTGAAGGCTCGCCGCCGCGGCTGAGGCTGGCCGGCCCGTGGCCCGTGGCCCGTAGCACCGGAGCCGTGACAGAAACAATGCTTGCTGCATGTTGCATGCCTGCTTGCATGTTTCATGCTTGTTTGCACGCTGCATGCTTGCTTGCATGCTGCATGCTAGTTTCCATGCTGCATACCTGCTTGCATGCTGCATGCCTGCTTGCATGCTGCATGCCTGCTTGCATGCTGCATGCCTGCTTGCATGCTGCATGCCTGCTTGCATGCTTGCATACTTGAAGCAAGAATCTTTGTTTGCAAGCTTCTTACTGGGACCACCTGTTTTATTAAGTGCCATTACATTTAAATAATTAATGAAACAAAATAGTAGGAAACTAGTCTGACTTTAGCTCTCTATAACACCAATGTAATAAATACATTCGTTTTGAAAGCTCTTTCAAATATTTAATTTCACTCAAATTGTCTTTAATTTTCAAAAGTTTTTGGTTTTTCGTTTCTTTAACGACGTTTTTTTTTTCTTGTGGAGTACCGGTTATCATTGACTCAATATCAGACATATTTACTTCTAGGCGTTTGGTGTAAATTGGTAATTAAAACAGTGGTATAACGAATGTTCGAACAAATGTTATTTCGGCTAAGTGTAACTTCGGTAAAAAGTTTTTCGACCAAATGAAACGTCGAAGCAACGAAAAAAAACGAATTGATAATGGGTCAACTGATACAGTGGCAGACGTGACTTCGATGAAGTAAAAAAATACGAAACGAGAAAAGTTGAAAAGTTTTAGGTGAAATGAAATTCGGTCAAATATTTTTCGACCTTATGATAGGTAACCCATACTGACATATTGTTACGGCATCCAAACCAGTAATGTTAAGTAGGCGGGCGGGCTCATGTACCTCAGAAGTGGATGAATGGAGAGGGAGAGGAAGGCCAAAGAAAACATGGATGGATTGTGTGAAGAATGATAATATGAATAAAAGTGAGTCAGTCAAGAAGAAAACATGTTGCGCCGATCCCAAGTAACATGGGATAGGGGCCGGAAGAAGAAGAAGAATAAAGGAACAAGGAAACACGGAATAAGGAACGGTACAAGGAATAAGGTCACAGTATACCTGATACGTGTCCGCCATAGCTGCCGGCACTTGCTGCGGCTGAGCTTGTATGAGAGCAGCTAGCACGGCCATGTTGTTGGGCGAGCGCACGTTGGACAGCTCGTTGTAGATCGTGTGCGTCACCACGCTGCGCAGGAGTGGAGGGCTGTCCGACACCATCTCTCTGGCAGAGAAAACGGATGTTGGTAATCATATTAAAGAACAGGTGGTGATGTATAAAAAAAAACTTGAGAGGTGTCAAGGGACACCCGGATGGATCGAAGTTCCTTTCGATTAATTAGTGAAGGAATTGTAATAATTTTTTTTTTTTTTAAGTTATAATAATATTTTTTTTTATTATTAACAAATATAATGTTATATAAACTTAACCAGTAGGCTCAATTTTCGTTTATCTGGAGATGCTGCAAAATACCATACCGGAGTTGTTAGAGGATGTGCCTCTGGCATACTTACGCGGCATGTTCTATCAGCATGATGGATGTCCCGCTCATTATGCTACTTCAGTGCGTGCGCATTTAAATAGTGAGTTTGGTGAGCGGTGGATAGGTCGTGGTGGCCCAGTGCCTTGGCCCGCAAGGAGCCCTGACTTGACACCGCTGGATTTTTATTTGTGGTCCGAGATTAAAAGGCTCGTTTATACCCAGGAGTATACTACTCGAGATGACTTAAGAAGTGCGATAGTGAACGCTTTTAATATTGTGAAAAGTGACAGAGACACATTAATAAAATTAAAAGACAATTTAATTAAACGTGCCCGTTTATGTATCGAGCGAAATGGACTCCATATTGAGCAGTTGCTTCGATACAGGGAAGTGTAAATTTTATACCTAATAGGTAAGTTTTTTAATTAAGCCAAAGTTGATTAAAACTGTGTTTGTGAATAGCTCTAATTTATTTAAATAGGTTACCTATAGCACCTATAGGTACCTACGCCTGCCTGCCTTTCTTTTTCTAGCAAAAGAGTACCTACTCACTTACCTACTTACAACTACAAATAATTCGCCAATGATAAAAGTAAGTACCACTACCTACCTAGGTACCCACCTAAGCTCCCACTGGCTTAATTTAAACCAAAACATTTTAATCGAATCAAAAAAAAATATTATTGTCGCTAGTAAAACCTTGAGAAAAGTACTCTGTGACCTAGAGCGATAAGGTGCAGTGGTTACCTACTGACGACCGCGACCGATAGAAAGCTCATGATTACCAAACCCAAACTTTTAATTGGTACCTACTAAACAAAACATAGAAGTAGGTACAGTAACTACCTACCTACCTAACCTACGTATTCTATGGCTTAATTATCGACTTAAAATTTACACTCGTTTTCACAATCCACACAGTCTCACAGTGAAAGGTGGACTTATCTCGTAGGTCGTTATCATCGGAATTATCACGCAATGATAATTCCGATGTCATTGAGGTAGGTACCGCCACTATTTGAGCGAATAAACTTAGGTACTAAACATATCGCCGTAGGTACCTAGTTCAAAGAGTTCGCCGCGCCGCCTTTAAATACATAAACATATTCTACGAAAAGGGAATTCGGACTTTATTTTGTAAACGTAAACGGTTAAAAATTGAAATTTTACCAAAAAAGGTATGATAAAATTATTCTGAGAAACGTATAGGCTGGTGCCCGACCGGACAATAGGAGCTATGTGCAACCGAATTTCACGGTTAATGTGTAAAAATAAGGTTTTAATTCGCTCCAATATTTTCATAGAAAAGCCGCCATTCAACTAATAATGAACTCTATTTGACAGTTCCAACGATTCAATTTAGCTTATTATAGCATGTCGTGACAACTTTTCGTAAGAATTTTTTCCGTCTAGCCCCCTTTCACAACGCGCGATAAGGAACTTCGTTCCAATAATATAATATGCGCGCCAGCACCTCGTGGTCACAGTTGCAGCCACGCCTCCAGTAACATATAGACAGTGTCATCACCTGAGACAGGCCTGGTAGGCGGCCTGCAGCGGCTTGGTCTTGAGGCGCATGCGCGCCAGCTGCGCCAGCACCTCGTGGTCGCGCGCGGCGCTGGGCCCGCACGCGTCACAGTTGCAGCACACGCACGCCAGCAGCTCCTGAGCACAGCGCCACAGCTTGCCCGAGTGCAGCCACGCCTCGAGCCGGGACGCTGAGATCATGCGGATCTGGTGGGAAAAAGGCAAAACCCTGTTGAAACTGATAAGATCCCATGATTACCAGACGCCTAAGGAGCTTTCTAGATAAAGGTAAAATTGTTGCTGAGAATCAGTATGGCTTTCGCCTAGGAGTGTCGACAGAAGATGCAGACTGGATCTCACGCAACAAGTTGCAAGAAAGCTTGACAGTAAAGTAAAATGTCTAGCTATTTGTTTTGATTTTTCTAAAGCATTTGACACAGTTTCTGTCCTCAAACTTATCGCTAAACTGAAATCAGTCGGTGTACGTGGAATGCAGCTCGAGAGTTTTAAAAACTACCTCAAAAGTTGAACGTAACTGGTTAAAATTGACACGTACTTCAGTAATGAGGAACTCATAACCTATGGCGTTCCACAAGGTAGCATACTCGGACCCACACTCTTCCAAATTTATTTAAACGAACGACCTGTGCAAGATGAACCTTCCTAATTGCGAAATCTATGCGTTTGCCGATGATACCGCGATACTTGTAACCGGACCTACTTGAAACATGGTGAAGGTTAATGCAGAAGAAGCCTTGTCAAAAATAGTAAAATGGCTCAACTCGAACGTCCTTACATTACATATAAGTAAAACTAACTACATCCCATTCGCAATTCGACGCAACACTGCACCCCCAGATGCTTTCTCTGTGATTGCTCACTCGTGCGACTCTTTGGAAAACTGTGCCTGTCCACCACTCACTAGAGCTGACAGTGTAAGGTATCTTGGTGTGCAAATTGATAATGGACTAAGGGACAAACAAATTGACGCGGTTATCACAAGAACCATGCGGCTTATACACATCTTTAAGTCCCTCAGAGATTCCGCAAATCCTGACACGCTGAAGATGGTTTACCGTAATGTGTGCACAGAGCGTACTCTGTGCCAGTCAATTTTGGGGTATTGCATTAGGTACTGCATGGGGCGGTACCACAAAGACGAGTCTTCTAAGAGTAGAAAGAGCACAAAGAGCCATAATTAAAGTCATCACTAGAAAGCCCTACCGATACCCGTCCAAGGAACTGTATCCTAACTTTAAGATTCTTACGGTAAGTCAGCTCTTTGTGCTTCGATCGATACTTAGAACACATGTGGGTCTACCACTGCCTAATTCATATAAAATCCAAAGTAACTGAGTGGCTACTACAGAAGGACTACGCGTACACTGAGTCTTTACTCACATTCGTCGACTAACAAATTCATACTACGTCTGATACACTTATATGTTTTACCATACACAATGCGCGCTTGCACATTTACATAACAACAAATCACTCACAAACACCAACTACAACACATATGAACACTCACACTACATACTCACACATATACACACCCCCACACACGTATACACTTACACTACTCACCAAGAAATTAAGTTGATGCAGCACAAACACCGTACTTGGTCGAACACAAGAAGATAGAAGAAGATACAGGTCACCCTAGTTTGAGAGGCAGAGTAACACAATATTGAACAGATTTTGCAACAAAACGTTAAAATGTTCATTAATGTTCTCTTCTGTATATTATCTCTTTTTTTTTCTTTTTTGGTGAATTGAATAAGCATTTTTATTATTATTTTATTTTTATTACGATCAGTTTTGATAATGAAACCGACTTTTCGCTGTCCGATTTTTTTTAGTGTTTATTATCTTTTTCGCCATAATAATTAACCAAAAAATGCAATTTGCCTAATTTCAAAATATTCTTCATTTACAGGGCCGGACTTAGGTAACGTTGTGGTGGCCCCGTTTTATTTTTTGGTACAAACCAAATTAACAATTTTCTGGACACAAATGTTTTTATTCTTAGACATATCTTAAACACACAGAACGCTCTTCTTAGATAGTTTTGTAAGTACCTACATTGTAAGTAACCAAAATATATGGATAGTACGATTCAAACTCAATGGCGGTTCTGAACATGAGGAGAGTGGCTGCGCAGTAACAATTTCACGTGACAGCGGGGGTGAGGGGCGGGGTACTGCGCAGCCAATCGGTCACTTCACAGCCACCATTCAGTTTGAATCGAACTGCACTTGTCGGAAACAAATATTGTGAATTGAATTAAAAAATTGCAGAGGTCTCCCCTTCCCTCAGGGACCTCGGTGCTAGAGCCCCTGTTGCCCTGCCCTAAATCCGGCCATGTTAATTGACAATACTTGCTATTAAGATGATGTACTAACCTCAGGGAACCCGCACGTAGCAGACAATAGCTTAAGGAACCCTTTGCCGATGGCATCAGGCGCTGCCGACCTCCTCTGGATCTGTTCCTTGATGGCTTCTAGCACTAAAGTCTCCACAGCCTCATAGCTGCTTGAATATCTGGGACAGAAGATACACATAGTGTGTACATAGTGCATGGGGTGTGTAACTGTTGGGAGTATGTTATGCTCACTCAAATGTCTCGCTGATGGTGGCGCGTGGGTTCTGATCATTCGGTTCCCTTCTAAATGGTTGAGCTAAATGGTGCTGATCTACGCGTCATGTTCGTAATCAGGCGCTGTCAGTTGAGATTGGTCATAAAAAAGTGGCTGTGACATATACGGACGGACAGACAGACAGACAGACATGACGAATCCATAAGGGTTCCGTTTTTTGTTTAGTTAAGATAATATCTGAACTGCCGTGCCACTTTTACCTTTTTTTTATGTGAAACATCTATAGCCGCACGTAAAACTGATTTCTTCGCCATGCGCAATCGACTGTGCGATTACCGAAGTCACTGATTAAACGAATTAAGTAGTCACGATTTCAAATAAATTCGTAAATTTTTGTATTTAATGAAAATAAATGTTTATTCAATATATATAGTAGTCATCGTTATCTGGAAAAATATCGTAATATTTTATTTTATCATTATGACATATTTAGTTCCTATCACAATCTGTTCTTTTCTGCATATTACTTTTACAAAATAATGTCGATGTTTCACATCTGCCAGGCGTCCCGTGACGGCTCATTTTTTATTTTTTTTATGTTTTGTGTTTTTCTGAACCTACATTGCTTTCACACATAGAAGCAGGGAGCGTTTTTAGGGTTCCGTAGCCAAATGGCAAAAAACGGAACCCTTATGGATTCGTCATGTCTGTCTGTCTGTCTGTCCGTCCGTATGTCACAGCCACCTTTTTCCGAAACTATAAGAACTATACTGTTGAAACTTGGTAAGTAGATCTATTCTGTGAACCGCATTAAGATTTTCACACAAAAATAGAAAAAAAAAACAATACATTTTGGGGGTTTCCCATACGTAGAACTGAAACTCGATTTTTTTTATTCATGAAACCCATACGTTTGGAGTATCTATGGATAGGTCTAAAAATGATAATGAGGTTTCTAATATATTTCTTTTCTAAACTGAATAGTTTGCGCGAGAGACGCTTCCAAAGTGGTAAAACTTTTATATTATGTTACTTGCTGCTACGGAACCCTTCATGGGCGAGTCCGACTCGCACTTGGCCGCTTTTTTCTTCTTTTTGTATCAATGGATTTTTTTTTGTCGGATTACTTGGGCTTGGAATTATTGTACTTTCTTCTTACCTGGCGTAAACTGAGTATTCGAGCTCCATATTGTCGGGGTCTTCTTCGGTGCTGCCCATCAGTGGGGAACCAGACCCTGATGGAGACATAGTACCTGTAAAAAAATATTAATTTAACTACAGCATTGTTATTAGAGCATTGCTTCAATATTTGCATGCAAATGTGTGGCAATATGTGTCTCTGCACTAACATGATGTACCTAAAATATTTTGTATAACCGTATTTAAGCAAATGTTTTGACTTTGACAAATAGCCAGACCCGGAACAACTATCTATAAGTTATACAAATATTTGTTCCGTGCGGGAATAGGGTATTTTACTCTATACGAGAAAAAATCTATAAATATGTTATTGAGACAGTTTAAGCATAAAGCAGTCGGAAAATGTAAGTTTTAGTTCATAAAATAACAAAATAAATGTTTAAATTCAATTCAAAGTTTTCAGTTTCTTTAATCTGTTATAAAACACCATGAAATAGTAGCGGCCATGTTATTACGCCGTACGGCTGTGTAAACAAAAAATTGACAACTGTCAGTCAGCCGATTGGCGTATTAAGGCTTTGTACTTTTATTATTTTCGTAACCAACGTAATTTTTTAATTATTACACCTATTACAAAATATGCTTTTAATTATTTTTAAATGAAATACAATTTTCATATTTAATATGAGCGCATTTGGTACTAAACGAACTGGCGTCATTTACGCTGAGCAATATGACGTCCAGTAAGAGGCGTTTTAGTCAAACTACGCGCGAAATTTGAAAATTTAAAATTTAGATGTATTTTTATGGCTGAATAAAAATTTTGTGTTTTTTTTGGTGGCATATCAAAAATGGGTGTAATACCCTATCGAACCTGCGACACGCAGCGCAGCAGCCAATCACTCAGCCAGTGCGCCAACCGTGCCGATTTGTTTAAAGCCGAATTTAAAAAGAGATGTCTTACCCAGTGTGTTGTCAGTGGGTATAAGATGCGACGGAGGCTGCTTGGTGCTGAAAGCCGTCACCACATTCTCCACAAAACACTTGCACCAAGAGCACTCAACCCAGCAGCGCTCATTTAGAGCGTCCTCTATGTAGACCTGGCGGCAGAGGAATGAGGCTCAAATGTAAAACATGTAAATGTATGAACAAAATCAATTTGAAAGGGTAGAATGATTTGGTGTACCAATCATTAAAACAATTCGATTTTTTGTGAAGAAAGGTAGGTAGGTAACACATAATTAAAATGTTTTAATATATTCTATTGGACTTCAAATCCTTAAACCTCGTAAATATAAAATAAACAAAAATGTTTTTGAAATATGTTAAGATACTTATTTTATCATTAAACGAAACGTGAGTGTTGTTACACATTATAGATGTGCGGGTGATGTGTAATCCTGTGCAACTCCTTGATAAAGGTGGCCATATGCCATCGAAACTAGTCAGACGAATCCGGCAACACAGTGAGTTAATCCGTTTTTCTGAGTCTATAATGTCTAAGATACTTAATGATAAGTCGTCGTCTCCACATATGTCTTTTGCTTGTTTACCACCTAAGCCTACTACTATCAATAAATAAGTTTCGATAAAAAATGCTTATATTGGTTTTATAAGCTAGATTGTAATTATCAAATAAATTTTATTAAAATTTTTCATTAAAAAGACAAGGTTGTACGAAAAAAAGGAAATACCTTGATAAATATATCCGGCCAGTTACTATTCTCCCTGTGTCCAGCATACAGCATATTACAAGCCAGTATGTACACCAGCGGGTTCCCTTTATTCTTGAATGCGGCACCTTGTTCTCTCTTCAGCAATGTACACAAGCTCTGTGTTACGGTGTCATGAGCAAACATGTTCGGACGTATCTTTGTGAGGTACAGTAAGCTCATGCATAGTATTGGATCTGGTTTTGAGCGCTGAGACTTGAGGAGGCGTATTGAGCCTGTAAGGAGCCCTAACTGTAAATAAAAGAAGTAGGTATACATAGAGAGGTGTAGAAAGATACATCGTATAACTGTCTACTATCATACTGCCCATCAAACTTAACATTAAGCACAAATTATTGCCAGGAAACCACTTTTATTTTAAGAGGGCTGTTCCCAGTCCGTCTATCGTCAACACGAGTATGATTGAAATTATTGTTTGTTTCTTACAACGCAATGTTTGAACACAAACGAGTGAGTGAGAACGCTATAACATCGCACGAAAATTGGCGCGCGCCGACTACACTTTACAAACTTGTTCCAGGAAATACGTGTTTGAAAATGGTTGTCTCAAAAATGTTTGTAATTTAGAATTTAAGAATCTTCATTTCAACATGAGCAAGGTTTCTATGATGTGTGTTTTCTTCACTTTTTCACATTTTCATATGAGTACATTTTGATGGCCACAGGTCAGATAAAAATTGTGCATAAAAGCAGATTTTCAGATGTATTAACTATTATTACACAGAAACCTAAATATAAACAACATAAAAAAATATATATATAATATATACTTTTTCTCTTTCTTTTCTCACACACTATTGTCTACGTTTCTTTTTCATTTCTCCTTTTGCAGGTCTGCTGGCAGAAATTTCTTAAGAAATAAGCAGTACCTTTGTACTCATATTTTATAATGTTTTTTTTCCTGTGTTGTCTACTGTGTGTACATAAATAGTAAAATAAATTAATAAATAAATAAATAAACCACAAGGTAAGATACGTTTGAAATATCTGGAGGAAAATATTTTATAATGCCATAATCACTTCTGAGTGTTTGTATGAGAGTTAAGGTGGGTTGGCCACGTTTGAATATAAAAAATCACTGTACACTTTTTTAAAGATCGCTTGCTTTGTTAAGTGTCTTCACACACCCATTATATGACAGTTGGTCAAAGACAGCATGTACAAAGCCAAGTAATACTGCAGCCACTCTCTATTGCTGTTGGACATGTTTTTCTTCCCAAACTATACTACTTGACCAGAAGTATGTTACGGTTCAAATGAAACTCAATGGCGCCTGTGAAGTGTGCTACAGGTTACGCAGTACTCCGCCCCTCACCTGCGCTGAGACATGAAATTGTTACTTGACTCGTGTTCAGAGCCGCCATAAAGTTTGAATCCTACTGTACCACAAGTTACTAAGGCCCACTGGCACCAAAGAGTTAGTTGTTAACATGAGGTTAAAATACAAAATGACATACAGAATGGGCCCCATTAGCAACTTAACTCAGAGTTAAAGAATAACCTGAGCTGTTACAAGCAGGCCTAAGTTAAGGTATGTGCCAAATAAAGTTGCAATAACAGTAATTGATCATTGACTTGTACCAAAAAGTCCCGAAAGTTCAACAATAAAGACTGCTTGTCCCACAAAACTATTGCTGTATAATGCTGTATATATTATACTGCTTCAGACAAGTTTCATAATACTACTTTTTTACACACCCCATGATAGCAACTAGTATGGTTTTGAGATACATATTAGAATACATATAGGCGGTAGAAGGGTGCCAACAACTTTAAATTGTAGTTTTACCTGGCACCACCCCATAGTTAGGTGCCACATATGAAATAACTTACCAGTTTATCAGAATTATGTGTATCCAATGCTTGTAGAACATTAGGCACTAGATCCACAGGGTCTACTTCAAGGGATGTTCCTCCAACTGCTTCAGCTGGTGAGCCAATCCTAGCCCTCTTGCTGGGCGGCTGACTACCAAACCCTGAAGTTTCCCTTTTACGTTCTACACCTAAAACATTGTGTTTATAACTAAAAGACTACCCACTGACCAAAAGAAATACACAGTTTTATTGATATAGGGAACATTTTGCAAGGAAATGTTTTAATCAAATCTTAAAATGGCAATACAGCACATTTCTTTAGGGTTAACCTGCGCAAACGCATTTAATTGATTTTTATAGAGGCTTTAGTTCCACAATTCTCGCCTTAATTTAATTGGGAAAAGATGCAGTGCTTTCTCATCATCAAACAGAGGTTAATAAACTTTTAAAAGAGTAGGTCTTACTCTTACATACCACTAGTAGAAGGTTTATGGATGTTCCTCTTCTCAGGGTCTCTTGAGACCACCACGGTAGACTTGCTGCCCAACGCGAAGATATCCTGAGGGTGCTGTGGAGCTTTGCTCTTGGCTCCTCGACCCGCCGACGGCATTTTGCCTCTTTCCATTTTATTTCAATAGGTTTCAGTTTTGATCTTTGTAGTAGTTGAAGATCATCGCACAAGTTAGCAGATTTCTGTTATAATTGTAGTTTTATTTGGATAATAAATACTGCGGTATACTTGCAACAAGCAACAACCAACATGAAAATAAATACTACTTATACTACTGTACTGACGTCGTTTCGTTTGACACTTTGACAGTTGTTTTCGTATAAAATGTAATCTGTGGTTGTTTTGTTTGACTTTGACAATAATGACAGCCGTGGCTACGAAAGCAGCAAAACTGATAGCAGATATAGATTATACTCAAGAAGCTTTTATGTAAGCTTCATGGTTATACTATATGATAGAGAATATACTCTAATGAAAGCAGAAATAATTCTACGCCTCTTTCTTTATGTCTACTGCTCTACGCCCAAGAAATTATAATTTCCAAACTAATTATATATTACTACTTTTCATTACTTGCGGTTGTGTTACGAGATAAATAAAAGTTGAAAGTTAATATTTACTGTTCTCAAATCAAACCATTACAAAAACTGTTACCAGTGCCGTACCTCAAAAAGAGACGAAACGTCTCACGTCAGGCAACGTGATCAGTCACTGATCAATAAAAAAATTAGACTGTCAAAATTGTCAAAAGGTCCTAGACTAGCGAAAATTAAGAAAGGTACATTTTTGTATTTTGAATACAAATTTTAGACGTAATTCATTATTCATCCTTTGATTAGGACTCCACAAAACCCGACTTTAATTATATCTATTAAATTTTATCACTAAAGTTATGTAACTGGGATAAGAGGTTATGTTACTTACAGATGCTGAGTTCTAGACTTATGGGCGGTTTGAAGGTGGCACAGACCTCTGTGATGGTCACCAGGAACCTGGCGGCGGCACAGAAAGCGACCGACCCCATCCAGCAGCTGTTCGTCGACAAAGTCCGCGAATACAAGCAGAAGGGCGCGTAAGTTCAAATAATTTTGACATTGCTGGACAATAGTCATGACTTGAAGTAGTTGAAGTTGTAGTCATGCAGTTTAGTGGCAAGAGTAGGTAATAATTAATATTATTGACACAACAACTGTAATTTTAGTGGCAACGTAAAACCATGACCAGGGAAATTAGTCAGTGCAGTTATTCTCACTACTAAATTTAAATAAATAATTATTATATGGTAATTAATCCAAATAATAGCATGAACCTGGTACTAATACATAATCATTTATCTTATTGGTTCAACTGAAGGTACAGAACAGATGCCAGCACATTGAGCTATACCAAACGGTAAAATTTTCCCAATTCAATATGAACCTTATTGTTTTGGAATAAAGTGGAAAATCTATTGAAGAAATTTGACAAACTTGTAAGATTGATGTGCTGACCTCTGTACAACTAAATCACTAACATTAGAAGTGAAAATAATAACAAAACCCAATGTTTTTTATTAGTATTCATAAATATTATTAATTAAAATGTTTCAGTGGTCAGCCCAGCCCCGCCATTGCACAGGAAATGAAGAGGGAACTGGAAAAGCTTGAGAAGCAATACGGTGGTGGTTCCGGTGTGGACATGACTTCATTCCCCTCCTTCAAGTTTGAGGAGCCCAAGCTGGACCCCATCAATGAACAGCCCCTTGCCAAGTAAACAACCTAGCGATCGCCTTGTCATGGTATATTTATAAGTGTATAATAAAATCATCGGATTAGACAGTCTGTGTTTGTATTATTTCCTATACGCTAGGCTGCCTTTTTGAATTCTAAAAAAGGTGGTCGATTTTTTTTACTCTACATGAAAATAAATGAGTCATATAGAAGCAAAAGCAGCAACATACACTTTTACTGAAAAGGCAGTAAACGTTTTTTTTTGTTTACGTTGCATGTACCAATTTTTAGTTACATTATGTTACAAAAATAGATAACTAATGTTGATGGGATCAGATATTGTAAAACAGAATTCCCTAAGAAACACTACATTTACCAAAATAAAGTAATACATTTAGGATGTTGCTGTTTTTGCATCCAATGTGTGGATAATGCTGCTTTTGCGCCAATATTAATTGGATGTTGCTGGTTTTGCACCAGTCAATCATGGATATTGCTGCGTTTGTAATGACTGTTTTTGTTGATGTTTTACTGTAATAATCTTGATACTTACTTTTTTTTTCTCAAAAACCTGCAGATATTCCTTTTTACTAGGAAATATTATTAAGCGAATTTTTTAGCTATAGAAAGATAGAACGCTATGATTATGAATTTGAATACTTAGGTCTTATTTTTATATTATGGTAAAAAATAAATTTAAACTTTTTTTATTCTACACTGTTTATTGTTCCAATCATCAATTATTAATATTATTCTTATATAAGTTTAGGTACTTATTTCTTATTATTCACACATGCATGTCATCAATTTCTGACATGCAATTAAAAGTCTTTTTGTGACGACACAGCAATCTTTTTGGGAGAGTTACAGCAGAATACCTAAAACAAACATAAAAGTAAGTAACTGCCTAAATATCACAAAAAAACATACCTATAAACTTGACTTTGGTGTGGTGTGGTGGCAACGAAAATACGATAGTGAACACGACCATGACCGAATTTATAAAAACCTAAATGATCAAAATTGTCTGAACGTACTGTAACTCCAACCATCGGTTTAGTAAATTATCAATATTATTTAGATAAAATTAATAAAACGAGATTATTTAGCTAGAAAAAATAGTTAAAATTATCAAGATTATCTAACTGTACTACAACTTACCGCTTTAGCTTCGCCTGGTACCTCTTCCATTTTTCGGGTTCTACCTTTCTCTTCCGACTGTTTTTATTATCACAGGGACTAGGAAAACATTCCATTTTCAAGTTTTATAACGTTTTTGTCAATAATAACACTATTTACACTTTAATTTCACTGATTTACGAGAGCAAAATACACAGAACCACCGTTGCACCGTTGGTTCGAATAGTGACACCTGATTGGTCAAAAAAGGATGTTGCTGTCTATGCCGCAACTACGTGGGTATGTTGCTGGTTTTGCTACTAATCTCAATTTAGAACCTCTATTTTGTAAAGGATGATGATGGTTTTGCAACGATTTTAAAATTCGGTCAAGTAAAGTTGACGGAATACTACCATACTGCATTAAAAGTTGCCAAAATGAAAAAATGGGATGTTGCTGCCTTTGCTTTTATATGACTCAAATATATTATTATACTAGCTGACCTGATAGACATTGTCCTGTCAATCGATTTTTCGAGATTTCCACAAATTCCACAAATATTTCAAGACCAAAATTAGTCAAATCGGTTCAACCGTTCTCGAGTTTTAGCGAGGCTAACAAACAACAATTCATTTTCATTATATAGATTTAGCCTGTACTGTCCTACTGCAGAGCAAAGGCCTCCCTCCATCATTCTCGAATTTGAGTTGCAATTGTCTCGCCATCTCCTTCATGATCTACCGCGGCCAAATCCCCATTCTCCTTCGTGGTCTACCGCGGCCTCGTCCCGCTATCTCCTCCGGGCTCTACCGCGGCCTCGCCCCGCTATTTCCTTCGTGGTCTACCGTGGCCTTGTGCTGCCATCTCCTTCATTATTTAACGCGGCCTGGTTCCGCCATCTCTATCGTGGTCTACCCTGACCTGGTCTCGCCATTTCGGGGGTTTGGGTTAATTTTGGTTTTATAAAACACTTTAATATGCTGCGTTCCATAGCACGTTGGCAAAACCAAAACTTCGATTTATTTAAGAAAATAGATTACTTGGCTTACCACTGTCGCTGCTGGCGTAGGTAAAAGTAATACATAGTCACATACACATACCGATACTAGCAACCCTTCTGTGAGGCCTATACCATCGGCTACCTTAACGCCTAGCAAAATCTTTATAGCAATATCGCGTTATGGCTTATTGCAGTGTCTATATTTTCAGGAGTCGAATTCCATTTTGTAATTTTAACATTTTAGATGGAATGCCTTTTTATTACAGTATGTTTAGTCCAATATTCAGCTAGGGCAACGCCAGCCGCTGATACCTACTTACACACTACCATACCAGAGTTACATACTACTATACCAGACTAACAGAATACCTCAGTGAGGCGGCTGATGCGGCTCAGCAGAAGTACCCTACTGCTCAATTAGTGTTACTGGGGGATTTCAATGCCCACCACAAGGAGTGGTTATTCCCAAACCGAGACACTGACCATGCTGGGAGAGAGACGCAAAAGCTTGCCTTAGCGTTAAATCTCACCCAACTGGTCCAAGGGGCTACTAGGGTTCCTGATGTTGAGTCGCACACAGCCTATTGCTGGGACCTTCTGCTCACTACTGATCCAGACCTTTACTGAGTGTCGGTTTCTGCACCTCTAGGCAGCTCCGACCACTGTCTGGTGAAATCTATATCCGTCTACTCTCCGTTCATTCCTAGCCCAAGTGGCTACCGGCGGATGTGGCGGTACAAGTCAGAAGACTGGGATGAGATGCGCTGTTTTTTCGCGTCGTACCCTTGGCTGCCAGTCTGTTTTTCTTCTGGTGATCCCTCTACCTGCGCGGATGCCGTGACGGAAGTGTTGCGTCAAGCTATGGAGTTTTTTTATCCCATATAACGACGTACCTCTGTCCGGCAAAGCTCGCCCCTGGTTTAATTCTCAATGCAGACGCGCAGAAGCGCAGAAGCATGAGGCTTACCTAGCCTGGGTTGACGCTCGTCACCGTAAGGCAAGGGATTTACGCCAAAAAAAGACAGCCTTTAATAGAGCTGCCAAGTCCTGCAAGAAGGTTCTACAGAGGGCTCGTCATGACCACATTAGTCGAATAGGGAACAAACTTGCCTCGTACCCTGCGGGTAGTAAAGCTTTTTGGTCCCTAGCTAAATCGGTCGAGTCAAACTTCTGTCGCCCCTCACTGCCTCCACTACTGAAACCTGATGGTTCTCTGGCTCACTCTGCAGAAGAGAAAGCAAACCTATTTGCTTCTCTATTTGCAGAATCTTCACATCTTGATGCAGGAGACGCGACTCGCCCGACTTTACCTGGCAACACGACTTCAATGTCTGATACTCGCATTCGCCAAAAGGAGGTTCGTCAAGCGTTACGCAATCTTGATATGAACCAGGCCAATGGACCAGACGGTATTCCGGCTATAGTTCTGTGGACCTGTGCACCTGAATTGTCTCCTGTACTGACACGCCTCTTTCGGCTCTCTCTCGAGACTGGATTAGTGCCGAAGTCATGGAAGCTTGCCAACGTGCAGCCCGTGCCCAAAAAAGGTAGTCATGCCGATCCTACCAACTACAGGCCCATCTCGGTCATGTCCATTATATGCAAGACAATGGAACGTGTCCTCAATAACAAGCTCCTGGCGTACCTTGAAGCTAACGACCTCCTCAGTGATCGTCAATACGGCTTTCGCCGAAATCGGTCCACTGGGGATCTTCTCGCGTACGCCTCTCATATCTGGAGTGAGGCCATCGAGAAATATGGGGAAGCACTTGCCGTCTCCCTGGACATCTCGAAAGCCTTTGATAGGGTATGGCATGATGGCCTTATTAGTAAGCTTCCAGCATATGGCTTACCCGCTGGTTTCTGTGCATGGATATCGGATTTCCTGAGTGATCGGTCAATTCGCGTAGTCATCGATGGCTGCTCGTCAGATCAAATGACAATAAATGCCGGGGTTCCTCAGGGGCCAGTACTCTCTGCAATCCTTTTTTTGCTGCATATCAACGATCTGCTGAAACTCGGTACCTTTGGGTACGCAGATGACAGCACGGTTGTAGAGAGTTACACATCCAGCGCACGTGCCACTGCGGTTGAAATCCAGTCTTCTAGAGAGTCCATGGTCGAGCGCTTGAACTTGTCCCTCAAGGCAGTCTCTGATTGGGGCGATGCCAATCTGGTCAGGTTCAATGCAGCTAAGACCCAGGCGTGTCTTTTCTTTGCCAAGAAGAGGCCTTTCTATCTAGCCCCTACTTTCCGAAATGTATCCGTTCCAACCACTGACCAGCTTGAGCTTCTTGGCGTTACTTTGACGTCGAATCTTAACTTTGGGTTATTCATTGAAGCCAAGGCCAAACTAGCGGCCAAAAAGCTGGGAGTCCTCGAAAAGGTGCGAAAGTACTTCACGTCGGAACAGCTGCTCAACCTTTACCAAGCACAAGTTCGATCGTGCATGGAGTACTGTTCGCACCTTTGGGATGGATCTGCAAAATACCAACTGGAGGCATTGGAAGTCATTGATAAACGTGCCAAGAGGCTCATTAACAATGACTCCCTGGTTAGGGCTAAGCTCCAGAGCCTTGAACATCGCCGCACCGTTGCTAGCCTTTCGGTTTTTTATCGGGTACATTTCGGAGAGTGTGCTTTGGAATTGCACAATTTAATTCCCCCATTCCCACTCCATCATCGGACGAGCAGAGATACGGCGAAGCGTCACCGCTATATAGTTGAAGTTCCACGGTCTCGAACCAAGCGCTTTGACGACACATTTATTGTGCGAACTGCCAGACTGTGAAATTCCCTGCCCGCCTCTCTGTTCCCTGATAAGTATAATCTGGGTATCTTCAAGGCACGAGTGAACCGGTTCATCCTAGGCAAGCGTGTTCTAACTTAGGCCGCATTATCACTTAAGATCAGGTGAATTGTGGTCAAACGCAAGCCTATTCGATAGTAAAAAAAAAAATTAAAAAAAAAATACAAACCTCAGTCCTCTACTGTATATAGGTGAAAGGCTTAAGGTATTAGCAGGTGCTGTTCGAGTGCTACCCATTATCCTGTTGACGTCTTCTACCGCTTGAGAAATATCACCAAGAATCGGATTCCCGACATCCCCTCTACAAATACACAACAGCCCCGGGTAGACTTAAGAGTCTGAAGAGTTTTCTTCGCAGCACACAGGCCATCCAGGACCGTCCGCGTACGGTGAGACGTAAGTTGTGGGAGAATCTTCATCCACCACCACCCAACTTAGTTCAACCCAAAGAACACCTGCCACTCGAAAGTGATTTCCAGTGGCCTATATGGAAAGCGCTCAATAGACTGCGCACCCAGGTAGGCTGCTGCAAACATAACCTAGCAAAATGGGGGGTAATAGATTCCATCGATAGCCAGTGTGAGTGCGGTTATCCTGACCAGACAATGGCCCACTTACTACAGTGCCCAAAGTGCCCCTACACTTGCACCTTAGAGGATATTCAAAACGCCACTAATGCTGCGATAAATGTGGCTACCTACTGGGCCCAATTACCTTCCTAGTCTAACAAAAAAAAAAAAGGAAAATCATCTATTCGAAAAGAAGAAGAAGTCTTCTACCGTTTATCCGATAAGATACTGACACTGTGTGAATAGGTAGTTGACTGTCCCGCACACAATACATTGGAAATATTCCGTACTACATTCGCTGTTGTCAAGGAAAGGAACTTCCTATTCTCAAGGCTAGCCTTTTAGTGCCACTGGCCAGGGCCAAATGAAGCGTTAAAATAACGTTTCAGTATTTATAACGAGTACCTATCAGGATAAGATTTGTATTTAGTGATGATACTTATCTATTGATCTACCTTTTTTAGGGTTCCGTAGCCAAATGGCAAAAAACCGAACCCATAAAGATTCGTCTGTCCGTTTGTATGTGACAGCCACTTTTTTCCGAAACTATAAGAACTATAGTGTTGAAATTTGGCAAGTAGATGTATTCTGTGAACCGCATTAAGATTTTCACAAAAATATAGAAAAAAAAAACAAAAAAAAATTGGGGGTTAACTGAAGCCCAAAAATTTTTTTTCATCAAACCCATATTTTGGTTTCTAAAATTAAACTGAATAGTTTGCGCAAGACACTTCAAACCAAAGTGGTAAAATGTGACACACATTTTACGGCACATAAAGCGGCCAAGTGCGTGTTGGACTCGCCCATGAAGGGTTCCGTAGCAGCAAGTAATATAATATAAAAGTTTTTTTTTATTTTTATATTTGAGTTGATTGAATGAAAGGTAAATTGCGGTTTACGATTTATGACCCTATTAAAAAAAACTACTTACTAGTTCTCGTTCAAACCAATTTTCGGTGGAAGTTGATATGGTAATGTCATCATATATTTTTTAAGTTTTATTATTCTCTTATTTTAGAAGTTACAGGGGGGGGGGGGGGGACACATTTTACCACTTTGGAAGTGTCTCTCGCGCAAACTATTCTGTTTAGAAAAAAATATTTTAGAAACCTTAATTTAATATCATTTTTGAAGGCCTATCCTTATATATGTTATATCCTACTTACACCACACGTCCCATACGTGTGGAAACCCCCAAAAATTTGGAACCGCCAAATTTTTTTGTTTTTTTTTTCTATTTTTGTGTGAAAATCTTAATGCGGTTCACAGAATAGGTACATCTACTTACCAAGTTTCAACAGTATGGTTCTTATAGTTTCGGAAAAAAATGGCTGTGACATACGGACGGACAGACAGACAGACATGACGAATCTATAAGGGTTCCGTTTTTTGCCATTTGGCTACGGAACCTAAAAAAATAGGGTTCCTTAAGAAAATTCACGAAGACGCGAGAAAAGTGATAGTCGTTTTAAAAATAACAGTGCCCCGCACTAGACATTTTAAATCCTGTATTGTGGATGCGTCAAGAAACTTGGTAAGTAAATAAGTATGTTGCTGAAGAATTGCGTCGTCCTACAGCATGCAACTGTAAATACAATGTTTGGGAAACGTTGTGATAGCTGCCAGCCACGCACTAGATTGTCCACGGATTTTGGGGCTCTAAAAATAGACAAAAGGTCAAGTAGTTAGGTAACTTTAGTGCTTAATATTTAAGTTCCGCTGTAATCAGTTGATAAAACGTATATTTCAAGATGGATTATCTTGACATCAATGTCCTTTCATACTGGTCTACACACGATAGACGAATCGAAATAGGTACTTGACTTTTATGAATGTGAAGATATCATTCGATGTTAGATACGTAGTAGTACTTAGTGTAGGTACTACTAAGAAAGATTTATCATCCGTAATTCCGTACCGAGAATTTCCTTAAAGATTTTCCTTACTGGATCATGTTGTGATGTTTATTGCTAAATATTTATTACTTATATTTAGCAATATTCTAATTGCCTTTTTATGTCTTAGTATTTTACTACTCGTAAATGTTTACCTCAAAGCAACGCAGTTTCATGTGCAGTGTGGTGAAACATTGAACAAATTCGCGCTCATTCATTCGTGTCTAATTTCCTTTTGATGTTGACTCAGCAAGCATTTATCAAAAATAATAATATACAAAAATACGTTGAAAACAGCGTACATTATCAGCCAACCGGGCGTTGAATGTGCGCGCTAAACTAAACAGCGATTGGTTTAATTTTCGTCAAGCGCTTGAAGTTTTCCCGCTGGTTTTGTGCGACGCTGTTTCCAGCCAGTCATATCGGAGAACCGGAGGGTTGTCGACGCATGACGCGTGTTTTCATGTGATTTTTGTCGTTATGGCGACCGGTTTTGTAGGGTCTACGAAGAGTTTTCCGTTCTCGTTCGACGTGGATGTGGAGGAAGAGGAGCAGGGTCGGGGGACGCCGCGGCTCAGCAAGCGCATCGGTGAGTATTTGCCATGTGCTTCATTATCTGCGTTAAAAAGGTGTTTATGGTCGCGTTAGAGGTTTAATTGCACGGCCGGTGTTATGGAATGATTACTTTTTTGTACCTAACTGGAATTTGATTTTGGAACGAGTCAAGGTGATCATGTTACGCCCTAAAAACAACAACGTACTCTAATCAATAACCTAACGAATTATTTCTATTAAGTACTTAATGGGTAACTAAAACAAACAACGTATATTCAACAATCATTTTACCGTATTATTTGTGCAGGAAACCTAAAGTTATCGTGCCCGTAATCTTAACTAATATTAACATCCATGTAGACCGTGTCCAGAACACCAGTAGCAATAGCCGGCTGTAATATCACACTTTTGTCCGTTTCAATTTACAAGACAGACATAATATTCCCCGGTCTCCGTTTCGGAACCGTTCAATGCGGCAAGTCGCTTGTTTTGTTGACGTTAACAGACCAAATGCGGGGTTATATCCCGACCGCTACGTGACCTAGAAACTGGGAACTCCTTAGTTTTCCCGGGTTATGCGATCGATAGTCTCTCAGCTGACTCGTGTTGCGGACCACATAACTACACATGTCTGCTCCTATATGTAGGTTATTATAGCGGTCCTACATTTGCGTGTGGTTGAACAATGTTCATAAAACAGCTAAAATTTTCTCAAATTAGCGATATCGAACTTAGTCTCGTACGAAGTTAGTAATCTAATTTATATTCAGGTCGCGAGCCAGACACTTTACAGTGGGTACCTATGCTTTCTCATTAGGTTGAGAGGATTGAGAGTCTCTGAAATTATTAATGATGTCGCAAAAGTATTCGTATTTTTGCTTTAGTGTCCAGATGCTGCTTGGTTTAAATTAGAGATTAGTTTCCGAAGGATCCGATATAGTTCCCCTCTTTATGCAATTAAAACTAAGAGTAAGTATTAGCACAACCATGCCATTCCAGATGCAGTTATTATTCTAGGTTGTTTACCTCTTCGATCTTATGCCTACGCCCACTACTTAACGAATGAGTAGATTTCTTTGCAGAAATAGGAACTTTGAAAAGAGAACCCTCTACTTCATTCCTATTGATTAGAAAAATGATTATCAGATGCAGTGTGACGCAGTGACCTCATAGTGTATGACCTCCTAGATTACAACTGTGGCCTCGGGAAATGACTTCCACAATAACTGCAGTAACTATCCAGTTCAGGATGACCTGGTGACAAGAGGTGATTGGCTATATACAAGGTGTAACGTCAAATACGCAAAACCTGAAAATAGTTTGTTTAGAATAACGAGCAGAATCAATTGATCCACTTTTTAATATACGTCACATTTTTCAAAAAATCTTCATTAATCATGTTGCCCTGTCTATTTATTAATAAGCCAAGCCATCACGTGCGCAATCCTGCCAAAATAGGTAAACAAACACAAATGGTTGTCGTCCATTTGTCATACGCGTGATACTAATAGTTCTTATTTCAATGCAAATACGAGTCTTGGTAAAACTAAAACAGCACATAATTTTTTTATTTTATTTTTTTTTCTCTCAGTATTAGGTTAATTGAATTAATACTCATTTGGGGTGTCTGAGGTTTTGCGTGTTTAACGTTACACCTTGTATAAAGAGGAAGAGTCTGGAACGATAAACTTTGAAATGAGGAGTCATCGAGACACCTAAATGGGAAAAAAGCACTGCACTGCACTGTCCCCTAACAAATTTTTATTCCTGGCCATTATGGCGAAAAAATAGATTATTTCACATTGGTACACAAAAACAAACAATAAAAGAAAAAAAAAAAATTGGTGCCAATGCAATGCCAAATATGCCAATTTCAACAAAAATGCTAGACTACTAATGCCTGAAGCTAGTTTGCAACTGGACCTACGTGTAATGGATGTAACCAGCAGAGGATGACACGGATGATGGTCTTGTGTAGGAAGTTCTAAACGTAACTATACTTTTAACTCTCTTTCCATTGAGTTTCGCCACTATATCCAGCATATTCTTATCTTAGTGGTACAGCTACAGCTACCTATCATGGAGTCGGCATCCGACATCCTATCCAGAGGCCGCTAAATAATATTGAAAATTTTACATGTCTCTATTGACATGTCTATCGGCTTTTAGCCTGCCGAACTGATATCATCTGTTGATAAGATATGGTAATGGTAGTGAACCATTAGTTGGGGAATATGAAAAGGGAACTGTTTATCATGACGAAAGAACATAACAAAATAAACATGAGATCCATTTCCATTATTTTATGATCACCAATGTAGGTATTTAGAGTGCTTCGTCTATCTAGACAGGTCAGATAAAAGAGATAAAAGTATGTACTGAATATATTTTTGAGTAATTTCTATCCCGAATGTCGTTGGCCTTTTATCCAGAAGTAGACTGGAAATAGTTGAAGTTTGAAATGCAATGTCGACGAATCTCCTACGACTAGCTCATATCCAAGTCTTAAATCAATATCTACTCCTTTATGTAGCAACAATATCAGGGCAATCAGAAAATTCTAAAAGCATGAGACATCATATCCTAGAACTGCATGATAGCAGATTAATTAAAATAATCTAATCAATGATAAATTATGCAAACATTCATTATCTGAGTCCGAAATTGACAATCGTGCCAATAACAATCTCCCTGCGCCTCTACAAATATTGTGAGCAATGCATTCTGGTTGTGGATAATGTAATAACTTGTGAAAAAGTACACTGATAATAACTGTACAGTCTGCATCTTGACAATGCTCAACGCATATTGAATAAGCTTGCAAAGGCAAATACTGAGGTTATTTATCAAGACCAAGATCATTCTAGACTAGGCGCAATTACTCTACCACAGCATTCGATCCGAATTTCGGAAACGAATCGTTCAATCACTTTTTCTGCCAGTTACTAAGGAACAGGGAGGAAAGGACACGTTGCTGTGGTTTTATACTTCGGTATCATTAATATTTTGTGTAAGGAAGAAAATCTTGAGAAAATTCCATTCCTATTGTGGGGTCTAGAGAAAAAAACTGTATACCACTTCAAGACAATAAATTATTCCAAGTTATTTAATTTCCTTCTCAGAATGTTGCCAGCAGTTGTGATGATAATAATGGGATAAAGCAGCTACACCGCTGCTTATCTTATCGTTATCAGACATATATTATTTACATAACTTAGAACGAAATAAAGTAGCGGAAAGATAAGCAAAAGACGAGGGCATGAATGAGGTAGCTGCTGGTGTGAAATAGATGAAGAAAGACAAGAAATAAATGTATAATGACTGGTTGGGTCGACATTATTATAAACATAAGTAGATAAAGACAGAGTTTCATCTGATATCTTGAATGTTGGTCAATCATCTACATATCTACATCCGCATTCAAAACACAATCACTATCAAATTGTGCGTGTCTATTGTGGAACATTTGTCCAAATGTTCTTCTTCAGGTCTTGGTACCTATAATAATAGGTACATATATAAGTTTGCGTGAATATCCTAAAACTATTAGTAAACAGAGGCGTTGAACTTGGCTGTAGTTTCCGTGTTCTGTGGCTCGCCCACGCGAACTTCTAGATATCATGCTATTTTTGTTTTGTCTGTAAAACGTCGGTGTTTCCATGATAAGACATAAGTCCACAAAGTCAACGTTGTTTAAATTTAATTCTGAAAGGGAATGACTGTTCGGTGAGTGAGGTTTATAAAGCTAAGATTGTTGAAATCTAAAGTTAGATCTAGTTTTTTTTTAAATAATATTCCATGACACATGCCGTTCTACTTGTAGCTACAATTATCATAAGTAGCAGTGTTGTGGCCACCATCCCGAAAGACCAGGTTACATAATATACTATTTGTCATAGAGAGACAAGAGAGCAGGATAGAATACAACAGAACCTTTGAGAAGAAGATAAGAGTGACTCAGATAAAAAACGCATTAACTACAATAGAAAACACGAGACACGCCATGAGTCAACGGACATCGGGTAAAGGAAGCCAAGTGTCCAATCACAGAAACAAAAAAACCATCAATCATTTTTGATCAGTCAAAACAGTTCTAAATTCATACACGGATCTTGTAGAATCTAGATGAACCATCAAGGTATAAATAGCAGATCTTGACGTGCCAACTGAAGATGACACGGCAGCCCTTCCAGCTATGTGTCATCAGTATCAGTCGTATTAGTTTGTCATCACCGATGAAGGCAAAGAACGGCTATTGTGCTATTGGTCTAGTTTAATGAACATTTTGGCATAGGTACGATCACAAAATATTAGGAATTTAAATTACAAATCAAATGGAATGTTTAATTTCCTACGATTTACTTTTCTATTTTTGGAGGTCTTCAGACAATAAACCAGTGAGAATGTTTTTCGAAAACGGAGACGTATCTATCTGCAGCGTTTCTGAGGTTTATTATTATAACGGATAGCGACCCGACCCGGCTTCGCATAGGCCTATAGCCTTCCTCGGTAAATGGACTACCCAACACAAAAAGATTTTTTCAATTCGAACCAGTAGATCCTGAGATTAGCGTGTTCAACAAAACAAACAAACAAACTCTTCAGCTTTATAATATTAGTATAGATTGACGGAGCTAATTGTCTTGCTTGAAAGTAAAATGGAAAAAAACATAAAATAATATCTAGTTTGATATCTGTCCCAACTGTAACTGAGTCTCTGAAAGTGACTGACTGACACTAAGTCCCAGAAGAGGGTTCTTAGCTGGGTCCGACTTTGGCTGCCAGTCTTAGGTGCTCATCTACTCTGTTAGTCTTTCAATGAAATTAAGTCAAGAGTTTTCGGTGGGCTGTTTCAAAAATTGTGGCCTGGGCAAATGAAAAATAATTAGAATATGGATAAAGCACATTTATTTAACGTGGGAGCTTTATTAAAAAAAACGTGGAACTAAATCTGGGTTGTACGCAGGATGGGGTAACATTGGTACCCCCGAAGTGCTCAAACAGTCCATGGTTCTAGCAGTTGTCTGAGCGGGCGCTTTATCTTTGACAAAGAATGCTGCGACCTTGGTTACTCGCTGTTCAAAAGTACTAATAAAAAAGCTACACATAGGTGGCCAACGATTTTCTCCAAGGAGAATTAGGGCGCCTTTAAATTAGTCGCGAGCTAGCAGCGCGACAGCAGCGCTGCTTTGTAAATCCGTACAAATCAAGTACCAGTACCAGTCGCACTGCAATCGCGCGACTTGATTTGTATGGATTTACAAAGCAGCGCTGCCGTCGCGCAGCTGTCGCGCAGCTTTCGCGCTGCTGGCGCGACTAATTTGAAGGCGTCCTATGTATTAAAATTAGCCGTCAATTAAAAATAATTTCAAGAAAAAAGAAATTGTATTTATTCTGTCACTATTTCTCAATTTTCGGAACAACTACCCCATAGGAACCACCTAGTATAGTGAGCTATATCGAACAGACACTAAGGAGATAATGACGTCATCAAATAGAGACTAGTGGAAAATGCTGAAACGACCAGAGTTTACCGTTTTACATTTAAGACTGTTCTAGAATTTTCCGAAAAACTAAATTTCGCCAGAGTGCACTTATTAATAGCATCCATGTACGTCTTCTACTAGATTTAGAACGATCCACCACGGAAGGTGCAACTTGTAGAAAATAAATCGTCATTTTATGATGAGCTAGAAGTATGTACAATGCATAATCACCTTGACCTAGTATGGTTTGCAGTACTTATATACTCTCCACGAATAAACTAAGAATTAATATTGCTTAGAAGATGGTAGCATTTAACTATAGGATTGAAAATGACTGAATAGGATCCACAAGGTGACTAATTTGATTGTTTGTGAGAGGACAGGTACTAAACTGTGTTATTAAATATTATGTATCGCTTATCAAACCGCAACACACTGCATTCTAAACTCTAAAGCCACAGGTTTTAATTACAAAATACTTTATCTAACCAGCTTCCATTCGCAGAGGAGTAATTTACACAGTAATCTCCGAGCGACAACATATAATAGATCGCGCGTGACGCCTCACTGAAAACTGAACGAACAAAAGAGTCGAAACGAGCATCGTGCCAAGCTCAGTCTTGGGCCAAACATTGCCACAATAACATAGTGTTAGTGTTCACAGTAAATAGTGGAAAACGAAGTCTGATCAAGTGTCTTGAGTACCGGAATTTTCCAGTTCCAAATATTATGTGACAGGTGCACAGTGTTCCATTTCGGAGTAAACTGACGTCACCGGTCGTGCAAGTGTTGCATATGAGCGTGCCATTCGTCTGGTTGTCTAAAACGAACGTAAATACAGTATCTCGGTCAATTACAGTTAATGAGTCCTTTGATAAGATATTTTTAGCGTCGTCTCACGTCGGAAACTGCGACATTGAACAGCAAAGGTAACACGACAACACTTTTAACACTGTCTTCGACACAAATCCATTATGGAGCTTTCACTCAATTCTGTGACACTATAAAAAGTGGGTGGAAATCATGACTGGCAATTTTCTGATAGGGTTTCATGCGATCAATTTGTTGATAACAATACAAATGTCGCACATGAGGTTTTGATTAACTTGCAGCTCGTGCAATGACTCGGGAATATTGAAGAAGTAAAATGTATTAGAAATTTTTGCTCCAAATATTTCTTGTCAAGCCAAGAATGTTCTGGAAGTTAGTGTACAAATAAATGCGTTCTTTTCAAAGCATTTTTAACAATGCTAGTGTAGAATATAGAAGTAAAGAATTTTCATAAAGTTGCGTTGCGTTGGTACCAATGTATATATATGTAAGTAGAGACAATAATAAATATTTAAACTAACCAATCACACTTTTTTTGTTATTAATTCTATAAACTCATCGTCATTCACATTCTAGATCTCTCCAAAGATTATTTAAGAAACAGTTAATCATTTTCTGTCGATGTAAAAACATTTCACTTTATTTCTCGATCTATAAATCTCAATCGAGAATTTATTTCAATCACAAAGAATCGTCTGTTTTCTTTCAAAATGAACGAAAACTGTCTTCGTATAAATCGCGTCTGATAGGTCTTTGACTCTTCAGAGCTCACGATATGTTTTCAGTGGGTGTTTGGCAGATTTCCCGCCCAAAATAGCACCCACTTGTTGTCAGAAACTGCTGCTACCTGGCAATTTGACGGGATAATTTAAGATGGCGCCAAGTACAGCAAAATGTTGTTTGTTTGATGCGTGTGCGCATTGTGGAGTGGAGACAGTAAACAGGGGTGTGATTCTGTAAGACCTCACTTTAAACTTCGAATCTGAATCCGCTGTGAGTTTCTTGATTGGCATTCTAAAAACTCGGTTCATAATTCAAATTTACACTAGCGCCACCCTTGCGAGCGTGTCAGCGAGTTGAACTAAATTGACATGGAGATTTTGACAGATAAGGTATGAGATGACGTAAGAAGTGGCATTCTGTAAGGTAATTTCCCCGTCACTTCGACGCTCACTTCGCAGTCGAACCCGATTCAAAGTGTCAAATATGTCAAGGTCATTTTGAACCTCATGCGAAGTGAGAGTGAATAGCGACGAGTTGTTGTTCGAATTTTACAGAATCGACCTACAGATGCAGAAACAGATTGAAAAAAAAAATTTGGATCTATACATTTTTCATAGTCAACATTCACTTGATTTCAATGAGCTTTTTAGTGTCAGCCAGCATTTCTGTTACACGTTGTTTGAACGCCAACCGGTCTATAATAAACACGTTTTATTATAGTACAAATGGTGTAATATCGTGATCAAAAATCAGCGACATTTTTTTTTCGAAAAGTGTTCTCGCAGGTCAACCTCTTAGGAAGTTGTCGGCTGTTTAAGCGGGTTTTCCTGTAGGTACATACAGAGAGTTTAAGGTCTCCAATCGGGGTAAAAATCATATTATTATTATCTAAGTGACTACACTCTAAGGGCATCCCTGTAGGGTACCCCGGTTTATGGTGTCCGTAGGAGGGGGGGGGGGGGGGGAGAGAGAGCTAGGATCTTAGCTCCTTCATACATTAGTATTCGCATGTAGATACACGGCCGGGCGACCGCAAGCCACAAAATTACGACCACAACACAAGATTGATTGCCTTAGTTGCTAATGTTGGCTATGCGCATCATTTAACATTAATTATTATAAACTGGTACTTGTATACTAACGTGGAGACAATTATAATTCTTCATCATGTCGTACTACCACGAATGCGAGTGTGTTATTCTAACAACATGCGGAAAACCATCGACCCGCGCCTCGGCAAACGTCCCTGACGCACTGCCATAGTCACAAAATAATAATTATGTCTCTCAGAAAATTGACCACTCTCTAGAAAGAGAGAAAGCGACTATACGTCCAACACCCGTCTCTTTTCTCTAGATGTAGTGACGAAAGCACGGTGCTACCAAGCATCCGCTTCTGTTGGCTGAGATGTAGACCAATCACAATTCTAGAAAGAGACAACTACTGACCGCACCATCGCTTAATCTCCCTCGCACTTTACGGCCCGTATTTACTTCATAGCAGGATAAGGAACACTCAGCCTTTCTCTATGTCTATGGGCAGCCCCTACAGTACCCAGAGTGCATTATTATAAACACGCAATGAAGGTAAGGTACCTATTGAGTTTCTTGACCATTTTTAACCATACTGCTGCTTTCAATAAATAACACAACAAACAACACAATAACAAACAACAACACCAATACACACCAACAACACAACAAACAACAACAACGTTGTTGTTGTTTTGGTTGTTGTTGTTAATTATTATTTACAATTAATAACTGGCTTGCTTTCTATGAGAGAGAGAGAGATAGCAAAAAGTGTCGTTACAACTTTAAAAAGTGTCGTTACATTTTATCCGTCTGGCTCCCTTTCGCAACGCGCGATGGGGAACTACGTTCCAACAACCTTCTTGGAAGTTATAATTATGTTAGAGCCGTTTGGGGTTGAAACACTAGTGCCATAAATATTTAGTCAATTAAATAAGTGACGTCACATTACTATCGTCATACAAAATATAAGGGGGAATTGCGTTTGGACAGCTCATAAAAAGTATGTCAATTGATAAGTGGTGTCAAGTACCCAATTGAAATAAATAATTTGACTTTGACTTTGACTTCAACCTTGTAGGTACTCGGCCGGTTGCAAGTTGTTACTGCAGTGTCGTTTGTCGGCTGGCATGCTCGTATGTAGGACGCCGTATTTTCACCTAAAGCGTGGGCGGTGTACTTATTGATTTTCATTAAATTAAATTGGTTCGTGGAATTTCTCACTACTTGCAATCGGCTTTGAGTTCGGTGAAAAGCTTTTGATGGAACTATGTAGGTTATCTAGCATTTTGTTTTGTTTGTTTATATTCAACAAGGTTCATTAGGTTTGATGTACAACATGTAATTATGTTGAATAGGTAATTATGAATATCAATCATTTCAAAATAGCTTTTATTTTTCGTCCGCGGGAATGTCAGTTATCGCGGATGCAATGCAGACGAAGTCGCGGATTAAAAAGAGCCTATGTTCTTCCCCAGGGTTCAAACTACATATTTCCATACCATTCGGTTCAGCCGTTTCATCGAGTAAACGTAACAGACAGAGTTACTTTTGCATTTATAGTAATAGGTAGTATAGATATGGATTAGTTGAATTAGATGAAGCTACATTATACGCGATTTCTGCCTAAAATAATTACTATTGATATATTTTTCAAATAAAAGCTTTTATTTACATTTTGCTCAGACTTGAAATGTTTGCAGCCATTTCCATTGTCTCTACTTTAAATAGAGCAATACATATTTATGTAGATAGAGTTATCGCACATTTTTTCGATACGTGCAATTTTCCGGTTATCAACAAATGCTGTAAATAACCCAATACGTGATAAGCAATATTATCAATCACTGTTCGTTTGGTATATTATGTATCTTTGTGTACATTGAATGAATTTAGTAATGACCCGTGGTTTGATCTCCATTACCTCCGCCCTTTCTCAAAATAAGGATTATTTATTGTTTTTCTTATACATATGTATAAATGGAAGTCAGAAATTGCCAGTCCACCTGCTTACAAACTATGTTGTGTTCACAATACTGACGGGTCTCCGCGCGCCATCTTTAGTATCTCTCACCTAACCTACCTAACCTAACCCCCCCCCCCCCCTTAACCTAATATATATATATTATATGTTTATATATATTTTATATAGGTATGTTATATACCAAACATTAAATTATGTATGTATAGTTTATATATTCGTAAGTTTATATCTTTTTAACTTTTTTAATATTTTTTTTTTCATATGCACCTGCCATGTTATCTCTTCACCACCCTTGGTTGACTGGTAGAGAATGCCTAAGGCATTAAGTCCGCCTTTGTTCCTTTGTGCATGAAGTATAAATAAATAAATAAATAAATAAATAAACTACTTACAAACATTGTTGTGTGGCAACAACTACCAACTAGGGGCCAAGTCTCCTATTTTTATAATTTCGTCATTCCAACACGATCCCATTGTCATTTTGCTAAAAGTTTGTAATCTGCTAAATTCATAATGGTCGGATCATTGGTCGGTCGAATTATGAGCAATAAAAACTACACAACAAAGAGAAGTTTTATAGTCTTTGCTGCACAATGACGTTCTAATGGAGGTCACTGATCAAAGGAACTGTCAACATTTTAGCAGATGACCGCCTAAGTCAGTCATTCAGTTGTCATTTTGTACGAGATTACCATTCTATATCATTTCTTTCAATGGCGTGTCAGTGGTTGACCATTGGAAAGTCATAATGACGCCATAATATTAAGTAAATTACCAAAGTTGTCAAAATCAACAATTATGAAATCAATGATAGACTATTCTGACACTATTTTAATAGTAGACTTGAGACCCTGGTCCATGTTTTACTGCTGGACAAACGTCTTCCTCCATCAGCCCCCCTAATGTTCACGTTCTTTTTTTTGTTGCTTATTTCTTCTGCGTTTAGAATAGAGTGAAAGAAGCAAGAAAACCACTCTTAATATAGGTAGACCAATTGTTAAAATTCGCGTTTAGGTGCTAGATTATAAATTATCGCTGAACAGAAATGGGGATGTTTTGGAAAACTCGTGGAAAAAGACTTCCAAAATGTAAAGTTTGACGTCATTTCATGAGTCACTCTGTATATAAACATAATTTCGTATAGGTACATAAACACATATTTTCTTATGACATAGGTACCGAGTCATAAAATCTCGGTTTTAATCATATCTGTCTACTGGTTCACAAAACAGATAACCTTCTCTAGCATTCGTGGAAGTTTCCAAATTAATTTGTTACGTAAATAACAATATTTTTGCAAAAACTTAGACATCAAAATTGTTAGGAAATTTCCATCGTGTTTATAGTTTCTTTACATCTATTTATTTTCGACCAATTAACTGCCTAATATGTTCTTTGTCTAAGTGGCAATAACACACGATTCAACCAAATTGATTCACTTTTAATAAGTAGAAAAAGTGATGGTTGCGGGTTGCCCAAGACCGGGTTGGCTGTCGATCTCTGGATGTGGCCTGTGTTCAGCAGTGGACAGCAATAGACTCTTGATGATTATGATGATGATGATGAAATACAAAAATTGGAGTATAGCCGACTTTTAATGATTCATCTTTGCACTTTTCAATTTGGTTGCTTCATCCAAATGAAAAGGCATAAACTGAACCGTGTTTTATGACCTTAGATTCGTAGACCCAATAGAGCATAACAACAGAGCTGTTCAATGTCAAACTTCATTGTTTTCCCTATGACGAACAAACACACGTATGCACCTGTAACATATTGCACTGCCTTATCGGATTACTCAATTGTAAATCTCGAGAGGTTTGATAACAATAAGATTGTTCATAACGGACACAATACACATGAATCAGACGACCACAATGCTGTTTTTCATTACTAAATGATTACCAATTAAAGTACGACTTGAAAATTCAATTTTAACCTCTAAAGATTCCTAAGAAGTCAACTAAATGTGACGTCACATCATATCTAGTGTGTTGAACTTCATTGAGAATTCTTTATTGATTAAAACAATGGGTTGCAGGTTAAAATAAAGTGTAGTGTAAAATTATGTTGTAACTGACAATATTTTCGAGTGAAATGTCTATAAGAGGCGTTCAAGATGGTTCAAGATCTCCAAGGCTGCTCACTGATTCCTTCTTCGATGATACTGGTAAGATAATGCTATGTACACTGTATTTTTACCGTTTTTATTGTAACTAACTTTGTAATTATTATTTAAACGTGACTTATGTAACTTATCATCAATACCTAATGTATTTTTACCTCTAATAATTCTGTTCGTATAACTTTACTTTTTCACTAAAACAAAAAAAAAACTCAAATTCATGCGAAAACTCAAAACAACCAACACTTTGATAGATTATGCATTTGGAAAAAAGTGTTACATGCTTATTTCCAGTAATGGCGGTTAATTGGGAACCAGTAGCTTAGCTATTTATGTACTTAATGTAATGATCTTAGAAGCAATAGATATATTGAGTAATTTCCAGCTCAGCTCCATCTTTGAGCGAGTAGATACTTATTACACTAGTTAAACTACAACTAGTGTAAAATCTAGGTAGTACTTGCTCAGTTGCTTGCTCTCTAAACGAAGCCATCTCTTGGAAGTAGCAACTAGATAAAAATTTTCTTATATGCCGTTCAAAAGTGCCTTTAAAATGGTCTAATTGAAATAAATGATTTGACTTTGATTTCAAAGATCGACAAATCTATTCCACTGTTTTCTAATAAGTGGCTCAGCTGTACGTATGAGCACTATTCCCTAATATTTCTCTAGCACACTAATTTAGTAAGCCGATCGGGGGGCCAAGTCTGCTATTTTTATAATTTCGTCATTCCAACACGATCCCATTGTCTTTTTGCTAAAACTTCGTATTCTGCTAAATTCATAATGTTCGATCATTAGTCGGTCGAATTTAAAGCAATGACTGCACAATGACGTTCTAATGGTAGGTCACTGATCAAAGGAACTGTCAAAATTTTAGCAGATTACCGCCTAAGTCAGTCATTCAGTTGTCATTTTGTACGAGATTACCATTCTATATCATTTCTTTCAATGGCGTGTCAGTGGTTGACCAATTATGAAATCAATGACCATTCTGACACTATAATTGTAATAGCAGACTTGAGGCCCTGAACACGTTTTTCTCTGTCGTTTCGCTCTTGTCAGAACGGTCGTAGGTCACGCCGAGGTGTCCACTTCGGTGGTAGAGGTGGACACAGATCTCCTCACGATCTCACGCCATCTTTCTCTGTTAGCAGACTGTCTGGCGCATTCAGATACTCTATAGGTACACAAATAAAAACAAAAGTCTTGACTGACTGACTCATCAACACCCAGCCCAAACCCTTGGACCTAGAAAGCTGAAATTTTGCACAGTAGGCAAGGAATAAGGAAGAATTTTTTTAAATTCAGCCCCTAAGGGAGTTAAACATACAACATACAATATACAACCCTAGTAGGTGCAATAAACCATTTTTATTATTTTATTAATAAGGGATGAAAGTTTATATGGAAAATCGTCATTTTTGTTTAAACCATGAAAATCGGTGTTTATCATTCTGTAAAACTGCACACTGTACATTCTCGCGAACGAAGTCGCAGACATCAGCTAGCCGTAAATAAAGTAGTGTAACCTGTAGGTATATATGTACCGCAAGTTCTAAATTTTGTATCCTCCAATTAGAACACCATCGGTCCAGCCTTCGAGACGAGAGTGATTCGCATTACAAGCTCGACCACGCCCCAGTACTAGCTAAATAGAAACAAAAGAATAAAGCTATTTTTCCATCCCCTATCTTTGTAGTGTAGTGAAGCGTTAAAAATAAGCCTTGGACACATGACTGGATTCGCAAAGGTCAATGATATTTAATAATAATATAATATCATTGGCAAAGGTGCTTACATCTTTCGTTCCCAGCTGTTCGACGGGGGTTGGCTTTGTTCATGCGACACAATTAAAGCCAGGTTCGTTTTCTAATCAATTTGGATGAAACAACCAAGTTGAATCGTGTACCTACAGGTTAACCTAAAATATTGAAACTTCAGTCATTTGAGAGGTATTAGTAAAGTTAGAGAAAGAGAAAGAATTTAATATTTGACTAAACATTTGCGTTTAATCAATATCAATTAATTTGGCTGAACCGTGTATTTTTTTCTAGTATAAAATCTCAACGAAGTTACAGAAAATACCTTTTATAGGTATTTATGGGAAGCCCCGGGTATCAGATCAGCATTTTTTAGAGTGGAGCTCTTGGAGGAAGGCCATTGTCCAGCTCTTGGATCGGTCAACAAACTGAACAAAAATAAAAATTGCTTTTTTTTTTCTCTAGAATCGGATGCACTACTCTAACCACATTATCCTATTTTCTGAATTTGGAAATATATCCTATCTTGTCCCGTTGTTGACAGCGATGTGGACGAGTTTTTGATGGCCTTTGAGCTCCCCTGCCTATTTCTTGGAATTGTACATAATAATATTATTTAGATTTTTAACATTTGTATAACTAAAATTGTCATTTAATATTAATAAAGTATAATCATTAATGGAAAAGAAACAATAAATGTGTTTCCTATCATACAATCATATAAATACATCATTATTTTCATCATTTTTAATTTTAATCAAGATAAATAAAATTCTGATAGGAAGTTTAATGTTTTAATAAAAAAAAATAATGGAATAAATATACCATAATAGGTATTGTTAAAATTTTTGTAAAAGCAAAAAGAATTCCTTCGAGCCGGATTTGAACCAGCGACCTATGGATATCAACGTTTTACCTCTACAGTCCACCGCTCTACCAACTGAGCTATCGAAGGCTTGTAAATGAGTGTGAAATTTTGGAGCACATTCTAAGTGTAAACGTATACAGTCATTGTAGGGTGACAATGATCGTTTCGTCGGATGATATCGTTTTGTGTGATAAATATTTTTCTCGCGTTCAATAGATGTAAACATTTTAGTTTTTCTTGTTATTCTAGAGTCAATCCGGTATCTTCATTATTTTTATTTGTTATTTTTCTTTTCTGTTATTTATTAGGTATTTATATCAGGGTTAATTACGCATCTTATCATACAATTTTTATTTTTAGCACAGTATCTTTCTCCTTTTTATCTCAAATGTAGCAATATGTTGTTTATGTTGCACGAATAAATTAATAGTTAAACTAAAGCCGATCAAGGCTGCGCAACAAAGTCACCTTATATCCAATCTTTTGTTTACAATGTCGGGTCGCGTGCGTGTGTGGGGTAAGTGTATGCAGCGTGGCTCGCCGCCGCCGGTAGGCCGTGGGGTCCGTGAGTTCGTCTGTCAGTCCGCGTCCGTCGGCACCGCGCATCGCCGGCTGTTACCGACGACTAACTACGGCGCTGCGATCGCATTAGCGCAGTTTGTCGTGACTCGTGGCATTCCATATTGAAATTTTGACAAAACATTTTCTTTTCTAATGACACTGTGATAAGATGGCATGTTTAGTATTCCTACTCTTTTAGAAAGTTCAAGTTTAGTGTGAGTTTTCCGTTATAATGCGTCACATTAAGCACAAGTTTCTACCAAACATGAATTATTTTCACTATTTGCAACGTAGTTAACTTACAGCTGTTTTGACTACTTGTTATCTGTTCTTTTTACAATTTAGTGCCAGATAGAAGAGTTGAACGTTTCACTTAACTTGTTTTTTAACAAAAAATAAGGTTAAATCAATGCTAGTATAATCTAAACTGGTCTCAAATATAATGACGTAATACTGACATAGTATATATGACCTACTATGCTAATAAGTATTTTTATTGTTTTCGCTGCGATACTAAATCCTGCGTAATTATCGTAAGTTCAGGCGTTAATTAGTAGAGAATTTAACAAAGTTGTATCACTGTTTTGGGCTACATTAACATTCGCGTGTGTTAATTAGTACCTATTACCCAAGAGTAAAGGAGCTGTGAAAGTTAAAACATTCTTCCGTTCAAACTCGTTCCCGCATAATTTCAATAAAATTGCATTTAATGTGTTTTGCAAAAATATTGGAGACATAAAAGTTATAATATTATTTGCGACATAAACGTTGATATAATAGTAAATCTAATATTTACGTTTACGTGCTATAAAGTGATGGTGCGGAAGATTGGCACATAAAAATATTCACAATTTAAATAATACATTAGCTGTGTTCACCACCATATCACAAATTCTGAACGAAAAATTATTAACTAACTATGCCAATTTAAAATTATTTTACCTGTAACTGACGCATTAGCTACAACAATTAGGTATTTAATAAATAATGACGAATGAATTCTAGATTTCAAACATTGCATAATAATAGTTAACATTATTTTGCTACATTAGCTTCAGAAATTCAATACAAGATCTTTACTAGCTTGGTAATAAACTAAAAGGTCAAAAAGACCATTATCTGTTAGTTAGATACGCCGACTTCAATACTTGTCTGCATTATGTTGTTTAATGAATTATGCATTATTATAATGCGTTTCATACACAATAAGGCTTTGTTTGCTTTCATATTCTGTGTCCATCTTGTCTTTTGTTTTCTGCTGATCCAGTAAAGTTACGAATAATCCTTTTATGAACATGGATGATGATTGTAGCATCTGATCTATTATTATTTATGAACTGAAGTCAATTTAGCCATTATCTTACTGTTTTCAACATTTCACGATTGTTCAGTATTCTTTTGAAATATTCAATAAATTATATCTGCCAAACCATTTGTCACAATCAGGATTGAATTAAAGCTATAGCCGTGACAGATTTTAATGGGAATTGTTTTCTGATTGCATAAGTCCGAGTAATTGTGATATTATTGCACGCCTAATTACGTGTTAATGAAAAAATTCCTCCGGCATGTTTTACCATCCTGTCGTATAGACGTATGATAGCGTCAGACTCATAAATTAGCTATAAGTGTGGAATCTTTTTTAAGGAAATGTTTATAGAAGCCACTGAGCATGATTTGGATAAAAAACTGCTTGTTAACATCATCATAAGAGTTACATAATTAAGCCGATGATATATGAATGATAGATGATCAGTAAATAGTGTTACGGAATATTCTGATTTTACTTGAATCCACTCTAGCGTGTTACCTATACCATTACTAGCGAAAAGTCCGAACAAGGACCAGACGAATGACGTAACACTAAAGCATACATAATGCGACATTACAAACATTCCACTTATACGCTAGTCGCTAACACACGCACAAACCAATCGAAATGAATGCTAAGAATGACAAATAATGGCGTTAAACAGCTTTTCGCTGCAAACTTGTATATCGACAACTACTATAACAGCTCTTGTAGTGGTCATTGTTGAATTATCTGTTTTCAACACCTATTAAGAACATAACATTAATAGAATTACCTTTATAAAATATATTTTCAAAACCAACATTCACGACGTATTTATATTCTACCCAAATATAAGAAACTGCATTTATTAATAACTGTATGATCAGTATATTTGGGTCATTATTTGAGGTGGTGAAATTTTGTTCAAGTGAAATATTTTTAAAGCAGAATAGAAATGAGTATGTTATTGATTCAAATTTTAACTGAAATTTACTTTATTTATTACTGTATGTTTGTTTAAATATTTATTAATAATGAAAACTTTGTGAAATTATTTTTTTTTTAAATAAAAATCACGTTACGTGGTCTGTTCAAGTGATATACACTGGACTTCTTGCGTTTATTAAAAATATAATTTTTGTGAAAACGGACCTTTCCGTTAAGTTTTTGTAATGAATAATGTATGTTACTATGTTTTAAATTAATGACAAAAAATAAACAGACTTATAACTTCAACTTATGATACAATTTCTGTTGTTCCGAAAACCATCATCACTTTCGTGGTCACTCATATTTCATACCATTTTTTACAAAATAATTGGTCAACCCGAAATATTTTTGTTATTAGCAACACTGTAATTGGCTGTCATAACATAGCAAAAAAATGTTGATTGAAACATTAATGGTTTTTGTGTAAAAACATATTCTGTGTGTTAAAAAGATTGTGTCAAAGTTCGTGTATCACTTTCGTGATAGCTGTATTTTGGTAAGTTGTTTATTAATAAATAGAATTAAATGCTTGTTCTGTTCGATATAGAGATATGATGCAAATAGGTTATTGTATTTTTTCTAACCTCAAAACTGTTTCATACTAGAACCGGTAAACTGCTTTAACATCACTTTCGTGGTCATCACTTTTGTGGTCACAGGGACCACGAAAGTGATCGATGACCACGAAATAAGACACCTACTATTAAAAATGGTGGTAGGTACAGTCGCCAACACCTCAAGCTACCTTAAATGGTCAACAGTTCAACATTTCTTATGATATGATAACTAAATTAAATTTTCCAAACAGTCGTTTGGAAAATTTAAGTAGCATCCATTTGTTGTCCAGGAAAAATGAGCGAGATATGCTTGGAACTACGCTGTTCTAATTGTCAAAATAAACAGATTGAGTACAGAGAATTTAATGGTTCGGAAAGAATGATGTATGAAAGATGGACCTCAAAAAAAGAAAAAATACTTGTCAAAGGAACTGAAAATGTATGCCCGAAGACTGTTAAAGAGAGTACAATAATAAGTAAATTGGAGGCTGTTAAATTGCTTGACGAAAAACTTGTACCGTTTATGAAACACTGCAAATATTTATCACCAATTTCATGTAATACAGCAAATAAAAAGTGAAATGGCAGATACGGAGGCATTGATCCACGTAGACTTCTCCGAAAATTATTGCTGCATGTACGGGAAAGAAGTACAATCTGCCCATTTTGGTGGGTCAAAACAACAAATAACTTTGCACACAGTTGTTCTTTATTAAAAAAAAATATAAAAATTGCAAACAGACTCAATTTGTACTATGTTTGAGTGCTGCACGCTCGCTGTCACCTTCTCAAACACCGAATTCAGGCCAAATATCCACACCGCGTAAGCTCTGTCTTCGTAAACACCCCCCTTCCCCAACTGACCGACCTCCTTCAACTGAGTCTTGATATGTGGTATGCTGGAGCACCGTACCCCCGTAAAAACCGTAATTTTTTCTTTGATTTGATAGCACTGGCTCAAATTAAAATTAATTTAGTTAGGTAACTTAAGTGACATCACTTTCGTGGTCAAAGAGTTTTATTTTTTTTTCATGACAAATTATTATTTAATTTCATTGATCTCTCAGTAATTATTGTTCTTAGGTTTATATGTACCTTTGGTTAAGGTTCAACAGAGGTTTAAATTAAGAGACTGATTATGATTCATGTAAGTGTTATTTTTCGTGGTCTTTAAGATCACTTTCGTTACCTACATAAAAGGTTTTTTTGAGATTTTTTAATAAATAAGCTGTATCGATCTTAAATTCTATTTTATCTGTGATTAATATGCGTGTTCTCGTCTATAATACAACAAATTTATTAAAATTAACCACATTTTTTTTTATTTTTTTTTTATCTCACCCCAAATAATGACCCATTTAGAAGGTCATCCGTGAGAATCAACAGGGCCCGATGACGTTGCCGGTCAGCTGTTCGCTCATCGCCATTGCGGGCATAACTAGACAAGGGTCGTATTTGGGTCAAATATAATATTAAATCTGTTGCTACGCGCTTTTTAATCTCAGTGACGCAATAGAGTGTTTTTTTTTGCGTTCTCATTTTAAATGTTTATAAACTTACTACTTTTTTATCTTTGCATGATAAATAATGAGGTTTTGAAACTCCGCGGCGTGAAGTATCTCGATAGTTGAAGAAAATATGGTCATGACTGACGCACTAAACCATGCATTCTCCAAACATATTTTATAAATTGGTGTTAAAATTCGTTTCACGATCCGCAAAAGAATATAAGTTAAATAGTAAAATACCTCATGCAATTTCTTAACCGATGGCAATATCATCCAAAATAATCAGGATTGTAGATGAATCATTCTTATCAGCTCACCACGTTTCTCCACTTCCGTTAATGTAGTGACTTTATTACCGTTTATCACCAAGATCTCCGTCGGCCAGGTTACTACGAGCAGCTTAACATTCATATTCGGAATACTTGAGTTCATTCAACAATAACACGTCAACGCAGACGGTCGCCTTACACAGTGTCATTATCTTCTCAACTTACCGATAACCTTTCAGTGATAATGACTTAACTAAAAAGTTATGCGTGTTGATTAATTAAAATTGGAAACTAAGTGATAACAGCGCCTTGTGAAGATGTATAGCTTCGATAAGGATTTGTGGCATGTGAGGAGACCTTCGGAATCTCAGGACACCCAGGAGACTCGGAATACTTCGTCAGAAAGACAGCGTAAATATTTTCATTTCCTTGATAGATTACTGCCTCTTTTATTTTAAGCGCGATTGTTTATCGCGAGGTTTTGGTCTTGATTCTTAGGTTGAGCAACGTTTGAGACTCTCAGTGGCGGTCTACATAAATCGCGATAGGTTCGCCCCTGCTATATAGAACTTAACCATTTAAATTGGTGTAATGAGAGCTAGCCTACGTAAGTAATAAGGACAACAATAAAATCAATTCACAGAAGCCTTAATGAAAATGAAAGCCTTAGTTATGTAAAAAATCAAAGTTTCTATTTTGTAAGAAATAGAATGGTGACCATTCACCAGCCCACTTCCTCCACCACCTCAGACCAGCCTTTCTGCTGGGCAAGTCTCTACATCGGCGTAGCTGATGTAGAGACTTGCCCAGCAGAAAGGCTTTATGTAATGAAGCCATAACTATTTAGTTTATGGTTAGAACCTGCTGGAAATATATTTGAATTATGTAGAAGGATAGTTTTTATACTATGACATGTGATGTCAGAGAGACCGACGGCTCGACTAAGAGCGAAAGTCGTGTAAATCTTACCTCTCGGTAATCTTATTATTATAATCTTCTACAAGTTATTCGTACCTTTCATTTAACGTAGCTTAGTTCTACAGTAATTCGTACACGGTACAAGGTACAAGTGTAGCCTAAGTGTTACAAAATAATGGTCGTTGTTTTTTAGGGAAGCCATACGTAGTGGTCTGTGTCATGATTGGTTTTCTACGAACAGGGAGGTTTGATATTGAAGTGCTTCGTTAAAACTATATTCCGGGAATTTGTACGCAGTATTATTTATTGCCCTAGTTCGTATTGAGTTTTTTATGAAAAAATTCTGAGAATTTCGGTTTTATACTCATAAATTACACGATAACTATTTTTCATGAATAAGAAAATATTAAAATCACCTGTAACAAGATGACTAAAATAACAATTCTACAAAACCACAAATCATAAATGTTGACAGGAGACATATCAACAAAATAAATGGAATAGGCTTTTAACAACCGGGAGATACAACATTAAATTAATGATATCTACACAAATCACTTTAATGTCACGTCTGAATCATAAAATTGGCTTCCCTCGCATCCTGGCAGAATAAAAAATGAAATGTATGGTCTTACGCATTGCGCACAAGCTTAATCGCGTGCTAGCAGGCCGGACATTTTAACGACCAACACTAAAACTACTGCAGATTTCTACTCCATATTATTATTTTATTTATTTATGGTTTAGTGGATAGTTTTATAATTTCTGTACGTCCGTCGTTACCATGGAGTGGTTGGCGAAACTTCAAATACGTATAGGAATGAATATTTTATCTGAATAAATACACACTTAACAACTTTAATAAATGATAATTATAGTGCCAAATCATTCAAGTGTAAGATTTGGTATAGTTGTAGAAAAATATTCGAATGTGTAGGTACGTGGTTACGAAAATTTTACCATATGGTTAAGACCGTATTATAATACTAGCGACCCGACCCGGCTTCGCATGGGCCTATAGCCTTACTCGATAAATGGACTATCCAACACAAAAAAATCAGTTCGAACCAGTAGATCCTGAGATTAGCGCGTTCAACCAAACAAACAAACAAACAAATTAACTCTTCAGCTTTATAATACTAGTATAGATACCTATCATAAATACATAGTCAAACCATTCATAAATATTCGGAATTGTCTCACAGAAGTGACACGCTTGGTCACCCTAGTAAATTTCTCACTTTGCATGTTCAAAGCAAACCTATTGTTTATTTGCAATAAATATTATTAATTTTAATATGTAAAAATTATTAGTGACTCCTAAATATACTGTTAAATTGCTCCAATCACATCGCCATTCCTGGCAAACGGATTGATTGATGGAGTATATACAGCTGACACACCTCGACTGTTGAATTTAATAATATTGATGCATTTTTTAACTCACTATAGCTACCGCCCGCATGTAATTATTCTAAACTTCCCAAGCCCTCAGGCCCTACACCTGCACCTTAGAGGACATTAAAACGCCACTAATGCTGCGATAGATGTGGCTACCTACTGGGCCCAAGTAGTCTAACAAAAAAAAAGGAAAGCCTTCGAAAAGAAGAAGACGATGGTATGATTTTTTCAGACTAATTTGACAGTCAATCGTTATATTTTGGCCAAATACGTGAATGTCAAACAAAATCGCGGATTTAAAAGCAGCCTATACTCTTTCTTGACTTTTAAGCGTAGTCTGTAGCAAATTTCATCAAAATCGGTTCAGTTAAGTACCGTGGAAGCGTAACAAACAAATCACTTTAGCACTGTATGGATGTATTAATCTGTATGTCTATTCTGTAACAATCTCCCTTGGTGAATACTTAGGTGAAGTGAGCTGTCATCCGTCCATCTGCTTTGTCAATCCCTAGTGTCGGGACGGATGACAGCTCACGTCACCTAGGTGTTCGCCGAGGGAGATTGTAACAGAATAACACTGCTGATGTATAAGTTAAATTATTGTAAAGTTTCATCAAAATCCGTGCAGTAGTTTTTACTTAAAATAGTAACAAAAATCCAACTACATTTTTTTTCTTACTCATCCGCTGTTCTTTTCTGATTAATTTCGTTGCGGGATACAAGACTGTTGAATCGATCCTCCAGGACTCATCGAGCTTCATTGCTTCAGCGCTTTTCTGGTGGTCACCACTGTTGATTCTGGCTAACAGGAATTGCAGTGGCTATTTATTTATTTAGTTTCGGACAACAATACAATCAATTTAGTTAGTCAAAAAGAAAAAACCTTATACCTTATGTTAGTATTTTAAATCAAAACACAAATCAACCGGCAATAATAAAACAATATTGTTTATGATCAATTAATTGTCCGAAGCAGGTTGCACAGAGAACGACCACGCAGGAGATCAGGGGGCCAAGTCTGCTATTTTTATAATTTCGTCATTCCAACACGATCCCATTGTCATTTTGCTAAAAGTTCGTAATCTGCTAAATTCATAATGGTCGATCATTGATCGGTCGAATTAAAAGCAGTGACTGCACAATGACGTTCTAATGGTAGGTCACTGATCAAAGGAACCGTCAAAATTTTAGCAGATTACCGCCTAAGTCAGTCATTCAGTTGTCATTTTGTAGATTACCATTCTATATCTATATCATTTCTTTCAATGGCGTGTCAGTGGTTGAGCATCGGAAAGTCATAATGACGCCATTTGAGACTTGAGGCCCTGTGCCTCAAGTCTGCTATTACAATAGTGTCAGAATGGTCTATCATTGATTTCATACTTGTTGATTTTGACAAGTTTGGTAATCTACTAATATAATGACGTCATTATGAAAATCAATGATAGACCATTCTGACACTATTGTAATAGCAGACTTGAGGCCCTGGTACTTAGTTGACCATCCTCTCTACAAAATGCCTCAGAACAGGAGAGTAAGGACTCTCCGTCACTGATTTCAGGATACTATTGTTTGTTACTGACCCGCGTTCAATGCATCAGTGAAGCAACTTTCTTTCTTTCTTATGGAATAGTGTGGCAGGCTTAACCCCAAAAAAAAGCATCCATTCATTCATCCATTCTCACAAACTCGCTCTTATTAGACAGAAGTAGGATAGGTAGGACCATCTCCGTTCACATTTTAGGAAAATTTTGATTTTTGTTTTATAAGCTGATACAAAGTTCGTCAGCTCTAGGGGATCCTTAAACTTGGTTTGTATAACAACGTTATCATTTTCGATGCTAAGCTGCCCGCTCGCCGGAAATAATCTTGTCTTACAAGGCCCATGGGGGTAGCCAGTGAATTTATAAGTTGAAAGCGCTTTGAAGCGCTGTCCAACATAGCGTTGTTAAACTAATATTACTAAGTAAATCTGAATTGAATCTTTTATTAATCATACTACTACTTTTATTAGTCATACTTGCTGGACTAGTAGAAATTATTTATAAAATATTACAACTTTTTTTATTAAAATTGTGTTTATCGTTAGATTTTGCGGCCTTTAGGATTGCCTTGTTTTCGTATACTTAACACAAATGTATAAATTTTTCGATTTTCAATTATGTCAACCATTGACGCGTAAGTGAATGAGTCGTCCTGAAGAGAAAATGGTTTAAATAAATCGAATCTGCTATCTTTGAGTTCGTTTTGAGTTTCTACATTTATGTAGAACATTTTTGTACCACTCACAATAGTATTCTTTAATTTTCGAAACTATATCTGGTTGGTTGGCGATCTCTGGGGGAGGCCTACGTTCAGCAGTGGCCGGCAATAGGATGATATGATGATGAAGATGATATCATCAGGCAACTTTTAAACTACTAACTAACTAACTAACAGGATTCACTTGCAGCAATAAATTGCTGCAAGTGAATCCTATATCTTCAAGCCGCATTTTTTTAATCAGCCCAACCATTATTTCGTGACCTTCGAAACACAGTAATGTTTTGTTTTCAAGACGGTTCTACTTTCTGTGCATTTTGGTAAAATGCTAGATAAGGTTCTGTTTCATCAGACTTAAAGAATTGCCACAGCGCAGTTGGACATTCTTCTTCTCCTAGTGATATGAAATAATCTTTCAGTACGGTATGTCAATAGATTTCGTACAAGTAGCACGTTCTACGGCAGGGTGAAAACCATCTCGTTTTAACATGAAGCAGGCCGGGAGCAAATTCAGCTTCGCGCATCTCGTAAGGCTTTTAAAGCGTCAACACGTTGTGCATAGTTTGAAAAATGGTTATTTAGCTAGTGAGCGCACTCTGCATAGTGACGTGATCTGTTTTTTATTTATTTTTGCTAATAATAATGGTTGACATAATTGTTTAATTTATCGGGACATTTAGTATCCCGATCAGGTGAAAATCGGGACGCGTCCCCAGACCCCTAAAAATCGGGACGTCCCGCGCATGTCGGGACACCTAGGCTGGCAACACTAGCAGTGACGCTAACTGAAAACTCTTCTGGAACTGTACTCTTCTGGTACTGGTTCAATTACAAAAATTATTTCACTGATAAAAAGCTACATTATTAATGCTGAGTCTCCCAGGATACCATGTTATATGATCACCTTGACTTCTTCTATGCGGATGAAATCGTGGGAAAAAACATCAATAAATCGCGTCGCCGTCGTCGCGTCTTCGTAACTCCTACATAGTAAATGGAGCATATTTAATATTTTACACGCTCTATTAAACTCCTTATCAAAATGTAAAACGAAATGTTTACTGAACACTTTCCGTGTACGTCTGTTTCCTTGTGAGTGGGCGATCTACTTTAGATTGCTCATCACCATGTGGAATGTGGAGCAATATCAGGGATTTTAATGGAACTATATTTCTTTTAATGCTGGCAAGTTGGCGACCGGAAAAATTCTAATTGCCAGTTTCGTGCTACCCGAACCAATTAAAGTAGAAGTAATAGAACCCCACGTATTAAATGGCGAACACTTTACAGTGAAAGGGAGAAACGTTCGTAGCGGGTATTAAGAAATATTTAGAGAAAGACCTGATAATAGATTACCCCAGAAATCTCTGTGCACAAGATATGTGGAATAATTTTGAAACTGTAAGCATAAAACAGGCACAAGAATTGCTAGGTGTTTCGAAAGGGGGCATCAGTACGAATAAAGACCCAACCTGGTGGAATGATGCCGTGAAAGAGTCTATTAAGGTCAAAAGAGACAGTTTTAAACTATGGCAAATAACCCGTTTGGAAACAGATCGCCAAGAATACAAACGCCATAAGATAGTAGCAAAACGAGCCGTTGCACAATCGTTCGCAGAATCTAGGACAGATATTTACAGAAGATTGAGTGAAGCTAATAATGATTCGGAGATATTTAAAATTGAAGAAATAGATCGATACTAGATATTAAAAGAAATAGATTTATCCAAAGCAAAGAAGGACCACTACTGACCTCAAACAGTAAAATAAATGAGAGATGGCGCCAATATTATGACGAGCTTCTGAACGAAGAGTTTCCAAGACAAGATTTTCTACCGCATAAGCCAAAGGCTGGACCAATCCAAAACATAAAGTGTGAGGAAGTTGAAAAGCTGTAACCGAAATGAAGAACCATAAAGCGACTGGCCCTGACGAAATTCCAGCGGATCTGTGGAAGATGTCAGGTCCTGTGGGAATACATTGGCTGACTAAACTCTTTAACAGTATACTCTCAACCGGTAGAATACCAGATTCTTGGAGAAACAGTTTTTTGGTGCCGTTTTCCAAAAATAAAGGCGATGTCAGCCTGTGTTCGAATTATCGTTGGATTAAACTTACATCACACCCGCTCAAAATCTTTGAAAGAGTATAACCAACAAACGTATCCGTGAACTAACAACTCTGACGGAAAACCAATTTGGCTTTACACCAGGAAAGTCAACAATGGATGCCATACAGACTGTTCGCATTATTATGGAAAAATACCGTTCAAACCAAGAAGACTTACACCTATTGTTCATTGATTTAGAGAAGGCGTTTGATAGGGTCCCTAGATCATTGGTTTGGCAGACTTTAAGGGCGCAAGGGCTTCCCGAATACTATATAAGCATAGTAAAGGATATATGTATTGTGGCGTCAAAACCAGAGTTAGAAGCATGGCAGGACTAAGCGAAGCGTTTGAAGTCAGAGTAGGTGTGCACCAAGGGTCTGTTCTAAGTCCACTTATATAACTTAGTGATGAACCACTTGACCAAAGATATACAATCTTCCCTTCCTTGGTGTCTCTTATACGCAGATGACATCGTTCTTATAGTTAAACAAATCAGCACAAGAGCTTCAAGAAAACCTTGGAAATTAGCATTAGAAAACAACGGCCTACGTATCAGTAGAGACAAAACAGAACACCTGGAATGCAAGTTTAGTGGAACTACAAATGCGCAAAACATATATATTGACGGCGCAATCATTCCAAAAACAAAGGAATTCAAATACCTTGGATCCAAATTAACTGCAGATCCCATAAATAATAAATGGAATAATAATAATAATAGCCTTTATTCAACAATCTTACCTATAATACATATTTTTCTTATGCTGGCACTTCACATGGCGTATTTGGCGATTTTCTATTATCCAAATAAGGCGATTATTTGCACAAATACGCCATGTGAAGTGCCAGCATTACATGCTAAGTTTTATTATTGGACACCAGTTTCGCGAACATTGCGTTGCTTGCCAGCATAGGCCTCCCTTAGAACATGCCACAGACTGCGATCATGTGCCATCGCCACGTAATGCCACCCACACGTAACTTTTAAGCGTTATTTAACACTAGCAACCCGACCCAGCCTCGCATGAGTCTATAGCCTTCCTCGATAAATGGACTATCCAACACAAAAATAATTTTTCAATTCGGTCCAGTAGATCCTGAGATTAGCGCGTTCAACCAAACAAACAAACAAACAAACTCTTCAGCTTTATAATATTAGTATAGATAACATAGCGAAACACAAGCCTATTGTTATACTTATAATACCTACCTATTATAACAGTTTGTCAAATTGACAATTTTATTATCGTCTCATGTCAATGAACGTTGGGTTCGTGACCCCTGTCTCGTAAACATGAAGCCAGAGGTGTCAACTTACTGCCTTTCAAAACATAAAAGTGAATTGTTAAAAGTTTTGTATGGAAGGAATAATGTTTCAATACAGTCATAATCAATACTTGTGAGATGTCCTCTGTTTTGTACACTACAATTACCTTCTTAAAAACCTTAACCTCGTGAAGTTTTTAATCTGTGTACTTTAATAGATACATAAACATCTAAAATATCTGGTTTAGTCCCATCTCGGCACCTTTCCCTAGCGGCACCCATGAATTAATTCATCGTGCCAACGAAACATTCCCATTTTTATTCATGGATGCCAAAAAAGGAAAGGGGGACTAAACCAATTATTACAATAGATAGGTACATACATACAAATAAATGAAATTGAAGTGTATGTTTGTAATTATTTAAATAACAACTTTTTACCTAAGGCATATTCTGAATTTAGTAAAAAGCTGTTAATGAGTTCAAAATCAAGGTAATTTTGTGTTCCTGTAGGTTCTGTCTGTTTATTCCGGCTAATTTCCGAAATAGTTGTTTCAATTTTGACGAGACTTTCACTGGCAGTTAGCTGATGTTATTAGGAGTTAGATAGGCTCAGGCTCCTTTTATTCTAAAAAAAGAATTATGGATCTCCGAGATTGAAAAATCCGCATATTATTATAACCCCAGTTCCAAGACGCAGGCGTATGCTAGTCGGTCATATAATGCCATACAGATCGATTGATCAAAGGTTAAGCTACGCTAGTCGCGGTAGGTCTGTGGATGGGTGACCATCCCTTAGACTGGAAGCCGACCCCAAATTAGTTGGGAAAAGGCTAGGCAGATGATGATGACAATATCAAGGCACCAACATGGAGATATAACCTTTGCTGACACATTAAAGCTAGATATCAATAATACTGTAGCAACTGCAAAGGAAACCAGTGGGCGACCAGTCAGCGTTTCAGATGACATTCCAATTCCATAGATAATAGTGTTGCTTACTATTTATTAATTTGATACTATTTAATTAGTAATCGAAATTAGAATGTCTTACTGTAGGTGGAATTTGAGACCACGCATTATGGTCTAGAATGTAGGCAGTTTAGAATTTGACGCCATATCCAAGTAGGTTTTGTAATTTTATTTCTATTAATAAATAATGTCTCTGTGTCACCAATCACATTAAACAAAATAAGTAAGTTTAACATCATAAATAATCGATACATCAGTAGGCGATCCGCCTCCATCAGGAGGCGGATAATTTCCGATAGGTGCAACAATAGATTTTAGAATTAGAATATTTTTAGAATCTGTGTGTGTGAATATGACATTCAAAAGTCTAAGATAAATTTTATTAATTAAATTACATTCTATTTTATTGCTAACATAACATGTCCACTCATCCCTCGCCGCGGTGGACTGTCAAGTCTTTCCTAATACAAGCTGAGTTTATCTCATAGGGGTTAACTAATCCACAATAAGGTTGGAAATGGCTAAACCAGGCAGATTCTCTACCCCATAGGGTTCCGTAGCAAGTGTATCAGGAGTCCGCAGTAGGTCAGTTAATATACAATTCTTCTACAGTAATATTATGGAATAGTATATAATAGTTCGGTCAATATTTTAATTTTTTTTTTTTTATATTTAACGATTACATATATATATATATATATGTATATGTATGATTACTGTTATGTTTATTATGTATACTATATATGTATATTATGTATGATTACATATACATAAATTTAAATAATTAACGTTTTCCTTTGTATGGCCACCCCCTGTCAATCCGTGTAGACCACTGTCGTCGTATTCATTCTACTATGAATGTCAGGAACAAAACTAGGTAGCAGTTCATAGCGACCACAAACAAAAACTAGTGCCAATTAATAAATGGAGGAACTGTTATTACATTACAGTAGTGTCAAATTATGGTTACCAGATATCCCTCCAATGATGATCTCAAATTCCATGAGCAGCGAAGCCGTAGTAGTTTCGTCTCATATTTGTACAGAATAAATTCTTGTAGTTCATAAAAACCATTGGGTTATATCCTTAAGAATAAGAATAATTTTTTATTTATAAGAATAAGAATAATAAGAATAAGAATAATTTTATTTTGTTTCCACAAATTACAGCTTAAAGTTTACTTAGTCTACAGTTACAATATTATACTTAATTTGTGGAAGACTGGTGCCTAAACTAAGTTTTATTCAAAACCTGTAAGTCCTGACTTACAGGTTTTGAATAAAACTTAGTTTAGGCACCAGTCCTGGTGACCTGTCACCAGGCCCCCTTAACAATTGATATATTTTAAGTATTGTACTGGAGACGTTTTGTTAAAGGTCATAATATTAGTGATTCATTCATTATTTATTTATTATTATTTCATTTAATTTAATTCAAATTTTCAAACTTTAAATAAGAATATTACCTACTAATGTGAGTTTTATTTATGAGGCATGCAAGGATGTGTGAGAGTGTAGGGTGTGCGTATATGTAAGTAAAAGTGTCAGTGTGTGTATGAGGTTATGTGTATTATATTATTTTGGGAACCCTAACTTAGGACAAGGTAATGAAAAGATCCTCAGTTTGGACAAAGTCCAAGGAAAGCAGCCATTTAGTCAATGCTCTTTTAGAAGCTGCCTTGCCTAGGCAAGGCAAGGCAGCTATATGTGTTGAGAGTAAGTTGTTTAGTTTATTGTATAGGAACGGCCCAAGAAAAAGAAAGAAGTTACGAGCAAATTTAGTTTTAACTGGCCTAGATTGGCATACGTTTCTTCTTCTGTTCCGTACATCAATGTTCTGGGAGACAAAAACAGGAATAAGAGATCGTTGTTTTAAAGCAACATGTAGAATAAAAAGCTGACGTATTGAGAGGACATTTGAGGATCTGTAAACATCTTTTGTGGGATGTCGGAAGGGAAGAGATAGTGCCACTTTTAAGACTGCCCTTTGAGCTCTTTCGAGAGGTAAAAGGTTTGTTTTAAATGTTCCACCCCAAGAAGTAATGCAATATGTTAATAGCGATTGACACAATGCACAATAGACAGAGAGCAGCTGCTTGGGGTTCAACACAGACCTAAGACTCCTAAATACAAAAATGAATTTGCGAATTCTACTAGTGAGACCACTAATATGAGCGGCAAATGTAAGTCTAGAATCCAGGGTAACACCCAGGTACCTAATAGTGTCAACCTTCTGTAGTTCAGAACAGGAACAATCACCGTTTAGAGGAAAAAGACAGGTGTGAGTAAATATTTTGAATGATTGGTCGGATGGCTGCTGATTATTTTTTAATGTGAAGGTTATAAATTTAGTTTTTTCGGAATTTAAAGTGAGAATATTATTTTTTAGCCAATCACTCACAACATTAAACCCAGCCTGAGCGTGGTGATAAACGCTTTCCCATGACTCTGCCTCAAAAAGAAGAGCTGTGTCATCTGCGAAAGTAATTAAACGGCCATTTTGAAGCTGAATATTACAGAGGTCATTTATGTACACTAAAAATAAAGTCGGTCCCAGGATGCTCCCTTGGGGAACCCCAAATGTAACGGGAAGGCTGTCGCTTGTTTGATTTTCAATTTTGACGAACTGTGACCTGTTTGTTAAATAATCTTTAAAAAGTAACAACTGATTTCCTCGTATTCCAAATTTCTCGAGTTTATGTAGCAAGATTGGAACCGACACTGTGTCAAAGGCTTTAGCCAGGTCTAAAAAGATAGCTATAGTCTTCTTTTTATCATCCAAATTGGAAACAATGAAATTGGTTAGTTCGTGTACAGCCATGGCCGTTGACTTGTTAGCGCGAAAACCAAATTGTGACGGGGATAATAAGTTATTTGACTCTAGATATTTCACCAATCTGTTGTTCAAAAGCCGATCCAGTATTTTCGATAAGGCGGGCAAAATAGCTATAGGTCTGTAGTTATTAACACAGCGTCGGTCTCCACTCTTGTGAATAGGATGAATGAGTGCTTTTTTAAATGCAAGTGGAAAGGTACCAGTTTCTATGGCCAAGTTACAGACATGGGTGATGGGTGTTACTAAAAGATTAATATGAGTAATGAGAAAATTTGAGGAGATTTTGTCCCACCCGGCGGCACAATCGCGTTTCAGAGAAGTAATTATGGAAGATATTTCATTTATATCAGTGGGTAAAATAACCATGGAATGAGGGAACGTTGAGTATGTAGGGGGGTGGCACGCGTGTATTTGTTGTTGGGTCGTTATTTTTTGAGCTAATGTTGTGCCAATACTGGCAAAAAAGTGGTTTATCTTATTAAGAGCATGTAATGGTGGGTCTTGTGGACTTATTAATTCTGACGGAGATAACTTTGGCTTTGATCGGTTGGAAACTTTATTTATCACCTTCTAGAGGCGTCGGTTATCTTTTCCCGCCTTCCTTACCTCCTCCCTTTCAAATTGTCTTTTAACTTTTTTTAATATTTTGTTGCAATAGTTTCGATAACGTATATAGGTTGTCTTTAATATTGCATTATCTGGATGTTTTTTAGATTTTTTGTGTTGATTGTCTCTGTTTCTTATACACCTCAAGAGACCCGGGGTTATCCAAGGTTTTAAGATTGATTTTCGCTTTGAGATGGTAATGATTTTGGTATTTGACTCAATTACAGCTTTTAATACGTGGATCAAATTGTCAGCAGCTACGTTAGCATCATGGGAATGAAGAACAGAATGAAAATTTTCATTTTTTAAGTCGGAAAGTAATCCATCCGAATTTATTCGTGAGATCGTGCTTTTGGAATGCAAAGGTAAACAAAGATTTAGTGTTAAGATAACAGTATAATGATCTGTGAGAGTTGTTTGAGCCACATAGACATTAGCTGGCAACTTAGTTTTAAGAATGAAGTGGTCTAGACATGTTTTATCATGTGTTGGAATAACGTGGGAAGGTAGTAAACCGTGAAAAGAAGTTAGGTCGAGGTAAGAAGAAGCATTTTGATCGTGATTAGAAGTACTGATATCTATATTAATGTCACCGGTGAGAATAATGTTAATAAACGAGGAATAGTTGCTCAAGATTGCATTAAGAGATTGTAAGAAGTTCGTTAATTTTTTATAGGATGGGGGACGATAAATAGCCAAAACAACGGTGTCATTATTAATTTGTATTACCAAACAATTGGCATCTTGGAACATGGGTTCTATAACATTCGCTTGCAAACCGTTTTTAACGTAAATAACTACACCCTCGTTTTGTGTAAAGTCGTCTTAAGATATTATGTAGTCATGTATCTATTGGAGCCGTCATGTCGTTAGTCAGTATCTACGCCTACCTACTCTGTCATTATGCTCATAGTGACACGATAAAATACTTTCGTTGCTACGCTGATTTTGGCATGGTTGGCCGTTTTCAACCGACTTCAAGAAAGAAGGAGGTTTCTAATTCGACTGCGTTTTTTTTTAATTCTTATTTGTTTCGCGATTTACGCTACAATAATCCAAAAAATTATAAGTACATGAGTATTCTTATGACGTTTTAGTTTCTCAAATCTTTGGTGGAGTACTTTCAATGCTGTTTCTTAATGGATTTGGTAGATGAGGAGGTACTAAAAAGACAAAAACGTGAATAATAACTTTAGCACAGAACACAGACAGTTTCAGTTTCAGTTTCGGAAGTCGGTGTGAATACAAAACAACAAACAAAACAAAACTACGGACTTCCGAAACTAAAGTCACTTGTGTGTTCTGAGCTAAAGTTATTTTTCACGTTTTTGTTTTTGAAGGCGTTAACTTTTTTGTAAAAAAGCTTTTTTATAAATGTATGTATACATACGTTATATTCCCATCTATTACCTTTAGTATTGTGCGCTATTTTTCATTGCGTATTGTAGGTAGGTATTATTTTTTTCTCTCTAAGTAATCTATTAAGTCCGCCTTTGTACCTTTGTGCATGAAGTATAAATAAATTAATAATAATCTCGTTGTTTCTAAAGTGCTTTTAAATTAAGTTCTCTCCACTTCGTACAGTTTTTAAATTGGTATTGAATAAATTAACATCGATGGAGAGTACTTCACGGTCATCTTTATCTTCCTTTTCTAGTTGAGTACTCTATCTTTATAACGTTTAAGCGGGACTATAATAGTTAGGTAAAAATAGTTAGGTATTATATGGTATGATTTCGGGAATAAAACACTGTCTTGTACTACACTGCGGGGTAAATTACATTTCTGAATAAATGTTTTCCGAATTCTTACATTTTCACTTTGGCTGGTGCCCACAACTCCACGTCTCAGCACGTATTTTGCAAACAGGTGGGAAGTAAATCATCCGATCTACCCCAGCTCCTCAAGAAAGGCCAGCAGTGGTACCTGGTTTACCGAAGTACTTTGCCCTGTATGAAGCACTAGTATTAGTCACTATAGTTATACTTAGTCTGGCCATAAATACTGTTACAATTAAAAATAAGAAAGATATTATATTTGAATTTGGAATCTTTAATTTTTATACGATTGTTCATTGAGTTTTCTAATTTTGGCGCCAATACATTGTATAATATTTTGCGATATTAAAATGGAGTGGGGTGAGAAAGAGAACCGAATCGCTGTGATTGCATTACACAAAGTTGGTATGGAGCCAAATGCAATTTTTAAAACTCTCCATACGCTTGGTATTAGTCAAATGTTTGTGTACCGGGCTATTAATAGGTACAATGAGACCTCCTCTGTTTGTGACAGAAAACGATCTGGCCGTCCACGTAGTGTTCGTACGAAAAAGGTGGTCAAAGCAGTAAGGGAACGAATTCGAAGAAATCCTGTCCGAAAGTAAAAGATTTTGTCTCGGGAGATGAAGATAGCACCCAGAACCATGTCGCGTATTTTAAAAGATGACTTAGGACTTGCCGCCTATAAGAGACGCATTGGTCATTATTTAACTGATAATTTAAAAAAGAATAGGGTGGTAAAATCGAAACAACTACTGAAGCGGTACGCAAAGGGAGGTCACAGATAAATTTTGTTTACGGATGAGAAAATGTTTACAATTGAGCAACATTTTACAAAAAAACAAAATTACCGTAATTATGCTCAAAGCTCTACGGAAGCTTCCCAATTAGTCGACAGAGTGCAACGTGGGCATTATCCGACTTCAGTGATGGTTTGGTGGGGTGTTAGCTATGAAGGAGTGACTGAGCCATATTTTTGTGAAAATATCTTGATACACTTGTGCCGATGTTTTGATACCTCAAAACATCGGCACAAGTGTATCAAGATACCATTCTTGAGGAGATAGTTAAGCCCCTTAACAACACCATGTTCAATAACCAAGTATAGTTCTTCCAACAAGACTCGGCGCCGGGTCATAAAGCTCGGTCCACGCAGTCTTGGTTGGAAGTGAACGTTTCGGACTTCATCAGAGCTGAAGACTGGCCGTCGTCTAGTCCCGATCTTAATCCGCTGGATTATGATTTATGGTCAATTTTAGAGAGTACGGCTTGCTCTAAACGCCATGATAATTTGGAGTCCCTAAAACAATCCATACGATGTGCAGTGAAGAATTTTCCCATGGAAAGAGTGCGTGCTTCTATTGATAACTGGCCTCAACGTCTAACTCGTCTACTTCGAATAAGCTTTTTATGTTTTAAATTGTTTTATGTTTATGTATTAAACTAACACACAATAAGTAAATATTATTTGCAATAAAAAAAAAATATTTTCTTCGTGACAATATTTATGGCAAGACTAGGTAATTATCTCCAGAACAATTGGTCCTGCACTTCTGCAGTGGCACCGAGTAAGAAGTATTTTGATTAACAATACCGTTATTTTGTTTACAGGGAGTGAGAGCCCCACAAGTGCTGTGGGTGCTGAAGCGCCCCGTGAGCTGCCCAATGAGCTGTCAGCCCCCTACGAGGTGCCGCAGTTCCCCATAGAGCAGATTGAGAAGAAGCTGCTGATACAGAGACAGCTGAATGTCAAGTAAGTCAGACCATAGCTTAGCTGAACCTTACCGGGTCGCCGCACACGGGCCACACGCGACAGCCACAGAGGCTCGCGCGCACCGAGAAGCTAGCAGCAACAATTTGTGGCGGCGTCAACTGTGTGTGGCGAGTCCATAATTATATTGTTTCATACGTACCACACCACATTGCAGCGTCAAAAGGTGGACTACTAAAATTACTTTTTTCTCATTTAACGTTCAAAAGTGCCTTTAATGGTCCAATTGAAATAAATGATTTGACTTTGACTTTGGTGGTGCAGTGGTTACGTGTGAATACTGACGCTGCGGCTTCTTTGTAGCTGTTTTGTCGTACCGACAAAGTGGTCAGTGTGAATTAAACTATTCATTTTTATACAAAATGGTGCCCGACTACGTGTTTTTGTTGTGGTTGTTGTGTGGTTGTTGTGTGGTTGTGGTGTAGTTGTGGTACGTCTGAATAAACCCTAAAATGTATGAAAACTACAAGAAATATCGCCGGTGTCGATTAATTGTGGTTAAGGCCGGTGGCCCGTGGCTTGACATTTAAAATTAATGTCTTTAGAATAAGATGAAATAAAAACTGTAGTGAATTGAAGGATATAAGGATTCATCATCATCTTCCTGACTTTATCCCATGTTACTTGGGACCGGCGCAAACGTTTGTTTCCTGCACCATGATATCACTGACTCTATTCTCTATCATATTCATATTATTCAAACCAAATCCATCCATCTTTTCTTCGGTCTTCCTCAAGGAAATTCAAATAAGGATTGAACTATGAAACTGTTATCAAATATAATATCACCATAAGAGTCTATTCAGACGTACCACAACCACACCACAGCCACACCACAGCCACACCACAGCCACACCACAGCCACACCACAGCCACACCACAGCCACACCACAACCACAACAAAAACACGAAGTCAGGCACTATTTTTTATTTTAAGGAATAGTTTAAATTTATTTATTTATTTATACTTCATGCACAAACGTACAAAGGCGGACTTAAATCACACTGACCACTTTGTCGATACTACAACGCAGCTACAAAAAGCGGTTGTGCGTGTGTGGTACGTGTGAAACAAGCCTAAAACTTCAATAATAAAACAGATGGAAGACAGTAGCGAGATTGAGTCCAATATACATATGTTGTATTCTTTGATTGAGTCTCGCCAATGACAGACACCGACTGACATTGAATTTAAAAAGAATAGAAAAAGAAAAAGTAAATCATTGCATTTAAAATCCTCGCCGCCCCTCAGTTTTATTTCAATTCCTTTGCAACACAAACGTTCCATTAGCAGTCTCGAGAGTAAATAGAGTATAGTTCACAGCGAGCCAGCTTAGCATCAAGTAACTGTTTACTTTAGTTCTCGTGGATTGCATCCCAGCTCGTTGAGACGTAGCCACTAGTAGCAAGGAGTGTTGACGATAAAAATAATAAACATTAGCGTCTGACAGAACAAACATGACATTAGTAGTTAGTTTCAGAAGTCGGTGGCAATACAAAACAACAAACAGGGCCTCAAGTCCACTATTACAATAGTGTCAAAATGGTCTGTCATTGATTTCATAATTGTTGATTTTGACAAGTTTGGTAATCTACTAATATACCTAATGGCGTCATTATGACTTTCCAATGGTCAACCACTGACACGTCGTTGAAAGAAATGATATAGAATGGTAGTCTCGTACAAAATGACAACTGAATGACTGACTCAGGCGGTAATCTGCAAACATTTTGACAGTTCCTTTGATCAGTGACCTACCTTTAGAACGTCATAGTGCAGTCATTGCTTTTAATTCGACCGACCAATGATCGACCATTATGAATTTAGCAGATTACGATCTTTTAGCAAAATGACAATAATGGGATCGTGTTGGAATGACGAAGTTATAAAAATAGCAGACTTGGCCCCCAGAACAAAAGCCGACTTCTGCAACTCAAACCATGTGTGTTCTGTGCTAAAATGTATCGCTTTTTTGTTTTTGAAGGCGCTTGTCTTTTTGTAAAAAGGTTTTCATTTTCCGCTATTTAGTACAGGCGGTCTTCTTATCATTCAAATCCATTACGAAACGGTTACACAGTTATAACAGAAATTGAAAGTCCTTGCTGAAGGTAATCACAAACCAAAATGTCATTCATCAATTTTTTTTTGTATTTTTCATGAAGGCGATTGTCTTTTTGTAAAAAGGTTTTCATTTTCCGCTATTTAGTACCTTCTTATCAGCCAAATCCATTACGAAACGGCTACACAGTTATAACAGAGATTGAAAGTCCTTATCAAAACTTTTGCTGAAGGTACTCACAAACCTAAATGTCATTAATCAAATTTTTTTATTGATTTTTCAAAAAGCGCTGATAGACCCGCATGTGGCATACGCTATCCATTAAAAAAAGAATTTTCGACATTCAGTCGAATTGAGAACCTCTTCCTACTTTTTTGAAGTCGGTTAAAACAGTAGACGGTAAAGTTATTAACATAAAAGAAATAAATAATATTGTTTGATGGTTAGTGGGGTATCATATCATTCATAGATGACCTTCTATCATGAGATCATCAAGTGTCTAGCCAAAACCAATTAAATGTTATTAATAAAACAGATTATTTCAAGTTGTTATCCTCAAGCAGAAGTTTATGGTTTTAAAACTTTATTTATCTCTTAAAGAATAAACAATAATTCACTTACTGAGAAACTAGATTTACAAATTGGCTATATAAACGTAGGGTCAGCAACAAAAGTCGAATAACACTGTTCCATATCTTCTATTCTAAATCAAGAGTTCTAAGTCAAAAGTTTACTGATCTCTCTCCGGTCGTGTCGGATTGCCGTCCTAACCGACTATGAAAGTGAGGGACGAGGGAGTGCACCTGTGTTTGCGCACACAAAGTGCACTATAATATCTCCTACTTCCTTGACTAGTCTCGATTGAGAATTTGAGATTGGCCGTCGAGCCCGAAATTTGGTAGGGAGAATATTATTTTATTACCTGTGTGCTTGGTCTGAAATAAATATTTTCATTCATTCATTCATTTATGCCGTATGGTGCCGGTCGCGATTAGCACCATGCACCACATTTCCACCCATGAGTGTCGTAGTAGGCGATAGAGGGATATTGACTAGAGGATGGGCAACAGCGTCCTTCTGAGTACCATAACATCTACTGCGATCGCCAACATGCATCGGCCAAGCATGGCGATTACGGCTGAACCCGTCCTTGGGGGAGACCTGTGCCCAGCAGTGGGCGTCAAAATATTGACATGATGTCCTATAAGGTACTTCTTTCTAACAAAAGAAGCAATATACAATATAATATCAAACTGCTATAGGTTATCGTGCTACGTATTAAATGGAAATCCTATTATACAATATCCCAATTGTTCAATATTATATTTTCTAAAGTTTTGTTCGAATAACATTGTTAACATTTACTAGAAGTGTTTATTTTTGGACTCCAACAAAAACATGTTTCAATAGAAATTGTAGGTAGTAAGAGTACCTACACAATACAATTTAACTTCTGAACGCGTTAGCCGTGGTTCAATGACCACTGGTTCACCAAATACTACAATAAATGGTTTTTATTGTGTCTTGTAATTTTCCATTACATTGTGTAGATTTTGAACTTCAAGCTTCATTCGAGTTTTGGAGATGATTCCTAATCTGGCTTCTGCAGATATCTACTGTTAACTGTGTGTCGGTGTGTACTGTTGTTGTATTGTTATTCTACTCTTAGTCTGCAGCTTCAATAAAGAGCTGCAGGTTACTGGGCACAATTTTATTAGTAATCCTTATTTTCGCCTGTAGCGAGGTGGCAAGACACAAGCTGGCGATGACTAGGGATCTAGAGGAAGAAACCTCCTCACAATGCGTGTTGTGAACAAGTCGTCCGCCTCTTGAATCCGACTCAACTGTTGACCGATAATTTCTTTAGGTGTTGGTGAACTCTCCGCTAGCAAACTGACAAAGTTATTATCAGGAACATTATAATTCCAAACAGTCTATATAGCACTTGTTTGCTTTCGCCTATCTATCATAAAGTCATCCATGTCTTCCACACTTACACATCTCTATAGTCACAAAAACCACCCTCTGTCTGTCATTCCTGACTTCCAAACACATCTGTACAAATCCAGTTACATAGCGTATGTGTATCTGTGTAATTGAATTTGCGTGGCCTTGAATTCAGTCAGGGTCAGCCACGACACGTGTACGACTCCTTTTAGAATTTCGGATTCGTTGGCGAGTATATGTTGTGTATTATTCAAATATGTTTGTCAAGTACCTAGTACTTCTTCATAGGTATATGCCTACAGTTCTAATCTGTCCTCCTTTTCGTTCCGCATTGCAATTTGCTGGTAACTGATGTATTTTTTTCACTTCGGCTGCTTCCGGAATTAGGTCACAGTTTTATCAGAGAAATTGTCAATGTATAGCCTCTTATACTCCTTCTTAAATTCTATTTTATCTTCGTTGAATGATTTGATAAAATCAGCGTTGTTTTCAGGCAACTTTCAAGATTTACCAGCTCAGTAATAGTAAAAAATCATTATCAGAAGAGCGGCAACTTATGGCGCCATAATTTAATATTATAAATTCATACTTTTAATATTATATTTGGATGAAACTTAGAATGATGATAGTTTGACCCCTGGGGAAGGACATATGCTACTTTTTAATCCGCGACTTAGTTTGCATCCGCAATAACCGACATTCACGCGGACGATGTCGCGGGCAAAAGCTCAATAAAAACAATTAGGTACACCGAAATACCAAATTCTGCCATGATTCTTTTTTTTGTCATCGCCACCCTGTATATGTTACAGTCGAAACTCTTCACCAGTCAAAACTACTTTTGACTACAAAATCATTTAATAGTACTTTTGGTTTAAATTACCTTAAAAACCCATTAGTTTGGTTGGCTTTTTTGTGCCCCTTTTGAAACTTTTGATTTGTAGTGATTCTTATAACTAGGGCGTTCCGTGTTTTTGTTTTTGTAGCGAAAACGTATTTAATCTTAATAGGAGTTTTGACTAAAGCCCGTCACAAGTAGTTATGCTTGGTTAAAAGTTTCGACTGTAACATATACCTACCTACCTACCTACTATCTCCATTGCCCTTGTATGGAAATGATTGAATCAGTTAGATTGCAGGAGAGCACGAATCTTCCAACGTGTTCTCTCGGGTATTGTTTATTCACCTCTGAATTTACTGCCCCGACCGTCGTCTGCATGGTTTAGTGTCTTACCGTTTAGCTTTATAACTTCACTTCTTATTTGTTATTTTCTTGTGCTTACATTATTCACTCCATCTTCTTTCTCCTGGCTATGATTCCAATTTCTTCGGGGTCTCCCTTCCTCTACTTCTCCCCTCCTAGTACTTCTGTGCAATACAGTACAATACGCCTTCTTGCTCGGTCGGCTCACGGACCACGCTATAGCCTACCACGCCTGTTCTATCGACTGAGCCTATTGCCTTATCTAGTGTACGTAACCTGTGTGGTATCTAAATAAAAAGTGTATTGCTATTTATGATCTCGAGAGTATACTTGATCTCCAGCAAATAGTTCTTCTGGTCGATCGCGCCCGCCGGCCGTACGCGGTTACCATGTGACATCTGGCGTTTGGTTGTGGGTAGTTTCTTATGTAGTGTTGCTCGCTATCATGCTTATGTAGGGTTGCCATATTTGGCAAGTCTCGTATCGGGACGCAAAAAGAAAAATATATACAGAATGTTCGGTAGATCGATGCAAAGCCGTAAAGCGGAGCTAGTATGGACTATTTATAACCATTTGATCCGTTCTTGTTTTAGACGAAGTGTGACAATTTTTTTTAGCAAAATGTTAATTATTTTTGTTGACAAGAACCAAAATATTGCAGTTAGTTGCAAATGATGGCCAATTACATATAATCTGGGTATCTTCAAGGCACGAGTGAACCGGTTTATTCTAGGCAAGCGTGCTCCACCTTAGGCCGCATCATCACTTAAGATCAGGTGAGTTGCGGTCAAACGCAAGCCTATAAAAATATAAAAAAAAAAGTTTAAAAGACAAATCATTTATTTTTAAATTCAGATTTGATTGCAGAAATAGGAAATAAACATTGATCGGACTTTTAAAAACATCTGAAATTAGTCTAGGTGGTCTCTCTTTAGCGTTAAAATAGTTCGACCGAGTAGAATTTGGCGCACGTATTCGAATTGCCGTGACCGCGCGAAAAAACGGGAAGTAACAGTGCTTTGTCGGGACCTAGGCCCTTATGACGGTGACAGTCCCGATATATCGGGACGGATGGCAACCCTATGCTTATGTCATACATGTAATGTAATTCTAAGTATCAATCTAGGTACCCTAAGAAGCTCGCAATCATAACACGGTAGCAGTATAGCTAGCTGTTTCTTTAAAATAGTTAATGATTAATAGCCAGCTTAAATGGAACTGCGCTCGGTATGTATGTCGTGTGAACAAGCTATGGGCCCGTGGTATTCAAAATTGGTGCCCCAAAACGGCGGATGGGGCCGCCGTAGACCACGAAGTAGATGCGGGACGATTTAAACAGTTTCCTTGAGGATTGCACAAAATCGAGACCGATGGAAAAAACCGGGCAAGTGCGAATCGGACTCGCCCACCGAGGGTTCCGTTCAAATTCCGTAATTTAGTCACCCATACAATTATGACCGCGCATACGTCGATGATGATTACGTACTTTAAATAAAGACTACATTTTTTATGATATAATTACAAATGTATGGGCATGACTTTTCCCTGTACTTGTAGTATAAGACGATACTATTACTTGTCAAACATAGTTCTAGGTCAACGGGAAGTACCCTATAAATTTTGATTCCCTTGACAGTGTCGAAATATACTATTACTCAAGTTACATTAACAATATTGAATCTGTTCAGGCCCGCTTTGTTAGGTATTTATGTATAAAAAATGGAATCCGAAAAGCTATACCTGACTATAGCGATAGGTTAAGGCACTACAGGATGATTAGTTTGAAGGAAAGACGGATTCATTCAGACTTACTTGTATTACATAAAATTATAAATGGTTCCATAGATGCGCACTTGATCAACTATTTTTACTTTAGAACTAACCAACGTAGCAAGCGACATCATCGCATTTTTCAATTATCTACATCAACCTTAAATACCACCTTTATTAGCCCCCTGACGCGTATGGCGAGGTTATATAATGAACGTTCCAACTTGACTGATTACCCTTCCGAAGTATTCTCTATGAGTTTCGCTCCCTACATAAATAGTGCGAAAAATGTTTGGTTTTTTAAATGCTATTTTTATTTGAATTGTAAGTGACAGTGCTGTTGGTGTGCTTTTAATAAATAAATAAATATTAGTTTTCTTGCGGCATAAACGGCCGTATCTTTTTTTCACGTTAACTTAGAAGTATGATTTTTTCACAGCTTTAAGGGACAAGACTTGAGTATATGGTTTTAATTTCAACTCGATACCTCCACGCATTCCCGAGATAAAGGGTCTTGACAGGCTGACGGACAGACAGACAGACAGGCGAACAACAAAGGGATCCTATTAGGGTTCTGTATTTTTCTGTTGAGGTACGGAAACCTAAAAATGGAGGCAGGTCTTTGCCTGGCAGTGGGACAGTATGAGCTAATAATATAATAATAAAGACTAAGGCAACATGTTGTAATTGCTTCCAAAATAATATGATTCGCCATCTTGAACTGATGATCTCAGTTACAATCATTGATCACTTATTAGTGATCGATGGTTACAATAAGCACTGATGTAAATCGATAAGCATTATGTTTCGAGTCAATTGACATGAAGTCGTAAACATCGCCTCGCCTTCTCATAACTTCTATGAGCTATTTCGTTTGCTCTAGCTTTTATATACTTAATAGAGATAATAAAATGTGTAGGAGGCAAGAGTTAGATATAAATGAGTCTACTATGTATAGAGGGTGATATTGGAGTTTATATGTTTTGTCTATTTTGTGGTTTTCTATTGGAACGAGATCGGTCTCTGTCCGGTAAAGAGCAGCCGAATGGTAATGTTGGACTAAAATATTCAAAATGTGTTTGTACTCGTATTAGGTACGTCTGTTTCTTACTTTCTCTTCTTAGTCTTTTATATATAAGTGTCTACCACCATCCCTTTCATCCCAAGTTCCCATGCTCACCCAGGCTGTAATTTGTAGATCTTTGGCAGTCGTTATGGGTAGTCAGAAGCCAGAAAGTCTGACAACCAGTCTTACCAAGGGGTATCGTGTTACCCAGTAACTGAGTTGTGGAGGTCAGATAGGCAGTCACTCCATGTAAAACACTGGTATTCAGCTGCATCCGGTTAGACTGGAAGCTGACCACAATATGGTTGGAAAAAGGCTAGGCAGATAAAGAAAGAAAGAAAGAAAGAAAAAACATTTATTCGCCCGCCAGGACAAGAACACACAAAAATACATGATTAAAAAAAGAAACGAAAATCAAACGATAACTAACTTTAAAAAGGCTTATGTTTAACGAACCATCAGATCTAGGAAAATGAAACCTTAATAAATCAGTTTGTATAGCCAAATTTCAATGTCAATGCTTATCAAATTGTGTTTCCTAAAGTATTGTAGAAATGTATGAATTTGACTGTAAAAAGCGATTTGGTTCTGTCGTAGGGGGTCACAGTTCTAACCTAACTTTGTCGGATCCGCCCCAGGTGGGGACTTAAGGGTCAAAAAGATTATGGTTATCCATTTTGGTAAGCAAAATTGCATTAAGTTGCACACTAAGATTTGGTGATCATTTACTACATTTGGTATTTAGTATATTTTTTTGGTATGGGAGCATAGGATCCTATCTAAAGTATTTTTCGGTGGTCATTATATTTTTCCCCCTTTAAAAATACCCCTACAATCTCTTAATACTTTATATCTTTATTGCTTTTACATAAGCAAAGGTGAATAGGTAGGTGGCAGGTGTTTACGAGTAGTTAGGATTATTATAGACCCTGTAGTAGGGCACAGTTATATTGTTGCATCGCGCGCTATCGTAACTATGCTTTGTTCACAATAAGATTAGACATATACACAAACCTTTTTTACAGTCCGTTCAACCGATTTTGACTTATATTGCGTTGGTGGCATAACAAATGGCAGCTGCAAAAAACAGTTGTTACTGTAACCACTTTTTTGCCTCTAATGTCATCCTTACGGAATAGAAGTCAAAATCGGTTAAAGGGACTGTAAAAAAAGGTTTGTGTAAATGTCTAATCTTATTGTAAACGGAGTATAGGTATACCGAAAACAAAAAAAGCCGCATGTCCAGTATTTTTTTACACGTCACGTCTATAGCCATGATGATTTTGTTATAATTATCTACCTTGATTATCTACAGCTTGATTTAAACCTTCTCTTGCATCCATCATTGATCTCACAACAATTTAAGTAATGTTTTAATTTGTCTGGTTAGCCTCTGGTACGACTAGGCTCTAGACAGTTGGTCCTCAACTGTATAAAGAAGGAATGACCAAGGGCAATCGTGACGTGTGACTATTCTATGATCGGCCTCCTGTCAACCATGAGTCTTAAGTTCTAAGCCTGAGTCATAATTGTATCTGATATAACCATCATCATCTTCGCCTTTTCTATCAATGTTTACACGTCATAAATATTACGTTGGCCGTATAAGCACGAAATTAACTGCCGCTATTGTGTTCAAGAGGCATTAGAGCCAAGTCTCATGCCACCTCCAGTCTATAAATGTTCTCGAAGCCTAAGCTCCTCTTTAAAGCCATCGATAAACCTCTTTTTGCGGTCGACACGTTTACACGAGCATGCGATACGCCGCTGAGACTCGATATTATTAGTGGGAAGTAATTGGATTAACCTTGGAGCGACAGTAACCCTTAACGCGAGGGATGCCCGCGGCATTTGTAATTTAATTGCATTGCAACGCGTGTCGGTGGCAGAACGCGGCCGTTCCGTTGCCACCGTTTGCGTTATTCAAAAACTTGTTCCATTTTGGCGGGATATGTGAATTTGTGACAGTTGTTTTTTTTTATCTGTGGTGTCTACTTTAGTATGTTTGGAAGTAAAATAGATTGTCAAAGATGGACATCGACGAGGAATTCATGGTAATTAGAATTTCAAATTGTTTTAAATGTCTTGAAATAATGAGAGCAGAGTTTTACTAGTAACCCGGCGCTGTTGGAAAACGGACATCCGATGTTTTGCATTGTTCGATCCAGATTCCAATGCGTACAATACGAATATTTTTGTAAAACATCCTGTGTTGCAAGCCACGATAGATTTTAAAACGATCGGAAAAGTCCTTTTATTGTGTAAAGGAAATAATTAATCATTTATTTACTAAACAAAACAATATTAGGTGTAAGTTCAGGTTAGGTGAGGTTAGGCGTTAGGTGTTAGGGATCGTAGGATTGGTTTGGAACATAAATGAAGGTGGATTTTTAGTTCAAGTGTTCTGTTCTCATGCGGGCCAATTAATATGACATGTACAGACACGTACGTACCTAAGTAACTTCGTTCCTGACGGGGGTCGTCCGACCGCACAGTTTTTATTTTTCATCATTTTTATTTTTATTTCCATTGATAATCCTAAGTCAGGGGTGCGGTCTAGATCACGTCATATGATACCTTCAGACCTTTAAGTCTAGTTTTATATCGTTTTAACCAAACATACGGTTTAAAACCAAATGGTTTAAAACATTTAAAATCTGTTTTGCACCTTTATGACCTAAAGCAATGATATTATATTAAAATATCACTGCTTTATAATATTTTATTATTAGAATATCATTGACCTAAAGACATTTTTTTTTTGTAGAAATAGGTCTAAATGCAAAATCACAAAACCTACGTGGTTTTGGCGTCAAATCTAAACTGCCTACATGTTTAGGCGTAACTTAATGCGTGGTCTCAAATTCCACCCACAGTTAGACATTCTAATTACGATTACTAATTAAATGGTATCAAATTAACAAATAGTAAGCAACTCTATTATCTATAGAATTGGAATGTCATCTGAAACGCTCACTGGTCGCCCACTGGTTTCCTTTGTAGTTGCTCCTATATTATTGATATCTAGCTTTAATGTGTCAGCAAAGGTTATATCTCCATGTTGGTGCCTACATACTAGTTCGATTACCAAAAATCTTTCACTAATCGAAAGCAAACACCATTTCTGACTGTCTTATGGCCAAATACTCAAATGCTACTAAAAAGCGTATTATTTAAACTAATGTGTATAGATATAATGCTGTGTGAATTAGAAGCAAACCCAACAAGGGTATAAATCATGGTATTCAAGCCATATTAAGATGCCGTTAATTTTCATGTTATCTCCATCACTTAATGTCAAAGTGACTCATGTGACAGTACGAGATTTAACATCTTAAAATTGAGTAGCGTTTGAGTGATAGGCTCTTTGTTGACAATAATTTATCTCACACATTTCGCGTCGACTGTCGTTCGAGAAACCAGGGGTAAAAAACACATAATCGGCACAACAAACAGAGCGCGTGTTCTCATATCTATTAAGGGGATTACTTAATTATTATTGCAGCTACAAATTGGACCTAGTTAACCCGACTCTACTAACCATACAACATTGTTCGTTTTCAAACGTTGGTCGCTTTTCGGTCGTGACACATAAGGGAATCAACTTTCCACAGACAATGTTTCGCCATTTGCTCCTTTCAGTGATGTGAACCACTTCGGCAATCTTTTAGTCTAGTCTACAGAAATCTGTCAGTGTAGCGCATTGGACTCCTTCCTCTAGGTCGCTTGCCTTTCATATTCTCGGTCACTATTAGTTTCTGAAGGTAATCAACGGGTTTACCGTTTCCAATAACGTACCTTTAATTTAGTGGTCAATCGGTGAATATTGAAAGAGTTAATTTTATAACAATAAGAGGGGTTACCTATCATAAGTTCGAAAAATATTTGACCGAATTTCATTTCACCTAAAACTTTTCAACTATTCTCGTTTCGTATTTTTGTACTTCATCGAAGTCACTACCTACTACACCACTATTTAAATGTAATGACACTTAATAAAATAGTTGATTATGAACAAAAGTGGTTTTAAGTGGTCCCAGTAAGAAACAAGGGTTCTTGTTTCAAGCATGCAGCATGCAAGCAGGCATGCAGCATGCAAACAAGCATGCAGCATGCAAGCAAGCATGCAGCGTGCAAACAAGCATGCAACATGCAAACAGGCATACAACATGCAGCAAGCATGGTTTCTGTCTCAGTTTCGCCGCTGCGGGGTTTCGGCGGCCCTATGCGAGCTTATCTTCGCAGATGGTTTTAACGCTCACCATCGCAGCTTCGCCGGCCAGCCTCAGCCTCGGCGGCGGGCCTTCAAACCACCCGCTCCTCAGTTCGCGGGCCGCCCCACCGCGCCTACGCGGGCTTAAATTACACTATAGGGGTAGGGCAGATAAGACTGCGTGAAGTCGGTTTGGCAGCGATTAGTTTCTGTCACTAAATTTTGAAACATATTGACTTTTTATGACACTATTTTAATTTAATAATTGAAATAATTATATTCCGTAAATTGTTGTTTTGGCGTGGTGAAAATATGGCAAATAAATCATTTGGCAAATGATAAAAGTTCAAAAAAGGCTTCGGCCAATAGCAAAATGTTATTTTGTAAATCTGCGAAATATAATTCGGTAAAATGATACTTATGACATATGATACTTCGATGCTTTGATTATACAAGATGATTTTTTATGCACGCACCAAATTTCTCAGGGTGATAGTACCCATGAAATTGAATAACTTTCTCCAAAAAACATGGGTCGAAATATTAAAAAAAAATCGGACTTCCCATACAAAATATATATAAGCCAGCTTAAATAATAGTCAGCTGATCGATTTTGTATGGGAAGTCCGATTTTTTTTTTAATATTTCGACCCATGTTTTTTCATCTTGTATATAATGTCTAGATGGAGCGTCAAGTGCACGCAAACGTGTCAAAAAGTGTCAGCCAACTATTGGCTGACAAGTGCTTATATTATAATCAAAGCCCAAATGCGTAATAATAATAATAAATGATTAATATATGTATAATAATATTAATTTATGTATAATTATATACATAATTGCTTATATAATCATTATTTACGCACACAGAGACGTAGATGCACAGTGTAAAACGACGTCTGCACGCACACATACTTGAAATTGTTGACTCGTTTTCTTTGTTATGATTGTAGGGCGACGCTCCATCTAGACATATAATCAAAGACTTCGATGATATAAAAATATGTCAAATAATGCATATATCAAAAAAGACGTCGGTCAATAGTTTTCGGTAAAATGAAATTCGGACAAAAACAATTCGGAAAAGTGATCGGTTCCCGTGAAAACCTTATGAAAATCTGTAACAGCAGTTTTGGATAGTAGGTTGACCGAACACAAACTCGGCGCTGCGTGACACTTCAACTTAAATGTAGTGAAGACAATGTTAATTAGGATTTTAGGAGGTCTTTATTTTTAACCGACTCCAAAAAGGAGGTTGGTTTTTTTTTTATGTATGTACATCGATTACTCTGAGATTTATGATCCGATTTACGTGATTCTTCTTTAGTTTGATGCGGAATAGTTGCCATTTGGTTCCATAAAAAAATAATATGGTTTGGCTCAGTAGTTTTCATTTTATGATCACTTTTTAATTTTTTATATATTTTTTTTTTTTATGTTTGACCACGCATAACTTTTTCAGTGTAGTCCGATTTCGATGATTCTTTTTTTAATTGATAGTGTATACCTCAGAATTGGTCCTATATAAATTCCAAGAAGGCCGTGTGGTGCCGGCCGCGAATAGCACCACCCCATTTCTACCCGTGGGTGTCGTAGAAAGCGACAAAGGGATATTGACCAGAGGATGGGCAGCAGCGTCCTTCTGAGCAGCGTAACTCCTACTGCGATCGCCAAATGCATCGGCCAAGCATGGCGATTACGGCTGAACCCCCCTTGGGGGAGACCTATGCCCAACAGTGGGCGTCTTAAGGTTGACATGATGATGATGAAATTCCAAGAAAATATTCCACCCCTAAGGGTTGTAAATTAAGGGATGACAGTTTTTTTTTTGGTGTTGCCGTTTCGTAATTCATTTCTATGATGAGAAGTAGGCACGTGAAAGCGAAAAAAAAATTTTTTTAACAAAAAATACAACCGCCTTCAAAAAGTAAAAAATAACTTTCAATTCGCAACTCGGTGGCAATACTAAACAACAAGCAAAACCAAAGCCGCCGACTTGCGAATTGAAATTTATTTTTTACTTTTTGAAGGCGGTTGTATTTTTTGCAATTCGATTTAGATATTTTTGCATAGTATAAAATAAAGTCGCTTGATCGCTTCCCGCCCCGTCTGTCTCTTTGTACGCTTGATCTTTTAAAATGCGCAACGGATTTTAATGCGGTTTTTATCAATAGATAGACTGATTCAAGAGTCAAAGTCAAATCATTTATTTCAATTAGACCATTATAAGGCAATTTTGAACGTTTTTATTTTTATTTTTATTTCCATTGATAATCCTAAGTCAGGGGTGCGGTCTAGATCACGTCATATGATACCTTCAGACCTTTAAGTCTAGTTTTATATCGTTTTAACCAAACATACGGTTTAAAACCAAATGGTTTAAAACATTTAAAATCTGTTTTGCACCTTTATGACCTAAAGCAATGATATTATATTAAAATATCACTGCTTTATAATATTTTATTATTAGAATATCATTGACCTAAAGACATTTTTTTTTTGTAGAAATAGGTCTAAATGCAAAATCACAAAACCTACGTGGTTTTGGCGTCAAATCTAAACTGCCTACATGTTTAGGCGTAACTTAATGCGTGGTCTCAAATTCCACCCACAGTTAGACATTCTAATTACGATTACTAATTAAATGGTATCAAATTAACAAATAGTAAGCAACTCTATTATCTATAGAATTGGAATGTCATCTGAAACGCTCACTGGTCGCCCACTGGTTTCCTTTGTAGTTGCTCCTATATTATTGATATATAGCTTTAATGTGTCAGCAAAGGTTATATCTCCATGTTGGTGCCTACATACTAGTTCGATTACCAAAAATCTTTCACTAATCGAAAGCAAACACCATTTCTGACTGTCTTATGGCCAAATACTCAAATGCTACTAAAAAGCGTATTATTTAAACTAATGTGTATAGATATAATGCTGTGTGAATTAGAAGCAAACCCAACAAGGGTATAAATCATGGTATTCAAGCCATATTAAGATGCCGTTAATTTTCATGTTATCTCCATCACTTAATGTCAAAGTGACTCATGTGACAGTACGAGATTTAACATCTTAAAATTGAGTAGCGTTTGAGTGATAGGCTCTTTGTTGACAATAATTTATCTCACACATTTCGCGTCGACTGTCGTTCGAGAAACCAGGGGTAAAAAACACATAATCGGCACAACAAACAGAGCGCGTGTTCTCATATCTATTAAGGGGATTACTTAATTATTATTGCAGCTACAAATTGGACCTAGTTAACCCGACTCTACTAACCATACAACATTGTTCGTTTTCAAACGTTGGTCGCTTTTCGGTCGTGACACATAAGGGAATCAACTTTCCACAGACAATGTTTCGCCATTTGCTCCTTTCAGTGATGTGAACCACTTCGGCAATCTTTTAGTCTAGTCTACAGAAATCTGTCAGTGTAGCGCATTGGACTCCTTCCTCTAGGTCGCTTGCCTTTCATATTCTCGGTCACTATTAGTTTCTGAAGGTAATCAACGGGTTTACCGTTTCCAATAACGTACCTTTAATTTAGTGGTCAATCGGTGAATATTGAAAGAGTTAATTTTATAACAATAAGAGGGGTTACCTATCATAAGTTCGAAAAATATTTGACCGAATTTCATTTCACCTAAAACTTTTCAACTATTCTCGTTTCGTATTTTTGTACTTCATCGAAGTCACTACCTACTACACCACTATTTAAATGTAATGACACTTAATAAAATAGTTGATTATGAACAAAAGTGGTTTTAAGTGGTCCCAGTAAGAAACAAGGGTTCTTGTTTCAAGCATGCAGCATGCAAGCAGGCATGCAGCATGCAAACAAGCATGCAGCATGCAAGCAAGCATGCAGCGTGCAAACAAGCATGCAACATGCAAACAGGCATACAACATGCAGCAAGCATGGTTTCTGTCTCAGTTTCGCCGCTGCGGGGTTTCGGCGGCCCTATGCGAGCTTATCTTCGCAGATGGTTTTAACGCTCACCATCGCAGCTTCGCCGGCCAGCCTCAGCCTCGGCGGCGGGCCTTCAAACCACCCGCTCCTCAGTTCGCGGGCCGCCCCACCGCGCCTACGCGGGCTTAAATTACACTATAGGGGTAGGGCAGATAAGACTGCGTGAAGTCGGTTTGGCAGCGATTAGTTTCTGTCACTAAATTTTGAAACATATTGACTTTTTATGACACTATTTTAATTTAATAATTGAAATAATTATATTCCGTAAATTGTTGTTTTGGCGTGGTGAAAATATGGCAAATAAATCATTTGGCAAATGATAAAAGTTCAAAAAAGGCTTCGGCCAATAGCAAAATGTTATTTTGTAAATCTGCGAAATATAATTCGGTAAAATGATACTTATGACATATGATACTTCGATGCTTTGATTATACAAGATGATTTTTTATGCACGCACCAAATTTCTCAGGGTGATAGTACCCATGAAATTGAATAACTTTCTCCAAAAAACATGGGTCGAAATATTAAAAAAAAATCGGACTTCCCATACAAAATATATATAAGCCAGCTTAAATAATAGTCAGCTGATCGATTTTGTATGGGAAGTCCGATTTTTTTTTTAATATTTCGACCCATGTTTTTTCATCTTGTATATAATGTCTAGATGGAGCGTCAAGTGCACGCAAACGTGTCAAAAAGTGTCAGCCAACTATTGGCTGACAAGTGCTTATATTATAATCAAAGCCCAAATGCGTAATAATAATAATAAATGATTAATATATGTATAATAATATTAATTTATGTATAATTATATACATAATTGCTTATATAATCATTATTTACGCACACAGAGACGTAGATGCACAGTGTAAAACGACGTCTGCACGCACACATACTTGAAATTGTTGACTCGTTTTCTTTGTTATGATTGTAGGGCGACGCTCCATCTAGACATATAATCAAAGACTTCGATGATATAAAAATATGTCAAATAATGCATATATCAAAAAAGACGTCGGTCAATAGTTTTCGGTAAAATGAAATTCGGACAAAAACAATTCGGAAAAGTGATCGGTTCCCGTGAAAACCTTATGAAAATCTGTAACAGCAGTTTTGGATAGTAGGTTGACCGAACACAAACTCGGCGCTGCGTGACACTTCAACTTAAATGTAGTGAAGACAATGTTAATTAGGATTTTAGGAGGTCTTTATTTTTAACCGACTCCAAAAAGGAGGTTGGTTTTTTTTTTATGTATGTACATCGATTACTCTGAGATTTATGATCCGATTTACGTGATTCTTCTTTAGTTTGATGCGGAATAGTTGCCATTTGGTTCCATAAAAAAATAATATGGTTTGGCTCAGTAGTTTTCATTTTATGATCACTTTTTAATTTTTTATATATTTTTTTTTTTTATGTTTGACCACGCATAACTTTTTCAGTGTAGTCCGATTTCGATGATTCTTTTTTTAATTGATAGTGTATACCTCAGAATTGGTCCTATATAAATTCCAAGAAGGCCGTGTGGTGCCGGCCGCGAATAGCACCACCCCATTTCTACCCGTGGGTGTCGTAGAAAGCGACAAAGGGATATTGACCAGAGGATGGGCAGCAGCGTCCTTCTGAGCAGCGTAACTCCTACTGCGATCGCCAAATGCATCGGCCAAGCATGGCGATTACGGCTGAACCCCCCTTGGGGGAGACCTATGCCCAACAGTGGGCGTCTTAAGGTTGACATGATGATGATGAAATTCCAAGAAAATATTCCACCCCTAAGGGTTGTAAATTAAGGGATGACAGTTTTTTTTTTGGTGTTGCCGTTTCGTAATTCATTTCTATGATGAGAAGTAGGCACGTGAAAGCGAAAAAAAAATTTTTTTAACAAAAAATACAACCGCCTTCAAAAAGTAAAAAATAACTTTCAATTCGCAACTCGGTGGCAATACTAAACAACAAGCAAAACCAAAGCCGCCGACTTGCGAATTGAAATTTATTTTTTACTTTTTGAAGGCGGTTGTATTTTTTGCAATTCGATTTAGATATTTTTGCATAGTATAAAATAAAGTCGCTTGATCGCTTCCCGCCCCGTCTGTCTCTTTGTACGCTTGATCTTTTAAAATGCGCAACGGATTTTAATGCGGTTTTTATCAATAGATAGACTGATTCAAGAGTCAAAGTCAAATCATTTATTTCAATTAGACCATTATAAGGCAATTTTGAACGTCAAATGAGAAAAAAAAAATTGATTCTAGGTGCCCATTCCAAAAGGTATAAAGGGAGAAAGGTTAAATACGTATATAGTTGGATCTACATTGCACCCGTGCGTTCCAGTTTAGACCTAAAACTCGAAACAAGAATCTAGTAAAACATACATTATACTCGTACTAATAATACATGCGTGAAAATGAACTGCGACTCGTAGGAGAGTCGAACGCTCAAACCACGCAGAATACTCAATCCGTTCTGCGTACTATTTGTGCCAATCAAATATAAACTAGACTGACTGCCTTCTGACCTCTACAACCTAATTACAGTCCACCAAATAAAACTGTAACGTACACCAAGTTCAATACACAAATGTAATTACCAAGAACACCCCAAATGTTAATGGCTGTGCTAATATTTGAGCATTGAAGTAATATTGCGCGTTTAATGGTCCCCGATGGGCTATTGTCTCGTCTGTTCGTAATCAATCATTTGACGGTAGAATTTGTATTGCAATTAACTTGTAATGGTAATACAAATTACCAATATTCATCATCATCATGTCAACCTTTAGTCGCCCACTGCTGGGCGTTAGGTCTCTCCCAAGGAATGGTTCAGCCGTAATCGCCATGCTTGGCCGATGCATGTTGGCGATCTCAGTAGGTGTTATGGTACTCAGAAGGACGCTGCTGCCCATCCTCTGGTCAATATCCCTCTGTCGTCTTCTACGACACCCATAAGTAGAATTGATTATATTAATAATTATTAATGGATTGGTTTTTTTGGTGGAAGTAAAGCAGGTGCGGTTGTTAGTGATGGCGTTTGTTTTAAGATGTTATTGGCTGTCTTAGCGCTAATACATTCGGACGCAATGGTGATGTCGCCGACTAAGTTTACAAACAATTCGTAATTTCCTATTTAAATGTATGACAGTTGACTCACTTGGCTACGGTCTGGTGACGTCGCCAATTTGGAAGCGTAACCACGACTGACCGACCTCTACGTGGAGACTGAAGTAGTACGCGTAGCTAGTATTTTTACCAGCTTTTTATTAGCTTCACCTATATGTTTGTATGTTTGTTTGTAACCGACTTCTTTGGGCGCGATTTTGACCCACTTTAAACGGCCAGATTTCGTTCAAACTTTGTAGATTTATCGAGGACCGATGACAATAAACTAATTTGATAAAATTATTAAAAAAAAAAAAAAACATAAGTCGTTCAAAATTAGTTGCCGAAAAAACAGCTATTATATACTAGGAAGGTACTGCACAAGCGCCCCTGGTAGAATAAATGTACATAATATTTATATAGATATAACCAAACTAAAAAGTAAAAAATAAATAATAGTTTAAAAAAACTAAAAACACGCTTTTTATAGAAAACCAAACTAAAAAATAGAAAATAAATTTTAATAAATTATTTTATTTTAAAAAAAGCGTGGGGTGCATGGTGTCAATAGTTATAAATATTTTATTGACAGATACGAGTAGAGTGATTATCATTTTGATAATATCTTAAGAAGCAACCACGCTTTTTTTTTAAATAAAATAATTTATTAAAATTTATTTTCTATTTTTTAGTTTGGTTTTCTATAAAAAGCGTGTTTTTAGTTTTTTTAAACTTTTATTTTATATACAAGTAAGCAACGCCCTCACTCAGTGGCCAACTGATCGCCAGGACGGACGCGTGTTTGTGTACTACGTGTTTTGTGCGAAAACATTGAGTTTCGATACAGATTTATGGAGATTCAAAACAGTACATGTCTATGGGATACTTAGTCAGTCAGTAGCCACTGGCTTTAGGCTTATTTGACAACCTCATTTAGTTAAGGTAGGTAGCCAGAGGTAGCCATGGCTACGTTGCGATGACATCCCAGTGTGTTAGAGCCCTAGGAATTGGTTCGTAGCATGGGGTTGGAACTGTGCTAAGTTACAGAAACCGTCTTACTATAATGGGCCAACAGGTATTACTGCCTGCTGTAACTTGATAGAGAATTGGACCTTCAGAAAAAAGGTGCTGCGTGAGAACTTTAGTAGTATTCCAGTTCATATTTTCAAGTCATGATGCAAGCTTGCGGGCAACCTGGCTATTTCGCACTTCGCACACTATCTATTGTGGCACTTTTAAAACAGATTATTCGTCGTTTGTTACCTTTAAATATTTCGTCATATTTCGTGGTACCTAAATGTAGTACAAACAATTTATTAGCTTTGTGTACTCTTCATCAAATATAGGTCTAATGACCAAATTCTCAAACGCTTCTCAATTTTAAGATGCGGTTAAGTCTCGTGCTGTCGCAGTCACTTTTACATAAAGTAGAGAAATAGAGACAGTACGAAATCGACAATCACGTCAAAATGTGTACTGTAAATGATTTGAAAAAAAAATATGTTAAACTAGAACATTCTCTTAATCATTTAATATGTGAATATTTTTGATTAAGTTCATATTAAATAGTTTACTTAAATCGTAAAGTTGTGTCTGACGCGGACAAAACATTGATAATCACACAAAATCTACCAGGAATATTTAAACGAAACTTTTACTATCTTACAGACAATTTTATTATCTATCTTTTAGTATACGCCTTTTTTTAAGTTAAAGAATACTATCTTTTATTTTTTTGACTAAACTTTGAGAGTTTTGGACGCAGCGCATACGATCCTCTGGTCGCTCAAGGTCGCCGGCGTATATCGTCGCCTTAACGGTATCTTAAAATTTAGTAGCGTTTGAGTATTTGGCTATTTGAGACTTTGATTTTTGCTCATCATTCTCTTTCCCGTTCTTAGGGCAGCAGAATGCGGCCAATCAGTGCGTTCGTTCGGCGGCAGCGAGGCGGGCGGCGCCGGCGCAGTGTTCGACGAGAAGATGCGGATGGCTGATGATGATGATACCGACTTTGTGCTGCCGCACTTCCAGAGGGTTGCCATCAGTGGGGAGGATACATCTGGGGTGAGTGGAAATTAATAATTACTTTGTGATAGGGCTTTGAAATAAGAAGCTTTCTTCAAAATCAAAATCTAAAGATTGATTTTCATAATATCATTAGAAGGGAATATTGAACGGTAAAAAAAGATGCCCATTTTAAAAATGTAGCTTTCTATAGAAAAATATGGGCAGGAAACTCCATACTAACTATTAAAAATGGAAAGACGATGTGCCTACCTACCTAAAATAAAAACCACATTAAGTACTACAATGTACCAATACATGTGCCAAATATAGGTAGTAGTAAAGCTATTAGAGGGTCGGTCTCTCGAAGAAGGTCCCCACAACAGCCATGCCATAATAATGGCTAAAGCCAACACGCTTGCTTCACTGTAACTTAACCGTTACTGAGCATAAGTGTGATGCGACATCTATCGCACAATAGCCGAACTACAACTATGTGCGACACTGCGACATCTATCGCTCATGATACGTACTACTCACGATTCCTAGATCGCGCAAGCAAAGTTCTCCGCAACATTAGCATTATAGGTATCCATGAAACCCGACTACAATCGTCGGGCAGTAGCCCGCTATACACAACATCCGTCCGGTCGGAGGATTTTCCCTTTTCTATGTAGGATGAGGAATTTCCACTCTACTCCTCATACCTCTAAAAGTCTAAATTGATCAAATTAACGCCATATTAATTTCTCCTTGTATTTCTCCCAGGTCCCACTTGAAGATCTCCAGCTAGCCTCCTCGTACTTGGTGCAGGCGCTGGAGCTGCGCAAGCGCTACATGGAGATGTCGCAGCAGAGCTACGCGAGTATCACGGCGCGCTTCGTGCGCAGTACTGACGCCAACGCGCCTGCCTATGTGCCGAGCGTGCATGTACAGAAACACATCGCGGGTACGTCATCACTTGTAAAAGGAAGACATTATTTTATTAGAAAAACAAAAAAAATTAAGTGGCTGAATCATGCAACATTCATCGTCCACTGTTGAACAAAGGCCACCCAACAAAGGGCCTGCCAAGCGTGGGGATTATGGCAACCCTCCCGGTCGCTGCGGCACGTTTGGCAGGCGTCTTCATGCAATCCAACGAGGAACTAAAAAAGCGCTACCTAACGATAGCAGCTTTCAGACTACACCAGTTTGAGGATAAATATGCGTCATGAACATGGTATTCCCTTTTGAGCAAACAATGCCATAATCAAAATGGCTGGCTGTATCGGGATTCTGCTGGTCAACCATAATGCCTCACAATGATTCTCTTACTTTTCATTCATAATTAATTTCATTTCTTTTCCTATGTCTTCATCTTATCAGCCTATTGCAGTCCACTGCGACGTAGGCCTCCTTCAAAGATCGCCAGCCAACCCGGTCTATCCCACCCCCCCACCGCGGGGGTCGTCCTGGTCGGTCTTTTCCTATGTACTATTTATAAGATCTTCATAATGTAGCTAATTCCTACCAATGTTTCACGATTTTTGATTTCTAATTCATTCCAATTCCACCTTCTTCCTCTTAACGTGTCGAGAGCCCAGAAGTTAATGACGAATTCCACCATATATATTGATTAACCCTCCAACTCTCGTCACCAGACCACATCGTCCACCCTCCATTCAGGGCCGGCAAGGACCCGTGGGAGTGCCACAACCCTGAGCCGAAGGACTACATTATCAGGCCGGACCGCGGTGTCTTCAACCTGTACAAGAAGGGGGAGAATGGCCAGGAGACCAGGCTGCCCTACGAGTACATCACCATGCAACAGTTCATGCAGGACAAGAATACCATGTGCAATATGATGTCTGATGGGCCACTGTAAGTCATTTTTCCTGTTGCCGTACTTACCTTTCATCATCATCATCATGTCAACCTTTATACGCCCACTGCTGGGCAAAAGTCTCTCCCAATGGGAGGTTCAGCCGTAATTGCTGTGCTTGGCCGATGCATGTTGGCGATCGCAGTAGGAGTTATGGTACTTAGAAGAACGCTGCTGCCCATCCTCTGATCAATTTCCCTCTGGCGCCTTCAATGACACCCACAGGTAGAAATGAGGGGCGGGCGGGTTATTCGCGGCCGGCACCACACGGCTTACCTTACTTACCTTTAACTTAAGGAAACTTTGAACACTTTAAAATCTAAAGCCTCAACCACATATGTTCCACTTCATAATCAATAATTTGGTTGAATACTTGTTGTATTCAACCAAGTTATTGACAAGTAAAATGTCTTAGAATAATTGGGCTAAAAAATTTTTTAACAAGCCTCCTGTAGTCACTTTTTTTCCAGCGGCCATTACATCACTCAGCCTCAAGTTTCCTAATCACCTTTGCTTTGTTTCAGCAAATCGTTCTGCTACCGCCGCCTGTCCTACCTGTCCTCCAAGTTCCAACTGCACGTGCTGCTTAATGAGCTCAGGGAACTCGCCTCACAGAAGGCCGTTCCGCACCGGGACTTCTATAACATCAGGTCAGTTGACAATGTCAAAAATTATAACCAAACCAGTGAATGTATTTTGACAAAACCTTAGAGAAGGATGGTTTACTAAAAGTGGTATGGCTATCTCCGGATCTGCATTATTCACTTTGACATAATATTTGCCAGATAAAAACAGAGCTTAGATATTTCACGAGCTAAGTTCTTAAACATCTTAATATTATATTACCTACTAGCTAACCCGACAGACGTTGTCCTGTCCCTATTACCTACCCTTTTTTCACCGTTTAAACCTTCCCTGGACTTCCACAAATATTTCAAGACCAAAATTAGCGAAATCGATCCAGCCGTTCTCGAGTTTTAGCGAGACTAACAAACAACGATTCATTTTTATTATATAGATTGTGTAAATCAATTTGTGCTAAATACCTACATGGTTACGGCCTGTATCAAGAATAAAATGTTGTATGTCCATCAGGAAAGTGGACACTCATATTCACGCGGCGTCGTGCATGAACCAGAAGCATCTCCTGCGCTTCATCAAGAAGACACTGAAGACACATGCTGATGAGGTTTGTAATTTCAAATTCCCTTATTATTTGACTCCTTACTTCCTTTGTACTTACATAGCAATGACAATATTTTCTAGTCAGCTTTCCATTTAAAAAAGAACACATTCATTAAGTACTTATGTTATGTTTTCTTAAAACTCGGTACGGTTACACTTGTAAAAGAAAATACCCAAATTGCTGTGATCGTTCATGCTCCTTCGGCTTTCTTTAACAAAATGTTTGTTGCACAGGTGGTGACCCTCCACAAGGGCACTCCGATGACGCTGAAGTCAGTGTTCCAGTCTATGAACCTCAGCACCTACGACCTTACCGTCGACATGCTGGATGTACACGCGGTAAGTGTCTAATTATCCTAATTATGATCAATAGGTCCCTCTGGTACGAATCTCGAGATATTGTTCTCTTTAAGTCCATTTAGTTTTGAAGGCATTTTTTCGGCAATCAATCCAAATGAGTCGAAGGGAGGTTGACAGCTTTCTGTCTAAACACTTGCTGAGATAAAATATACCTCATAACTTTTTAAGTCTTGAATGACCCAGTTATCTGGAGACCTCTGATCATCTCTATTGTCATTTATCAGGATCGCAACACGTTCCATCGCTTCGACAAGTTCAACGCGAAGTACAACCCAATCGGCGAGAGCAGGTTGCGTGAGGTGTTCCTCAAAACAGACAACTACATGAACGGGAAGTACTTCGCCAGAATCATCAAGGTACGTGGATACTGGATTTACTAGCACTTATAAGCTCTCAATGTACAGAGTTTTTCTTTACGTTTTGTGACAAAATCCTTGTCCTATACTAGGAATTTCTCTGATATCGTGGATGTATTTGCAAACATATTAAATCCACATTTATTGTGCGAACTGCCAGACTGTGGAATTCACTGCCCGCCTCTCTATTCCCCGATACATATAATCTGGGTATCTTCAAGGCACGAGTGAACCGGTTTATTCTAGGCAAGCGTGCTCCACCTTAGGCCGAATCATCACTTAAGATCAGGTGAGTTGCGGTCAAACGCAAGCCAAGTATAACAATATAAAAAAAAAAAAAACATATACTCAAAAACGTAGGCCTCCCCCAGAGACCGCCAACCAACCCGCAAAACAATATCAGGCTGTTCCACAATATCAGATCATAATGTTATCTTCTTCTTCGCAGGAAGTAGCATCAGATCTCGAGGAGAGCAAGTATCAGAACGCAGAGCTGCGACTGTCGATCTACGGCAAGAGCCCCAGCGAGTGGGCCAAGCTGAGCAAGTGGGCGGTCCAGTACAATGTGTACTCTGACAACGTGCGCTGGCTCATCCAGATACCTCGACTATAGTGAGTGCTTATAATCATCATTTTGGTAGTATTTTTCCAGCTTTGTTCCATTTTGAGCTTCCATCAGCTTTTTTCAACAACATATTTTATTTCTTACTCTTTATGCAATCTGCATGGGGAGCATCTCGTGGATAAGCTTGCCGCGGTCGCCCCGTGAATGGGTGACCATGAAATTCACACCGAGGCCCCGGCTGTCATTCGTAAATCTTTGACAGTTGTTATAAGGAGACAGAAGCTAGAAAATCTGACAATCAGTCTTACCAAGCGGTATTGTGTTACCCAGCAACTGGGTTGTGGAGGTCAGATAGGCAGTTGCTCCATGTAAAACACTGGTATTCAGCTGCATCCGGTTAGACTGGAAGCAGACCTCAACATATGTAGTTGGGAAAAGGCTAGGCAGATGATGATTCAATCAGCATAGAAGCCATATCAACGATGATTTCAATATTTTCTTTCCTTACAGCGACATCTTCAAGTCGAACAAGATCATGAACAACTTCCAGGAGTTCCTCAGTAACATCTTTCAGCCGCTGTTCGAGGTCACACGGGACCCCAAGACCAACGATGAACTGCACAAGTTTCTTACTGTAAGTACTTTCAACTCTTAAAGTAAAGTGAAAGTCAAAGCATTTATTTTAATTTAACCATTAACAGGCACTTTTGATTTATCAAGGAGTCGATCACTTAGTCAGAAAGTTGGAGACAGTTGCTCGTTTCAAAACGTAGGTCTGTATAGAAAAGAACGAGCAAGAAATTCCGCGAGCACTCTTTTAAGGCGTGTTATTATCGGTCGATGCGTTTTTGCGATAATGCGTCCCGATTGGATGTACTTCTATTGTGTCGTTATTATCGTATCAGTGTGTAACTTTGTAGCCGTCCTAGTACAAAATGTACTGAAAACAAATATCAGCCGATAATAACGCACCTATCGCGGAGAACCTTTAAATCAATTTTTTTACAACTACTGGTTACATTATTCTTGTTGTTTTATAAATTCAAACAAACTAGGTAAAGACAAATACAAAATAAAAAAAAAGAATGAAGATAAAACCCATGTCAGTTAAAGAGATGCAGGCAAGGCTTTTAACCAAAGAGTCTTTGCTTTTAACAATGGTATTGCACCAAACCACAAAATACAAAGATTACAGAAGGACCGCTCCCGCCATCTTCAAAAATAATTACCTAAACTTGCCAGAATCACTAGGGCTGCTACTATATTAAGTCTGTAGGTTTTATTTGTAACAATATGAAATTGTATTGACACTGGTTGGAACTCTTTGCATTTTTTTATAACAAAAATTTCCTGTTCGTTATGCAATGTCTCTCATTTATTAATTTAGACAACACGTGACAGTCGAGACAGAAGTCTTGCTTGAGAATGCATATAAACGTAATGTCAATATGTGCGTGCGAAAAATGGCGGTTTGTTCTGAGTGGTCTCTCTGCTAGGGCGCGCCGCAGCCGCACGTACTTTGTGACCAAACCACCAAACCAACACCAACACCACCAACCTACCAACCAGCCAACCAACCACCACCACCAACCACCAACTTGTCACCTACTAGACTTACTACCTCGAAATATTTCATCAGACTAGAGTTATGGACTAGACCAACAGTTTCTGACAAACTGATCTATAATCTTAACCTTAATATCTCACAGCACGTAGTTGGCTTCGACAGCGTGGACGACGAGTCCAAGCCAGAGAACCCGATGCTGGACCCGGACGCCAAGAGTCCCGAGGAGTACGATGATGAGGAGAACCCGCCCTACGCGTACTATCTCTACTACATGTACGCCAACATGACCGTGCTTAACCACTTCAGGAAGTGAGTATACTTTATTATCATTATGTTGATTTTCTGAATGTGTAATAGTTTCTTCGGGTTGGTCAAAGTCAAAGTCAAAGCATTTATATCAATTAAACCATTTACAGGCACTTTTGAATAGTCAAGGAGTCGGTCAGTTAGTCAGAAAGTTGAAGCTAGTTGCTCGTTCCTAAACTTAGGTAGGTCTCTATGGCGAAGAACGAGCAAGAAACTCCACGGACACTCTTTTAAATCAAGTTTTTACAAAATACTGGTTACATTATTCTTGTTGCTTCTATACGTGAAAACAATGAACGTAATCTGGCAATTCTGGCGTCTCTTATCTCCATGCAGGTAATCAGTGAATACAGTCGTGGTTGAGATTGTTTCCCTGTTTTTAATTTACCCGATAAATTGTGTAATTACGGTGTTCTTTTTTTTATGTAATTCTTTTTGTATTCAAATTGTATTTTACAAAGTTTACTTCCAGTCCCATTAAAAACTTAGCATTTTAAGCAACAAGATTTGAAAAACATAGTGTTTTAATGGCAAATCTACCGGAACCTCACCGTAACGTTATTTTATCAGGGAACAAGGGTTGAATACCTTCGTCCTGCGCCCTCACTGCGGCGAGGCAGGCCCAGTGCAGCACCTCGTGTGCGGCTTCCTGCTCGCGGAGAATATCTCGCACGGACTGCTGCTGAGGAAGGTATAATATCTTCATTATTTTTGTTCACAACCTGACTTTGATTGTATCAGCCTTCATTGCACTCTCCTGCGCAAGTAAGAGAGTTCAAATAGCGATGGCAACAATGATAATAATTTGTATTCTTAATCAGTGATTTTATTATCAACGTAGACCAAGCAGGCACTATAGACTGCTGCTCATCTTCTATGTCGCTTACACAAGAAAAATAAAATATATACAAGATGCCTGTAAAAAAAGAGACCGAGCTAAATATTTTTTGTCACGTGCCGCGTTTTTGGTTTATGTGTCAAAGTTGTTACATATTCCTGCAAAAAGGCAGTGTTCTTGCTAAAGTTCTCTTCTCAGTAAAATTTGTCTCAGTAAGGTTACAAAACATTTTTCTCCACAGGTGCCAGTCCTGCAATACCTGTACTACTTGGCCCAGATCTCCATTGCCATGTCACCCTTGAGCAACAATTCTTTGTTCCTCAACTACCACCGCAACCCGCTGCCCGAGTTCCTCGCGCGAGGACTCTTAGTCACGCTCAGTACTGATGACCCGCTGCAGTTCCACTTCACCAAGGTAAGAACCTCCTGGGGAACATTAGAAGTCCAAAAATCCTTAAATACTCTTTGACATCGCTAGTGACGTTTGTCATGTTCACTTCTAAGAATCTTAAAATAACTGCGAAACTAAACTAACTGTTTAAATATGAATTATGCTTAATAGACTTGCATTGGTCGCAACTCAAAATTGGTTCACTCGTGCCTTGAAGATACCCAGACTATACGTACCGGGGAACAGCGAGGCGGGCAGAGAATTCCACAGTCTGGCAATTCGCACAATAAATCTGGAGTCAAAGCGCTTGGTTCGAGACCGTGGAAATTCAACTGTATAGCGGTGACACTGCGCTGTATCTCTGCTCGTCCGATGATGTAATGGGGATGGGGGAATTAAGTTGTGTAATTCCAAAGCACACTCTCTGGAATGTACCTGATAGGGCAACGGTACGGTGATTTCAAGGCCTCGGAGCTTAGCGTTAACCAGGGAGAACTACTCTAGCTAAATCTGTTTTTTTTTTAACTGTATCGGTTATGTTTATGAACTTTTTTTTATTAAAAAGTCCTAACAACAATTGGAATATTTCATAACGTGTATCGACGGAAGTAACACTTACTTTCTTCAGCAATGTCGCTAATGTGATCGATCTTCCCCTATAGGAGCCGCTGATGGAGGAGTACAGCATCGCGGCACAGGTGTGGAAGCTCAGCTCATGTGACATGTGCGAGCTCGCGAGGTACTCTGTGCTGATGTCCGGATTCCCGCACGAGGTAAGCCAGATCTATGTTTTCCTGGAATTGTTTGATAGAATCTTTGCCGGAGCCCACGATTCAATTCAATTGTTTCTTGATCTTCAAAGACCCCTTTCATGTGAGCAAGAATTAGAATATAGCAATAGCTCAAGTCAAGGTAAAAACATCAGCAAGTCAACAAGGTGGGTCGATTAAACTACCCAATTTTGTCGAACAGATGAAGCAGTACTGGCTTGGCCCCAACTATCTGAAGGAAGGCGTGGCTGGCAACGATATCACCCGCACCAATGTACCGGACATCCGCATCTCCTTCCGACACGAGACTCTGCTTGACGAACTTACCAACATATTCAAGGTACATTGATTTTACCAGCAAACCACGTTTTGAACACACACATATTGCACTTCCTTGGGTTCACCTTGATTATTTGATTTCTACACAAGTACTATCTTACAGCACATTGGGTTTTTATTTTTGATTACTATACAAATTGCACTTTTCTTGTTTCTCACCCAGGCTAGGGCTGTTACTATGTTTGATCATTTTGGAACTGAGCATTTTTTAGTTCAGTGACAGGTTTAAACTGGTAAAAAAAGCCCGAAGGCTATGAATGGTCAAAATTTATCTTTTATAAAAATATGTTCCTCATTCCCAAAAGATTAAACATCCTCACTAAACACCTAATATTGCTTAGATTTCAGTATTTGCACTTGCTTAAACGCTTACGATTCACCACTTATTTCAAACTTTTCCAACCAAAAAACCACAATTCGAAACTTTTAACTAGATTCGCTTAATGCGTATCACCAAATACCGATGATCGATCGATGAAAGTAAAACCGCAAGTGCTATGTATTTAATATTATCCAACTCACACACCTTGTACAATAAATACTTACGTCTCACAATACACAGCTAAATTATTTATTAGGTAGATGAGTACACAAAAATTGCGTATAAATTAGTTCGTATATGTAGACGACTTGCTAGCAGGTTGCAGTACAAAAATGATATTTATAACAAAATATGCAGATTGGATTATTATAGTTAAATTTATTATAGATTAATGTTGGTTCTTTATGAAAATCATCTTGTGTGTTAACGTGTGTCTCCAGTTTACCTGTTGCATGTGTCTCATTTCAATGTTCCCATACTTCCCGTATAAAATATTTATCATGAGCTCTTAATTGTGTAGGCTTATCTCTAAAATTACATCTTTCGATGATATTTATTGTTGATAACATCCTTTATTATCAGAGTACTTAAGATGTTGTGGATTTAAGAAGAAATAAAGACATTTCATATCGAATTTTAAAAATGCATTACAAAATAGAGAATTTAAAGATACAAACGAGGTATTCTTATACAATGCTGTATTCTGGTATTATGGAAAAAAATAATCATCGTAAATAATTTAAAAAAAAATGTAATTTCAGGATGGTATGTCAGCTCGGAGATAAACCTACATTCACAGACAAGACAGTGGATGTTGACGACAAACATTAATATTATACTTTTACTAATATTTAACATTTACTAAATCAAGTTAGACTGTATAAATCAATAATTGTTTTTTGTATATAAAAAATACGTAAAAATCAGGGCTGTAGTGCCTCTAAATAAAAAGGATAATATTATTATTAAGGATAGGTCCTATAGATTACCCCTTGTGATAATTAGGCGAAAATGAAAGAATGAAACAATTGAAACTGCTATTTCATTAGTAAAATGAATAAAGTTTGCTGGTCTTGAATTTATAGAATTAGTATAGCTATATGAACTGTGAATGTGGATAATGATGATGATGATGATGATGGTCATTCAAAAAATACCAAGAATGATTCTTTGTCTGTTTAGCATGAAGGACACGATAGACAAAAGATGGATGATGCATGATGTTTCTACATTTACATTTAAAACTCTGCCATGAGGTTTTCCGTAAACCTACACGACAAGTCTGTTGCATTTAAAGGATTGGAACTTATAATCACACTCTTATTATTTTCTTAGAACATATTGGCTGATTTTAAATTTACTGCTCAATTATAATATTTCGAAGTTGATTCCCTAATAGTAGATCGTATTCCTGAGTAGGAACTTTCAATTCTTAAAAGATGAGCAGTCAATTAATCAGGCTGTATATTATAGTTATATTTTGAAAGAGATTTATCCTTCAATCACATCTCACATTCATAGTTCATAATAATCATTTTCAAATCTTATCTTACTATGTAAGTAGAATTTATTGTGAAGCTTCTCAATTGTACAACTTTTATAACAATTATTATACCTTGTCTTATTTACAAGTTTACTCGCCACAGCTCACGTTACGTATTTCATCAAAATAAGTTATAAGATCAATTTCACTTTCATGAAATTTCTATCTATGAATGTACTTTTCTTAAACAATGTTTCTAATATTAAAATGAAGTACCTATTAAATCAAATTCTTAAGCAGAAAAATATTGTATTTTTTTTATGATTGCATCAATCTTTAATAATGAAGTTATTGTACGAATTTATGATATATTACTGATTTATTTAAAAATACACGCTTTCAAAACTCAGGTGCTTTACAGTTCTGGGTAAATGCTGGAATTCTTTAGCTCTAAAAGGAAACATTGGCTCAAAACGGACAAGGTTAAACATAAACTTTTCGCTCCTTGAATGACAATTAACGTTTTTGTTCAGATAACTTTCGTAGTATGAATTGTAACTGTAAGTTTTTATGAGGTGGGAAGTTCAAACGAACGGTTTGAGCCAACGTTTCTGTCATAAATATTTCCACCACTTAAATATTTTTATTTCTCACAATGGAAATACAATATGGCGGCGCTAGAGCTGCCCCATTTGCTCTCTAAAAATAGTGTAGTGTTTGTATGTAGTACTAATTACATATTATGACAGTTTCCCTACATAGCTAAAGAAACCCGCATTTATGGTCTAAATATCTTAAAAAAATACTTAGTTACTTATATTTCATTGGTATAGTTTAGCTTAAATGAGCTGGTGAGAGATTTTGAGCTTTGTTGGTTGTATCGTTCTAACTACTTTGTGATCGTTAATCTTTTTTATGTTAATTATTATGTTAATACCTATGCATTTATCTTTACTGAAACTGCACTTGAGTCTTCTCATGGAACGTTTCCAGTATAAACGAACCTTTCATTATACGCCAAATAGATACAATGTGAGGCTAACTCATACTGAAAATGTATTTAGCGATATATTGTAGCGTTTGTCTAATGTAAGTTATTGTGTACTTTGACATTAATATTGACAGTAGGTAGGTACCTACTGTCAATATTAATGTCAAAGTCACAAAAGCCAAAAGATATTGCCAAAGCCAATATCTTTTGGGGAATGATTTAGGTACAGTTTCAGTAATACAAATTATTGATGTGTCATTTTGATGACGTCACCGTAAGACGTGTTGTTTCTGTGTGATTGGACTGGTACTGATACAAGCTCATATGTTTACACATAAATTCTCTTGAGTACTTTGGCAGTCATTTGTTTTTTTGTGCTTTACTTCAAATGGTATGGGATTGTGACTTCTTTTCCCTCTTCATCTTAGTTAAGCATTGTTATGTTTGGTGTTACCAGAAAATGAAGAGTAGATTTTTTTCAAGAATCTATTTTCTTAAACAAAAATATTTCTATAAAATTGACGTTTCCTTAACACCTTTTAAGAATAATATTCACGGCACTGTTTTCTATTGCTCCTCAATAATTGTTCCAAAGTATTTATGATCCGCATAGCATTTGCATGTTACCTTTATAACTTTATGTCGTACTTAACCCCAAAACATGACCTGTGAATTAAGTTTATACTTAACAATTTATAAATTATAAATCATATAAATATAATATAATATGTTGTAACGTTATCATTGTTGAAAATAAAAAAACACATACTGAATCTGTTTTCTCTCTACCCTTATTTTAAATGTAATAATTGAAACTGCAGTTTAACTAAAAAATCAACGGATAGTTTCTTTTAGGATCTGCTTATTTAAAACTTCTATAGATTCTTTGTTCTCGATAAAATGAATAGAATACTAAGGTACACTCTGACAATCTGACTCACTGTGAAATACTGAATTACATAAGAGCTAAACCACAGATATAGATAGACCTAGATAACGCAAGAGCAACTACTTCGCGTGCCTATTTTCGTGCCTAACTTACGATAAAAACACGTAAGTAAAAAATAAAGTAAACGTTTCCTTCCATCGGTAAGTCATTTTGTGATTAAAAACATGCGTCATTAATTTAAAAAACAATTATTTTTAATCTCCCCCCCTCCCCCCTGTGTTCCCTCAGTAATACCTGGTAATACCAAATTTAGGAAAAACAAAACGATTGTGACAAAAAATGGCACGCTTGGTTTTCATACAGATCGTGATACTTGCGTTATCTAGGTCTATCTATATCTGTGAGCTAAACACACATACATACCTACAAAGCTTTCTGCCGATTTTGAAAACATACTCCACAATTCTTGCTTATAAGTACAGACATTGATTTAGTAGCCTGCATCTATTTAGGGCCTGGTTCTTCTCATAACTACTGTACAATCATTCCTGTGAACACATATAGGTACGTAACCAATTCGTAAAATGTAATGTACTCCACAATTCTTGCTTATACAACAGACATTGATTTAGTAGCCTGCATCTATTTAGGGACTGGTTCTTCTTATACTGTACAATCATTCCTGTGAACACATTTATATTATGTAACAAAATCGTAAAATGTAATGTTCACCACAATTCTTGCTTATACAGACGTTGATTTAGTAGCCTGCATCTATTTAGGGACTGGTTCTTCTTATGCTGTACAATAATTCCTGTGAACCCATATACGTAACCAATTCGTAAAATGGTATCTAATGTTCTCCACAATTCTTGCCTATACAGACATTGATTTAGTAGCCTGCATCTATTTAGAGACTGGTTCTTCTTACACTGAATTACTGAACAATAATTCCTGTGAACACAACAACCAATTCGTAAAACGCCAATCCTTGAAGCTTTATGAATTCATATTGCCCTTATACCTTTAGAACGCTATGTCAAAAAAGCAAAATCGTGCCCTCGGCGCCAACCTGCGAATTTCTACTCTATGGGAGTTAGGCCTCTGCCTCGGATCTTGCGGGCAGCGGCGGCGGCGCGGTAGCGGGGCGGGCAACGCAGACAAACGAGCGGGCAGATCGCGCCTATAGCGCACTATAGCGGCGTAGTGTTGTGTACGTGGTTGTGTCGTCGAGATGTTTGTTTCTATTCGCGAACGAAATGTTTGAACAACGGCGACAACATCTTTTTGATTCAAATTTATTTCCTAACGCTAAAAATAAATGGCACAACACTGCAATGTAGACGCGCGGGCTGTCACCGCTTGACTGGAGTGCACCACTCGTTGCCCGCTCCCGCACCTCTGTTTTCGAGGGCCGGTCCATTTGATTTTACGCATTAGATCCTGCCGTTGCCGCGCCGCCGCCGCCGCCGACCCGCTGCCCGAAAGATTCGAGGCAGAGGCCTTACGTATAGAAGTCTGTCATGTAGTTGTGACCGTAGCGTGCTGGGCACATTTTGGTTTGTCATCTAAACATAACGGTCAAAAGGATGCAGTGACTAAATGAACGAGAGTTACAAAGTAACTTAACCGAAACTATTCATCTTAAGGTGCGTACATATTATAAAATAACATGTCAACATGTTTCAGTAGTTTAGAGGCTGAATGTTATTTAACATGTTATTAATATTTACAACAATGTTAAATAACTTATGCAATAGTGAACAGCACTGCAGGACGACAAACGGCAAAGTCATAACATTGTATTTCTAATGTGTACAGTATTGTTATATGTTGCAATGTTTAAATCGAGTACTGCGCAAGTCAAATTAAGTCTGTGTCAAGTCTCATCTTTTGTGGCACGCACTATAATGTGGACGTGTTATAAAGCAAAAAGCTAGTTATAGAACATGTTACTTAATCTGTACGCACCTTTACAAATAATTGGAGAGATTTCACCAGCTGATGGGTTTGAATACAACAAAACTGGTCTACGTAATACGGGTGTTAGCAATGGAGGCCTAATATTTGGTAGGTGGTTTTTGGGTAGTTACAAAATTCTAGTCTTTGCCCTGTTTAAAACGGCAATTAAAGCAGCAGCAACTGGCAGATAGCAGTGGGACAGGCTATTCCGATTACTCTATTCAATTTACACGCTTACGGGGTGTGCACTTTTATATTTACCACGATTCATATTTTTTATTCTCTGGTTGGTGATCATTCTAGGCGAGTGCTGGGGTACTGCATCCCCACATTCTGTACCTCCCCTACGGCGGCTACGGCCATGTCTATACCCTGTTCACAATAAGATTAGACATAAACACAAACCTTTTTTACAGTCCCTTCAACCGATTTTGACTTCTATTCCGAAGGCTTAAGGATGACATTAGAGGCAAAAAAGTGGTTACAATAACAACTGTTTAGTGCAGTTGCCATTTGACATGCTACCAACCCAATATAAGTCAAAATCGGTTGAACGGACTGTAAAAAAGGTTTGTGTAAATGTCTAATCTTATTGTGAACAGGGTATAGTTTACTTCTATCTTCATTAAGAGGATTGTGAGGTGCCGATACGCGGCGCGAGTACGTATCCCCAAAAATGCTATCTGTTTTATACCACTGGCTCTGTCTCCCTCCGGGTGAACAATACAAATACAATATGGCCCTGCCCCCCGACCCGTATCGTGCGATAGAGAGAGTTGCAAGTTTAGGAGGCAATTACCTACATTTCCTTTTTGAAATATGGTTTTGGGCGGTAAAGTTTTTCCACCTTCACGAATTGAGACAATTTTGGTCTCATTCCACACCTTAATCTAGGTCTGTAGGTTTTGCTTTTTAAGTAATTAAGTATAATTTAATTCAAAACGAAGGAAGGAAGTTTCAAGTCAAAAATGTAAGATATTTAGATGATAAATTACTTCTATCGTACCGGACGCAATATTTCTTTAAAATAAAAACGTTCGGACATAGTTTTTCAGTATAGGTACCTACAACATTTACAAAAAATATGCAAATTGGACTAAGTTTACGGGGGGTAAAACGTTGCTTTTTGTATGAACATTTACAGCCTCACAGTCTTCTTAAACTGTAGTTTGATTTTATTCTAACTAGTTTCTACCGTTTGTCTGTAGTTACAGCAGTGTGAGTGTGACACACCTATAGACTTCTTCTAAGGTACACGTGTGTGTATGTGTGTGTGTAACAGTTATCCACTTCTCTTACTCCATGTTCTTCAACCGTATTAGCACAACGCAGGTCGTAATGCTTGAGCAATTTTTGATAATGAACTAGAGAAAACCCCGACTCCAGAGGCGGACTATTAAGGGCTTTTTTTTGCCTGTAGCCCTATTGAAGACAATGGACATATTATTAAGATAAAAAAGAAAAGTATCTTAATCATCATTATCGAAATCAGTGTTTTTGTCAAAATAGCAATTGGTTGATTCGATATGCGGGGCCCCAAGAAGTATAAGCTTAGGGCCCCACAAACTCACAGTCCGACACAAAAAACTTTAGAAAACATGATTTCCACCGCGCAACAAAAAAAAGTTACCTAAGTATTTGTTTACCCTTAGGATCCAAGCGAAGTCGTGTCAACCCAATAGTTTACGACTAACAATACTTAGCGGTCCCCCTCTGTTTTCGTCGGGGGTTAAAGAAATACAGTTGAGGCCAATGATATTCTAATAAACAGATATGTTATACACTCACAAAACAAACGAAAAAAGTGTTCCGCGCAGCAGCGGCTGCACACATACACACTTTTCATACATTTTATAATTCACTACAAGTCAAAATGTTGAAAAGGGATGGCTTGAGAAAACCAATAAGAAAAAAAGAGACAGTTAGTGTTGTCAATTGCGCGTGAATGTAAAGAAACATTATCCTGGCCACCAATCACCGCGTCTTGGCATCATAGACTAACAAATTTAACGAGACAGACGGTACAAACCGCGAGTACATTTATACACGCGGTTTGTACCTATAACAACTAATAATAAACAGGACTAAAGGTATAATAATATATATAATAATATATAGAGTAGAAAATATTTATTTTGTAATAAAATTCATTTCTTTGTTTACGAACAAATGCGATCCATTCTTGAAGCCAGATCTCATTGGATAACCTTAACGAAGAAAGGATAATAAATATCTGTTGTCACATTGTTTAATTTCTAATTAAGTATATAAATGATTAAATGAAATAAAATGATTAAATATTACAAGGTTAGAAAAAAGAAAACAGAACTGTGGGTAAACAATGACTTTACTGCCTACGATATCGCATCTGTACTTTTATTCTATGTCCGGAGTGAACGCGTCCTTGTCTTACTCACGTGAAAAAATGTATTTCCATTTCTTTCTTTTTTTCTAACCTCCAAATATAAGAATATTAGGAAAATAATTGAAATATGTAAATAAATCGATGTATATTGCGTAGTTACATGTGGTATGAGATCCCTTGTGCTTTATCAAATTTGGTATCATAATTGGTACACTTTCTAAATACACAAAATAGCATTTTTTTATTTTTTTAGCTGCTTTAACAAAGCGTATCACTCGTCGCCATGCGTGACGCAGACTAAAGGCAATACGTCCTAATTAGGACGTTTTCGAATCTTCAAAATTGGGCGCTCATAACATATCTGTTTAATATAATATCATTGGTTGAGGCACTAAATTGCGCAATTTTCTTATTTTTGCTAAATGTTAGTTCACTTTTAATATATAAATAAAAACTGCTCCAGTATTAAATACTGCCCGATTGTTTGCGTTGAAACGAAATAATTTCATTATTTTAGATTAGGTGTCTGTTTTAGTACCCATTTGTATTTCTGTTGTTTTTTTACATCCATCATGCCTACTTGCTAGTACAATATGATATGATTTGGTTTTTATTTGTTTATTTGCTAACAGATTTAACAACTTGAAGTAGTTACTTAATAATTTGTATTTTGTTTTAAAAATAATAATAATGTAGTCACGAAACATTTCATCTACAGAAAGATCAACTTATCGGTGAAACGGCAATTTTTGGAACTAATACTTTATCTTAACACATAAGGTCGTCTTTTGTTTGTGTTTGTTGACGAACAGCAACTCCTTTCACCGATAAGTTAGTAATGTCGACACTTCACACACAAGGCGTATTTGTCCAAATATTCGATTTATTTGGATAATACAATTTTTTACATATTTGTACAAATACGCCTTGTGAAGTGCTAGCATAAAACTTTATATATTTATATCGTCCCACGAAATAGAAAATACAAGTGGAAGGGCCACGCAGCTGAGCCACGCGTGTCTCACTCAATTAAGCGGAACAATATGTAAAATAATAACAACCTTCGTCAGTTGCATTAAGTATTAATTTTCTTTGAACATCAAATGAGCTTTTCGTCAAAGTTGAATTTGTTCTTCATACAAAAGCAAGACTTATTACAACTGTGTATTTTGCGTATTTAAGTTTTTTATTAGTTAGGTACCATACAACTAAAGCCCGACCGCTTAACTGAGGTCGTTCCTGAGGTAGCTGTGCGGTGCGGGGGGGGTGTGGTGACGTTCAAGAACTGTCACTCCTCCCGCACCGCGCAGCTTCTTCGGGAACGCTCTCAGTTAAGTCGCTACCCCGACCAAAACTTTACGATAGTGCGTTTTTCTTCGGTATTTAATTTAGGGCTGATTTTTCAATAGTCAGATAACTTTTCTATCTTTCTATCTTCTGTCTGAGGAATAAAAATTGCGGTTAGACATATTTTCTATACATAAGCTGTCAAACCGCCATTATTATTCCTCAGATAAAAGTTATCTGACTATTGAAAAATCGGCCCTTAGTGAAATCTTTTTTCATGTAGTTTACATCTAAAAATTATTAATGTTAGATATCCTATCACCATATTCCACGTTCTTATTTTTTTCTTATGTGTCCTAAATACACTAAACTTAAAAAAAAAACCTAAAATAATTGATAATAAATGTTTCTTTTGGTAAAGTTGACATTGTATTAATTTAAGGATTACACTAATGGATAGATAATTTTAGAATCGATAGAATTCACGTTTTATTTTATTTTAAAAGATCGCTTCTCATTTTTATAAAAAATAATTCAAAAAAACTGACAAAGAGGAAACCAATGCTCAAGGGTATTTGGTCAGTGAAGCGCCTTATGTGGTAGGGCTACTAGGCTGAAAATTGCAAAAAAAATAAACAGAATATTTTAATTTCGCGTGCTGCCCTGGCGCTTGCACTTTAACGTATTTTCTCCAGCTTTTTTTTCAGCTTTTTGAACGGCGTTAAACTTTACCATCCACAGTGCCGCTTCACCCAGCCTGAAGCTCCGATGACTTTCAGCGGTTGCAATGAAGGAACGTCCCCTACAGTCCCCAACTTTGCGGCCCCCATCGTCAGCCTGAAACGACCATCACTTGTTTAAATATACAGTTAATACAGATACCTATTTGAAGTGAATTAACGAAAGGCGTTCCTTATATCGGATACGAATTTTTTAGATACTATTTTTTTCTTTTAAATATTTTTTTCGTCAAATGTTCGAACAAACTCGACTTTCATTTAGATATTGTTTCATTATAAAGATGTCATACGAAATCATTTTTGTTTTTTTTTTTATACTAAATTTGTATGGTGTTTTTTTTTTTTTAATCTATTAAAGTGTAGATTAACGTTTTAAGGAACGCCCTCTGTTATCTAACTTACTGTAATAAAGGAAATTGTAACCAGAAGTGTAATCCCAGACTATAAGAATTGTAATCCATAGGATGTTTAAGATAGATTAAGTTATATGTATACCTACAGACAGGCTCTTTTTGATGTGTAAACAATTAACACCTTAGCGCCCGGTACACGGCAGGGGCTGATACGTCTAGTGTCAGAGTTGTCAGACGCGTAAAGGCAGATCCATATACAGGGTGGCGATAGCAATATCACAAAAAAGGATAGCAGGATGGCAGGATTTGGTAATTTGGTGTAATAGGGTATTTTACCAAAAAAATCGAATTAGTCCGTTAGATCGATTTCCAAAAAATATTGGACACCTGTTTTTTCTTTTTTCACGTAAACAAAAAATGAAAACGATACAGTGCGTCGAAAACTCGTGTGACATCACTATGTCAGTACACTTTTACTGGCGAAGTGACGTCACAAACCCCCACTCATGATCTTTGATGCGTTTTATCTTCGTCAGTTTTTATTGATTTGATAAAACAAAAAATACGTATCCAATATTTTTCGATAAACTAACTGACGGACTAATTAGATTTTTTTGGTAAAATACCCTATTATTTTTATTGAGCATTAATATTATTAAATTATGGCGCCACAAGTTGCCGCTCTTCTCACAAGTTAGTAAACCAATATTTCAAATGGTGTCGTCCTATTTTGGTTACATTTATGTTCTTTAGTATGTTTGAAATTATTTTTTTTAATTTCGGTGAAAGGAGTTATCTGATAGTTTCTAAATATTCTTATAAACTAGTATTACCATTATTTTAATTTTTGTCGTATTGTCATCCCCACCTTGTATGATGATTTGCCAGATCCGATAGCTGTATCCGTATGACCGTATCATTCGTCGTACTGTATCAAGCTTCGTATTTTTTTAGCTCCGTTTTTTTATATCACTCCGTATCTTACCTGGCGTACCCTCAAGAAAAAGCAGTTATAGTATAGGGGTATCGGCAAACCGTGCCGTATTCGAATCTTCTTTGATGATCGGACAAAAACCAACTCGAAATAGAACGGGCCGTATCGCGCTGTGTATCAGAGCGGTGTATCAAGAATTAAAGACTGTACCGATACCTACGTACAAGCTCGAATGTTTACACATCAATTCTCGTGAGTAGCAGATACCTACCTACCTTGGCACTCGTTTGTATCTTTTTTAATTCACTGCCGGCTTTTTGTAGATTTATTGATTATAAAATTTATTTTATCTACACAATCGACGTTTTAAACCTAAAATAATAAATAATATAAAAAGCAAACTTTAAATACGTGAATATTTTTCTTCAGTAAAATAATGTAAACTACATGCTCAGATTATCAAATAAAAGGCACATAGACCGTACGGAACACTGCGAGCGAAGCCACAAAAGCAAATACAAATTCAATAACGAATACCTACAATCTCGTAATTGTATTCGCTTTTGAATTTTTATTTGTATATGTATTTGTTTTTTTTAAGAATTTGAATTGCGAATTGTAGGTATTTGTTTTTGAATTTGTATTTGCTTTTGTGGCTTCACTCTCAGTGTTCCGCACGGTCTATCTGCCTTTTGTTTTATTATCTGGGAATTTTCCAGTAAAAGTTAATTTGAATTATGTAGGTATGTAAATCTGTAGGATGTTCTTTGTAATTTTAGAAAAACTGAAGTGTCTTTACCTGCTACCTCAGATTTCATATAAGCATATTCAATTATTTATAAAATATAAACAAAATAAATAAAATATCTTTATAAAAATATATATTAATCAAAATGGCAACATAAATATTAATATTCTAAATAAATATTAAAAATAAATAATATTAAAAATATACTAATCAAATTGGTAACAAAAACTAGGTTTATGGAATGCGTTGTGTAGGTTTGAACCTAATATTTTTACAGTTCAACCTACGATTAGGACCTAAATTAATTTATACATTTAAGTTTTTCAAAATAGCATTTTTGGTCATCACGGAATATTTTTGATGGTACCTACTATTGTATGACAATATTTAAGTAGCAGTATTCCCTCTTGTAACAGTTTTTTAACAGCATTAAAAATGTGTTATTATTATTATAAGTAAATACCAACAGTGTCCAAATTGTCCATTAAATTGAAAAATATCGATAATACCTGCATATTTTTTACTTTCTTTATTTAAGCTACGTATTACTTTGATAATATATAATTTACTTATAATTTATAAACCAATAAAATACCAACCACCCACAGCCAGGACTATTATTGAATATCTATCCCTTCTTCTATCCTAATTAATATTCTACCGGCCGAATTACGGTTACACGACAGCCAATCTCAATGGAGACTTGCCAAGTACGCAGATATTTGAAATATTTGCCCTCTCACCTGCACACGTTAGGACCTAATAACTGCGTCAGCGGATGCCGTTGCCGTGGCTGAGTTCTGAAATGATATGTATGTACGGTCACCAAAGGAGATAAGTATCCATGTCGCCGGAAACAGTTGAAGTTTACTTAGAAACCGATAGGTTTTTATGAATAAAATAAAATACAATTTATAGAGAACAGTTCAATTATTTAATAAAATTTCATTTGAAAGCCCCCATTGGTTTCTAAGAAATCTTCAACTATTCCCGACGACATGAATACTTATCTCTTTTGCGTACCGGCTCAGAAGGAGGTGGCGAGATGACCATTGGTAATTTTCTAGCTAAAGGCCTATTCAGACCTAAGCGGTATTCGCTACCGTCTGCGGCAGAGAAAACTCAGTGGGTATGCGGTAATATTACTGTTCACACCAAAACGGATTTCGCTATCCTCGTGGGTAGAATAACGCGCGGTAGTCGAGTTTCGCTCAGAGAGGTAAGAAATTTTCGCCAGTTAGTCATTTCTGAGTCGCCAAAGAATATACACGTCAGTCACGTTGTAATTTCTGCAGAGCATCAGCATCTGGTAACTGTTGTCATGTTAACCCCGCTTGCGGAGTGAGGGGCGGGATGCATGCCGCTGCTCGCGCGCGGTATGTACCTCTACCCACAGCGGCAGCGAATATCGCTCAGGTCGCTCTAGCCGCGGTACTTAATACTAAATACTTGAGCGAAACCCGCGCGGTATGTACCTCTACCCACAGCGGCAGCGAATATCGCTCAGGTTTGAATAGGCCTTAAAGCTCGACGCTGCGGCAGCGGTGGCAGCGGCAGTTACATTTCCTTATTCATTAACCTTAGCTTACGCAGCACTAGCGCCACGTGAATTAACGGCTTTTGGTGGAACTACGTAAGGTCTCGTCACAAAATATACGGGCGCGCCGCAGCCTCACGTACTTTGTGGTCCCGTCCATCTTTTGACAATTTATGAGAAATGCTAAACAAAAACAGTCGCTGAGCTCGATGTCGATTTCACGGCTGACACAACACAGCGGTAACGTTAGAGAATAGCATAGCTGGACGCGTACCACGTGTGTGCTGAAGTTCTTGGAAGGACTTGGGGAAGGCCTTTGCCCAGCAAAAGAACAACATTGGCTACAACATGTGTAATATACTCTAGAAGAAGTACGCAGGATATATTATAGTGCACAAGTGTGTGTGCGCAAAAACTGTTGCATTTGCATTCCCTCATTTCCCTCTTCCCTCATTCTCATAGTGCGATAGAACGGCAATCCGTCACGATCGAGGGATCAGGCGCAACACCGAGTGTTATACATGCTTCGGTGCTTACCGAGGCAAGGGGGTCTCTCACTACCAACTTCCAAACAGAAATTCCAACTGAAAAATCCCAGGAACTCGCACTGAGCAGCCGCGCTTGAGACGAGAATAACCAGTCATCCTAGCTATACCAACAAACAGGCGCCGCTGCGCCTGCAAAATCCGCTATGGATAAAACCCAACTTTTCAGGAGAAACAAAACCCCCAAACCACCAAACCAAACAAACCAAACTGTTAATGACCGTTTTTGATCAACATAGCTGATTTTGCTATCTTCTTAACCAAATGAGTTATTATAAGAAAATGAATTTTAAAAGGCGCACGTGGCTTGAGAAATACTATAAAGTAGCATCAAAAACCGATTTCGATAAAAAAAATACATAGCGAATTTGGCAAGCGCAGCGACGAAATATAACATAAGGCTGGTGGTGGACCATTGTCTTGAATAATGTACCGCCTCGTTTACATTCAGCCGATGCCACTACTTCTCGCGCTGCCGGCATTGTTGCGGCTGGATTAAGGACAATAATTATTTACAGATAGGTACTGCTTCATCATTTGCTTTACGTTCTACTTTGGACCTTGGAAGACGACGTAATAGTTAATCTCATTCTAAACTTATTTTACTCATATAAAGAGGTAAGTTTTATGTTTATAAGAGGTTATAGGTAATCTCGACCGGTCAAGGTTACGCCTGCCGCGGTCAGTCTGTGGATGGATGACCATCCATCCATTTCATACAGAGACCCCTACGTGCCTCGGAAAGCACGTGAAGCCGTTGGTTCCAGCTGTCTTTCGTAGATTTTTGGCAGTCGTTATGAGTAGTCTTCCGAAGCCAAAAAGTCTGACAACCAGTCATAATAAAGGGTATCGTCACGTAAAGTTACCCAGTAACTGTGTTGTGGAGGTCAGATAGGCAGTCGCTCCATGTAAAACACCGGTATTCAGCAGTATTCGGTTAGACTGGAAGCCGACCCCAATATAGTTGGGAAAAGGCTATGCAGATTATGAGGTAATTAATAAAAGCACTGGTACGATAACAAAAAATCCTTTACTCATAGTAAGCTACACTACTACTGAGTGTCATAGGTATATATGTTATAGGGTACACTTGATTTACACACGGACGAAATTGCGTGAAGAAGCTTGTGGTTTATTTAACTCCGCACCACACCAGTCAAGTGCGTCATTTTTCATGGAAATTCATTTCATATATTCCGTGGGAGAGAGACCATGTCTGGGACAGGCTCTACAAGATAGTGCGGATGGCGGGGCGCGACCTCTTCTCCTTCAAGAGAATCCGACCTTTAACACGACCTAAATCACTAACTTCAACACAATTAGGAAAAACTAAAATTTTATCGGCCTAGGGTATTTTAGGAACAGTTGTATCGGACGTTACACGTAAAAGAAAACATTAGGTGCATGCTCTTCCATGAGAAAGACTTTCAGCAGGCAAGATAGCTCTATTTACATGAATCGACATTCATTTTGCACGAGCGCAGACGACGAAATGATGTCTGCGGCGTCGTGATCTGCAGGGTTGGAGGGGGGCTAATCGGTGACATTTTGGCCGCAGATTCATTCACACTACCTATATCCGGTTCGGAATCTAGTCGGTTCATTGCAGTGGCAAAATGTCCGTTTAAAACCCCGTTCCGTTATTTTTCCCGGATCCCTCTAAATGTGAACAGTTTCATATAATTTGTACTGGCATGCCCGTCTTTTTAGATGGACCGAGAAAATAGGCTGTCCATCTTAGTGGGCGCAAGGCCTTACTGAGATATTATAAGAGATGACTACGTAAACGTGTAGTGCGGCTTGAAGACGATCAGCAAGCGGCCATGATTGCCAGAGGCTGCCCCCAGGGTGGGGTGTTATCCCCTCTCCTGTGGAACATATATATTATTGTAGGCTACGCAGACGACCTCACCATCCTTGTGTCAGGGAAGGTGACCGGGACCATCTGCAACCTCACACAGCGGGCGCTACGCATCGTGGAGCGATGGTGCGGAGATTTTGATTTATCAATTAATCCCACTAAAACCGAGCTAGTCATGGTCACCCACAAACGTGCACTAGGACCCTACCGCCTACCTAAACTTACCTTGGCCGAAAGGTGTGCTGTTTCGACGTTTCCGCGGTCGGCTACGTGACACCTCGCAGCGTAACACGACGCCGTCTCTTCGTGTGCAGTAGTTTTTAAGTTTATTGTTTTAAAATATGTATTAGTTTATAATTATTGTTTTTATGCTGTATTGTGTTTTATGGGCCTTAGTTGCCTGAAATAAAGGATTAATAATAATAATAATAATAATAATAAACTGTTCAACACCGAGCTCCAGCTGGCCAATGAAGTAAAATACCTCGGGGTCATCTTATACAGTAAGTTAAACTGGAGCAACCACCTAGACAACAAAATAAACAGGGCCTGCATCACCTTTTGGCAATGCAGAAAAATGATAGGTAAGAAGTGGGGCCTATCCCCTAAGATATGGCTGTATAGCGCGGTAATCCGCCTCATGATTGCTTATGGGTCGGTGGTATGGTGGCCGAGGACCAAGCTAATTACAGCCGCCAACAAACTTCAGCGTATGCAAAGACTGGCTTGCATGGCGATCACGGGCTGCATCAGGACCATTCCGACGGCAGCACTGGAGGCCATGTTAGGGCTGCCTCCGCTTCACTTATTCTTAGAACAGGAAGCGACAACGGCAGCATTACGCTTAAAAACACTAAATCTCCAGAGATTTAGTGTTTTTCTTGTCATTGGGTGTGATTGAGTGCTACTCTTGCTCCAGAGCAAGAGTAGCACTCAACACACCGCGTTACTAGAGGAACTTGGTAAGGAGTTTCCGATTAACGACAGGATACATAAACAATTTATCTTGGACAAAAAATACAAAATCCAACTGTATGAGGATTTGCGGTGCGGTGTGAGGGCCTTCGCCCTACAGAGCTGCGGATCTTCACGGATGGTTCTAAAACAGGCACCGGCACGGGGGCCGGGGTTTTCTCGGAAGACCTCAACATACATATAGGAACACCACTAGGTGCTTACAACACTGTGTTCCAGGCCGAGTGCATGGGCATCTCCCTGGCAGCCTCAGCTATAATAAACAGGCAGGTTGTAGGACAACTAATTCGCATACTGTCGGACAGCATGGCTGTACTACAAGCTCTAAACAGCTATACGGTCAACTCCGGGCTAATATACGAATGTCACCAAAAACTGAACAAGGTGGGTATTCTCAATGATATAATCATTCAATGGATCAAAGGACATAGCGGCTCGCGTGGTAACGATGCTGCAGACGAGCTCGCTAGAAGGGGGTCGAGTACAAGCGCGATGGGTCCGGAACCCATAGTGCCACTCCCCTTCGGTCACCTACGCACCATGGTAAGAAAACGTACCAAGGATCTACACCAAAGACTGTGGACCGAACTTGGCGAGTGCAGGCAGGCCAAGGAGGCAATTCCTGCCATTGAGTGCCGCGTCACGAGGCAAGCCCTACGACTGTCCAAACAACAGCTACGTGTGGTCACAGCCATCATAACTGGCCATGGGTCTTTCAATAAACATCTTTTTGTCATAGGAGTAACAGACAGCCCTCGGTGCAGAGCCTGCATGAGGGCGGACGGAGCTATTACAATCTGTCAAATTTCTTTGATAGATTTTCAACTTTATTACAAAACCATAAGGTTCATATTTAATTGGGAAAATTTGACAGTTAGGTATGGCTTGATGTGCTGGCGTCTGTACTTCTGAACTGCCCTGAGGTCGCTCCATACAGGGCAAAGTACTTCGGTCAACCAGGGAACCTGCGGGAGATCGCCAGCGACGTCAAGGCGCTGCTGGCCTTTCTTGAGGAGCTCGGGTGGATCGAATGATCTACTTCCCACCTGTACGCAAAATACGCGCTGAGACGTGGAGTTGCGGACACCAGCCCGTCATACTACTACTACTACTAAGAGATGACCACGAGATGACCATTACTATGAAACACTAATAAAGCTATTAAACCGATAAACGGTACATACTCAAACTTTTTTATTGGTCTGAGGGTACATAACTTATTTTTTAACGGAGTTTATCTTACATTGCGGTGTTCTAACGCACTTGCACAAGTTCTCGAACCAATAGCGCTAGTGAATAGATCAACTACCGATAAAAGTGCCTCAGTAGCAAGGAATTATTGAAACATACCTAATACCTGTCAGAGTGTTGCGTGTCCACCATTTTGAGTCATAGTTATCGAAACGCGAGCTATTCGATGACGTTTTGTGTAAGAGACATTTCGAGGCGGCATGGCAGTGTTTATTCATAGACATGGCTGACTGCACTGTCAGTAATTCAACCTTATGTCATTGTGGCGTTCGTCCAAGATCCCAGAGCCACAAGACCTGCTCCATTGTAGCATGCAGAGGATAGACAGCTGAGGAACTAAACTGTTGGTAAGATGGTGTCTGTACCTATTTGTTAGCTTCAATGACTGAAAAAGGGTCCACCTTTTTAAGGTACCTACCAGGTAAAAAAGGTACCTACCACAGGTACTTTACTTAAACATGGAAGAACCACAGCTACAAAAAAAACTTAAGAATAAAAAAGGAAACAATAGTCGATAGAAAGACAATTACAAGTTTTCGCGTTTAGATTCGTATTCGATTTTGCATCAGTAGTGGCATTATAATAGTACTTAGTAGAGTATTAGGTATGACGGGCTGGTGTCCGCAACTCCACATCTCAGCGCGTATTTTGCGTACAGGTAAAATAATAGTTACTTAAAATTATTTAACTAAATGGTCCTTTGGTCCAAATTTCATGTATTACCTTTTGGTCCAAATTTCATGTATTACCTTCGCTCTTCACCTTTATGGCAGCAGCCACACCTTTTGGACAAAATTGATCAAATTATTAGAGATACACTAACTACAATTCTTAATGTGGCCCTGGATGACCGAGCGTGGCTCCAAGCCACACTGCCCATTCGTTTTGGTGGTCTCGGGGTCCGCAAAATTTCCAGTGTTACTTTGCCGGCGTTCCTGTCCTCCGTCCACAGCACCGAAAAGTTAACCACAAAGATCTTATCCTCGTCACTGGTTGACTTTGAAGTGCCGTGCTTGACTGATGCGGTGAACGCCTGGAAAGTGGCTTGCCCAAGTACGGTTCGGCCCGTGAACCCATCTTCCCAGAGACAGTGGGATGAGCCGCTCTGCAGGTTGGTACGTAACGGAATAAACTTATTAATACGTCCACCAATTCTGCTGAGCGTGCCCGCTTGCTGGCTGTGGGTGAGTGGGAGTCGGGCCTCTGGCTTCAGGCACTGCCGTCACCTAACATAGGTACTATGCTCAGTGACACTACATTCCGGCTCGCTACATGCCTACGTCTGGGCGCACCTTGCGGGGCCCCGCATCGTGGAGTTGTCGACTGCCTCGGTCACCATAGCCTTTCCTGCTGTAAAAGCGCAGGCCGAATAGCACGGCACGCCAGCATTAATGACATCATCCGTCGTGCTCTTGCCTCCGCCGGCGTGCCAGCTATGTTAGAACCTAATGGCTTGGCACGTGACGATGGTAAGAGACCAGATGGAATGACCATAATGCCGTGGAAGTTGGGTAGACCTTTGGTGTGGGATGCAACTTGTGTCGACACCCTTGCGCCATCCCATCTTCCTAGCACGTCGTGTTGTGCTGGGGCGGCTGCTGCGGGTGCCGAAAACCTCAAACGGCGTAAATATAACAACCTTCTTGGAAGTTATATGTTTGAGCCGTTTGGGGTTGAAACACTAGGGCCATGGGGTCCGAGTGCTCACCTTGTTTTTAAAGACATTTCTAAGCGGCTGGTCGACTCTTCACGTGACCAGAGGGCTGGCCTTTTCTTGGGCCAAAGAATTAGCATTGCCATTCAATGTGGCAATGCTGCTAGCCTTCTGGGCACTTGTCCCATTGTGAGCGATGCGGACGAGTTTTCAACCGACTTCAAAAAAGGAGGAGGTTATCAATTCGTCTGTATTTTTTTTTTTTTTTTTATGTTTGTTACCTGATTTCTCGGGACTGGGTGAACCGATTTTGATGATCCTTTTTTTATTTGGAAGCTAGTGCTTCCCATGTAGTCCAATTTTAATTTGGTCCAGTTCTGACCATGGCATCCATGAGAAAACCGTATAAGTCTTAAATTTGCATTAAGTATATGCGCGATTTGTTACGCGATTTCTCAGGCAAACGTAAACCGATTTTGAAAATTCTTTTTTTTATAGATAGGGTATGCTTCAGGGGTAGTCCCATATAAATTGTATCGAAATTGATTCAGCACTTTTTGAAAAATCAACAAATACCCAAAAATTTTACATAGACGACGTTTTAGTTTCATCAATCTTTGTAGTAGTTAACTTTCAATCTCTTCTTAATAGATTTGAATGAGAAGGAGGTACTAAAAAGCTGAAAATAAAAAGCTTTCTACAAAAAAGACAACCGCCTTCAAAAAGTGAAAAATAACTTTAGCACAGAACACACATTGACTTTAGTTTCGGAAGTCGGTGGCAATACAAAACAACAAACAGAACAAAGCCACTGAATTTCGAAACTAAAGTCAATGTGTGTTCTGTGCTAAAGTTATTCTTCACTTTTTGAAGGCGGTTGTCTTTTTTTTTGATGCCCTGTGAGCCGTCCATTGTACATAATATATATTTATTTTTTAATTTATTTTAAGCTTTGTACATATTTAATTCTTTTAAATGTTGTAAATAAGTTTAACTAAATATTTGGTTTGCAATAATAATTCATGAAGCGAACAAAAATGCTGTATACATATTTATGCTCGTGACTGTACATACTCTTCTCCCACTTTAAAATGACGTAGATCTGACATCGCTGGGATCTCAGATCATGTAGGATTTCATGCCGCGAAAGTGTCATAAATCTTTTGTGAAATGTAAATAAAAAAACAACAAAAATGAAGAAAAAAAGTGGCTCCAACTTACGCGTAGCAAATAAAGAGAAAGAATCCAGAACACAATTTAAAGGAATCCAGGTCAACAAGGAATACAAGAAATTGATCAAACCGGGGTAACAACTAATTACTGAAATCCTCACTTTAGGCACTTTCAATTAAACGGTTGGCCTGATGGACTACTCAGATGCGGGTGTCCTGCACCTCATGAACAGCTGCTTCTTTCCATACCGTAAAATCTCAATGAAACAAGGCAATCATCAGTGTGTATTATAATAAATTCAACACTCGCACCCACACGCTTAAATTTGAAGACCCCTAAAGCTCTATCCACACATGTCAGGGCCGTACCCGGGACGGGGACGGTCCGTGATAAAATATAGTTGTGAACATTCTATATGAACTCGTTCACACACGTCCGTATCCGGCGACGGAGCTTCAGTGCCCGGGCCGACGCCGTGACGTTCCCGTGTACGTTACAGCGTCGGCCCTGACGATATTTTCCAAGCACATTGCGCATACCTATTTAAAAAATATTACGCATATATGTTTTATGTATTATATTTATATAATGAAATGGTGACAGATGGGAGGTCGCGGCCTGTCCACGGTGCGGTCACGTCCTTGACGCGTGTTAACAAAAAAGTCCCTGACGCAGCCCTGACGGGACCCGGATGCACAGTCTTAGCACGGGCACGGTCCTGATATGTGTGGAAAAAACTCTTTCTGAACGATATTTTTTTTTCTGTTTGTTATTTACGTCTCCGAAATTTGTCAACCGCATTTAGTGTAGACCTTCGGTGAAAGACAATTAAAGTTTTTGGTCTATAATATGTAGAGATTTTCTTGTTTGTTTTGTGTGAGATGTGCTATCTATGTGTCATGTTTGTAGGGACTCCTCGGGTTCTTCTTCTACTCATGCGAACCTGCAGGCGAAAACTCGCGACGCTGTTCGCTCGCGCACGCGTTTCCGCATCCAGGATGAAGGTACGCAGGACAGTGGCACTAGCGGTGCGTCGGGCGTTGACTTCCACCGCCTCTTCGTCAGTGGAATACATCCCACCGGGGTTCGTATTACAACCGAACTTCGTACACCTTCAGCCAAAGACCGCAATCTCTAACTACCGACGACGGTACTTACTGACGGCCGTGCCATCACCCATTAATTGGACACACGCCAAGCCAGGCCAGGGTTAAGGCCCAATACACATCAACGCGCTGCGGCCCGGTTGAATACAATGCGTTGTAAAAGTGCAGAATCTTACGACGAAGTAGACGTGGCACTTTCTCTCTGGATATCCAGACCACGTAACACGTATTCCCCTCCTTGCAGAAGACACACAAAGAAAAAGAGACAACAGACAGAAGTACTTCTGGCTGAAGGTATACCTTTCTATCTTGAAAAGTCGCGCCATGGATGTGCCTCTGCCCAGGGCGGATAAAACAAAATGATATTTTTGGTGAACAGGTGCCAGTGGAGGATCTGATGCGATCGGCACGCCAGCTGCTGAAGGCCTTGGCGATCCGCCAGGAGTACATGGAGGTATCCGGTCAGAACTTCTGCCCACATATAAACAAGCACCTGGGCGACACAGAACAGCGGGAGAAGAACACCGACTTAAAGATATCCTTCAAGGACTGTACTACCAGCCGTTATCTTGATAGTAAGTTGCTCTCTTTTTAACTAATAATACCTAAATATAAGAAAGAAGCTCGTCCGAGGAGGAACTTCTTTTTATTTTAATGGGACATGCCCGCCACACTATTCCCAAACCTCCCGACACTCCTGAAAGCCAGGATCAACAGTGGCGACCACCAGAAAAGCGCCGAGGCAATGAAGCTCGACGAGTCCCGGAGAAACATTACAACTGTCTTGGATCCCGCAACAAAATTAATCTGAAAAGAATAGCGTAGGAGTAAGAAAAACATATTTTCCACTTCCCTCCAAATCAAGCAGGAGACAGAACAGAACTAGGCCAATAGGACCAAAGCGACGTTTACAACTGGGAGAAGCCCAGTTGCCAAGCACCACGGATTACAAATAACATTATTTAATGGGTCCTAAAATGTGAGCTGTTGCTTTTGATTTCATCATAGGTTTGGCTATAACGCTAGGAGGTACTTCTGTCTGGTCACAAAACTAATGGGAACATGAGAGAGTGCAGCTCTCTGATATCGTGGAGATCTTGAAATTGTGTACAAGATGCGGTGACCAGGACCACTGTCCTTCATCATTATTGTCTACACCACTTTGTAGTGTTACTGAACTAACAAATAGGTTACTGAACTCGTACTATGTCGTAGGAGTTCAGTAACCCGTTTGTATCACAAACCCAAATATAGACCACTCCTCCTGGGTCTTTAGGGAATTAAAGAAGATGGGAGAAATACTTATAGAAAACTAAACAGTAACCATTGTAATGTACAGTAAGTACAAGGTTGTTAATAAGGTAGGTAAGTACTTACATCGAGATTCAGAAAATAATCGGAATTGCGGCAGTGTCTTTTTAAAACTCGGATATTAGCGGATATCCTATCCTAAACACGAAACCTAACGAGAAACCTAACGAGAAATTTTATGATGTTGGTTTGTTTCTGTTTCGCGCTAAAAGGGCTGAATTAAAACTAAAATTTGGTACACATTTATGTATAGTAGATTGATTTAACACATAGGATATATTACCCCGTTTTAATGTTTTCGTCGTATAATTTAAGACTTAGGCTTAATCGTGAAGCCTAGGCAGACGTAGTCGTGGACTGAAACTAGTCTTACAATATTTCCAGGCTCGTTTACTGACCGATACATGCAGTTGTCGACGCCTTCTTCTGACAAGCCTTCTACATTTACTGCACATAGCTCTGAGAACAAACGTAAGCACCATTTTGTCTATGGGACAGACGCCAGCACATCAAGCCATACCAAACTGTCAAATTTTCCCAATTGATTATGAATCTTATTGTTTTATACTAAAGTTGAAAATCCATCAAAGAAATTTGACAGATTGATGTATGTAGTTTGACGTGCTAGCCTCTGTACATTCAATGTCTATGCTTCAGTGAATCAGTCTTGCGTCACAATCCATACTTCTATATCCATGCTTCCATACTTCATACTAATATTATAAATGCGAAAGTAACTCTATCTGTTACGCTTTCACGATGAAACGGCTGAACCGATGGTGAAATTTGGTATGAAGATAGCTTGAACCCTTGTGGAAGGACATAGGCTACTTTTTAATCTGTGACTTCGTCAGCATCCACGATAACCGACATTCACGTGGACGAAGTCGTGGGTAAAAGCTAGTTCCTCATAATGTAGTATTCGCAGAATCTAAACTAGATAAGTACTGTAACCAGGACAGGTTCAATCTACTGTGATTGGTAAAACAAAAAATCTCAAGAGACTGAACATGTAAGGAGACTCTCGTTCCTTTGTTAGGCCGTTGGATCAAGAGCTTGATTCAGAAGGCAGTAGTACTTCTGGACACGGACCCCATTGTTATGTTTCTCTCTCTGAAGTCCTAATCGTCGGTAGCTTAACTGGACCCCGACATCGGTGAGCTAATGTCGGGGTCCAATCCAAGTCGGAGAAACCTAGCAATGGGGTCCGTGTTCAGAAGTACTATTGCCTTCTGAATCAAGCTCTTGATCCAACGGACTAACAAAGGAACGAGAGTCTCCTTAGATGTTGGTCGAGCTCTTAGCAGTTAAGCCATTGGCTGTAACAACAATTGGGAAAATGATCGCTGAGTCCACATCCCTCATGTCGACAACCTCGCGGGCCAAGTCAAGGTACTTGATCTGCTTATCTTTCTCGGCCTTCACGAGGTTCACGTCATGTGGGACAGCTATGTCAATAATCACTGCGTGCCTCTCCAATCGATCTGCCTGCATCAGGCTTATCGGCTACACCAGTCCTGTCAGTGATTAATGTGATGATGGATCGATCTCAGTACAATGTGACATTGCCAATATCAAGAACTGGAAACTATATCAGACAACCCTCTAGACAGGCTGTCAAGTTTTTCTTATTACAAACTAATATTAACATCCTATGAGATATATAAACTCTGTTCGTTTAGCCATTCGCTGGTTTAGCCATATTCGACCCTACTGCCAGTCTCTACAGTACCTACGTATTTGCTTAGCCAAAAAACATGTGTGTTTCCGAAAACTAAGCCAGTTAGCAAATTGGCGTATGAATTCAAGGTTTGAACGACATTGTTTGAAAAACGCTGTCCCTCTGAAATATCGAACCTCAGTGCAGTATTAAAACGCACAGTTGGATTTTCAACTCCCGGAGTTGAGCCGAGCGTTTAAAATAAAATGCACTTACAGAAAGAAATGTTCGGTTTCATTTTCCTTTATTTTTGCAGTGTTCGGAATGAAATCAACAGACGCGGTCAGAAGCAACAGCGTGAGCGATGAAGACATACTGACTAGTTCGTTACCAGTTATAATCCTTAAGCTATCTTTAATTATAAGCAAAGTTTAATTATAACTTGAGACACCACCGCCTACATTAATGCTGGGGCTACATTAGCGGGCTACGACGAATATTCGGGACTGTGGCCGAGTAGATCGTTGCAACGCGTAGTATTCGGGCAAAGACGAAGTACTATCGGGGCACTGTCGGTAAACTGGCAAGCATCAAAGGGATTTGTCACGACAATAATCACTTGTATGGCTACAACTACGTTACTTCCTCCATTTGGAATTACAGCCTACTTGTCAGCCGCACAACAGAGAACAAGGCTACAATCCGGCGCGATGAATCTTCGCCCGCACAATGTAGACAAGAACATCGCGTATGGCCCATACACAATGTTTTAGCGCGCCAAAGCGACACGAATCTTCGCCCGCTAATGAGCATTAGAAAGAAAAGAAAGAATTTTCGGTGGAGGGGCTCGTGGCTATGTAAAAGCCGTACGTATCTATCGGTTAAAGTTAAGCTACGCTTGCTGCGGTCGGTCCGTGGATGGGTGATCAGCCTTTCCATACCGAGACTTGATACTTTCCGAGGAAAACCGTTGGTCCCGGTTGTCATTCGTAGATCTTTGACAGTCGTTATGGGTAGGCAGAAGCCAGAAAGTCTGAAAACCAGTCTTACCAAGGGTTTTCGCGCTTTATGTAAAACACTGCTGAATATAGGTACCACCTATTCAGCTGCATCTGGTTAGACTGGTACGAAACAACGGAAAGAGACTGGCCAGTTGCGCTGGAACTTTGTGAGTTTATTTCTTTATTTGAATCTCCAATTACTTATTCAGGAGATATGATATAGTGCACAAGCGTGTGCTAAAACACAGATGCTACACTCGTCTTCTCGTCAATGAAGTCATTACTTGTCTTGTTTAATAAAAATCTACTAGGTACCTATATACTTAATTCCTCCACCCCCATTCCATCATCGGACGAGCAGAGATACGCCGAGGCGTCACCGCTATACGGTTGAAGTTCCACGGTCTCGAACTAAGCACTTTGCTTCCACGTTTATTGTGCAGCAACTGCCAAACTGGAATTCACTGCCCGTCTCTCTATTCCCCAATAAATATAGTCTGGGTATCTTCAAGGCACAAGTGAACCGGTTTATCCTAGGCAAGCGTGCTCCACCTTAGGCCGCTTCAGCACTTAAGATCATGTGATTTGTGGTCAAACGCAAGCCTAAGGCCCGGCGCCCATTGACGGCATCGGGCATGGCAAGGTATTTTTAGACGACGAATAAAAATATAATTTAAAGGGTATATTTGCTGTGTGGTGCCGGTCGCGAATAGCACCACCCCATTTCTACCCGTGGTTGTCGTAGAACAGAGGGATATTGACCAGAGGATGGGCAGCAGCGTCCTTCTGAGTACCATAACACCTACTGCGATCGCCAACATACATCGGCCAAGCATGGCGTTTGGCGCATTACGGTGGGCGTCTAAAGGTTGACATGATGAAGGGTATGAAAATAAAGTTAAAATTCCAATGTTAACCGTCGTAAAAACAATACCGCGCTAAGCCATGCCGTGTATTGAAAATTTAACTTTATTTCCATACGTGTAAGTTATATTTTTATTCGTCGCCTAAAAATACCTAGCCATGCCGATGCTGACAATGGGCGCCGGGCCTTAAGGTCAAGTCACACCGGAATGGCAGCGCAGCGGCCGGCAGTTTCGCTGCCAAACCATTTTCAACTTTATCTCTAAACCTCAAAGCATAGTATCGGTTCGGCGGTCATCGGCTCGCAGAGCCGCCCGGCGACATGAGCTGCCACTCGACGCATGCAAATCTTTTAGCGATACTATGCCTTGACATTTAAAGATAAAGTTGAAAATGGTTTGCCATCAAAACTGCCGGCCGCTGCGCTGCCATTCCGGTGTGACTTGACCCTTATTAGAAAGAAAAATTACAACGTCACCGTCTCGCCACGACCGCACATAAAGTGACGTTATACGCCAACAGAAGTGGATCCCTGGGAGAGTACGCACCCGCCAGACCGGCATTACATCTGCCAGTGGGAGGACGGCGTGATGACGGTTTACCGGAACCAGATAGACCTGGAGGAGCATCGGCCAATGCCCTACAAGTTAATTTCCTTCAAACAATACGTGGGTGACCTTCACCGAATTCAGACCATGATGTCTGATGGACCGCTGTGAGTTTTTTTCTTTTTACAACAAAGAAGCTTTTAGTAGAAGAAGAGAGAATGACGAAGACCTTGAAGCATGGGTCTATTTCGGGGCAGGTAATTCGGTCTCTTTCGTTAGCAGAAAGAGAAACCAGACAACAGCGTACTTCATAAGTACGATATATTTTATCAACCCACTATTTCACCACACCACCATTAAAGAATTACAAAAAGATAGAATGCAGAAATGATGCAAATGTGAAATCAACCACGTTCTGCTCAGATACACAATGAGACAATTCAGTAAATTTTAGGAACAGCGTTGTAAACATTATAAAAGAGGAATATTAATTCATATCAACAAAACGTAAAGCCGTTAATACTCGTAGTACCGCATAAGTAGAACAACAGTGTCACATGAACTTTTCAATATTATGTTAAATAACATGAGTCTAAACTGTGCGGTAAAGCAAACAGATCCAAACTGCAGAAATTCTTATTAAAGCTGCTCGTGATTAAGTCGTAAGGCGACGAAGAGGTGCACACAAGCAATTTGTACGCCTGGAAATAATGTCGAATATAGAACGTGCTCGCGCCCTTGGCGTGTTCTGGGAACTATTTAACACAACTTCTTACTAATGTCACAGATCATATAATACTAAAGTAATGTCTAAACAATCATACGAGTTATTGCTTAAATCATACAAAAAATCGAGTTTGAAGAAAAGTAGGTACGCCTTGAACTCAAAGAAATCAGATAATATTTTCCAGATATAGTACCTAACTCACAATAAGAGAGCGAGCGATAATTCCGATAGTTCCGAGTGGTTCCGAGTTAATAAAGTGTCTACGTCGTAGTTATTTAAAAAACTTTACCACCTTTTGCAGCAAATCGTTTTGTTACCGTCGTCTGTTGTACCTGACATCCAAGTTCAAGATGCACCAGCTTCTTAACGAATTACACGAGCTGGCGCTTCAGAAATCTGTGCCATATCGAGACTTCTACAATGTCAGGTAATACTTCTACCGAACCCTGGTCATTTATTTCGAAAAGACTAGGCCGTCAATAGAATAGTAAAAAAAGGGCTTTGTGACTTTTACCATGAATCATTTAGTTCACGTATGCAAAATACGCGCTGAGACGTGGAGTTGCGGTCACCAGCCCGTAATACCTACCAGTAAAAAAAAAATTGCCCAGCCCCCAAAGCGTCTCGTGTGTCAAGTCTGATTTTGCCGCCATATTCACGATCCATCACCATCAGGAAAGTGGACACTCACATCCACGCGGCGTCGAGCATGAACCAAAAGCATCTAGTGAACTTCATCAAGAAGACCCTGAGGACGCAGCCGAATGAAGTGGTGGCCCTCCACAATGGAGAGCCAATCACTCTCAAGGAGGTATTCGAGAACATGCAGCTGGGCGAACACGATCTTAATGTGGATATATTGGATGTACATGCGGTACGAATATATCTAGTTTTATAGGTTTGCCATTTGAATTCAATAGATTTCCTCTGCTTGACATAATAGGGTCCCCAAGCATCGCCACTCGGTCTTGAGCTTCCTAAGTAGGCAAAGGATCATTTTTATTCTTCTAATGTACTTATTAGAGGAAAGTGAGGGGATCGTCCTAACTAGACGGGGTACCCCAACTTGCTTTGCTAGTTCACCACGCTTGCCAGTTGGCAGATGGAACAGTGATCTCAGTTATAAGGCTGAGGATGATGATGCCTGTTTCAGTTATAATAGCTACCGATCTTACTGAGATTCTAAAATGATTATAAACAGGATCGCAACACGTTCCAACGATTCGACAAGTTCAACGCGAAGTACAACCCCGTTGGTGAGAGTACACTGAGAACTGTGTTCCTCAAGAGTGACAACTACATGAACGGGACCTATTTTGCAAGCATTCTTAAGGTATGTGGGCTTCATAATGTAAGTCCAACTACTAGACTTAAGTGCCTGAACTAGGTACCTCCCAACCTATGTTCGAAGTTCCGAGTTAGTCTCAGTGGAAACGGGACGCAACATCTGTTAAGCAACAGTAGATCACTCCCTCCAACCTTCCCATGGCCCTACCAACTTTCGTTATACGGGCCGAAACGTGGGGCGGCTGCGGACATAGCACCCTTTGCTATCTTAAGTGGGTCCGCAGGCGCTTCTTGATCCCATACAAATTTTCCATGTGTCCCTAGCACATTCTCCCTTAATAGGGCTGTGTGTACGAAACAAAACAAACAAGTACTTCGCCGTCGGGCAGACCGTGTCTATCTCCTCTCTCTCTCCTCTCTTTCCATCCGGCTCCAGTATGTCTATTCTGTTACAATCTTCCTCGGTGAACACCTAGGTGAAGTGAGCTGTCATCCGTCCGTTTGCTTTGTCAATCCTTAGCATCGGAACTGATGACAGCTCACTTCACCTAGGTGCTCACCGAGGGAGATTGTAACAGAATAGCACTACTGACGGCGTGCCAGCCATGCGCGAACTCCCGCAGCCTCTCAAAGTTCGCCGGTGAGTTTACTAGGTCGCCGTAATAGATCGGGCCGGCCTCCGCAACAGTAGATCAGTTCGACGGGTTCAAAGCTCGCATGTCGACTTTTTGGAATTGAGCCTTTGTAATAGGCTTTTTTAACGTCCCATTGGTTCTATTGGCCTAGTTCTGTTCTGTCATTTGGAGGGAAGTGGAAAATATGTTTTTCTTACTCCTCCGCTATTCTTTTCTGATTCATTTCGTTGCGGGATCCTAGACAGTTGTAATGTTTCTCCGTGACTCCTCGAGCTTCATTGACTCGACGCTTTTCTAGTAGTCGCCACTGTTGATTCTGGCTTGCAGTGGTTTGGAAATACTTAGTATGGCGGGCATGTCCCATAAAAAAGGCTTCTTTAAAGGCTTCAAAAAAATAATAGATTTTTTGAAACCAACGCGTTAGCTTTACAGTTTATTAACATGGCCTGTCTCTTTAGTTATTTACAATCTAATATTATTTTGTTAAATCAGTATTCAGACCTCCTATGGAGCATTTTCTGTCACCTATCTGTAGGTATATTTCGTAGGAGGTTATGTCAGACCTTCAGCAGAATAAATACACTTACACGGAGCCCCGGCTGTCCATCTACTGCAAGAGACGTAACGAGTGGAACAAGCTAGCCTCGTGGGCCTTGAAGAATGATGTGTATTCACCGCACACACGGTGGCTGATCCAGGTACCTAGGTTGTAGTGAGTATCATGCATAAAAATAAAAGTAAATAGAATTTTAATAGTCAATGTAGTATAAGTCTGCTGGGCTGGATTTGTTAAATGCGTAACAGGATTAAAGGGCCGGCGCACATAAATGGCGGAGCGCAGCGCAGAGCATTTTTCACTGTCAAACTATTATCGACAATGTCTTCATTGTAATTGTCTTCATTGTAGGTAATTGTAATATCCTCCAAAATCGATCAACAATGAATCCCTTATGAGCATCGAAGAGACTACTTGCGCAAGACCGCAACTGCGCGAGCATGCGCGCTAGTCCGCGCGCATCTGCTTCCAGTTGCCGAAGCGACGCCCAAAATATTATTTTTCTTATTTTCTCTATAATTCTTCTTCTTCAGCTTCTAATGTAATCAACTGTACGTCCCAATTCATCATTTTATTCACGAATGTACACGTTTGGTCTCCAAAAATTGCTAAACAAATGACGACGGTGTGTCGACTATGCACAGTCTCCGCGCGCTTCTTCGGTAGAAATTTAGTCACGCGTTTAGAAAACTTCGCGGGCATGCTCTCCGTTGCGCTCCGCCATATGTGTGACCTTGACCTAAAAATCGTCGCGCATTCCGTGAAAACCAGGCTCGGTTAGCGAGGCGGGGTAGCGAAAAACTGGCGTGATAACTTAGGAAGTGACGGGTTGATCAGAAATTACAACATTACAGGTCAAAGTTAAATCATTTATTTCAATTAGAACATTAAAAGGCACTTTTGAACGTCATATTATTAAATTAGAAATCCCATCCAATCCCATTCCAATTGGTAGTTTCGTATGAAGAAGAATGGGCAAGAATACAATATACTCTTTCATAAAAAGAGTTTTAAAGAAATTTGAAATCGGCCTGCACTCATCAGATTGTTTGTGTGTGGGCAACTGCTGTAGTGCTGAGCTAAGCTTAAAGAAATCGAGCAGGACCATGAAATTCGTAAACTCGAAATTCAATACTCAAGTTAGTACCTAGGTACGTGTAGTAGTGGTGGTAAGTAAAAATATCGAATACTTATTTGAATTTTCCAAGTATCCATTGACGGAACAATAACGGACCTAATAATTCATTTTCCTTTCCCATGGCACTTAAAGTTGAAAGAAAGAAAGAAAGGAAAAGCATTTATTAGCCCGAACAGGACAAAACACACAAAAATAAAGACGGGGGGGGGGGGGGGGTTGAGGGTAGGTAATTGTTTATTAACTGGCTAGGTACTTACAACATTAAACAATGAAACAAAGACACAACTTTAAAAAAATATATATATTAACCCTGAAAACACGATTAATTTTCAGTTAACTGTGAAATTCGATATTTAGTTGCAATTGGTTGACTGTAAAGTCGGTTTACGGACGATAGTTTTACGTGATAACGTCATAAATAAACATAACGGCTAACATATATAACATAAGCAAATAATGGCTTGAGCCGATCGTGCCTCTCTAACGCTTGTTCCGCGCTCTCGCTTGCACGCTCAGGCTCAGGCGGAACGTGACACTTTTTCGTGCGTGCAGCCGGTGTTCATCGATTTATAAAACGTTATTACGTCAAAAATATATCAATTAATTAGTAGTGAAATTGATCACATATGTAATTAATAGTAGTATGAGGGTCACCTCACCATGCGTGAATGTATACGCAGTGAGAGACAGCTCGCACAGTATAACTGCCATGTATAATGATGCCTACTTAAGAGCGCCCATCCCGTCATATTTCCTATACTAACGCTCGTACGCGGTTACGGCGTTATTACAAATTATTTTCCAAATATTTTTAACACACGGGTATCTTGTGGTTTAAATCTAGGTTTGTATGAAGCCAAAAGTAAACTTTTTTGAGAAACAAATTCAGTAAACACGCCCGAAAATCTGTTTTTTTTGCACAATTTTGTTTGAACTTTGGCCGTTCATAATGCACTCATACATTAAAAAAATAAAAAACAGCTTCATAGAAACCTTGCACATGTAATGGAGATTCTAATTTAAAAACATTTTAACCAAAAACTTGTAAAGCTTTTTTAAAAACACGTATGTCCTGGAACAATTTTTATGAAATTTCCGTGCGCCAATTTTCCTGTGATGTTATCGCGTTCTCACTCACTCGTTTGTTTTCGAGCTTTGCGTTGGTCGAAACAAAAAAAATTCAATCGGGTTTGCGTTGGAGTTCGTTCGATGGGGAAGGGCGCTCTTAACTGCTTATCATTAAACGAAACGTGAGTATTGTTACACATTATAGATTGAGATAAACGGATTGCCGGGTTAATCCGTTTTTCTCAATCTATAATGCCTACTGCTGCCTTAGTTTCGTACCCCACAGAGGGTGCCCGTAGCGTGGAGTCGCTTAGTTTATAAGTTTTTTTGCCCAGCCTGGAGGTCATGGACCACAAGAAAGTTTAAACAGCCGACAACAGATTTTCGAAATGACATCACGAAAAAACAGCCTAGTTAATACAATTGTTGAACTCATCTGTGTAATTATACAAACAGCTTAGAAACTTAGTTACCTATTATGCTTTGGTTATGTGGACGACAAAAGACGTAGCCTATGTATAACATAATGAAAACAGGTACTCATTCTTTTCTCAGTGATATCTATCGGTACAAGAAGCTGATTAAGAACTTCCAGGAATTCCTGACGAACCTGTTCGAGCCGCTGTTCCTAGTATCAATAGACCCTAGCTCCAACCCGGACCTGAGCAAGTTTCTACATGTACTTACACTGCTTTTTATCATAAGTACAGACGCCAGCACATCACTATACCAAACTGTCAAATTTTCCCAATTGTAAATAAACCTTATTGTACTATTTTAAAGTTGAAAATCTATCAAATAAATTTGACAGATTGTTGTAGATTGATGTGCTGGCCTCTGTTCCTATCAAGAACACGCCAAAGAGTCCAAATATTTTATTTTTATTATTATTATTTATTCATAAAACAGACTACAAAGGTCCACTGTGTTAGTAACAATAATAATAATAATAAAACCATTTATTTTCAGGTTACAAAGACCCATAGATACCCTTAACCTAAGTATACATAAAACAAAACAACAATTGTGTTAGTAAATAAAACTTAAAACTATGTTTAACATCATTTCGTTGCACTAAATCTTTGTGCGTTCCGGTGGCGAAAGCGATGAAATACCACATCCTGAGGCCAAAAGCTTTCTTCCAACACCTGATGCAGGTAGCATGTTGGTATGCGCACCACAAACGCCTGAACGTTGACGTTGCGATGCGACTCCAGCAACTGCACTCTCGGCGCGTTCAGCCTTTGGCGCACGTACGTCACGATCTCTTCCGCGTCGGTGGTCGGTGGAGACGGGAGATATACACCGGGGTATTTTGCAGCACGTAGTTTTTCGATGGGCTTCATAGGAGCCTTGCCGCAGCGGTTCTTACAGCTCGTCTGTCGGCGCTTCCTCCTTTGCACCGTCACGAAGCCGTCATCAACTATCAATCAACCAATATAACAATCAATATAACCTATGTTTATATGTTAGTACTTAATATCCAGAACAGAACGGGTGCGATTAGTTAGCGCCCACACTAGCGGGCTATCCGCCCGGGCGGCTATCGATTGCAGGATAGTGTTGGGACTGCCACGCAGCCTATGAAGTAGTGATGCAGATTTCTTACGCCACAACGCATCAAAACTGTCAGTGCGTGCGTCGGCAAACATTGCTGAGGCACTACAGAAGCGTGGCAGTCGCAACAATACCCTGAACGCGTTAAATTATATTGGATACGCAGAGCATTATATTATGCCTTTTGGGTATATGTGAACAAGCCCCCGAGTACAGCGATGTGCAGTATGCCTTAAAAAGGACTATTTTAACTGCAGCTGTACATCGTGAGAACCTGCGGGCCAGCATTTTCACCCGAACTCATAATGCTCTGCGTTCCCTCTCTAGATCAACTTTTAGGTCATCGGTTACCAGGTAGCCCAGGTACTTATATTTGTACACCCTATTTATGGAGTGACCTTTTATTAAAAGAGGAGGGACTGTAGCCCGACCTGAAGACAATGAATTCTGTCTTACTGTAGTTGTAAATAAGGCCATGAGTCACAGCGTATGACTCGTACACATTGGGTAGCTTTCGGAGAGCACCTACTGAGGGAGCCAGCAGCACCATGTCGTCCGCATAGCTAATGTAGTTGAAACAAACTCCATCAACGTAGCAGCCGACACGCGTGCTGCTGAGTCGCTCAATCAGCGCATTGACAAACAGACCGAATAGCAAAAGGCGAGGATAGTCCCCCCTGCCTTACCCCGCACTCCGGCCGGCATGGCTCCGACAACTCACCCGCCCAACGCACCTGAGTCTCCTGGTTCAGATACTAGTGCCTGAGGAGTAATTTAAACTCAGGCGGCAGTGCCGTCTCGTCTAGGTTTTTCCAAAAAAAATCGTATGGGACAAGATCAAAGTCCCTGGACAGGTCAAGGGAAACCGCATATACAGGTGTATTTCTAGCCGTATAATACTTGACAGCGTGCTTCAAACTAACAATGGCCGTCTCCGTCGACAACCCAGGTCGGAATCCGAACTGGGCGTCACAGAGCTGTACATGTTTGTTCAAATGTGAATTAAACACGCCATCAAGTACCTTTGCCATGACAGTGGCAAGTGAAATAGGCCTGTAGTTAGACTTGTCCGATATGTCTCCAGTCTTGCTTTTGATCACCGGCACCACCAGAGTTCGCACTAGATCAGGCGGTAGATGTGAATGACTCAGACACAGAATACTAATGAAGGCTAATCTCTTTCTAGAGACCCTAGCATTCTCTGGCGCGAGAACTAAATTCAGATTTTTTAAGCAATATACCGTTATATTTCCAATCTGAGGAGCTCGTGACTAAGTAAAAGTCATACAGATCGATCGGTCTAAGGTGAAGCTACGCTAGCCGTTGTAGGTTTGTGGATGGCTGATTTTTTTAAACATATTTTTTTTCATTTCATATTTTTTCATTTCATACCGGTTTCCCTCCGTGTCTGGGAAAGCACGTAAACCCGTTGGTCCCGGCTGTCATTTGTAGATCTTTGGCAGCCGGTACGGGCAGACAGAAGCCAAAAAATCTGACAACCAGTCTTACCGAGAGGTTTATATTGTTACCCAGTTGGGAAAAGGCTAGGTAGATGATGATAATGATAGTGACCATCTGAGCTATGTGAAACAGGTACGTGAATGCGCCTTGTGGTGGAATAGTAGGTCAATAAAATATAATATACTTAGCGTACCAAAGAAGTTTATAATGAAGTGGGCAGTTGCACACTACGGTCTCTTTTCACTTTCTGGTAAGAGTTAATAGAAGAACAGTGGCCAGCACATCAAGATAACCCAACCTGTCAAAGAACATGGAACAAAATGTACCCACCTTGTAGCAAGTTGAAATTGGTACTATTCGAAAGGTCTTTGAAAATATATATATTTGTTGTACGGGGGCAACTTTGTAGCCTGCAGGGGAAAAAAGATATTCGATGTTGAAAATGCCGAAAATCCTTAGTAAAATCGACCCACACACATAATGTGCACACACATTCGGCGTTTTGGTGATTTTATCCATTAGGTGGGTACTTCGAACTTTTTTGCGCAAGCGTCGGTGTGTCGTAATTAGTTAGTACCTGTTTGGAACTGTTTTTGAGCGTGCGCGTGTTAGAATATAAGGTAATAAAAGGCAACATTACAAAGCAATTAAATAGCTCTGTATTAAATACACATACTTATATACTCAAAGAATATTATTATTTTAGAACAGAATAGTGAAATGAAAATACTTTGTTTAGGAAACATATTTTATTGTAATATTTCAGACTCAAAATCATTTATTTCAATTCAACCTTTTACAGGTACTTTTGAATTGTCAGAGTCAGTCAGAAAGTTGAATCTAGTTGCTCGTTCCAAAGGGTAGATTTCTATGGAGAAGAACGAGCAAGAAACTCCATGAACACTCTTTTAAAATCAGTAATATTTTACAAATTTAGGTTACATCGTTCATGTCATAACAACTAGGTACATATAATTTAATATTAAAATTATACATATACATAGCCTTTCATAGTTATCATCATAGTTATACTTATCTTATTATTTTCTTCGAGAGCTCCGTACCGATCAACGTTTCGATCAAAAGTGTCCTCCAATGAAGTCGGAACACTCGCTTTTATAAGCGGCGATAAACAAGTATGATTCATGGGAGAAGAATGATGACAAGCAAATGTGATTCATACTTATTTGCTATCCAAAGTTTAAACACACTTTATTCTATTTAAAATGATGTTATTTACTATACTTCTACTGCATTTAATCAGAAATTAATTATTACTTTATATTACAACACGAATTACGTTGTTATATATTAATTACATCGGTATAAATCTAACACGCGCATATCTTAGATTATTTTATTCGTAGGTATTTATATCTACAACCTCAGCTTTTACAACGGACTTCAGTATTTTGCCGATTGGATTAAATATTACTCACCTGCTTCGAAGAAATGGAACATGAACGCCGTGTATTGTGTACAAAGACTTGGTTTTATTCTCTTTGATTGTGTATTACGTGTAGAAGACCAGTATCGATAATACTAATACTTATACTGTGCCAGTACTTCGTGACCGAAACCAGCATATACTAACGCGAGCCTATTTGGAAGACAATCCAGGCTTCACAGAGTATGTGATGTTAGTAGGTATAAACTGATGGTATAAACATAACTTTTGATCATCGTGTTTACGGTGTCTTTGTGTTCACTCACACATCTGTCGTGTGTTTTTGATTTTAAAATAGCAAAATAGTTCGACGTATGAGTACTTCGAACTATTTTGAGCTAGCGGCCATCCATTAGGTGGGTCTAATGGACAAAATCACAAACATCGAATGTGCGTGGGTCGATTTTACTAAGGATTTTCGGCATTTTCAACAAAGAATATCTTTCCCCTGCGAGCTACAAAGTTGCCCCGTATAGCATTATGTTTACACTTGCTATATTTACTTTTTATAAACATGCAATCATTCTTCATATTTGCTGCCTAAATATTATAATAATACTTGTTTTTATACTTTAAATGTACTTACAGTCTTTATGCTCGTCTTGTCTACGTCTTTTTCTTTACAATGTGTGTCTCAGATCATAGTTCCCTTTAGTTTTACTTACATTATATTCCTTAAAGCTAATTCCCTTTTTATAAATCTGGAAAATAAATAATGTTTTTGTCATGACATGTTTGTCAATGACAGTTGTCAATCTTGACAATTGTCAATATTACTTTTAATAAACCTCCAAACTGATGTCGAATATATGTGTGTATTGCTGTATTTTATACTAAACAGCTGGACACCCGCTAATGTATTTGGTGTTCTTTAAAATCCTATTCGCACTAATAGAATAAAAATAACTGGCAGTCTACAATAATTGAGTCTGGCCGGTACTATGATACCCCGCTATATGACCCATACGGGCGTTCTAGAAATGGAATTCATACTTGGAAAGTATTATGAATTTCGGAAGAGCGGACATTAAAGAAACCTGTCAAATGGGTCAGTCTAGATCTCGCTGTCGCTTGAGTAACACGCTGATTACTTATACGCTACTTACAACAAGTCTACGGGTCCACAATCAAAAGTCGGTAACGGTCCTGAGTCGTGCCGTCGTGCTGTCGCGTGCCTGCTGCTCCCAAAGCTAGGAGCCGATCGCGGCGGTCTTATCTTCGGCCGATCCTGTTTGCCGGCCAGGCTGTGGAACCAGGAGCCTGGAAATCTCTGCCTAACATAGTGCGTCTAGGTTAGTGTTTTCTATTTATCTGTTTTGATACTCATCACATTAAAATCTTTCTTGTGAGAGCTATTAAATTCTATCGTACAATTCTACATAGCTTTTTATTTCATAAACTACTAGAATTGTTACACCCGTAAAACAATTATATATTTTTTCAAAGACCTTTCGAATGGTACCAATTTCAACTTGCTACAAGGTGGGTACGGGGTACCCACAAAAATACAAAATGACCCATTGTTCTTTCTTTGATAGTTTTTCAACTTTATTACAAAAGAATAAGGTTATAGGTTCAATTGGGAAAATTTGTCAGTTTGGGATAGATTTAACTATGTGCTACAGTATTTGTGTAGGTAGGTAGCTTATTTTGGACTGTGGGTAATTATGGGAATGACTTTTGAATACAGTTGCGAGATGTGACCTAGGCTTACATACTTCCGAGTCGTCCGGTAGAAGGACCTTTCGGGGTCTTGCAGACCATTTATTTATTTTTTCATACTTTATACAAACAGTTCAATTAAGTACACCGTTAAGCGCTCTTGTTCAGTTGTCGCAAGATTAGTAACCTACTTTTAAATAGACATTAAAAACATAACCCTTTCCTTGCAGTCGGGGTAAAAAGGAGCAGATTCTCAGATCGTCGAAATATTTTTTCAGCGATTAAGATAGTTCTTGAGTTACTGTTTACCTTATTATTGAATTAAAAAAAAACAAGCGGCTTTAAAAACTAACTTTACAAAGTGTAAAATAACTTTAGCTCCGAAGTCAGCGACAAGAAAGTTTATTTCTAAAGTTCGTGGTGTATGTTTTAGCACGTGATTGGCTTCGACAGCGTTGACGACGAGTCCAAGCCAGAGGAGTCAAGTTTGACGGTATCCGCGAAGACCCCGGAGGATTGGGACGACGATGAGAACCCCTCATATGCCTACTATTTGTATTACATGTACGCCAACATGACAGTGCTGAATCATATAAGGAAGTTAGTAAACCCGCTTTCATTATCTTACTCCTCCGCTGTTCTTTTCTGATTAATTTTGTTGCGGGATCCAAGACAGTTTAAAGGATTCTTCGGGACTCGTCGGGCTTCATTGCCTTGGCGTTTTTCTGGTGGTCACTGGAACTCCTGTAAACCAGAAACAGTAGTGGTGGTGTTTGGGAATAAGGCGGCGGGCTAGTCCCATTAAAAAAAACACCCGCTTTCATTAGCACCGGCGGGCAACTAGTAGAATCGCGCGGGCCGCGGTCACAGCCGTCGCGGTTGCGCCCACGCGCATCATTCGTTAACCGCCCGTCTTACGATAATCGACCGCCAAGTTTGCGGGCGATAATCGCAACCGCGACGGCTGGGTAATCGCACAGAACTCCGGTCTCGTGAGTTTGGGCTGTTCCTTCACCGCGGCGGGCGCGATCATAAACCGCTTCGTGAGTTCTGCCTTAGTGGCGTGCTCCGCATCAACCAATAGAGTTATGTCCTCCTACCCACTACCCGTGCGGGGTTGGGACAGGTCGCTAGCAATATATAATTAAGAAACAACGAGACTATTACAGAGAGCAAGGCCTACACACGTTTGTGCTTCGTCCCCACTGCGGCGAGGCAGGTCCCCCCATTCACCTCGGCGTCGGCTTCTTGCTCGCTGAGAACATATCGCACGGTCTTGTGCTAAGAAAGGTAGGTCGGTCCTATCTATATATAATAATTATGAAGCTGTAGAGTTTGTTATTTTGTCTGAACGTGATAAAATCCGGAACAACTGGTCCTATTCTAAAAACTATTTCGGTAATAGGAAGCTACGTTATCCCTGAGTATATAGAGGCGTATTACAGTGGCGTGCCTAGAGGTCAAGTGAGGGCAAGCCTAACATTTTTTAAACACCAGCAAGTTCCATAATTGTAGATTAGTCGGTTTTCTATCGGTTGCATTTTGGGGAGTGTGCGACGGAATAGCATAATTTAATTCCGCCGAGCCCGTTCCATCATCGGACCACAAGACGTACGGCGATGCGCCACCCCGGTACATGGTGGATATCCTACCCACACGCACAAAACGTTTTGGGAACACATTAATTGTGCATACTGCTAAGGAGTGGAATTCCCTGCCTGAGTCTGTGTTTCCTGATAGCCACAACCTGGGAGTCTTTAAGTCAAGAGTGAATAGGTTACTTCTAGGCAAGCGTGCAACATCTTAGACCGCATCATCGCTTCCCATCAGGTGAGATAGTGGTCAAACGTATGCCTATCAAATGAAAAAAAAAAAGATTAGCTCATGTTCTGATCGTATTATCGATCCCGCCACTGGCGTATTTTATTATTTTTAATTAGTGAAGGACAAGAAAATATTCACAGATGAAATCGTGGGCAAAAGGTAGTCGTCGATAAGATGCCAACGGTTAATCTTACTAAAGGGAGAACATAATATAATTGTGAGGTAGGAAAGGACATTTATATACGAGATACGAGAGAGCAAAGCATTGGGGGTCTCCCGATGACCAGCCCGGTCGGTGGCCCTAGATTATTATAAACATATCGCCCAGCGCTGATTCAATCCCTGGCATTAGGTAGGTAATCATGCCGTTCGCTCCCGGCCGTCGTTCAATCGATGGTCGAGAGCCGGAGCGCATAGGACAGGGTTACCACCTTTTGCGAGGATTTCATTTCTGCAAAGCAGGCACCCGAGAAGGGCGCAAAACGATATACGACCTCCATGAGAGCTGGGCTGTCGACGGCGTATTAATTGTTACGACCATTTTAAGAATGGCCACACGGGACGTGTGATCCGCTGAGGAACAGCGGGTCAATAAGGCCTGTCGGGGGAGCGGTGAATACTTATGCAAATCCTGCACCCCCACTCACTGAGATGTTTCACATCTGCCGGGCGCCCCGTGACCGCCAACTTATTTTGAAATAACAGGCGAATAGTGTATAATATCCATGGTTCCACCCCCCCTTGTATAGTTCACACGATATAATAATTTTAAGATACCACGTGTTTACGTTTTCAGACACCAGTCCTTCAGTACATGTACTACCTGGCGCAGATCTTCATCGCCATGTCTCCGCTGAGCAACAACTCGCTGTTCTTGAAGTACCAACGCAACCCTCTGCCGGAGTTCTTCTACAGAGGACTGAGGGTGACGTTAAGCACGGACGATCCGTTGCAGTTCCATTTCACTAGGGTTGGTGCTACGTCCTTTTTGTTATGAAGACTATACGGTTTATAAAAAGATGGGGGTATGATACTGGCCAGGTGGGAGAGATTTAGAAGTCTAGGCTGTGGCAGCAGGGCCTAGCAACGGAACCTCATCCTATTAATTATAAACCAGGGGGCCAAGTCTCCTATTTTTATAATTTCGTCATTCCAACACGATGCCATTGTCATTTTGCTAAAAGTTCGTAATCATAACATAAAAATTCATAATGGTCGATCATTGGTCGGTCGAATTAAAAGCAATGACTGCACAATGTCGTTCTAATGGTAGGTCACTGACCAAAGGAACTGTCAACATTTTAGCAGATTACCGCTAAGTCAGTAATTCAGTTGTCATTTTGTACGAGATCATTTCTTTCAATGGCGTTGACCATTGGAAAGTCTTAATGATGCCATTATATTAGTAGATTACCAAACTTGTCAAAATCAACAATTATGAAATCATTGATAGACCATTCTGACACTATTGTACTATCAGACTTGAGGTCCAGAAAGTTTGTGAGGATGGGTAGAGGTTTGTTACTTTTTCATGCTCAAATGACTGAACAGAATTAGGTAGCTGAGTATACTAGCAGATACTGGTCTAGCTTAACATCTAGGATTGGTATGGTCAGTGGTATGGTAAAACGGGCTGGTGTCCGCAACTCCACGTCTCAGCTCGTATTTTGCGTACAGAACACATAGGATTATAATGTTAACTTAACCCATTTACCTGTGTGTTCCCGGTGTGGCCGACCGTGGGATATTCGCGACTGGCTGCTGGTATGTTATGGTTTGTAGAAAAAGAATTGTTCATTTTCGGTGTGTAAATGATCCAACAGAGTTGATACCCATTGAAGCTACCATCACCGCCAACCACCACCACTATACGACCATGGTTAACTGTATCGTGTGCCTGTGACACATAAAACAGTTCTTCATTTCATAAGGCGTTTCCCAGGCCACAACCTCGATAATGCCTCCGTTACGTAGTAGGTATATTGGTTTGTCTGTTTACATTTTTGCCAGGAACCATTGATGGAAGAGTACAGCATCGCCGCGCAGGCGTGGAAACTGAGCTCTTGTGACATGTGCGAGCTCGCGAGGAACTCTGTCATTATGTCCGGATTCCCACATGAGGTAGGTTCGTCAGACAAAAGTACAGTACGGCAGACGTATCTTGGCGGTCCTGAAGTTAGCCGATTATCTGCGCAGGAGACAATTTCGTTCCTAAAAGATCCATTGCGCAGCCAAACAGCTAACTTCAGGGCCGCCAAGATACGTTGGCCTTACTGTAAAGTGATAGGTATACTAAAACGCCACACTTCTTTTGGTAGGCGAATTAATAAAGGTATACCTTTATAGGTAGGTAATCCAGGTTCTTAAAATCAAAATTGGACAATTTTAGAAAGTAATTCTTCCTTGGAAAGATCTGGCAATCAAGTAGCACTCCAGTTGAGTGGTGACCCTGTGGATTTTGTGGAGACATTTGCTAATTTTTTGCTGTATCAATGACACAAACATTCATATGACAAGCAGCCATTTTGAAAATGCATTTTTTTTTTAAGGGTAATCTGTCATTTTAACATTTCACAAAAAGCAAAAACAATGTTTAACTAATAAATTCATTACAACAAAACACAATAAAGATTTATTGTTTATTTATCTAATATTTAAATCATGTGTTGCGCTTATGGTTGTGCTCTTGGACTAATAGTCAGTTTAAGAAATACCATCGGCATTGGGTAAGGTCTACTGATAGAAACACGAAGGGGTTAACGGGACTTTCCTCGCTCACTCTAGCCCCCGCGACTCCCTTCGTTAAACATTTTTATATAAAAAGTTCATTTGTGAAATGTTATACATATTTGTATTTCGTTGCTATCGCCTGAAAAATTATTTAGGTACTATCGAACTATTGCACGCCGCACAGAAAACGCTTGGAAGAGCTATTGGTCCATGAAGGAACAGTTTAAATAAAGGTACTCTACCAATGTCACTGAAGCGCAAGCTAATGGACATGTGTATTCTTCCCATCTTAACCTATGGAGCACAGACTTGGTCTTTGACTAACATCCAAAAGTCCAAACTTAAGGTTTGCCAACGTGCTATGGAGCGCAGTATACTTGGTGTTAAATTAACCGATCGCATTCGTAATACCACACTGCGCTTCAAAACACAGATCGTTGACGTAGCTCAAAAGGCTGCCCAGCTTAAATGGGACTGGGCTGGACATGTCTGCCGCATGCCGAACGACCTATGGGCCCGCAAATCAAAAAATTGGTGCCCTGAAATGACGACACGGGGCCGCGGTAGACCACGTAAGAGATGGCGGGATGACTTGGATATCTTCCTTAAGAATTGGCAAGAAATGGCTAAAAGTCGAGACCAATGGAAGGAATAGAGGGAGGCCTTTGCCCTGCAGTGGGACAGTACAGGCTAAATATAATAATAATATAATAATAATAATAACTATCGAACTTGTAAAGGAGAGCCGTTGCAATCCCAAAGACATCGCCGAGATGTCTCATGTTCCGTAGTATTCGCTATTATTTCCGACCCTTTCATACACACATTCTGTTTCATTTAGTTGAAGCAGGTCTGGCTGGGCGAAAAGTACATGTGCGAGGGTCCAGATGGCAACGAAATCACCCTTAGCAATGTGCCGGATATCCGGATCTCTTTTCGGCACGAGACCCTCTTAAAAGAGCTTCAGAATTTATTCCAGGTATATTTCTTCTACTCTGAGATTATGAAACAAAAGGCAGATAGACCGCGCGGAACACTCCGAGTGAAACCACCAAAGCAAATACAAATTCAAAAGCGAATACCTACAGTCACACCGTGAGTGTATTCGCTTATGAATTTCTATTTGTATTTGTTATCTTTAACGATGCGGCGCTTCGTGCTGTACTGACATGTGTCAGTGCAGAATTAAGCGCGATTGTAGGTATTCGCTTTTGAATTTGTATTTGCTTTGGTAGCTTCCCTCTCAGTGTTCAGCGCGGTCAGTCTGCCTCTAGTTTCATAATCTGAGCTTCTACTCTCATAGGCATTAACTGCACAATACTTGGATACTACATCCGACTGCTATTGGAAACCCGGCGAAGATAGTCGCTCAATCTTAAATTAGTTATGGAGAGTAGAGGCAAGGAGAACAGACTATCTCTTAAGGGGGGAAAGTTGAAAAAGTGCCCAGCTTTAAGCAGTAAATAACAGTTCCAAAACCCGCCAAAATGGCGCTAGCGTAGGGACAGGGTATGGTATGAATATAGCAGTTGTGGACGGATTCAAGTATGGCCGAGTTAGAATTTTTTTACCCGGTCGCGAACACATTTTTACGGACATTTTTTGATACACAGTTAAAGTTATCCTTACCTCTACCCTCCATAAAATTAGTACAGCACCGTCATAGACAGACCGCCATCTTGAATCATATTAGCAAGATGGCGGAAAACAATTTACTTTTTCTACCAAACTATTTTGATATTTGCACTTTTTTCAGGCACCAGAATATTAAACGGCAAAAGATAGAAAACGAGAGACAGAAGCCGTATTGTACCCAAGAAGTTTATAAATAAAAGTGGAGGCAACACTCTTAAATACCTCAGTGAAACCAACTGTGGCCACACGCTCTCTTTCTGAATGCATACATAAGATAAAAAAAACACATATCACTGTCTCGTTCCTATGTATGCATTCAGAAAAAGGGCATCAGCCCAGGGTTGGTTTCAAGATTTTGTTCCAAGTGTTGGCTCCATTTATACCTATATCTTCATGATTGTACCCACTTTTGGGGAAAACAGGCGTCTAAAGAAAAGTTATAATTTCTCCATTGTCCATGGCAAACATGATGCCCTGTTTTAATTTTTAATTTCTTATTTTTGACATCGGACATGCCGATTATTGTATGTTGCGCCCTATGTATACTCATGTTTGGACAAATTAAATGATCTTAACAATGCGAGTTGTGTTTGGGTTGTCAAAAACAGCAATAAGTATTCAGGCATAAAATTAACCATTTTTTATTTATTAGTTTATATATTTTACATCAATTGAAACGGTAGCATACCAAATACAATAACATAAACTTAGTGACACACATAAAAAAACCAAGAGTATATTATAACAAGGGTAAATCAATGCATACTTCTCACAGGAATGATCTTAACCTATATGTATTGTAAGTATTTAACAAATCTTTGGTATCACACGTAGGTAGTTATTTTTAAACATGCATGCGTACAACATATACAGAGTTTAATTACCAGTAATTGGAGTAGGTAGTGCAATTTTGTGGAATTTCGTGACGTTATCTTAATATGGATATGCATTTAACACTTTAATGGGTCTAACGGACCCAGTCCTTAATATATTGCTTAATATCTTTTAAAATTCGACGAAAGCTTTGTCGCTCTTAGTACCTTTTAAAGATCCGGGAAATTCCGATCAGGCCCCTTATTCACAATCATTCGATTCGATTCCGTACCGAATCGAAAGTCAAAAGATATCGAAGATGTCCTTCAAACGCAATTCACAAATCCGAAACCGAATAATTTTGACAGTTCAACGAACATACGAAGACTGAAGTCGGAAATGACATTGTCGAATACGGTTCCTTACCGACACGGGAACGTATCGAATGGTTGTGAATAAGGGGCCAGATCTCGATCTAAACAGCTCTATTCGTATTATTTTTACTTCGTTATCGGTGTGATGTGATCGCGTCAGGTTCGCGTCACACAAACCCGATTTACAATATGGTACAGATGCCAGCACATGAAACTACCCCAATCTGTCTAATTTCTTTAATAGTTTTTTAACTTTATTACAAAAGAATAAGGTTCAATTGGGGAAATTTGACAGTTTGATACAGCTTGATGTGCTAAATTTAAGCGTGATCAAAACCTGATCGGTGCGTCATGAAATTACGTGAATTAACCCTCTAAGCCGGCTTCAATTGGAACTAACGAAATAACTACTGAAAAATGACATGGTTTGTAATTTTATGTTCACCGGGCCAGATGAGCTTGTGGGATTTAAGAGGGTACTAGGTATTTCAATGCCACATAAATATTGCTATTTATCATTAACATCAATATTTTTCAAAGATAAGTAACGTTATATTGGTAACATTCATAAAGACAACGACTATTATATGTATGTATCATCATTTTTGGATATTGCATCTAATCTTAAAGGGATATTTTATCCAAAAGGATTCCTTATTTATTTTTTTATATATTTTACATTAATTGAAACGGTAGCATACCAATTACAATAACATAAACTTAGTAACACACAGATAAAAAAACCAAGAGTATAATATTACAAGGGTAAATTGTATAAAACAATCATAGATACTTCTGTCAGAAATACACTTAACCTATACATCCTGAAAGTATATAGGGTGACTGGTAATTAGTGTACGATACTTAAACACGTGATCGTGTTCATGATAACAAACAACTTTTCTGAAGAAAAATGTTTTTTGTACTGGTTTTGTACGTGCTTAAGTATCGTACACTAATTACCAGTCACCCTATATAGCTATCTATAGCTATAAATAATCTTGTAACAATTTCACACACGCATTAACAATGTTGCCAGCGTGGTACAAGTAGGATCTTTATTTTACCGTGGAAACAACCTCTTTTTGAGCTTGAAAATAGAACAATATACAGGTACACTTATATGTTTATAATACTTATATTTGATTTAATTGCTCCTTCCGGCGGGTGAAAGTGCTCTTGAATATGAGCAAAATTTTATTATAGAAATAATTCAATATAAAAAAAAAGAATTAGTTGTTCCCTTTTCTTTATTTATTTTTTCGTGGAGAATTACTAATGAAACTTTCGTATGGAGAGAACGAGGGGTTATAGCTAGAATCCAGGGTCATCACAGGGTGCCGATCCCGCTGCAAGAATCGCCGCCTCGAAGGAGATCGTATGGTACCCTTTTTAACCCCCGACGAAAAAGAGGGGTGTTATTTATATATGGGACAAGCCCGCCACATTATTTCCATATTGCAACTCCTCAAAGTCAGAATAAACAGTGGCGACCACCAGAAAAGCGTCGAGACAATAATGAAGCTCGCGAGTCTTGGAGAAACATTACAACTATCTTGGATCTCACAACGACATTAATCAGAAAAGAACAGAAGAAAAGTGAGAAAATCATATTTTCTACTTCCCTCCAAATCAAGCAGGAGACAGAACAGAACTAGGCCAATAGGCACAAAGGGATGTTTACAACTAGGAGAAGCCTAGTTGCTAAGCACCGCGGATTACAAATAACATTATTTAATGGGTCCTAAAATGTGAGCTTTTTCATTTGGTTCCAATAATAGGTATGGCAAAAACGCTTGAACACACGGAAATTAGTTCTAGTTTCTACAAGGTCCGTATTAGCTCCGGCACCCTATGGCCATCGCTCTAGTATTTGTCTACAAAAATGCATTCTAATGCATGTGTGTATGACAAAAATGTATGGAATACTGCTCAGCCGTCCGAACCTCGGACCTATATTTCGGCAAACCGTCCACACTTTAGACATTTGCGAATTAATGCCGTATTTCAACAAAGTAAGGCATTTTTTTAAGTAGGTTTTTTGGGGAAAATACTTCCCAGGACGACCGCACGTGCCTCTTTCTCGGGGAGTATTATACCCGCGGACGGGTAAGTGATATATGAAAGAAAAATGTATGAATATGTACTTTCACTCCTTTAAAGATCGGTAGCGAATTACAAAAATCATGTATTTTACATATAATATTGTTAACGAACATGTGTTCAATTAATCGTTTTTACCCATTTTTTTTTATTTTTCAAACTCAACTCAAAGGGGCCTAGCCTAGCACAAGTATTTTTATACTTAAAAGGAGACCCCTATGTAAGATATGTTGTAGAAGTTGTAAAGTTACTGAAATAAGTTTATTAATTATTAATAATATTATAAATTTTGATTACATCAAGAAACAAATGCAGGTGTCTTACATTCATAACAATAGGTTGAAATAGTCATTTTATTTTTCTAACTAAGACCCCACAGGGGTCACAGCGATATCGCCAACACGAAGTGAAGCGAAATACAATCTACACAATGATTGATAATTTTAAAATTAAGTGACATCTGAGAGTACGACAGTTAGTTAGCAATACGAACCAACTCAGTATTTACAGTTAATGGCGTCAATTAATTTAATATTCCAGAAATAATCTCTTGTTTTCGAAGTCCTTATCCTTATTTTTAATATTTTTTTGTTGAATTACTTGGGCCCAATAGTAGCCACGTTTATAACGGTATAAGTGGCGTTTTTGCAGCTGTAAGGTCACTTTGGATGCCAGTAAGTGGGCCATCGTCTGGTCAAAAGCACCGCACTCGCGCGGGGTGTCAGTGGGATCTCTAATCCCCTATTGTGCCACAGTGCATTATATTTAGACATCTTCGAAAACTTTGAAAAATGAAAGAAACTGAATGTGCCTCTGCTCTGTTCCCCGAAAAAGTATACCCTGGGTATCTTCAAGGCTCGAGTGAACCGGTTCATCCTAGGCAAGCGTTTCCACTTTAGGCCGCATCATCATTTAAAAGCGTGAGTTGCGCGGTCAAACGTAAAATATAAAAAAAAGAAAAGTGTGAGTTGATCCGTTTGCATAACTAGCACATTTAGATAAAGATTCAGAAGCCAAATATGGAGAAAATCAGTACATTTTGGCGTTAAGTATTCTCTGAATCTCAGACTTACTACCACACTAAGAGACGTCACTTAATAATAATGAATCATTAACACATAAAAATTTTGCACATGTCAACAACATAAACATTTTCTCAGTCTGTCATATTTTTGACTGACAGCGTTCCAAGTTATGTTGCTCAATGAAATTAATGATTCATTAATTATTATTAAGTGACGTCTTTGAGTGTGGCGGTTATTACCGTCGGCTTAAAAGCCAGTAACACTTCTAATGGCCTTCTCCTCATCGAGTGGTGACATCTGGTGGTGGGAGTGGAACTCCATGGTGAAGGTGGCCAGGCCGGAGCTGAGCGAGCGGAGCGAGGATGAGTATCCCAGCAGTTCTGATAGCGGGGCTAGGCATTCTATTACCTGAGGGTGATGACATATGTGTCAAAGTCAAAGCATTTATTTCAATTAATCCATTTACAGGCACTTTTGAATTGTCAAGGAGTCGGTCAGTTAATCAGAGAGTTGAAGCTAGTTGCTCGTTCCAAAACGTAGGTAGGTCTCTATGGAGAAGAACGAGCAAAAACTCCACGGACACTCTTTGAAATCAAGTTTTTTACAAAGACTGGTTACATGATTCTTGTTGCTTCTATATGTGAAAACTATGAAGGCAATCTAACAATACAAAACACAAAAAAGAAGCAAGATAAAGTCTATGGCAGATAAGAGCTGACCAATATCTACTGACAGCGCCCGTTCACGAACATGACGCGTGAATCAGCACCATTCAGCTCAACCTTTTTGAAGGGAGCCGAATGATCACCACTGACAAACAAACTTGGGAGTTGCACAAAACCAACATTAGTTTAACGGAGGCTTTAAATGACAATGCCAGATCCTGCCCCACCCATGTACAGAAAAAGTAACACATGTACAGAAAAAGTAAATTAATGAAAATAAATATAATTAATATAGAACCTTTCTATACTAAATTGTTTTTCTTTAGAACTTGCGGATTACGAAATACCTACCCACAAAATACAAACTCGTTTTACCTAAAATACAATTTAACCTGTAATCAATATCATTATTGTTTTTAGATTTAAACGGAAAACGCAAGTTCTACATTTACTAAGACTAATGTGTAGTTATCAGCAATAAATAAACAGTAAGATGCTACATATTGCACTTGACTTGTATTGAGTGGGGCAAAGTTCTAAAGAGTTTCTGGCATTGTCCTTTTATTTTATTAGGATCTCCAACAAAGAATACACCTTACATGCTATATTAAAAATGACAAGAACAAATTGACGCTTTCACTTTCTTCTGGAACGAAGTTCCCTAACGCGGCTTACGGGTAGAGCGAATTAGTAGAAATCGTCACGTAACGAAATGCGATTGTGTATGTGTGCGTGTATCGAGCCGCTGCTGCGCACTCGCCTGCTCGTGATATATTATTATTTCTATATTTTTTATTTTTGTACAGACACGGAAAAAAATCGACACGAAAAGAACTGTGCGGTCCTTAGCCCGGAACTTAGTTTTATAATTTTTTTTTTTTTTTGATACAAAATGAAAGCCTCCGTTAAATTAATGTTGGTTTTGGGCAACTCAACGTTAGTCACATGAAGATGAAACTGAGATGAGGGCGCAAAACGCTTACGGGGTACCCCTAACAGCTTCTTGCAACTCATTGCTAAGAGAATGGATACTGACAGTTCCTTCATGGAATACTGGACAAGACAACATGTCAGGAATTCCTGATCTAGTGTAAATAAAAAAAAAATAAATAAAAAAAAAAAAAAAAAAAAAAAAAAAATTATAAAAATGTTATTTTTATAATTTATTAATTAACCCAAGTATGGATAATTTATCTGAAATAAATAATTTGAATTCGAAAACATTCTTTTTTTTATTTTAAAGTATTGAGTAATTTAATCTCATCAGATGTAAAGTATTGATTATCCAACCCTCGGTTTCAGTAAATGTGGGTAATTTAGTCATCATGGGGGCACGAACCTATTGTAATCCAATCGGTTTAAGCAAAGCGCAGCGGATCACAATTTTCACTGGCAAAAGATTATTAGAATTCCTTTATTAGAATGAAACAAAGTAAAAAAAAAAACCATTTGCCCCTACCATCGATCATAATTGATCGATGGCCCCTACTGAATTTCGTACTTTAACCGTATTTTGAACCTTATTCAACTTAAGTAAGGTTGATATTCTATCACATGTTCTGGTCATCTTAAGTCCAACATTTGCTTAAAAACTGTTGATAAGGTGACATACCTTGTTCTGATGTCGTATGTGTATGTGCTGTATCTGTGTTCGCCTGCGCGCCAGGTCTGCGAGGACCCGCGAGGAGTGGCTCTCGGGAACCACAACCTCCAGCGACATCAGGGGCTCCAGGAGGATCGAGTCTGCCTCTTGGAACAGCTGAGGGGAAATTTACTTTTAGACAGGGCACTTAGGAACACATAAATCGAACTATTTTACGAATTGAATAGGGTTGCTTTCGCAAAGCTAATCTCAGAGGGCGCCACCGAACTATAACATAAACACTCATACTCTATGGTAAACACTAAAAGCGCGGTAAAATTCAAAAGTTGCGATATGAGTGTTTTATTGTAATATATTATTAATATTATCATTAAAAATGTACAACACTTGTTATTAATTCACTTATTTCAGATAATAATAATCTATAAAATACACAAAAACATTAACATAAAAACATGTAATTTAAATAATATTAAAATTGACATTCATTCATCCATTCATTCATTGGTTTAATAATGTACAGAATAAAACCATCAATAAAATTTATACATACAATAAAATCAAACACAATAAAATAATTATCAAAATTGTGTTAGTAGCCGACTTTTAACATATACTTATGCATAATAAATAATATTTACTATAAAATTATTATCATGTCACTTTGTTTGTTAACGTTATATTTCGGTAGCGCCTCTAGCGGAAAATTTTGGCAGTAATAATCCTAATTGTAGTGTTTCAACTGTTTTAATATTCCTAATTGTTGTTTTCACATCAACCAAACAAACAAAGCACAAAAGAAGATGGGCGTACCTTCCGAAGGCACTGCGCAACGGTAGCAGTGATCACAGAGTCGGACGTGCCGCGACCCATCTCAAACCAGTGAAGCGTCACCTGCACGTCGACCACCTGGACATACAAAAATATGAATATTCTCCGGCGCCCCATCTCAATCGAGACTAGCAAGGGCACAGGAGATTATAGTGCGCAAGTGTGTGCGCAAATACAGGTCCTCTCCCTGCACTCTCATTGTTTTTAGTCGATTTTAATGTGCAAAAAATAATCGATTCTTACTTTTTAGGAATGGCAACACTATCACAAACGATTAATATAAAAACCGACAACTACCCTCAGTTAATCCCCGAAGAGAAAAGCATTTTGTATTCGCTAAAATATTGTTACTAGGTCGGTACGACAAAAAACGTCATACTAGCGCCACCTATTATCCAGTAGCAGAACTACGCTTGTTAGCGACATCTATTGTAGAGTAGCAGAACTACGTCACAAGCTGGCGCTATTTATTGTCGAGTAGCAAAACTACATGTTCTAGAACATTCGAGATGGTTAAGTGTAGACTCGTGTTGCAACATTATCGACTATTCCCGCGTTTGCTAGAATGTTCTCGAATAGGACCTAAGCCACATATAAAATAAGTGCGAGATGGTGGAGTTAGTCCGTTTTTTGATGCGAAACTGTGAACGACTACTGCGATCGAAGTGATTATTAAGTGATTTTTGTAAGTGACTGGCGTAAAAAATCGTGCGCATCATCTATGTTCTCAAATAGCAAATGATAGCGCCATTGTTTACTGTAGATCTTGATATGTAAGCTAGGTAATAAATAAACAAATATTTTTATAGATAGCGGTAACCACTTAAAAGCGCCCATCCCCATCAAACGAACTTAAACGCGAGCGTGATTGAACATTTTTTTGTTTTAACCAACGCAAAGCTCGAAAACAAACGAGTGAGTGAGAACACGATAACATCACAGGAAAATTGGCGCGCGGAAATTTCACAAAACTTGTTCCAGGAGATTTTTGAAGTCTTACAAGTTTTTGGTAAAATGTTTGTAATTTAGAATCTCCATTACATGTGCAAGGTTTCTATGAAGCTGTTTTTTTACTTTTCTAATGTATGAGTGCATTATGAACGGCCAAAGTTCAGATAAAATTGTGCAAAAAAGCTGATTTTCGGACTTGTTTACTGAATTTGTTTCTCAAAAAAGTTGATTTTTGGCTTCACACAAACCTAGATTTAAACCACAAGACATCTGTGTGTTAAAATATTTGGAAAATAAGTTGCTATAACGCCGTAATCGCGTACGAGCGTTTGTATGGAAAATATGACGGGTTGGGTTCTCTTAACATAAAGTGGGCCCCCGGTTTATTTGACATTTAATATCCATGATGATGAAGCACTACGTACCGGACAGCCGAGCTTGGCTCCGTGCATCAGCGCGGAGGTGACTCCCTGCTTGATGGCCTGCAGGTGTCGCGGATGTAAGTGCGACAGGTTGGCAGCACTGTCGCCGCTTTTATCTAGCCTGGATAAAACAATAATATTGATGAGCCATAATTCGCTTGAATTTCCCTTTCAAAATTCGCAAATTAAACTTTAAGTGTAGACTTTAAAGCTGTCTTTCCAAAAACACGTATTTGTTTACACGATTTGAAACTAAATTGTGAACACAGTTCAAGCAGAGAAAGAAGTGAATTTACTTTTGAATGGAGTCCAAAAGTTAGTCCGAAAGTAACCCTTTTGTTCCCAAAAGTAGACAAATTTGAAGATATTATGTGCGCGTAAGAAAGGTTTGCAAGACACATGTCAAATAACTTTGCATTATTTGTGCAACATTAATAATACCTATGCCAATGTTTTTGTAAATAAAGCTTTTTATGGTATGTAGAAAAAATTTACTTGGTTTTCTTGTGAAAAGTGTTTGTTATTTAATTTTAAAATCATAACACTATTATCAGAATGATTCAAAAGTCGGTCATATATGAGATATGAAGTAGGAACCCACGATCTTCCTAACCCGAAGAGATTAGCCCTATACTATACACTACAAAAAAAAAAAATAGAACTCTGTCTTATGACCATATTTGCCTGTGTCGACTGACGGTAGGGCACGCCAAGGAATTTTTATGTAACACAGCATAATACACCTTTACCACATTACATTATAGTTGAAATTTCAATGATAATAATCGTCGTAGCTACTAAATCAAGTGCTATACGATGTTGTGACAGTATGTGTTTGAAATTTTAACTACAACGTCATGATGATAAGGTACATTATGTTTCGTCACATGAAAATCCCTTGCCGTGCCGCCGTAATTTTTGCATTGAGAGAGAGAGAGAGAGAGAGAGATAGAGCTATACATAACTGGGACCACTATACCTTTTTAGCAACGTAACAAAATAGTCCCTGTCTTACATAAGCTAAATCCGTAGTTAAAAACCAACTTATAAGATCCGATCCAGTCTGTCCCTTTGCTGTTCTCCCCCAGCGACGCCCTAAGTCGAGGCCCGTACCTCACAGGGGGTGCCTTTAGCGTATAGTCGCTTTGTTTATACGTTCTTTACCCTGCCTGGAGGCCTTCAATTCTATATAAGGCACCACAGGAAAGTCCGGTTAAACACCTCTTAAGTTGACCTGCGAGATGCCATACCGAATGAAATAAAACTTGTGCGGTGGGGGGACCCCCGTAAGGAACAAAGTTCATTACGTACGTGTCTGTACAAAAAAAATAAAATAATAACGAATACCACGAGCAGGCGGGTGCGCAACAGCGGCTCGATACACGCACACATACACACACGCATTTCGTTACGTGACGATTTCTACTAATTCGCAGTATCTGTAAGTCGCGTTAAGGAACTTCGTTCTAAAAAAAACAAACTTACTTCAAAATCTTGTCCTGCGCAATCCCTTTCGCACCTTTAGCGGACATGGTGACCTTGCACAGCTGCCTGGTGCCCCCTATCTTGCGGTCCACGGTCAGGGACCCGCGCGCGGCCCCCGCCAGGGTCTCGCGGTACGCTATCTGCAGGGGGCCCAGTTCCACGTCGATCTTGTACTCACGGACTATGCGTTCTTTTATTATTTCTAGATGAAGTTCGCCCATTCCTGGTTTTGGACAAGATAAATATTAGTCTTTTAAGGTTATATGACGAATATAAACTTTATTTGTATAACGATTTTTTTTTGGGAAAAGTCTGGTACTTTTTTCCGTACCACTGCAACTTAAACCTAGAATAGGCAGTTTGGCTCGACTGATATTATGTTTCTCAGCAAGCCTTTGTTTAGAAAAGAAATTGTTACTATTTTTAGTGATCAGAACCCTAATAATAAAAAAGTAATGTTATGTTTATTTTTATATCATTCTTCCTAGCAACTAGTACATCTGTTTAGTAACATGCGGATAACGTTGTGAATAGTGTATCCTCTATCTTATTTAATTCTAACCTATGTGCACTTATTATTACACTGCAATTTCTGTCCCTAAATAAATAATAAATAAACTCCTGAAAACCAGAATGGCGACCACCAGTAAAGCGTCGAGGCAATGAAGCTCGAGGAGTCACAGAGAAACATTACAACTGTCTTGGATCCCGCAACGAAATTATTAATCAGAGAAGAACAACGGACGAGGAAGAAACACATATTTTCCACTTTGTATAACTTTAATATTCATATTCGTAACAAGAATTACACTTTCAAAATCTTTGCCAAGTTTCTTTAGCTACTGCTGATCATGGCGGACCCACCATACCACGCGCCATACCCCTGGTGATATGGTGGGTCTAAAACAATACCACTCACCTAACCTAACCAAAATAATTCACCAATAATAATAGAGATCTGGCGCTCGGCAGCCGCTGCCGCGGCACCGCTCTTGCGATTTAATGGTTACAGTTCTAACCTAACACAAACGATTTTCTCAGTGGTATAGTTTAAGACCAACCATACCACCAGGGGTATGGTCAGTGGTATGGTGGGTCTGTGATGATGGAGAGCATACGCACCCGCCAGCACTGTCTGCCCGCTGTCAGGGTCGATGTTGACCCTGAGGCTGGGGTCTTCTCGCTGTAACTCTGCCAGCGCAGTCTCTAAGGCTGTCTGCTGCCCCACGCTCGGAGGCTCGATGGAGCACAGGAACACCGGTTCTGGGACTGTGTTTCCTGATGATGAAGAGGAACTTACAGACATGGGGTGGTAAGATACACTTAATAAGGCTCATTTTAGATACAGACGCTAGCACATCAAATCATAGCAAAATGTCAAATTTTCCCAATTGAATAATGAACCTTATAATTTTGTAATAAAGTTGAAAATCTATCAAAGAAATTTGACAGATAGTTGTAGCTTGATTGTGCTGACCTCTGTACTAGTTTTTGCCCGTAACTCTGTCCGCATAAGCGCGAGCGTGTACTGTTTGTAATAATGTGACATGCTATTAAGAGTGACCAACCCGTTATAATTCCCATATAATTGACCGTACGTGAATAAGGCGTTATAAAAAATCCTTAAGAGGCCTTTGCCAAGTAGTAGGTCATAACAGGCTAACAAAAATTTTATATTACTAAAATAATTCTCAGACACAATCGCAATGGCTTTACAATAAGATCCTTACCGATACCCAGCAAGATTTGAGCAAGTTCCTCATTGCTGGGCTGTGTGTCCAAGGTCTGGAGACGCTGGCGTGCGATGGGCAGCACCAACTCCTCAAACTTGCCAGGGTCCTGCAGCAGCTGAGCCAGTTGCCCCTGCGCACGAGTGGCGGCCGCTTGGGTGGAAGTTATCAGGTCACCAGTCATTGTTGCCTGCGCACCACTATGTTATATTATAATACCAATTTTATGGCTTTAGATGGGGACCGGGAGCGAAGAGCATTGGCGGTGAGGTGTAGTGTTTTGATCCAGAAGTTTTCACGCTGCACGGGTTCCGTTTAAATAACACTTTTTAAAGCATACTGTCAAATATTTACACGTGTAGCCTTTGGACTAACTTCACTCAAAAAGCCGTTAATGCTCTTCGAGTCCAGTACAATAATGCATTCAGTGCTGTTGGGGTTGCCACGCTTCTGTAGTGCCTCAGGGATGTTCGTGGACGCCCGGACTGACAGCTTCGCTGTAATCAGGGGCAAGCAAGCAGCGTCCTTGCTGCGCAGGGTGCGTGCCAGTACCAACAGTCTCCTGAGTGTCATAGCCAACAAACTGGATTGTCCTTTAATCTGGTACCTAAGTCAGCTACATGCTCCTGTATATAATGTTAACGTGTACTAACATAATTTTAAGTTTTATGTTACTAACATCTTTGTGTTGTATTGTAATAGGGTATTACACCCATTTTTGAAAAGTGTATCAATGAAATTCTGTAGTGCTAATATGCCACCAAAAAAAACACAAAATTTTTATTCAATAGATAAGTGCCATAAAAATGCATCTAAATTTTGAATTTTCAAATTTCGCGCGTAGTTTGACGAAAACCCCTCTTACTGTACGCCATATTGCTCAGCCTAAATGACGTCAGTTCGTTTTGTATCAAATGAGCTCATATTAAATATGACAATTGTATATCATTTAAAAATAATTAAAAGCATATTTTATAATAGGTGTAATAATTAAAAAAATACGTTGGTTATGAAAATAATAAAAGTACAAAGCCTATAAATACGCCAATCGGTTGACTGACAGTTGACAATTTTTTGTTTACACAGCCGTACGGCGTAATAACATGGCCGCTACTATTTCACGGTGTTTTAAAACAGATTAAAAATACTGAAAACTTTGGATTGAATTTAAAAATTTGTTTTGTTATTTTATGAACTAAAACTTACATTTTCCGACTGCTTAATGCCTAAACTGTCTCAATAACATATTAATAGATTTTTTCTCGTATAGAGTAAAATACCCTATTGTGTACTAACATAGTTTTTAAGTGTTCACGTGCTAACAAATCTGTACTTTATGAAATTTTATTCCAAAATAAATTTTATTATTACTATATTATTTTTTAAGTGTTGGGCTTATTTATGGACAAGTTGCCACACTTTTCCGAAACCACTGCAGCTCTTATAAGCCAGAATCAAAAGTGGCGACCACCAGAAAAGCGCTGAAGCAATGAAGCTCGATGAGTCCCGGAGGAACGATTCAACTGTCTTGGATCCGCAACGAAATTAATCAGAAAAGAACAGCTGAGGAGTAGGAAAAAATATATTTTCCACTTCCCTCCTAATCAAGCAGGAGACAGAACAGAACAGAACTAGGCTAATAGGACTACAGGGACTTTTACAACTGGGGGAAACCTAGTTGCCAAGCACTACGGATTGTAATTGACAATTAATGCTTCCTAAAGGAGGAGCTCGTGGCTAAATTAAAGCTGTACAGATCGATCGGTCAAAGGTTAAGCTACGCTAGCCGTGGTCGGTCTGTGGATGGGTGACCATCCCTTTCATACCGAGTCCCCTCCGTGTCTCGGAAAGCACGTAAAGCCGTTGGTCCCGGCTGTCATTTGTAGATCTTTGACAGCTGTTATGGGTAGTCAAAAGCCTGAAAGTCTGACAACCAGTCTTACCAAGGGGTATCGTGTTACCCAGTAACTGGGTTGTGGAGGTCAAACACGCAGTCGCTCCATGTAAAACACTGGTATTCAGCTTGCATTCGGGTAGACTGGAAGCCGACCCCAATTTAGTTGGGAAAATGCTAGGCAGATGATGAAGCTGAATGGGTCCTAAAAGTGAGCTGTTACATGTGATTCCAGAAGGAGTGTTGGGATATTCAACACAGTTTCAAGTTCCAAAACCCGTGAAGTAATAGGGTATTTTACTCTATACGAGAAAAAATCTATAAATATGTTATTGAGACAGTTTAGGCATAAAGCAGTCGGAAAATGCAAAATTTTGGTTCATAAAATAACAAAATAATTTTTTAAATTTAATTCAAAGTTTTCGGTATTCTTAATCTGTTTTAAAACACCATGAAATAGTAGTGGCCATGTTATTACGCCGTACGGCTGTGTAAACAAAAAATTGACAATTGTCAGTCAACCGATTGGCGTATATAGGCTTTGTACTTTCATTATTTTCGTAACCAACGTAATTTTTTCATTATTACACCTATTACAAAATATGCTTTTAATTATTTTTAAATTATATACAATTATCATATTTAATAGGAGCGCATTTGATACTAAACGAACTGACGTCATTTACGCTGAGCAATATGGCGTCCAGTAAGAGGCGTTTTCGTCAAACTACGCGCGAAACTTGAAAATTTAAAATTTAAATGCGTTTTTATGGCACTTATCGATAAAGTATTTTTTTTTATTTTTTTTTTTGGTGGCATATTAGCACTACCAGAATTTCATTGAGACACTTTTCAAAAATGGGTGTAATACCCTATTGGCGCAGTGGTTAAGGCGCCCGCCTATCACGATCGAGGTAGTGGGTTCGCAACTGGGCACGAGCAAGTACCAATATGTGACTTTTTCAATTTCATATGTACTTTCTTTTAGTTTATCTTGGACATCACTGACATTCATCATCTGCCTAGCTTTATCCCAACTATATTGGGGTCGGCTTCCAGTCTACCCGGATGCAGCCCAATGCCAGTGTTTTACATGGAGCGACTGCCTATCGGAACTCCCCCAATTATTGGGTTACGCGATACGCCTTGGTAAGACTGGTTATCAGTCTTTCTGGCTTTGGACTACCCATAACGACTGCCAAAGATCTACGAATGACAGATGGACATTCAATCAAGTGAATAAAATGAAGAAATAACGATAGTTACCTTTAGCGAGCTGACGACGGCAATGTTGCCCGCAGTGACTTTCTCCACAGGACGATACTCGTCAGCTAGCGCCACGAACAACGCTCCCGTCTGTTTTCATGAAAAAAATACGCCATTTTTAGTCGTCTTACGCTGACGTTGCACGAAACCAACATAGCCAGCCATTCTTTCTAACTCCGATAAATTCATGCCATCCCTTACATTTTGTATCGAAAAGAAAGTGACAGCATGAATTTAAAGTCTCCATTAAACTAATGTTGGTTTAGTGCAACGCATCGTTAGAAAGGTGGTCCATTCAATGTATCCGACAAAAAATACCTCAAGACCCGATTCAAAAATTGTTAGCATCAATTGGAATAAAGTTTCTGATGCTCCTAAGCCCGTAAAAGTATGAAGGAAGGATTGGAATTATACTCCGTTGACAACAAGATTAGACATTTACACAAACTTTTTTTACAGTCCCTTCAACCGATTTTGACTTCTATTCCGAACGATTCATTTTTATTATATGGATTATTTTTTTGGGATACACTCTTTATACTCATTAACATTTCATTAATTCATCACTATCATTCATCATTTTTTTTATACTTGGCACGATATTATAATCATTCATAATTATGGCACTATTTGTACGCCATGTTAAATTTTTTGTGACGTGTAACCAGGAGAACACTACGCTTCTAAAGATACCTCCTTTGTTAAAATTCTATGAGCAGTTGAGAAATTATCAGGGAACATCTGAACATACATACAAAAAAGATCCTTATGCTGTTAAAATCATAAAACTCCTTTTATCTTTGCAGAAGCCGGCAAAAATATACCACCATTTAAATCACTCTGGCTGCTATACAGAAAATTTTAACCAGTAATGTAAAAATATAGTGTACCTGCTCACTCTTATCCCTAGCAAGATTATAGATCTTCTGTCCCTTACAGATCTCCCCACTGTACAGCCTCAGGAAGGTCAACACTCCTCGCTGGTCATCATGCTGGACTTTGAAGGCTCTAGCCGCCAGCTCAGATCCGAAGCTGCGGTACAACCTAGAAACAATTATGTTAATTTAGTGACTAACTGTTTCTCGGAACCAAAAATACAACGAAATCCAACACTACTTCTGAAAAAAAACCGACAAGTGCAAGTCGGACTCGCCCACCGAGGGTTCCGTACATATTTGTAGGTACAGTCAGCAAAGGAGATAGGTATGCAGGGTCGTCAGATATAGTCTAAGTTTACTTAGAAACCGACTTTGTTTTTGAATAAAATAAAATAAAATTCATTGAGAATAAACATCTCAATGATTTAATTTAATTTGATTCGAAAACATCCATCGGTTTCTAAGTAAACTTCAACCATTTCCGATGACCTGCATACCTATCTCTTTTGCTGACTGTACATATCCATACTTCTATACTAATCCATACCTTTTATCCATACTTTATTCTACTTAATATTATAAATGCGTTTTTTGCGACTTAAACGGCGGTATCTTTCTTTCGCGTTAACATGGAGAGTTGATTTTTTTACAGCATCAAGGGACCGTAGACTTGAGTATATGGTTTTAATTTCAACTCGTTACCTCCACGCGTTCCCGAGATAAAGGGTCTTGACAGACTGACAGACAGACGGACAACAAAGTGATCCTATAAGGGTTCTGTTTTTTCCTTTTGAGGTACGGAACCCTAAAAAACCTAATTTACACTCACGTAAAGTTAATAGTTGTCTGAGCGGATACAGCGTCAATTGAAAATACATTTTTCACAACAATTAATTTAAAATTACATCACAAAAAATCACACACGAAAACATACGGGCCGCATATACTAAAAATGTCTTTTAAGACGAATTATCTGTTCGATATTTTTAACTATAGGTAGTAAAAATAGCAAAACACATTTGACATTAACCGACAAAGTGGCGCACTGTAAACAAACAGAATGACCAGTGACGATCGAACTCCGTATGAGTAAAGAGGACAGTTGTGCCAACTTAGCGTCAAAAAGAATTTAGATCCCTTTAAGGCTTGTATACATGCCAATAACCTTGAGCATTTGGCCCGTACTGAATTTGTGGACGAATGCGGGGGTGATGTAGACGCAGTCTTCAATCGGACGCATTTTTAATTTATTGTAAAAAAAACAATACATATTTGTAAAAAGTAACAAAACCAAATCATTTTCCTTTGTATTGCAAAGCAGTAGATATTTTTTTTTATACTCTATTGATAAGAAATTAAGGAGTAAAATGGTTTCATCTCAATGATTTGGAGGTGATTTGACATTTTTTTTTTCTTATTATGTGATACCGATAGAAAAATTGTGGCCAAATTACGTATCATATCATGTAGATTACTAACAATTTTTTTCAGATGTAATTTCTCTGTAAATGCCGACGAAAAGTTGTGGCCAAATTACGTATCATATCATGTAGATTACTAACAATTTTTTTCAGATGTAATTTCTCTGTAAATGCCGACGAAAAGTTGCTTCATCTGCATGCTTCTTTCAAGCATTTTTCGAGAGAGCAGCCTTAAATGAGCTTTTTAAATCATTAATTCCTGGTACTATCTTGACAAAATGTAAATAAATAACATACTTGTGACCTTCAGCTGGACTGGGCAGGTAGGCTATGATGGCATCCATTAGGGTCTGCACTCCGATGTTCTTGTACGAGCTGCCGCAGAGAATGGGGAACCCTTTCATTGCGAGAGTACATCTGCGGATGGCTTCTTCTATTTCTTTGCTACTGACATCTAGGGTTTCCTGTGCCAAATCAAAATGTTTCTTTATTACATATCATACAGAATTTAGCATTTGGACGAATTATTTGTTACCCAACGTAACAAATCATTCGGAGGAATAGCGAGAACGGATCGAGGTCTGGAGACTTCAATCTTTACACTGGCGTGGGCCAAAACAACTGACGCGTATTTGGGTAGATAATGTGCAGAGCCTGCATGGAAGCAAACGAGACAGCAGCCCATTTGCTTCTAATCTGCCCTGTTTTTTTTAACTTTTAGTGCCTACTTCTTATCATCCAAACTAATTAAGAAACTGTAACACCACCCAAATTAAGTCATCCCTTAATTTTCCAAACATATTTTCATAAAACTTATATGGTACAAACTTTGAGGTATACACCATCTCTTGTTCTTCGTGCCCTTATCCCATGTTACTCTTACTTGTGGTCGGCGCAACACGTTTTCTTCTTCCATTCCGTCCTGTCCAACGTCATGCTTTCACTGACTCCCTTTTCATTCATATCATTGTTCACACAATCCATCCATCTTTTCTTTGGCCTCCCTCTCCCTCTCCATCCATCCAAATTAATATTCATAACTCTTTTGTCACATGCGTTTCATCTCTTCTCTTCACATGCCCATACCATAACAAACCATTCCCTTTCAAATTTTCTGTCACTGGCGCCACTTTCAAACTTCCTCATTTTTATTTCTCACCTTATCCATTCTGGTAACTCCACACATCCATCTCAACATTCTCATCTCCGCTACATACAATCTTTTTTCATCCATCTTCTTCACGGCCCAACATTCCGATCAATACAGTACGACAGGTCTTATCACGGACTTGTAGATTTTCCCCTTTAACTTGAGCGGCAGCCGTGGGTCACAAGTTGTTACTCTAGGTATACACCGTCTATTACAAAAAAAACATCGAAATCCTCCTCCTTTTCATGAAGTCAGTTAATGAACCCAAAACACCTACATGCTGTATAATATTCTCTGCCAGCTGATCATCCAAGCTTGACAGCGTGTCCACCAGTTCCTTGTGGTCCGACATGGCGGCCTCCCACTTGCGGCCGTCGGCCTTCTCTGTCAGTTTTCGCCGCACCAGGGTCTGGCCGCGACCCTGCGTCCATATCACTTCTTCCAAAGTTATGAGATCTATTAAACCTGGTGAAACAATATGGACTGGTACTTTTCTTTTTTTAGGCAGAAAGTAGGTAGGCTATTCAGGGCAAGTAGGGTAGTCTAGGTATGGTTATAGTATGGTATAAGGCTGCATTTCCACCAAAGATGTGTGAGGATACGTAGCGAGGGATGTGTGTGAAACGAGCCAATGATAGCGCTAGCTTCGTACAAGTTATGACAATGAAGTGATGTCACTGGTCTTTATCTATATCTCTGGTAGAAACGCAGCCTAAGGGTGTTACCAGACCAATCGATCGATCGATGGTAGAATGGGTTAGTCGACGTCGATCGATAGTCTCTACCAGACCAATCGATCGATCGTCGATATCGATGGTAGAATTTGTTAGTCGACGTCGATCGAGCTGCTTGATTATTATTACTGATGGATTATAGCCGGGGTTAATCTATCGACGTCGACCGGCAATCGATCGATTTGTTAGTCGACCGGTATCCGTCGATCAATTAAAGCTACCACACCAATCGATCGATCGATTGGTGTAGTAACACCCTAACGGGTTGGTGTCCGCAACTCCACATCTCAGCGCATATTTTGCGCAGTAGGATCAGGTAATCATGTCAACCTTTAGACGCCTACTGCTGGGTTTAGGTCACTCCCAAGGGGGGTCAGCCGTAATCGCCATGCTTGGCTTGGATCAGGGCCTGAAGTCTGCTATTACAATAGTGTCAGAATGGTCTATCATTGATTTCATAATTGTTGATTTTGACAAGTTTGGTAATCTACTAATATAATGACGTCACTATGACTTTCTAATGGTCTACCACTGAAAGAAATGATATAGAATGGTAATCTCGTACAAAATGACAACTGAATGACTAATTTAGGCGGTAATCTGCTAAAATTTTATAAGTTTATTTGATCAGTGACCTACCATTACAACGTCATTGTGCGACCAATGATCGACCATTATGAATTTAGCAGATTACTAACTTTTAGCAAAATGACAATGGGATCGTGTTGGAATGACGAAATTATATAAATAGCAGACGTTGCCCCCAGGTAAAATTAAACTATAAAAGACTACTACATAACTACAAACTATTAGCAGTAGTAATGGTGGTGGTGGTGCTACTGCTACTATATAACTATAAATAAATAAGACTTAAATTATTTAGGGTGTTGTACCAAAACGGAACCCCATTCCTAAGACTGCTATACGTTTCTCCGTCCGTCCGTCTGTCACTGAGCCTGTTTCTGTTGAACCGTAATAGGTAGATACTTGTACAGTTAAAGTGCGATAATTGTGTTATTTAGTTATTGCCCTTACAGTTTTTGAGGTTAATCATTCATTTATTAAAGGCTTGTCAAAATTCTATTTATTGGTCTTTAGTTAAGGGGCGCATCTCTTTCTACGAACATATTGAAGTCAAAGTCAAAGCATTGATTTTAATGCACTTTTGAATTGTTAAGAAGTATGTAAGTTAGTCAGAAAGCTGAATTCTAGTTGCTTTTTCAAAACTCTATGGAGAAGAACGAGCAAGAAACTCCACAGATACCCTTTTTAGTCAAGATTTCAAAATACTGGTTACATTATTCTTGTTGTTGTATTATTAATGTACAGTCAGCCAGGGTCAGGGTCAGTCAGGGTCGTCAGATATAGTTAAAGTTTACTTAGAAACCGATGAATGTTTTTGAATAAAATAAAAAAAATAATAATCGAGAATAAACATTTCAATGATTTAATTAATTTTTTTTTCGAAAACATGCATCGGTTTCTGAGTAAACTTCACCCATTTCCGATGACCTGCATACCTATCTCTTTTGCTGACTGTTCCTATTTAAGAGATGACCAATCTCAACTGACCGCGCCCGTTCACGAACATAACGAATGGATCAGCACCATTAAGCTCAAACATTTTGAAGGGGACCAAATGATCCAACCCACACATGGTGTGTGGGTTGGATCAGTGAGATATTTGGCTGAGCATGACAATGCTCTCAATTGTTACACACGAGTATATGCAAGAAACTCTATGGATATTCTTTTCAATGAAGTTTTCCAAAATCCTGGTTACATTAAACAAGGTAGGTTGATGCTTCTATTTGGATGGATACCCCACCACCATTTACTGCTACACAGGACTTGCTTCCATATCATACTGTTACGAGCTGGGGTTCGGGAAAAATGATTTACACCAATTTACACAAAAAACACCACATCCAAGAACATTCCAGCAAACATGGTCGAGCATGTTGCAACACGACACTTAAACATCTCGAAAAATGTGGAATGTAATGTCAATGACTGAACCTGTAGTTCTGCTACTCGGCAATAGATGGCGCCAGCGTGTGGCGTAGTTCTGCCTCTCGACAATAGATGTCGCTATCTAGCGTAGTTGCCACTGGATTATGGGCGGCGCTAGCGTGACATTTTTGGTCGTACCGACTTACGTAACAATACGTTACCTATAAGCCTGCCTTCAAGCCGGACATCGGTGTGCAGTAGCAACGGCTGAGCCTGAAGCTTGTCCGCTACGGAGCGCGCGCAGGCCTCGGCGCTTGCGTCACCGCGGTCCATCTTGTTGAGGTACAGGATGCGGGGCACACGGTAGCCGTTTGCTTGTTTCCAGACGGTTAACGTTTGAGCTTCTACACCTGAGGAGTTATTATTTTATGGTCTTATTGCACAATGTGATTGGGTGATTTACAGGTATTTTCAGATTCGGGGGTGAAAAAATCTTCACAGTAAGACTGCCCCCAATTATTAATCTATTTAAATTTCAACCTACCCCATAAATCGCAGGTTTGCACGCTGTAGTAAAAATAATGCTTTTTAAGGCTTACTGCCAAGTGTTTTACACGTGCAGCCTGTGGACCAACTACACTCAGCGGGCTATCAGCGCCTTACGGGTCCAGTATAATAACGGTTTCAGGATGTTGATGGGGCTGCCCCGTTTCTGCAGCGCATCAGGTATGTTTGCACCAGCATGCGTCGATGGCTTCCACGCCATCGTCAGACAGAAATCTGCCTCTTTGCTCTGCAGAGTGCGGCGCAGCTCCAACTCCATACTGAAGACTATAGCGGGCAGATACGATTCTCCTATAATAGGTGATGTTGTTCGAAGATGCTTTTCGCCTCACAACAACAGCCTAGTCACTAAAGAGATTAGTTTACTAACATAGGTATAAGTTATCCTTTTGTATACTAACCCATATGGATGTTGCTAATCCGAAATAAAGATTATTTTATTTTATTTTTTTATTTATTTATAGATGTCCACATAGCTTTATGAAACCATTACATTTCCCATTGGCCATTTCATAAACTGTTTCTAGTTCTAATTCCCTAATTCCAAGACTTTGCAGACTACATAATAGGTAATCAGGATAATCTGAAAGATATTTATACACTTCATAACTTTAATTAATTCTTCTGTACCGTGGGTGTGTTTACAAACATATAAACTCACATACACAAACAGCCAGACCCAGAACAACTACGTGTAGGCCATACAAATATATGTTCCGTGTGGGAATCGAACCCGCGACACGCAGAGCGGCAGTCAATCGCTCAACCACTCACACACAACAACAGTCAAAACTTAGGCTTAGACTTAGGCATTTATCTTTGTAACTTGTTTTTTTTATTTTTTTTGTTTTTGGTCTTTGTTGTGTGTATAAACAAACGAGGCAATAGTTGCACTTGCTACTACAATGGAACACTTTTTGTTAAATAAGAAGCACAGTATATTGTTTATTTTTAATCTAAGTTAAGTGCACTGAAGCCTTTAAAAGCTTCACTCTTGGTGACTATGCCAGCCTCATAGGATCAAACATACTAATATTGACTCAACAAAGCCGTGTGAGCATAAATAAATAAATCAATAATACTAAATTACAATTAATAGCATGCCGGCTGCAGCTGCAAACAGCATGCTGCTAATAGCACCATCATTTTATTGTACTTTCTATGAAATATCACTAAACTCACCAGCGGACGCATCCAGCACTATGACAGCTCCGTCTAACACAGCGAGGCTCTGTTCCACCTCCATGGTGAAGTCGATGTGGCCCGGAGTGTCTATCAGGTTGATCTGACTGTCATGCCACGGGAATGACACAGCAGCAGCTATGAGGAGTACATTAGGGTATGTAAGTGGCAGAAAGAGGGAAGGATGCTTTTGAAGCCCTTAATACAAAATAAGACTCTGTTCTAAAGTCAGTTTTTGTATTAAAAACATTATACAAGTTGTAATAAAGTTGAAAATAGTGATGTGCGACTACGAATGATTAAGTTTCGGGACATTTACGTACAAGTCGGAGCAATGACTTTTATTGCAGCTTCATCTGGCGGCTACTTTAGTAACTGTTTAGATCTTCGACTTTGTCTATTTTTTTTTGGTCTGTATTCTGAATATCTGAATTGGTGCTATTATTTATTACTAGCTTCTGCCCGCGACTTCGTACGCGGATCCTGTTGCTTATGCCAGCGACAACTGGGTCGGCAAAATCGAAGATCTGAAACGTCTGATGTCGAATTCTAAGAGCCCGGGGACGGGAAAACAACGGGATGCGCGAGATGATTCGAGACGTTCAAAAAGTACAATTTTGAATCAAACCGATGGCGGAATATGTGGCGTAGTCAATCATAGGAGTATACGTAAATGAACTCCGTTCCTTATCAACCCAAGGAAGGTCGCCATGACCTACGGCTATATCTTGAGACACATCCGATTCTTCAGATGATATCGACATTCTGTTCAGAGAATGTCGAAATCGATCAGAATTCAAACGTTCGTTGCGCCCTTCTTCTGTCTCTTCATGCCGTACTCCAGCAGTTCTTTTTCTCTCACTTTCTAACTGATTATGAATATTTTGTTGTATGCGTGTTCGGGACATCTATACATATAATCTATACTATAATATTATAAAGCTGAAGTTTGTTTGTTTGTTTGGTTGAACGCGTTAATCTCAGGATCCCTCTGGTCGGTTCTGGATCTGGTTCGAATTAAAAAAATCTTTTTGTGTTGGATAGTCCATTTACCGAGGAAGGCTATAGGCCAATGCGAAGCTGGGTCGGGTCTCTAGTGTATGATAATCTCGATCAGCAGTTAGTCGTGCATCACGTTCATCATTCGGTTCAAAAGACCTGTTAGTAGATGTGCGAATATGCTGAGAACTCAAGCGTGATTCTGTATCGGTAAACGTTTCCGATTCGCGAGACAATGCATGTCGCTCACGATCAGCGGACAGTCGCGCATCACGTTCCGCAGCAGATGCGTAGATACGCTGAGAACTCAAGCGCAATTCTCTATCCGTGAACGTCTCCGACTCGCGAGACAATGTATGACGTTCACGATCAGCAGTCAGTCGCACATCATACTCTTCACTGGTCTCTAGAGACCTGGATGTAGATGCGTAAATACGCTGAGAACGCAGGCGTGCTTCGCGATCTGAAGAGGTTTCCACGGAGCGAGTTGCAGCCTGATGTTCTCGAACGGCATCAAGTCTCTCCTGACGCTCTTCGGTAGATTCTTGGGATCTTATGATCCTCAATCATTTAGCTCCTTTGGAACATTGGGAAAGATTAGACCTCTTTCTAGGCATGGTTATAGTTTTATTGTAAAGATATCTGATCAATTAATATCTAAGTGACTGCTCCCCTGCGTTACCGGGTAGGCTACCGTGTCAGGAAGATAAATGGAAAAGGAAATTAAACACCCAAATAACATAAGCCCGAAGGCATATTTATTCGATAAAATAAAAAAATTAATGGGAATTTTGGCCAGTAGAGTCAAATTTTCAATGATATACTATCGTCATCAAAAATCAGTCCTAAACTGTAGCGCTTCACTGCGTGAAGGTACTCCCAGCTTATGTTTTTTGATAAGATACAGTAAAATTAGTGATAGCTTTGATTTTCACATTAGATTCGATTTTTATAAGTCAACAGGAAATGCCCATCAGACCGAACAACTTTTGCTAAGACGTCATTCCTATATGTGTCATGGTGTAGCTGGGCTCTTGGAGTTCCACATCTGGTGTTCTAGATCTTCAAATTTATTCTCTCAGCAGAAAATGCTCATCACGTTGAACAATTTTTGCTATGGTGCCATTTTTGTATCTCTTATAGTTTAGCTGGTCTGTTGCGATTCTGCATCAGGTGTTCAAGTTTCCAAGATAAATTATAGCCTATATGTTGCCCAGCCTTAATACCTATACGACAAAAGAAAAATCATTCAAATCCGTCCAGTAGTTCCGAAGATTAGCGTGTACAAACAAATAGACAAACAGACAAACAGACAGAATTTTTTTTTTGGATTCGTGCTCTATTACTGTTCCTAAACCCCCCTCAATTATTTTTTTTTTAATATTTTCAATGTACAGACACAGTTTTGTTACTGTTTTATTATATGTATAGATAGATGACATTGGTCCCACTTCGACTCCACAGAGTAAGAATTAGATAAAAGATGTATTTAGTAATACAGTAACATGTTTAATTCAACACAGAATTTGTTCTGTTATGTTTAGCGAAGGGTTGGTATGGCTTGTGCGGTCTATGGCGCTCTACGGGGCTCCAGTATGGGCGGAGAACCTGGCGGCCCGCAATATCGCAGTGCTGCGACGTCTGCAGCGAGCGATAGCCGTCAGAGTGGTTCGGGGATACCGCACGATCTCCTTTGAGGCAGCGAGCCTCCTTGCCGGATCTCCGCCGTGGGATCTCGAAGCGAAAGCCCTCGTTTCACTTTTTGAATGGAGCGGGGAGGCGCGGAAGCGGGGTACGCGACCGGTGCCGCGGGAGTACGCGCGGCGCCGTTCCGAGCTCCGCGTGATCCTAACGGCGGAATGGGAGGGACGACTTCTCAACCCCAGCGCAGGGCACGCCGTAATTTCGGCGGTAAGACCCGTCATGGAAGATTGGTTAGGGCGCCGACACGGTGCCCTCACGTTCCGGCTGACGCAGATACTGACCGGACATGGTTGTTTCAGGAAGTATCTGTGTCGCATAGGCCGCGAACAATCGCCCGGTTGTCACCACTGCGGAGATTGCCTGGAGGACACGGCGCAGCACACGCTGGCAGAGTGCCCAGCTTGGGCAGACAAGCGCCGTGAACTCTCCGCAGCAGTAGGTGACCTCTCGCTGCCGAACATCGTTCTTTCGATGGTCCGGAGCGAGAGTGCGTGGGAGGCTGTCGCCTCTTTTTGCGAGCATGTCATGCACGCAAAAGAGGCGGCAGAGAGGGTGAGGGAAGCAACTGCCTCGCTTCCCTCCAGGAGAAGACGCACCGACCGCCGGAGGGCGCTTAATGACCTCCGGCCTCCATGAGTTGCCGGCCTGCGGGTGGTCGACTTAGGGGCAGTCTACCACCCGACCAGATGCAGGCCCGTGTAGGCAGCGCGCCGTGTTCCGCGCGCGCCACACTAGAGGATTTGGCGGCGTTCAAACTGCCGAGGTCGACGGGATCCGCCGTGTAGGCGGATCATAGCCTGGGGGGGCGCGGTGAATGCGCGAGCGAATCCCGTACCCCCGCCCATAGGTCAGTCGAGGAACACCGTGGTGGTTTTAGCCGCTAGGAGTCCGGCACACCCTCCCGTCTTCCAAAGACGGGAGACAGTCCATAAGGATTTCCCCACGTTAAAAAAAAAAAAACGTTGTTATGGCTTACGCACTTACACAGTTTATGACATTAATAGTCCTACAAACTTTGAAAAATGTAATTAAACTGCTTGTCTGACCATTCATTCAATGGCGAACACTACTCAATAGTGTAACTGGCCTTCGCGGCAGCAGCAAAGACATAGAACAACTAAATTATATTTCTGTGATAACCCAACTGACGACTGAGTAAGGTGGACATTGAAACAATACATTGCAACAGTTGCTATTGAAAATCAGTGTTCTAACTACTATTATTACTAATTATATATAATTAACATTGAAGTCTTTGTAATTGTAGATATTTCAAGTAATCATTTGCAGTCGCACATCGCTAGTTTAAAAAGATAACCGCCTTCAAAAAGTAATAAATAACTTAAAAATCGCAGTTTGGTGGCTTTGGTTTTGTTTGTTGTTTTGTATTGCCACAGACTTTCGAAATTGAAAGTTATTTTTTACTTTTTGATGGTAGTTGTCTTTTTCGTAAACAAGTTTTTTTTTCTCGCTTTTGTGTGCAAATAGTTATGAAACGGTGACACTAAAAACTTTCAGTTATTCGTAAAACAGCCCTTAGGGGTGGTATATTATCTTGAAATTTATATGGGACCAACTTTAAGGTACACACTATTTATTAATATAATCATCGAAATCAAACTGCAATGAAAAAAGTTGATCATGGTCAAACAAAAAAAAAGTGTTGAATTGAGAACCTCCTTCTTTTTTTAAATCATTTGGAAAATACAATAACTGCCAGTGTGACTTATTAACTGCAAACAGCCAGTATGACATTTCAAGTTACTACTGATGAACTACACCTATCTTACTTCTAACTAATATTATAAAAGTTTGTGAGGATGTTTGGATGTTTGTTACTCTTTCACTCTTAAACGGCTGAACAGAATTAGCTGAAATTTGGCACACATAAAGAATTGATCCAACGTAACACACAATTTTTTTTTTTTTAATTTTGTACACCCCTGGGATAATTTAGAACTTTTGCGTAATTTTGAAGTCTATGCAGGCAAAGGTGCAGCCAGAAGGTACTAAATTAAATTGTTTTACACCAACAACACCATAACCTGCATTCATAGCAAATAAATGATTTCTGATTCCGATTCTGAATATTTATTATTATTATATTTAGCCCGTACCATCCTACTACAGGACAAAGGCCTCCCTCCATTCCTTCCTTCGGTTTCGACTTTTCCTTACATCTTGCCAATCCTTAAGGAAGCCATTCACATGGTAGTCTGAATATTTTACTGTTCTAAAAAATCGTCTTCCGTTCACAAGTTTCAGTAAATTACAAGAAGTTAGAAAGCGTCTTCGGCTAACATTTAATAGTTAGAGGCACCTACATGTGATGGTGATGCCCCGCTGTCTCTCTTGCTCCATATAATCAGTCACTGTGTTGCCATGGTGGACCTCCCCCATGGACCTGATGGTGCCAGAGTAGAAGAGCATTCGCTCCGTTGTTGTAGTTTTACCTAAAAACATAGTTTATTACATAAAAAAATATTGTTTAAGATTTTTGTGAGGCACAAGACAAACTTATCTAATTAAATACGATTTGTGTGACTTCTCCCATATTTTTTAACATTCTAACTTAAAAGTTTTTTGATATTTTGAGTAATTTTCAATTCAGGAGGTTTACATAATTACATTTTGGAATTGAGTAATACTAACCTGCATCTATGTGCGCTAAGATACCAATGTTGCGAATATTTTCACCATTATTTCTATCTCTTCCACTGCTAGAGAAGCATCTTCGCGACCACGAAACTTTAAACAGTTTCCAGTAACGACTCATGTTTAAAGTGCACTTATTTTACATTAATTAATAAAGAAAACAAAATTTAAATTCCATGTCCAAATGCAATCAGCTGATCCATTGGCCATGGCCATTTTCAATTTCAATCAATCTTTTTTTGACAATTGAGATTGACATTAGTTTGACGCACAGAACATATATACCCTAAAGGGTTTGACCATGAAGATATAGGTATAAATGGAGCCAACACTTAGAACAAAAGCTTGAAACCAACTGTGGGCTGATGCTCTCTTTCTGAATGCATACATAAGAACGAGACAGTGATATGTGTTTTCTTTATCTTATGTATGCATTCAGAAAGAGAGCGTCTGCCCACAGTTGGCTTCACTTAGGTATTTAGAGTGTTACCTCCACTTTTATCTATAAGCTTCTTAGGTTTGACGCGAGCCTAGTGCTGCCATTGCTGCCAATACCTACCCTTATCCCATATCATGCCCATACATTAATAAATTGTAAAATAGAGCTACTAGCGACAACTGTTTCATCATCATCTTCCTGCCTTTATTTCATTCCATCCTGTCAACCGTCATGCTTTCTGACTCCCTTTTCTATAATTCTTCACACAATCCATTCATCTTTCCTTTCGCCTTTCTCTCCTCTCCATCTATCCAAATACTCTATTGGCCACACAAGCGTTTCATCCCTTCTCTTCACATGCCATACCAAGACAAACGATTCTCTTTCAACTTTCCTGTCACTGGTAATACTTTTAAACTTCCTAAATATTCATTTCCAAAGAGTACTACAAGCAGTTCATTTCTCACCTTACTCGTTCTGGTTACTCCACACATCCATCTCAACTTTCGAGCATTTAAAGACAGTTTAAGCTGTAACAACGCGTATAAAATAACAGACTTAGTATATGAATAATATATATTGTGTAAGTTTATAATTGAGGAAATAAATAAATGTATTGCTCTGTAAAGAAAGATTCTTATTTAATTTTAGTTACAAATTCTCATTTCTTATAACAATTCCAATTTTGAGTTTACTTTAAACACATGCGGATTTGAACATCACTGGTTAGAACTACAGGAACCCAGGATTCACCACATAGCACTGTATTTTGAGAGATAAGAGAGTATTTTATTTCCTGCGATGTTGACGTGCCCGTAAACTCCACTTGTCATAAATTGAAAAATCGAAAATCAGCTGTTCCATTAAGGAGTGCAATAGGTATTCGGCCAAAATGAATGGAACAGCCGTTTTTTTTTGCGCTGTTTGAGTTGGCTCCGTACCCCCATACTACTTACTTTTTCTTACTCTTTGCTCCGTACTGAAAGTTTTTCAGGTTCGTGGTCTGAGTCACTCCTTAAAAATTTGCTCATAATTATTATATTCTGTGGTCAGACTCCACAGAACTCGTGCGGTCTGAAAGTGTTGCCAACTCAGTGTATTTTCCATTATATCTGGTGGTTTAGACTTGCTTTTTAGTGGACAAAGAATAATGGCGAGATCCATACATTCATTTGTATGAAAAAAATAAAATAATTTAGAGGGTTTCAAATATTTTCCAACGTGAAGAAAACATTACCAAGAGTAGATTGATATACTTAGCATATTTTTAAACCCCATACCCATACATTTAACCATATTTTTAATTAAAATATTACGAAATGAAAATACCTAACACTTTTTCGATTCATCTCGAAGCCATTTTGTGTATATAAAAAAAAAACAAAGTAACAAGCGACGTTAACGGATCTATAAAATGGGCAGACGAATTGATGTGACAAGTGTGTGGAAAAAAATAATCATTATTTGTGATATTATTTCCCATAAAACGAATGCAATTTCAGTGTAAGAACTGCGAAACGGCGGCTATCAGTGTCACTGTTACTATCAGTCACCGTTTCCTATAAATGAAATAATGAGCTTTTCGTTAAACTATTAACTTTTTTTTTTGCGGAGTTTTAAAAATATTCTAAATGCGTGAATATTCTCTTTAGGTACCCAAGAGCATAAAAATTTGAATTTCAACTTCTCTAAACATCTTATTTTTTTTTTGTACAAATCCTGCCATTATTCTTTTGGTTTTAGTGGCTAGTGGATTTTTTTAGTGGCTTAGGTTGCTTCATTTAGTGGTAAGGACGACATTCAACCACTAGTACGATTGACATATTTACGTCGGATATTTTACTTTATTAATTTTGTAAAACGAATAACCACACATTATAACCACACATTAAACCACAGTACCCCCAAAAGTTCAGTGAATGATGTTTACGTGACTCAGAAATACAAGATGGAAATTATACTGCTGGTCCAGTTGCTAAGTGCAAATTATGTGGTTCAATTTTAAGGAACCTTTGAAAAGCACTTGCAAAATTCAAAGGCACGTACGTAACTAATTTAATACCAATTATGCTTTAGTCCTAATTCCTAATCCTAATCCTAACTAATATTATAAATGCGAAAGTAACTATGTCTGTCTGTCTGTCTGTCTTTTCTTCACGGGTAAACTACTGAACCGATTTGTGTGAAATTTGGTAAAGGGTAAGTGTGAACCCCAACAAAGGACATAGGCTACTTTTTATTCGACTTCGACTTCGTCTGCGTCCGCGATAACCGACATATACGCGGACGAAGTCGCGGGCAAAAGCTAGTAGTTTATACAGCCAACATTAACTTTGAAATCATAAGTAGATACCTACAAAGAGTAAGTACCTACTTACTTACTCTTTCCTACCTATTTTTTTTTTCATTTTGTCCATTATAAGACTCCGTTTCTTTTACAGATTGTAGCTACGTAATCAAAGTTGTCGTTCAAACAGCGTGTTAAAATAGAAAAAAGCTGCTAGGCTAGCATTATTTACAGCAGCGGCACATACCAGCTTACGTAGGTAATGGATCATATGGGAGAAGTGATTAATCACATGCACAAGGTATAGAAGAGTAAGTTAGATTAGATCTGCTATCTTTAATTCTCACAGTTCATGCTGGTTTCAAACCAGGAAGGAAATGCTGCAACAACTACATATTTAACCAAATAGACAAGAACAAAAAATTCTAAACTAAAGAATTCGGAACTAAATTCTTCAAAAACAGATTGTTTAGGAAACCGATTCTTCCTTTTAGGTTTTATTTTGGTAACAAAAATAAACTATAATATTATAATATGATGAGTTACATTATTATTGTTTTACTTACAAGTATTTATTTTGGTAGTGTCTGTCTGGCATAATTTTTTAGTTTTTTTTTCTGGTGGTTTGAGGGATCGTCTAGTGGTTTTCTGGGCGGGTACGTTATAAAATAAAGTTGGCAACACTGGTCCGGCGGCCAGTCGGCCATATTGCAAATTGCAACTATTGCAAGAAAGGAGTACAATTCATCAATATTTTGTCATTGAAAATACTATTTATTGTGATTTTGTGCAAATAAAAATAGAATACAAGTTTTAAACGAAACGGGTAAATTCATTTGAACTCCTATAGAACTCTATGAAGTAAGGGTTCCACTGGTTTAACTCTACTTGGGCAATTATGGAACAATATGATGAACATGGTAGGTACATCATTGCTTTAATACAAACATTCTTACCGAATTTCAAATTATTATTAAATATGGTTTCTCTACCTATTTGTAATGTTCACTATTTCATTTTATTACAGGTAATAAAATAAACGATTGTGTATTAACACTTCCTGAGGACTCGAATGATGAAAACCTGTCATTTATGGAAAACCTGTCAGATGATGAAAACCTGTCAGATGATGAAACCCTGTCAGATGATGAAATCCTGTCGGATGACGATGAGTATCAATTAGCAAAGAAAATGTTTGAAGAAACTGGCTCTGATTCCGATACGGAAGTAATGGATAACGAATGGATTAATCCGGCCCAGGAAGGAGGCTCCCGTGACTCTTCCCCAAGGACGGAAAAGTTCCCTCATCACCGTGAGAGATTAGGTGGTGCAGCTCGAAAACGGCTCCGAAGGCTGTTAGCAGCCAATGTTCAGGTCGATGAGGCCCGCGCATTGGCTAAAAAGCCTTGGACCGAGATTCCGCTGCTCAACCTTCCTCCAGACCCAAAGCCTAAAAAGCGGATAAGGTCTGAGGAACGATCCCCAAAGGAGCAACCCAGAAAGGCTCCTAGGGTGGAGAAGCCCGTAGCACAGCCCAGCTTTAAGCAGGTCATGGAAAAAATACGCGTGGGGATTAGGAACGTGATCCCCATGAGCGATGACCAGATGAAGCTGGTGCACCGCTCCCTGATTCTGGCGATTCTCAACATGTCCGATATGGGTATGGGGCCGAGATTCACGGGCTTCACTCACAGACAAGGGTTTGTTACAGTCACCTGTGGGGACCAGGCCAGCCTCAAATGGCTGTCTGAAAAGGTCCCCACCATCAAACCCTGGAGCGGGGCATCTCTGTCCATGTTTCCAAAAAATAAATTGCCGATACCCACTGTAGGGACTATCTTTATCCCTAGCACTGAGGTAGAGTCGCTCGATGAAGCTACCCAGCTGCTGGCGATACAGAATGAAGGGCTCAACACAGAGCTTTGGAGGGTCGCGCACAGCAGGGCGGAGGGAAACGGACATGTGGTGTCCTTTTTCTTTGATGATCCTTCTGTCGCGGCCCTTCGGGCTAATAACTTTGAGGTTGCTCTTGGTTTTAAAAAACTATTTTTTAAGATCAAGAGCGACCCAATGGTTGGCTCTTCAGCTGCAGCTGTTGGACCCGAGCGGGAACTGCAGCAGTCCACGTCAGGAGGCTCTGAGAGGCAGTGCAGTGATGATCCGTTCCCCCGACCAGTCTTCAGGTCGGGTTCGGGACAAAGGAGGGATGCCTGGTGTACAGGTCTGGGGCGAGAACGTCCCAAGCCTACACGCTCAGGAAACTAGTGGGGGCTATCCAGACGGGAGTGGCGAGGGTCCTGCAAACCAACCTTCGTTATGCCACGGCAGATTCTGTGGTAATGGAGTGTTGTATTGCGAAGGGCAAAACCAGCCTCGCCTTAATCCAAGAGCCTTGGGTAGCCAACACCCAGGTTCTGTGACTAAACAGTGCCGGTAAGATCTTTAGTAACGACACTGTTATCAGACCCAGAGTTTGTATTTTATATAAAAACTGTGTTGATTTCTTGCCGTTTACAGAAGTTTGCAATGACGACTTGGTAGCGGCCTTTGTCAATCTCAAAGGGTGGTGTGGGGCCAGGGTGATCGTATGCTCCGCCTATCTTCCTGGAGAGAGAGGCAACCCGACGGAAGACTTGGTGAGGGTGGTGGAATACGCCATCCGACACAACGCTGAGCTTCTCGTAGGATGTGACGCCAACGCCCATCACTCATGATTGTGGTAGTACTGATCACAGAACACTGGTACTGATATCAACAGAAGAGGTGAGTTACTCTCTGACTATTTATTAACTAATAACCTCAAATGTAGGCTGTGAGCAGGGTTGCAAACCCTACTATATATTATAGTATCCTACCATATTAGAGGCCCGACTACTATATTTTTGAAAAAAAGATATAGTAGGCGAAACTACTATATTTTAAAGGCATCAAACTCTTAGCATTATTGTTCTTTTCAAAATGTGTAAGCGTAAAACAAAACGTCAATACCTATTTTGACGGATTCTGGAATGTCATGTTGACAGATGCGTTGCAAAATATTCTTCAAAAAAATAAAGTACCTACTTACCTAATTTTTGGAACCTACTATTTTTTTTCACCTCTTCATTATCTACTGATTTTTTATGGGTAAAAATTTTAGAACTACTATATTTGACCGAGAAAGAGTTGGCAACCCTAGCTGTGAGAACTTTCGTGATGACTCGTGCTGGGCAGGAGGTATTAGATATTAGATCGCCACTACTATCCTGGCCAGACACATAAATGACTGGCATGTATATTTAGCCATATATTGGCTAAACATAGTGCACATATTTTAGACAACATACTATCTGTAACTATACCTATGTTTAACAAAATAAATGATTGATTGATTGATATTAGTAGTGAAAACTCAATGCCCAACCGACTCCCTCAGATTATGAAACAAAAGCAAAAGGCAGATAGACTTTGCAAAGCAAAAATACTCAAACCTACAAACGCGCTTCGTGCTGTACTGACACACGAATCAGTACAGCACGAGTCAAGAGTTAAAAAAACAAAATACAAATAGAAATTCAAAAGCGAATACCACGACATTGTAGGTAGGTATGTATAAAACTAGACAGTCTTCTGAAAACTATCAGTCTAATAATAATAATACGTCATTTATTTCGGGTAATAAAAGACCCATAACATAAATATCTTACAGACTCTCATACATATTAGTAAATACCACAAAAATATTAATAAACTATTGTACACGAAGAGACGGCGATGGGATGCGCTGCGTGGTGTCGTGTAGCCTTCCACGGAATCGCCATACACGACATCCTTCGGCCAAAACTTCCTTGCTTGTTTGTCTCTTCCTTGTTCTAATGGTGGCTGCAGGAGCTATGTCAACATGTCCCGGAATGGCACTAAGTACTTGGCTTGGACTACCGCCTCTACAACATGTATTTATACACAAGGAGCCGAAAGCTACACGCTAGCTTTGACCTCCTTGTGTATAAATATGCCAAGATTCGGGGGAGCAGTTGCCGGCTCTCGCAGAAAATTACGACCTTACAGGACGCATGACAACTCATGCCATACTACTGCGGCATGTATTTGAGAAGCAATATTGTGTGGAAATTCCTCCAAGGAATTACTGGACCAAAAGTCAGCCATGTCAGGAAGCAGGCTGCCTGATCTGGTAGACAGACGGTTCCAAAATAGGATCTAAAGAAGGTTGGGGATAAGTGGAGCGGGGACGCACACGCAGCAGAGACCTGACCTTCTGTGGCATACCAAAAAGCCTAGGTCAGAACACCCTGATTAAGACTGCCCCGGGCAAAATTATTCAAAACAGTCGTCACTTTTAAAGTGATATAATCAAAACTTATACCATAAAAAGTATGTAATGAATGTGTTAACAGGTTATAGTTGCCAAAAAATTAAAAATACTGTTTAATTTAATAAACCAAAATATGTTAAGTTGTACAAAAATCTTTTAAAAAATCTCGTATTTAGTTGAGTTTTGATAGTAAACTGTATTTTTTTTTCACAAACTTGAATTCATATTAATATTTAATATTCACACTACTAACTGTAGTTTTTACATTTTCGATATGTCGCTTAGTTATTTTATTATTAATTTTTGTTTTAATAGACACGCTGTTTTGAATCATACATACTAGCGTATGATTCAAAACAGCCACATTTCGAAAATGTAAAAACTACAGTTTGTAGTATGAATATTAAAGATTAATATGAATTCAAGTTTGTGAAAAAAAAAATACAGTTTACTATCAAAACTCAACTAATACGAGATTTTTTTAAAGATTTTTGTACAACGTTACGTATTTTTGTTTATTAAATTAAACAGTATTTTTATCTTTTGCCAACTGTGGAAATTCCTTCAAGGAATTACTGGACCAAAAGTCAGCCATGTCAGGAAGCAGGCTGCCTGATCTGGTTGACAGACGGTTCCAAAATAGGATCTAAAGAAGGTTGGAGATAAGTGGAGCGGGGACGCACACGCAGCAGAGACCTGACCTTCTGTGGCATACCAAAAAGCCTAGGTCAGAACACCCTGATTAAGACTGCCCCGGGCAAAATAATTCAAAACAGTTGTCACTGTTAAAGTGATATAATCAATACTTTTACCATAATTACCATAAAAAATATGTAATGAATACCACAATTAATGTGTTAACATATTATGTTATATGTAATGAATACCACAATGAATGTGTTAACATCAATGATATTATATTAATCATTGGTTAACATAATATGTTAATTATATATTTTTTATGGTACCTAATTATGGTAAAAGTATTGATTATATCACTTTAACAGTGACAACTGTTTTGAATTATTTTGCTCGGTGTAGTCTTAAAGCATGCTTCGAAACTCCTATAAAGTTATGGAAGGAGTCGCCGGGCATGTTGCACTTGAAAGCACTTATCAAAGCCTATGATAGAAGGCTTAGTAGGCCAAGTTTTAGGTTGCGCGTTGTGGCAAGAGCCACTACAGGACACTGCTTAAACAAGCACATGTTCAACCTAGCGCTAAGTGATACGCGAACCTGCAGACGCTGTAAGGAGGCTGATGAAACGCCATTTCATCTTTTGGGGGAATACGGAGCACTAATTCACAATCGCAACAATCATCTGGGTAAACACCTGTTAGTTAGGCCCGTATGAAATGATGGATATTGCCCCAAAGCAGATCCTGCAACTTATCACAGCTGTAGGGTTTGGTGGTGATCTTTAATTAAAACAAACGGACCCTGGTCGCAGTGACTACATATAGCCGCATAAAGTTAGAATCGGAAGATACCTACCTACAGAGGGATGATCGATCAATCAATCCTATTGTATTCGCTCGCGTGGGATTGGATGTGTTTCGAAAATTCTACAAAAGCAAATTCATTTTTAGGTATGCCCCTTTAACCTATGCATTGACTTGTTGTTTTGTTTAAATGCTACTTCTATGCGATGTACAACTTAATTTCCCCATCTCCATTCCATCATCAGACGAGCAGAGATACGGCGAAGCGTCACCGCTTTACACAAATATTGTGCGAACTGCCAGACTGGAACTCACTGCCCGCCTCTCTATTCCCGATATGTTTAATCTGGGTATCTTCAGAGCACTGTGAACTAGTCTATCCTAGACAAGCGTGTTCCAACTTAGGCCGCTTCATTGCTGATGATACGGTTCCCAATATATTGCTGAAACAATTTATTGCTTCAAGAGAGGTTAGGTTAGACAGGCCTGACTATAAAACAATGCAGACGTTTCTTAATTTGATCCAAGAGAACAGGAGTTATCGAAATAACCACCTTTAAACTGTACTTATTATTATTATATATTACTATAATTAAATTTAATATTTTTTGTTTAAGATATCCGAGGGAGGCTTGATATGTTAGCAAAACATATCAGTGTTGGGTACATACTCAGAGTACAATACAACAACAAAGAATCATAGCAACTCCTGCAGTTGATACAATTGTATGTGTATGGTGCCAACGGTCTCTTGCCCAGAATGAACCATAATAACAGCAAGAAGATATCCAAGAGAGGTAACATTAACTTATTTAATTACCTACTTTTAGAACAAAGTATATAATTGTGTGAATAGCTTATATATATTGTATTCTTTTGTTTTATCCAGATTCCACCAGAAGGACTGGTTTGTTATGCTTCTTGGGCATCATAGGACATGTGGAGCATGCTATAAGAGCTGAGGATGAGTGGCAAATTTCTGGGCTCGTCTAACCTTCACCAAGACTATGTGTGCATGGTGCAGAATGTCGCTACACCGAAGGCTAACTCACTTGGCTAGTGGTCCTGTGAGAGATGAAGTTGCAGCAAGGATTTATCCCAATGAGGTACTACTAACTTTACACAAGTAATGTCAATGTGCGCTTGGAAGACTAACCAGTTACTATTAAATCCTAGAGCAAGGCCTCCCCTATCAGAGCCAATTTACTTTAGCACATATTTAACTACCCTTTCTGTCGCCTCTATAAGTAAATTGTTTTATTGTATTGTTTCAGTTACCAGAACATGCATGGAACAAGAAGTGCAACAATTTGATATCCAGCCACCAAGTGTATCAATAACACTTGATGGTTTTTGATCACACATCACAGACAAGTGCTCATTGTTTTTTGCCGGCTTGTGATAATTTAAAATGCAATAGAGTACTGAAATACTTAAAAAAAAGTGCTCATATAATGACCATTGTGGTGATTGGTTTGGACTTCGTACCAAGAGGGCATAAAATCACTTGCGTCTTGCGTTGATTATTAACAATAATAATTGTTTAATAATAATAATAGGGTATTTTACTCTATGCGAGTTAAAATCTATAAATATGTTATTGAGACAGTTTAGGCATAAAGCACTCGGAAAATGTAAGTTCATAAAATAACAAAACAATTTTTTTAATTCAATTCAAAGTTTTCAGTATTTTTAATCTGTTATATAACATCGTGAAATAGTAGCGGCCATGATATTACGCCGTACGGCTATGTACACAAAAAATGTCGACTGTCAGTCAACCGATTGGCGTAATATAGGCTTTGTACTTTTATTATTTTCGTAACCAACGTAATTTTTTCATTATTACACCTATTACAAAATATGCTTTTAATTATTTTTAAATGATATACAATTATCATATTTAATATGAGCTCATTTGATACAAAACGAACTGACGTCATTTACGCTGAGCAATATGGCGTCCAGTAAGAGGCGTTTTCGTCAAACTACGCGCGAAATTTGAAAATTTAAAATTTGGGTGCATTTTTAGTGCACTTATCGATTGAATAAAAATTGTGTGGTTTTTTTGGTGGCACATTAGCACTACAGAATTTTATTGAGACACTTCAAAAATGGGTGTAATACCCCATTGTTTATTTAATAATAAAAAGACACAAAAAATATCTTCGAATTTAAAATAGAACACAGATGCTTATTTGCCTGAACTAGGTTGAACCTGTGTTTCAGGCTAGTAAGTGCTTCTATGTATTTGGAATAAATTAACACTAAATTACAATAACAAAACTTAAATTAAAACTAGTAGTACAGTGCGTGCCATGAAAGATGAGACTTGACACAGACTTGATTTGACTTGCGCAGTACTCGATTTAAAGGTCTCTTACTTCTAAATCGAGTACTGCGCAAGTCAAATCAAGTCTGTGTCAAGTCTCATCTTTCGTGGCACGCACTATACCTACGTAGACACAAAAGTTACAGCGTGTTAGTAAATTTTATTTGCATACTACGAGCAAGTCTTCTGCCTGTTCTTAACCCTTTAATCGCTTACGCCAGATAAATCCGACAAATATTTTTGTGTCCATTACGCCAGCGTCGTATATTTCCGACTAAATACCACAGCTCGTAGTCACAGACTAGAAAAAAACAGGACTCCACGCCACGCATATCGAAAGTGAAGAGTACCTAAAGTACGCCGGACCGACGCACTCATAGATCGGTACGGTCGGCACTTTCGATATGTGTGGCGCAGTGTTTTTCTCTAGTCCGTGCTCGTAGTCTGTTTTTTATTTAATTACGCTGTATTCTATCAAGGAGATGTTTGTATTAGGTAGCTGGTTAATTAAGTAATCATTTACAATATAATAAACAGTCTCTTAATTAGGAAGTCCTAAAAATAATGTCGGAAGTTAGATTTCATAATTGTTGAATTTGACAAGTTTGGTAATCTACTAATATAATGGCATCAATAAGAAAATCAATGATAGACCATTCTGACACTATTGTAATAGCAGATTTGAGGCCCTGATATGAAGTCGGGTAGTTAAAAGGTTAAGAAATCGTTTTTAATTATTAAATAAAAAAAAAAATTACAGCGTCATTCAACGTATTTAGTAGTTCTCTATTTAATTTATTGTATTCTATTTAAATTTGAAATTGTACATAAATGGACTAAGAAATGTAAAACCTTTCTGCAAAGACATGATTTGACTGTTAGTATTTTCAGCATTATAGGTAAGCGTATTAAGGGATAATGTGGAAAATTAATAAAATCATAAGTCCCAAAAAGTTGTTTTATTTATATACATGTTGTATCGATCAGTCTGACCTCGTTTTTGGTGAAGACCTTGGAAAGGCAATGCGAAAGGAAGCTGAGGGACGGGCCTTTAAAGCTGTGTCTTCGCTAGCGAGCCGAGCGTGAGCCGGCCACGAGCAGAGCCGTTCTCGGCTTCGTCGTTCGCGGCGTCAAGTGTGGTCGTACAACGATCACTGTCCTCGAACGTAGTTTTCCGCAGTGTGCTCGGCTCTTGGCGAATATGGACGATATTAATATAGCAGCAGCCACTGCTATCAATCATCAATATTCTTATTTTTTTTAAATAATAATCCTCATGTTTTGGGTCCCATATCAATGGATTATTATGATATGATTCATTTAATTGCAAGGAAGCATCTTCTGTCCAAGTTTCCATGATGCTCGGTTCGAGCGACGCCTGTCACTAAACACGTCTACGAGCGCGAAGCAAAACCCTTTGTGTTCGTCAAAAGAGCACAGCCGAGTACGAACGAAATGCTCGCAGCGCGCTCGTTCGAGGCTTGTAAGTCGGTCCGCTCCACACTAGACGAATTGTGTTCGGCTCGTGCTCGGCTCGTGATGGGGTCGCCTAGCGTAGACGCAGCTTTAGAAACTTACCCTTACACGGTAATCAACACAGCTCAGGTAAGTCAACAGAATCCGCCCTTCATATGGTGGTCAGTAGAATTGAGGAGGACATCCACCAAAAGGGTTCTTGCTTGGATAGGTACCTATAAAGACTTCGAAGCAGTGTTGGATTCTGTACTATAATTATAGTATTTGTACTATAATTTCACCTCTTGTACTATCCAAAGCCAAGGATAGACACTTTTGTACTATAATTTTACAGTTCGGACTGAACTGTAAAATTATAGTCTATGGTACCTAGTGCCTAATAATAAGAACTCGGATAAACTCAACTTCAGTCATTTGTATGGACCGTTCGAATGTCAGTGTACATGTTAGTCATTCATTGTGAGTTGGTTAGTACTTGTCTTTTGATCACAATATTAACAATAAAGGCAACCTTCTCAAATTGGGTCTTTGTTTGGCATCAATTTTTTTTACATTTAAATAATAATCACCTAGCAAAAGTTTTATTGTCGTTTTCTAAATGATAAAAGTTCAAAAGAGTTAATCATGTCGTCTTCAACAATTAAACTCGAAATTGAACGATTCAATGAAAGCAACTGACCGACACAAGGTACTATCCGTCTCAGAGTGCTTCAGTCCAACCCTGCTTCGAAGGGGCCTTTCACAAAACTAGCTTCTCCAGCATTAGCGCCGCCCTATCCAAACACGGCGTAGAACAGGTACTAATTGACTGGATTACTAATATGCTAAGTAAACGTGTAGTTCGGCTTGAGGAAGAGCAGCAAGTAGCCATGATTGCCAGAGGCTGCCCCCAAGGATGGGTGTTATCCCCTCTCCTGTGGAACCTGGTAATCAACATTCTAAACAAGAAACTCAATGCCGAACGTTACTACACTATAGGCTATGCAGACGACCTCGCCATCCTTGTCAGGGAAGGTGACCGAGACCATCTGCAACCTCACACAGCGGGCGCTACGCATCGTGGAGCGATGGTGCGGGGAATTTGATTAATCCGTTAATCCCAATAAAAAACCGAAGTAGTCATGTTTACCCACAAACGTGCACTAGGACCCCAAACTATTTAATACCGAGCTCCAGCTGGCCAACGAAGTAAAATACCTCGGGGGTCATCTTAGACAGTAAGTTAAACTGGAGTAACCACCTAGACAACAAAATAAACAGGGCCTGCATCACCTTTTGGCAATGTAGGAAAATGATAGGTAAGAAGTGGGGCCTATCCCCTAAAATAATACTATGGCTGTTTAGCGCAGTAATCCAGCTAATCACAGCCACCAACAAACTCTAGTGTATGCAAAGACTAGCCTGCATGGCGACCACGGGCTGCATGAGGACCACTCCGACGGCAGCACTGGAGGCGATGTTAGGGCTCCCGCCGCTTCACCTATTCATCCAACAAGAGGCGACAACGGCAGCCCTCTCTGGAGCAAGACTAGCACCAGACACTCTGCGTTACTAGAGGAACTTAGTAAGGAGTTTCCTATAACTAAGGCTATTAACGACAGATATTTGACAAAAAATACAAAATCCAACTGCATGAGGAGCGACAGTATGAGGGCCTTTGCCCGACAGAGCTGCGGATCTTCACAGATGGATCTGAAACAGGTACCGGCACGGGGGCCGGCGGGGGCGGCCTCAACATACACACCTATAGCAGCGCCGCTGGGTGCTTACAACACGGTGTACCAGGCCGAGTGCATGGGCACCGGCTTGGCGGCCTCAGCTATACTAAACAGGCAGGTAGTAGGACAACCAATTCGCATATTGTCGGATAGCATGGCTGTACTACAAGCTCTAAACAGCTACACGGTCAACTCCGGGCTGGTACACGAATGTCATCAGAGACTGAACGAGGTGGGTATTAATGATACAACCATTCAATGGATCAAATGCCACAGCGGTTCGCGCGGTAACGATGCTGCGGACCAGCTCGCTAGAAGGGGATCGAGTATGAGCTCGGTGGGTCCGGAACCCATAGTGCCTCTCCCCTTCTTCGGTCACACACTTCGGTCATGGTAAGAAAACGTACCAAGGATCTACACCAAAGACTGTGGACCGAACATGGCGAGTGCAGGCAGGCTAAGGAGGCAATTCCTGCGATTGAGGGCCGCTTCACGAGGCAAGCCCTCCGACTGTCCAAACAAGAGCTACGTGCTGTCACACCCGTCGTAACTGGTCATGGGTCTTTCAATAAACATCTTTTTGTCATAGGAGTCACAAACAGCCCATTGTGCAGAGCCTGCATGGGGGCAGACGAGACAGCAGCCCATGTGCTTCTGAACTGCCCTGAGGTCGCTTCATACAGGGCAAAGTACTTCGGTAACCCAGGTAACCTGCGGGAGATCGCGACATCAAGACGCTGCTGGCCTTTCTTGGGGAGCTCGGGTGGATCGAATGTTTTACTTCCCACCTGTACGCAAAATACGCGCTTGGACGTGGAGCCCGCCCTATTGCTATGTACTGCATGTTGTATCATGTCTCATCCTCTCTCTTAAAGTCGCTAATACTAGAAACATAACTAACATTAACTTGTTTATAATTTGATACTGCCTTGTTGGGTTATATTACAATAGTTGGTTTCTTTCCAGCTGTTGATGGATGGCGCAAGAATATACTCAATACTCAATATCTTTATTGCTTTTCCATAAGTACAAATATGCTTAGGTGGTAGGTGTTTGGTTAGGACATCGACACACGTAGCGTCCCACACGAAGCCTACCCAACTTTCACGGAAATAATGACATGTCGTCCGGTCTCTTGCCATCGTCGCTTGCCAAGCCGTTGGTTGGCCATATTTTTTTATGGCCAAAGAAAAGATGGATGGATTGTGTGAAGAATGATATGAATGAAAAGGGAGTCAGTGAAAGCATGACGTTGGACAAGACGGATGGAAGAAGAAAACATCAAAACATGTTGCACCGACCTCAAGTTGTTAGGTATAGGAAGAAGACGAACTGATCCACCATATTTATGGTGTGCTGCTCTCCTTGACTGAGTTAATTTGAATTTAAGAACGAAGTCAAATTATAGAAAACTAGGTAACAAAAAAATGGTTACTTCGTCACACTAATTTCCTGATTTTTTGACCCCTCCCCCGTCCTTGTCACAGTTGGTCACATTTGTGAGACCCCCCCCCCCCCCTCTCAATAGTGGGACGTGAGAAATTATTAAGTTAAAACACCAGTTCCGAAATATTAATGTTATTTAGCAGACAATACATGGTGGGTAGGGACTAGGGATGGAATGAAATAGGGAAATAACAACTTTCTTTACAATTATACAGTTACAAGCAGTATTATTTACCTAACCTGACTCTGACTTCTGACCAAGCTGGCTGACAGCATGCAAAATACTTCGGTATCAATAATTTTTCTACGTCCTTTTTTAATGTTTAAATATTAATTTATAGGAAACACTTTACAATAGTATTGACTTTGGTATAACAAAACGATATTTTGCTTCTTGTGGTGATTTCTTGTCTTCTGTGTGATTTCTGAACGAAATCCATTAATTTCATCTCTTTCTTTCATTTCTCTCCTGTCTCGCTCATTTCGAAATGGCATCTGCTGCGTCGATTTGTTTCTGTTTGTGTTGAATACGTAACAAAATATAAGCGAAGTGTTAAAATCAGACCAGATCTTCAAAGTGTAACATCAAGATGGGAGTACCAGCATTCTTCCGCTGGCTGAGTAGAAAATACCCAAGCGTCATTGTCGAATGTGTTGAGCAAAGGGTAAAACATAACCTAAAAACTACCAAAATATGTTTATTAGTTGAACCGATTTCTATAATTTGCGTCTTTTGGTTCGAAATCTGAATGAAATGTTCTTATTGTGATTGTTGGTCTTTAGGAGTAGATCTTCATCGTGAATAAGTTTTGTTCGAAGTGTGCCATTTTTCATCTTAATCCACATTTGTGACGGTCAAATAAACTATCTATAAACAACTTAGATTTTCGATGTTTATTAAGCAGCAGAATTAACGCATCAATCATAACTCCACACAGAGTAAAGACATTAATTATTGGTATTCATTCATTATAAATTGACAGAAATGTTGCCATTTAATACAATCATTATTTTTGTGAGACAACAACAAAAAGTAACAAGAAGTAAGATTTAGCTACTATTTGTTCATCAAATTACACGTTGAACGCCATGTAGGTCAACGGTGACCTACGCTAGTTTTTGGCCCGGCAGTTAAAGGCTTAACCAAAACCCCACACTAGGAATTTCTTCTATATCATGGGTGCATTTACAAACATAAAAACTCACATACATAAACTACAAGACCCTTATCAAGTACCTGTAGCCCATATGGATATGTGTTTTAATTAAACTTGAGTCAAGTAGCCCAGCAGCCAAATGTCCTAGCCTCCAAGCCTTCAAAGTTGATGCCCTGCAAGCTAATTTGGATGTTTCAGCATTAAGGGTTTATAGTTCACTCTATGTCTGCTTATTTTTCCATAGGAATATGAAGGATTTCTTGGATCTCTATTTAATAAAAATTTAATAATTCCAGCCAACCGATGTTGATGGCACGCTCATCCATGTGGACTCTTCACTCCCTAACCCCAATGGGGTGGAATTTGATAACCTATACCTGGACATGAATGGAATCATCCATCCGTGCACCCATCCGGAAGACAAGCCACCCCCCAAGGATGAGGATGAGATGATGGTGGCTATCTTCGAGTGCATTGACCGCCTGTTCCGTATTGTGCGACCCAGGAAGCTGCTGTATATGGCTATTGATGGAGTGGTGAGTCTGATCTGATTAGCATTTATTATGTAGATATTTCTATACAAATCGTTTACCAACATTGTTTATTGTTTAAATATAATACTAGCTGATGACCACGACTTCGTCCACGTGATTGTGGGTTGTCAGCGGGGTTTAAATTTTTAACCTACTTCAAAATAGGAGGAGGTTCTCAATTCGAGTGTACTTTTTTTTTATGTTTGTGACTTCAGAACTTTCGTCTGGGTGAATCGATATTGATGATTATCTTTTTTTTTTGAAAGCTGATGCTTCCAGTGTGATCCTATATCAATTATATTGAAATTGATCAAGCACTTTTTGAAAAAATCAACAATCTTTTTCCTCAATCTTTGAGTACTTTCAATCTCTGTTTTAACTGTGTTGCCGTTTCTTAATGGATTTGGATAAGAATGGGGCACTAAATAGCGAAAAATTAAAACATTTGTGACGCGGTACCCTATTTTGTTTTCTAAATATAAAAGTAGACATAGTTACTCCCTATAACATTAGCTTTCTACCAGCGAAAGTCCCGCTAAAATCGGTCCAGCCTTTTCAGAGATTAGCCGGAACAAACACACAGACAGATTTTGTTTTTTTATATTGATTTTTTAATGTAAATACCGTATAAAGTATTAACAGTAGTTTGTTATTTTGTCATTACACACAGGCACTTCAATATTATTTATTTGTATAGATGACTATTGTTTATGACAAACATGTAGATATCGTACAAAAAGTAAAGCCTCCTTAATAGTATAATTGCGTTCCACGTAATTCCACGTTTAGATTTGAAAGAAAGAAAGATAAGAGTTTCCTTGGTAGAGTTTTTTTACAACTCATTCAAGTAATACTTCAAGCTAAGAAAAGAATGGAGCTGAAGTACCAAAGGCTAGTGTTATGGCAGGCTGTGTCGACTACTTGCAACATTTATACACATTTATCTAGTCTCTAAATGTAGTCATTTAGAGACTAGTTTAATGGGTATAAATGTAACTGCAACGTATGTATATTTATGAAAAGTTGTACATGACGCGTCCCAGCATAGCCGCTTATGTCCAAATATTCAAACACTATTCAATTTCAAGATGCCGTAAGTCAGCTCAATTGTAAGTCTCGTGCTGTCTCCATCATTTTATGTCAGTGACTGTGACACTACGATACTTAACGGCATCTTAAAATTGAGTAGCGTCTGCGTATTTGGCAATTAGTCCCTTAAACCAAACCCCTCATCTACCAAACTGCATAAATCTTATCATCCATTACTATCCTACCAGGCACCCAGAGCGAAAATGAACCAGCAACGCTCCCGTCGTTTCCGTGCCTCCAAGGAGACCCAAGAGAAGATTGATGAGATTGCCCGCATCCGCAGTGAGCTGCTGGCTAAAGGCGCGTACCTGCCGCCCGAGAGGCCCAAGGAGGCGCATTTCGATTCCAACTGCATCACGCCTGGAACACCCTTCATGGACCGGCTCAGCAAGTGCTTGCATTATTATATACATGACAGGTTTGTGGGATTACATTTGTATTCTTCTTTTACGTCATCATTATCTGCCTAGCCTTTCCCCAAATATGTTGTGGTTGGCTCCCAGTCTAACCAGATGCAGCTGAATACCAGTGTTTTACATTGAGCGACGGCCTATCGGACCTTCAGACCCAGTTGTTTTCTTTTACGGATATTCGTAGTCAAAATCAAACAAAAATACTGCCCAGCCTTTACCCGATTATGTTGAGGTCGGCTTCCAATATAACCGCATACTGGTGAATCTAGTGTTTTACATGGGTCATCATCATCGCCATCATTTCAGCCGAAAGACGTCCATTGCTGGACATAGGCCTCCCCAAAGGGGGGATTTGGCCATAATCGCCACGCTTGGCAGGCGGGTTGGCGATCGCAGTATGGTTGTTACAAAGGCACAGAGAACGCTGCTGCCCATTCTCTGTTGAGAGGTGAGAGTTTACATGGGTAACTCCTTGGTAAGACTGGTTGTCAGAGTTTTTGGTTTCTGATTAACTATAGCAATTGCCAAAGACCAACTGCCGGGACCAACGGCTTTCCGAGGCATGGAGGGAACTCACTATGGACCAACCGCGATGCTTTTATGCTACTTGAATTCATACTTTACTAGCTTCTGTCTCTGACTTCTTCCATTTGGAAGTCAAGCATAGCCTATGGCATTTGGCAATACAGTTTTTGTCATTGGACTGGTGCCCCCACAAATAACACTTTACAAAAAAACATTACCAGTTTATTATATTAGTCTCCGTTATTCTAGACTCACCCATGCATCGCACATGAGCAAATTAGAGCTCTTACACACCTGCGACACTGTGCCGCGACAGCTGTCGCTGACACCGATGGGCAGCTGTCGCCGACAGTACCCATCTGGTATGAGTGCTGGTCTAGGGCAGTCGCAGGCGGTCGGCGACCGTCGCCGACTTGTGTCGACGACCGCTCGCGACAGCTGTCCCAGATCTGTAAGAGCTTATACTGATGTGGCGACATGTTTGACGTTGAGATTTCTGTTACAAATCCACATTAATTATTAATGTGTTATTTATCCACACAAACCTACCAGAACCAATTCTTTACATGATGGTGAAAACTGCATTAAAATCCATTGTGTATTTTGTAGAATTACATAGTCTAACATACTGGCACTAAAAGCCACTTAGATTTATATTATTTTTTGAAGATCTAGATGTAGTGCTGCTGAAAACACAATAATTGGTTTTAAAGTTATTTATTTATTGTTAAGGTTTGCCAACAGCTGTATAGATTAGATCTTAGGTATAACAACACATTCAGATTTGGGCTCATACAAACGCCAATTGTTGTGTTAAGTAAAGAAAAGTGGGTATCTGGAAACTATCCGTTATCCGGCCTAACCAACCAATTTTTACTATCCGGCCGGGTACCGAATATGGCAAATAAATAATTATTTCTCATTAAGACAAGATAGAACATGCCACATATTCTAAATACCATTAAAATTTATTTATTATTAAAAATACAAAGCTGTGTCACTTGTCAAAATGACATGGAAATGACGATGGCATCCGAACGCTCGCGAATGCTAGCCGCTCGCAACGCGATGATCCGAACGCTCCCAAATCTTTACAATTTTGGTTACACAAATCAAACTCGTCACGCACATCTAACGCGACACAAGGCCAAATATCCGGCCATTCGGCCGCAAAATTTGCCGAATATCCGGTATCCCAGTTCATCTCCAGTTTTTAGTTCCAATATTGTGCATCATACCATGTCAGGCACTTTCATTTTATTCTCTGTTAGAACCTAGATTTTCATAATTTGATTGTTAAAATAAGAAGTACCATATTTCTGTTCCAGATTAAACAATGACCCCGGCTGGAAGGGAATCAAGGTGATTTTGTCAGACGCCAACGTGCCCGGCGAGGGAGAACATAAGATTATGGACTACATTAGAAGGCAGAGAGGTAAGACATACGTTTTATTGTATTAAAACATCATTAATGACACGATTTTGTCAAGATTAAGTTATCTATCCTCAAACATCACACGTATCTTCCGAATGTTTTTGGTATTAAGGGTTTGTCCAATAAATAATTATAGACTAGTTTTTATTTTTCTGTTTATTTCCCATCGCTGGACAAAGGCCTACCCAGAATCCTTTACAGAACTCTTCACTTAATAATGACAACTTAATGTCATGTGGCATAT